>OX424572.1:81435568-82801281 GCA_949152435.1 Gastracanthus pulcherrimus | reverse complement strand
AAGAACTTCGCTAATTTACTTACATTACTTTAGCAAACTAGCTTTGCTTTCTGACCGATACCTACCTGTTTCTTCCATGTAAATTTGCTTAACTTGCGTGTTTTGTAAAATGTTTACTGAATTTTTACCAGATTTGTACAACATTCAAGAGTAGTTTATCCAAATAATGCTAAAGCTGATGTAGCTCTAGTTTTCACCAAACTTTCTCAAACATAATTATATAAAAAATTACATGCTTTTGTTCAACAATGCCTGAATCTGCCTAAAATGTTGCTCAACTTTGCAAATGGCACACAAAGTTTGTCAAAAATCAGTATATTTAGCAAAAAAAAAATGGTCAGGGTACGAGCAGCTTCCTCTCAATCTCCTCAGCACATAAACTTTCATACCTAATTCTTTCATTCGGCCATTCTACAAAGATAAATTTCTACACACTCTTCACACTTACAACGCACGTACTTACGCACTCGCTGGTGTCCTCTTTTTCTGGCCCAGAAGAAAGGGACGACGACGACAACGCGCTCGGGCGCGTTGAGCTGCTGCCCGCGGGCTGCGCAGCGCGCGATGATCCTGGCCGCTTACTCTCGCGCAGCACTTTCGTGCCCCAACAATTTACCTGTAATTGCCAGGAACGATTCCGGGAACGGGGGTGAAATTTATTATGACGTCTGCTGTTATCTTCTTCACGAGCTCAGTGAGAGCGAGAGCGAGCAGGAAGTCTCGGCAGGGCTTCTTTACGCACACGCGGCTCTGCTCCTCTGTGCGCGACGGCGGCGACGAAATTTTTCTCTGTTTGTAAGTGCTCTCGTGTGGGTTACTTAGGCCCGCCGAGGCGCTGATCTGGATGAGTATCAAGCGATCGTAAATAAGGATTATAAGTGCGTGGAATGGTTAGGGTGTGAAATTCAACTGAGAGAAGTGCACGAGGCAATGACTTTTTTGAAAAACTGTGCTTCGATTAATATTTTTCATTCATGCAAAGTGCTGATTTAATTTATAGAATAAAAGAAATTAGTCACTTTTTCGCACCAGATTAATAAAATAAATGTTAACTTAGATGGAGTTTGTCAATAATTATGTATTACCTTATAACGGTAATCGGTTTAAATTAATTTGGATTGTATTATCGTCATCGATTTGGTTCAAAGTTAGTATTGATTCACATGTGTCACTTCATGGTGTGCTTCACTCAGACTTTTGTCCCCCATATATTAATTTGAAAGTTTACTGGAAATGATCTGACGTATACCGGAAGTTTTTTATTTAAAATTCATGCTAACCTTTATTCACATTGTCCATCGGCGCTCTGATACGTTTTTTACCGTCAAAGACGGAAGTAATGTCCGACTGAATCAAAGTTGACAGGATGTGAATACAAAATTATCTGGAAGTAAAACAGATCTGATAACTATTTTCAAATTTATTTTTTATATAGAATATGTGGTTTGAAGTATGAATCATACTTCCGATTGTACAAGCAACTGTATATAAAAATAAAATTGAAAATAATGATTATTAAATTGAGGAAGCGTTATCGAGCGGGAAATCTCATAATATTACTTATTATCTTTTACGTTAACTCTACCATCAATGTAGCAATATCTGAAAATTACTACTTTATAGTATAATAATATGTTATTAACAATTTTTGTTAACAACTAAAAGTATCTATACATAAAATTCTCGAGTTACACAGTAAACAGACAACTTCAGTTTCCTTTATTAAGTTGAAGAATAAAATAAAAAACTTATGAACATTATTAAACACTGTACTTAAATGGCAATTAGGGCGAAAGAAGATGAACGAAAAAAAGTCAGGGAAATACCGAGAGGCGAAACGTCAGCAAGAAGCATTAATATTCGTTCCCGTTAGTAATTGAAAAATCAGGCCGCGCCTGCGCTAATGGACGTTGGCTAATTGCCAGCACAAGTAAACCAATCTTCGCGGAAGACGCTAACTGATTGAATCGTTACGAACAACCGCGAGTTTTAACGGGAGTCTCTTCTCGGGGTCGCGCGTTGAAAATTGAAAATTCATCGATGACTCGATTTTTTCTACTGTGCACCGCGGTCTGTTATGTACATTCAAAATGTCTTCGTTAAAATTTCTATAACCAGCTTTACTACAGGCCGTGTCTGGCAATTTATATTTTTACCATGTATTTCAGGAAGTTAGATAAATTTTATTTATAAGTGTTAAAAGCATAAACAAATATGAAATAAAGATGCAAAAGCTTACATCAATTTGGTAGAACCTTAAAAATTGTAATAATTATAAGGAATATAATAAAATATGTTTGTCAATAAGTTATTTGCGCTGTAAATGTCTTCAAGTTTTTAGAATACCGGTGTTATTATTATATATTTAAATATTTAAATACATCATACGACTTTGGTAAAATTGAAACGATTTTTCTAGGCAGTGTCTAAAACATTTATGTTTACAATGTTACTTTGCTCACAAATAGACTTTTGCTGATAAAGGAAATAATTATAAATTAAAACTAACCTAGCATTAATCGCCTAAGAGTGTTTGTTTAAAATGACATGAAATTATCCACCATCATACATCCAAGTTGCAACATTCTAATACTGAAGTATCCAATTAATCTATAAAAAGAGCTAGTAATAAACGTTTTTTATCCTTCTTCTAACATTAAAAATTGCTTTCTACAAAAAATATGAATTCCGAATAAAGCTGATCAAAAACTATAATAAATCCGCGTTTCAATTTCAATAAAATACTGTTGAATATCTCAATCAACTATTAAAAAACTATTCGATCATGCAGCTGCATTACCATTACAACCACTCGAAAACTCATGTCCAAATCTTCGCTTTCGAGTCCCGCGCAAACACCCGGATAAACAAGTCGAGAAGAGGATTAAAAAGTGAAAGATAAGTCCAACCGAGGAGCACACCGAGGAGAGAGAGAGAGAGAGAGAGAGAGAGAGAGAGAGAGAGAGAGAGAGAGAGAGAGAGAGAGAGAGAGAGAGAGAGCAAGCCGTTAACCGGACAACCTGCGGCTCATTGAGCCAATTATAAGGACGTGGACAAATTCAAACGGCTAATCAGCTTACACGGACAATATAATACTCGCCGAGCCGCAGCACGCGTGGGATCTGATAAATTTCCTCTTATTTATTATACGGCCTGCACGCGCGCGCGCGCGGAGACACACGTTACTTTATACCCGCGGTGCGCACAGCACTAACGCGGAAAGTGCAGCGGCATTGCCGTGCTACACGGGCTCGTATAATGCGGATTTCGTATGCTAATTCCTTGATTAACAATGCCTAGATAAGAGTCGTTTCATCATATCGCGGTGGGAGTGTATGCGCAGTGAACAGTCTGCGTCGCTCATGGGTGTCTTAATGTCTCTGGATTTACATGATCATTTTCAAAGGCAGATCGGAAGGTGAGTATAAGTGAAGTTGCAGTGCTGGATTCGAGTGATGGCTCCTTTTCTCATTATTTCTGCTTCTGTGAGACTTGTTCTGGGAAAGTCTTTATTTGCACATGGACGGCTCTATATAATTGCCATATATTTAAACAAAATGTCTCTAAATTTAGGATTTTTTTCACAAAAGAATATTCGTAAACTAAATTAAGGGAACAATGAAATCGCTAAAATAGAATCGTCTTATTCTGTTTATTTATGTACGCTCAGGCTGTGATTTTCAGTTGCACTGACAAATAGATGCAGAATTTGACGGTGGTTATCATATTTTTCTTATTGCATCTCCTCGTGGACACATATATTAGAAGAATTGACATACAATAGAGTTTCTTAAGTTTTCAGAAAAGTCTCAAATATAGTCTATGTTTCTTGCCAGATTTCAGAAATTAAGGCAGAAATAAAGTCTGGATAACCGGCGTATACCAGATTTATGTGAGCAGACTTTTCCCAGACTTCCCCAGACTACTTTATTTTGCACGGGGATCCATTCACAAAATAATTGTACACATTAGTATTATGCATAGAAATATAAAAATTCAAGATTATCCTCAAGATTATGTATAGGAAAATCATCTTGAATTTATATTATTTTTTCTTTTTATAAAGTACAGAATTCTTGGTGCACGATTTAAAAGCTTGACAATTAACTATGAATATTATTTTTATAAAAAGATTGTGTAGGAAAATTTGTTTTAATTTCGTTTCAATGTAAACAAATTTTAGGATATAGTTTTCTATGTTTATACTATTATTATTAATCATGTGTGCAATTGAATGAACTGTACTACGTCGACCATATTTTGATATTATATGTAAATGGTTTGCTATTATTGCAAAAAAAGGTTTGCTAAATTGTAAAAGGATTTGCTTTTCTAGGAAAAATAATTTATGCAAATTTATCAAAGCAACCTTTTAGAAATAAAGTATTTTTTAAATCCCATTTCGCAAGGAAATACATGCTCTTTTATATTATAAATTAAAAATGTTTCTATAAAAAATGTTGAGTGACATTGGTTGTACTTTGAGGGATATTTGAACTAGGGTCAAATTATGGCAATGTTACTATATATGGGCTCTGTGAAATCGAAGACAAAAAAAATTATTTTTTCTCTAACCAATTTTAACATATATAGGGTGCTTATAAGTGTCTATGAACTTTTTCAGATCATTTTGACCAAGTATGTTCGAGTTACAGTGGATCAAAGACGGTAATTTTAGCATTTTTTGCATTTTAGAGCTGTTTCGAATGATTTTTAGCGCAATAGGAGTGCATTTTTCGCAAAAATTGAATATGTACTATTTTATGCAAATCTTCTGAATTTAAAAAAAAAAATATTTTTAAGATCATATGACCTTTTATTACATTGATTTAGTCCGTTTCAAAACTCAAAAGTTGAAAAAAGAGAGTTCAATCACTCGGTCGACTATCAAAAAATTCATGCAGATGCATTTTTTAGTACAAAAGTACCTGTACAAGTCCCAGAATGGCAATAGAGCTGTATATCTTGCTAAAAATAAAAATAACAGTCAAATTATGCTATAATATGATTAAAATGCCTATTTAGTACCATTAATACTGGGTTCGATCATTCGGCTAATCACCAAAAATTTCATGGAGATGCCTTTTTTAGTACAAAAGTACCTGCATAACTCCCAGAATGGTAATCAAGCTGTATTTCTTGCTAAAAATATAAATAACAGTCAAATTATTCTATAATATGATTAAAATGCCTATTTAGCACCTATAATAATGGGTTCAACTACATGGATCAGCACTAAAAAATTATGAAGGTAGCTTATATTAATACAAAAGAAACAGATATAGTATCAATACCGTAGTAAAGCTGCATTTCTTGCTAAAAATAGAGATAATGGTCAAATTATCCTAAAGAATTATTGAAGCGTACACTTATATATATGATATTTTAATTTTTAGCAAGAAATGCAGCTCTATTGCCTTCTGGGACTTGTACAGGTACTTTTGAACTAAAAAAAGACATCTCCATGAATTTTTTGATAGTCGACCGAGTAATTGAACTCTCTTTTTTCAACCTTTGAGTTTTGAAATGGACTAAATGAATGTAATAAAAGGTCATATGACCTTGAAAATATTTTTTTTTTAAATTCAGAAGATTTGCATACAACAGTACATATTCAACTTTTGCGTAAAATGCACTCCTAATAAGCTAAAAATCATTCAAAACAGCTCCAATATGCAAAAAATGCTAAAATTACCGTCTTTGACCCACTGTAACTCGAACATACTTGGTAAAAAAGAAACTGAAAAAATTCACAGACATTAAGAACCTTATATATATATATATATATATATATATATATATATATATATATATATATATATATATATATATATATATATATATATATGTTAAAACTGGTTAGAGCAAAAATAATTTTCTTCGTCTTCGATTTCACAGAGAATCGCCCATATATATATATATATATATATATATATATATATATATATATATATAGCAAAAAGTTGAAGAATTTGACAAATGATGCATCTTAAAGAGTATATCTGAAATTTTGTACCCTTGATATTTTCGAGTCACTAACTAGAAATTCGATGTGAGAACTTCAAATTGCAAAAGGACCGACCCAATATGACGCACAAGAAAATAAGAAATTACTGTATTATGGTGAAGAGCAGTATCCATTTTTTTATTACATGACAATAAACTGTGTTGCTCTATATGTATATTCTGGTTATAAGAAAATTCTAGAAAAATGTGAATTTTACATGATTTGAATTTAGACTGAGTTATTAGTTTAACGGATAATTGAATAAACTGACTAGTATTGATATTAGAATATAATTAGAAAATAAGATAAATAAAACTCGATAAAGTCTGAATATAATATATATTCAATATATCATTAGCTGTTTTTATAATAGAGTGAGTAAAAATTCAGTAATTGACACACTTAGCCTAATTAACATTAGATATTTCTTGTTTGATTTCTAAAAATGAACAATATTAGACTCCATACTTTACACGCAATCTGTACGATCGTATTAATCGTTAACTTTGTATTTTATACAGCCGCAATACGCTCACGTAATGAGTATTCGTGCGAATAATTAAGGCGCAAATCGAGACTACAATTTTTAATATCTAATTAGAGTAAAACAAGCCTACAGACTCCCCATCCGCACGTTCATACATTTGAACTTGCCAGAAAAATGAAATATCTGAAAAAGCAATTTATTACACCAGCAGCACGTACAATTTGCACGTACTATGTTTTAAAATGGGAATCTCGCGCGCGTGCGCTCCCTCTCCTCCCCCGGCAACTATCAATCAATTTGCCCGCAATTTGCCGAAGATACATTTACGCAATTTCGCGTCTTATCGCGTTTTCTAAAACAGCCCCGGTAATGACAACGTAATCTTCGCATCGAGGAATTCTCTTGGCATAAAATACCTTATTAAATAAGGCCGCAGCCTCGAGGAAGTATTTACGAGGTAATTGCGGCAGCAGCGCGCCGAGAGAACGACATTAGGCCGTTGCTTCTCGTGTATATACGGGCGGACACAAGAAAAACGAATCGAAAAAAGAATAAATAGGAGTTGAAAGAGAACGAGGAGGTGCGAGGCGTTCACGCGAAGATAAAATAAGTGCGATATCGTGCGTGATGCGCACTTGCAAGAGGAACGGGGGCAAAGGACGCGTTAGACTGACAGCGTCTGCGCGCGTCTTAACCCGCGCTGCGTGCCGCTGGTGTGTATTAGCGAGGCGCGACTGATTCTCCTGCTTGCGTATAAGTGAATAGGATGCTTTACGTGTGTTTAAACGAACTAGCCTGTTGACTTGATTTATCAAATATTTGGATGTATTTGAATTTTTTTTAAATAGTCTTCTCTAAATCAAAATTAAATTATTCTAAAATTTACGTTACACCACTCGCACGCCCCAGCACGAAATCTAAAGTAACTATTTGTAATGACTGAAATAAGAAATGTCATTGGGAAAAGTATCCGCCTAAAATGTATTATACTTCTTTATTCTACGGAACCAAAAGTATAGTAGGTATACTATTGTAGGTATTCTATTTTTTAATACTTTCATTTTTAATATTTTCATATTTATTAGTAAATAGGATGGGTGCACCTTGACCTCAGCGCCGCCTCATGGCGAAAAAATCGAACGACAGTGGTGAAAGAATCTAACGCTTTTATAAGGGCAAATACAGCTATTCCTTACATAATAATTAAATAATAATTTTCAGTCCTGTTTACATAGTGAAACATTTCTACACGATATTAGGGTAAGTGTAGATATGAATGTGAAATTTTTGGTTAGGTTAAGTTTAGCGTTGAAAACATCACGCGTACGGACAAATAATGATGTGATTCTTTTTCTAGATCAAATCTAACCATTTCAAGAATCGATTCATAAGAAAAGAAAGGTTTCAGAAGGTATATTTTTGAAGAAATGCTTTAGAAACATTCACTGTCGCTAGTATATATTACTGCGCGCCGATTACAGTGTATGGGATTCGCAGGTTAGGACCCGCAGTAATACAAGCATACGCATGGTGTGTATTACTGTGGTAAACTTATTTGGTTACACAAATATATAAAAGAAAATAGGGTTTCTCTTGCATAAACAAAATATTCTTAAAAGATATAGCAGCAATAAACATTTTATAAAGGAATACTTATTAAAAAGTCCGTAGTAATACCTACACTTACCCTATTGATCTAAGAATATATTTATTTATTATTAGTAAATCAAGTGCTTATTTCCAAACGCATTCATATCTGAAATACCTAAAGGGCGATATTCGAATGACATAATGTCTGACTGTGAACCTTAGGAAAAACTGAAATATTTTATGAATTAAATTTTATCAAACAATAAAGTAATCAATATAATGCGGTGTTTTAGTTCCATAAAGGTTCAGCAAAGTAAATATGACATGCTATTAAAATGTAGTTAGTTATTATGTTTAATTATAACTTCATAATTCATGAAATATTGTTGGTTTATAAATTACATTAGAATATTAATTTTTCGTGATTTTGTTGATTCTCTAGACTGGATTATAAATGTTATATATAACAAAATATGACTACTACTTTTATTTATAATAGTAACTTTAATTTGAAAAATATTTGAGTTTTCTGGGCGATATTCGCATATGTAATTAGCGAATTAAAATGTACTTACTGTTTTAAATAAATACAGTAGTCATACTTTGTTATATATAACATTTATAATTAAATCTAGAGAGTCAACAGAATCACAAAAAATTAATATTCTAATGTCATTTATAAACCAATAACATGTCATGAATTATGGAGTTATAATTAGACAAAATAACTAACTACATTTTATTAGTATGTCATATTTACTTTACTTAACCTTTATGGAAGTAAATTACCACATTATATTGATTACATAATGTTTGATAAAATTTAATTCACAAAATATTCCAGTTTTCCCTTAAGGCTCATAGTCGGACAGTATGTCTTGCGAATATCGCCCTTAATATATTTCAGATGAGTATTCTCTTGGAAATAAGTACTTTATTCATCCATCTAATAATAACTAAAGATATTCTTTAGATCAATAATATCGCGTAGAAAAATTTCAATGTGTAAAATAGGAATGAAAGTTATTATTTTATTTATTATATAGAGATAATTTATATTTGGCCGTGTAAAAGCATTTGATTCTTTCACAGCTGTGGTTCGGTTTTCTCGCCACGCGGCGCTGCGGTTAAGGTGCACGAAATTTTGTAGTTAAAAATAATTGAAAATCTACCGTCTTGAAAATGCTTCTTGATCATGAGAAATTGACCAATCTAGGTAAACTCTTGTTCAAAGTTTTAACAACATGTATAACTATTATTGTTATAAATTAGTTATTTTTAATTATTATTCTAAATCTTTTTATAAATACTGTATACAAAATTTAAACAAAATTAATAAAATTATTATAAGTAATTGATCAGAACAATTATTTTTCAAGCAAAACAAAATTTCGACTTACAACTCTTCTCATTTCTACGAATAGACATTTGTTTGTCAGCTGATAGCATATCACTTGAGCTGACTATAGTTTAAACCCTTTAGTTATAGATTAGCGGTACCATAGTAAAATGCCTTTACAAATGAAAAGGTTTAGTTTTCATATTAAAAGGGTTGCTGCATGTGTAATTACTAAACCTTTTGCTATACTATTAGCAAACCCTTTTCAGTCAATTACAATCCCCCCCATAATTACCTGGATGTGTATATAAGCACGTAAGATTCAACTTAAAATTAGTTTAAAATTATCGTTTGAAGAATAATTATCTCTGCAAACAGCAATTTTAAAAATGAATTATTGTAGACAACTGATGACTTACAGTGATTATGATGAACGCCAGAATATTGACTTCATCAAAGACCTACCGCTCGAAGTTTCTCAAATCATTCTTTCTAAATTAGACCATTAGTCCTTACTCGATGCTGCCCAAGTCTCTCGAAAATGGCTACTCAATTGCAACTCAACGTCCACTTTAAGATACCGTGTTCATAGTCACATACTGTATCGCAAAGCCGAAGTGTCATACTTCCTTCATCATGGACAACGTCGCAACGGAATGCGATGAAATTTTGTAAGTCAAACGTTCATTGAATCTCATAATGTTTTTCCTTCCTCTGACGACCTATTATATATATGTAACCATACAAATTTTTGAGTATATTGAAAAATTCTCTCATATGAATAGGGCATCTTGTTTATTAATGGTATTCATAATTTTCATTATTATGTCTATTATTAAATTTCGAAGTCGCTCTCAATGGTTTCGACATTATCCTTTAGTCGCAGAGCAATTAGTCTGATAATGTAATTTTTTTTTATAAACATAAATAATAGTACATTGTGTAACGAGAGCGGTATAGTGGCCAATAGCGTACGAGGGTGCGTTGGCATGTCGCCCAAATGGCGCTATTGGACACTACACCGCACGAGTTTCACATACTATTTTTTATCGTAAGTGCTGGGAATATGACATATATTGCGTGGGGGTTCTGTGTACGCTAAATGGTCAAAAGACACTACGGGTGTTATTTTCTATAACGCACTCGACACCGTGACGTAATGAGAATAACGCCTGCAGTGTGTTATTGACCATTTAGCGTACGCAAAACTATCACGGAATATGTCATCTTTCCAGCACGTATGATGAAAACATATAAGCTTTGATTATAATTGACAAATCATCATAAATCATCAATTATACAAAACGTTGCCACAAAAAATCTAGCAAACTTACGAATTTATTATATCCAAAATAATTATTCTAACTGTTTATACGGTCATTAGTTCTCCGTAAGTAATAATACTAGGTTAAAATTCTATAAATACTGTCAAGCTCTGTTCTATTTCATGTCCTCGGCGATTGAGTTAGCTAGCTTATCAACAACTCATACGTATTCAAATAAACCTCACTTTAGCTCTACATTTAATATTTCAATTAAAGTCTGGATTGTATTTAATCCTCTGTCTTTTTGCAACAATCATTTGAAATACTTAAATTTATATGTTCACTTTCAATCAAGGCGCACAGTAGTGTACCAAGGACAAAGTATGCCAGCGGCAAGCACAACCGTGCCTATATACGCTGAAATGTTCGATTGCAACCTATACAACAATTTCAGTACGAATTAATTTTATTAAAATGTTTAGTATTTCGACTGTTATGAGCGTAATATAACATATTTTTATCATATTTATCACAAGAAATAATTTTACGACGATTCAATCAAAATGTTTATTTACAACCAATCACCAATCAGAATTTATCGTTAAAATTCCGCACAATGTGCACACAAATGTCGTCAATTCCACATTTCTATCTACTTCTCAAACTAACCTTTTTTATTGTTATTGTGGAAGATTATTTTTTATAGTCGTGGCGTTTGGCATTACGTGTATATAAATAAATAAATTTCTCCAGTTTGCAGTTTTTCGTCTTTTTATATACACGGAGAGAATTTTCTAATAAAAATTATGACGAAATTCGCAGTAAAAATTACCGTGAATAACTATAAAGCTGGGACACTCTAACTTTCCGGCAATTTTTATTGATATTTACGATTAATTTTACCGTACTGAAGGGTAAAATTTGCCTGCCGCAGAGTAAAAGTTCTCTGTACGAATCTTAGAGAAAACCAAAATTTGTGGTAAAATTTGTATGAAATATGTTTTAAAAATCTGGATTTTCTTCCAATTGTTGTAGCAGTATCATTAATACTTAAATAAGTACAATATACACATTTATATTTGAGTTAACCTAAAATGTGTACACGCTCAGTTGTTTCCTTTATCAGCTGTCTTCTTTTTCTCAAATCAGGCAAATTTTACCATTCAGTGCGGTAAAATTTATAGTCTGTGCAGTAAAATTTGTAGTCAATGAGGTAAAGTTTTTAGTAAAATATCAGTAAAAAGTGCCAGAAAGAAGGACTGTCCCAGCTTTATAGTTATTTATGGTAATTTTTACCCTGAATTTCGTTATAATTTTTATTAGAAAATTCTCTCTGTGTACCTTTATACAATTACCATCAAAGTTACATTAATATCAATTTATTAGCCGTATGAAATTGATATTTTCGTTAAAAGTTCATTTGTTTAGTTTATATTGAAAACTAATAGAGTGCAAAGACAGTACATTCCAGATTTATTGAATTAATATGGGCTGAAGACCTACTAAACGATTCTTGTTTAGCAATCTGATTAAATGTAATTTTACTATTACTATAACTATAGTTTTTGTAATCTCATCCTTCAAATCGTTGGAACATTCTTTAAGAACTAGTTCTAATGTTTGCAACAATTCTTCTTCTGTTCTTCGAGTTCTTTTCATTGAAATGAGAAGCAATTGCACTTTAATATGAGCTATTCTTCTTAAAAAATATGTAAATGTTACAATTTCAAATATATTTGTAGGAATTTGTATTATAAACAAAATTTTAGTAAAAAATGTTAATAATTTAGATTAGAGGGTCTCTAACAGCACTATTGTAGATGAAATATATTTAGCATATTCAAAACATACCTGAACTACAGCAACTACTCCGTGGACAGATATCCCGTCTGGAATTGTTCTACACTGAGAAAGAAATCTTTTTGATCCAAAGAAATTTCTTTGATTCAATGACAGCGCTTTATTATCGGCTATCGGTTAAATGTGTTTTTAAATCAAATGCATAAGTTGATTGACTTTAAACAATATTTGTTAGCATTTATGAAACATTCGGTAAAATCGACAAAATATGCCATTGTAGCAAAAAATTGTAATGTTGAATCAAGCAGTAGTAATATTGAGTTAAGAACGCGATTTTTTAATTTAACGAAAATTTTATCCGAGCAAAGAAATATTTGTTTGAAATGAATATTATTTCTTTGCTTATAAAAAATATGTGTTTGAAACTACGTAGGCTGTACCAGTCAAGTAAATATATTTTTTAAACAAGCTATTCAAATATTGAGTGCATCAGTTCAGGACAATATTTTTTTAAAACAAGTATTCCAAATATAGAGTTGAGAGATGAATTTATTGATTCAATAACAATTTTTACCAGCCAAAGAAATATTTATTTGGAATAAAGAATGATTTCTTTGCTTATGAAAAGTATGTTTTTGAAAATACATTGTCTGTATCAGTTCAAGACAATACTTTTTTGAAACAAGCTTTTACCATATTGAATTTATAACTCGATTTTTTGATTTAAAGGAATTTTTATCCGTGCAAAGAAATATTAATTTGAAATCAATAATGATTTCTTTGCTTATGAAAAGTATTTTTTTGTAACTACATTGGCTGTATCAGTTCAAGACAATACTTTTTTGAAACAAGCTTTTACAATATTGAATTTAGAACTCGATTTTTTGATTTAAAGAAATTTTTATCCATGCAAAGAAATATTTATTTGAAATCAATAATGATTTCTTTGCTTATAGAAAGTATGTGTTTGAAACTACATTGGCTGTATGAATTCAAGAAAATTTCAAAGAAAATTCTGTATTACTTGTAAAACTTAAAATGGTACGTGTAATGGTGTACGTGAGTCACCCAATATATTGCATTCGGTGGCTAATACCAACACCTAGATCAATTAATTCTTAATATTCAAATAAACCAGTAAATGCATCACCATATCAACATTCTACAGCGGAATTCCACTTATACATTAATTGAAAACACCCAAACAGATGAAATCACGCGACTTTTCGCCTCCTCATCCGGTATCAAGCGGTAGCTTCTCAATGGAATCCTCCATATACACCTCGCACACTCACACCTCACGATACACCAACACATTCCCAGGCAAAAGCGCCTATATAACCTTACAGCAGAACGCGAGAGAAAGAGAGACAGAAAATACATAATTGAATCGTGCCCGAGCGCGTGACGTCCCGCGGCGCGCCTAAGCGCTGAGGTGTGATCGCAGCTTGAAGCGGCTCGCGCACCACCTCCCAATCGCCCATACGTCACTGTACCGCGGTGCACAATCCTTCTGCGCTTCTTCTTCTCCTCTGTATCGGCTCCGCGCGAGCTGCCGCCGCGTTTTTTGTATTTTTCGATATACTCTAAGAGTTAAGATGCTATCGAGGCGTATGGCTTCTTTATTTATGGGCCTGGAATGGACGAAGATTACGCGGAGAGTTGGGGTCCAGTGGTGGGTTTGTATACCGTGTGAGGGGGCTTTTGACGCGAGAGAATTACCTGTAGGTGCGTATGCGAGCTTAGGAAGTCATATGTGTGGGTTGGAAGATGCGCGCGCTATGAGGTTTTATAGCGATGGGTGTGGTTGAGGGATTTGAGTGGAGATTCGAATTGAGGTTTCCAGGGAAATTTAGATATTTTCGTTTAGGGAATGCGTGTAAGCGTGATTTTCTGGACTTTAATGGCTTGTTTATTTTTATTACAGAGAGTGTATGTAAATTATATGGGTTTCGGTCCAATATTGACTTGGGAATAGATGTAGATCCTGTAATGTTTTATATTTTAATTATGTAGAGTATTTGAAAATTTAACTTATACCGTGATTTAATAGCTAGTGTCACCAAATTTTGTAGCTGTATGTATATAATATGTAAAAATTATACATATTATCATGCTTAGATAGAACTCGATACTATCTTTTCATACAAATATTGTAGAAAAATAACAAAATTTATGTGACTGTTTTTTTAATATGCAAAATTATATATCGAATGATTTTCAAAGATTTTTTTTTCTGAGAAAGGTGGGTTTTCTGGAGATTTTCTTTTATTATGTAAAACCGTTCTATAAGTTTGCATCCAAATATCAGTGCAAAAGTTTAGAAAACAATAAGATCCAAGGAAAACCTGAAATAGTGGAAGCTATAACAAAAAGTCAGAGATTATAAAGGTAATACATACATATATATACATCACAGTAACTGAAAGGGTTAAATGCATCAACCGATCTTATCAAATCCCAAAGCCCAGATCATTATTATTATGTATGTATTGTATTTTTATAATGATGCTAAATTGTTGTTGGGATCAACAAAATAACAAAGTACTGAAAAAAAGTCCATTATATTAATAATAGAGACTTTTTAAATGAAAATAATATTATTCCTTTGAGTCAGAAGATGCATGTACCAATGCTGCGTTTCTTTTCCTATGCCTTATTTATGACCTTAAAATGTCTAAATGGAGGAAAAAAACTTTCGATTATACGTTTCAATGCGAGAAAATTACTTATGTAAGGAAGTGACAGGTAGCGGATAATGGTTAAGACGTTCATTTCAAGTTTTATGATGATGGTTTCATTAGACTGCACTTTAAAGAGGATTCAACAACTATGAAATTTATAGGCATTTTTATTTCTCAGACATCTTCTCATGTTTTAAAATTCCTAGGAGGATTTTACGAATCTAACATTTGAGTTTCATTAGCATTTATATAAAATGTGTAAATAACAGCAGTTATTTAAATTTATTTAAATAAGTACAATATTAAGGTAAATGTCCCACTAACTGGACGGTTAAGCTTACTAAGAGTTTACACCCGCTATAGAATAAATACAAACATCGTAAAAGTGCAAAAAGCTTTTACATTTCAATAAACATTACTATTTTGTAGCATATAAAACGAAAAAATAATAGATTTTTTATTTATAACTTTAGTAATCAAAACCACTCTGTAAAACATATGTCCATGTACTGGAGAGTTACAGTTTTTAGCGTACTAGAAAATGGACACTAATTCTTTTATATAAAAAAATATATTTTGCATACATTATCACTCTATTTCTATTAAATGCGATCTTATTATGCATTATTGGAAACTTCAAAAATGGAAAAATGAGAGAAAATAGTCAGTGGGACATTTACCGTACGACATTGTTAATATATATATTTCAATATTACAATATATTCGCAGAATAACAAGCTTTGGTATGCGAACTATTATATATAACTTTCTGAGACTTAATTAAGTTTACACAGATAAAAACATTTATTGTTTACGACTACACCGTATACCTGATCAGAAAATTGTTCTACTTTTGTTTATATTAATTGAATGACCTCTGTAAACAATCAATCATCAGAAATAAATGAGCAAAAAAATGCACAGCAACGTAAAGAATCTCAATGTCAATAAACGACCAAGAGTCAACAACCCCATATCTCAATACATTACAATATTTTTCCCCAAAACTTATGTAATTACCATTATAACACAAGTCTCATGCCAAGCGTATACCCACATCATAAATCTGCCTTATAAATTCCTCCCCGAACGAATCCATAATTCCCCCTTAAACTCCCCAAAGTAGCCATCCATAAACTTCGGAAATTCTCATCCTCTGAACGGATTTCTCCTTTTTTGTTCCCTCTCCGGTAGAGTCGAAGGAATAACACAGCCAAGCGTTAAGGAATCCCGAATCACGACTTTTTCTCTACATCCCCCTGTCCCCTCTCCTTCCTAAAGTTATTTTTCGAGGAAAGACCGTACAGGCACAAGAGAGAGAAGGTGTGTGGATCGACACCGCGCTGGCGTATATATATACAATCCACGGCGCTCACAGTATGATGCCGATCCTATCTGAGGCAGCTAATATAGTTGTCGTGAATATCTTATGAGGCCCGTGGACGTCTCTCTCTCTCTTTTTCTTTCCTACTTCGTAATAGCTCGCTGCGCGCGGTGCATTCCGGCCCCGCGGGGCGCCCCCCATTCGATCTGGCGAAAGCATCTGCTAATTCGAAATCATGGGAATTTGATTAGGCCCTGGAACTTGGCTGTATATACTGTGTGTACCCTTTCTTGGAGGATTGTGACTGCTGGGTGAGTGGCTTCTTGCGTTGGCTTGTATGACTGGATGGAGGAGCTGTCGTTTCGGTGGTTTTAGAAGTGACGTTGTTTGAGGTGTGTTGCATGCTTTTGTTTTTAACCGTTTAGTACACCGATCTAGGAAATGTAAAGAGTAAGGTGAAACTACCAGTATCTGTATGACATATCCCAGTGTATGGAAAGACGCATGTTTTGTTTAAAGTATTTTTTCAATTTTATTATAATGATCATTGTTCTTGATCAGTGAACTTAGGTGCCAAAATAGTTTAAACTTTGCAAACTAATTGAATGGATCATTTTGAGTCTGATTCCAATTCTCTGGTAGACATATCAATTAATTTTTGGTTAGATATTATGTAGTTAAATACATTAAATCTGGTTTATTCCACCTGATGAATTAGTTCGAAATCATTTGAAACCAACAGACTCTTGAGTCAAATTTCTGGATACCAATATAGTTCTGTGAATATAATTAAATAAGTAATTTATACATTTTAATTTAGTCAGAATAATAATAATTTTATAAAAGTAAAAAAAGCACTATTAATCATGTATACCAAGTCAAGTATTTAACTGAATAGAAGTTTAAAGATTACCCGAAATGTTTAGGGGTATCAGAAGTTAGAATGAGTTTTTTACCACTTGCAATGAAAAAGTATCATTCATGTAAAGAAAGTTTGAAATAAAATTTATGAACCCTGTGGATACTTAAAGGTTAAGAGAATTAGGTAGTCAATTGTTCGTTTATTCAATATTAATAACATTTTTACAATTATAAGTAAAAAATAAATAAAAAATGCTTTTTGTCACATCGAATTTATTTGCACTTAACCTGATATACCTATAATTTATTGTGTAAACACATCATATTCAGAGGTGTTAATGGTCGTATTTTAAATTATTTTAAATTATAAATCCTAATTCCAGATTCAGAATTAGCGACTCCAAAGTAGGTCACTTAAAATGTTTACAAGACGAGACATGAAAGACATTACTTTAAGCGATATAAAAATATAAAATAATTCAGTATCGATATAAAAAATTCTGTTCCGACCAGGATGACCTGAGTAAACCTTAATATTATACCCATAATTGTATTTTATCATACAAAATTTATTTTTTATTTTCAATATTATAATAATTTTGTATCCTTATTTTGAACTCTTCAAATAGTACTAAAACAATGACCTAATTCGAATCAATAACATACATGCTTGTTTCTGATTAGTGCACACTTCATTGCTTCATGAATTTGTCTTTGATTCGCCTAAATTGAAAATATATAAGTTATACACGAGATGGAACTTTTTAACTTTAAAATAAGCATTTGTTAAAACGTATCAATACGATATTGACATTGACTTGAAAAACCTGTCAATCGAACTTTAACAAATAATTTGTTATAATCTAAACACATAAAGCTTGTTCACTGCTGCGGTAGTATTCCAAAAATGATTATTATCGATACCATGAATAAGAACTGTCATATTACCTCTCTTATAGACATCGACGCGATCCAATCTAATAAATATTTTCAAAGATAGCTTTTTCACATATGACAACTAATTAAAAAGAAAATAAAAATATATTTATTTTCATTGCCGGTATTTTAGCTAACTATATATTCTTTTCGTGTTTTGAAAAAGAGTAAATTAGAAATTTGATACCGTTGAATCCATCGTCATTGAATTTTTTTCCACCCAGAGACAAATCACGCATTATTTATCTCAAATCACCGTGTTTTCCTCGCCCCACGATTTGTACACTCAACCGCGGTTCCTCTCGAGGCCTCTTTCGCATGAAATTAAGCTATATCGCGCGGACGTGCCTCGCAAGTTATTTCTCCATTCACCGAAATAAAAGGAAAGAAAGCGCGAGACTCGAAGAACTCGCTCGGCTTTTAATTAATTGTCCCGGCTAATTAACAACCGCGCGCCCGACGAACATAATTAAGAACCACTCGCGCGCGCGCGCGCCTATATCCGACGCTCATCGCCCAGGTATAGCTGCGGTGATTCTGGTAATGGATTCTCTCTCTCTCTCTCTCTCTCTCTCTTTCTCTTTCTCTTTCTCTTTCTCTCCCCGACACACCGAAATCCGCAGGTAGTCCCCCCGAATATCGTGCTGCGACTATTTACTCAGCTCGCTCTTTTTCCGTTCTTGTTTTGCTTGTCCGAACATCTTGGATTTGGACTTTTTTCTACCCGGATTCGCTCATAGGACAGGTAGTTTTTTTGTTGTTTTTCTTGTTTTGCGGACGGTGTGAACCGATGAATTTCAATCTTATTTTGAGGTTTTGTCTTTTTGGCGAATTTGATTCAGTTAGTGGTGCGATACTTTGTTCGGATATGAGTTTAAACAAATAGTGGATGTTGATAAAAGAATGGGCGAATGGGATGAAAGTATGAGCGTTATATAGAAGTAGCATAATTATGTCATAAAAAATGTCTATATGAAAAAAATTATGCTATACGTTATAATATTTTGGCTTTTGTGTAAAATAATGAGATTAATGCGCGAAGTGTGTATTTGGCAATTGAACCTATATTAAAATAATTTTCAACTTTTGTGAAATGCGTAACCATAAATATCCAAATCATCAGTATTCTCAACCCTTTGTTATTGTATATTTCCATGTATATATAGGTGTTTGAGATCACTAATTACAAATATGATGTTAAAACTAAAAAATATTAATAGCGAAAATAATACATTTTTAAATTTTTACTTCAGATTCGTAATTAGCTAGCCAAAAACCCAATAGAACGTAAGTTTCATTCCAATATTACTTGTGGATCACTATGAAATTAAATTTTCCTAAACATAATCAGTTTTTACAGTTGTTTATTTATAGCATTTTTACAACTCAGGAAATTTGATTTTTTTTACGTCTTATACATCCTTATATTAATATATCACAAATCTTGAATGTATAAAAAAGAACGGATTAAAAGGTGAAGAACGTTACTTAAATAACTAATAACTGTGAAAATGAATGTGGTAACCTTTTATTACCGTAGTGCTTTAAAAGGTTGAATAAATTTAACTGTTGGTAATCAGTATAGTTTATTAATTTACTTTGACGTTTGAGTCTACCAAATTTATAATACATTTTTTTGTGAAAAATAGACACATTTATAATGGATTGTCAATTAAAAGAATTCCAAATAAAATCTGACACTTTCTTTAAATCTCCAAGCATACTCCGCATTGTTCGCTATGCACATATTTGCTATAAGGATCCAATTAATTAGTCAAGAATGCAGATATCCACCTCAACCCTACATCCAAAAACATTCCCCATTTATCTCCGAATTCTCATCTATCCCAACCCCAAATTCGCCATCACTAATTCCCAGCATAAATTATCGCAAAGAAATATCGCATCAATTATACATCCTAGGACCGCTCTCGTCCACCTATATACCCATCTTTTAATTAATTCCCAGTCCCCTGCTAATGAGTCACGACACGCTCGCGGACAGTAATTACGCGTGTCAGTTTATTAAAGCGATAAATTAGGCGCGAAACCAGTCCGTTTTGCCCAAAAAGAAAAGGAAAACGGAAGACTAAAACAACGAGAAACACACAAACTCGGGCATTCGTCGCTTAGCTTTAGCGACGGCACCGGCATTTGATGGTCACCGCTACGGCGTGCGTATACCTGCGACTACGAGGTCAACTTTTTCGCTCTCGCTCGCGCAGACCCGCGCCGGAGATTCCGCGCCCGAAAAAGACACGTGTATATGTGCGCGAGGGCGTCCTTTTTTTCGAACGAGCGAGTCGTCGCCGCGCGACCTCGGGCAAAAACGAAAAGGAGATCTATAAGAGGCAGAGAACGAGAACGAAGAGTCTGCGTTTCGTGGGATATCCCGAGGGCACGCTGTAGATGCGACAGATAGAGTAGAGTGAGAGAGAGATAGAGGCAGGTATGGTGTGGGAGAGGGATGGACTAGTTATTAGGAGCGACGTTTATGTTTGGAGGAAGATGCGGAGTTGTGTGAGCGATCGGTGCACGGTTGACGCTTTGAGGGTTGTTAACGCGCAATTCGAATGGGGATAATTAGTCGGCTGATGTGGGTGAGAAGCTTCTCTTAGGGATGCTTATCTGTAGGTGAATTCTGTGCTATAGCTGTGATTGCTGGTTTAGAATGATGGGAATATATGAGGATATTTATCTTGACTATCATAAAATGGTATATAAATAAAACGGTTATATACCTCGGGGAGAGACGTAGATTGATTTATTAACTTAAATTGCACATCGATAGATAATAGAGACATCAATAAAATTGGTATTTGAACACTGATGCACCTACATTATTGAATTGGAATGCTTCTGTTGTTCGTCGATGACAGTTGCAGATGTGAAATTGGCTGGAGTGTCCACGTTAAATGCAACATTATATTTTAATGACATATGTTCATTACTCAACCTGGAGATTTATTTCCAATACTCTAAATTAAACTGGTAATAAGTAGTTATTTTTACTATTAAAATTTTCCCAAACTATATTATACTATTTAATATTTAGCGAATATTCCAACATTAATACAAAAATATGGTACCCACTTATTCCCGATATATTTTGGCAAAAGATACCATAGTTTTTCTATCAGCGTACGCTTATAAATGATAGATGTACAATCCCGTATTGCCGAACTTCATACTTTTGTTATATTCTCTATACTACTTGTTTTTTAAATAATTATTATAATGTTTTTAATACAGCCATTGCTTCCGTTACCTAGGTAACTTACGATTTTTATTTTAATTTTAAATTGCTTGATTTTGTTTTTTAGACGGTGCCGTAAGAAGGCTTTCCACCAAGACAATGAAATAAATGAGGCATTCAGAATCATAACCAAAGAGGTCCATTTTAGAAATTTTGCAAATTGTTGCAAATAATACTTAAATAAGCTATTTATCGCTTGTATGGTTTATATCAGATAAATAATAACTGAATTTGTAGAAAGTTTCAAAATTTTGATGGACGTTTAATAATTTAAAAAGGGAACTATTCGCTTCTGGTTCTAAACGCCCAAAATAACCAATAGTAACTTATTTTAGCTTTGTTTACAATAAATTTCTTTTAAAAAACAATTGTTGCTTGTAAAAGTCAATACATTAATTTGTTAAACTGTATGAAAGTGTATTATTGAAAAAGTCTATTTCTGTATCGTTTAGAGCTGTGATTAATTCTAAGTTGTACACTTATAGAATTAATCATGGCTATACATCTTTAATACATACTTAATTATGTAAAGCAAATGCTGAAATTCACAAAAATATTACAAATAATTCGTGTAAGTCAGATGAGTACAGAATATATAATAAATAGCGAAGAATTTACGTCTTACATTATTCAAAATCCCATAAAAACAAAAGCACAGAAACATTTCCCAAGAAAAATACCACCACCCGAATTTCCATTAATTTACTAAAAAATGTAATTTCAATTCGATTCCATCGGCAAGCCTCCCCACCTCAGAAACACGCATCGAGCCATTTTACACAGCACTAACAAATCCGCGCCGTCGCCAAATAATTAATTGGCAGATGAATGTAGATCAGCCGCGCGCAGTATCCGATTGAGCACCTCTGGGGCTCTACACGCGAGCGTTAACGCCATTAGAGCTCGCGGCGGCCTTAACGAGATTCAAACGCGGCCGCGCGGGCTCGCCTTTTTCGCAAACCGATCTCATTCGTTACCGATCGCTGCATAGCGAGACGCGGGCTAAGCGAGAAAATGAACGAGTCGAGCGGAGACAAATAAAGGCCTGCCAATTAGCGGTGCTCACGCGTGTCGAGATAATCGACGGCCCCGCGCACGAAATGCAAAACGTCTTGTACAGCTTGTTCTTTTGCACTTTCTTACTGGAGGGAGACTTTTTTCTTTGATTGGTTTATTGGAGGAGAGTCGCGAGGTGAGAAGGAGAAGGAGGATCATTCGCGGGGACTATTTTAAGATGGGGGTATTCTTGCTTTGGATGGGAGAGGTGTGTGGTATTGCGACATTTTTAACTAATGGTTTCTGTGGTAGTAATGAATTTGTAATGCATTGAAAGAATGTGTATAGACTTTAATGTTGAGTTTTGTAAACTTTCGCATCAATAGATTGTATCTTGAAACATATATGAGTTGCCGAGGTGCTATTTACTTTGCCAAGTAGGTACCAATAATATCGTGTTTGGAAAAATGCAAAAGACGCTTTTTGAAGGAAGTATCTTATGGGTGATTGTCAAAAAGTCGTCTCTTTTCTTGAAAAACAATTAAAATAATTAAAAATAATAAAGTCTTCTAAGCTAAAAGTAAAAAATGTAATATTATAGTTTACCGTATGAATAAAGAATACATGAATATAGGCAAGATAAAAAAATACTTGAAAAATCCTCATAAGTAATTCTTTTAAATTATGAAATAAAAGGCTTAAACTATTATAAATTAAGAATGCTTTTAACTAGAGATGGAATATTGATTCGATCAAGAATTAATGGTCCTTACGAAGACTAGCAGATTTTAGATTTCTCAAAAACACCTAGTTTTTTACAGAGACTTCTTATAAAAAACTATCACTTTTTAAATGTTCTGATAAATACTAACACTTTCTTAGATCCTCTGAGAAAATGATACTTTTTGTCTAAAATTTAAAAAATGTTTAATATTTGTAGGAGGCTCCTGACAAGAACTAGTATTTTTCGAGAAATCTGTAATGTGATAATATTCATAAGGGACGTCGGTATTGGTATTAATTAAGACATATCGGACAGACAATTTATTCAGACAATAATTAGATCACCTTGATTGGAGGACAAAAATACTAATATTGGTATCAAAATTTATTTTAACAATATATTTATTTGATATCCTTACATAAATGTCATTCAATTTTAAGACTATGTACAGATAAACAGTTTATGAACTTATGGCTTTTAAATAATTTGAGGACGGTGCAGTTTTTAAAATATTAATTTTTCCTTTACACAATTTTTAACATGATTTTACAACTTTAAATCTAAAGCGAATTATTGTTTATGCCAGACTTAAATAACATACAGAATATGGAAAAGTACTTTTTATTACTTATTATAGGTTTAATCTACTAGATTTATCATTTTTTCCAAGTTGCCAGACATTATCACATATTAATGAAACCTTTTAAATTAGAAGAAAATAGATTTTTTTTTCAAATTTTAAGTTCGTAAATTTGAATATTCTTATTTATATTTTGAACAATAAACAAGTTAAATTAAATTTTTTATTTTATTCATTTAAAATTCATACTTATTTTTTGAGTTTTCAACTATTTAATTGTATAATATATAAGAAAATCGATATCGCCTTTTTTGGTTGTAGGCGTAATATAAGCGTTCTATACGCTAATAACCTGCAAAATTTCGTAACGAATGACATTAGCTCTTGTCGACTTCGTTAATAAAGCAATTTTCAATTATTTCCCCAGCCAATGCGCCTTCTTTTTCATTATTAGCCCGAAGATTTATGCAAACTGTTAATAGTCAATATTTTCCACCCAAGCCAATTATCATTCGCGACAACGTAGTTTGACGCTAAAACATCGCGACTCCTAAAACCCGAGAATCCAATAAGGCGCAGCGACAGTTTATAGGCACCTTGAGTATTACTATTAACCGGGTTCGAGTGAGAGAGAAAGAGAAGAAGAAAAAAAGAATTGGAAGAAGAAGAAGAAGAAACAGACTCCGGACTTTGTATTCCAAAAGAGACTGCCAATGGCACCTCCTCATATCCTCCGGAAGAGATTTATGCCCGGACGTCTGGGAAATCAAACTCAACGCGCTGCCGCCGCTGCTGTTGCGCGCAGGTGTGGGCTAAAAAAGGTGGCTTCACACTGCCGAAGTGAAAGAAAAAGAAGAGGCAACCTCATTAGCAGTGAATTCGACGCACTTTTTTACATATAGAATGTTTCGCGTTTATAGTTTTATTATCGCTTTTAAAATTGAAATGAATTATGCATTATTTAAATAAACGATAAATTATAAAATGCATTGGGCTATTGATTGATATATAAGTAGAGTGTTAAGGAGATTCAAAATATTGCTTATCATTCAAAGAATTTAAAAATTCAAATTTTCACAAATTATATATAATCCTGTAGTTACTATAGATAAATATAAAATACTGTATGAAACTACATGCGCATGTGTGTGTGCCTGAGTGTATGTATTATTTAATTTTGCATTTTTACACACTATAACATATTACATTCTTCAGGCTACGCCCCATTTTATCCGCATACGGATACACCTAGTTCATATTACTATTATTCTGAAACTAATATTATTTAGTATTTCTGTTATTATTTCTTAATTATAAATACAATGGTTTTCAAAGTGATTGAACCCAAAACTTGTAATAATTATGTTAGTGAGTATCGACGTTTTTGCTACTTATTTATAATGATATATTTTTATTCTTGTAGGATTGATTCAATCAAACTATAGGTGTTGCACTACATTTTATCGTACTAGGAAAAGAACTTTATAGTTTCAAGAAAATTTAGGCCCCGCATTTATGATTATCTCCTTATCAGTTATATTGTGAGTGAGAACCTCAGAATTTTTAAGATTTGATTTTGTGTGAAGACGTGATTTTTACTGCATTTTAAGCCCTGTTTTGTAGAGGCATGTACAAATTAACAATATTTGAATAAATACTTAATTTCAGTATTTATTGATAGAAAGTAGATTATCTAAAAATCACAATGGAAGAGGTATTAAAGTCCATTGACTACAATCTTTTATGTGCATTGACACAATTATTGGAGATTGAACCTATTCTCGCGACACTTGCGCTACCGACAAATAAATCTTACTGTGACATCAGTGCTCTTCTGCTTAGCACTGTTTTTCTAACTAATAAAGTAGAAGCAGTGAAGTTGTTACTTTCAAGTGGAGCGAATGTGACTAGCCAAAATAAGAATAAAGAGACGCCTCTTCATCTGGTTGCCTTTTTGCAGAACAAGGAAATGATTGAATAATTTTCTTATAGAGAATGGAGCTGATTCAAAGCTGCATAACGTTGAAGGGCATATACCCTTGCATCATTTATTGAGTTCTCGTTGCATGCTTGATAGAGTAAACGCAATCGAAGTGGAAGAGATGGCGAATCTGCTGGTATGCACAGAAGTCGACGTGATTGCGCAAATAGTGGATGGCAGTACAGTATTGCATTTAGCTCGTTATACTCAAAACGAGAGCCTCGTCAAAACTTTGTTACAACTCGGCGCACAGCCGGATGTCAAGGATAATGTTCTCTACACGCCATCGCATCACGCAGCCAGCAAGACAAATATAAACATAATTAGAATGCTGCTGGATAGCGGCGTGGACCTGGATGTAAATGACTCAGAAGGCTTAACACCAGTTCTGCACTGAGAAAACCATGGTCGAAAATAATCCCCGCGGTTTAAGAAGGCATATTATAGATCGTACGTGGTGTAAAAATATGCCCACTATAAGACAGTGGAGGAATGCAATGACTACCGGGGTGTAAAATTTCCCCCACGAAATAAGAACGCATGTTTACGATCACGCGCGGCAGCAAAAGTCGGTCATTCGTGGTGTGAAATTCGCCCCACAAGCCAGAACTTATATTTACGATCACGTGTGGCGTTCAAAGTTGCTCACCGTGGTGCGAAATTCTCCCCATAAGCCAGAACTTGTATTTACGCTCCACGAATGGCATTGTGAGCTACCCACCGTGGTGCGAAATTTGCCCCACAAGTCGTTAGTGTGATTTTAATAATAATTTTTTTATTTGTAAATTTTTTAATGCAAACATTTATTGTATATTATATTTGATAAATTACTTGTAATATATGGATTCATATATACGTTAATATAACTTTTTAATATTAAAAAATACACATTGAAATACATTTTTTATAGACAGCAATTTATTAACTAATTAAAATTGAAATCCGTATGGTAATGTATATAAAGTTTGGGTGGAAATAACTTGTATAATGTTACCGGTATATATAAAACGATTTGATATGATACTGTACGCGCATCCGCCATGTTAGATTATTCAATATAAGTGAACGGTGTTCTGCAACCGATGTGCTGTTGGTATCGTCCCAATCTTTTAATGTACTATGTAATAGCTCATTTAATTTACTGCAGCTAAGTAAAAATTTAGATGTTTTCTCTTGAAAAGAAGAAACTCCTATATAGATTTACTATTCAAAAGGCGGAGTATAAATCTTTATTTTTAAGTATAAATAGAGGTTTTTAATCTTTTAAAAAATGAAAGTTCTGAATGTACTTTAAAAACTCTTTTCAAAAGAGTAAATTTCTGAATTTACTCTATTAAAAGTTTACATAATATTTTCTAATATTGTACAGTAATGAATTAATAAATAAATAATGTGTTAGAATTACATTTTTGACGACGATTTTTACGTTTTTAGGTTAAGCATATATCTGATTACTTGAAATTTTAAATTCTATAATTATTATAATAATATGTAATAAGTAAATTTTTAGTTGTGGGGAAGTTTTTACACCACATGTGAGCGTAAACATACAGCTCTGGCTTGTGGGACGAATTTCGCACCACATGTGAGTGGGAAACATATAACACTGGCTTGTGGGGCGACTTTCACATCACAGTCAGCGACTTTCAATGTCACGCGTGGACGTAAACACACATTGTTAGATTGTGAGACGAATTTCTCACCACATCCAATGTCACTCTGCGGTGAAGATTTAGCATCACAAGCGGTATGTATTAATGCCCATGGTTTTCTCAGTGTGGTAGCCTGTGTTCATAAACAGTGCGATATCGTGAAATTCATGCTGGTGTAAAAGCAGACACCAACTGGGGTGAATTGTAATTGGAAACGCCGCTGCACCTTGCAACCAGGACCGATGACGTGAAGATGGCAGTTATTTTGTTGCAGGCAGGGTACGATGCGACTGCTCCCAACGAGTTTAGAGTTACTTTACTGAAGTAATGATAGCGGACAGACTGGCAGGCACCTCAGACAAATTCTACATGTTCATCAACTTTTTGAGGCACATCAAAGATATCGACGTTGATCACCAGGGTAAATTTGACGAAACAGCGCTTCATCTGGTTTGTGATGTCGGAGATGTACGCAGCATAAAATAGAGTTTGGAGCAAGCGTTAGCATTGAAGACGAAAGAGGTATGACCCCGATCTGTTGCTTAGATTTGGTCGAAATTGGAAATGAGAAATTGGAGAACTGCCGGATAGACAAGTATACTACGATGCACGACATGAATGGATGTTGGATATACTGCAATCCGAAGAGTTTGAAGCAGCGTATCCGATATTAGTTAATATTGTGAAGGCTCAATTTAGAAGAGGTGTGCTTAAGAGAGATTTAATTGAGCAGGCATAGGATGTCTTAAAGATGGTTACTGGTTTGCACTTGACATATAATTGTTCTGAAAAAATCATTTTCAATCGTTTTTGCAATTAATTATCTTTTATGCGGCCAAAAATGTCTTCTAACCCTATTACGAGGTCGAAAATAGTCCACTTTCCTAACGCGGTCATATTTACATTCCACAATTTTAAGCTTATCGCATGAAAAATCGCCTGCAACACCTCAGCCGGGCCTTACATGGCCAATCACAATTCAACAATGTGAAGTCCCCAACAGACACCACACACGACTCCACTATATACCACACGGTAGCTTCTGCGATGACATTACCGCAAAGAAAAGAGCCGTCAGGGTGAGGATACCCCGTCCACCCATCCAAGTCGAGAATGGATCTCCGTCCACGTTGTTTATTCGCCGAGCAGCAGCTACAGCGGCCAGCCAGCCAGACTTGACTTACGAATGGCCGATTAGTCACGAGACAATGGGCGCGAACAACCGTGCCCGCGCACTCGAAACTAGCATATGTAAGCTACCGTGCACGAACGACAGAGAGAGAGAGAGAGATTGTAGTCGGAAGCCCGCCAATTAATCACGGCTAACGCTCGACGACCAACCGCGCGCGCGGTTATTATTGCGCATTTCGCTGTATGAGCACGCGCGCGAGCCGAGCTTTCGTTGAATTACCTACCACCGGCGAGGTGTGTGAGGGATTGGACACCTGGACTTTAAATCCTCGTTGCGCCGCGGGGCGATCTGTTTATTATCGCGTTTTCGAAAACGCACGGGCAAGCGTGTATATATAAGCGCAAACGAGATTACACGACTGGGTGTAGGGAAGAGAGAAGGTTTTACTTGGAAGGTGGATATGCGTTCTACAAGATAAAGCTGAAAGCTAAGGACGTACGTCTCGGGGGGGCTTCGCTGTGGTTGTATATAGATAAAAGTCAGGCATCTGTCCGTGCCTCTTTTGTCTAGGGCTCGTAGACGGTAACAGAAAATTAAAAGTGCTTTCCAGTAGCGCCTCGTAATGTTTTCAATGCTCGTTCAACGACTTTGAGAGAATTATTTTTTATCCTTGTTTTTTGAATGATAATAAATTAGATGATTTATTAAATAAGTGATAGCTGCATAGTTGTATGGACGTTTTTGAAAAGTTGTTAAAATGTTGTACTCATATAAAATAATTTTTTTCGCGATTTTAGTAAAAACGTATTTATTTTCATATAATTTTATCTAGTTAATTTTATTAATACGAGCCAAAATATTCGCTAGCTAATGCTCACTCATTTAAGGGAACCCTGTCTAAGTTAAAAAAATTTAATATGTGATAAATTAATATATGTAATGTTAAACAAGTCTTTCTTAACTCCTTTGGAAAAAGTATGTTTTCATTGCATTGAAGATGCTTTTGATATTATTGTACTAAAAATCTTTTGAAAAATTCCTTTAATCAGTTCATGTTGCAGTATAATTAAAGAATATTTGCAGTAGCATGTTTTGAAAGTTTCGAAACTATAATTATGTACTTTCCCAACAAATCGACATTAGTGATAAGTCCATATTTCGTGTTTTCGTGATATTTAGATTTAAATATTTTAACTAATATGCTAAATGATCGAAACATAATAAGCAAAAATTACAATTAAGCTTATTAGATAAGGTATGCATCATTTTATTAATCATAGTATGAAAGTATGAAACGTTAATATACAATAAAAGTAAGAATTTAACAAAGTAAAAAATTAATGAACAAATATAGAACTTATACATCTTATCTCACAGATTTACAAAGATGATATAATTTTATGATCCATACAAAATACTTTTAGAAAGTTCGCAAAGTATCAGTTCACAGTCACACATCAACATTCCAAGAAACTTAACGTTCACATTTATTATAGATCAAACGTAAAAAGTAAGTATATTATACGCAGCTTCAATTAAAATTTCCATAACTCGATTGAATCATCGGCTTATTAAACTGGTTCGGCCTGTGCGAAGTAAAAAAAAGAAACAATACAAATACGCATCGAGCGTAATTGGAAAATTAACTCTAGCACCACTTAGATCGTTTCGGATGTGACTATCGAGACTCTCGAGCGGTTCTTACTCGATGATTTAAACTGTCGATTACAATTATAACCGCTCGTGTTTTCTCTCTCTCTCATTCTCAGCGGAAGCCGATTGAATCGACTCCGCTGCGCTTAATCAATCAAGCGAATTAATTTCCCGACCCCGCTACAACCATATAACTCCATATACACCGCGCTCCACTATACCTCATCACATTAAAAATGCGTTTTGCTTTATTAAAAGGCGCGAGCGGCTGTCGTTTAATATCCGACGAATAAACAGTATACATACCCGAGATAAGATAACCGTGAATAAAATTGTAAAAAGCAGCAGCGCATAATACCCTAACCCAGATTCGTATATAAATCTATTCAATATTCCCAATCATCGGTGCGAGCGAGCCTACGCATGCAGGTATACAGGGTACCGAGAATCGATCCTTTTTTCTTTCTCGCGCCTCTTTATATCGACTCTCGAGCTATGCGTCCTGTCTTGTATGTACGAGCGCGCGGATATGTTCGTCGACTGTGGGTTGTATGGTCGCGGGTATACAAGCGCGGCCACAAGAGCGACAATGAATAATTCCGCGAGATGTTATCGTTAATTACACCGTGCGCGGCCTGGCTCTCGTATAACAATGAAAAGGGCATGTGGTACGCGTGAGTACGTGTGTGCACTGTGTATGCTTGGCCCCAGCTTATACGACAGTTTGTGGGCTTTGTAACTTTTTGTTTTTTCTTATTTTTTCTGTTTTCTACAGTCTCCTATACTCTATTTATTCTGTACAGCCATTTTACGATAACGTGTTATGTACAAAATTTGAATTTGATGGGTTATTTATTGACTCTGAATTATCGTATACAGTATAATAATGTAATTATACGTAATTTTAGTTAAATCAAAAATGTGAAGACAAAGAGTTTTTTATCTATATTTTACTCAATTTACTGTGGATGCAGTGGAATGCATGATATATAGTTGAATGCATCTGATCCAGTTTACTGCACGCGATGCAGCTTAATGCACTTGATGCAGTATCATGAATTTTATGTAAGTTTTGTACATTTGATGCATCTTACCACATCTCATAAACTTGTATGCATCTCATATACTTCTATGCATATCATGCAATTTAATGTATCGAATGTAGTTTAATTCATCGGGTACAGTTTAATCCATTGGCTTTAGTACAATTCCATAAATTCAGTTTAATGCTTTGCATGCACTTTATGCACCTCATACATTTGTATGCATCTTATACACTGTAATTCATCTTATGCGCTTTTATGCATATTACGCACTTCAACGCATAACATGCATATTATGCCCTTTAATGCATATTATGCCCTTTAATGCATATCATGCACTTTCATGCGTATTATGCACTTAAATGCATATTATGAACTTTAATGCATAATGTGCACTTTAATGCATTTTATGCACTTTAACGCATTGTATGTGCTTTAAAGCATATTACTTACATAACTAGTCGAATGTATTTCTATGCATCAATGCATTTATTACACATTCAACTATATACATGCATGCTCATACAAGTGCAACTTCATACATATATTATGAACTTTAAAGCATACAAACATCATTAGAATAGAACCTGTTACACTTAAACTTTTTAATAAAAAAATCACTATTATCAGAGATTCCGCCTCGGGAAATCCCAAAACAAAGCAGTGCGAATAAAAACTACCTTTCAATTCCACCAGCTTCCCGGAGTCATTAATAAAAAGCTACTCATATTCCGTTCGCGTGCTTATTTCATCAAATTCCCCTTCGAGTGAATTTTCGCGCGCACATCACGTAGTTCGCTCGATCTGCAGAGCGCAGAAAGGTGCAGCCCATATCGTGCGAGAGGGGGCGCCAAAGTAACCAACGGCGCGACGCCTTCGCAATCAAATTACCTGCAGCGGCCATGCATTATTTATAATGCGCGCGAGCGCGTGTTATATGCCCGGCGTCGCGCAGCTTGCATTCAGGCCCGCGCTTGTGCGCATACGAGTTTATTGTCCCGGTTGGATCTTTTTATGACGGCGCGATGCTCTGTAACGCGAACGCAGCGCGCGCGTTAGGCGAGATTTTGAGCTCATTGTAGTCCGTTACCTGGCAGCTCTTTGTGATTAAGTTGTGTTCTTGTTTTGAAAAGCTTTTTTTATAAGAAATACGAATAACGATGTTTTTAGTAATTGTACAAATTACAAAAGATTATTCATAGTATATACGTCTAATAAACGATATATTTGCATGTTTTTTAAATACAGATTATTTATGCACTTAAAATCTAACAATATCAGTTAACAATCAGTTACAATCTAACAGTTACAGAATTTATGTTTTTTTAAATATTCTTGAAGTGTGGTGAAGAAGAATTTATATATAATTATCGGACTAACATTGAATACTAATGTTTAAAATTTAAGATTTTATTTAATTCAGTCAAGTGAATTTAGAATTTTAATTTTCCTCTGTTTTATAGTAACATAAAATTATACGATACAGCTGCACTATATTAATATTCGCATTTTTTGATGAAGTTATGGAATCACAAATCAAATTACATATAATGTCCGCGGTGCGGTCCCGAGGCTTCGTATCGAACTTAGTACTCATATTTGCCACCATGGCGCTACCGCGCCGCTTGATATATGTGTTATTTAATTTTAATAAAAGCGAAGGTCTGATAAAATAATATAGAAAATAATTTTACTAATACTTAATCTCTTTAAATTAAGTTTTTGCCGAAAGTATGAGTAATTAATTACAAAGTAACATATTATAACGAAATTAATTTTATGAATTACGTAGTAAGAAGTAAAAAATGTTGTATAATAAACAGTTCAAGTATTTATCCAGAATGCTTAATAACAGGTTAAATACACCATTTAAAAGCAATCGATGCAGCTAAATCACAAAAATTAGCTATAATCACTCGCTTTAAGAAAAATTAACATTTTTTTAAACCCACACGCATACACACATACTGTCCATTTTATTAAATATTCTAATAATATATTTACATAACACCCCGATCGTCTCGTAAAAAGCCCCGCAAACAACCAGGTACAAACCTGACTAATAAACTTACTTACAAAGGGCCATATCGATTTCTAGATAAGCCGCGAAGCGGACCACTTAACACGTCACCGCTGCAGGCCAATAATTAAACGGGAAATTTTGCGCTCGCTTTAAAAAAGGAAAAAAAGAAGAGAGGCCAGGAAGACGTACACGCTCGGTTAAGGGGTTTTACGCCGGCGATTAGTTCTTAAGTTTGCGGCTCTCCCGTATATAGATAATAGCCGCCGCCCCCGCGCGTATCGATATAGTTGCGCGGACGCGTTTAACTTTCATTGCCCCGCGCGTGGCTTTCATGACAAGAATAAACGTCGTCGCGGTGCCGGCGGTATGTGTGTCTGTGTGTGTGTGCGTGTGCCCACCCATAGAGGAGGTCGCTCGCTTCGACCCTTCGCGCATAGTCAACTACTACGTAGCGCATAACGCGCTGTATTAGAATTTACGACGTTCGTTGTTGGGAGAGGGAAAAAAAGGAGAGGAAAAACGTTCCGCGTGATTACTTCGTAATGGGCAAATAAGAAGTATTCGCGAAGTTGAAGGACTCTATTTTCATTGATGTTTGTTGGATACTTTGTTGATTTATTGTTTTTAGGGTTGAAGTGGTATATGCGATGGATTTATAATAATATTGAGTGCCAAGAGATTTATTTTAGATGTGATTGTAGTCAACGTATATTGCAACTCGATATTTTATGAATCAAGTTTCAGAAATAGAATAAATTCAAATTTTTCAGAAGAGGAAATTCTACTTTGAAAGCTAACGGGCGTTGTTTAAACATTTTTATATTGTCTTTATCACACTCGAAACAGTTTTAAAAGATTCTACGTATTTATCGCATGTAACCTTTACTCAAAAATGTTTTTTATTCAAGGAATTTAGATGTGATGCAAAAAATGTTTTGAGTTAACTATTGATTTAAATATACTTTTATTCACTCATACATACTAATAGGTAATTGCTTTGATAGTTACTGTGCCAATCGCGAGATAGTAATTATTCATTCTGAGCAGTTTCACAAAATTTTCAATTTTGCTCCGACTGAAAATGAACTCTCTCAGAGCGATTTTTCACTACAGATTTCTTACAGAATATTATTTTTTAACAAAATTGTGGATCTGTTAAAATGAAATAGCAAAAAATCATAGCTAATCTCTTATCTTTTTAGAAAACACCAAACATGTGATCAGAAATACTTATTCTCAAGTAAAAATGAATCTAATTTCAAAAATGTTACAAAATTAATTTTGAGGAAAAAAGTTTTCGAAAAATCGTTAAAAATTAAAAAAATTAGCTTCTTTGTTATAACAGAAAAACTACAATAATAAATCGTTAACGATCTCAACAAATATTGTCCACTGCCTTTAAAACACATTCATCTTTACCCTCATTAAATAATCTGACTCTTCTTCCTTTCGTTTACTTACACCATCGTCATCTATCCCATCAAAAACTCACCCTACAAATACATTCTCTCGTCAATCCTCTTACTGGCCAAACTACATCACCTCACCCTCCCTCTCCTTCCACATTCGTACTACGCTCGCCTCCGCATCACGCGCATGCACACGCGCACACTACATAGCCACAAGGGCCATAAAATACTCGTAATGCGCGCCACGGTTGGTCTCTCTTCCCTCGCATGCGCAGAGATGCCAGCGCGTAATATGCCGCACGCGCGCGCGAGGTCGCGTCATAATTGATTCGCGGAAAGGCTCAGAAAGCCCTCCTCGTTGAAAATCGCTAATGACAATAACGCTCGCGTATAAAACGAATCGCACGCGGGTATGCGCAATAATCGCCTTTTAATGCGCTCTAATGCGCGGAGCTGGATTCCGCAATCGCGAGAAAGAAGATGTTCGGGTGAAAATTGCGTATATGTTTTTATTTTTTATTTTGTAAAGTGTGCGCAAGAGGGAATTAGCAGGGGGCACTGTATTCAATTTGTTTCTTTTATCATTAGACGGGTGATGGGGGTTTTTATTATTATTTTATTATGATTGTTGGTTGGTGTTTTTAATCACTCGTATAAAGTCTTGATAACGGTGCTTGGGTGTAATTGCACGGTGGCTGCTCTACCTGGAAGTGCGCGCAGGTATAAATTTAGATTAGGAAATTTATAATTGTGGTAATGTTCGGAAAAAGCTGGATTATGTTTTATGGAGTCATCAAGGGCATTTTTTAGCGGAAAGAATTTTAACGGACTTATTAGAAGTCATTATTAGGTGTTTACGTGACATATACGGTATCATAATTTTAGAAACAGTGAAAAAGATTTTTTTTTGGTTGACATTTTATTAAAGTTTAAAATTGTTATTCATGATCTAATTATAATTATAAAATTGCTTAATTACTCTAATAATCTATTTTTAAACGGTTTCGTTATGTACAAAAATATCGGACTGATAAATATATCTTAATGGACTCTGAGAATAATTTATTTATCTTTTTCACAATTGTAGTGAGAAACAGATATTATTTATTTGTCATTTTTTGACGATTCTACTCTTGTGCAAACTACAGATACGCTTGCTTTGTTGGCCATTTATTCAGTATTGATAAAACACGTTTTTTGATAATTTTCATAAATTTCTTGGAGTGTATTTTCCGAGTTAATTCGTGGGTATTTCAGTATATAAACTTGTATTCGTCAAACTTGTGAAATCAGAACACCACAATCTTCATACATCAATATTAATATATCAATTAATTCAATTAATAATCAATATTAATCATTACTGACACAATTTACAATAGGATTCACTTTTTATACACAAATTTTTTCGAATATATAATAATATTAATCGTTTATTCAAACGATGTTTTATAATTAGTTTTAAAAAAGAATTTTAGATTCTTTTTATAAAAAAAAAAATAAGAACATGTCAAGCTTGACACTTTAAAGTATGACCAATTCTTTTATTTTCCGTTAATTATAGATTTAACCATGTTCGCTACATAATACATTACAAAGTCAATGTATCGAAGTACGTATAACTGTAAAATTTAATTTCATGCAGTTTATTAAAAAACCAATAAATCATGAAGAATTTAATTGTAATAATTCAATAGCAACAAACTTTCGGTGAGAAAATTTTCTTTTTATTGATTTTATTAAGTCTGAAGATTTGTCTAAATGCAAGTATATTAATCATCTATATACCATCAAAACACCAATAAGGATGATACGTCCATTAAACAATTATTTCACTTACATACAAAATAAATGAACAATACGTAAATTATTCTCATGTGACAAATTATTCTAAAATACAATCCTTCATAGGTATAAATTAACCGTCCTAAACTGCCCAAACAAAACCGCCCCAGCAATCGCGATAAAGATCCATCCGCAAGATGCCCCTCTATCAATTGACTCGTCAAAATCAATAAAGCCGCGGTCCCGGTGACGATGATAATTCGAAAAATCCAAAGAAAGCGTCGCTCCGCCGACAAATCCCCCCTAACGATTTCTACAGCCGCAAGAACGTAAATATATCGGCGGGTCGTCGGCCGTGGTATCAGCGCCAAAAAAAACTCGACACTGCATCATGTCATATCCTCGTGCAGCAGCAGCGCAGTGGCTGCAGTCGAATTCCGCTCACGTATATACCGAGGACGGTGTGGAATTCGCGCGGCGGGTTCGGCGTCGTTCGCCGCCGCTGCCGCGGTGTGCTTTTAACGAGCGTAATGCGCATGGATAGGTGGATGTGTGGTATATTGGATGCTGGGGCTTTTCGCGAGAAATTCATTGGTGGGCGTGGGTGTGTAATGTAAGGAGATTGTGGCTGGCGTCTCTTTTGTTCTTGTGCTTTGATTTTTGGAGGTTCTGGGAATTTTCGATTTTGATTCTGGTATGCTGCTTGAGAAGTTTTATTTTATACTGAGGAAATCGCGAAGCTTTTCTGTTTGAGGGGTGTATTATTTTACTCGATAGTTGACTAACAGAATTATGTATTTTCTAGCCAATTAAAATTATGAAAAGGAATTGTGGGATACCTTTGAACTTTTTTACTCTTTCCAATCTTTTAACATAATATAATTACATATGTTTTCTTTTTATTATTTATATAAATTTTGAGGTGTATTTAGTGATAAATTTTATAATCAATTTACTGACAGAATTCACAATACGATTCACAAGAAAAAATATTCTGTTAATTTTTGGATACATAATTCATAATTGTTTATAATGTTTTTTACGATAAATTTTATAAAATTATTTAATGATTTAACAAAAAATAAATGAAAAACATGAAAACCTTGACCTTTACAAAGTATAACCAGTTCTTTTATTTTACGATAGGTATAGATTTAAACATTTTTGCTACATAATGCAGCTGTGGTAGGGAAAGAGAATTGTAAAATTATATTCCTTGCAATTAAAAAAACTAATAAATCTTGAAGATTTTATCATACTTATAGGAAAAAATTCACAAGTTTTTAAATTTTCTTTTATGTCTTTGTTAAATTTAATTATTACTTGTAATCATGTTGGTCTTGCAATACTAATTCAATTGTGACAACATTTCGTTATGGAATAATGATTTTATTGTTTTTATTAAGTTTCTAGAGATTTATCTAAATACAAGTATGTTAATCATCCATATAAGATGAGAAATCCCTTGAATAATCATTCCACTTACAGCAAAATTAAATGAAGAATACGTAAATTATTCAGATTTGACGAATCATTAAAAAAGTGCAGTAGCCCGCGGTACCCTGTAGTGAATTCCTCCCTCCTTCCAAAAATCAACAACCTCCGAAAGAATTTCCCTAAACCCCAAATGACTTTTATAACACCCGCCTTAAACAAATATTTCCCCAACAACTCAGCAGCCAAAAAAATCATCTCTCCACTATACACCTGCCTCCACTCTCATCCCCCCGGAAGCAGATCAAAATCTCTTACACACAGAGAGAAAACCGCAGCCGCGTCAAAGTCATCTCTCGAAAAATCAACGTCCCGTCAATGAAGCCATCAGAAAAGCGCAAACTCCAGACTCCACGGCACCCTATATACGTATATAATGCACTCGTCAAGTCGCTGCCGGAAGAACCGACAGAGTCGTCCAGCCGTGTCCCGCACAACAACAACACGAAGTCATCGCAGTCCTCGTAAAATCAACACCAATGGCCTCGGCCACCGAGGCTAGAAATGAAAAATATTCTGGGCGGGGGAGCGTGTATATACCAGTTGACGTTTCAATTCTCCTCTTCTCCTTTTCAGAGTGAAAAACCGCCAAATCCACGCTCTTATCTATCCGCCGGCGACAAAGGAGGAAAGAATCGCATCTGCCGCGGAGAGACGACAATGGCGCGTGCGCGCTCTCTCTCTCTCTCTCTCTCTCTCTCAAAATATTTGCTTTCCGATGTGCACAGCAGCGCGATTCGGGCCGACGGTCAGCCTGAATGGAGCGCTGCGGTAATCTCGTTAAAGGACGGAGCTGGAGGTGACAATGCCGAGCGAGGCCGAAAATGCGAGTTTGAATTCGTGAGCGCGAGAGGAGTTAAGACGCCTGTGTGGTGCTTTGCTGGTTTGGATTGGGAAAGAATATGGCTTTTTTGGGGGTTTAGTTTTTTTTTTTATTTCTTTTGCGGGTCTGGGTGTATATCTTTTGGAGCGTGTGGCTTTCGTGGGTTTTAGGATGGCTTTTGGGTTTCAGTCATGGAAATACCTTTTATCTTGGAAATTAAAGAATTTTTGGAATAAGATGAATGATTTTTAGGTTTTTTAATCTAAAAATAGCGGTGCATAGATCGGGTTGTTAAAACGATGTGTTTAAAACCGGCGAAGCCTTATCTGTTGGTACATTAGCAATTATCATTATATGGGTGATTCTAAAGATAGCGTACAATTAGAATTTAAAAATTAAAATTTTTCTTTATCTGTTTCTTACAAAATAGTCTACATTTCTTATCTACACAATGTAGTGATTCAATAAAAACATCGGGCCAGAAATAATTTGTATGTTTTAGGTGTTTTATGCGCACGGGTTACCTTTAAAAGCCGCGCTTTAAAAGCCGCGTTTAAGTGCAAGTAATTAATATTTTCAGCAGCATTTGAAAATGAGCGTACTCGTTCTACTGCACAGCAGTATTTTGGAAAATAATATTCTTATAAATTAACTGTACTTTTATTTATGCCTTCAGTTTTAATTTGCGTAGTTACCTAGTTCGTCACAGATGTAATAGTCACAAAAGTTGTAAGAAAAAATCTTCAAGCGAGATGTCTCGTCCTGGTGTACATGGAAATAACTTTGAAGCAAAACCTTTTTCAAACCTTTTTATAATCTTTTTTAAACCCTTTTTAACCTTTTTTAACCTATTTTCTATCAGTTTTAATGATACTGTCTCAATTACTTATATCTGATAATTAGAACATTTGACACTAAAGTAGAGTATACTGTAGCTTAATAGTACAAGAAACTAAAATATCTATAATCCGAGCATCCTAATTGACGCAAACAGCAGATACTATTAACCACAAGATTCTCCATCAACCTCCAACCACCGAATCGCCTGCTTGATTTTCCGGTCACCACTTCGTCCCACAAAGTACCTTTTAATAACGAACCCCGTACACAACCTGCAGACAGTCCAAGCCCAAAAAAACAAGATCGAAAAGCACATAAAAAATCCAGCTCACATAATCCGTATTTAAGAAGCGCATTTCCAGCGAAGCCCCCGAGAATTATGGCATTTTTAGGGAAAGAAGCGTGTGCCTTAATGGATGCGCGCTTGGCGGCGGCGGAGTTTAAGACGTGTCCGCGTGCGTGCGCACGCGGCGATTTAAGATTCAGAGGCCGCGGTCCCCGGTGAGATATGTAAACAAGGGCCGCCTCGACGTGATCGCCATTCGCGATCGAGCGCGGGGACCAAGACACCGAGACACCAGCTGCGTTGTGGAATTAGAAATCCTTCCGAATACCGTCATTTTCCCGGAACGATGAGCGACGATTATATATATACTCGCTATTCAATGGGATGCTTGGATTTTTCTGGGGCTTCGGTTTGTACATGGGTATGGGGTTTTTTTGTTTTAGGTGAGCAAGGGCGATATATTTCACTTTTGTACAGTGTGCGAATAGCGAGTGGTTCGGATTGGGCTTGATGGTGGGCAGCTGGTGCTGGCTGTGCTATGCGGAATGTTGATTGTATGGTGAATTAAGAATAGCTGGTCTGAAGAATTTTATTTTAACTTGTATTGAGAACATTTTTGCTGTCACTTGTGTGAAGTTTATCATGATTTTATATGATTGATATGATATGCATCAAACTGCTATTTTGGAAGAAGAAACACCATTTTTATTTTTCAAGAAGTTCCCTGGTAGAAAATAGACCAACCGAGACGGCCTGTTCGTCAATGGTTCGCCAATGACGTTGGCCAATACCCTGGTAGAAAATTGAGCAGTGAAACTGGTGAGTAGACCAGTCACTAGCCAAACTGACTTCCCAGTTCGAAAAAGCGTCACTGGCCAAGCACTGCTGAATAATCAATATAAATACATTAGACAATGAGAAAGCTTATGTAATAAGAATAATCGCTGTATTTTAAATTATAAAAATAATTTTTCATAAAAAATCTACTTGTTTATCCAATCAATGATTATAATATAGTTTTAACTTATAAAATCAAAGAGTGGCAAAACGTAACCCTACACACATGCATACAAAAGTATACACTGAGTTGCTACGTATATAGTACAGGCTGTCTGCAGTACTATATCTGTACAGCAGCTGCCACACTGTGCGCCACACTACCAACAGACACCATACAGCTGATACAGCTCTCAATAGAGTGGCAACCTAACCCTACACCGCGTAAATTATATTATATTGATATTATTTTATATTGATATTGTGTATTTGTGAAAATGAGTGGCAAAAAATACGCTCAAGTGTATCGAAAAAAAATTAAAAAAGAAAAGTTCAGGGAAAGGTTCAATAAATATGAAAATCTTTCCAGTGAGGAAGAAAGTTTGAATCATCACTTGCCAAAACGCACTTGCTCCGAAATTGATAAGTGTGCAAGTAGTTGTATTAGTGAGAATGAATCAGTGCATTCTGAACCTAGTTTTCAAGAATTAGATGAAAATAGTGATTTAGTGAGAAGTAGTAGCAGCTGTGAGGAAAATAAGACAGTAAGAGAATCAGTAAGAGAAATTAATGAGTTACGTCACTGGGCCATAGACTGCAACATTCCTCAAAGTGATTTGGATAAACTTTTGAAGATTTTAAAACGTAGACTTCTACCAGACCTTCCATCATGCTCAAAAAGTTTTTTAGAAAGTAATAACAAATTTGAGATTGAATATATGGAAGTAGCCGATGGTAGCTCTGGAGAGTTTTATCATTTTGGATTGATAAACCAACTGCAAGAAACAGTTAAGCTGGAAGTACATACGTCAAGAGTTTTGGAGCTGTCTTTTAATATCGATGGTGTTTCTCCATTCAAATCGAGCACGATAGCTGTATGGCCAATATTGTGTAGAATTGAGACGCTAAGTGATGTGTACAAGCCTTTTACGGTATCCATGTATGCTGGTCATGGAAAACCAAAAAGTGCTTCCAAGTTTCTATCAAAGTTTGTGACAGAACTTAATAAATTACTTTCTAGTGGAATTAATATTAGTGAGAAACATTTTGATGTGCAAGTCAAGTATTTTGTTTGTGATACGCCAGCCAGGTCATTTGTGAAATGTGTTCTTGGACATACGGCATTTAAGGCCTGTGAAAGGTGTAATGTCATTGGCGAGAAAATAGACGGTGTAACTGTTTTTCTGAATACTAGTGCTACAAGAAAAACTGATGATCAGTTTAGATCATATGCTGATCCTGATTATCATACGGGTGTGTCACTTCTAAGTAAAATTGAACCAAAAATTGACATGGTTCATCAATTTATTCTAGATCCAATGCATCTGTTATATTTAGGATGCACAAATAGGATTTTAGAGTTTTTATTAAAATCATCTACTTCAAGTAAGGCTCGACTCAGTTCAAGTTTGAAAGAAGAATTGCAGCGCAGAACAGTAGAAATTCAAGAAGATATTCCAAATGAATTTCCTCGCAAGATGAGACCAATCAAGTCACATGCCAAGTATAAAGCAGTCGAACACAAATTCTTCATCCTGTATGCTGCACCGTTTGTTCTAAAAAAGTTGTTGTCGGATGAACTATACAACCATCTTATGTTGTTTGTGACAGCTATACGGCTACTTTCACAAAAAGATCCAGTTCCACATATACCTTTGGCTCAAGTGAAACTGGAAGAATTTGTGAATAAATCTTCAAATTTATATGGATCTACATTTGTCGTATTAAATGTACACAATTTAATTCATATAGCAAGTGACATTGAGAAAACTGGTGAGAATTTAAATAAAATTAGTGCGTTTGCATTCGAATCACACTTAGGAGAAATGACCAGTATGATCAGGTCACCTAAGCATACCATAGCACAATACTGCAGAAGATTGTTAGAGAAGAAAAAATATTTGAACGTAACCTGTCATGTATATCAAGATTTGGATATAATTTCTCAGACCAAAAAAGAAATTCTAAAAGTCAAGTATCAAGGAGCAACATTAGGAATCAAACATCCGAACAATACTGTTATTTTACAGAATTCAAATATTGTTGAAATACAAAAGTTTGTGTATGTGGAAAAAATTTTACACATGGAAATTAAACAATATCTCCAGAAATTGCCATTCTTCAGCGATCCAAGTCTATTGATCGCATATGAAGTCAAGAAGTTATCAAGTTTTTCAAATACAATACCTGTAACTACTGTTAAACGTAAATGCATCAGATTTAAAATAAACTTTTCTAAATTGGAGGAGAAAAGATCATTTGTTATTCCACTGCTGCATCAATAGCTCTGCTCATCAAGTACTATATATAGCATTGGTAGGTTTCACTCTTCTGCTGCATATAAATACTAACCTCACTTGACAAGCTTTTGAACACACTCACAGGTGTGCATGAAATGTATACAAAACCACTCATATTGCTGGTTTATTCTCTGGTTCAGTGTATGAATTTCAAGTTTTAAATAATTGTTTTTTGTCTAAGCAAGGTAATTTTGTATTAAAATTAATAAATTGATTTAAAATTTGCTCATCTATGGGGACTGAATTGCTTGAATCTTTCATATTGAAATTTATTGGCATATAACCTCAAAATCAACTCTGTTTATAAACCCCAGACTTTGAAAAAAAATTTACACATTCATCTACAAAATAAAATCAAATATTTCATTTATATTGAAAACAAATTTTTATTGCATATAACCTCAAAATCTTCGTTTATAAACATAACACTTGTCATTAACAATTTTCATGTCATGTTATATTCAGATTTCAAATATTTATCATCACATTTACAGATCCATTATCAAGATGACTTCATTGAAACCATATACAATTGTGGAATTTGTGACTCGAGGAAAAAAGAGGAAGCAGCGTTCAGTTGATGTTGTACCGTCAAAGTGGATAGTGTTCAATAAAACAAGAAATAAAGGCACTACCAGGTTTCTGTCAACGATTGAAGACGAAGACGATGGACAATTTCTGCACGATATAGTCAAGAATCTAGGTGACCCTCCGGAATGCTGGACAATATATTCTGTCATCATTTTAGGTGATGCAGGTATGCATACAAATTGATTTGTTTTTTTTTGTTCGGTTTCAATTTATTTATTTTTTGAATAATTTATTTACATTTGTGTAACCAATAGTCTTCTTCTCATAATACTCGCATACTATTTCTACTTAAAAGGTTCATGTAATCAAATTTTTTCAGAATCCTACGACATAGCTCTAGATAAAATGAAGCGGCTTGAAGACGAACAGCATGTTTTCAGCTTGGAATCCGGTGAGGAGCTGGAGGAGAGACAAAGTAAAGTATTGGAACAAATTAAAAGGCAGAAACTTTTGAAAGAGGAAGCGCAGCTGATTGAATCACTAAAACCTGAGCCTGTCGTCTCTGAAATTGAATCTGATGGTAACACGAAAGTTCATTTTTATATATATTATATAGAATACTATTTTTTATTGCACACAATATTTAAATTTTTTTATGTATTTTCAGAAGCTGAAGATCTGAACTCTGCGGAAAGCCCTCGAAATAATATGAATAGCAGTGGTTCAATCGATGCTGATCTCTCTGATAATGACGGTTCATCAAATTTAGGCAACGCAAGGAAAGTAGTCGAAAGAGATATGACCGTACAAGCTAAACACAAGACATATATGAAGAATCACAATTCTAATGGTTCAACGAACAAACCAAGTCTGTCAGCTCAAGTCAACATGTGCTCGTCCAAAAATAATGATGCTTCTGTGAATAATAGACCTCCACCTTTTGTCAACATGGAACTACCGGTGGTAGACATTCCCCACGTAACATCTACTTCAGACTTTATAACTGCAGTATTGGGACATTTGGCCATGATCTATGCAGAGCAGAAGATTATTAATCAAAGGCTTGATAACATCGATAAGTTCCTTTGCGACAAAGAAGTTAAGATGAGCAAAGCATCGAATGTAGTAGATTTTGAATCAAAATATGATTTCAAACTACCAATTGAAGATAAAGCTAATTTTATTAAATTTAATGAACAGTTACAGCAGAATAAGTACATGAAGAAAGATTTGATCACAACACTGAAGACATGTGTAGATACTGAGAATAGTGTCATAACTAAAAGTATGTTGGCGATGCTTAGAAAATTTATTAGTAAAGCAGTTGCTATTCAATATACTGCAACTAGGAAGTCACCGACTGATAAGAAAGATATTTTTAAGACTTGTGAGTTTTGTACGGTGATGGAATATGTAATTTTAACTACAAGAAAAGAGAAGAACATGGAGACTAATGATAAATTATTAAATAAAGGACTCAGTGATGTGCTTTCTAATGCTATCCATTGGGATGTCAAGCGAACAAAAAAATAATATGTTTAATAATTCTATACTAGTTACCAAAAGCTTTGTACGGTTAATGTATTTTTTAGTAATATAATGTTTATATTGACTGTTACTACTGCATATATAATTCTATGTGCGTACTAATAATTATCGACATAAAAAATCGTATGTTGTATAGTAGATCAATTACTATGAGATTTGAAGACTGACAATAAATTATTTTATAAATAAATATTAAAGAATTCTATTATTTGGAAATTTCCCTTTGGAATAAATTGTTCTTTCCTTATAAAATATAATAAATGTTATTTATATAAATTCAAATGTTATATTTGTCATAACACATACATAACCTAAAAAAATGGTAATTGAAACGCATCCTTTTATTTTGCAAGCAAAATTAAAATATAGGTAAAAACGTATATAGGAGGGCTTAGAATCAGTCCTAGTTTTTTTTTCATCTGTTTTGATGTCTTTTATTAGTATAAACATTCAGTTATTATTATTTTATATTTTCAACTGCATCGCCAGTCCTTGGACAGTGACACATTCAAAAATCTGATGAAAATGGCATGCTTACTGGTTAGTCACTGCTGAACTAACTTGCCAGTTCATTTAAAACTGGGCATGGACTGGTAAAAAACTACCGAATGATTCTACCAGGGTACTTACTGCTGAAATTGATCAACGGTTCGCCAACGACTGCTCTATTTGTGATTCTAAAATTTTATTTTCAAATTATAAATTGAATCATTAAATGTACGTCACTAAATGTATATTTTACAATAAACCACTGAATGATAAAAATAATAGCGCATATGTTGTTATGAAGTTGTAAAATATAATTAAATTTTTATTTAAAGTAGGGTTATGGTTACGAATGGTTCAATGTATATGTGTATATTGTGTCTACCCACGCTTCTCGCGCAAACTATAAGAGCACGTCTTGAGTTGCGGAGCATGCAAATATCTTTCGCAACTACTGATTTTGGTATAATTTTTTACTATCCATTCAACTTTCCATGTTTTCATATTATACTATAGAAATGATAAAAAGTATTTTTTATTTTATACTTAATACTTAATTATAATAGTAAATTATAATGTATTACCCTAGTGGAAATGGTTTTAATGTCAAAAGTTTGCCAAAGTTTACTAGAGTTTGACAAAGTTTGCCAGAGTACGCCAAATGTCTTCCAATTGGCCGTTTTGGCACACATATGACAAATTTTGGCACACTTTTGGAAAACTTTGGCAAATTTCGGCAAACTTAGATAACTCAGACATACTTTGGCATACGAGATTTCTTTCACTAGGGTAGTAAACTAAATCATCAATTTACTACACCTAACTTCAAATTTGAATTAAGTGTACATATATTTAAATGTGAATTTTTGAAGTAAACTGTATAATTATGCTCATATAATGACTTTTTATTGATTGCATAATATACCATAACACTTTACATAGCTTGTTTAAGCAGAATTTAGTGCTTTTTTCCGTTTTCAAATTTTCAGCATTCGTTGGCCAGCGACGGGCGGAAAAGCGTTTCAAAATAAGTGGGTTCGTTGGGGAATGGTTGGTGAAACTACTGGCCAACCTTAGTAAAATTGGCCAACGATTGGCGAATCGTTGGTGAACGTTTCTACCAGGGTTGAAGATTCTGAATTAGTAGGTATGTGAAATTTGAATCATTCGAGTATATAGTTTTGATAGTGCTATGTTAGAGAATATAATGTTAAAGTAAGGTACTACTGAAGTGACCATTTTATCGCAGGTAAAAGTTTAAACATTTATGATGTTTTATGAAAATTCATACTTATATATTGAAATAAACATTCATGTAAAAAATTACTCTTATGTTACAATACTCTAATTATGAAAAGGTTATTTTGTTAAACTACTGTATTCGTGATAGAATCTTACAATTTTTGTATGCTACTAAATATACATCACTTACTATCGAAATAACATTCTAAATGTTTTACACCAGTCGATTCTAAAGGTTTATGGATTTTATTTGAATTCAGTAATTAGAAGTATAGTAAAGTAAACAATTTGAATTTCAACTCGAAATTATATATATAGTTATACAGTTATAATACGTATATGTAATTTTTATTACGTTGGAAAAGTATTAATTGCATATACATGTAATCTGACAGTTTTGTGCCAGATTTTTAATTTATAATTGAGATAGATATGTATCACATTATAAAGTAATTTGAAAAGTGTTTATAGAGTGAATCATTCAGATAATAGAATTTGCCTTTATAAAAATTGAATCAATTAATTTATCTACCTATTATTTTCAATAATGAATTTGTCACTTGAAAATTAACAACAAAAATGATTAATAATTAATCATTCACAATAAAAACCTTTTCATTTTCAACTAAATATAAGTTATACTACTTATACTAGTTATAAGAGAAGATTTAAAACTTTTAATTCTTCTTCCATTGTGTACTTATACGAAGAAGCCACTTCAACAAAATCAACAGAGAAAATCTAATATGTATTTGAAGAGCCTTTCACAAGAAAAAGTCAAAAGCAAGTGCAACAGCTCGAAAAATTTCTTCTCACAGCCTCCTCGCCATTCACGCTATTATGCACCGACGCTTTCTTCTCCCTCTCACCGTGTACCAAGAATGGAATCGCAATGATTTTCCAATAACGATCTCCTTTTCGTAACCAACACCTATTCATGGCCCAATGATCCTACCGTCAAAGTCACACACACACATACACACATTCACGCGCATTATTTACATAGCCCATCCTCCTCTCTCATTGTCACCCATCTCAGTCTCTTTTTCGCCCTGCCGCGCTCTCGCGTCACGGTTTCACAAAAGCTGCCCCGCCGCACTCGACAACACCTTCCGAGAAAAATAAGATCATTTTCCCGTCCATTTTTCCCATTGAGTGCATAGCTCTCGAATCCCTCGGGATATGTATAGAAGCGCATCATCCTTGCGACTTTTCGTACGTGCGCGGAGTCAACGTAGCGAAAAAAAGTCACGAGAGCCATTCGGCGAGTTCAGCGATGCGTCTTGCCTCGGAGGAATGGTCTTTTCTTGAGAATGCAGGCGTGTGTGTGTGTGTATAGTGCGTTTGAATGGCGGGAGGATCGATATGAGAAAAAAGGAGGTTTAATAACAGCGGCGTTAAAAAGTCGCGAGAGGGTTCACGCCCAGAGTGTCTTGATGGTTGCGGAGATGGTATTTTCGGTGGACAGGTATAATGGGTTTTTCTTTTCTAGAGTCGCAGGAGATTACACCTTTAAAGTTGATCCTTTCCACTGCCCTTTCGCTTCAGTGTGCTTTAGGAGAAGTATTTCTTTTATTGTTATGGTTGTAGTAGTCCCGTATGGGGATTTAAGTAACTGTATTTAGATGGAGATTGAGTATATATGAAACGTATTTTGTAAACAATTAATCTATTTTCAAGAATTTCAATTAAATTTCAGCTTATCAAAAGACAAGCCAGCATTAAACGCTGGAATAAACTATAAGAATATATTTATTAATAATATTTTCTAATAATGGTGGATTTTGGAGTAATTTAAATGTTATTCGATTTATTAATTTAGATTTATAAATTCAATTACCTGCCCATAGTAGTATGGATTCTGTTTTATACCAAAAGTTAGTTGTTAATCAATTTTCCGTTTGAAAAAAGATTGATCTAAAAATGTTTAAATTTATAACTCAAAATGTACACCTTTTAGGTAAAAACTAGAAATAATTTCATATCACCAAATAGTGTTTAAAAAATGTTACTAATAACTGTTTTATTGTATAGATATATGAAATTTGTGCTATTATAGTCATTTTAATAATTGTACATGTAGACGCTCGTGCTGTTTTCTCAATATTCTTCATTAAAAATATTTTGCTTCCTCAGAGAGGAATCTATGTGACGGTAAAAAAGTTTTGCTAAAATCATTATAGACACATGTTTTGAGACGTTACAGGGAATCAAAATACACTATTTTTAGAAAATCTATGGATGTGAGTGTGTGCGTGCGTGTGTGTGTATGTTTTTTATTATGCTAACAGCAAATTTAATCGATGGAATCAATTAAAGTATTATTACGTTTTCATAAATACAATTTAAATAAAATAATATATTTATGTTGAATACATTGAACTGAAATAAATACTTTCGTACAATTATTTATAATTGAGAAAAACTTCACAATGCTTAATACTGTACACAGCATACGAAGTCCCAAGTAATAAATAAGCAAACTTCCAAGACATTAGGTAAAAACAGCGCATAAATAAGATACGCAAAACACTCTAACTTTTTTTCATAATTCAGCGTTAATGTGCAAATTAAGCAAAAATAGTTCCTACAATTACAACCGTTATATCCGCTGGGTTCCTTAATTGTCCAGATAACAAACTACGCCATTACCATACACACCAAGAAAACACCACACATCCAACTCCAAACGCATTTCGCTCTCGTATCTCTATTAAAGCATCTAATTATTTCATATAATATCCCTGCCCCACTCTATCCCTATACACACCTCACCTCATTATATCCACCTTATACACACGTATACACAAAGTGAAAAAACGCGCCCAGAATCGGCGATTTCATAATTATTTACGCCTAGCCCTGTCCGATTAATTATCTCCGCGTGCGCCCGACGCGACGGAATTGGAATTTATATATATAGAGAGAGAGGCGTAAACGCGAGATCGGCGCTCATTAAAGGAGGCGCGTGTTGCGTTGTAACTCCGTGGCCATTACGGCCCTTTTATTGGCCGAATCCCTCATACGCTCGGCCCCGCGTACGTTTTTTATTCACGAGTCTTAACGTACTGAAGAAGAGGTGTGCGCGAGTTGTATGGATGTATATAGGCGAGTGGTTTCAGGTTGTGGTGATGACGCGCTGATTTTCCTTATATGTGGATATATATGGAGTGGTATGAAAGTGGAGATAGGAGAAACGGACGTTTCCTTTTGATGAACTCATCCTGGAAAAAGCACACTTGTAGCTAATGTAATATTTTAATTTTATACGGATGTGTATATGTGTGAGGAGTGTCGAGAGTCAGTGTAAACATGAGTGAAAAGAGTGTACAGCTATGTAGAGTTATAATAAATTGCGCATTTTGGTTTCTATAAAATTTGTATTTTTTTAGTGTGAATTTGAATTGTAAAGAATGTAATTATATGTACCTATACATTTACGTTTATTATTTTTTAGTTATTATATTTGATACGTAATTAACATAACTTTTTAATTCATTATCATAATATTTAAACATTTTTCTTTATAACCGTAATTAAAATATAAAGCAATCTAATTTTTAAATCTATTATAATACTACTTTTTTTCATTGCAAAATTTGATAGGTCCTGTAGGAGGTTTCGATAGAAACGGCGTATTTTTTATATGTCCTGAAATTTTTTTAAGTTGATATAAATCTTACTATAAAATAATTATGCTCAATCAAAGTCTTTATATACTTATATACATTATAATTAACTATATTTCTTTCTATTGAAAGGTTTCACTTACCATATTTTAATAATGTTAACGTGATTTAATAATTATTGAATGAAATAAATCGAAATATCAGCCGCAAACTTCTCGTTTTTTAAATAAATTTTAATTTAAATTATATACGTAAGAATATATAGACTAATTTCGTACATAATATGGCCATAATGTCACTCTAATAATATCACATGGACACTTGTTTAAAAATGAGATTATATGACCACCTCATGCTGTGTTTGTATAGTCAATACATCTTACTGATGTGTTTAGTGTAACAGTAGGTTTATAACTATAATATCTCACTTCAAAATTGTATAATAAAATGTAATGAACTTTATTCACTTGCTTGTTTAAGGGGGCAGGCCTGGGTTAAACCAACAAAAAGACTTGTCTTTTATGAGTCGAGAAAGCTTTTTATGTTTAAAAACAATCATTCTGAAAAATTTTGGGCTATCAATGCAGAATAATATTTTAAATTTTACCGTTGTAAAATCTCAAAATCTTTAAAAAAAATTTATTATCTTTTTAGGGAGATCCAATTGATTTTTTCAAAAATTTCTTTTAATATTTTAAAAAAATTTGATTTGTCTTACGAAAAAGATTAATAAAAAAATTTTAACGAAAAAGTACTTTGCTCATTTTGTAATACATATCAAAAGGAGTCGAATAACCGTCGAAAAATTTTTCGTTTATCATGTTAGTTAGAATCGTGTGAGGAACCAAGTTCCTTTAATAAATATGCTATTGAAAATAGTGATTTATTGTGATGTGTAGGATCAAGATTTTGAGGTTTTAAGCGGTAAAATTTAAGATATTATGAAGTATTGATAGCATAAAATTTTCAGAATGATTGCTTTTATAAAACAAAAAGTTTTATGGCATTATAAGAAAAAAATATTTTTTTGGGTTTAACCCAGGCCTGCCCCCGTTACCTACAAAACTTTTAAATTTTACTAGTAATTAGCATTAACTCGACACTGACCGGAGCTTACCAGTGATTCGTATAGTAAACTCAGCTCACTTTTTGTGAACCTACAACTGCAGCATTTTTATTTTTATATATGAAATTGCGAATAAATTGATAGTCAGTACTCCAAATTAACAGTACCTACACATATACTAATGTAGAATTATTGAAAACGCATCAGTTATTATGATCCGCGACATTTTTATTTAAATAAATTAAAGTCACATAGTAACTCAATTTAAAAGTACGTCATATTGAAAACTATTATTTCATTGAGTTACTTTATGTTATATTTTATTTTTTATATGAAAACATCGAGGGGCACTGTAACTGATGCTAGGTATATTAATTTATTCACTTATCCTATTATAAATTGAAAATATAAATATTATTTGCTTACATGGCCAGTATTACCGTAATTTCCTATTATAATAATAGTCAATGAAAAATATTAGCATTGATTCAATTATTTCAAAAGTTAATTAAAACAGAAAAGCAAACACTCGAAAAACTCCTTTTTCAGTCTCTCCTCCACACCTATCCTTAACCAAAAGCAAGTATCCTACCACGGCTGGTCGGGATCCCATGTAAGACGCTCCACCGTCCACACACAAATACACACACCCAACCGCTTGCAACTCCCCCATAAATGCTTCTTTACTACCTAACTCCCTCTCTCTCTCTCACTCTCTCGCGCGCGCCCGGTAATTTTATCCTACACAGGACCCATACACCTCGGTTCTCTCGACCGCTCTTACACACATTCGCGCGCGCGCCTTTTATAGATAATAACTCACTCGGGAATTAGACTGTTTAACACAAAGGTTTTTCATTCGCGATAAATATCTGATCTCCGCGCGCGCGCGGTTTTACGCCCCGAAACGCCACGACTATACTTTCGTATAATGATCGCGTTTACAACCAATGTTCGGATAACGCGAACGACGACGAGGAAATAAAGAAACGTCGCGGGATTAACTTTTGGCCTGATGCGAGCTTGTGTGTTTTTAGCAAAGACACGATGCGAGTGTTTCGTTGGGAAAGAGATTCGAAGGAGTGTTTTTATGTGCGAGGAATTAATAATGTAAGGATTAAACGATAGGTTGGGCTTTTGTGGGTATCGTAGTGGTTTTTGAGGATGCTGGTTTTGCGGCTTTAGCGACGGAGAATTTTAATGCGGGGACAGTCTGATAGCTGCACTTACGTTGGATACATTGTTTTCTGGTGTGGTATCACCGTCTGCAGTCGACCAAGTTTGTAAGAAAATTTCCCTCTTATTTATTTTTGATTTTGAAATCACTTTTTATGTTTGTTACTGACAGAAATAATGATAATTATTGTAAAGTAAAATTGACGGCGAATATAATAATGTGAAATTGATAATAAATAAATATGCAGTGCTGAAGTGATGCAATGTATTAACCACAGCGTTATGAAAGAAAAAGAACCAAATGAAATCGGCTACGCGTAATGGTTGAGCATGTGTTTTTGTCTCAAGTGCATTTCCCGAAAGAAGGTCGTAAAAAAAGGGCCAACTACAAGGCACACTGAGAGAATGGTTCAGTTAGGCTTGCCGAAGTCGCATGGCTAAGTTTGCGGAGGTCATAGTCTGTCATTCTTACTGAGGAGTTCGGTAAAAACTGCGGAACAGTTCGGCTGTTTTGTCGGATGTGTATTAAAAGTGATGTGTGGTGTTGCGCTTTATTGTAGCCTCATTATCACGTTTGTGATAAGGTAAAACAGAAGTAAGGTTAAAGTAGAACATCGAAAATGTAACTTAGACTAACTAATCATATATAAAAAGGTTACAGTAACAAAAAAATAAGAAATTCATTAAAATATTCATTATTTGTGAAAAAGTGAGGTTAGGAGTGTAGCGCGACGCACGGAGATTCAGCTGCCGAACGTGTTCCGCTATTCTTGCCGTATACATACTATCGAACTCACTTCGGTCAAAACTACCGAACAGTTCAGCAAGTCTGACCGATGTATTCTCTCAGTGCAGTGCAGTTTAGACTCTCGTATGGTTCACATCGTGTGACTATTAGGAAAAGCATCGGCTTTTCAGCGTAAATGCGTCACAGGAATATATCGGCTAGGCATTTGAATAAATATAATTTTAAAAGTTTAAACTGTGATTGAATTATTAATTTCTCCTCTCGTGAATCCTGCTTTGTGCTAGAACAATCTTAATATAATTATTAATTGCGCTGGAGGAGACTTTTCCAACATTTTAATTTTAGGTTGACAATCGTGTCATCATATCTCTATATATTATTTTAAATATTTATTAACATTATCAAAAATACCTCAGGGTACTGTAATAATCAAATATAAGACAAATAATTAAGCAGATGAGAGTATTCAATATTGTTCAATACGTTATAAAAAATGTAGCAACCATCTGGCTATCGAAGAATGATGCTTTTAAAGTTGTAAAAATATATAAGCAACATTGCAACAACTTTAAAATGTCAACTTTTAAGGCAGAAGATACATTATATAAATAAATATTTATTAATATTCGTGATTAAACGATACCATCACGATCTTAGCAGATAAATCATGAAGCGTCTAAGGTGAAATTTTGATAAGACTTTTGACGCTTCTGTTCTTGTTTAATCGTGAATTTCTACGAATCCTACGATGTTCTACTACATTCCAAAAATGTCATCTTTGAAACGTGCTTATAACATTTCTAGAACATCTGTGTTAAAGGATTATTTCCTTAGTTGTTGAAGGTACAATGGATGTAACAAACAACTGATTGAACCATAGCTTCAAATAGTCTGGCCTCATTGGGATAAAATACGCATTGAACTGTTTTCAACCTAACTTCAGCGGAGGATTTCAAAAATATTCGATCATATTCGTAGCTTCAGTGGTTGTGTGGTTTCTAACTTGAACTTCTAACTAAGAGGTTAGAATCCTAGGCATGTGAAATTTTTAGAATAGTACATTATATAACAAGGTCCAAAAGTCGAATATTTTTCCCGCTGGTGAGTTTACTGTACAGTATCACCCGAGGGAAAAATTGACTTTTTTCTCGAGCTACATATAGTACTTTATGCCCATCTCAACTGTGGCTATTTTTTTACTTGGAAAGCGGGACTGATAGACGATTAAAAGACAATCGAAAATCAGGGTTATTGATAGAACTTGATGAAATAAAGGAATTTTGACTATTTTCTAGTGAAGACACTTTTTTCCCGAGGGAATAAAGTGATTTGCGGACAAATGGTGTAATTTTGGTCTCGCATTTCAGGTAAAAAAGTGGCTATTTTCGTTCAGATGGGCATAAATGATTTTTTCATATGTTTGTTACGGCGGTTTCGGTGATTCGGATTCCACTTGAAATTGTACATTCTCTAAATGTAGGAGAGGGGAATGGATGCATCATGACTATAGGGATCTAGGTCTAATGCATATAGGTATTAAATTATCTCTGCAAAGTTCACTTGAACTTCGACCTCGGATAAACAATAAACAATAAATAATAAGTTTGTTATCGTTCAGTGACTGTACATTATCAAAACTATAGTTCAATGGCTGTCAGAGACATTTTAGAAACGTTTTGAGGAATTTTCTAAGATGACTATTTTAGAGCATAGTGATACGTTGTAGGCACGTTACCAAAAAGTTTGTACAACGAATCTTTTGCTACAAAACTAGACATTTCAACATTCCCTCAACGTTATTTATAGTTTTACTTTACAACGTTATAATTTTTAGGAATTTTAATTCAATTTTGATATATTTACATTTCATATTGCATATTCGTTTACAAAAATGTTTAGTGAAACAAATGTTTGCTCATCTTCGGTGCAATGTTTTAACATTTCATCTTCAATAGAATAATATAATAAAATAATATTTTGATTTTACTAATGGTTAACATTTTAATTGAATCATCTTTCAATTGTACAATAATTATTCATCCATAAAAGCTCGAATTATACTAATAAACCCATATTACATAAATCTAAACCTGCTTTGTCTCAACGCTCGTGTCCTCTCGTTCTCCCTATCTTTTTATCTCCTTTTCTTCCTCCTATACTCCTGTTTTATTTCTTTCTCTAGCACCTCGTTGTTCCCTCCTGTTTCCACGAAACGTGAACCATCGGCTTTTACGATAGCTTTATACGACTCGGCCGCTTAATTAATGAAGCCGCGCGAATGGCGCGAAAGTCAAGATTGACCGCCAAATTTACGTCACCTTCACTACTTCGCGTCGTTCTTTGCCTTTTAACCGTTCCTTTTTTCCTCTCTCTCCTCTCTCTCTCTCTCTCTTCGCTTCTTTCTCCTTCTGTCTACCGCTGGATTCTCCCATTTTACGGCGCACTAATAGTCAGGTAAATTAAAATGAACGTTTTCGGGATAAAAAGATTGTATTATGACTCGGCGATACACGTTAAATTCTTAATTTGTTCGGGCTGCGCTCGGGACTTCGCGTTCGCCGATTGGCCGTGCGATCGTCAGCCAGGGACGAGAGCCGGGATTTCGGGTGTTTTTATGATCTTGCGCCACGGCTAACTGAAATCAATTACTCCGCGCTCCGCGGACTGAGAGTAGGGCTGTAAAATTTATGCTGTTGATCATTTTATTGCTCGATGAGAGTTTATTGGTCTGGGCTTTGAGAGCGTGCTTAAAATTTAGGTTAGGATTATCAAAACATAACCTACAACTTGTTAGCTTAAATTGTTATTGCGTGGTTAGCTTGGGGATTCTACATGGTTCTTTGCTACTGGACTCTAATACTTTTGATAAGGTTTTATAGTTTTAATTTCTTCATACGCATTTCGGTTTAATAGGCGGATTCGACATTAGTTAGCCGTAATAAAATTATATTCACGTCAATCTTCAATATGTTTTCAACAAATTATCATGAAATGGTATATATAAGTATATTTAGAAGATTTGTAATTAGTATATATATCAGTGAAACTCTAATAATACTAAATTCTTTAAACCACTTTTTATTGTACATTGTGCAAAGAAAATATATATTGATTATAACATTCTAGTCTGCTTACACTATACAATGATGTACATATACTTTATAACTATAACTGTAGAATTTTTGATAGAGTTTATATAGGCAGGAAACAAATAAACGAGAATGACTTGAAATCTTATTCACGTGTATGATACATTTATTCGATATAGAGTAGAAAAAGGATGTGCTATGTATGTAGTAAAGTGGACTATATGGTCTCCTATGGAGGCTCCCTATGGTAGATAGCGGGAAAGTTCAATTGTACACTCCAACAATTTTGAATTATTAAAAAAATTAATAAAACGTCGAATATTCCTGAAGAGAAATTGTACAGCGAAAAAGACTGTTTTTGTTTATAAATAGGGTATGCTTAATGTTCTATAAAAAGTTCAATAATTATAGTAAATATTGCTATTTTTAAAGTAAATATTAAAATACGGATATTTAAATCTTACTGTTAACATCATTTTAGGGGCCTGCGGCGGCTCAGTTCGTAGAGTGTCGGACTCCCACGCCGGTGACCCGGGTTCGAATCCTAGTCTCTGCCGATTGATACAAGCACCTCTGTAAAAATTACATGTGCTTTGTTTACAAACACACCGCAGACCCCCGTCGTCGATTAGCACCACATGGAAGCACAAACATGGCGACGTTAAATAATAAAAAAAAAAAAAAAAACATCATTTTACTATAAAATATCACAATTTTCATAGGAAATGGAGTATATCCCAAAGTACGAACAGAAATACTTAATTTTGCTATACAATATGAATGTTTCCCGAGTAAAAGAGTAAATTTGGGACAACTCTGGCAAAAGTCTGACTCAAAAAGTCTTGCAAAAGTCTGACTTCGGAAACGCTCCCAGATATCTTTTGATATTTAATAGAAAAATTTCAAGCTAAGACATTCTTTTTATAACAAATACTTAATGATCAACAAATAATAATACTCGGATACAAAATTACAATAAAATTACATTTCAATGTATATTTAATAACTCCCATCTTGAAAAATACAACTCGAACAATTAATTCTTTTAAATCTATGTCAACATCCATTTCAATTGCTGCGTCTGCATTGACACATACATCAATACTGCAATAATCCCTATATTCACAGTCCAAAAACTAATTCGCGACATCAAATTCCTCCAAGTTAACCGACACCAGTCAACCAAAAAAACATACCAAGCTAAATTAAAGAAAAAAACAATAATGAGTAGTAAAGAAGCGGTTCGAAATTTCGTCGTTACACCGCGAGTCTCTCGCCCATTTTAAGGCCCGGGGCGCAGTAAATCTCCGGCTGCGAACGTTTACGGGGTTTTTCGGGAATGTTGAACAAACAATTGACGGCTAATAAAGCCGCGCATATGAGTCGCTGCGCCGCGGGGCGCCCACGTGGGAAGATATCAGTGTAAAGCGAACGAGCGAGAGAGAGAGAGAGAGAGAGAAAGAGAGAGTCCCGGACCTTTAAAATATTAACGTCCAGGAGTCTTAATTCTTTTTAGGCGCGAAGCGCAATGGATAGCTCGTGGACCTATAAATTCCGCGGCCTGTTTATTTTTTATACGCGCCTTCTGCTCTCGAAGAGAGTTGTCTTCTTAACTTCGGGGATTTCTAAATTGATTATCTCAACGGGCTGCTGCTGGTCGGTTCTTTTTTGTGTGTTTTACTCGTGGAGGAGACGGCTTTTCATTAATTAAGTGGTCATTTCGAGGGTCATTTTCGTGTACGGGAACGGGTTTATAAATGCCTTGCTCGTGAATATGGTTGGAGGATCGTTAGGAATTGGTGAGAAATGATTTATCAATTTTACCTAATAAAAATTTGTATAATGTCTTATATTTAGACATAACGCTTTTAGTTTTTATTATGTGAATATTATTCTGCGTCTATGTATATGGATTATAATAGAAATGAAAACGGTTTGATAAAAATAATTCCATAATTATCTAAAACGAATCTTATATTTTGCCAATTCAAACGATAAAATATTAAAATATCTAGGGTTAAATTAAGTGTGTAGTTGAAATTATCATAAGCATGATTAAGAAAGTTTCAAAAGAATAATTGCGTCAGATATTAAAGATCCGTATTTTTAGAAAAACTGATGTATGACTATTTAAATATGTTAACGGGTATAAATTATTTTAATAAATGTTTTGCTTGTCAATTTTTAACCTTTATGGCCAGTCGTTTATGATAAAATTATAATAAAGTAGTGTTTAAGAAATCGATACATGATCCTGTGATTCATTTATGAATTCATGAAATTCAGAATTTATAAATTAATGATCATAATCGATTCTTAAATAGAAGTCGTATATTTCCAGAGAAGCCGCAATTTCACTCATTTAGTGAATATTTCCTGTTATAAGTAAGTTCTTAGCATTCTGAAAATATATTCCGCTTTTAATCCTGTGCTTAATACTCATTCGATTGACAAAATACGTCACTTATTATTAATTTGTATAATCATATTAAAATTGAGATATAAAGTAACTCTAAGAATGTAAAGTATAAACTAAGGATATCTGTAATTTCAAATTCAAAGACAAATGTAGTGGTTTTGTGAATTAAATGACACCTTTTGGCTTTTCCAAGTACATGAATCATCAGTATTTTCAGAATCAAAAGCATATAATAAAACCACTAATTGTATTTTTTCACATATGTAAATGGATATTCTTAAGACTTTAATTAGAAATTCCAGTTAATACCTTGAAAGGTTCGCAAAAGTGACTATTTTGGTTCTTTTGAAATATTAGTGTTTAAATTAAATTTTCGGAGAAGAACGCTTATGTATGACCTTAAGGTGGTGCTAAACCCACCCGTCACCTACAATAATGAGGACTCGCTTTTTTCATTTAATTTTCAATAATGAGTAAATATCTCTCTGGAAAGTTGTTGTCCCAACCAAAAAGAACAACTTTCCAGAGAGATATTTTCTCAAAATTGAGAATTAAATAATAAAAGTGGTACCTCGTATTTAATGATGACAGGGAGGTTTAACATCACCTTAAAATCATCATAAGTAATGTAATGTGAATACTGACACTTATTTGATACATTATTTTAATGAAAGTAAACATAAAATTAAAATAAGAAATATTCAAGAGACTATTTCTTCAGGTAAAATAAAAAATCAGTTAAATAATTCATTTAAACATTCAAGCACGCAGAGAAACCATTACCCAAAATACGCCGTGCAATTATTTGCAAAAAGACATATACTCTTCACACGTGCGCATAATGAAACCAGCTCGTAATGATTTCTCGAAATCTCTCATCGACGAATTAACGCTTCATCGCCGTGTAGCTCGTCGCCTATGGCCGCATCAACATCTCGGGTGTACACTCATTCTGTACCTATATATATATATATATATATATATATACTCCGATCATCATCGCTGGTTCACCAGTCGAAGGTGTCTGGGGAAAAATTGACGGCCGGCATAAAACGTCGGGTTCATTAAATGGAGAGACGAGATTGTCATAATTTATAATTTAATAACGGTCTAAGAGGCCCATTAAGAGGCGGACGCGTGGTTTCCGAAATGCCACTATATTTATTACGACGAGTTTCTGCGCTCGCTCGCTCGCTCGCGCTCTTACACGCTCGTAAAAAAATCATAAATAGAGGGAAAGCGAGAGAGAGAGAGAGAGAGTGAAGGAGACCCGAAAGAAAGAGATAGAGAGAGAGAGAAAGAGGGGGGAAGGGGAATCTAATGATGGCCGCGAGGCGAACGAGCGCGCGCGATCTCGCGATAGGGCCTGGAAATTCCTTCCAATAATAAGATTTATTAACTATCGCGCCGTCCGGAGCGAGAGAACGCATGCAGGCGCTTCTTTTTTTTAAATGAGCGTGAACCAATTGGGACGTTAATAGCTGATTATGGGCTTTTCTTTCCTTCTTTAAATTTTCTTTTATGCGGTTTCTGGGAAAATTTAATTTTCGAGGTGCTGTTACGGCTTTATTACTACACCTGAAGAATTTAGTTTCTACTTTCTTCAAAAAGTGATCATGTTACGTAAACTCATAAAAAAACTTTTTATTTGTTATAATATGTGTTAAAATATATTGCTAATTTTTAATTGCATATGGAATAAATTATCCAGCAATGAATCGTTATATCATTTCTAAATGCTTAATTGAAAATAAATTTACAAAATGATAAAAAGATGCATTCATAAATATTGATTAAAATAGACTGGATTAAATTTCACCAATTTTTATATTAAAATCGTACAAGAAATTCAGATTTTTTTACTACTAATATCAATATTTTATTATTTTATAATTTATATTTTCTTATGACAATTAATATATTTCATTTTTTGTTTCATTCACTTGAGCCTCAAACTATTAGTACAAACTTCGGATAAAGTATTCAACTTTTGTATATCAATCAAATTTAATAACGAGCATTGTATGATTTCAAAATGTAAATATATATAAAAAACTGAATTTTCTAACTGACTGAATAAGATGTATAAATAGTTTGTGTAAGAAAATGATTATTAAAAAATTTTATATATTTAAAACAGAATTTATTCATACATTATAAACAGTTGTTACAAAACTATTTATAATATAAGGTATGAATAAAAATATAACACATTACTTATTGACTATAATTAAAATGTAATCACTTATTTATACAATGCACACACTTTGAATAAGTTTAGTTGTCAATTATTACCTCCAAAAGAACATGAATAATATTTTTAGAATTAGTCATCAGTCTATAAAGTTGCAGACTGTATACTGCTCCTTAATCGCGTATGCCTAGTTTGTTTTGCAAACCTTCAACCATTTTTTTGCCTTTTCTTTATACCTTCTTGATTTTTGTATAGATACTCGATAAGCTTCTCATTGGTTCTCACGTTGGTTTGTACACTCTTATCGTTACAGTTATCAAGCGTCTTTTTGACTCTCTTCTCTTTCGTCAAGGTCTTTTTCTCTCTTCTTGAAGATAATTTTGTAAATCTTCTTCCGTCTCTAGGTCCTTTATTACTGCATCAGAAAAAGCACTACTCGCAAGGCCAAACTGAGGCTTACTACCAAATATCGCTTCAAATGGTGACTTTTCGATAGCACTGTGACATGTATTGTTTTTTTATATTCTCTGTTTTTCAGAAAGAACTTGTGAATTTGCTTCCATCTGTGGGTCACGAAGTGTTGCTCCTTCTGCTCCGTCTTCATTAAAAAAATTTAGTAACTCTTACGTCTTCAGGTTACGAATTACAGAATCAGGAAGACCGATACTTTTGAGGTCAACTTATCTCTTCTACCAAATATCGCTTCGAACGGCAACATTTTAATAGCACTGTGATATCCATTGTTTCTTTGAATCTGACACATACTCAATCCTTCACTCCAAATTTTAGTATTATGGTCGAACATTCATGCTCTAATAATGTGTACTATATCTCTGTTTGATCAACTTTGAAAAGGTCTCGGTTTGACATGTACAATTTTTAACTCAGGCCATAAAACGGTTACCCCATTAATGATATACTTTACGAACTCTCTATCGTTGTCGTTCTGCAAAATGCTTGGGACTCCAAAAAGAGAGAAAATGTCTATCAAATGCTCTGCTACTTCTTCAGCAGTCCTCGTTTTTAATGCTCGTAGTATACAAAATCTGGTTCGCTGGACCTGGTAATTAATTATAAATTTATACCTATCATCTTTGTATGATTGTATATCTATTATATTGACGTAAGCTCGAGAATACATCTCAATTGAAACAATAGGTTTTCCAATAATACGATTTTTAGGATGTTTATATTTGATAGAAGAGCATTCGTTTTTCTTAATGCATGCTTCGCAAAGTTTCAAAAAAATACTAATAACAACCCGTGTAATATTGGCATACCTCGCATTAACCGAAACAATCATTTTGTCTAATTCACCATGATCAGTCTCTTTCTACGCTCTTTTAAAATATCGAAAATTTCACCTTTATGAACAAAATAAACGCCTTCCCGTCTAATCTCATTGGATGAATTAGTTTTGTAACACCTCAAGAGTTAAGAAGTCATAATTATTCGATCTTCTGTAATCAAATGAAGTTTTCTTCGCTTTGGTTTTGGCTTCCAAAACTTCTTTCACTAGTCTAGCATAGTCTTCTTCAGTTTTAATTAAAATAGAATTATTCTTAATGATTAATTCACGTAATTGTATTTCGAAGGCTCGTTTATCGGTATGACTATCAGTTGCAGTATTCATTTTATATTGTAAAGTCAAAAATAAAGAGTTAACAGAAGAGCAATATTAAAAAGAAATACTACTTGATTCTCTGTGACATTTATAGACAACTATGATAGTATAACACAATTATGACCACGGTAGTTTGATAGGACCCGTTAGGCAAAGCTTTCGCTGGAATAGTATTATCTGAGAAAGTCATGATGGATTCTTTGTATTTAGTTGCGATTATCGAACATTTAGAATTTAATTCCAATATACAATTCTTGTATATTTATACATTTTGGAGTAAATATTTATAAAATGATGAAGTATGAAAATGGTATGAAGTCATGAATTCCTATTTTGCAAAAAATGTGTAATTTTGGACATCGCATGTAACGTACTCATAAAAATAGACAATAATTGCATATTGTAAGTATATATACATACTTAGCTTTGCAATCTATGTAAACCGTATATTATTATTTAATCAATATATTGTATGCATTTATAGTTTACTCAAATGTAAGCAAGTCATGATATTAGTGCTGCTTTTACTTAAATACAGTGGTTCAGATTTTCAATCATCTACCTAGAAGAACTTTCCTAAACCTTTATACAATTTCTTTATATTTGTTCAACTAAGATGAAATCTCTTTCAATTAATATTAATTTAGTTTTTAGAGCGTTAAATTTATAAACTCGACACATGTTACATTTGTAGCTCGAGTCAGCATTATAATCTCAATAAATACATCGCCCATTAACCAACGTATTATTAAAACCTCACCGACAATGCACAGTTACAGAAACAGTAATATCCAGCCTTTTTTTGCACCTCCTCGTCCTCCTATTAAACAAAACTCTCCCATTTCGCGTCTCAAACCTCATAATATACCCACCATCCGCCTGAGCCTGAACGGTACATTAATTCATCAACCAGCCAAGGTATAATACCAACATCGACATCAGAGCTCGCAATTTCGCGATCGACTTGGCGCTTATTATTGCCATCGGTGAGTCGAGTCGAACTGGTGGCGCGGGCGCGATAATAAATGTAGGCGAGGCCATTAACTGGATTATTAAATTTCTCGGTCGTATAAGAGCATGTACACACACACACACACACGGGGAGAACCTCCCGAGTTCACGACGGCAAGGTATATGCACGCGTAAATATACCTGCGCGCGAATACGTGTGTGTGTGTGCTTACGCATGGCAGCGCCGGGTTTCGCGTTTAGGCAACCATTAGCCCGAGATTTACGTCGAGTCGTAACTCATCGTACTCATTTGTTCCTCTCTCGCTCTCTCGCCTTTCTGCACCGGCCTTCTCGCTGGATATATGTACCCTGGTGCGTCTCTCACCCGTTCCCTCGGCGGCTCTGCCTGTTATGCCTGCGTACACTCGTCCTCCTGCTTCTTTTCATTCTCGCGCGCTTGCTTCTCGCGTTTCTCCTGCTCGCTCCTTTCCTCGTTTCTTGCCTTTTTGTGCGCTTTCTTTTTTTATTTTGTTGAAGGTTTAGGTGTGCATACAGAGGTGGATTGTTGATGTTCACGTTGACTGATACGATTGAATCTAACGTTTGTGAATTTGCACTTTTCTTGATTGTTCATTAGAATTTTTTTATTATTCTTTATAATTCTATTGAAATATCAAGACAGAAATGTAAGGTAAGTTTACATCTGAATTGAACAGGGAGCCAGCTGATAGTTTTTTAAAAACTTTTTAGAATAATGTTTCTTTTAGTCGCTTTTTTCTACAAATGGTTATCTACATGCGTTCTGCTATCCAGATGGTAACTTTTGTACGGAAAATCATGTTTCATAAAAAAGTAATTTTATAGGAAATCCAGTTGGAATCCAGGTCAATTAGGAGATCTATCTGCAATTCCACATGAATTTTCCAGCTAGATTACCAGCTTAATTTTTCTAACAAGGAAAAAATTGTAAAAGACCCGAATGCTCTTAATAAACTACAAACTTTTGTTTATTAATAATGCTGTTGTTTCGTATTTTTTACTGACTTCATTTAAGCAGAAATTAAATGAAGTTTTAACATTCTATGAATATATTACCGACGAAAATACGTTTCTTAAAAATAATAATGAACCAAACCTTGTTAATTATAATTACCCGACGTTTTTTATGGCTTCTGTGATGTGTTAATACTCATATTTAATTTTTGCTCTGATAAGAAGATTTAAAAATATCACCGAAACTTCAACATCATATTAATCAAGAAGTTAGTAGTTCATGGTGATTTTTCAATTTTTCAACCCAACATTTCACTGAAGAGTCTTTCAAATGAAAGAATTAATTATTATTTATCTGTTCTACTTTATTTTAAAAATTAATAGTGAAATTTGTATTTAATTATTTAATTTATTCAATTTATAAGATACGTGCTCAATTTCATGAAAATGTATTAAATTGTGGCTTTTGTATTTGAAAAGTTACGCATCATTTCGATTTTAATAAAATATATTTTCTTAGCATAGAATAAACATATCCACTATTCTAAATAACTATTAATTTCATTCCATATTACATAAATATGTCTAACTGATGGTAAATGCTCAGTAAACTGTACACTCATTTAAAAAACATATTCCCACAGAAACCTCATTTACTATTCAGGCATTTTTTGAAGTGCATCTGGATTCATACACTTGAATACTTTGCATACGTTTAAACTGGAATTTGCTACTTTGTATCCACACTCGAACCAAACATCTCGAAAACCCGAAAATTAGAGTCTCCACAGCAGTAATACCGACAATGTTGATTTTAAGAAATCGCCTTAACGCCTTCAATAAAAAGCAGAATCGATCGCCTCATTAAACGACCATTTGTATCGAAAAATAAGAGAACGAAATGAAATCCTGCACCCGGACGATCCAAACTCATTTCACCAAAGACCAAATTGGTCTCTTCATCTTCTCCTTTTTTATCGAGTTATTACATCTGTTCTAGTCCCCGCGCGTCGTTCTCATTCTTTTTCCTCCTTTATCCAACAAAACGATCTCGCATAACTTCGAATTCGAAATACTCGAATATATACACCGAGTAGAAAAGAGAAAGAGAGGCAATAAAGGGCTACCGCGTTCCCAAGACAGGTGTCCACATTGGTAATAAAGTTACCGCATGTGGTCGGAAAACGAACGAAAAAAAAAATATAAATATATATATATATATATATATATATATATATATATATATATATATATATATACACGCTCACGGGACACTAATGAGCCTGTAATACAGCGCCGGGGTTATCTCCACTGTTAAGATATCAGCTCTGCCTTGCAAATTTATCGCGCGCTGCACTGGAACAGAGCTGTATACTACACATATTTACCACCCCTATTTTTGTTATTTTTCTGCATCGTCGTACGCTTATGCTTTTCGTGTTTTCTATGCACCTTTTTTTCTTCCTTCTTATTCGACTGCTTTTTTTATGTACTTTGCACTTGTGTGTGTCTGGGACGAGGTCTGGGAGCTATAAGGGAATTTTTAGGTTTATGCGGGTTCCGAATATAAGTGACTTACGTTTGTGCTTCGGAGCTTGTATATTTATCGCTTGTATCGATCGCGCGGCTACTCGCAGTCGTTAATACTTATAGAGTGCGTTACTTATACCGTAAATTATACAAGCCGAGGAAAATTACTTTTTCGATTTATTTTTGGACGGTAAAGTAGTGTGGTAATTGATTTTATTTTAGAACAACTTATAAGGTCTTATTTTCAATAATAACAAGCTTTGTTAATAAGAAAATATTGAGGTTAAATAGGAATAGTGTTCTCATATTTTTAATTAATCATAACGCATAATATTAACGTATGAATTATAACTATATTTCTTAATACGTAAAACTTAATATATAAACACTTACAAGATATATAGCGTATGGCATAAATTTACGATCATTTATAATTATAATGAATTACATTCTGTAATCAACGTTATCATAACTGTTTACATTCGTTTACACTGAGCGAAATTGTATACCAGCATAAAATTGCCAGAAAATATTAAATTTTACTATGAATGCGTTAATTTCTATTATAACTATGTTAATTTTTCCTATAAATAAAATACTTTGAATGTGTCTCTAATACACAAACAAAAAAACTAAATTTAGCTATATAATTTCTAATAATCGCCATATACTATTTCTCCGCGTAACATTAAATAAAATGAACACGTCAGATCTGAATGTTCAATTTCAGTGAAAGTAGGAAGTAAAACAAGAAAACAAAACATCTCCAAAAAATCCAAACACGCGCTCAAGCAGATCCAGAAATGATCTAAAGCACGTCATTTTACAACGTCACACCGCTTGAACTCATTGTATAAAACGCCCGCGATCAATATTCATCCCGTGCCGATAAATCGCGCAAACAACCGCGCAGCTATAGAATCTAGACAGTTAACAATAGCATGACGGGGCCGCGAGCCTCGTGCATCCTATATCCACTGAAAATCCATGTAACGCGAAGCCTCATTTTCAACAAATCGAGAGAATCACCTTATCCCTTCTCTCGAACGCTCATAAAGCGTCTCTCTCGCAGGTTCGCGCGCGAGGAGGAGAATATCGTTCCGGAATATATATCCCGCGAGACGTTTGACGGATTGCGCGATAATAATGCCAGGCGCGCGCGCGCGCGGCGTTACATCCCGTGGGCGAATATATACTATACAACGGCTCTACAAGACCAGCGCGAGAAAATATCACTGGGGGGAGTACATATCGACTTAATGGTCCGGGCCATTATCCTTATTTATTGCCGCGCGAAGTTCCCGAACATCGGGCATAAATAATCCCGCGGTAATTGTGAGAATGAGCGAGCGATTGTGCGTCTGTGGTATAAGCGCGAGTGCAGAGGCGTGAAAAGCGCGCGGGGAATTAGCATAACAAAAAAAAGAAGAGGATTGCGAGCGCTCGCGGTAACGCGATATTTGAATTTCACAGCGTCTGATCAGACGAGAAAATGACGCTAATTTGTGAATTAATTGATCGCAGGTGTGGTTCGGAGCTTGGCTAAGTGGGGATTGACGTATGGTTATGGTGGCTTTGCTTTCTCGGTGCGTTGGGAAAATTGAGGTGTTTCCGTACGGATTGAAATTTTAATTGACTCTCGGAGGCTATCCGCATTTGGATTTGAATGGATTGCTTTCGAATGATGCTGTAGAGGTGATTAGCATAGTCGTTTTATGTCTTGTAAAACGTATTAGCATTTTTCTACAACTTATTTTCATTTATTGATATACGAACTTCATTTAGTGAGTGTAGAAACATGCTTTTCTATTTTATATTAAGACAAATTAATTACGTACAGTAGATTGTGTTTCTTATAAATAACCACTTAATGTAATTGAAAAGAATGGATTGAAAGTATGTTTATTTCTTTTATTTAGTTTGTGTAGAAAAGTTTTATATCATTTTAAATTAAATAAAGTTTATGGTTGCTTGCATTAAATAGTATAGGTATCTATTTAGAATTTGTTTCTTGAAATAATTCGAAAATCAAATCATAATGCAGATTACATAAATAGTGGATTTTACATAACAGATTCTATAATTCGGCTACGAAATCAAGAGTAAATCTATATTTTTCAACTGCGATATAATTGATTTATACAAGTTTTTATTGTTAATTACAATAAAATAAAATAATGGGCAGGTATACTACGGATTCTTGATGAAGTCACCGAAAGTATATTTAAATATAATTTACATTTTCATTCACAATAAATATTACTGCGTATCCTATTAGTATTATAGTGTACATAACACAGTTTATTATGCATCAAACTACCAAACTACAGTATGAATCTATCAGATTTTTCCGAACCAAGAAATTACCAAATTGACTAGCAAAACAACGCGCTCACAGTAAAATCCTTGTACATACCGATACAGGAAATTACGAATGAGACACGATTCTCTTATCTTCAATCTCCATCGAATCTCATACAGTACAACAACTCCGTGGAAATTTCGGTATTTTTCCCCTGAGATCGATTTATCGTCCAAACAATCATGTAGTACCTACGCAAGGCGGACCTGAAGAAAAAAGAGATAGAAGACGATGAAGATGTCAAGCACATAGAAACAAGGAATGGAGGAAAGTACGCACATATTGATGTTTTACATATGTGATTTTGAAATTCAAAAGAGCAGATCCAATGTGAAGGATAATTTTTAAAACTATATCCGCCACTTTGAATTTTAGGAATTCTTTAGGTACATATGTGCTTTCATTTATAACAGAAATAGATGATTTTGTTTTCTCATAGACAAAGCAAAATGTTAACATAATTATACAATTAGTTTAGCATAAAATATTTGTTCTATTTTTTAGTGTAGAAGCAATATTATGATTTGGACAGTGAATAAGCTAGTTCCGGAAATGTCTGCTGTATAGGTGTGTGTAGGTATGTATTTATGTGTATGTCTGCGTGTGTATGTGTGTGCATGTGTGTGTGAGAGTGTGAGTGTATGTGTGCGCGTGTGTGCTCCAAATTTGTATAATTTAATCAAACTGTGAGCAAAAGCTTAATTTACTTTATAATAACTTACGTATTTTGCCAAACCCATCAACAGATATTTACCTATGCATAACGTATATACGATATAATAAAACCGATACCTTTTTGACAAAACTTTCATTTTTCTATGATAACTGTAAATACAAGAAGGCAATTTTCATACCAAAAAAGTTCTAAAAAAATTTGTTTACAAGTTATAATTTTGTGAGCATTTTTCGCGTTTCTAATAAATCTAACAGGTAGTGCATAATATATATATATACGTATATATATGAAAGCAAGGCCGTAAGCGATTAAGTAAATAAAATGTGTAAAAAAATAAATTTTGATGTACATATTAAATGATGTAAAAAATCCAAGCACCCACGGATACGCTCAGCTAGTGGCTCCTACACCCGAGCAGAAAGTGAAGATTCCCCCCCGATCCTCAACACACCGGACACTTCTTCGCGCAGCCTCTCTTCCTTCGCTCAGCGCACCTCAGCACCTCAGCTTAGCTTCGCTGGCTCGCGCTCTCTCGCGCGGGGCGATGATTTGTACGTGCGCGCGTCCACCTCGGCTTGTTTATGGAGGCCTAGGCAATTGTTTAACTTAATTGCACGGTGTTACGACGGCACAGTTAGTTTCCCATATAAACCCGAGCCTGTGTGTGTGTGTGTGTGTGTGTGCGTGCATGCCTCGCGCGAGGCCGAGGCAAATAGAGTTATTACCCGTCCGAGACTTTTAGAGCCCTCGCGCGAGCTCCGCGTGTATAGTCGCTCTGTGCATTATACAGATACACACTGGCACTCGTACATACATACGTACATACGTACGTACGCGTGCATACTTGTAGACGGAAGACTCGCGAGGGTTTTACGGGCCCCGCGCGTCTATGTATGTATGTATGTATGTATGTATGTATACGTACGTGTACACTCGTTCGTCTCCGTCTCTGTCTGTATGTAACGCGTCGAGGCATTTTTTGCCTGCCCGCCCTCACTCTGTGGAGCTCGAACAGGCTCGTATGCATGTAAATACTCATTTGGCTGTGCTGGGGCTTTTTTCTTTCGCACTTGCGAGCGCGAGCATGCGCGCGCGCCCACTCGCTTATTATAATAACTATGAGATGGCTTTTTAGATTTCGCTTGTGTGGATATAGGCAGGTTGTGTGTAGACAGGAAACGCGGGCTTTGCGTTTGGGGGGTTGAGCGATTGGAGGAATTTATTTTTCGGGAGTGGATTCAATTGGTTTAGGAGGAGGTAGTCTATTGTAATTTGGATCGTGGGGTTTAATTGGAACTTTGGAGATTAAAATGATGCAAACATTTGCGACTGCTGTATACGTTGATACGTATACTGAGATAATTGTTTATTGCAGAATGTTCAATACTTGGGATGGAATTTTTTACTATATGTGTATGGTTAATTTTGAAAATATTAATTTATCCGTCGTAAAAAATACTGTAGTATATTAGTATATTTAGTAGAAACGTATAGTTAAATTTACAATAATTAATGTAAAAAGTTTCATTGTTATATATCAATCTAAACTACAAAAAAAATGTTTAGAAATCTCCTACACAGTATGGTAAAATATCTGCATTTCTGGGGACCCTTAGAAATTAAATTAGGATATCCTCAGTTGACATTGGGCTCTGATTAGGTAACTTGATCAGGACTTGTTCAGGATGGTTATGCTTATTTTATTAAATTCTGATCGTTATATTATAATTCGAATTTAAATAGTGATCATATATACGATCCTAACTATTTATTTTATTTCGAGTGATAGCGTATCAATGGAGTTTTAGTTTGTGTAGCTGCAATATTCAATCACAACGTACGAATATATTTGACTGCACCTTTCGAGATACAAATATGTATACTAGTTCATGAAAATAAAATTCAAATTTTACCAATTACACTATAAATCTAAGTGTACGTGATCTAAATTTCCACCATTAAAAATGTCTAGTTTTCTTGAATATAAGTAATTATGAAAATTGGCAACAAAAGCACAACGCATGGATACATTTATAATGTGTGATTTTACACACTTTAGGTTAACTGTCTAATTGAAATTGAAGTGTGAATAAATATTCAGCGACGTACTTGAGGCAAAGATGTAAAAATTAAAATTGTTATATGAAACTAATAATTCAAGTACAAGTATTAAAAATACAAAAATGTGTAAAAATTCATAAATATAAACCTGCATTTGCAGTAGTAACTAATTGCAATTTCAGTCCATAAGTCTGCTCGAATTATTAATTGCAGTACAAACAAATCTTAAGTGGCGTGCTGGACAAACTGCAGTCGTAAACAAGAATTTATGAGTAAACAATAATTAACTGTGATAATGTTAATAATAATATCAATTATACCTAACAATATTTTCTACTATTATTATTTGTTTAAAATTGAACAAAATGTAAATGAGTATTACATGGAGCACGCATAACACTTGGATACAGCTTTATAATGGAGCTGCCAATTATCACACAATACAATTTCTTTATATATGACAAGGGAAAGTTAAGTCAAAAAGTATAATTTACAATAACAAAAAAAAAATGAAAGTAAATAAGGTACCGTAATTTATTCTGGGATTCGTTATAATTTATTTGTATAAAGATCGTAAAAGCTGTAATTACTATTTGTATACTTGTTACATAAGTGTACCGATTACTTTAATAGTACTGTATATATCTCGATGGAGTCATTAAACCAACTACATATTTATATCCTCTTCTTACATATTCAAAACAATTATAAAATATGCTAAAGTACGTTTTGTTATCAAAAACGAATATTATAAAAGCGGTAAGATTCCGTATCATTACAGCTATTTCTATAATTGTTGCAAGTTCATTTTTTACCAATGCTTACATACCAAACTCCCCAAGCACGCACACACATCCCGACTCATTATTATACACTTATCCTCGCCGAGGTTCATTAATACCAAACGCACGCGTACACCAAATCCATACCTCCCATTCGCCAACTCACGCATCGAGGTTAGAACGCAACGCATTCTGACACGCCCTTACGATGTACATTCGTTATTAGCAATGTCCGACTATTAGAATTTTTCTCTCTCTCTCTCTCTCTCTCTCTCTCACGCATACGCAGCATCCGCTGTGCGTTACCCCCGCATTTACTTACATCCAATTTCGCTATCTTTTGTGCTCGCTCGCTCGCTCTCCAAGGCCGACGTTACACACTTGATTTACGGCGGCTTTTTTCTTAATGGGTATAGAATTTGCGCCGAGGCGGGCGGCGCGCGAGAGGCGCTTAATCCGCTAAAAAGTCATTAAAAATGAGCTGTCGATGCAACTACTTCCTAATTGTATGTTAGTATACACACTCTGGCGCTCTCGCTCTACACGAAAAATATGGCTTGCGCTATATTTCACATCGACGTCCTGTGTGCTTGCTTTTCGAAAGTTTCTTTTCGTTTCTTCTTTTTTTTTACTTTCTTCAGGGGCGTAATGATTTTGGGGCTCGTGTTTGCTTTGTTGCGTCGTGGGGTTTGCGAGCTTGTTAGTTGTATTAAATAGTAATTTTTCTTGAGATTAAGATGAAGATAATCGTCCAAGAATTACTAAGATCAGTGCAGTAGTTTATAAACTACTTAATTTCATGATGAAGTAACAAAAAGCAAACAAACAAACAAACAATAATAAAAAAGTTGAATAAATTGGTTTTCAAGTCAGGTATTTTGATTTCTTTTGTAAAATCAAAGCATTACCTATAATTTCTATGATGCTTGTGTTTTCATTGGGATTGAAACAAAGGAAAAGGTCTAACATTTATTAAGATCGGTGCTGTAGATTTTGAGATATTGAGAAACAAATGAATGATCAAAAAGATGAAAAAATTGCTTTCACATCAGGCATTAATTTGATCGAAGGGAAGAATTGAATAGGTGCAACAGTTCATATTCATATTTATTATCTGTCAATAAATAAACTGCAATAAATATTAAACAATGCATGTAGTATAACAAATAATCATTTATTTGCAATAAGTTGCAGGTTTGCATTGATGTAAGACTTTAATTATTAATTGTATTTATATCTAAATGCATCTGAATACAATAAAACGGTAAGAAATATTATTGTAAGTCTAAAAACTTTTTTAAAAACATATACGCCCCTAAGAAAATTATCTAATCAATTTCCAAATAAAAATCACAATAGCTTTATAATGATCAACCATTAATCTTCAAATATTTATTGAATTGTAAAAATTGTATTTCTTTCCATTCACAAACTTCATAAACACCGACATTCAAACCTATCCACCCAAGATCCACAATCTTTGTCGTCTAAACTGACGATCTCTATTATTATATCGACTTCAAGCCATAACGTCATTCTCACCTCCAAAAACCAATAAATGCACGAAAAAGCACACGTCCATTCATCCACGCTTCGTCGTAAAGCAATTCCAATAACTTTTTTTCCTTCACCCCCCTATCCCCAAAAACACACATAATAGCGGACACGTCAAGTCTCTTTTCGACACTCCTCACGTCGCTCAACAGTTCAAAAAAGGGAGGCTCTTTCACCTCCGATTCTCTCGAGGACCGTATAATAGCACGACACTCGTCCAGTTACTTATGATCGTATCATTTTCTCGGTAAACTCTCCTTCGCGCGCTTCTTTCTTTGATTTTCTTCTTTGCGCGTATACATAGAGGCTCCCCGATGCGAGCCACCGATCGATATAATGGAGGGGGACAAGGATAAAAAAGGCGCCATCGCGCAACAAAACTCGAGCCTCCCCAAAGCTGAAAGCATCGCGGAAAATCGGGAGTATATATGCGTGTATTATGGGAGAGCCATTGGGGGATGAAGCTCACTGAAAAGGGAGGAAGAAATGGCAACTTTATTATGTGACTTCGTCCTCTTTTTCCCCTTCGATCTTTATGTTCTTTATATGTGTTATTCGATTCGGCGGATTTTCATGTAGTTCGTGGAAATGGATGTAGTTAATGTTTAAATAGTTTTTGGAGTTCTCGATTGATCAATGTATTTTTAGAGAACGTTCATTTATCAGCAACTGGTAGGAATGCGTTATGTAATTTCTTGTGTAGTGGGTAAGTAAGGTATTGCTACAATTGCGTTTAAGTTAATATTACATTAAAATTATTGAATTCCGTTTATTACAATAAAGCCAAAACTTTTTACATGCTATACGTTTATTAATTTGAAGCAACACTTCTTTGTAAATAAATCTTTTTATAGAACGTATTTACAAAAACGTTTAGTTTACTAACTTTTTCAGTGTTTTTATACTAACTATGTACACTTCGATTGCGATTATTGAATAATTAATTTGGTTATTACTGAACTTTAAATAATTTGTATACAACATACAAATTTTTACATTTAGAGGTCGTCCACAAATTACGTAATGTTTTGAGGAGAGAGGGCGGGTCTTTATTATTCTTTACGAAAATCAATAAAAATGTCTTATACGAGAAGGGAAGGAGGCATCTAAAATTCTCGAAAAGAGCATTATATAAAATAAATCTTTGGATTTTTAGAAATTTATGTGTTTTTGTAAGCTCTCTAGGTCTTAGTGAGCCCTCTAGGACTCATATATTTTTATCGTTTTTCTTAATTTTTCACGTGGTAATAAAATTAGATTTAAAGCTACAAGAAGCAAAGAAAAACTCATCGAATTAAGTAATTTCTTTTACAACAATCTATTTTACGAAATCCAAAAATTACCCCTGAATTTTTTGAGAATGTTTAGTAAACATTTTTTAAACTTCATAGCTAGACGGTTAAATAGCAATTTAACGATATTCATTCTTACAATGAGAAATAAATTTGTCCACGAATAGAATTTTCAATGCCCTAATGCAATGTAAAATGGTGAATATCAAAGCAATCACATATTAACAGAATTATAAATGTAGCGTCACCGAATAAACGACGCCAAGATTTACGAACCGAACCAACACCCAACCACTCTATTCTCTCCCCCATTCCTCAACTCCTCCCTCTCCTCTAACACACGCGCTTCCACTTTTTCCGCGCGACCATACTACCTACAACACAACGCGCGCGCATGCCTCTAACGTCTGTATTATTCGTAAGCCGTTACATCTCCTCGCATCTCCCGCAGCAGCAGCAGCCGCCTCGAGTTATACTTTATTGGGCAGAAAATTCTCTACAATAAAGCCAACTTGTCCCCCCTTTGTGCGCTCCGCAGAGCGAGAGTCACGCGGAGGATTTATCGTCATCGCACGCCGGATGCCCGAAAAACGCGTGTATATATACATCATACATAATGCGCTACCGAGAAGAAGAAGAAAAAGGAGCGCACTCGCGTGCTGTGCCATTATATTCGTCGTCTGGCGTTCTAAAGTATCGATTATTATTACGCGCGGCGCCTTTTATTCTTGGCTGTATGTGTGTGCAGTCGCCTTTCTCTGTGTCTTACGTCGGGTTATAGTGCGGGATAATTATTGACTCCTTGCGTACTCTCGCGCGTATTTATGCAGCTTTGACGCCTGCGTGTGTGTGGATATAGGTATATGCGAATTGCGGGGGACCATTATCTTTTGTTTCTCGAGTGTGTGCATGGGAGCTGGATGTGGTAATTATGCCACCTGAAAGTGTGTAAAAGCAGTTTCGTTCGCCTAATTTTACACTGCCTTTTTCCCTTTCGTTTTTCCAGTTCGATGGATATATCGGCCGGTCGTTACGCGCGGAGAGCCTTTTTTTTGTGCGCGCGATGCTTGAATTTTTTGAGAAAATGTGCGGCTCGTACGTGGTTCGTGGTATCGATTGTGTTCGGTTTGCGGATTGGGTTGCGTAAGGTATCTTTCTGTTTCTGCTTTGGGACGATTAACGCATTATTTGACCCTTTAGGAGTGTCATTTTTAACGCTTATACTTTATTATATATTTGAGGATAAATATAGTTTCTTAAATATTATTAACTTTTTAATGTCTATTGTTGCCTCATATATATATATATATATATATATATATATATATATATATATATATATATATATATATATATATATATATATATATATATATATATATATATATATATATATATATATATATATATATATATATATATAAAGGCTGTCTATTTTGTTAATAATTCTGTGGCTTCCCGACATAACCAAATAAATCCACTTAACAAATTCTTAAACAGTAGACATGGTTACTTATATTTAGACTTCACTAATTGTTTACAGTGTCATCTGATAAGATATAATATGTAAGGGTACCAAAATCGCTCATAACACAATTTCCACAAAAATTGACTTAATCTGTTATGCCGGGAAGCCACATAATTATTATGTAACTATAAATATTATTCATACGTTGAAATTATAAATGCATCAACAAAACTCAATATTTATTTACATGGGTTATTGCTTCTATTTTGTCATCAAGATCTACAAACAAAACTAATTAAAATTAATCAATTTTATTTTTTTGTAAATACGTATACATTGATAGCAATATTGAACCAGAATATTTGTCTTCCACTTTTTTCTGTAGAAAAGTATTTAATACAATAATCAATAGACTTTTTATTACATGCAAAAGAGAAAATAATTGAATTAAAACGTTAAATACAAAATATCAAAGTATTTTTTAAATTATTGCAATCTCATGTATGGAATATCACAATCATGAGTTACTACGACATTGTTTTTTAACTTACTCTCATTTTTCCTTTTCATTAGCACATTAAATAAATTAATGCATATTATAACTGCTTGTATGACCATCTTACGATATTAAATCTTACTAGTAATTATGCACAAAACATATGATTCTATATTAAAATACTTTATTACCTATAATAGCACCATCAAACACTACAAACTCCATCGTACACCCATCAAAAACCTCATTTTTACAGTAGTTGACGCGCATCCCACCCATCGACCCATAAAAACTCCACGTCTTTCTACGAACAGTGTCAATAAACATTTTTCGAAATCTCACCGTAACTAATTCCCATCGCCTATATAACCGCTTCACAAGTTTACCGAGTTGGCCGCGCCCCCAAGGCCGAGCCCAAGGGTTAAATAATATAAAGCTCCCAAATGAGGCACCGAGCCGCGCTTATAACGCTCGAAAACACCAACCGATCGCGTCCGCAGCTATATATATATATATATATATATATATATATATATATATATATATATATATATATATATATATATAAGGTGAATGTCCCGATTTCTGCTCATATAAACATTTTGCATCAGACAAAAAGGTTTAAAAAGTTACTCTAACATTAATTTATTAAGCAGATAATATTATTATCTTAATTATGAATCGAACAATACAATGTAAATGCGTAAACACTATTTTAAAGATTTAAATTTTAATAATAGTCAATTAAAAAGCGTACGCAAAATGCACCTATTTCTGCTCACAGAAAATAACGGTGATTTCGATGTGTACCTATTTCTGATCACCGTTGATTTTGTAGACATCATTCATATGATTTGTATCTTTTGTAAATACTTCACGATGCATAAGTAGAAAACAGTGTACAGATTGTATACATACAACTAAAACGTTATTTTTTTGTGATTAGAAATAGGGACATGCAGAATGCATCTGCGTCTAACCTCAAACTATCACTATTATCAAGTTTTTTAATCAGAATTTACAATATTTTTAATTCAGCACTGCAGTTTTTAGTTGTAATACTAAACAGGTACAGATAGCTTGGATATAATATATATTGAACAACCTTCATATATATAATAACAGAAAAACTTCCAGTAATTAAAAATAGAGACGTGAGCAGAAATTGGGACATTTACCTTATCAGGTTTCGCGACAGATCGCAAACGCAGCAATCACGTGAATGTAATTAAGTTTTCCGGACATGCACGAAGGCCACCCTTACAACGCGAAAAATAATATCCCCGTCGCGTTTTATGAGTGTGCACAACCGTAACCTCGCACAAAATCTCATACACATCAACGCACGTTATGTATATCTATCTATTCGCTCCGTGCGTGCGGTTGGAGGGGATACAAGAAACGATCGAGGCGCCCGGGGTGACGAAAATTGACAATAATGTTGGAACGTGAAGTATATCTATACTTAACCTCAAAAGACATGCTAAGAAATCGGTTATATGAATTTTAAACATACTAATAACGTATTTGTTTACACACAATGTCATTAATGTTATTATACACCTCTACAATGTAAAAGAAAGATACAGAAAATAACTGTTATTTGTTTATTATTTCAATTTTATACAGATTCCACATAAGACATAGTGTAAATATTCCAACATCAAAGCCGATCCAGATGTCGCCACCTGACTTGCACGAAGCGAATAATAAAAACTCGTGTGTCCACAAAGGAACAAGGACTGCGAGGGCGGACAACCTCTCGAAGAAAAGTACATCGACGATCGTCACGCGTGCGCGCGAGAATTTTCCGAATGAATTGGCTCCCATGCGCTCGGAAAATTAGATTCTCATAAGGCCCCGCGTGGAGAATCCGTATTTACCGTCATCGGGCCAGAGGGGAGCGAGAAAAATGCGCCTGACGGGGGCAGGTGAGCCGCGCGCACTCTCTCTCTCTCTCTTTCTCTCCATTGGTCGGCATTCATTGCATTGTGCACCCTGTGCACCTTCTCGAGCGAGGTCTCCATTTTTCTGACCATGTATAATAGAATGCGAGAGAGAGAGAGAGAGAGAGAGAGAGAGAGTGCGACGAGAGTCAACCTGAGGCCGGCAGGGCGCGTGTGCAGCACGGGTGTGGATTTCAAGGGCGCATTGTGCGTCGGGGCCTTTTCAGCTGTTTCTTCCATTCGGCGATTCCGAGTCTCGAGTGGTTGGGACATTGTCCGAGTCAATCTTTGCCTCGTTAAGCGCTTATTTTCGCGCGGCTTTTTTTTTTCCTCGGTGATTCTATTATAGTGCGCGCGAGCAGCCGGCTATGCTTCGAGACTTTCTGGTTATTATGTGCGTGCGGATGTGTGAGGAGTGTGGACTGTGTGCGTGGGTATGGCTTGGGAGATTCAAAGACGATTTGTTACCCCCCGTGGGGTTTTCTCTGTAAATCGAGGAGGAATCTTGCTTTTTTTCTGCTGGGATATGTAGGAGAGACGACGACGACTACGACGACGGCTTAACTTCTTCATTCTCTCTGTGCTGTCGCGCGCGCGATGGCTTTTCTATGAAAATGTGGGGTTTACGAGTTCGGAGATGCGTGTTTGTAATTGTGCCTGGGTTTTGGAAAAGTTTTGGAGACTATTATTTAGGTACGGGTTGGACGCAGGTATAAGCAGGTCGATTATTAATTATTGTCCGGCGGTGCGCGACGAAAGGTGTCTTGATGTAGTGAACGAAAATTCCATATTGACATCGTATAGCAGATAACATGTTAGTATATGACAGCCACGTTTTCTTTTTCTAGATTATTTCCGTTAATAAGTTTGATCGATGTTTACAGAATCACATTATATTTAATATTTTCTTAAATTTTATTTTAATATATAGACAATATATTATAATAATTTATAAAGCTTAGTGTACAATATTTGTAATAACTGTTTTAAAAATAATCAGAATTATTATGTTTTTTCTTTTCAATGTTTTGGTTCTCTAACAAACATTTCTGCAAAAGTAATTATCCAAAAAAATTTGAATTTAAATTTTTTTAAACTTTGCTTTTGTAATTTGTTGTTATAATATATACGATTTACAAATTGACTATAAAGAAAATTCACTTTAACTTGTGCATTCAAGCAGATGAAGGGGTTTAACTAATTTTTTTGAATTGATAAGGAAACTGAGAAATATGTATTACGAAATCAATAAAAGATTAACGTATAATATATACTAAACTCTTTTTATTATAAGATCGCTATGGTTGATTAATTATAATTTTCAGGTTATTATTTCATATGTAATGCTTAATTAATAATAATAAAGTTTCTTAATGCACAAAAACAAAGTAAATCAAGTATATGAGATTACTAAGCATCACTTGATTATGTAATATTATTATGTATAGATTTTTGACTAATCAATCGTATTTTTTTAGTAAGGAACTAATTTATATAAATAGAGACGATTTATTATTGTATAACACACTTTTGTTCACACATCTACTGCTTAATTTTAATTGTATACTATCCTCCAAATCTGTAAGACAGTGAGTTACAAAGCATAATTCTTCCTTGCCTTCGTAAACATTTGACTCGACACTGCACTTCGCTTCATTAAAAGCAATAATCTCCTTTACACTGCCGTCAGGAAAAATTTTCGATATCCGATTGAGTACATTATTGGAAGAATCTGTTGTGGTCCACACGAGAAATCCTCCATTCTCCAAGTTACGCACTTGTTTTAGCATTTCGTTAGGCCTGTGCAGCGTGACATTTATTTTTGAATTAAGCTTTTCATCTAACTGCGTGCATGCTTGAAAACTGCAAATCAACAATGACGGTTGATCGTTCGAGGAAGTAAAATCAAAATGTATGTCTACGTCTTTTTTTTCTTTCTTAATATTCATCGATAATACATCCTTATCACTTGATTGTATCAAATATGAGTTTAAAATGCCTTCAAACACATTGTCAAAGATAGGAAAGTAACTCTTGGAAGAAGATCCGAAAGTGTGCAACAAATTTGTTAGGTGACCGGTTTCTAAATCTTCGTCTGGCAAAAGTGCCACTGGATCGTCAATTTTGTTGCCAGAAGCATCAAAACTCTTTATGCAGTACGTATAATTGCAATAATTGTTTTTAATAACAATGTCAAAGGTATTCTTGAATGGTACTACGTAATATTCAGTATAAAGGTTATTAACCCTTGAAACAATATCAGACTCTGTAGATTTACAGTTCGACATGTCAAGTACGCGAACTTTTAATACTCTTGGAAAATTGATGCCCTTATTGGTTATATAAGATTCAAAAAGGGACAGATCTTCTCGATAAATTATGACTTTTTCATTTTCCAGTGTCTTGATTTTGAAAGTTTTATCGTTGATTACATAATCGTCACCCGAAAGCAAAAGCAAACTACATGTTTTCTTTTGCGGTGTACTGCTGAAGATTTGGGATTCCACTGTGATGTTACAATAATATTCAGTTCTGCTGTCTTTAACACTCTCGCAAGAAATGTAGGCTAACTTGTTGTAATCGCTATTCGGCGCAAAATTCAGAGCTACTCTTCGTTGATTCTTCTTGAAAGTCCATTCATTGCTCACGCTTCGACTCTGTGGTAGTAGCAGCGCAACCTCTATGTAGAGGATGGCGAAGGTTAAAATAACTTTTTTCAATTGCGACATGTCTTTCAATTCTCAGATACTTCGTTGTTAAATCTAGTAAAACAGAAATAAAATAAATAATTATTATATCATTCGAATAATTTTTCTTATTAATATATTTTGTCGACGTTTACACATAAAAGTCTTTAATGCCATCTTATCTATGTATAGAGGTTGGTTACTAATTAATAATAATATGTACAGAAAGCATTATAAAGGTTTCGTAGTGTATTAGATGTAATATGATAACAATAGTGTTAACATACTGATTATAAGTTAAAATGCTGTTAAAACTTGAAAATAATCCTTGTAATAGCCTAAATATAAATATTATTTTTAAATACCTTCACTTATTACACAGTTTAAAAAGACAGCAGCTTTGCATGATCACGGTCGCTCGTTAAGTTCAAACTAAAAGCTTATTTAGTAAATTTTTAATGTAGAGATATAATGCAGCACTGGACAAAATGAAAGTTATGAAATAACTTGGGTTAATGATAAGCTTTTATCAATTTTTTTTATTCACAGATTAACACAGACTATCTTTACTGGATGTTTCAGTGGCGTTATGTTAACTCTCTTTACTTTAATTTTCATTTGTCGCTATGGTATTTTGTGAAAAATAAGCTGGTAATGGTTAGTATTATTTTAAAATCATAAAATTAAAGTATTCATCTTTATTTTTGAGTTAATCATATCTTGTCGATAGAGATTCAAAGAAAAAATAAATCTTTTTAGTCGAACTTTATTGTAATAATTCTTTATTCAAATTTAAATTTAGAAAACAGCAATGAGAAATCAAATAAAAATGTTTAAAAATGTATAACAAAACTATTGTTTGAAATAAGCTTATTAATAAAGTCATTAATAACTGAGTTCCTGATTATTTTTATCAAATTTGTTTTACTGATAAATCCAACCTTCTCTTCAGTATATGTTATATTGGCGTTTTCTTCTCGCGTTTTTTCTCAAGACATTAAACAATCAAATACTTCTACTTTTTAAAACGATTTCAATAATTTTGCGAGTATAGAATAGCGAAATACCAAATAGGTATTCGATACTAAAGAATACCTATATAAAAGAAAACGGTATTTTCAAATGAACTATGCAACATTTTACTCTTTGTTACACCGATATACAACCTGAAGCTCCATAATTATACATCTCACAGCGCAGCGCCTGCTAACAGGGTAGCAGTTTTCGTTCCATGGACCGTCTAATTCATCAGTTAAAAGCGCGTGCGCAGCGTCTTCACAGTGTACCCTCATAAAGGGACCAAAAGCTCGACACGACACCCTGAGAAGAAGAAGAGAGAGAGACAGACTACCCCAAAAGAATGGCAAGAAAAGGGCGTGCGACACGAGATACCTCTCGTAGCTTTTCGTAGAAGCGAATGAGTATAATGAGACGTCTCATTTTCAAGAGGATCGCCTTTAAAAGCGGCGCTCGAGAGTCAAAGATTTTCACAAAGGGATATGCCCCCCTCTCCTTGGCTAGGCAGGGGCCTGTTTTCCCTTTTTTTTCCACGGATCTTTCTTTCGAACTGACCGCGAGAGACTTCTTGTACGCGCGCGCACAAAAACTGCGTTCTAACGCCACTCGAGAATCTTCTTTCATTCCATTATTTCCCTTTGAGAAAAAATGTCATCTACACCTTTTGCCCCCGTCTCGGCTCTCTTTTCACGCAGGCGTTTTCGAATTATTCACGCAGCTTATTCGAGCTCTTGTGCGTTTACAATAGTGCAGCTTTTGCGGGGACGTGCGACAGTCTTCAAATTGTAATACAGTTTGAATTATAAATATATTAAATGCAAAATAGTACCTTATTAACTCTAGACAGCCATTGTTGTTTTTTATTACGAAGTACGATTGTTTTATTATAAAAATAGATATAAGTAAGTAAGTAAAAATTATAAGTTACGATAAATAGAGTTTAATGCAGTTTGAATAACGTCCCTATATAAGGTCAATTATATAATAAAATAGTATTAGTAATAAAATGTTCTTTCAGGAGTAAAAAAATAGGATCAAGCCGAAATAGTGCAAATATAGTTGAAATGTATACTTTTATTTAGTAGGATGTTAAGTTTACTGCCGTCAGAGCAACCTTTTACTTTAATTATAATCTAGTGTGAGAAGAAGTCATTAAATTTTTTACCTATTGAAAGATCATACATATGTTGTAATAGATATCTCGAAATAAATAACCGTATAGAGAACCGAGGATGATCACAGGTTCGAGAAGACACTGAGTTCATTATTCAAAAATACTTACCCAACGTATCGCATAACATTTACCATTTACATAAATAAGTTAAATCAATCAATCAATCGTACAATCAATAAATCAATCGCTCAATTTCTTATTAACTTTTTTCCATACCCATTCGCTCCTCTATAATATTTCTTTTCTCTCCTTCTCTCTCTCTCTGCATTATGTTTTTCTTTCACCTTTCACTTTTAAACGCGCGTGTATATCTTTCTCTATTCATATCTATTATGCGAAAGGTGCAACACCGAGACGCACGCACGAAGAAAGTGATAAAGCAAGGAGAGGAACGAGAAGTAGAGAGAGAGAGAGAGAGAGAGAGAGAGAATGCCCGCCGGTGATGAACGCGCTAATATACGCACGGTCCATAAACAATCATCATAAATATTTCGGTCGACACATTAGCCTGGGCCTACTCTTTCTCGCAGCTCGCCATGTGTATATGCATGCAACGGAGGATTCTACTGCGCTGCGCATTCATCGCGAAAACTAAATATAATATCTCGTTCTTTCTTTTTCCCCTGGTAACTCTTTCGCCCTTCCACTTTTCGTTTCTCTGTTATGCTGTCTCTTTCGCTCTTACTGCTTCTTCGACGCTTTATTTGCATCTTGGTTCTGTTTCGCAGCTCACTTGGTGCTTTTGTAGTTAGCTTGAGTTTTTCTGTGTTTTGTATAAGAGTCATTTGCACGAGATTGTAATTTTTAAGTGTATAATTATCAAAAGAAATGCCTACTGAATCTTACTTGGAAGACTTTTTAAATTATAAATAATTAATCTGTTAGAGAGTACTTTGGATTGCTACCCGATTTCTTGTCAAAGTACTTTAATTAGACACAGTCGTATACAATTACGCGTATGCCACCCAAATTAAGTACCGCTGGACTGACATTTTAGATGTTTGTCCTAAACTGAGTAAGATTAAGGGTTTATGACTTACTACTCTACATATTTTACTATAATGAAACATAAGAAAAGTTATGATGTTGTGTACACATTTAAAATGATATAGTATGAAATACGACAGTTTTACGTAAATTACGCATAAATGACAAAAATAAAGAACATAATAAATAAATAAATAAATAAATAATACACACAAATAATGTAAGTCGACATTTTTTAAATTATTTGGAGGAATAAGATATAAAGCTTTATACAATTTTAAACAAATATAAAGTTTATTTATAATTTAATAATTTTGTTATACATGACTGGCGACGTAAAATTAATATGAAGATAAAATTTAGTAGTAATTCATTAAAAAATTACATGATCAATTAATAGTATATTATGACACTGTTGTGGGAGATGGTTTTCTACCTTGCTCGAGGGTTTTCGCACGAGCGAAGCGAGTGAGAAAATCGAGCAAGGTAGAAAAACACCTCCCACGACAGTCTCATACGATATTTTATAGCACAACAACCTCAAAATCGACAATAAAGTTGGCATTTTGAGGTTAGTGTGCTATAAAAAAATTTAGTTGATTAATTTTGTCTATTCAAAGACCGTTCACCCACAATTGCCCAAGTTACCACAGGTTTCAATTCACCCATGACGTCCTTGGCCTCGCGCTTTCTCACTTCTGCCATCTCACTTTTTCTCTAACCACACTCCCGTAACGCCGTATCTTTCACTCCCGCTTGTATTCGATGAATACGCGAGCCGCGATAATTCACACCCGAACTCGCTTAAATGCATATAAAAGCCGAGCCAATCGATTATGCCCGCGCTCGCGAGCACGGCGATAAATAATTACGCGCGCTCGCGTATTATGCAAAATATGACGCTAGCGAGATAATTGAGTGTACCTTTGACGCTTCCTTCTTCGCCTACTCCTCCTTTTTATTCTTCTGCGTGCTTCGTTCGAGCATGCGCACACGCTTGAGTGAATGATCGCACTCTCGTGTACGGCCGTTTGGTATGTTTCGGACCGTGTGGTGTGCGTGTACGTATACGCCTTGTTTGCGTGAGAGAGTGCGTGTACGTTGTAAATTATTTTTTCGATAAAAACGTTGTATTATCACTGCGGTTCGATTGAATGGCCTGGGATGGACAATACATACTACGGGGCGCGTGTAACGATTGTATCTTTTAATTGACGATCGTCTGGGTAGTAGTGTGATTTCGATTAAAATGAATTCACGCGGAATTGGCTTATAGTTTTAAAGATTGTCTTTTGAGAGAATGGAATTACAATTACTAATTTCTTAAAATGATTTCGAAATGATATTTATTTATATTAAGGGTCGTTCTTAAATTACGTAAGGCTTTCTGAGCTTTTGAGAATTTCAACACCCCGCCCTTCCTCCTACGAAAGGGCCCCCTTAAAATATCGGAAAGCTATTTATTCGGAATGCCAAAATATCGGAATATTCAAAATTTGGATAATCAAAAAATCGGAACGTTGAAAAATAGGACTTAAAAAATTCGGACAATATTTTTACTGGGGGTTAAAAATTCGGAAAATTAAAATTCGGACATATCATAAAGCGGAAAAATAGAATTCGGAAAATTAAAGATCGGATCACTAAAAAAGTTGAAATTAGTTATTCGGAATGCCGGAAATTCGGAAAATTAAATAGCGTTACACGTCGTACTGAAAGTATGCATTCTACAGGAAATCTAACGCTAAAATAGCATATTCGCCTTGTTAACGGCATACTAGCGCCAAAAGGCTCATGTAAAAATAAATGAAATGTCTAGATTTGAGAAGTAGTCTACATTGAGAAGATATGAGAGAACATAGTTTCTTTTGAACCATACTAAAAGCAATACTTTTATAATAAGAGGGGTGCAGGTAATGTGACCACCTTAAGAAACTGTCGATTCCTAGTAGATATATATCGGATTTTTGCACTTTGGACAGGTGCCGCTAACGATAAAATGCTATTTTAACGTTAGACTCCCTGCATTATGCACTTTCAATACGACGTGTCACGCCATTTAATTTTCCGAATTTCCTGCATTCCGAATATCTAATTTCAACTTTTTTAATGATCCGATTTTTAATTTTCCGAATCCTATCTTTCCGCTTTTTGATATGTCCGAATTTTAATTTTCCGAATTTTTAACACTCAGTAATAATATTTTCCGAATTTTTTAAATCCTATTTTGTAACTTTCCGATTATTTGAATATCCAAATTTTGAATATTCCGATATTTTGACATTCCGAATAAATAGCTTTCTGATATTTTAAGGGGGCCCCTACGTAAGACATTTTAATGCACTTTCCCATGCATTTAGTATACAGCACAAGAATCAAATTCCAAAATTTGAAAAACTATTATCCTTATACACGATTATATAATTAATTCCTGATTTTCAATATTTGAGGCGAAATATTTGTTAATAAATATAATATTGTTAGAAACTTGCTTCAATAATGTATTTTACGGAATAATATTAGTCAAATTGATGAAAAATTTATTTCACTGCTATTTAAAAGTAAAGAATTTCTTTATTGGGATTTATACATTTACGACTTAATACGAGTGGTTAGAAGAATGTTAACAAGGCTGCGTTTATGGCCCCGAAATCTCAATTTAATGTTTTTATTCAAACGATATACAAAATTATATGTAGTTAAATACATTATTTAGTACTTCCCGCCATAAATTACAAATTCATTACACTTGTACGCAGAATGAAATGGAGCAACTTTTGCACACTTAAAAGAAAGTAATTTTATCTCCATTATACATCATCTTTATGGTACGAAAAGATATTTGACGCTTGGTGCTCAATTACTTACTAATAAAAATAAAATCATTGAATTAACAATTAGCATCATAATAACAATTACAACAGTCTGTTCGGAAACGAAGTGAAAGTTTTCTTAAACCAAAACTAATCATAATATCATTAAAAACATTATATAAGAATTTCTCCAATAAAACGTTTACTATAAGACGGTCAATTTGTACAAGAGGCACTTCCAAAAAAATTGAATCTTATTCTATCTTTCAATACATCAAAAATACACCAAAAATCCTTTACAAGCAGCGCATCTCCCAATAAAATTTAACGACACCTCCAAAAAGGAAAAACAACACATAGCAAACCTAACGAATTGACACCGAGAGAAACAAGCCAAAGCCGCTGCACTATAAAAACGCACTCAAAAAGAGAGGAAAAAAGAGAAACCGACAAAACGTAAAAAAAAATTGCAGGCGTGGATTTCTCGAATTCCATCGCTCTCGCTCGTTGCGAAACGATTTTCTCCAGCGGCCCGCGCCGGTTGGTCGCATTTTAGACGGATTACGTTACCTTGTTAGCCCAGCGTCTTTACTTTACTTTGGTGTGTGCCCGCGGGACGAATCGCCGGCAAGGTAAATAAAACGAAGGGCGAAATGATTCCTCTTCGTCCGCTGCGGGCGCGCAGAATAAGAGAGTCATTAAGGGGCCCGGGCAATTTGCAAACGTAAATACGCGCTCGCAGTCGAATTAATAAGATTCGCGCGCCGGAGCGAGTCCGGGCCATTATGCACGTCTTATTTCATTGCGAGAGAGCGAGTGGTTCTTTTTTTTTATCCCCTCGAGGGATCTCGGGAGGAGTTAACGAAGGTAGTGACGCGTTATTGTCTGTGGTGTGTGGGGGTGCACGAGTGGGGAGAATAAGCTTGACAAATTTGTTTCTCTTCATGGTGAAATGTTAAGGTTGTATAAATTATGATTTTTGTAAGACAGTCAAAAACTGTTTGATTTATTCAAATCATTCAAGCTTTGAATTCAAGTATGTATTTAGGATAACAAAAATCAAATAAAAGGAAACTGATTTTATATAAACAAAATAAATTGTATGTACTTAAACTTTAAGTAGTTATTTAGATGTTAAGATTATTTTCTATTTTTAATTTTTAGTACATCCTTATTTTGCAACATATATAACATATATATTATATATATGTATATTATTTACAATATACAAGCTGCTTTTATAGTAAAAGTAAAATTTTTAATGATAGGTTCTCGACTAAACTGCATCCATGTAGCGACTTGCTGAATTCGGCACACCGCTGCTAGGTGGCGTCTATAACATTCTCACTAGAAAAGTCTTGAAGTTCATGTCATGTATAAGGCTTCAAAAGCGAGTTCATTAGCCCTATTGGTTCATTATTCGGATAATTATCATTAGGGGAGAACGGAGTAATGCCGGTCACTGGCTAATTTCGGTCGCCCTTATTTTCAATAATCTAAACATTTTTAGGTAATAATTCGAATAGTATATTAAACGCAACATAAAATGCAATTAATCTAATGTCCAAACAACCTTCTATTCAGTTTTATTAAGGAATTATACACAATCAAAGTGTAGGCCTCCATTTCTTATAAGAAATCTAGTCTATAAAATAAACTTTTATGCATATCATTTGTTGCTTTATGCAGTTATATTTTGCATCTTTATTCATTTGAACAATCTAAGAATACGAAGTAATGAAGAAAAAAGAGTATAAACCTATTACTTTTTTGTCATTTCAATTTCAATTACTAAGCAGAATGGGGGTAATCCCGGTCACAATGTTATTTATATGACGCTCCCGAAAGTGAGGGTAAGAAAACGTTTTGCTGCGCTCTCAGGTAGGGTAACTTAGTTTAAGTGTTTTTGATTGAACAGTGGTTATGTTATTATATGTTTCACTATGTAAGTGCGAATAATAATGCGACGGATCATATGAAAGTTCATATAATTGATTTAAAAAAATTTTTACCTATAAAAGAAACTTTCTAATAGTGATCGGAATTGTACCAAGGTTGACCGATATTACCCATTGATATGGAGTAAATTCGGTCAAAATCCTTTTTTTATTTCGACTTATAGCTTCGATATCTTACATTTTTATATTAAACCAATAAGAAATATTTATAGTCAATGGTTTGAACTAACATAATAATTATTTAAAGTTAAAAGAAACAATTTGAAAGTGGAAATAACAAGCACGTTTGCTTAGGTGACCGGCAATACCCCATCCTCCCCTACTATTTTGTCCAAAGTCTCAACTAAGTTTTGTAACAGCTTCGAAAATCTCCTTCTCTTTTTTATGTGTAATGGCTTCATGATTATTGAAATATAAACTGGCCAGCAGTTTGTTGGGATGGAAAGTTCTATTTAGACGTTAATTATTATCTTGATTCTTAAGAAATTTTGCTAATAACTTAGCTAGGGCGCTTTCTCGCTAATATTTGCGTGATAATCCTCATCTTTCATAGTAATGACATCTAACATTATTTCCGAATTTCGCCGCCTAGGTTGATATATAACCGGAAGATAGCTCTTCTGGCTTCAATTAATTCAAAATAATCTAAGCCACGTCATTGTGAGTGCTCAGCCCTACTCCGTTTTTCGCTTCTTTTTTGACGATTTAGTTGAGCCTTATTGATATTATGTGCTGACCTAAGTGATTATGAATGAATTCGCGTAAACACGTTTTACAATTTTCAACCAGTTTAGTGGCTTGAACCGCAGTCGCGCTTTCCACATGCCTGCCAAAATCCAATGCTATAAAAGCTATAATAAACAGTATCCCTACTTACGCGCTTCCCAAGAGAGAAAAGAGACAAATCCGAAGACAAGGCGGTTGTTCAAGAGACTCCGCTTCTGCCGCTGCTTCTGGGGGTGCGTATTTCAAAAGCGCGTTTTGTACCGCATTAAAGGCTACAGGCGCTACTCGCTGTTGCAAGCACGCATCCCGCGGAATTATTATAAGCGCGCATGCACCACGACGACGACGACGACGACGAGAGAAAGAGAGAGAGAGAGAGAGAGAGGTTGGAGTGGTCAAATTTGTAGCCACTAAACCCGCCGGTTTTACGAGTCGAAATTCACAGCGTTTTCGCGCGCGCGCCGAAGTAACAAAGTGCGAGCGCCTCGCGCTTGATGTAATACGCGGCGCGGCGATGCACGCGTGGGACGCGAGAACGTGCGATTTCTGATTGCTTCTTCCTTCACCGGCTGCGTGTGTGTGTATGTAGGTACTGTGCATATGTATATGTATTCGATCGTGACGGATGAAATTGAATGGTGAAAAAATACCTCCGGGTGTTCGGTAGATTTTTTGTTTTTGAAATGTGTAGGAGTACGAAGATTAAATTGTGAAAAAGCTTTTTGGTTCGACGAGCTGATGTTTCGTTTATTTTGTAGATGAAAGTGTAATATGTAAAGTTCGTAGATTTTTTCAATGTGATCTCTGGTAGAAATTTTCCCCAACAGTTGACTTTATGTGTTGGCCAACCGTTTTGCCATTCAGTTATTGATACGCGTATATGTTTATTTTGATAATTCAATGTTCATGATTCAATTATTTATAATTGTTTTCTGCATATGTGCAGTTGCCCGGTATTGACTATAACATTTTCCCAATATTTTCATTATGATTTGGCCAACTAACTTGGTTAACGGATGTCAACAATAAAAAAAGGTCTTTTTGAGAGAAGAAATTGATTTTTTTAATGTGAGTGATAATGAAAAATATAATGTACGGTTCATAAAAATATAATGTATTTGCCAAAGATTATGGTATAGTAGTATATAATAGTAGATTGTATATTCAAATTAAGAATTCGTGGCTCATCTAGGGCTGCACGAGACCAAGACACGACGATATTTTTGAAAATGTCTCGACACTAAATAATGGTTTCCCTTCTGGTTGTTCAACCATGACTGGTTTCATGGTAAAATATTAGATCATCTGTCAAAATGATCCATGGGTCATTGATAAACTGTTGCTGTGGCATTTCGTGATATTGATATTGTTCTTCGCCAGCATGGCTGGCATTGTTTGTGCCCTAGTCGAAGTTCGTCGAAAAATCGTCTATATCGCTCAATTCGTCAGTGACCTGGGTAGTTGATGACTTATGACGTCCATAGAAGATTCAGGGCTCTCGAATCCACAGCTGCCAGCGTAGCCATTCAGAAAATTCTCGGAGACCATGATATCACTTTTTATGGGTTAAAGATGCCAACTAGCTTTTGAGCACGTCTATGGGTTTTGGCGTGCAGGGCCAAGTCCCTTGCCAGCGAAAGCCTTGTTACATTCCTTGCAGATAAAGTGCTTGTTGGCCTCTGTATGTAAGTCCATGTGCATTCCTAAGTAGCCATCTCGACTGAAGACCTTAGGGCACTCCGTACAGCGAATCTGCAGAGATGATTCGCAGATTTTACGTTTTCTCGTGATCTTGCTGGTCTTCGGTTGTTTCGGATTGGTGGGACAGTTGTTGCTGCTATTTGCCACAGAGCCAGAAAGAGCAGTGGTAATCGGTGAATTAGTGTAAGTGTACAGGACGTTGCGTTACGTCGGCAGTGACCTCAGCCTAAACATTTTTCAAACTCTTCAGTTTTTTTAAATAAGCAATAAGTTTCGACAATTTGGCTTCAAAATTTAATCAGTTCTATGGGTGATATCTAATATATATGTCATAAGGATACAAATTACTGTCGAAAAAATAAATTTTTATTGGATCTTGCCGACCGCAGACGTGTCGGCACACAGTCACGTGGTACGCTATGGCAACAACTCTCTCAGATGCTACAGTTGCTGCTCATGTATATAGATATACTGGCGTTGCGTAAATATAAAAATTACTCTAGTTATTTATTTCTCACTCATCGAAAATTAATTAATTGTGCTTGCTTATGCATTAGTCTCCCCTGAATAACGTGCTGCAAACCATTTTTGCATAGCATTCACCATTTCGGAGAAAAGAGCCAAAAAAGGTTTGTTTATTGATTTCCCCCACTACTACACATTTTTTAACTTTTTTGTGTAGGAATAAAAAGTTTCTAATTGACTAAAGATACTAAATATCCACATTGCAGAGCTGGAGGTGAAAAATGTATTTCAGACCTTCGTTTACTCTCGACCGTCACATGTATTATATTTAGTTTGAGATAAGATACTTGTATATGACCCCCCAGTAAAAAAATATACTTATTAGTCTCTTGGTATGTAGAATGTATGGTGAATTTTTTCAGATTTTTTTGAAACTCTTATAGCTCTTTAAAAAACAAAATTTAACGTATGTATCAAAGCTTGATTTTTTTACTTCATTATGATCAAACTTGCCCTTTTTATGTTTATTACTAAAAATAAAACTTATCTTTTTTATTTCTATTGAATTCTTGTAAGATAAACGTTTAATATTTTTCGATAGAAGTTTTTGATGATCTAAACCAATGTTTAAAAACTTCGATAATTCGAGCAAAAAATCGTTTTTATCCCCACACCGTAAAAGAATTTAACAAAAAAAATTGAACCGTCTTAAAAATATATAACGCTCTAAAAAGTAAAAAATAATACTTTCTATAATAACAGAATTGAGAAAATAATGGGCTCGATCAAATGTTTATTATCTTTATTTAATACAAAGTCAACATTTTTTTTAACGTCGCCATATTTGTTCTCCCATATGCTGCTACTCGACGACGGGGGTCTGCGGTATGTTTGTAAACAAACCATATGCAATTCCAACGAATATAAACTTGTATTAGAAGCGCGGTTATGTAGTTGCGCCGGGGCCTCGCTTTCTTATACACGTAAAGCCTATACTATACTATAGGTGTTATCCAAAGATCGCATGGAGTAACCTATAACGTACTATACATGTTACCCACGATTTTGTTCCCAGGTGCAGCATACGAACTGTTCTTCTATACAAGTCGATATTCGTTGGCAATTCTTACAGAGGTGCTTGTATCAATTGGCAGAGACTAGGAATCGAACCTGGGTCACCAGCGTGAGAATCCGACACTCTACCGACTGAGCCACCGTAGGTCTCTCAACATTTATTTAAACTATAACTTTCTAGAGTCGGCGCTAGAATAGTCTGGTATAGTAGCTGAACATTTTGGCGCTATCTCCAAAATGTTGTAGTTTAAATAAATGTTGACTTTGTATAAAGAGAATGCCGTACGTACTGTTCTTGCCTAAGCACATTCTTGCTATTAACTAAAAAAATTGTCTGTTAATTGAAAATCTAAGAGTTGACCCCAATTCGACTTAAAATAAGCAATATTTTGAGACCTACAAAAATCCCTAACATTATTTCCTTTTCGAGAAAACTTCGGAACGCGAAAATTGAGGTTAGGTTTTGCGTTCCGAAGCTTTATCGAAAAGGAAATAATGTTAGAAACTTTTTTAGGTCTCAGAATATTGCTTACTTTAAGACGAATTGGGGTCAACACTTAGTTTTTCAATTGACAACTACTTTTTGAGTAAATAGCTAAACTATGATTATACAAGGACAGCGAATATGGCCGCCTCTTAAGGGAATGTCGGAACTAAAATCGTGTATTTTCTTTTAGTGATTACTTTTAAAATATAGAATGCAGGGAAACCTTAAGAGCAGAGCACCGTAGTGCTTTTTATAATAAAGCTTTTGCATGCAAGATAAAGTTGATCTGATGAGTTATTTTTCTGATTAATTGGAAATACAATAGAGTGTTTACGCATTGAAACCTAACCTCAAAATTGTAATCATACCAAACTTTTGCTAATAACTTCTTTTAATGTAATTTTACAGTATGATTTAGAGCTGAGCACCGTAGTGCTTACTATAATGAACCGATCTGTACAAGATAAAGTCAGTCGGACTTGTAGTTTTTACAAACAATTCGAAATACAAAATAGGTCGGACTGCAAAAGGGAGGGCGGGGCTCCGACATCCCCTTAAGGGGGCAGGCCTGGTTTAAACCCAAAAAATGATTGTTTTTGTGAGTTCAGAAAACTTTTGTATGTTTAAAGCAATCAAGCTGAAAAATAATATGCTATCAAGACTTAATAATATCTTAAATTGTACCGTTGTAGAACCTCAAAAACTTGATCCTACACGTCACAATAAATCACTATTTTCAATACCATATTTAATAAAGGAAATTTGTTCCTCACACAATTGTAGGTGACAAGAAATCGAAAAATTTTTTTCGACGGTTATTCTACTCCTTTTGACATGTATTACAAACAGAGTGAGGCTACAGTAACCTAAAATTTGGTCTCCGCTTTTATAAATATTTAAATTTGTAACATGAGATTTTGTTACGCTTGTCTTGTATAAATCTTGCTCTGCACTTTACCGATTTTTCTATTAATAATGGGCGCCAGGTAAATCGCGGCTAGCCCTACACGAACCTTATCCCAGAGGAAGTTCCGTGAGGCGAAAAATCAGGATAATTACTTCTACTAAAATAATGACACAAATTTCATAATTTAAGTACCTAGGCTTTATTTAATTGCCATATTAATCAACGGTCGGCAATTTACAAGTATCGCTTAGAAAATCGCTGTCGTTATTTAAAATGGCTACAACATCCCTCGCGCGCGTCGATCACGACGACCAAATCACCCCGTTTTCCCGAGGTTTTCCCTACTATCACGTAACCCCTTTTACTCCGTTAATTTCCGCGTATTATTTTAGAATTTTCCCTGCCGCGCACTGATTCGAAGATTGGCGTCACACCACCAACACAATTACGAAAGTCCCCTCCGAACACTTAGCGATAATATATTATATGTATAAATTATTTTACAAATTATGTTTACCGACTCTTGTAAATGCCGAGGGATGCTCGACAATTACAGTCCAACTCATTGTCGTCCAACTGTCGTCGCCTCACCGGAGAATCTCAAGGTCGCTGCCTTGTGGTCGCTACTGTCTCGCCAATCTCCCACGTGGCTCAATAAGTCCTTTCGATTTTTCTTAGCGCGCCCCCGTTTACTAACTCTAACAATCCGATCCACTACAAAATTTCAGCTAATATTCGGTTCACAATTCTCACGCTCTTTCGAATCGCCGAAGATCGGACAGGCCGGAAATCTCTTCCAAAATTCGGCTTTTCTTCTTGCCTATCTACAGCCCACACACACTTGTTGCTTCCACCCTTATCTTCTCTTTGATTGGCCTTGATTTTCCTTAAGAGGATGTCGGAGCTAAAATCGTGTTTTTTCTTTTAGTGATTACTTTTGAAGAATAGAATGCATGGGAAAATCTTAATAACAATGTTAAATAATTTTTAATAATGCTCGGCTCTGGTGACGGGCGATTCGGTCGTGATTGACTGTCCGTGTTATAATAACATTTTGACGCGGAATACGCGTCACAAATTTTAAGTACGATTGCGATATTTAAAGAAATGTTTCTACTGTTCTATTCTTATCAATTATAGATAAATATGCGTTTATCTGAAATTTCAAACAAAGTCTGGCATATCATCTGGCATAGTGGTCAATGCCAGACTTCTGCCAGACTTATGGTATCAGACTATGGTCAGACCAATTTCGGATTAATTTTTTTTATACGGGGTACCTTAAGTTGAACTATACTTATCAGTCGTGTAACACCCAGCAGTCTGCTAGTAAACCAAAGCTCCTTAAAGACCCTTCATATATCTATTGAATAGTATGATTTAATAACCCCTGTAGAGTTTAGAAACCTCATAGTGAAATTAAATAAAATCGAATAATGACCATTAGAAACATCAACAGTTTAATAAACATAGCTTTAATAAACATTGCACTATAGCTGCTACTTTGGCTGTGGATAGGAATGTGAGTGAAGAATTACAAGAAACTGTCATTCAACAAATACTGCGACTACTAATACTGATATTCTACTGATATGTTCGTAAAGCACCGGAAAAAAAAACTGCCGAGCTCGTTTATATTTCCAAATAAATCTCTCAAGAGTAAACTGCAACGTTAAAAAAATGATTGTCTCAAAGAATCCAAATAACCGTGAGAAACCAGAAATGGAAAAATGCCGGCCCAAAGGGAAAACTGATCGTACAAGCAGATTATAACCCACGCGCCGACGACCAAACGACGCAAGCTGCAAAAACTCGCGATTCCGCATCTCATAAACATCCGCAATCGTAAACTATTTAACTAATATGAGTGATTTACGCAACGAAAAACCCATAGCGACTATCCCTCGTATCTTAATAATCACCCATAAATCAATTCATTCGCACTCTTATCTTCTGAGCAGAAAAGAAGAAAAAGAAACAGGAAGAAGAAGATGACGACGACGACGTCGAAAAAGAAAGAAGAAATCCTGAATTGATCGGAAGGCCATAATGCGCACGAGTCCGCAGACACACGTGCACACGCGTGCACACGAACTCACCTCACATGATTTACGCAATTTCATCGTAAGTGTATAACGCTAGCCTCGCGGTAGTCTTCATTCACGCTCGCGAGCTCGCTCAGCTCCTCTCAATGCCTTTAACAAGCCTGCGAGATCTTTCTTTTTTCTTCGTGTAAATATACGTATGCATGTGCATGTGCTTGTGTGCGTACGTTTGAGTGTGTCAGCGCGCGTGTGTGTGTGCGTTTGTATTTTCAGGCATTTTGTCAGTTCACCGGTAAGAAGAGCCATGGTACGCGCAGTACTTAATATTGTACTAGCTATACAAACACTGTCAAAAGTTAATTTTTCAGTTGTATACATTATAATTATTAATTCTGCTAAGTGATTTTACCATTTTTGGTTCAGTATATTAAAAACAGTATTTAGTAATATTATTTAAGTTAAACTCAATATTTAACGGAAATTTCATACAACTAATGTTTTTGTTAGATTATTCTTTTGTAAAAGTTGTTCTTGATAGATAATCAATTCAGCGTTTCCAATTCGTCACTAAATTCAAGAACCCCCTGTATGCCCTTAATAACTATGCACCCGTGGGCACCCTCTTTTAAAATACATTAACAGTGTATTTTATTAATAATTACATTCTCATGAAAATCACAAATCGAAGAAAAATGGAGAGTTCACTACTTCTGTTAAAATCATAAAAATCGGCCATACCTTATATATCTGCAACATTTCAGCGATAGACATTAATGCATTCGAGATTGACCGGAAAAATTGGCTATATACATATGTATATTAATATAACACTCACACGCCCATACACGCATACACGCACACACACGCATGCACCCCCAGCCGCGTATATTGTGGAAAAATCTATGGATTCTGAGTCAGAAATTTGAAAACCCGTTGGTCAATTACAGCAGTAAGTATTGGCCAACGTCATTGGCGAACCGTTGACGAACAGGCCATCTCGGTTGGTAGTATCATTCAAATTACAATTACTTATTCCGTTATTAAGCAAAGAACAAAGTTTTGTCGTAAATCTTAAAGTCAATGCAACCTTGATGAATGCTAGAGAAAGAGCAGAGGGAAAAGAAAGATCTTTTAGCCGTGGGGGTGAAAAAATATCGATTTACATGAGGATACGCGTGCGTGTAGGTGCGCGCGAACGTTCTCTCTGCGGGCTTATTGTATGGACAGGTTTCTTTTATATACGCGGTATATATACACATCTCCTTCATTCGCGACCATCATCCGTCATACTTTAGCATACTAAATGCAAGCACATATAATGCATTAATACGAAACTGCCGAGTATCGCGCCCTCTGGCTTTCTATCCCTCTTCTCTTTTGCTTTTTCTTGTTTTATTCTATATAAATTTTGCATTTGTTGGTAAATCTTGTCAATTGGTAGTTCATGCTGATGATGTTATAGTCTAGATTGTAAATGTAAAACTTATCAAGGTAAAAAGAGATTATCTTATCTTTTTTCATGAGTTTGAAACACTCGTATTTATTTTTTTATTCATATTTTATATTTAGTAAAATGTGTTCGCATGAATTCGCATAAATACGTAAATGAGTGCAAAAACAAAGTACTGTTTATTTTACTTAATATATTATTGTTATATTAGCTGTTTAGAATATATTTAATGGTTCGCATCGAGATATGTGACTTGCAATCAAATTTGTTGTCTAATTTAAAGTAAGGTGATAATAAATGTTGTATTTAGAGTTAATGTTTTCGTTATTATTTTATTTAGCTAAAACCATTCATACGACAACAATTTATTTGGAAATCTATAATATAATGTTTAAAATGGACAGTTTATTGTGAGGTAATAAATGTTGCGTACACATTTACATACCAGTTATATTTCAATAATATTATTTAAAATTTTAAAACCTTTTCGAAGTCAGCTCGACATACAATGTAGAACGAATGCATCCTCAATATTTGCCTCTTTCTATCTCGCTTCCTTCCATTCACGTTCTCTTGCTCATCTCTATCTCGTTTTATTCCTGTTTCTCTTCCTCTCTCGCTCCGTCTCTTTTTACCATAAATCGTAGGCAGTTATAGAAGGCGCTTTATATTATGCGCCTGGTGCGAAGGTGCATCTATATTAATAGAGGAAAGGCGTGTGTTCGTGTGCATGTTGGTGAGTCGACGAATGCGAGTGCGTACACATAATTATGTTAATAACCCGATCGAGAACGAAGAAGACGGATAAATAGATAGTTAGAGATGGAGGAAGAGAAAGGTATGCTGATAGAGATTGATGTAGTAAGCAAAACACTTCATTTCCGTGACACTTAAGTTTATATCAGTGGAAATAGTTAATTATTATTGTAGCGGGTAATTAACGAATAAATAGTATTCAGAAAATGAACTGCATGGAATTTTATTCATTCCATTTTTGTTCTTTAATTATCGCATAAACTAAAATGAAATTGTAATATATTTTATCAGTAACAAACTAACGATTTGAATTATTGTGTATTTATTTACTGTATCCTTAATTTACTTAGTATTTGAGAAAATCTCCGACTTTGTTAGACACACTGAAAAAAGATAATGAAAATTGATTATCTTAAATAATTATAATACATTATCTTTTATACAAAAAATTTCTTAAATGATTCAAAAATATTTGCTAATTGCTAAAGATTTTTGATTCTTGGAAATCTCATTTGAATAATGTTGCAAAATAAAGTTAATTTATATATAAAAAGTATTATCTTGTTACGCAGTATTTAGATAAATATATATTTATATAAACTTCTCCCCGAAGATAAATATTTATATGAATAAATTTGTAATCTTTCAGTTTTACATTCTTTCATTATACTAGACAGATATTTTTGTAATATAGATATCCACATACTTGTCAAATACTGTACCGAAGTCAAGCGAATTAATTAATTGTTTCTAAGAAAGTCTCTGACGTGGAAAATCATTTATTCAAAAGTGTCAAAAAAATCCACACCAATCTATTCAAAAAGGAGAAAAAGGTATTGACCGCATGATTCACCCCATGTAGCGCATGGCCCGAATCCCCAAACTTCATTATATTTGCTTTCCGATTGGATGCAGTCGTATCATCATCATCTCCTTAGCGCCGTAAGCTTTCTCATACACCACAAAAATCCAAAATAAAGAAATAAAAAATAGATCGAGACAGGCGCTGAGTGAATAGAGCACATGGACACCTCAATATCTATCCCTCTATCTCTCTTTCTCTCTCTCTCTTGCTCGTTAATTTATACGAAAACCAGGTTAAGCGATTTCATGCTTCATCAATCGGTAACAACTCTCAGGTGACTATTAGTTCGTCCGCCGCTTCTATACACTCTAAACCTAAAATAATAAAAATTGACATTAGAAAGAATAAAAATGTTTACAAAGTATAAAAGGCTGATTTTATTTTTTAGAGAATTTGACAATGACCTAGAAGATTAAATTGTACGAAGTTTTCTCGAAAAATAAACAATGTTAGGTGCTTTTTTAGGTCTGAAAATATTCCACATTTAAAGATGAATCGAAGGCAACTTTTAGTTTTTCAATTAACAAATTACTATTTGAATAATTAGCATAAATATGCTCAGACAAGGACAGCAGATACAACGTCCTCTTAAAACAAAAAAATAAAAGCTGAATTTTATTTTTTACAAAAAAATAATTTCTACGATTTAATCTTTTAAAGTCACTCTTAAGTTCGCTAAAGAACAAAATCAACGTTTTATACTTTGCGAAAAGAATAAAATGCTATTTTTATTCTTTCTAACGTTAATTTTTATTCTTTTAGGTTTAGAGTGTACGTACGTTCCTTATTCTTCTTTTTTTGTCTTTTCTCCTGTGCGCCTCTCTCTCTCTTTCTCTTTCTCTCTAGGGTTCGTAAATCTTACCACAGGCGCGCCGAGAGATGTTTCAATCAGAGCTCTCGGCTATTAAATTGCCGAACGTTACAATGTTAGAATTACCATTAACATAGGCATTAACATATTACGAACACATTTGACGCGAGGTGCTTTTTTTTCCTCGAGGAGAGAGGGATTATAAATTCTTATATATTATTAAACGGCATACATGCACGCATACGCGAGATTAGATTAAACGAAGCTTAGTGTTTGATTTTCTTTTTTCTTTTTTTCTTTCGTCTCTCTTTTTTTTCCAGTTAGAATACATTAGCTCGGTCAAGCAATTTTAATGAGCTCGGATCTTGTCACGTCACGTAATATTCAAAATACTATTAGGAGAAATCTAATGTTTCACGTGGTTACGCAAGCGTCGAATGCGAACACTTCGTCTCGTGTTCGCTCGATGATCAATAAATATCAGACATTTGAATAGTTAATTATCCTGTTCTAATTGCAATAATTTGTAATGCTTCAGTTTCAAACCTGTTAAGGAGACGCATTTATCAGCGAAATGTAAAAATTAAATAGATATATTTAAATTGTACATATGCTACTTAACAACTGCGTGAGTTTAGTTGTAATGAATGTATTCATTTACTGTATGGGCATGTGCTAAATAAATTATAAGATATGTTTAGCCTAATGTCTTTATACTTGTTTTAATCCTTTTAAGTACCAATAATATTAAAAAGTGCTTTATTGGCTTGTATTGATTCATAACATTCTTTACATTCCTCACATTAGAATATTTAACATAACATATACTATCTTTATCTTGTATCAGAAAAGGTATTATCTCTTGGTACACATTATACTTTATGTGTTTATTTTTTTTAAATAGCTTTAATGAAAAAATATATATATTATGGGCCAGGTCAGGGAAAATTTTGATATCGTGTAAGGTTGAGTCCTAAAATTAGCCGCCGACTTTTTATCGAAAAGTATATGTCATAAGGAGCTTACAAAAAATGTTCAGCCCTCGATTTCTCACGTAGTTCCTGTTACAATGTGGTGCATTTCAGAAAATGGCTAATACACTGCTAATATTATAAAAAAAATTCCACAAGGCTCCCGTATTGGCCATTTTGAACGTACCGAAAAATATTGTCTTCATCTCTTTGCCAACTTTTAGAAAAACTCCCGTAAAATTAAGATAAACACCTCGTGCCCGCGACCGCGACCGTTAAATTAGAACGATCTTTAACGGCCGTGAAAATTGTCCGATACGCTCGTATAATTAGCGACGATGTTTACGAGACTCATACACACAACAAGAAGATCATCTTGCGCAACCCCGAGCATAAATACCATACACGCCAAAAAGTAACCTGCACACAACGCCGCTTGCTGAAAAACGCAAGCGAGAAAGAGACAGACAGATAGACAGACAGAGAGAGAGAGAGAGAGAGATAGAGACGCTAACAACAATGAAAGAAAGAAAACGGACACGGAAAAAGTATAATACGTATAACGAAAGACGAAAAGTGCGGCATGGCGTCGAGCCCGCGGGGCCCCGGGGCCGTATACAGAAGTGATAATTTCGTGATTGAATATATCGAAGAAGGGGGGGGCCCCATGCTGGGCCTGTCCCGAGCACGCTTCCAAATAACCGAGGCGGAGCTGGAGCTGGAGCTGGACGTCTGCCTCTGTCTGCTCGTATAGGTTATACATGTGTGTGTGTGAGAGGATTGCAACACACGGGGCCCGAAGCCCTCGTTATGTGGTAAAACATACATACATTATAACGCCATTAAAATGCCTGGGCGAGAGGGCGAGAGAAGCGACCGACCGTTAGTGTGTATGTGTGTGTGGGGGGGGGGGTCGAGTTGAACCGAGTTTACACGCTTCTAATCATACGTTATTGGCTATTCATTCAGCGTTTCTGATATTTTCATTATCGGTCGGTGTCGTCTCGATTTGCCTTTGTAATTGGCTTATTCCTGGGTAGAGGTTGACATCGTTTAGATGACTTTCTTATTACGGAGACGTTAATTGATTTCTATTGCTTGAGGCGGTTGGTGTAGTTGAGGTGGAATAGAATGTTTACACCGTTTACTATGTGTGATTTTTTAATGAATGTAATGCTGCAATCACTTGTTAGTAGAAGTGAAGGCAGTTGTATTTTAATGACTAAAATATCTATTCGGCTAAAGATGATTCTTTATGAATTATCATTTATATTAAAAATGCAGATGATTTATTTATTTATTTTTTTTTATTAAAACCAGTACATTCACATAGTAACTCCTATAGATATAAATTATATTACCTTTACATAAGCCTGAAAAAACCTTACTCTAAATTAATATTACCTCATAAATTACACTTATTACTAAATACTTCAAAAATAAACATAACTTTTATAGACTTTGTAAAATGCATAACAGTACTATACATATTTCTTACACTTCTTATATATAAACATTAAACACATAAGAAGTATATTAGAATAAATTATTTATGATTGTAAAATGCTAAAAATAATAACAATATGCTAATAATAATGGTGAAAAGTTTTAGACAGGATTCTTTTTCCATACATGGTAAAAAATGATTATATGTTAAAATTATATTCTTATAAAGTGTCACTTATTTAATGGTCTACTTCGTTATTATATACATTAATTAAGTATTTTAATACCCGTTTATATAAATAATAAGTATTAAATATAATGCCGAGAATATCATAATATACGAATTGATTTCATATTTCAGAAGCTAATTCACATAAAACTGACTCCGAACGCGTTTGTTAATAAATTTCTTAATTTCTTAAGCGTTTGTGAACGAATTTTGCAATGCAGAGAATGAAAATAAAAATGACCATGATTTAATGCGAATTAAACTTACAAATATTTCCATATCTCAATTTTAATTGCAATTTGTCATTCGTCTGCGCCAGAAGGCCCACAAAAATTTCTTATAATTAATACTCCCGCGACTGCCGTTTTCGCAGTTCGAGTTCCAGCTAGCGCAAAATCCAGTTCCCACGATAATAGTAATTTCTGCTAATCGCGGGCGAAATCGACAGTATGCGCGGTCGCGAAAGAGAGAAAATAAGATAGAAAAAGAGAAGTTGAGAGAGAAAGAGAGAGAGAGAGAGAGAGAGAGAGAGAGAGAGCCCAGATAAATGTCATGCGCTATTGCGCCTCGCCAGCTGCGCACGGCCCAATGCATAAGGTGATAACTATCTCGACGATATATCAACTAAACAAACAGTTTATATCGGCGCGCGTCCGTAAGAAGCTCTCTCTCTCTCTCTCTCTCTCTCACTCTCTCTCTCTCTCTCTCTCTCTCTCTCTCTTCACTTATGCATTCTTCAAGAGGTCTAAGTCGGCACAAAATAGCTTGCGCTTACGGTTTATCTGCTGCTCTTTAAATTAATGTTATTGGTCTAAAAATTTGTTATAGAACTTCCTTAAACAATTTACTGTTGTGAAAAATGTTAATGTAGTATGAAAATTTTTGTTTATTATTGTTTATTTCCGTGTAAATGTTGATAATTTATGGTATCATTGTCAAAATACATGCTTTGCGATCATTATTAAGGACTGTACAATGTAATTAAGCTATATAAAGCTACAAGGATATTATAAAGTTTATGTTTAATACCTGATTAGAACACTCGAGACACTAGATTAAAAATTAAATATAAATACCGTTTACAATAAGCTGTTAGAAACATATACTTAATGAAAATAGTTAATATTAAATAATATATTACTTAGTCGTCTGTATTGATTTCTTAAAAATGAATCTAAAATGCCACATTTATCGGCTGGATATGATCAATGTACGCAGATAATAAATAACATTTAGAAAGAACTGATGTTGATTCTCATCTTTCGTAATACATCTTGAGCCTATTGGTTAGAGATGATCTGCAGTAGTTAAGCCTGCAATAAACATCCATCAATTGTTTATTACGAGTAGCTACAAAATTTTAGTATCTCGTTATTCTCATAATTAAATAATATTTCCAATAAGAAAGATTTTCTACTCTTTAAGTTTAGGACTGCAAGTTTACAGCAAATCACAGCTTAAAGTGAAATCTTAGCTTTTACAGCATCCACTTTCATTTCTTAGAATTATTGCTGTTGTTCAATTAGCTACAAACTCATTAATCTCCGGAAAAATTTACAATTCAAAGATTAACATTGTACTTATGAACCCATAAATCTCGCTGCCATAACAAGCTTTCCGCAAAGCAATATTCTACATTGAAATGCACATATTTGTAATGATAGAACTCATGCGATACTTTAGAAGTTTTATTCTTCCTAAATTCAGATCTTCAAACAAAAATATACTGGTATGCATCAACTAAATTCAGCAAGCTATCAAAAATCAGCATAAAACACACTTACTCACACAAGTCCACATTTCCCTACTAAGACACCTCAAAGATATCAAATCCCATCCAGCTTCCTATAAATAAGACCTTTCTCGACTGTCACTTTTATATCCAACGATTAATCCAATTTGTAGCTATTAACCAGCGCATCCCAAACAAAGCCACTCAACCATCCCATCCATGCTAAAGAGAAGCAAGAGAAGTAGATGCTAAAGAGGGGTAAGAAGATTGGGAAGAAGCCGTCGTATCGTAGACCACGAAGGCTTTTAGTTTAGTGGGCTGGTCGTCGTTTCAGCGTATAACCCTCGCAGATAGAGATAAAATATAAGCGAGTGTGTGCGTGTCTGCGTTGCTGCTGCACACTAACACACGTGGGGCGAGAACGCAAAGCCGTGGTGGATGGAACGTGGCGTTTGGACTGTGCAGCACAGGGTCCCGAGACAAGAGAAAGAGAGAGAGACATCCATCGGTGCCGCAGGGGGTCCACCAGAGTAATTGTCTGCCAGACACCCGGCCAATCCCGTACCAGCTACTTCTCGTGGCCCCTCTTCACCTCTCACGTTCTCTCACTTTCTCTCTTTCTCTCTTTCTCTCTTTCTCTCTTTCTCTCTTTCTATTCTCTTCTGCAGCTTCGTACCCTAGCTTAAACGATCGCGTACACTGCGAAATCCCGACAGTCCAGTGGTTCTCATGCTTGGATGTGTGAAGGATACAATAGATACTCTGTAATGTAATCCACCTTCTCAAATTGCAAGTTTATTCATTTCTGAGGATCAAGATACATGCGACACGAAGATAGTCGAGAATTAAATGATGTCTTATCATTTTTACAGATGGGTATATTTTCAAATGCAATAATTTTATCATTTGCAATGGAGCTGAGATATCATTGGGAAAGATAGCTAAAACAAAGCAATGAAAGATGCGTAGATATGTATATGGGCAGAACAAGTAAATAATTATCTGAGCAGAATGTAGTCATTGGAATTTATTAGTAGTATTTAATTAATTGAATTAATAGTCAATGAAGATGCTTTTATTTTACCCTTATACGTTATTGTAAATATTTATCAATATCAATTACAAAAGTCGATGTTGGCAAAGATTTTCATTTGCTGTGCATCTAATCCTGACTATATGGCATGTTTAATTTACCAACTGCTAATACATTACAGAACAAGTCTATAACATTTTCAATAACTACAGTGAGACACTGGCTTTGAGAAGCATGTAACTAATGTACTATTCAGTCATGGTGAGAAATTTGACGTATAGGTAAATGAATGTATAAAACAAAATATACGAAATGACTGAAAAGTATGGAAACCCTATTTCGAAAGGGAAGCATTTTCGCTATTTGTTATCAGTGTAATCTATAATAGAATCATCTTTTGAGAGTGTCACTCAATTGTTCTGTCATAATTCTATTATAATAAATAAATATTTTTATATTAGTAATTAAAACTAATTTAACAACTACAAGGCTGGATAAACGAATAAAAGCTTGAACTTGCATTTTTGTGTGTTATTGCACTGTACAGCATCTTAGTCGCTTTATTTTCTAGTATCAGTCTGGTAATTTTACAAACTTCCTTTTTACCGTGTGCATAGTGTTGATTTAACGAGAGACGGCAATTGGTTTCGCCTCCCAGGTCCGAGATGGAAACGAAACAATTGCATTTCTAATTTTACGAGTTCACGCCGACTGCCTCGCCTACGGCTGATTGTTATTTCCCTCTTTTGGCTTCTCTTTCTTTCTCAATTTGTGCACCTTTTATGAGTTCTCTTATTGCATCATTGCAGACTTAAAATTGTTGTGTTTATATAATTTCAATTGGTTTTGTATTCTTATTGTGCACTTTTCTAGTAATTCTTTGTGAAAAGACATTTCTGATATAATAATTGGCTCTAAGTCTAAACTTCAACTAATTTATAGAGGGTATTGAAAAATTATTTTTTTCTCTTATATTTTGTCGTAATAAATGTAGTTCTGATATGTTTAAATGTCAAGTTAAATATCTACTATTTTCTTTGCTACACTTACAAATTACACTTACAATGTAATAACGTATATCTCATAAATATTTTATAATAATCATGAAAATGACAAAAGTTTAATGTATACTTTTATTAATCTGTGATTTTGATATATTAACACGTCTAATTATCAAACCAAATAAAATCAAAATAGCGTCAAGACAAATATTTACGATTGAAAGAACAAACTTTAATATGTTTGTTAAAGGGTGCACTAGACACAATGAAATAACACAGCAGTTGCGACACTTTCATATTTCACGGTAGATATATCTGTCAAATAAATAAGCAAACAAAACGAGGTATGCGGTAAAAATTTACAACTCCTTCATTGTCAATTCGACTGGCAGATAAATACGATTATCAAGCGAACATCAAGCATTATAAGCACCAACCGTACGCACACTCGCACCAACTCTTTTGACAATATATTTCTCTTTTTCTCGCTTTCTTTTTTCTTCCTCTCTTTATACGCTGACATCTCTTCCTCTTCTTCGAACATATTTATGTATTTATGTAGTCACGTGTACACGTACGCGCTTCGACGGTCTCACCTGGGTATTTATGCATTTACGGTGACAAGAAATGGAGAAAAAAGAACAGATTGGAGGAACGAGACAAGGAGCCTTGGGATAAAGCAATGCATAAAACGAACAAGAGAGAGAGAGAGAGAGAGAGAGAGAGAGAGATGGCAAACGAGAAAGATGTAAAGGGACCATAATTAAGCCGTCATTATGCGCCATGTGCGCAATGAGTAAAAAAGTTATTATTTAAGATTTATGAAATCCGCCCGGTATTAATGGGGGCCCGGAGTCTCCCCGGATTCCTGAGGTTCATATTCCACCGTCGCTGCTGCTGCTTTCACTGCGCGCGCGCTACCGCGAGATTCTTTCGTGCTCGTTCTTCTTGCAATTTTATTTTTCGCGAACTCACACTCCTTAAATACTGCTATTATACATTTCTCTCTCTCTCTCTCTCTCTCACAGTTATATAGACATTGTAAACTTTCTACACTTTGTTTTATTGCCTTTTTTACCGTTTTGATATACTTTTAATAACTTAATTTGTGACTGGGCTCATATTTTTCAACTCGTCTCGAGGCGCATTATGTTGAGGGGGACGTAACAGACAGTTCTCGATGCAATTTACTTTCTGAAATTATCATTTTATGATGGCCTGTTTTTTATTTTAATGGCATTCATGCATTTTGGATGGACGTGGAGAGAAATTCAATATAAGTCGATTAATTATGAAGTTAAACGCTTTATTTTTTATTACTGATAAATCATATATCTACAAGCATAACTTTTTAATACAAATATTTTGCTGTTTGTAAATAATCGCGAACAAAGTGTTTTCATTAGTTATACAGCTTACAGAAAGTTATTATGCAAACAAAATTCTATTTAAATAATGTACATAAGTGTACACATATTTATTTACAATAAATGTATAACGTGAAGTACAGATATTACCAATAACTGAATCGAGGTATTACTCTAAGAATTTAAATTGACGTTGAACGGATATCCTTACATCATACTACTTTCTATAAATGCCTATATTGCCTATGATGTAGTTCATACATCATTTTTATTCTTTCATTAACGATATTATATAAGGTTAGGTATAGACATTTCTTAATTTTATATTGACGACAATCGGCTGTAAAATGAGTAAATCGAGGTCTTGTAATCAACATAATAACACGTAATTTAAACCAATCATTATTTTACATTTTACTAGATTATAATCTATATGAGCCTTATCTGATATTTGCTTTTTAACGAGGCAACAATTTTAAAATTACCAAGACACACATTTTACAAAAATAGACAATGTAATTGTACGAATAAATAACACTTATACCGCAAAGCAATGTTGAAAATTTACTTGACGATCCTTATCGCTAACCAAAAATTTACACGCATAATCAAATTTCTACTCGCCCATCAGCACTCAACTCATACCAAACCCCAGCATGGCCATGCTTTCAAACACAATAAACCTCAAACCTCACCTTCTCGTCAAATTAATTTTATCGCAACAAATTACCTCCAACAGCTGCGAACGTACAACTTTCATTACAACCCATGCGCTCTCCCGTGTTTTGACGATATGAGATCGGATACGCGTGCATGATTTTTGAAAAAAAAACGAGCATACATATCCCGACATATAACGCTCGGAGCTCAGAATTCGAGAGAGAAAGAGATGGTCGATCGGTTGGCCGGGCAAGATCGATTATATCTTAATTACCTCGAACGCTCGGCTTTAATCGTCCCGTGGGAGTGGGAGATGCACCCGACGGCTCTCGGTTCAATATACCCGGAGTTCGTAGAAGCGCGCGAGCTTTTTACGTGGTCTATACACCGTGAGTTCGTAGCGCACGAGGATGATGGCCGATCGATCGAAATTCATAGGTCCGATCCGCTCGGAGCGACGATCGGTTTATGTGCATTCTCGCGCCTGGGCCTGTTAATCTGTCATTGTCAGGCCTTATTCCTGGGCTTTTCCTTTGTCCGGGGATTTTTCTGCTATACTTCCTGCAATATAGCATTTGTTGCGAATTTAACAGTTGGCTGTATCTTGACGATTAAAAGAACTTTTCAGATACTGCCGGTGACTTTATACGGATACAGAAGATGAGTTCATGGGCTTTTACTAAAATCGAAGAAAATTAATTTAAAGTATTTGGAAGTAAAGTACTCAAAAGTAAGTTCAGAGCAAAGCAGGGCGAGACCAGCAGTGAATATAAAAAAATACATAATTTTGAAATAGAAGATTTGTATAAATCACCTTATATTATTAGTTTAATAAAATTAAATTACGCAGGCTAATATGGACGGGACATGTAGCTACAGAATAGGATATAAAAAACAGACCAATAGGATTTTAACGGAGAAACTAGAAAGTAAGATAGACCAAGACGAACATAGGACGATAATATTAAATTCAGCTTAAAATAAGAAAGCGATTAAATAAATATCGTGGGTAGAATAAGCGCAAAATATAAAACTATGGCGTTCTTGTATTGATCGTTAATATGAACGTGGACCCAATAAAGTAAACCCAATTTTACCCATGATTAGTGCATTAATGTAGTATCTTGATATTAACAGTAACAATTTTAGCAAAATTGGGCTTGATACATACCTGAGTTTACAAAGGATATATAAATAACTATCTGGAACTACGATTTTATCCATACTATTCCAGCAGATTAAACCTATTATTTAATATAAAATACATGTTTATTTTATTTAAAAGTATTTTATTGGGCTTTGAATGATAAAACATTATTTTCCAAAACATCCATTTTAGTTTGAGTTGTTAAGTAATCGAGAAAGTCATGTATACATCTATTAAAATGAATGTAGAACAGGTTTATAAGTATATTATCAAAAGGCTAATTTGAGATCCTTAATATATTTACTTATTATATCATTTATTTCTTTGTGCTAATTAATTTTTTCATAATTAATTATAATCACTGTTTCTAAAGTGTTTACTTTATATAATATATTAATATTAGAGTTTTGTAGACATACGCATTTGATCTTAGATAAAGAAACGTATTTGGAGTCGCATACGATTAATTATGGAAAGGTGATTTTGACGATTATTATCTATTGTCACGTTTGATTTATTCCACTAAATTAATTGCTTCTCTTATAAATGACTAATAGCTATTTGACGATGAAGCATATATTTTCTACAAAATTTTATGTAACGTTAATTATAATAAATGTTTGATATTTTAAAACTTTGTAAATGAATAAATATAGTATAATTTTAAGATTACCAAGATAATGATTTAATGTTATATACTATCGTGTACATTAAAGTGTCCAGCATAACTTTTTTCCAGAATTTACAAATAATATTTTAAAATTTTCAAGTATTTTAATTAATTTTTTTATATTCATTCAATTACATAGTTTAACTGAACTTATTTCTTTATCTAATCTTTATTTCTTGCATTAAAAACTCGCAAATTATTAATTATTAAAAAACGCATACATCCCAAAAAATTACACAAAACCACTACGAGCCCAGCCTTCCAAAACGAGATTTCTCACGTCGATTGCAACTTGGGTGCAGAAGAAAAATGCCATCCTTATGATTCACGCGTATTTATAAAAGCATCGAGAGGCCGCGCGGTCGCATTGCTCTATCTTGTAAGGACAAATTCATTTTATCTCCCCTCCCCCCCCGAAACACATTTGCTTTTTTACTCCTCTCGTGTATACCTGCGCTCGAGTTAATGAGAGAGTCGGGATCAGCTCCTCTGCGCGGCGCATTACGACACGATAAAAAAATTTGTCGACAGTCCTGCCGCGGTGATAGCAATCGCGTGTCTCTCGTCGTTTCGGCGACGCGTTTCGAGATATACCGGGTAAGTGTAGCCCTATTACCGGGAGTGACCTAATTACTGACGGTTCGTAAATTACTAACTTTATTATATTTAGAATGTACATTTTAAATGATGTACGATAACATCATTTCATATGCGCTCATTTGAAAATATAGCTTTGTTCGCGAAAGTTTTCAAATAGAAAATATATTCAAATATATATAGAATCTTACTGTGTATAGAATCTTACAATATTCAATTGGAGAATAAAGAAAATTCCTTAGTGAATTCATAAAAAAGAGAGTAATAAAGGCATTCAGGATAATACTAATGGCGTGATAATTAATGATATTACCACTAAAAATAGTAATTGTGTGCTGTATTGTAACTGTGAAATATTAGGAACATAATACCTCAATACCACAATACCAATATAACTTTATCGTATGACAATAGTTGGATGTCAGCATTTGATTTAGCATATATAAACTATCATTGGTAGTAGTATTCAATTTTTGTTTTAATTAGATGACATAATAAAAGAAGTAAGTAGGCAAACGCTGACAAACGTACAAAACTAACTCTATTATATAAAAATTTAGAAAAATGTAATGAATCAAATTTAATAAATTATGTGAAGAAAATCAAGATTTGATCAGGCATTCAGTAGTAAAAACTAAGAAAATTTACTTTTTATCTTTTTGTCACTTCATTCGGAATAAATATTTTCAAAACAAATCATAATTTCTATACAGAAAGATAGAACCCTCAAATACCAAGTTGGAAAACAACAAAACATATTACATCTGCCCTCAAACTCTCAGTACTACGTTCGCCTACCCTACCTCCATAATGGACGTGCGCGCGCTCAGGGAATCCCTAAGTCTACGGGAAAATCCTTTTGGCCCGTCCCACCCAGAGGAGGCGCACTCGGCCATAAAACGATGATCGATCTGGCGCACAGTGCACGCGTACTGCGGGGAATTATACCGTGGCATATCCACTATACGCTGCGGTTTTGCGGTATTGCGGTATTTATATAAGGTACATCATAGGCCCGCTCGTACTACGACCAGTTGTGCGAGCAATAGCCGCGTAGGAGTTTTGCGCTCGGGGTGGACGATTGTTCACGGGGAAGGACGTCGTAAATCAGTCAATCGTCAAAAGTCAGGGGACAATGCCGGCAGATTATGAGGCGCGCGGGGCAGCAAGCTGATAATCTTCCCCATATTACCCCTGGTAGGCAGTTGCGCGTCGTTCGCCGCCAAGTTGCTGCGGAGCAAAATGAACTTATTGTTTTAAGAGTGAATTTTTCTTAAAATGAGATGTATAAGAAGTGGAAGGAACAGTTTTACTTGTAATGAAAGTATCTGATATGTTCTTATTTTGGCGTGAGATAGGGAACGTTCGTTATTATTAATTCTTTTTTTCAATAATAAAACAAACGCTTTACGAAAAGATCTTTTTGTCATTTAACGTAATTTTTTCACTTTTATCCATTAATTTACGTTTTTCAGGAAGTGAATAATAATTTTTTGCTTGAAGTTTTGGCGGTTGAATACTGTATCATACTAGTCAGATGTATTCTAAGAGTCATTTATATGTAAAATATATTTATAATGAATAGTTTTCTAAAATCATAGTGAGTTCATTCAATAAAGCCACTATTTTGATAAAAACACTTTGTCCGCTGTTTTCTCACTAATATGTTTTTTAAACTTTAATTTTATGTTGACGTACGCCAAATTAATAAATTAGGCTAAAATTTGAGGAGAATATTCTACAAAGTATTTAGAATAAAAGTGTGCATTTGTTTTTCTAATTATTTTGAACAACTTTATTATTAAAAGCCATTCACGTACAATTATTGTAAAACTAGTGTTTTTTTAAGCAAAATCATAAATCCATAATGTTTTATTTTTTAAAAATTAATAATAATTTTTAGAGAGAAACAAAATACACACCTTTTTTGTATATACTTTAAAGAACATATCCTAAACATTTGACCCGGGTTCAAAAATTAGGTGTACGCCAGGATGATTTTCATCGTAACCCTATTTTTATTCAAATTTAACACACTTCCTAGGATAACTCTAAATCTAAGAGAGGTAAATGGCTGAAAATTTGTATTTCATCATATCAGTACAAATATTATGTGTAAGTATCAATTCATAAAAATCAAAACTGTAGAAAAATTTGAATTCACTAGAGAGCCACCTTAACATAAGGATTTCTTTAATTATTTTGTAAAAAAAATTGTATATTTTTACATTGCTTTTTACGCCAAATAAGTTTTTAAAGAACGGGCAATTGTAAGAAGCATAACAAATAAGTAATCTCTTTTGATATGTGACTCACTATTTTTATCTCTAATAATTACAATCCATACTGTATAATTTTCAAATAGTAAATAATTTGCAAATAGTGAACATTCAAATATTGAACACTTTGCTTCTTATAAACTCTACAAGGATTGGTACCATACAAAAGAAATAATGCTAGCAATAATATTATGAAATTGAATTGATTTGTTGCAAAGTATTTAATGAATATAATTTTCTTCATTTATACATCGATACTTATTGTGAGTGATTTTACCTCGAAAGTATGAAAAGTACATTGACAACAAATTAGTCATTATACAAAATAATGTTTAAGTTGAATAAAAATGGTATACACTATTATTAAATATTTTGATGAATTTCATTGAATAATTTAAAAACGTTTAGAAAGAATCAAACAAAAATTATTTAAAAGAAAAGTTTTTTAAACGCAATTAAAATATGTTAATTTTACATAAAAACAAAGATTGCAAATCTCCGAAAGCTTTGCCTTCTCTCCCTACCTGTCTACTTCTCTGTCAACGTCCATCGACGTTAAGAAGCACCGCGCAGCCATCGTCTCCCGCCAATGAAGGGATGAGCCGCTAATTGTTGCTAAGGAATTGGATTTAGTCGCAGGAGTTCGACCGGTGGGATTTCGTCGGTAAGCCAATTTTCCCTGAAAACTTTTCCTCGAGGCTATTTTCGCTTCGACGCTTGCTGCTCGGGTGACTGATTTTTCGTCTTCTATCGATCTTTTTTTTCTTCTTTTTTTCTCTTCTTGCCCTTGTCGACGTTGGAGAGATAATCGTCGAAAAGCGGAGGAAGCCAGCGGAAAGATGCGACCGTGGTGCGCGATGGCGAGAACCGAGAGATTCTTTCTCACCGCGTCCTCGGGGAATTGTGTCTTTTGCCGCGGGGCTTGATCTTGTTAGGGAGGCAATTTACGCGCAAGCTTATATACTTCGACGATTCAGTGAGGCTGTTCTATTAATCACTTTTTAAGAAATACCTGTAGCAATTTTAGAGTAAATAGTAAAACAAACGTTATTGAATATTAATTTTAGAAGCAATTGTTAATCGATGTTGGTTTATTTAAACGATACACTGAAATAAGTAGCAAATAATTTCTGCAGTAAATTCATTGATATAGTGAGCATTAATAGTGATTTTTAAATTTAGGGTCCTACAATTAGTTAGACTAATAAAAAAAGGAATATTCGGTCAAAAAATACTAGAAAATATTTGTTACCGATTTGATTCACTTCTGAGAGGATCAATTTCTTGTATACAGTTAAAATCCCATTAGCTTCTGATAAACTAATCAAGCGCTTTGCACATTAACGAACTCATAGTTTATGCATGCAATATTAAAACTGGAAAAATACAACTTATCTCATATAAACAAATCGCATTCAATGATCACAACCTGCAAAAATAAACTTTTCAAATTTTATAAGTTACCAAAGAAGAATACAACACTCCGAGCTACGCCCACCGTTTAAGATCCCATTCAAATCAATAATCTCCTCCATTCAGAAAACCTCCCCTTATCCTCCCCAAGCCTTAATTCGCAAAAACACGCATTTACCCCACAATCCCATGCACATCCTACCTCCGCATCCCCATTCACCCGTGCAAAAATCGTCCCCGCCCACGCTCACCGGTACACGCATCGGTACACTCCAGCGTACTCTCCACCACGATCACCGAGCCGCGCACAAACGCACCGCAGAGGACTGTACAATTCCAAAAAGGAAGCGTGTAAAAGCCAGGCATGGACGTGCACCCCACGGCAATTAGACGCAGACGCAGAGGACTGAAGAAGCCAAAAGCCGAACCAGCGCGCTGGCGCCTAATCCGGATAATCTGGCGGAGCAGAGCGCGGATCCATCGGTACGCAAGCGCGCGCGCGCGCTCGGACACCAGCAGAGACAAAGAGATGCCTCGATGTTGGAACGCGATTAAAAGGCCCCCGACTTGCATCGATTTCATTGTATTAACCAGTCATCCAGTTATACCGCGGCGGCACGTCGTTCTTGTACGTGTGTGTGTGTGTGTGTGTGTGTGTGTGTACATGTGTGCATGGGGAGAAAACCGGTTTTAGTGTGGGACGACCAGCTGGTTGTCGTGTTGTTGTGTCTTTCTGGAGTTGGAGCTGGAGATGCGTGATATTTGTCTTTCTCTAGTTCGCTGCGTGTCCTAAGACATGGGTTGGACTTTCTTTGGTTCTTTATTTGTTTCCTTTTTAAGGCTTCGGTTGGATGTTAGTTGGATGTGGATGAGGTTGGCGTTGTATCAGTGTGCGATTAGGTGATCGCTTCATCTGCCTATTAGATGTGTCTGTACACTCGTGTTTTTAATTTCATTTGAGTTTGTGCATTGTTTGTGATACTTGTGGTCAATCGTTGTGTTTGATTTTATTTTGTTTTGATAAAAACAATCTAAAAGCCGAATGTGATTTCATCAACTTTAGTAGGTTGTCGTTAAGGGGTCAAGACCGTATTAAATCCTGAAAATTAGCATAAATTAAAATTTTTGTTTAGATACAATATAAAACTTTGGGAATATATACGAATTTAATTAAAGTGATTATGTTATTAAGAGAACTCACAGTACTCTGAGTTAGAAAAATCAAAATTTTAATATCGACAATCACTTGGCACGCTTTTTTGGAGCTAACTTACAATAAATCGATCTGAAACTTTCATAGAACGTTTGTTATATAACCTCGGATGAACAACAAAACTTTCAAATTTTTTTCAAAACATCCAGCTTAAATCTAAATATTAGACGGTTAATATCAATTGTATGCGTAAAATGGTACCTTCATGTATTTTTATTCCTATTTGAACCTGAGATTAATATTTTGAAATTTCTCTCGATAAGTTTAAGATCCATACACATAATAAACGTTCTCTTAGCGTTTCAAATGAATTAATTGAAAGTTGATTCCAAAAATGCGTTCCACGTGAACGTTGATATTGAAACATTGATCTTTCTAATTCAGAGTATATGGTAGAAATTTATCCCGTCCACTTTATAGATCTATGTAGAATAATCTCGCACTGTGTAGATCTATGTAGGCAAACTAAATAGTTACTATAAAGGCGTGTAACGGTCGACCCTTCTAGTTTCCCATATTATTTGCCCCGATAAAACTAGATAAGCAAAATTATGACAATAACAACCACTTAAAGGTTATGTTTTAAGAAACAGAAGCATAATCTATTATGCTTATTATGTATTATTTTGATTTAAAGGTATTTACTTGTTATTGTTCACCTATTACCAATGTAAATAATTGTAAATAACCTCTAAAGTGTAAGGTTATCTAATTTTAGATACATCGAGTTTTTGTATTTAAGAACTCAATAACAATATTATGTTACACATATATATTAAACAATCAAAATAAGAAAATAATCTGAATATCCAAATAACTAAGTATATGAAGTATTAGTGCATATATTTATTTTGTTTATGTAAAATTATTTTCCTTACATTTGATTATGTTCCATCCTAAATACAGGCTTGGTTTCCAAACCTGTATGGTTTATGTAAGGAAAACTATTTTCACACACATTTATTATCAACTGATTAATTTTCTATTTTTATAAAGAAATAATGTATTTGAGTTATTATATACATATGTTCTATTTTTGTATTTCCTACTGTGATTAATTTATAATCAAACACTTTCATTTGACATCTATGGCCAGTTAATACATAGTAATTTGTTACTTATAAAGAAAATTATCGTCTACATGTGTTCGACTATTGTGTTTGTCTTTGAAAATGTTGTCACGGATGAGCAGTTTATGTATTATAAAAACTCGCAGATGGATACAAAATTATTTGTAGTTCTGAAATTAAAATTCTAGTTTTTAAATAAAGCATGTCATAAAGTACATATTTGTACATATGATATTATTATTATTTATACATTACTTTTCAAGAAACAACTACATCAATCAATAACATTAGTTTGTGATCACTGTTTTTCATATGCAAGGAACATTGTTTCTAAATTTTCATTTCTTAGGTTAGATATGCATTCTGACTACTTTTATATGTAAATAGTATGGATAAAACTGTAGATCTTATTATTATAATTGAAAACTTGCATGTTAAACTTTATTTAACATTAATTTTTACAATAAAACTTCTGTTCAATAAATAATATATAACCTCACAGATTTTATACGTACATATTATTATTGAGAAAACTATATAGATCTGTGTGGATTTATCGAGTTTTGTACACTCTTGTACTATCTAGTTTGCCTATAAAGGCCGTTATAGCGAATGTGGCCGCCACGATAAGATTTCTACCAGGGTACTGCGAGTTTATAAGATATTCGCCTTAATAATACTTGTAAAAATGTATGGTGTATAAGAATAAAACAAAAAATTAACCAACTTGAAAAATTTCTCGGTTACTGTGTTTATTTATGAATTTTCTATGGCGTGCACAGAATAATAAATTTTGGTCAACCAATAAATTTTGTATTCGACATTTTGTAATAGAAAATCTCTACTTTTGAAACCTGATATTTTTATTTCTGATGTCTTAATCGTGAGATTTCATATACCCTATTTGGGTACTTAATTTATTCAATCCAATGATCTTAGCTGGTTTTCGCAGAATTAACTAAACAAAATAATATTCAAATAAACATTTCTACATCTTAAAATATGAGTAAATAAAGATTTTTTTCTATTTCTTATAATTTTCTTTTAAAACATCCAAAAAAGACGTTCTTTAAGAGGACTTATTCCAAAACGTATCTTTAACACCAATAGATAGAAACAAATATGTGTAACTAGCGTAAAACCTGAAATAACGAAAATATGTTTGACAACGCAGAAACACAGTCATTATGGAAAAAATGTGCATAAAGCAATATTTTACCTTATACTTTTAAATCATATTTATGATAACTACATAAAAACTGAATTTTTCAACTTACTAACTTGTATTTTAGAGGATTAAATAGATTTACAGGCAAAAGCAAATAACAATAAAAAACTGTATGTTCAAATTAGAAGAGATTTCCGGCTACCTGTGTCCCCCCGACATTCACTGCGCCAGTATACCCAGTACACCACCTCCTAATACCACGTTGTCTCTACATCTCCCCACGTCATTCACCCAGTAACTTCTCCCTTCATCCTTTCCCTCCAAGCTCAAAGTCTTATCTGAAAATCGGTCAATCGTGCATCCTATCCGTCGTTTCTCCATTCCTCCTCCGATCCTCCAGTTCGCCGATACCACACTCGGTCTAATTGAACCGGTCGGGATTAGTCGCCGCTACCACGGCGTTCGGTAATCCACCTCTAAATATTTTGGCATTAACGACGAATATAAATCTCGACTTCGCGCGCGCGAACACTGGCTAGGCCTCTTATACACTCCTAACTCACTCCCGGTGAAATAAATTGCTGTACACTCACATATACCTACGCATTGCTCGTAGAGCTCACGATAGAGGCAAAAGCGAGTTTTCTCCAGCGTTGCATTCATTATACTTCTCGCGTCCGGAAGATATTCGCGCGCGCTAAGCGAATCGCATCTTTCTTACTCGCGATTATGATTTTGTATGTGTGTTCAAGAAGGGGAGAGTGTGTGCGATGCAAATCTCGGCTCGGCGCGCATTTATCGCGCGTAATGAATACATCTTAGTTGATTGAGAAGAATTGGAATTGAAATCGCAAAAAGAGGTCGACGTTGTGAGTTACGGGAAAATGTTACCGAGCGCTGTTGAGGTTATAGCGAGTCGAGGTAAGAAGTGCAACAATGATGGTTTGTTAGATTTATCTTGAGTGAGCGCGAGATCAGAAGTAATTTGGATTTTTATCGCGTTTTATGAATGTTGAAACTGTAAATTAAATGAATATTTTTATATATAAGTCAAACTGCAAAAGAACTGCCGTATTAAGATTAGGATAGTGATTTATAAACTAGGCTATACTAGTTACACGAGTACGAGAATCACTTACGCGTATCGTGTTGCATATACTATATTTTCAAATAAGATGCGCAAAGTTCGACCAGAAATAAAAGAAAATTAGTATTACCTAAAAATACGATTTCGAAGCCAATCAAAATTTGTCTCTAACAAATGAATAAAGTGAGGGTGGGTGAGGAAAAGAGGAAGTCGGGGAGAGGAGCGTCTCCAGAGACGCAGTCTGTGGCAAGTGGGGTGTAAGGCAGAGTCCCCCCCCCCCCCCCAGTAAAAAATATACTTACATCATTACAAAAATAAATTAAGAAAAATATATAAAAATTAAAAAATGAAAAATTAATAATACCTTATTAATTTTCTTATACTTTTCAAAATTTTTATATTCTTTCAAATTTTCTTATATTTTTCAAAATTTCTCAATTTTTTTAGTTTTTCAAGTTTTTCAAATTTTTTTTAGTTTTTCAAGTTTTTCAAAATTTTTCAATTTTTTCAATATTATTCAATTTTTTCAGAATTTTTCAATTTTTTCAAAATTTTTCAAGTTTTTTAGTTTTTCATTTTTTTCAACATTTTTCAATTATTTCAAAGATTTTCAATTTTTTTCAACATTTTCAAAATATGTGAATTTTATGAAATTTCAAGTCAATTTATAGTTTAGCAATGATCAGTAATACATCCAGTGAGATAATAATTATTCAATAATAATTCAACGAGCATCGCTGATTCAAACTGACTTCTTTTATAATTAGGTAACAGAATTATAAACAATTGATAGTTATATGTTGTTCATGGGTTATATTATTTTTAATCATCGGATAATAACCTTAAATGTTTCTTCGACTTTATCTTGTTTAAACTATTTATATAGGCATTACATTTTTAGCAAACATTAGAAAAGTCTTGGGGCCTACGATGACTCAGTCGGTAGAGTGTTGGATTCCCACGCCGGTAACCCGGTTCAATTCCTAGTCTCTGCCGATTGATACAAGCACCTCTGTAAAAATTGCATGTGCTTTGGTTTTCAAACACATCGCGTACCCCCGTCGTCGATTAGCATCATAGAGAGCACTAATATTATGACGTTAAAAAAATACTATAAAAGTCTCGCTACAATCGTATTCTCCTTCAAACAATTTATATATGGCCTCAAATTATTTCTTACTTGTAAAAGGAAATCCATTTATCGCAAACATAATGGTTGAATAGATTTTTTCTTGCAAGTAAAAGAAAGAATTTGTGACCACATTCGAGATTATTATGCTTACTACGAGGTACGTATTCTTAAAGTGTGCCATTTTAAAGATACTAATGAAATAAAATCTATTTGTTACACTAAAAAATCATGATGCAAGTATAACGAAGGGAGCGCAACGAGTGAGAGAAGAGAAGAGAAGAAGCACCGGCGTCCGGCTTAAATAAGCGGCGAAACAATTATATTGCGTTTAAAATTAATTACTAGATCGGTGCGCGATAAATTCTGCGCGGTCTGAAGGAGAGAGAGAGAGAGAGAGAGAGAGAGAGAGAGAGAGAGAGAGAGAGAGAGAGAGAGAGAGAGAGAGAGAGAGAGAGAGAGAGAGAGAGAGAGACAGACATTCATTGGCTGTACAAGCTGAATCAAAAACGACTTGTACGACAAGCAAGAGTGGAAGTATTTTTGAGGGTGCTTGAATTATTGCTTATTATTGAGGAGGTGAGTGAAAAAGGGGTTGCGTGAATGTTGTTTGAAGTTGGAATGAGGAATTATTTGAGATTGTTTCTGTAACTTATTAGTTGTCTGCCCTGTCTCGGAGATTATAGATATTTACGGGATTTCTTGTGAAATAAGAGAATTCAATAGGTATTGAGCTAATTTACTACATGATGCACTTAGAAAATACAAGTGAGTTTCAATATAAATTCCAAATCTTTAAGTAGCTATACTAAGTCTTTTAAGTAATTGGACTATTATTATTGATCACCTCATATCCTAATATGAATAATTCTCGATGGTAGTAGTAATATATAAATATAACATGATATTTAATGCACATCAATACTATCCTTTATTATTTTTTTTTTCATCATATTCTAGTTAAACATAATATATAATTTAAACAATTTTAAGTTAATTTTATAAAGTCCAGCGCACAGGTACTTTACTAGCATACACAAGCCCAAGAATCGTTAAGAAACTATAATCTACAATTAATTAATAGTAATATAATATATAATAATAATCCATAAATCAAGAACTTTGAATGTTCACACTTGATTAAAAAACATTGTTAATTACCCATTTAATATTATTTCCTTTCTGCATCCAATACTTAATACGAAGTCATCGATGCATTATAAAATCACAGAAAAACATCATTCAAGAACATTACTTATGATTTATATAAGAGAGTCTGAATATCACCTTTACACCTAGCCTAATAAAATAAGTATATAGAATACACTTAAACCCTCTCACATTTCCTCCATTACCATCCACGTTTCCTACTCAAAAGGCCCATCCATACCATTAGTACGCATTTGATAAATAAATTGACACCCACGTAAATTCCACCTTCGGATTTCGTCGTTAATCGTCTCTATATACAGTTACCCACCGAACTCGCGCTTGCGCTTGCGCTCGAGTCAAGAATTAACAACCGCTATTGAATTTACACCGCTGTCAACTTGCCATCGGTATCGCCTAAATCATTTTGACTTAGACTGTTCCAGCAGTGGTATGCATCCTTACTGCGAGGTAGACGCTCATAGAAAAGGGAGAGAGAAAAAGAGAGGCAGAGAGAGAGAGAGAGAGAGAGAGAGAGGAGGCATCGAGTGTGACGAGGGACGCGCGATACGAGCGCAAAAGTACCTGCGCTGAAGCTTCGCTCGCGCTTATCTTTCAATAGTATCGATTTGAGGAGAGAAAGAGAGAGAGAGAGAGAGAGAGAGAGCGAGAGATAGAGCCGATCGCCAATAATTATTATTCTCTCATATATTAATCCTGCACCCGTCACGGACCCTCCTATTAGAGCTGCCTCTTCTTCTCTCCCTCTCTTTCTCTCTTCGACTTGCTCTTGGCTATTTCCTTTTTATATTTTTTTGTTTCGCGAAAATAAACGTTATGACTGTCTTTTTTAAAGGACACTAACTACGTTTTGTCCTAAAAGCCTAGTGTGATTTTGATTTTTCAACTCTTAAGATTGTTCTTGCACGAAAGTGAATACCAAGGGGATCACATGTAATTGAAAAATATTGTTAATATTAATGGTTAGGGCTGCAAAATTTCAAATTGTATTGTTCATCAAATACACAAAATAAACAATTTATGGATATTATGCGGAAAGTTGCCATTATATAAATAATAAATAAAGTTCTGCCCCATGGGATTTAAGAAAAAACTAAGTATATAGATGTATCATGTAAAACTCAAGTTCACTTTAAAAAGTGTAAACCATTTAAGGGAAGAAGCTACCGATTTTTGGTCAAAAAATCGATTTTTTAAAGTGGTAAAATACTTATTTAACCCTTCTCTTTCAAAAGTACGTCGTCTTTCGGTTTTACGTGAAAACTAATTTTTTTCGACTTATTTGAAGCTGTAGATAAATGGTTGATCATGCTATTTTTATTGATATTTATGTTTAATCTTATTTTTCTCAAAACTCAATTTTCATAACTTACTTTGTAAGCCTGCGCAACAGTTTGTCGTGAATCACGCTGAAAATTTTTGTACTTTCTTTTTCACATATTTTGAACAAAATTAAAGAGAGTTTTTTTATTATTACGTTAAATATAATTTTTTTAAATATAAGTTAATATTAAAATAGAGCTTAGATGGCAAACAATAAATTTTTCATATAGAATATAACGTCAGAATAGTTAAAAAATATTATAAGAAAATATTGCTCTTAAAATGTCTTAATTTTAGCATGAAATGTTCATAAAAAAATGTATTTACAGATTTTTTCAAAATGGCTACTTTAAAGAGTGACGAATTTGAACAAAACCAGTCTAAACATTTTAATGTTATCTTTTCTATATTATAACATGTTTTGTATAAAAAATATTTTTCTTCTTAAATTAAAGGATTTTAGTGTTTGCTGTATCTTGTTCCCTTAAGGTTCGGAATAATTATTCGACCTTATAAGTTTATAAAGTGAAATATAACGTAAAAATACAATTGTAAAACTTAAATTTATGTAAAAATTTGTATAAAAGTTTATAACGAGATTTTTATCTATTTTCTTATACTATTTTCGGTCTTAAAATATGTGATTGAAGTTTCATTCGTATTTTATACGATTTTTTTTTATTTCATAATAATTCAGAAAAAGGTATGGAAAGAACGATCTGATACATAAAAAATGGCGCCGATACTTAATTAAGGTTCAAAAATGCACTAAAGTAGGAAATTATTTTTCTTTGCCTAACCACGCATTGTACCCCGGCAAATTTTGTGTAATTTCATTCCTTACGTAAAATAACATCAATCTGTCTTTTTCAGCTCCATTTAACACGGAGAAGGTGACAAAATAATTGAGAAAAACATAACCAAAAATAAGACTTTATTTTCTGGCTGCTCTTGCAGGCTTTATTTCCCGGTAAAACTTGTGAATGCCTAAACTTTATGTAAAACCACATATATCGAATTTTTTCAGTTTATTTTAATTTGGAGAAAGGAATAAACATTAAGAAAAACATTACTGAAAATAAAACTTTATTTTCTGATTGTTCTAACAGGCCTTATATCCCGGTAAATCTTATGGATTCCTAATGTTTATGTAATATTACATATCTCTAATTTTTTTAGCCTATTATGACCCGGAGGACAAAGCTTTAATATAAAATGCAAGTGTATCGAAGTATAGGTTATGGCGGAGGTTACGAGTACGTAATTAAAGTTTAATTTGAATGCTACACATCTAAAATTTTTTAGCCTTTTGTGGATGATGAATTATATTAATGTTACTTTTTTTTTAATATTTTAGGAAAAAGAAATAGTTTAGATTTTCAAAGATATTGATTATTACTACCCAGAATTAACGGATAAGTAACCCTAGAAAGAAATTTATTAGAAGGAGTAAGAGGAATAAGAATAAGACTTATTTTATCGTAAACACAAAAGGCTAAAATTTTATGCGTATACCATTCGAATGAAACTTTAATTACCATAACCTATACTACGATACACTCGTATTTTACATTAAAGCTTTGTTCTCCGAGTCAAAATAGGCTATACAAATTAGAGATATGTGATATTACATAAAGATTAGGAATTCACAAGATTTACCGATATATAAAGCCTGTTAGAGCAGCCAGAAAATAAAGTCTGATTTTGAGTTATGTTTTACTTAATGTTTATTCCTTTTTGCGAGTTAAAATAAGCTGAAAAAAATTCGAGATACGTTGTTTTACATAAAGTTTAGGAATTCACAAGTTTTACTGGGATATAAAGCATGCAAGAGCAGCCAGAAAATAAATTCTTATATTGAGTTATGTTTTTTATAATTTTGATTACCTTCTCCGTATTAAATTAAGCTGATAAAAATTAGAGTCATGTTACTTTACGTAAGAAATGAAATTACACAAAATTTACCGGGACACAATGAGTGGTTAGGCGAAGAGAAATATTTTCTTACTTAAGAGCATTTTTAACCATTAGGTATGAAATAAAAAAAATCGCATACGATACGAATGAAACTTCAATTACATCTTAAAATCAATAAAAAGATGTTTAACAACGTGAAAGAACTAACTATCGAAACCATGATATTTGACTAATTCAACGTAAAGTTACACAAAAACCAGTACTGGATTTTGTAAATTAAAAAAAAATCGATTACTTAACGAGGGTAGTTCAATAAGTCTTTAGAATGACCAACAGATGGCGCGCGAATCGCTCCAAATCATCTGTTTTCAGTCAGCACCACTCCCGACTAGATATATGGTGCAGTCACAGTCCACATCTTCTGAGTTTACGTGTTTTTATAACCAATTGAAAAAAAAAATTGTTTGTTAAGAAAAATGGAAAAAAACGAGTTCAGAGCGGTAATTAAACATTTTCATTTAAAGGGTTTAACTCCATATGAGATAAAAAATGAATTGGACTCAGTTCATGGCACATCTGCCCCTGCCTTAGCAACGGTTTATAACTGGGTAAATGAATTTAAGCGTGGTCGTACATCAATAAGTGACGAACCACGTTCAGGAAGGCCCGTAGAAGCAACTACTCCCGAAATCATCAATAAAATCCACGATATGGTGTTGAAGGATAGAAGATTAAAAGTGCGTGAGTTAGCTGAGGCCACAAGGATATCTATAGGTGCAGTTGTTTCAATTCTACATGAAAAATTAGGCATGAAAAAGCTATCGGCAAGATGGGTGCCGCGTTTGCTCTCAGCTGAGAATAAACGCAATAGAGTGGTCGCCTCTGAGGCTCTTTTGGCGCGCATAAGTCGGAATCCTGAGGAATTTTTTCGTCGATTTGTGACTGTGGATGAAACATGGATACACCACTACACTCCTGAGACAAAGGAACAATCCAAACAGTGGATTTCCACAGGCGAACCAGCTCCAAAGAAGGCAAAGACCGTAAAGTCAGCTGGTAAGGTTATGGCTACAGTTTTTTGGGATACACGTGGAATTATACTTATTGACTACTTGGAAAAGGGTAAAACAATTACTGGTGAGTATTATGCATCATTATTAGAGCAGCTGAAAGAAGAAATTAAAAAAAAACGACCACATTTGGCGAGAAAAAAAATTCTCTTTCATCACGACAACGCCCGAGTTCACACATACTTCGTTTCAATGGCTAAAATTGAAGAACTAAAATTCGAATTGGTCGAACACCCACCGTATTCACCAGATTTAGCCCCCAGTGACTTTTTCTTATTTCCAAACTTGAAAAAATGGCTCGGTGGACAGAGATTTACGGACAACGAAGACGTCATTGCCTCTGTAAGTGCTTATTTTGAGGAACTTCCGAAAACGCACTTTTCTGAAGGATTAAAAAAACTTAAAAAGCGATTGACCAAGTGTATAGCGCTCCAAGGAGATTATGTTGAAAAATAAAAAAAAATTTACCCAAAAAAAATTGTTTTTATACTTTATTCTAAAGACTTATTGAACTACCCTCGTAACTAGGATAGAAAACTGTTATACTTCATGTTCACACATTATTTGAGACTTACAGATAAATAAACAATACCATGTTATTAAAAAGAAGAAATGTTAGAGTTTATAGTGTAAAATTCGTACGTTTACATTTTTTTCAGTAAAAATAACTACGAAAATTTCATCAACGCTTGAAATTTCATAGAAGTTATATTCTAGTAAATTAGTGTTACTAAGCATCTGCATATTTATATGAGGATATTTTGTTTTTATTTAAATGTTGACTACCGGTACCTCTACCTATATTCTTTTGAATAACCATAAAATTGAAGAATAAAAAGTTACAAATCAAAATCAGAAAAGTTCAATTTATTTTAAATTACCCTGGTAGAAATTTATCCCGTCCACTTTATAGATCTATGTAGAATAATCTCGCGCTATGTAGATCTATGTAGGCAAACTAGATAGTTACTATAAAGGCGTGTAACGGTCGTCCCTTCTAGTTTCCCATATTATTTGCCCCGATAAAACTAGATAAGCTAAATTATGACAATAACAGTACTTCAAGGTTATGTTTTAAGAAACATAAGCATAATCTATTATGATTATTATGTATTATTTTGATTTAAAGGTATTTACATGCTATTGTTCACCTATTACCAATGTAAGTAAATGTAAATAACCTCTAAAGTGTAAGGTTATCAAATTTTAGATGCGTCGAATTTTTGTATTTAAGAACTCAATAATAATATTATGTTACACATATATATTAAACAATCAAAATAAGAAAATAATCTGAGTATCCAAATAACTATATGAAGTATTCGTGCATATATTTATTTTGTTAATGTAAAATTAGTTTCCTTACATTTGATTATGTTCCATCCTAAATACAGGCTTGGTTTCAAAACCTGTATGGTTTATGTAAGGAAAACTATTTTCACACACATTTATTATCAACCGATTAATTTTCTATTTTAAAAAAAAAATAATGTATTTGAGTTATTATATGTATGTTTTATTTTTGTATTTCCTACTGTGATTAATTTATAATCAAACACTTTAATTTGACATCTATGGCCAGTTAAAACATAGTAATTTGTTACTTATAAAGAAAATTATCGTCTACATGTGTTCGACTATTGTGTTTGTCTTTGAAAATGTTGTCACGGATGAGCAGTTTATGTATTATAAGAACTCACATATAGATACAAAATTATTTGCAATTCTGAAATTAAAATTCTAGTTTTTAAATAAAGCATGTCAAGCATGAAACAACTACATCAATCAATAACATTATTTTGTGATCATTGTTTTTCATATACAAGGAACATTATTTCTAAATTTTCATTCTTACGTTAGATATGCTTTCTGACTACTTTTATATGTAAATAGTATGAATAGAAATATAGATCTTATTATTATAATTGCAAACTTGCATGTTAAACTTTTTTTAACATTAATTTTTACAATAAAAGTTCTGTTCAATAAATAATATATAACCTCACAGATTTTATACGTACATATTATTATTGAGAAAACTATGTAGATCTGTGTGGATTTATCGAGTTTTGTACAGTCTAGTGCTATCTAGTTTGCCTATAAAGGCCTATATAGCGAATGTGGGCGCCACGATAAGATTTCTACCAGGGTTATTTTAACTTGTTGAAAACTGCTTTTTCCAATCGTTTTTTTTCAGTTCATATAATTTATAAAACAGAACAAATATGAATTAATCATCGAAAATGTCTGCTCTGTGGCATCGTTGTTCTCATTTTACATTATTGTCCGTCGTCTTTCGGTAGTACCCAATCACCAATAATTATTGCTTCCTCATAAATTAATCCTGCACCCGTCACGAACCCTCCCATTAAAGGTGCCTCTTTCTTTTCAACTCGTTTCAGCCTTTTCCCTTTTTTGACGATACTTCGCGGCGAGAATATCCTTCGGCAGGCGGGAGATACACGTGACGAGGGGTAATGAATTTTTCTCTGATAAATTTTGATGATTTTTTGGGTACACCGAGGAAGAGGTGCACTGGTTTCTGAAGACGCTTAATTATGGAGCTGATGAGAGCTCCCGAGAATTTACGCTGATTGAGATGTGTGCGAATATACATTTTTTCACGAAATTATTAGGGGTTATTTAGTTTTTTTTATGGGGTTATAAAAATTCACTGTTCCGATGGCGAGCGTGCGATTTAATCGTGTTTATCCGGTCTCGATTTACGATCCTATTAGGCTTAAAAGTTAACTTTCATTATTTATATTTCATATTATTTATTCTTTATTATTTTAAGGGTTTACTATTTCCGTCCGCGTTTACAGCCATTCCTTCTTAAAAGTGTTATTGTAATGTGATTTTAATGTCATTTAAGTATGCAAAAAGTTGTTATAGACATTTCATTTCACAAAAAACCTTCATCAATAGTAGGCTATTTTCTAATTAGATAGTTATATATTACACACTAGAACCTGCCGAGTATAATATATATAAGCATATGCACTACAACAATTTTTTTAATTTCTAATAAGCACTTTTGAAATCAGAATAAAATTTCTAAAATATTATGAAATTTAAGATATTAACTATTAGAGTCAAATTTTGAAATAATTCTAACGTTGGCTTACATCAAACAACATGGCATGTTACAATTAGAAACTCTGATCTATTTCTTAATACTTTATCCTTAAAAATGTTTTATAAATTATAAGCTAGTTCTGACATGGATATTTAAAGTATAATTAACATTTTTACGCATAATAAACAAGATATTTTTCTGTTCATAAACCTTACGTGAGGAAAATCGTCTGATTAACTAGTTGCTTATTAAAAATGTGTTCCTTGTATCCTAACGTAAATGATCTTTCAAAATTAAACATAGTGCCGCGAATAAAAAGAAGGAAAACATACTTTATTCAGCAGGATAGTTTTTGATTCGTCATTTGCATATAATGTTCTATATTACGATGAAAATTGACCTTACAGAAGCAAATTTTTATCTTTTTCTCAAATCTAACGAAAAGTATTCTTAAAAAAATTAAGACTTTATTCGATCATTAATGTCTTGGGTCTCATTTTACTCTTTCAATGTTTGTCTATAAATCGACATAAAAAATTATAACTCATGTAAACGAGTAAAAAAATATAAGTGATTGATTAAGGAGCAACATTAGATCTAAGAGTTGACATTAAAATCGAATAAGAAATGAAAAAACCTTAATACTATTATTATAGTTATATTCGGGTTTTTACACATATTGTCACTGATACAACCAGATCTTGATAAACTATAACATATTTTTCTCTGTAATGCTAATTATCATCTATTGAACCTACTTAACTTCCATTACTACAACTTACAATATTTAATTTTCCTTACAAAACAAGGCACGAAGTCTACACTTGCGCAAAAGATAATTCCGGCACGAAACCCGGTTCTTCGCGCCACTACACAATACAAAACCGATTTCTTGGAGGTCGAATCAAGCGGCGCAGACTGAATTTAGACGAGCACTACCGCGCGCGCAAGTGCAGAAAAGCAATTAAACTATTCGGCGAATGAGTGACCGCCGGCCTCCTCTTACGGGCCATTTGTATTCTTCGGCGCATGTCGTACAACGCGCGGCCTGACTGACATAAAAAATAAAAATTTTAATCGTAAATTCCAGTTTACCGGGTGTCGAATGGCACCGCCCGCGACTGCAAAATCACGCATTACGCCGGCTTTACGGTTTCTTGTTTATCGAAAGTAATATCCTCTTTCAGGTAATATTCATTTTGGATCGTGAAGTACGTTGGTACGGTGCTATAAATTGCTATCACTATACTAAATCTAGAATTCTCTAGTATTTTTAATATATATATATATATATATTTAGCCATACTTATATTCAATCATATTAAAGAAATAATTATTACGTACTGAAGTTTCATAAAATTTAACAATTTTTAATAAATAACGTGTTAATAGTTTCGCAGGTATAAAAGAAAAAAAATGTTACACGAAAAGACAATATTTTGTTTTATTTGAACTAATCGAGTGGTTCATAATTATGGATTCATAAATTCGTTTCAGAATGTTTCTGCATAATAAACGATATAAAGGAGAATTAAATAATTAACATAAAAACTATTGCTTTAAAAACAAACACTTAAATATTTTTACGATTTAAGAACCCGTAATAGATTAAGAAAATACGGTGACTTAAAATGATGGAATCGAAATGTTTAAAGTATTGAAAATATTGAACGTCTGTTACTATTGATTTGCTAAAATAGATTAAACTACTTTTTTAAATTAATCAATTGCATTTTTTATTTTACGTGTTTCTCTTTCATTGTATTTACAATTAACTTCTATTTGCTCTATAGAATACCTATAGTTTGCTCAACATTCAAAGTATATGTTAAGGTACCGTTTGTAAATTTATAGTACCCATTAGAGTAACTTTTTGTATTTGCTTTATGACATTATTTTCATGTAATGTTATGTATATGTCATTGAAAGATTTAAAAGCCAATAAAGAATTTTCATTTCTTTGTTTCTTTAATAACTATACGATATTGTTTAGTAAAAATTATACGTTATAATAACTGTTAGCATTTATTAATCAAAACCTGCTTTTTCTAAGATCATAAATCGTTATTTATGTTCTAGAAAAATTTAAAGTAAATTGCTGAGTGTGCAGTATTTTTTTATACCTATAAAAATTACAGGTGTAATACGATTTAAAAACTTTTGGTGCACAAGAAGCACATAACTGCCATTGCAGTTGATTAAAAAAACAATAAAAATTAATTAGTAAACATATATAAATCATCACAACAGCAGCAAAATAAAAAGCAAAACTGTCGCACAAATAATATTTCAAAATTCTCCTTCCTCCCATTCCACATTACACTCCGCCAACAGTCAAACCTCTTTTCACCCCAATTATCTCCAATACTTCTGTATCTATCCATTAACCAACAACTCGCAGCGCAGCTAAACCCACCTTTGTGTCATACACACTTCTGTACACCGCGGCGCACCGCAACTTTCCTCTCTCTCTCTCTCTCTCGCATAAGCTGCCAAACGTTAATCACGGATAAATACTGCCGGACAAGTTAATCGTTTTGCTCGGCGCCCGCGCTGCCCGGCTAAGCGCAGTTTGTTTGCAGATAATCGCCCCTCTCGGAAATTATTACAAAATCAAGATCCCGCGCGCGCCAGCACTCACGTTTTCTCTCTCCACCGCCACGCCATCTTGTGTACATATCAGAGAAGGTTGCGCTAGGCCTAATCGGCGCGCTAATCGTTCGACGACCCAAAGAGAGGACTAAGGCACGCGAGCGCACAGCTCGTGAATAATAAATTGCGAACGGCCTGGCTCGAGAGAGTTATAAGGATTTATTGTGATTATTATGACACCTTGGCGATTAATGCGCGCGAGGCGAAGCCGTGCTACGGTTGGCCCTCTAACGGCTTGCGGCTGGAGAGTCGTGCTTTTATGTACGAGTATAGTGAGAGAGAGAGAGAAAGGGGGGTTGGTGGGTCTCTGGTGTCTTAGTAAGAAGCGAGAATAGAGGGAAGGAAAGGTCAAGCGTTTATCTGGCTGTATATTTGTATTTAGAGCAAGTCGGAGATAGTCAGATTTTGAATTTATGATTGAGTGTTGCTTGTACTTTATATGCTCTTTTTGCGCAACTTACGATTCGATTTTATATAATTGGTATTTTCATTGCAAGTGCATATCTGTAGCTGGCCGGGATACCGAATCACGTCAATTTTTCATTTATTCGAGGCATTGAGGTATTATAATGTGTAAGGATGTATTTAAAATAAATACACCCGCGTCTCACAAAATAATAGAGACACCGCTGAATCGACTACCGGTTCATGATCGATAGAGATCGAGCGGCGATAAGAGCGCCGAAATTGGCGAAGCGTCCTGCGTAAATACGACGGGCACGCTCCGTTCTCTCTCTCTCTCACTCGAGATTCGTCGACGAGCCAACATCTCAACTGCTTCCTGGACGTCGATCCTCACCCTGACTGACCTACCTCAGCCACGTGGTATTCACTTCAAGGCAAGACGAGTTTCGTCTAGCTGGTCAATATCAAGATCGCGCCTTTGCCCGCGGACTCGTCAATTTACGCTCGAGGTCCAGCGAGTACTTTCGAGGACGCCGCGTTTGCTGCGGCGGAGGGAGTCATCGCAGAGGGAGGAATACTTCGGCCCCGAGTGGGATGAGCCAACGCGACGCATCACTTGTATAGCTTTCGATCGGCACATTGTAATAGTAGCGACCGCGTGACCCGCGATTTTGCGTATTTTAATTATATCCAATTGATTTTTAGAGATAACTAGATGAAGGCGACGCGACTAGATAGGACGATGATGATGATAATCTGGCGAAGGTTTATATAAAATAGTGTAATTTGAGCGTTTACAAAAGTGGCATTTTCGACTTAGACTCTTATAAAGATATTACATCGATTATATCGCGCATGATTAGGTAAATGCGAACTTTGTGATGCGTTTCCAACAGAGTACATTTGACTAATAAGTAAGCGTGCGAAGACTTTAGTTGTTATTTATCTGATAGTGTCACTTTCAGTCACGTGAATAAAATAAATAAAGAATATCAAAGAAATATGTGAATAATGTATTATTGTGAACATCCTTTTTAATAACATTCGTGTGATCGTAAAACCTTCGATCGCATCATTTGAATAAATTTCTATTTTAATATTTTGCTTATATAATGATTAAAGCATAAGAGATAGCAAGTAAAATATACTTACTAAAAATAGTTTTATTTTAAAAAATAAGCAAAAGTATAGACGAATGTGTACTTTAGTTATTCAAGGTGAAGCTTTAACTTCGATTGAAAAATCTACAGCTTCTTTAGGAATCCAATAACTTTATGGTGTATTTAATATAAAAACGCATCTCACAAATATTAAATCATTTTATAAAATCCACCAAAAGTTATAGTTAAAAACTCTTTTCTCAGAGCTAAAATCAGTAAATGTATGAAATAACCCATGCATCAGTCACTTGAGTGGAAGTCCATGTAATTTGTTGGTACTTTTTGATATCAAGCTATTGAAAAAAGTTATCAAGTTATCTGAAAATATGTATAAGGTACGCTTTGCGTAAAACGTATTCTGAAGAACTATCCTGAAAATTTTAGCACATTATGTATAGAACGTTGTAAGGCGAACTTTTAGGGCGAATTTCATATAAAAATTTATTTCCGTTAATGTGAAATTGGTTTTTATAATAAAAGAACCTTAAAATTGAATATAGATATAATTTCATTGTGTTCTTCAATATATAGACACTTGATGTCTAAAATAAAAGAAATCGTAAAAAGAGGTCTTCTTCGTAAAAATGATGGACAGCTCGAACTTAGGGTGTTATTCCTGAAAAAAGTATGTAATGAGAAACAGATTTCTTTACTAAAATCTTAGGTTAGTACAGTGACAATAACGTAATCGCTAGCGTAGATTTCTTTTAAATTTCTCGAAGGATCTTTCTTGAACAGTTGCTTGAAATTCCAGAGAAATTTGTTGCCTTTCTTCATTAAGCGCATCAATGCTTAATGGTACTTTATACTCACAAGGGGAGTTCACGGAGTCCGGATCACGAAATTTTATGAAACTTTAGGGATCTATTTTTGGTACCTCAAAATGAATCCCTATGCCCGTAGCGATATCACATGGACTCTTGAATATGAGATAGAGCTTAAAACATTAGTATTGCTCATATACGCAATGCTAAAAATATTATATATATAGATATACTATTAGCGTTAATGAAATACGCTGTATCTGCTGTACAAAGACCCATTTGATACAACTACAGGCATTGGGCTTCATTTTTAGGTATCAGAAAACGATCCCCAAAGTTTCATCAAACTTCGTGACCCGCACTCCCGTGTTAACCAAACTTTTATGAAACTTAAATACTATTTTATCTTGCTTAGAAAACTGAAAGATTTATAAGTACTGGGTATTCAAAAATAGGCTACACTACTTCTGGATCGTTTTATAGTCCCCCTTCGTTAACTGTATATTCCAAATATTTAAGCAAAACAGATATGCTTCGATGGTATTGTCTACGACCATGATGTTATCTAAGTACAATGGACGTCGGGAGCCCATTTAGGTTGAATTAGTCGGTTAATTAACCTCTGAAACGTGGCTGGAGCCTTAGTCAAACCATAATCATGCGGGTGAATTGCATTAGCCTTCGGCTAAATACAACAAAGGAGTGACCTCTCCACGATTTTTCTCTGAAAGAATTTTTGTGATACGCTCGGCTCAAATTTTGAGTGGAAATATAGCTAACTTCTTGTAACCTTTTCAAGGTATCATCCATGACGTGAATGCGACATGCATTATATATTCTATACATATATTCTATACAAAATCTAAATTTACTATTTGTTTTAGAAACTACCACCTGCTAGATACTCTAAGCTATACGAGGGTTCAATAATTATTTTTAAGATATTGTAAACGTCTTTTTGGGTTCCAACAGACATGTTGAGTGGTGTATAATAAAGTCATATACATTGGCATGGTGCGTTTGTTTCCAACCAAATATAGTGTTAAATTCATCACTCCTTGTACTGCTAAATTGTTTCATTAGGACTGTGACTGCTCCTATGATTAGCGCATATTTTTCGCCATCTAATTTTTCGCTAATATTTTTACCCAGGTTTGACTGCACAGTTTCAGAGTGTATCATGGCCGTAATTTTTATGTAATGGAAAATCAAATGAATAAAGTAGTTTGCATAACTTTTTAACTGAAATAAGAAAATGAACTTTGGTTGCATACGAAAATTGTTTTTTCAGGAATGCTGCATTAGGGAACTTGCATGAAAACATTCATTAGGTCCGCCAGGTAGAATATCGAAGAATAATCGAAACGTGAATGATATAATCACAAACAACATCATTATGGCATTATACAGATCATTATAAGCCACATTCGAATGGACGTATATCATTTTTCCAGGAACAGATTTTTAACAAATGGATCTACTATGAATATATAACTGTCTTCAATCATGGGATTATCATACTATTTTTATATAAAAGAGATCTTTTAAACATATAAAATTGTATGTAATCTCTATTTTAAATAGACTTAAGCCGTTATTCCGAGAAACCACAGATACTTATATATTATGTAATTTGGAATAATTGCCGATTGGCTTTTAGAGTAAGAAATGAAGCAGAATTAACATAATAGTAAACGTATACAATAATATTTCAAATTTAATATTAGCAAAATGCAAATTGCCTGCCTATTACATCAATAGTCTCACTTCTTAGTACACCACTCGCAACTATAGACGTCAAGTTTCAATTTCTCAAATCGTCCACCTAAAAACAACATTCTCAAACCTCCATCCTACAAAAACCTTTCCAGCACCTCTAATAAATACATTTGCCAAGCAAGTATGGAAAAATTTTGCAAAGCTCACCGAACCACGAAGTCAAAGCGCTTTTGCTCTGTCTAGCGCTCAGAATCAATTCAAGGACAAAAATAAATAAATCAGTAGTTCCAGTCAGTGCAAACAAGACTCGTCTCTCTCACAGTTCGTCGACTGAGCAAACACACATAGTCTGCATCTAATTCCTCGACTCCAATCCCCATCGCAAAGGCGAACTCCACAATACACCCGACTCCTCGCAAAAAGCAGATTTCCGCTGCTCATTATCCTCTCTCTTTCTCTGGCTGCTGCCTTCCACCCCTCGTTTTCGCGGGGTGCGAGGTCCGCGGCAAAAACAAATTAGATGCTCAATCGCCGACGAGAGTTTTTGGGGGGGCACCTCCGCGCGCCGTTTCACGCTTCGCTTCTGCGCTCTTTTTTAAAAAGCCTCTCGGCGCCTTTTCTCTCTCTCTCTTGAGCGGGTCCCCACTTTTTGCGCCGACCCTCCTCCTCTTCCTCTGCTGCCGCCGCGGAATCTCGCTCATTCCCCATTCGTCCTCTCGCGCGCGACGACAAAAAGCATCGCTCGCGTCTCCAGAATTCCAGGTGATCGCGCGCGGTGAAGAGAGAAAGAGGGAGAATGTATACACATATATATATATATATCTCGTCTTCGCGTCCTCAACGTCGCTTCGTTTCGTCGGCTTTCTGCGTTTCAGCTGCTACGCTTGGGTAGGTATATATACAGTTTGGTAGGGAATACGCGATTCTCTCTTTCTCGACTTGGACTTTTCTGTTTTGACGTTTTTCTCGTGTAATAGCCGATGCTCGCGCGAGCACGTCGATCCCCTTTCTTCCGTACTGCTGCGCACTGCGCGCTGCACACCTTCATCGCTTGTTCAGCGATTCCTTTGCCTCGTCTCTTTCTAATCCTTCTCTTTGCTTTCCCTGTTTCTCTGCTTCACTGTAGTCTACGCTCCAAGACATTGTATGCATAAGAGACACACAAGCGTAAATACGTAGGCAAACAGTTTCTCATATGTTGTGATATAAACTACTATATCAAACGTAAATGTTTCATAACTTGATTATATAACAGGAAGTATTAATAAGTACCTATATTTATTAATTAGTACACCAATACGTTAAAGCCTAATGCTAAAATATAAGCTACTTTTGTTATTTCCATAGTTCACGGCTGGGCACTGATAACCAACGAGATCGGTGAAAACGGACACTATAATAATATTATTCTTTACAATTTTGATGTATGATTTAGCTAAAATATTCTATACTTAGCGACATTGTTAGGTATTAATCGAATACAACAATACGATTACGGATAGCCCAAAATTATTGAGAAGAATTAATAACACTGATTCGCATTAGTTACACGGAGTGAAATGTCTGGCTATTTTAGCGTGGATAGTTTATTCAGAATTGATTTTTGCCATGCTATAAAATGAAACGATCCTCTTAATCATTATTTAAATAAAATAACTGGTTACTTCAGTAAGGCAGCTACAATGTAACAACTTGTGTTAGAAGGCAGATAGTTTAATGATGGATAACTGATCTTTTTGAACTATATCCGCTTAAGTAATAAAATATTAAGATAATTTTGATTAAGAAATATTTCTTTCATTAGCAAAAGACTGATTAAAAATGACCATGTCTAACTAGATACTCAGAAGCTCTCCAGGAAAACGTTTAATTTCTACCGCGGCACCTATTCACTGTAACCAAATACATTCTAAGAGTTTTCGTTTTTTCATCATCGCAATAAATCCTTAATAAATTCCCCGGCGCAATCAATCAGCGCTGCACCTCTCTCGTAATTACCTTATCAATTATAATCCGCCACACTTTATTACACAGCTCTCTTCTTGCGTGCATTTTTCTTGCCCTCCATCGTCCTTCTCCTCGCTCTCTTTCGCACTCTTTCGCACTCTTTCCTTCCAGTCTCCGTCTCTCTGGGGGTCCGAAGGAGCTCCAGCAGCGGAGGATCGCCCCCCTTTTATCGAGGTCCGCGTGGCGGCGAAGTATTGTTTTTACCGCGTGACCGCCGCCGCGCGTTGGCACATTAAAAATGTATCAATCTCCCGCGGGACCGCTCGCTGTTTTGCACGTACGCGGAGCTCGACCGGCGTATGGCGCGGGAGAGAAGAACGCGCCAGCTGAGCCAAGGAGAGGATCTTTGGAATTCTCTTTAGGCGGCGTGAGGAATAGCGTCTAATTTGAGGACGATGATTAAGGTATTGTAGGGATGTATTTGATGGATTGGAGGAAAGTATGTGGAATGTTTGAGTAACTGTTCGTTTAAGTAGCCGTGGAAAAAATTTAATCGCTTGCTAGTCGGCTGATACTTTGGCGAATATCTGACTAAACTTGTGCATTGGACATTATGCCAGATTTTTGTTGAACTTGTATGCTTATTGTCAATATCGCCAAGAATCGTAAAAAAATAGTACTTTTCGATTAACAGTAGAAAATTGTTTTTAAATAACGTAATTATGTTCAAAAATTTAAATATTTGTAAAAAGAATAAGATACAGAAATATTGGTTACTGCAGAGTTGACAGAATGTAATGATTTGGTTTTACTTTTTTAGCTCAAAGTCTGGCATAATGATGAAAGACAAATTAAAGTTTTTAGATTTCCGTCAGAATAATACAGTCAGACAATTACCAGACTAATTTTTTGATAAGGGCAATACATACATAAACTATCTTTATGGAAGAACCATAAAAAAAAAATAATTGAGAGATCTATTTTATAGATTGTTTTGTTACTACTCAAGTGATAAACAATTTTTTTGGATTATTAGCTGAAAGGATGAGGATCTATAAGGGCGGAAATCGGCATCCTGCACTAAAAATCATGTTAATCTCTGTAACTAGAAAAATCGAAAACATAAATCTATTTTTACGTTTTTTAATGCGAATTATACACAACGCAGACACTACGTCAATAATTCTAAGTTGACGATCATATCTAGGGGTATTGTCTTTTTTAGATTTAATATGAATTTTGAACATGATTGGTTATATCTGCAAATAAGGAACTATTCTAATAAAACATTTTTTAAATGCAAAGAATCATTTCTCAAGGTGTAGCCTTTCCTTGTAAGCAATATTATAAACAACCCGCATAGTTTATTCCAAAAGGTCTTGATTTCGAAGAAGGAATTTATATAACCATACTATTTAATTAAGGAATGATTACTTACACTTAAAAGAAGAGATAAATGGAAAGAAAACGAGCTTTAATTTGCAGCTCATCAGATCTCAAAATATTCATACATCACAAAGTCTTACTGCTTTCAAAAGTAGAGAAACACTATGCCAAAAATCATAAATATTTATTTTCCATTCCTTTAAATAATGTAAGCATATGAAAAATAAAAATAACAAAAAGTCCCGCCTCCTGCTTCAAGAAGCGATTTTAAAACCATTCAAAAATCTCGCGCATTTAGTTGTCCAATCAAGTTGTTAAAAATCCACACAGTAATTTTGGCCCGCGCAATCGGCTCCGAAACATTCGCCAACTGCAACCAACAATTTTAGCTTCTCCCTCGTACATAGAAAACAGGAATGAAAAAAAATAACAAAAAACGAAACGATTCAGCGGAGAGGAACGCACGACAGCCCGACATAAACTTCGGCTTCGTGTCCCTCATCCACCTCGATTTCAAGTCCAAAACTCCTCTTCCTCGTTTCTCCTCGTTCTCGGGCAAAAGCTGCCGCGATTCCTACACACACACACACACACACACACGTACACAGAAACGCGCTCCTTTTCGCCTCTTTATGTCCTCGCTCTCGGCGTTTGTTGCGCCGCGCGCGTGTATTCGCACTCGCGCGCGGAACTGCTGCTGATCTCCGCGCGCGACCGCGTGTACACAGAAAACGGAGCAACAGCAGCAGCCCTTTTTTGCCAAACGAGAGAAACAGACAGAGAGAGAGAGAGAGAGAGAGAGAGAGAGAGAGAGAGACGAGGAGAGCGGGCGCGGCTCGAGTTATCGCTAACAAGCGCGCTTTCGGCCTCCTCTTCGTCTTGGCTGGCTCGCTTCTATACTCTGGTTAGCTCGCTCTCCTTCGTGATTCAGCTCTCGATGCCTGCGCGCGTGTAAGTTAAGGTTGTACTCGTTGTACAATCTGTGTCAAAAGTTCATTTTTTTACTCGAGATCGATAATAATTCAGCGAAGAACGTATTTTTCGATAGAAAATACTTAGCTAAATAATATAGGCTGTATTAAAATTAGATTGGATCTATGGTAAAAAATATTCATTATCTTTTGTAATTGCACAGAACGGAACCGAAATTTGTGAATCAATTACACTCACAGAAGACAATAAATCTCTTTTATCAATTAATATCAATTAATTAAAAGTACTAAGAAAATTGTACGAGTTATACTTAAAAATGTATTATTAATACAGGCTTTGCATAGGGCTCACATATTTAGTATTGAAGCGTTTAAGATAAATATCTTAGCGAGGAACCATCCCTTTCAATTTTGTACCGTACATGCATAACGTCGTTAAAAAAACTTGGTAAACATTTGAGAATTTTCTGAAAAAGTAGAACTCGACTACAAGTAATTAATAATGTTATTTACAAGCCTTAAATATATTAGATGGCCTAGCCTTAAATACTAAAAACGACTTATTTATTCTTAAAGGTTGATACTTTAACACGAATTGTGAGACTATCAATCTTTAAAAATCAACATGTCGGTTAGCCCTACTGAAAATGACAAGGCTTTTAAATAACATAAAGTTGAAATAGCGAAATTTCACTAATTTACTAGTAAAAAGTATGCAACTAATTGAATTAGTACATCTGTACTAATTCAAAGTTCATATTCACTATTTAAGTGGTGTATGTGCACTAATCCAATTAGTTGCATACTTTTTACTAGTGAATTAGTGAAATTTCACTATTTCAACTTTAGGTACTATTCACTTATAGTCAAATTATAAAAAAGATTCATAGAAAAACTTTTTTTATTCAGAACTATAGTAGCTAGTGAACGCCCTTAAATGTATGTTTGTACTCGCAGGCGCCCTTCCTTTGCTCTGTTTCTCGTAGAACCTTTATTTTCTTCCTTGTTTCCGAAGACACGGAGAAGAGGAGGACGACGAGCTTCGCTGCCGCGGGAATTGTGATGCGGCTGACACTTTAGTGATGTTTGCTGCCTCGTTTTCGGAGAGAAAGAGCGAAGAGAGAGAGAAAGAGAGAGAGAAGAGAGAAACGAGTTCCATATTCGGAGACGAGCCGAATTCTCCTTTTCCGTCGCTGCTGCTGCTGGATGCGCGGCGACGATAAGGACGCGAGGGCCGCCGCGATTTTAGTTGGCGAAGGATGAGAGAGAAATGAGGGAGTTATACGGAATAAGGATGATGCAGGTGGCTTTTCTTTTTTGTTTGCAGGTTTTGCAAGGCTACCGCTGCTGCTCATTCGTATACATGCACTTCGTCGCCGAGATCTGACGCTTTGTGTCAGGATGGCCAAGTCGCTGTGGAGGCGAGATGTACGTATATACGAGGATATTTTTGTGTACGCTGTGGTGAAGGGTGATGCACCGGTTGTTGATCTACTGGGCTTGGACTTTTGTGCCATTATTTGGTTTTTGTCCTGCTTTAGAACAATATTAAATATGATTGGGTAAATCCAAACGTTCACTATTAAAAATATATGATTGAAACTTCAATAAAATGTAATTGAAGTTTTTTACATGCACATAATTGAAAAATTCAGTTACATGTCTACTGAAAATTCAAGATTGAGTTATTGAAAATTCATGAATGATTATTGAAAATTCAAGAACTGAATTGAATTTTCAATAGCATTCTGCACCACAAAAATTAAATATTATAAAACTAACATAAAAGTACTTTTATACAGCAATAGTTTTTCAAAATGATTAAATTAACACATACTTCCAATCTTATTATAGGTACTTAAGATAGATTTATGCAAACAGATAAATATAAGGAGGATTCGAGCCTACTTAATTTTGTTATTAATAATAGAAAGTATTAATGGTAGAGAAAGAGTATAAAATCTAATCGGCTATTTGATATTGTTTTAATGCTAGTGAAAATTTTATAATTTTTTTCAGTTAAATGTACTTGAATTTACTTAGCAATGCATGCCGAATCATAAATTCAATAAAATGATACTGAATTTGGTTTTCAGTTACTAAAAGTTGAATTTTCAAGCAATTTTTAACAGTGTTGTTTTTAAAAAAATTAAGTATTCATGCAAAAATAAATGTTGAAAGCGCACTTTGCTTGATTTAACGCTATATTCTTTTAGGATAAAATTTTAGTTTATACTATTTTAATATAATCAACAAACTAGTTTTAGATATTACCTAGTAGAAATTCATAGATGATAGAGTAGCCACTATTCATGCGAGTAAGATTCATGATTTTCTTCATTCATGCACGGAGAGAACTTTCTAATAAAAATTATGACGAAATTCGCAGTAAAAATTACCGTGAATGAGTATAAAGCTGGGACACTCTAACTTTCCGGCAGTTTTTATTGATATTTACGATAAATTTTACCGTACTGAAGGGTAAAATTTGCCTGCCGCAGAGTAAAAGTTCCCTGTACGAATCTTAGAGAAAGCTAAAATTTGTGGTAAAATTTGTACAAAGTATTTTTTAAAAATCTGGATTTTCTTCCAATTATTGTAGCAGTATCATTAATACTTAAATAAGTACATTTATACAGATTTATATTTGAGTTAACCTAAAATGTGTACGCGCTCAGTTGTTTCCTTTATCAGCTGTCTTTTTTTTCTCAAATCAGGTAAATTTTACCATTCAGTGCGGTAAAATTTATAGTCTATAGAATTTGTAGTCAATGAGGTAATTTTTATAGTGAAATATCAGGAAAAAGTGCCAGAAAGTAGGAGTGTCCCAGCTTTATAGTTATTTACAGTAATTTTTACCCTGAATTTCGTTATAATTTTTATTAGAAAATTCTCTCTGTGTGCGAATCTGATTTCCTAAAACTCCCCCTCTCGTCAATGAATCGGAGAAAGGGAATTGAAATTCACGGTTGATTCCAAAAAATTTAACTCTAATTCAAATTTCTAATTCAAGTTGTTACTCTGAATCTGAAAAATTGATTCCGATTTAAAATCTGGATTTATTTGAATCGAAAAAATTTAATCCGATTAAAAATATTGATTTGTTGATATCGGAAAAATCGAATACGATTCCAAATCTCGTTTTATTTGATCGTAAAATTTTAATCTCGATTTATGAATAATTCGGAATGTGGAATCGCGATTCACATTTTCAATTCATTGAAATCGGAAAAAATAAATCCCGATCAGGATTCAAATGAACCGTAATCTGAAAAATAAAAAAATGATTCATGTTATTTTCAATAACACATTTACAATAATCTAGCTACCTATAGCTAAACCAATTTGAGCCATCAATGTCAACCCCCCTAATTACCTATATCCCGCACTCTCGAAACATCCACCTTAACCCACGCTTCGTAAGACCACCTTAAACTCCTCCCCCTCCCTTTTTTTCCAGAATTACGCGCACCGCGCCCTCATATCTCAGTCCGAATTCTTGTGTCTCCTTTTGCCGTCTTTATTTCCCTTCCCTATTATTTTTTCCCCCTCGGCCAGCATCTCCGACTCTCCTCTCTCGTCTCGTTCTCGTCTGGCCGCTGCCGCGAATCGCGATGCGCTCTTTGGCCAAAGCCGACTGTTGGGACCGATGTTGCCCGATACAAATTACACGAGGAGACGACGGGACCGAGCGCTCTTAGCGCTCTCTACTCCTTTCTCCTCTCTCGGTCCTCGCGGAGATTCTTGCGGGACGCGGTTAGTTTCGTGTTTATATGCGCGTTCGCTTTGTTGAGGGATTCCTGGGGGCTTCTGGCGTGCTCGCGTCAAGCGACGCGAGCGGAGTGACTGATGTTATCATCGGGCGCGTGCTCGTGCTTTCAAAACTCTTTTTCCGCGGGGACGCGTTTGTGTGTGTGTGTGTGTGTGTAGTTGTGTGGTTGGACTTTAAGGGGAGTCATTAGCGACACCTGCGAGCGTGTCTTTAGGATTTCGCGCGGTTGTGCTGGTTTTTGGATCGGTGATGAGAGATCGTTTTGTTATGAGGAGGATTCTTGTTTGTGAAAAGAATGGAATTATATGCGGGTTACTTGTTTAGTGGAACTGAAAAGGATTTTATAGGAATTAATTTAAGTCAGTTCAACGATTTTGTAAGAATTTTATGGAGATGCATGCGAATTATTATTAATTTTAAATAGGTACGTATGAGTAGTATGAGTCCATATTGATGGGACAGGTCTAAGAGTAAGATGCCTGAATTGAATATCTAGTACCTAACATCAGACTCATGTTTTCTACATTTAACCCTCCTGGTCACTTGATATATATAGTATATGTGGGATAGCCGTGTATTTTTGACGAATATATTCGTCCTACTGCACAGGAAGGTTAATTATGCTTTAGTTGTTATTTCATTAAATTTGGCCTCTGTTTACCGTTCCAAATAGATACCTATTTTATAAAATAAATAATTGCAATAAAAAAATAATCCATGAATATTTCTATGTCTAAATCATGTGAATTCTTGTAAAATATAACATGAATTAAAATACATTTGATTTTCGACTATAATATCGGTTTAAACTTTGAACATCACACAGGAATTTATCGGTTAATTTTTTTATCTTATGGCTTATTATAGCAACATTGATATCAAAAGTAATCATTGTATTAAATATGTATTAATTTTCTTTGCTAGCCTAAGAATAAAGTTTTATCTTATCTTATCTTATCTTATTTTTGTTATAAACAGAAACACATCTTATACGATTTCAATAAAAAATAAAGCTAAACAAATTTTTTAAAGTTAACTCAGAGGTCAAAATTTTTTAATATACCAAATTTGTATATACATGCACAAATGCTTAGATATTCGGTGCAGGCCTAATAAAATTATCCGACTGAATGAAAAATGTCATACTTTCGTTTGTAGTACTGATTAAAAATATTAAAATCACGCTTTGATGTAAATATGTGATATAGTTTGTTTTTTACTTTTTAATTGTATATTAATTCATTTGTAGTTTCTAAAAACCAATATTTCTGTCAATTCTAAAATCGCTGGCAATTGTTGAGTAATTCTTGACAAACATTTTATGAACGTACAATTAATTTTCATTGATTTTTGGAATAAACCTGTTTTATAGAGGATTGGTAAATATTTCCATAGTATTCATTTGAATATATAATGCATATTCCGTTAAAAAAGAAAAATAGGTTAAAGTAAGTCATTTAAAATATAATTAAACTTTGATTTGAAAAAACTGGTAATTTACTTAATTTATGTAGCTACAAAATTATCACATTCCTGTGCTTTTCTTAACACGCATAACAGGTCGTTATTGAAATTATCGAGAAAACTCAACGTCTGATATCTGCAGTCGGTATAGCTTCTACCCATAGGCTCTTTTAGTATAACGCATTCCAGCGACGGTAATTTCAAAGTAGTAAAACGAAAACACCCATATAAAATTTAATTTGTAGAAGGAGCGATAAAGAGATCAATGTAAGTTGAGCTCTTAACGACTGAAAAAAAGATTAATAGATAAATATACTTACATTATGCATGAGAAGCGACGTAATGAAAATCTCCAAAAAAGTGTTGATAATGACTTGCTCCATTAAGAAGTGTCATTATAATAAAATAACTTTCAGACTTGACGAATTTAAATATAGTAAAGAAGAGACTATTTCGGTCGAGAAACGTTATAATTATCATTGTTTTAGTCGCTTATGACTAGCAAAAACTGAATAAAAGATTTTTTTTACTTAGATATTCTTGTTAATGTCTTACTTACGATGAAAACAAAATAAAATCATAATTCATTATAATTAAGAAAAAATTCAAATTTTTTTATTTGACAATTAATCTTTTGTAATAATCTCTACCTATCTTCAACAAAAGCAATAGCTATTTAAAGATCGCACATTAAATCCTTAAATTCATTTTTCATATTTAAAAAGAAGAAGATTGATGAATGAATAATATATGGAAACAGTGTTTAACTAGTTAGAACTTTGTAAAAGAATCTTCAAAAAAGAAAATCGATTCATAAAGTGTCTGATTTTCATAAGTAAACGTAAAAATGTAGTTAAATGAAATAAGAAGGTTTTAAAAATGTTTAGTTTATACTTTTCATAAAATAAACATTCTGTTAATATATCTACAATTAAATTACTGCAATACATAATTATAGAAATATGCTATAAAATGATTAAGTAAGTATATTCTAAATCAAACATAATTTTTTATTAAAATTTAATATGTAATAGGTAATAATAGTTAATAGTGCTTATAGCAAAAAACTATTTAAAGAATGCATATTAAATCCTTAAATTCATTAATACCCCACGATTTTAAACAATACTATAAAAAATTTTGAACAAAAAGATCGATGTACTAATAATGAATGGAAACATTGTTAGAACATGCAGGAGCTAACATAAAATTAAAAAAAATAACATAACAGAACAATAGTTCATAGAGTTAGCCTAATTTTAATATTTATGAAAATAACGTTAGATGAAATAATACGTTGTTAAAAAAATAGTTTTATTTTTTCATAAAATCAATAAAGTTATTTCACGTGTCTATAGCCAAAATACATTTACCTACATTGTGTTGTAAAAGCAAAATTTCAAAATGAAATGTGAAATTACTAGAAGTCTGAATTATTATAGACATATAATCGTACGATTTATTAAAGGTACAATATAATTAAAATGTAATAATTAATAATATCACAAAAGTGTATTTGAGTAGACTCAAAAGCAAGAAATATTCAAAGAATGCATATTAAACCCTGAAATTCATTAACATTCTGTGATTCCGAGCAATCCTACCCAAAGCTTATAGACTCGCACAGAAAAAGATCGGTGAACGAGTAATAAATGGAAAGACCGCCAGACGCAAGCCATGCCTCTCAGCGTCCCCAAGAACCTCCCGAGGAAGAAAAACGCTTCGTAGACTCAGCCTAAAGCGCACTACACATCTCGCGGCTCGAGTCCCACGCTGGGAGTGTTTATGGCTTTTCTTGTCTCTCGCGGCGGCGGCAGCGTTTTAAAACCGGCCGGCCGCGAGCTTGTCCCCTTATGGTAATTTTCACTGACCGCTTCATCGCGCGAGCGCGCGAGAAAACTTTCCCCGGGCGCGATTAAATTCGAGGCGCGGCGCTATAAAACTCGCGGATGGATTTTGCGCTGTTTCCGAGGTTTATTGTTTTTCGAAGGTGTTTACAGTCGCGAGGGAGTGCGAGGAGTTGTTGGAGATATTGGTGTGAAAAGTGATTTTCTGCGCGAGAGGGAGTTATGCGAGCGGTGCAGAGTGTGCGGGATCGTTGGCGGGAAACTGTAATCTTTTTGAGAGTCGGTAGTTTCGCGTGCGTTGCGCTGGTATTTATTCTTCGCTTTGTTCGTGGCTTGAGAGAGAAAACGGAAGCTGGAGTTTGCGGATTGGTTGGGGGAGGGATTGGAGTGCTTTTGAAATTTATGCTGCTATGCAGATATTCTTTATTCCGGAAATTGGCGGAATTTCAGTGAAACTCGTGACTTACTTTTAGGAACCTTTGTGTAGAGGTTCTTTTCGATTGATTTTTATTAGTTCTAAATAGTAAGTCTAGTCGTGAACCACAATTTTATTTATTAAAATGTTTACCTATCTTATAGAATATCATATTTTATGTTGATCAACTCAGTTCGGTTATATATATTCATTAAATTTCTGAAAAAGTTATAGAAAAAGAATATTACTAGATTTTGACAAAAATCGCACACGTATAGTCCGGTCTATTGCAGTTCTATTACATATAACTAGATTTGGACCATTGAGTACGTGCACGGTGGGTCTGAAGCACCGTCAACCCGAAAGTTATACCACATGAGAATTTTTTTTTGGATATGAAAGTAGGACCCCTCTTAAGAATTTTAAGCTCAAAATAAAATTTAAATAAATTAAGTTTTAGTGTTTAAAATGTCAAAATGAGAGATTGTACACTTTAAAACCTTTTTAATGACATAAAAAATTAGTTTAATCATTTTATTTTATTTTTATTTTGGTATTTCGATGTACTGAAAATATTTGAATGTATTTTGAAAAATATTAATACCTTTGCTACAATCAAACGTGAATTCCACTGCAAGTAAAGCGACAAAAAATAATTAAAATCATCTAATTCTATTAATACCAATTTTATGGAGATTTTTTTAATACCAGGTTTTATTATAAAGACAACTAAGTACATGTATTTATTAAAACAATCTATGAATGTATATTTTCTTAAAATTTATAATAAACTGTACAAAAATAAAATATTTTCATACGTGAAGACCATTGAATTCACAAATAGCTCGCAACAAGCGATTCCGATATTCTGGATGATTAGGATGAACTTTGTGCTTCTGCCAGAAAGATTTAAAATCAAAATGTACCGATTCCATCGGTTGCTCAGTTAACACTCCTAATCCTAACTAATGCTTCTCACAAAACTGGGCGACGTGATGAAATACCGCGTGAACTTTGGGTGTTACACGTATTTCTAGATTCAAATAGCTTTTTTTATTAAATATTCAATATACTTCTTGAATTTTGGATCTAAATTTTTTCCTAAACACGCATGCACAACCAATTGAAAATCTTGTAGAGTTTGCACATATTTTAGCTCGGGCCTCCATGAGTCAATTCACGTTCAACGTTACAAGACTTTGCCCATGCTAAAGTTGCCTCATTAAAATCTTTGAGCATGTGATTGAATATTCCGTTTACCATTCCTAGTAAAAGATGTAGTTCTGGTGGCGAAATTATATCTAAAATAAGTTTCTCCGCAACGCCATAAAAAATTGGAGGGTGTATACAATTCATATAAAATTCATTATAATATTTTGTTATACTACCAATTGTTCTCATAGTGCCAATATTACTAAGTTCCTTGTTAGAAATAAAGCACCATGTGCAGGGGTAGGTACTGCTGGAAGACATTAATTAGGCCCGCCATAATATTGGCAAGTTTTATATCAGTAGCAACTGTTCCGTCAAAGTTGTTTATTTGTATAGCTTTCCATAACTGCGCCACATTTTCATACTCTTCTTGAATCCCTTGTTAACAATCGCGATCGATAAGGAAGGAGTTCTGCTCTGTAGCTAATAATTTCATATGGTAAATATAAACTGTTAATGAATACTTTATTACAACACGCATACATGAAACATATTGATGATATTTCCTCGCATATTTCTTTCGGGTAGAGCGTAATTCTCATTTTTTAGTATTCGTTTCCTGATCTAGATTATAAATTTATTCTTATATTATGTCTAATATATCTATGTTACATCAGCAGATTGTAGGAATATTGTAAAAGAGTATATATATATATATGTATTATTTTCAATTTCTAAACGTTCTCATGCGTACATTTGTTTGTTTTAGTATTTTAAATACTTAAATCCAGTTTATTTAAAAAGGGCCCGACAAAAAATTTGGATTTTGGGCTTAAAATTCTTATGACGGGTCCTACTTTATGTTTATTGACAAACCATATTTGATCAAAACAACTAATTATTTGTTTTAAAATCGTCCATCCATTCACACGAGTTTCAGCATTGTATGTTGCAATACTAAATTATCAATTAATTAATTAAAATGAACGATTATTAGTTTTTATATTTCTCTATGGGCTAGAAATGCGATTTATTCTTCAAAAAAGCAACAAAATATACTACATAAAAAATATGAAACATCTCACCAACTGAATATGAAGTATTTTAACTATAATTTGTTCATTTTAGCTGAAATGATATTCGTTAATAATTAAGAAACTCACACTTGTATTTATAAGTTTCTTATCTTATATATATATATATATATATATATATATATATATATATATATATATATATATATATATATATATATATATATATATATATAAGAAATTCATTAGTAGTTGATTGATATGTCGTGAAACTATAGAAATTGCTATACGAGTTGGTAAAATAATTATTCCATATTATCTTTGTAAATTGTTCCAGTACTAAAATTACCTTTTTCCTCAAAGTAAAAAAACTGTAAGCAAATCCATCATTATTAAGCATTTTAACTTAACACTCCCACCACCAATCACAATTTAAAATGATTAACCAAACTACAACAGTCGAATAAGAATATCCGCACTGTCAAACTTTGAAACGCCTAACGATATAATCGCCGACCCAATCAGCAAATCCACTGGAAACCTCACTTATCCATTCAACTTGTCCGCGATTGCGCCACATCTCAGATCAGGGACAAAAACGAAAACCTAATGTCCAAACGCGGCAGCCAATACCTATACAAAACACTCGGTACCCAGTTTTTAGGCTTTGCACTTGCAGCGATTCTAATCGCGATCGAGTGCATATATACATAAGCGCACGAAGTCGAACCTGCAGCTCGCACGTTATTACTTTTATAATCGCGCGAAAGTCGCGCATTCTTATCATTCGACTCACGATCTCGCTAGGATATAAAGACCATAAGACAGCTAGGTAAACAAATGGCCGAGTTTTGCCGCCTTTTATTGCCATCGAGCCGAGCTCGCGCGCGCTTTGAAAATACAAATGCGAGCGCGCGCGGATTGACGAGGGAATAAGTAATTGTTCTCTGGCCCGCGCGTGTACGATCGCGCGAAATGAAATGTATTGCGTACACAGAGGAAGGAGCGCGAGCCGTTCAATTATGCCGGGAAGGTTCTCTTTTAATTTTTTTTTTTTTTTTATTATTCATCGAAGGTATTGCACAAAAGGTGTGTAAACCGGTATATACGTTTCTGTTGTGTTATTGACTTTAATTGTATTCTCCCCGTTAGATTATTCTGTAGCGAGTTTCTGCAATGGGGGATTTTATTTATACGGTGATTGCGTCATTTATTTAAAATAAATATGTGCGTTGCGGGGTATAAATGTCTCAATTTATGGAAGAAAACGGTCGTTTACTTTATTACGGAAATGGGACAAAATTGTAAAATTGTGCTTTATGGGTTAAGGCGAGTATTGTAATAAATTTTCGATGAATGGAGATTCTGTGCGCGTAAGCGGAATTGAATTAGCAAATATTAGCTTGGACGATTTATGAAGCAGTCGGGTATAGACACACTTGTAACATTTTAATGATCTGCTTATTATTCTTTTATTTACATGTTTACTATTTTCTCAATGATCTACTACATTGATGACAATATATAAATACAAAGTAATAGCTATAGAAAAAATATAATGGTTTTTTAGACTTTGGCCTAGTTACAATAATTAAAATAAATAGGTATGTTTCTTCTACATCTTTGGAATATTTCAAAATTATTAGAATAATCTGCTTTCGAAGCTTCATTTAATTGCTATTAATTTAAATATTTTTTTAAGTATTAGACATTTTTTAGAATTCTTTTTTACGATTAAAAAAAATTATATTAAAATATACAATGTTTTTTGTTAATTTAATAGTAATGTGTTTTAATTAAGTTTGGGCTTAGTCAAATTATATGAATACTATTTAGCATTGTAACTTAACTTTTTGCACGATGACTTTGGACAATTAATAATTTGTTATTCTTTTTTCAAATTATATTTGTATTTATTTGATGAATTAAACATAAAAATATTGTTCGTTTTGGTACAAATAAAGTAGTTTTTGGAACTTTTCTGTTTAAATTTTTATTTGACAAATATATTATAATAAATAGCCTTTTTATTATTAGCTGTTATACTGGTAATGTAAATAATATTAATATTTAACGCGCGATTGTATTATTAATACAAATATTTGTATATTTATCGTGAAATCGTCTAGCCTCTAACATATGAGTTTCACCACTGTAACTATACCTAAGTAATGAATTAATTTATAAAAAACGTCAAGCCATGAACGTTTAATATGATTCCTTTATTTCATGTAAAGTTTTCAAACATCAATAATTGTTTTTACAAGAATAAGTATATTTTTGTCTTTGCAAACGTTATACGTCATGCGGGATTAAATTATCAGTGACTTTTATTCTATTCAAGAGATAAACAAAACAACATTAATTAGTACTGACTAAGAAAATGTAGAAAAATACACTTTATTTATTGCAGTTATTTAAGGTAGTCTAAATAAAGCGTAGCCCCGGAAATTATATTACTAAAAAATGATGAAGCTTCAGCTAATTGTAATTTTAAAAAGTCAACAAAAAATACATATTCAGTTAAATAAGTTCGCAATTACTAATTTGAAGTTAACTTAAGTATCTTTTAGTGCGGTCTTTTAACAAGACTTATCGAACACTGCCAAGAAAACTGTTTAATCTTTTACCAGGTTATAGATTTACGACAATATTTCATTTTCGTGTAAACTCTCCTCTGATATAAATGAAAAGAAAAGAAACTTAAAAAATCCCCTATCGATTCCAAACGTACACGCAAAAATCATAGCGATTCCCCTGATCGTGGCTCTCGCGAGCCTCTTCCCATCGCGAGCAAGAAAGAGACCCAACGACGGGGGAGTAGGTAATGAAGGCTAAACGCTGGCGGCGCCTTGATATGCAAAACCCGGAATTTTCACAGAGTCCGCGCATGCAGCAGCAGCAGAAGCACCGAGATAGAGATAAAAGTCCGCCACGCGGTGTAAAAAAAGAAGGTGCTGGCGGGAAGAAGTGGCTTGTTGGTATTCCGGTAATAGCGGCCGTTTACATTGGCTTTTAACGTCCCGAAAATGCAAATCGCGCATTGTTTCTGCCGCTCGGCGCGACCCCCATCGACGACTCGCGGTTGCGTCCTTTGATCCGATTTGGGCTTGATTGCTCGGATTCCTCGCTTTCGTTCAGGTGATCTTTTTTATTATTTATGTGGCTTGGGTTTGGATTTGGTTAACGTTGTGTTGAATTAGATTTTTATTTTGGGAATTTAATCTATTCTTTATGAGCGTAATATTAGTGGCGTGAGTAGATTTATTGGGTTGGAAAATGAATCCAGGCAAAAATATTTCTTATAGTTTTGTGATGGTGATAAAATATGGTCGCTCAAAATAGGCCCAAATTATTATTTTCAAAACTTTTCTACTATGTAAATATTTGTATGGAAAATGTTTATGTACTAAGCTGCAAAATAATGCTTTGTTAAATAATACTTCACAGATATGGTAACCTCCAAAACAAGACTACGACAACTCGAAATTCTATGTTTCTGTAAAACTAAGCAAATAACGTCAATTTATTATAAAATAAAAACTTTCTACATAAATTTTATCATTGTTCTATAGTTTCTCAACGTTTTTCAGCCAAAATTTCGTGGTGTAATATCATAAACTTTAATTTTCACATGAGTCATTTTGTGTACAATAATCAAGTTAAACAATTTTTAAGTTATCATAATAGTTTTGTTCTGGAAGTGCGATATAATGAGACTGGTAAAAATGTACCTGAAGCATACGAAGTGAAGCATGATATTTTTGTGAGCTTTTGCATAATTCTTACATAATTTTACTCTATGTACTTTATTTAATGTATCGCATATGGTAATGAGTTCTTTTTCTAGCACCCATTGAAATAAGAATCACAAATATCATCTTGGTAAACATTAATTGTGTAACATATTTTCCGTTTAAATATGCCACGGCAGAAGATGAGAGTAGAATAACTGAATATTTGAGGTTTCTGGTTTATTATGCTATACCAGATTATACGTAGGGAATCTAAATAAAACTAGATAATTCTCGACCTGGGTTAATATATAGATTTTAATCAAATGTAATTAATGAACAACTAATTATGAACATCTAATTATGAACATAAAACACATTTTGTATATTATAACATATAATTTATAGTTATTACTTAATTTACACTTTCCCACATTATCAAATTTAAATTTTATATATTTGCTTGATTCTTTTTTAATTAAAATACTGTTTTCAGTCTTTGTAAGCAGTGAAGGTTCTCATTGTACACCATAATTCTTCAACCAATGCTAATTAATTTCAAACAATTCTATGTTTCTTATTTCATAATGAAGATTTTGAAATATTATAAACCTATTATTCATGTTCGTTGATCAGATGGAACCTTGAATGCTAAATAAATACAAAATTGTATGGTATTTTAATATTCTAAGATTATTGATAATAAATTACAGATAAAAATAAAATATTATACTACGTTTAGATATGAATTTAAATTTTACCTTTAACTTTTGCAAAATTGTGTGTCGTTTCTTTCAAGACCTTATCATAGCTTGTCAAGCTATTATCGGTCATTTTATAAGACTTAGGCGTAGTAAGTATTTTCCGATTGCAAATTTTAAATAGGCAGATCTCATCATTATCTTCTAATTTATAAAAGAAAAAATGTTTTGTTTAAGTTACTTGACCATTGAAGTATATCTATACAGATATTACAAATAATATCAGTCTAACATATTACCTTTGTCTTTTGCAAACATTTTTGTCACACCATCACTAGTTGACGTAATTTCATTTTGATCTATATAAAGAATAAAGAATAATACATTTCATGAATTCAAGGTAATATTTGAAAGAATATAAATTAATGTTACTAAATACTTATTCGTACCTTTGGATTCATTCAAGTTACTAGCTAACATTTTAGTATCTTCATTGGGCTTTTCCAGTTTCCCAATGAAAATTATGTTCGGTATATCATATGTCTTAAGAGGGCAGAATTTAAAAACACATAGTGGTGGTCGCCCCCGCATTAATTCTAAAATAAATAAATATGAAAGAGAAACATGTATAATAAATGCGGTAATAAATAAATTGTATATTAAATATTAATTTATTATTATTAATAGGTAGTTAATATTAATAATATTTATAATATGCATATATATATATATATATATATATATATATATATATATATATATATTCGGAAATTTGTATTTGATACACAAAATAATTAAAATTACAATAGTTACCGTCATTATAAATACTAGCTGCATCAGATATCAATATTAAGGCTTTAGTTACATAAACAACGGCGAATGCGCAAATCAAAATGGACATTATCTAAAAGTGATAAGATTACAATATTAAGAAAATCATTTTTAATGAATACAATTTATCACAATTATATGTTTCTTTAATATAATAAAAGTTTTACATTACCTTTATTTTTAACAATTTACAATGTTAGTACATTAAAATATGATATAAATATATTTTTAGATTTTTTTATAAAACTACTTAAAACTGATAACACATTCACGATTTAGTTAACTATGAAAACTTGAACACTATTTGTACCCTCTGTTCTCAACAAGCAAATAAAACGTACACTGGTACAATGCTCGTTTCGCGCAAAAGTTGTACAAAATGTCTAGTAACCAGAGTTATTGAAATCGGATTTAAACAGCTGTTGATTGATTCAAATGCTATCGTTATTTGATTATTCAACCTGTGATTTAACATACTTCTTTAACCTAAGCAGTATATTACGAAAGTTTTTCAAAATCTTTCCATTTAATATGAATTAAAGTACTATAATTGCAAAACATGTGTTTGTATATATCAACGGAGAAAATAACTTCATTTAGATGCAACTTTTTGTTATATACGTAAGCACATTGTAAAAATGAAATGACGAAATTATTTGAGAAGAAATCGATCGTTCCAAAAGACGTAATTTAATTATAATAATTTTAAACTTCTGTAGCTTTTTAGGTTAGGGCGGTTACGCCGGTACAATTGGTCGATTTATTGTTTCACACACCCTGAAAATAAAATATAGAAATAAAAAGTACTTTTTCTGGAACCCTGAAATTCTGTAAAATAATACCTAAATACGCGTAACCCAAATCGCGTTCGACATACGAACATTCTTTACCAAAGCCTCGAAAATATTTTATGAGACAGCAATATCTCTACTGAAAATAATCTAAGGTAATATAATCACTCACTAAACTTTTCCTTAATTACGTGAAAAATAGTAGATAATATGGAAAGTGCCAAGCGCTTTGTGGGCAAAGACTCGCCGATCTGAAATTGACGACAATGACGTAGTGCTGGATACGAACAACATAATAGCGACCTTTCCTAGTAAACATACCATCATCGATGTTACAATTGACATCCAAACATCGAAGCCCCCTGCTCTCAACAGCTTTTCGTATAGAGATGTTAAATCTATTAGACAGGAGGATCTTCTATGCCTCCTTGATGCTTCTGATTGGTCGTTTATTAGTTGCCCAGGCAAGGACGTCGATAGTAGGTTAGAACATCTTAGCCACAACATCACTATAGTCATCGACGAACTTGCTCCTCTGAGGCAGTTTAGACCTTAGAAGAAAGGTATCCTGCTATAGGCGGTATAATCTCTCTATCTCTCTATAAAAGAATGATTCTGAGATCAGACAGAAATGCGCGCACATCCATTGATTATCGAAAATTGTAGTGAAAATTTGATTGAATTATAACATATAATTTTCGAATTACAGAACTATAAAAAGTATCTTAACAAAACAGTAAAACTAATAACCAAATAAAAACCTTAGAATATGTTGGGATTTAGGTAGTGAGGTGCACACAAATAAAAGGAGACTGGAAAGTAGTTAGACGTACCGAAGCTTTATTTATGAGAAAAGACTAAATCAAAATCTTCAGTCTGAGATACGTGCTCTTTCCTTGAGTCTCGGCGTGGTACTCTCAGCCGTAGAGAGACAGTCTCTCAAGGTACCCGACAGGGGCGCGCATGCGCTTAACGTACAGGGCCGTGTCGTGAAGAGAGAAAGTGCCCTCATAAAGCGTTTATTCTTACACTCCTTCTCACTTTTCGACTCTTCAGTCCCAGGACTCTTCATCCTCGACCTGATCAAACCTCTCCTCCTCGGAGTCATCTAAACAAATGTAAATATCATTTATGAATTATTTACATTCATATTCATAATCTTATAAGTTAAATCATCATGTAGTTGAGCTTGCAGAGCTTTAGTAAAAATGTCGGCGAGTTGCTCTTTGACTTCACCCAGTTTACTATAATATATACTATAACCTCTATTAACACATTCTTTGATATAGTGCTCGCGTCTTTCAATCATATGTCTCAATCTGTTTCCGCCATTTACTTTAGCACATGATATCGCTGACATATTATCGCAATGCAATATAATTGGATACAAATTTTTCTCGAACATAATCGATACCGAATTATGTAGTGACATCGCTTCTTGGCAAGTCTCGCTCATGGTTACATACTCAGCTTGGCAAGTAGACAGAGCGACACTTTGCTGCTTGTAGGTTCTCCAAGCCACAGTATTGCCAAACAGTTTGATTAGAAAACCGCACCTTGTCCGAGAGTTCTTGCAATTTGATAAACTAGCATCCGAATACGCAATCATATCTCTAGACGCAACTCGAAAGATTAACTCGTAATTTTTAATTTCTGATAAATATTGAAAAACTCTCTTTACCATATTCCACTCATAAATTGTGGGATTGACTTGGTACCTGCTGAGCACATTGACAGCATATGAGATGTCTGGTCTCGTTGCACTAGCCAAATACAAGAGCGATCAGATAGCTTCTCTGTACAATCTATTGGGTATTCTTTCTTCCGTATATTCATCTTCCTCCTTCTCTTTCCTATCATGGCTTGTAGCCTCACTGGGTCTCATGAGTGTCTTCATGGGTCTACACTCAACAAATCCGAATCTATTCAACATCTTGTCGAAAAATTTAGTCTGACTTAGCTTAATGATTTGTTTATCTGTGTCTCTATCAATTTTAATATTTAAAAATTCTTTTGGGCTTCCCAAGTCTTTGATTTTGAACTCTAAGTTTAGCTTTTTGCTGATATCTTCCAATAGATTGGCATTGGGTCCAGCCAACAGTATGTCATCTACGTAGAGAATAGCCAGTACAATGTTTGAATCCCTTCTGTAGATGTACAAGGAAGGATCAATGTCGTTAGATACAAAATCCAATCTAGTCATTACACTTGTAAACTTATTGTTCCATTTCTTCGGACTTTAAACCATACAGAGATTTGTGGAGCTTCCAAACGAAGTGTTTTCTTGTATCATTATTTACTTGTACTCCCTCTGGAATTTCTAGATATATATTTTAGATATATATTAATTGATCCTTTTTCATCTATCCTTTTTCTTAAAAACCCATCTTGAATCTAATATGTTGGGTTTTTGTCAACCATGGGGATTTTCAATCTTTCTACAACCGAATATACCTGCTCATTCTTTATCGCATCAAGTTCTGTTCTGATAGTATCAATCCAGTGTTCACTATCTGGTAAATTAATGGCCTCTCTGTAGGTCTGTGGATATCCCTGGATTTTGGCTAAACGCGCATGATACTTGAGATCGCTAAGTTCTCGATCAAACTTTAGTTTTTTTATTTCTGGTGTTTCGCATAAGAAAAACATGACCTTGGCGCTTTTCTTTGGCCTACCTCTTTTTCTCTTAACATCGGGTAAATTATCTGTAACTTGGTCTAAGCTAGGCTCTATGCTTTCTTTTGCTGAGTCTACTGATACTTGTGCTTCTGAAAAAGATAATTCTGAATCATGTACTTTTTCTAAAGCTTTTATAGGAAAATTTTTATACGTCAAATTTTCAATAAATCTCACGTGTTTGCTGTCGTATAGCTTATTCTCTTCAGGCACAAGAATAGTGTATCCAGTTTTTACATATCCTACTAGAAAACCTAACATTGCTTGTGGTGAGAATTTAGTTTCGGTGTTGCGAGGTATTTTAATATACGCTGCACAACCAAATCTTTTAATTTGACCTAAGCTTTCAGATTGAGAAGACAACATTTTACTTAATAACGTTCTCATTTCTATAGATTTATGAGGAGTTCTATTATAGATATATACTGCCGCTTTGACTGCTAAGTCCCAGTAAGATTGTGGCAGTCCTGAATCGAGCATCATCACTCTGACTTTGTTTTCTAGCATTCTGTTAAGTCGCTCAGCAACACCATATGTTGCGACGTGTCGGGACATACTAGTTGTAATTCTGCACCATATTTCCTTAAAGTATCTAATGTTGCTTGTCCTGTAAATTCAGTACCTCGATCACATCTTATCAAAACAAAGTTTCTCATTAGATCCGATCAGGTTACGCAAGCTCTTTACAAATGACTCAATACATTTAGGCACAATACATCAGAACAAGTACAAATTTGTATTTGCCAGGATGAGACACTGGGCTAATTGGCCCCATTGTGTCACCATGGACTATATGTAAAGATTTTGTCGCTGATGTGCGTATCCCAGTAAAAGATAGCTTAACGCTGTTAGCTTAAAGGCAACTCTTACATTCTTGTATCGAATTATCATTTATAATTTTATCAGTATTCAACAAGTTGCTATTATTTTTCGCTATAGCTATTAAATAAGTTTTTGAGATATGGCCAAATCTGATGTACCACATCATGGCTTCAGAGCCATTATTATTAGAGTTATTCTTTTGCAAATTTGATTTTAATTTACCGTCCGTGTCTAAACTCTGTTCATTATCTAAAACATGTGTTTTTCTATTCTTTAATGTTTCTAGGAATTCATTTTCAGCTTTACTTATACTAGGTTTTTCATCCGCTTTACTATTCTCTTTTGTCGCTTCTATCTTTTCAGAAGTCTCTGTACTTTGAAGATTTTTCTTACTTCTTGTATTATAAAAACTCTTACTCTTTATCACAGAATTATTTTTATCGCTTGAATTATTATCTACAACTAATCTTGAAGTCCAAAAGGGTTTCTTGTACTCGCCAGACATAATACTCTTATTCAATTCAGGATCATAAATATCAATTATCTTATTGTTTAAGTACAACCTCTAGGCCCTTATCAACAAAGCGTCTTAATGATAGCAAATTGTTGGACAATTCCTTTGAATGTAAAATATTATTCAGAATAATAGTATTACTATCTTTGGTTACAATTTTTATTTTTCCTAAACCCGCAGTTTCAAAACGACTATCTTTATGATTCGGAAAATGATTCGGTACCTTATTCGTAACATGATTAATCATTCGATTAGTAAGGTTGTAGAATGTGCAAAATTATTATGGAAGATCTGGCGTATGTTTCCCTTGTAGAAACTTTGATCGGAAATTTAATAAATCAAATGTATTTAGACTCCTGCAAATAATAGAAATTCAAAATAAAATAATCTTATACCTTTGAATTACTTTTTAAACTTAATAATTATTAATTTTATAATCAATACACAAATATATAGAAAAGGTACTAACCTCAATATTTTTAATTAATTAAAAAAAATGACATTTATATCCTGGTTTTATATAAAAATTTAATAATTTATTAAAATCGAAATAATGTTTATAAACAAAAAACGTTATTTTCAAATCAGATGTATGATACTAGGTTTAGTATGCATTTCTTGAATCAGTTCACCCTGGAGTTATAGGTCGCTAGAATAGCGTATATAAGTGCGCAGGTTATATGAAATCACCAGTATCGATCTGCATTCATGAGCGTACAAAGCTCCAATAATATATTGTAAATTACGTAACAGCTTATTATCGCTGAGTAATAATTCTACTCCGCGCTGCAAACGCGACAAGTTCTAAATAATTTCAAGTAAACTCTCTAATGTCCAGTGTTTGCTTACAAGTAACGTATTCTTTGATTCGTTTTCCTTAATGTTTCTTAAACTTAAAATTCTGCAAGATAAATATGGTCGAGGTTAATTATGTTTTGATATTGTTATGGGGCCATTTTTGGTCTAATAAAAGCCGAGAAATCTAAAACAATTGTAAAAAAATGTTATTGCAATAAATCACTTAAATATGACTGAAACACATTTTACCTTTACACATTTACCTAAATACCTTTTAGAAGTTTTACACAACGATTTCTATGTTTGGATACTAGACGGTTAAATAAATAAATTGATTTTTAAATATTGCATCAAGGATTTTTCGTGTGAAACTTAAATCTGTCACCTCTGATTAAACAGTTATCGTTGCAGCGGTATCAAGCACGAGGTTACTTCATCATTTTACAAATACTTGGGTTTTCCCGAATGTACGAGGCAAACCGGTGGCAACCGTAGACTGAAGTTATCAGGGGCCTTGAGGAGATAACATTTATCAAAGCATCGTATACAGTGAACTGCAGTTATCACCTGCTGCCTGCTTACATATTTATAATTTTTCTTTAAGATTTATCAGAATATAAAGCACACTGCTCTGATACGAAATCATTAAGCTCTGTTTCAGAAGATCTTCCGTAACGTAATGGATTTTACTTTTTTACTTGTTGCTTTTGTATTTCTAAGTATTTATTTGTTCTTCACAAGGAACTATAGTTACTGGAAAAATCAAAATGTTCCGTATGCACCATACGCTATTCCGGGCATTGGACATACTCTATCTCTGTGTCTTTTTTGGAATAATCTACCTATGTGGGCGAACAAGCTATACAAGAAAATGGGGAAGTGTAGTATGTATGGGTGTTATTTTATGCAAACACCAGCTCTGCTAATTCGTGATCCGGAGTTAGTTAAAAGTGTACTTCAAACTAATTTTATGAGTTTTCGTAACAACATGATAACACTCAACAAAGATTTAGATCCAATTTTGACAAAGACTCCCGTTTTCTCTAAAGATGAAGTTTGGAAGGAATCGCGAGTGATTCTAGGGAATAATTTTTCCGGTAAAACACTACGTGGTCTGCATACGATTGTTCTCAAAGTGTGTGAAAAGTTTACTAACTTTGTCGATAAGCATATTTGTGAAAATAGTGGCATTAGTGAGTTTGAATTAAAGGATTTATGTGCAAGAATTACTGGAGAAATAGTAGCAAACGCAGCTTTTGGAATGGAGGGACAAAGTTTTCACAGTTGTCCCGATTATCAAGCTTTCACCAATATAGCAAAAAGGCTTTTTGATACAACGAAAATAAGCGGTATAGAGCAAGCAATACGCTTTTGCACTCCAAAGTTAGCTGATCGACTTGGATTGAGCGTAATACCGAAGGAAACTGACCGTTATTTTAGAGAAAATATAAGATCGATTATAAAATGGCGTTTACAATACGGTGAAACTAGAACCGATTTTTTACACTATATAATTGAAAGAATGAATAAAGAAATAGACGAAGATATGGTTTTAAGACAAGTGACTTCTATATTTATGGACGGTTATGAAACGTCGAGTACTGTGCTCAGTTTTATAATGTATCGCTTAGCTGAAAATCCTAACATTCAAGATAAAGCCCGGGAAGAAGTTTCCTCCGTTTTAAAAAGGTTTAATAATGAATTAACTTATGAAGCTATAAAAAGTATGAATTACTTGGAACAAATTATGTACGAAGCAATCCGTCTTAATCCAGTATTTGGTGAATTCATAAGAGTTTGCAATGAACCTATAACTTTACATGGATATGATAAATTATCATGTAACCTTCAGCCTGGGGATTTAGTTTTGATTTCAGCTATAGGTCTTCATTTGGATGAAGAGTTTTGGCAAAATCCTTCTGTATTTGATCCAGAACGGTTTAACGTGATTAATAAAATTGAAAGAAATAAGTTCACGTATTTGGGATTTGGAGAAGGCTCAAGAATGTGTATTGGAAAGAGGATGGCAATAATGACAGTAAAAGCTGTAACAGCGATCATATTAAAGCATTATATACTAGAACCATCATTTAAAACAAAAGTACCTTTGCAAATGAGTCCGAATACCTTTTCGTGGATCGTAAAGGGTGGACTGTGGGCGCGCTTGAAGCCATTACATTTGAATGAATAATTATTGCAAATAAAACGTATTTATACAATACGTATTGTAACAAATAAAATTGTTGATATGAACATTTTATTTTATTATCCATTCACAAATGATATTTTTGATCGCAAAGAAATTACACTCTCTTTATGAAAACGTACATATTTTTGACAAGTTCAACGTATAAATTGACATTTATTTTTTTCGATTTTTACAATTTTTTAAAACTAATATCTTGTTACTATTTTACCAAGAGAACTTTAAAGTTATTGTTAGATATACCAATTGAAAGGAAATTATGCCTGCTTTATAAAAACGTACATATTAATTTATGACAAGTTAAAAGTATAAAACAGAAATAAAATTTTTTCGATTTTTACAAAATTTTTAAAAATTAATATTTTTACTAAAAAATTAGTTTAATATTATCCATTTAGCTCCAAAATGTAATCAATTCTAAGTTCTAACATATGTACTCGTAAAATGCCTGCAGAATTTCATCGCGGGATATGCTTCCCTTGAAGAGTTATGGTGGATACACACGTACATACATGCAGACATTTTTTAAAAACCTTTATTTCTGACTCAGGAACCTTGTAAACATCGAAATTCAATACAAAGTTTTCTCTTTGAGAAAGCAATAGTACCTTAAATAATTACGATAAATCAAAGACAATTTTTTTCTATTTGTATACGTTAAATATGTTGATAATATGTATGTTTACATAAAATACACGTAATTTTCATTCGATTGATATATCTAGTAATTATTTTAAAGTTTATTTTTTATAAAAGCAAAAGAAAAATATAATTTTACGAAATTTGTAAAAATCAAGACAATTTTTTTCGTTTCTTTATACGTCAAACATATTAAAGATATGTACGTTTTCTTAAAGTAGTCATAATTTCCTTCCAATTTATATATTTATCAATTACTGAATGATATTTTAGTGGAAGAAATACAATTGAAGTTTGAATTCGTATTTTTCGAAAATCGGTCATTATAACAAATTTAGAAATCATTTTTTAATCTGTTCTATACACCTATAGATCTCAACAATAAAAAGTACTTTTAAAGTTCATCAGTAGTGTATTATTTTTTAATGAACAATATTAAATAAATAATGGCTATAAGAAGTGTGCGTGTAGAGATCGACATTTGTCTAATGTGTTAATTTTAGCATTTCTTTATTTAATGCGAATTTCCATTATAACATTCTTAAACTCGATTTTCAGGATCTCTCTTTGATAAAGCATTCTGCTAAAGCAATTAGCAGCAGTTTTATTATTGAGACAAATAAAAATGTTAATATGAATCTTTTATTAATAATGTTATTTAATTATCCTTCTAGAAAGACGTCAACATTCATCACGCATCTACTTAAAAAAAATTGTAACTTATTACAAATTACAATTACAAAGCTCTAATAAATATAAGTTTAAATTTCAAATTATTTAATTTTTTTTTCCATTTTTAAAAGAATATGAACCATTGTGTATAAGAAATAAAAAAATGTGAGCAAAACCTTTGCTCAAAAACGAAATTTTCAGTCATGCTAAAAATAAGAAAAAAGTAGTAAGATAAAATAAAAAGTAGTAATAAAAAATTGGCATTGTATCGTAGTACCTCACGAATAGTAGAAAAAGCTAAATATCTGGAAATGAAAGAAAATCGAGGGGCTGTATGTCCAATGCCAATTTTTATCTTACTACTTTTTTCTTATAAATATTTTTCTTCATTTTAGCGCGACTGAAAATCTCGTTTTTGAGCAAAGGCTTTTTGCTCACATTTTTTTATTTTATTTATTTGTAGTGTTGTAAGCGCTTATACACAGAGAGAATTTTCTGATAAAAAAAACCGTGAAAATCATTGTAAACGTGGGATATTCTGTCTTCAGGGGGGAAATTACCCTACTGAACGGTAAAATTAACGTTATTCATTATAAATTTTACCATTCAGCACGGTAAATTTTACCGTTCAGTAGGGTATTATTTCCCATGAAGTCAGAATATCCCACGTTTACAATGATTTTTACGGTAATTTTTATCAGAAAATTCTCTCTGTGTAGGCTAAGCCTGTGAAGTCTCTGACAGCCTCTGTTTTGATTGCACGCACCAACTTCAATCATATTATGTTATATATAGCTAACTCATAGAATTAAAGTGCAATAATCGCGATTTAACACACACCCGTATTTACGCTCTTCAATAAAAATAAAATACAGAATATACTGACAAATTTTCATTTCGATCCGTACAGACGTTGTCGAGATATAGCTTGGACACAAACGTGACATTGAGGTCAAATTCAATAGAAAACTCTAATAACTTAAGGAGGTATAGTATCCCTATATCTATGTTGTGTTATTTTCATTCGTCAAAGAAAAATAAGAATAATTAGGGTATTGATAAGAAAATATTCTAAAAGTACAATACATTTTTGACTAATTTCACCTCTGGTTGAGCCTAAATTCTCCTTGGGACCTAAGATATATAGTTATGAATATTTGTTGCTTGCACGTAACCTAGATACTGTACTACTCGATAAATTTAGGACTACCATGGCTTAAAATGTTTTTTCAAATGCTTTTTTGGACTGATGCTAATTAGAAAATTCATTTATAAGTTTAAGTATTTATTTTTCGACCTGGAAGTGATTTACGAGTCATAAAAATTCATGATTTTTCACACTTATATTACAATACTCACATGAAAATGTTAATTTAAGATAATCTAAATAGCATCAGTCTAAAACGATATCCAAAACAAATATTTTAAGCCTTTGTTTATTAAAATTCATGCTTTGTTCGAGTCTGTAGGTTACGTGCAAGCACTGAAAATACAATAACAAGAAAGCTTAATATAAATTTCACACCTAATAAAATAAATTTACGTACAAATAAGTTACCTGAATAAACCGTATGACGTTTTATTGTTGTGTGTCTTCATTTTCTTCATCAAAACTTTTTTTTTTCATGGGTCCTACATGACTTAAAGACAAAATAGAAAATATTATTTTATGTTATTTACAGTATGCACACTTCATATATCCTACAAAGTTATACTTGCTAGGCTGTAAATTATTGATTGATAATTTTTCTTGTGATGTCCCATTTCTTTTGATATACTTAATGATATTTCTTCTAACCTTTTTTATAATCAAAGTACTAATAAAATACTCAATACTTCAAATGATTCTTTGATTGTAAAAGAAAATGACACACAAAGTGGTAGAAACCTAAGGCGGTTGTTAGATGACAACAGTAGCAGTAAGGGGATGGTGGGTTGAGGATGATGGTGATCAAGTGTAGGAAGTAGATGTTGGTAATGGAAATGAGAAGTGGAAAGTAAATTACAAGTAGTGGATGAAGGTGGAAAGTAGGAACGGGTGTTGTGTGATGAGTATCGCGCATGCATAGAGTGGGTATTACATGGTGGAAATGGCTATACCAGTGAAACCGTTAAATGTATATCCCGTGTTCTTTAAAACGTTGTTTTGTAAGTTAATACTTGTGTACAAGGTGTCACAGACAATCTTTTGAATTTCTTAAAATATCTACTTACTGAAAAATGCGTAAAATTTGCTAAAAATCGTATTGCTTTATAGAAACCACAAGCAATTCATTGCTACCTTTGAATATGATTAATAAAATAATTAATTTGTTAACTATTTTACAAAATATAGAATATTAATAAACGTTAATTGCTCTATATGAACTTCCCCTTTGATAGGTAATAATTTCATGCTTTCCTCAACACGTACATATAAGAATGAACATTTGTTAGCATCATACATTCAACGAACATTTTCGAGCAATAATATCTCCACTTAAGCTATATCTCTTTCATACACTCTTTCTCCCCCTCCCCGTCTCTCACCCTATCACTCTCTAACTCTTTCCAAACGCACCGAGACGATTGACACACGCCTCGTCGCATTTCGCCGTGACACACGGAGTCCACGCCGCATCCCCTAATTGTCTCGTCCAAGCACCAAAGGAGCCCACGAGGCACCCGCGAATTATCGAGGAATAGAGGAGATCGGCAAGCCGTGGAATCTCGCTCTGGTGAAAAAGCGCGCTGAGAATGCGCTCCCCCCTCCCCGCGCGTGCATTCAAATCGGTCAGCGGCTTTTGTCGCGCAAAAGCCACTTTCTCCGCGTTTTTTGCCCCTCGGCGATCGCTACCTCTCTTATTTGTTACGCCACTATCTCCGTCGCGCGCGCGCTTATGTCGAGCGGGTCTCCCTTTTTTTCTGCAGCTCCAAGTCCGTGTATGCGAATGCGTGTGTACGCGAGCGGCGTCTATCTGTTCGTCTCTATCGCGTCGAGGACGCAGACGACGATTCGGATTGACGTTGAGGGATGACGCGCTCGGCGCAGCCTCTGCCGTCGTCACATCGTGAGAGACTGCACAGCGGCCGAAGAGAAAATGCGCTGCGGACGATACGAGGGGAATCGGCAATTTCGAGGATGCGTAAACACGGGGTGTATAGGCGAGGATCGTGTGCATGTTCCGAGAGGCTTTATTGCGCGAGGAGATCGAGAAATGCGCTGGTTGATTCGCAAGGTGATGAGGCAGCGATTGTAACTTTATTGGGACGGGAGGTGGATAGGTGGTTTTCTGGGTTTTACGCGGGGATGGGGTGGTGAGGCCAAGATTGCGTTGCTATCGTGGTGGTTGGGTTGGTTTTGGCGTAAGGGGATGGTTGGCTGTGTTGATCGATTGGTTCGATTTTTGAGTGGAGGATGCGAGTCAGTTTTAGTAAGCTGTGAGCACCATTTTGTGTATATTATATTAAAAAGAATTATTAATAACTGATGAATCTTCCTGTACTTCCTATATATTACATTATTATATTATTATAGTGTAATTGCTTTTATTTTAAGATAATGAAATCCGAGAAATTCTACAAATTATTTTTAAGAAAGTATGTAGACGTGTTAAGAAACATGCAGTTCTATTCACATAGTGATCACTATAGAAAAGAATCATTCTTTGCTAAAAAAATAAAATTAAAAAAAATTAAAATTCCGCAAATCAGTGAGTCGCAAGGTGCACACTTTTAGCCATTACATACTCAAGCATAGATTACTGAAACTTCTGGCATAAGAAAGAATTGGAAATTGCAGTAGAAAAAGAATATTTGAATTCATCCCAACATCTGTACGTACTACTTTAAATGTTGTCATAGTTTCAAATAGATTCAATAAAATATCTTTTTTTGAAGAAGTTGTTTAAAGTTTTTTAAAATCGATGTTCAAATAATAAATTATTTACTTCTTTACTATTGATAACAACAAGATGACGATTAATATTAAGTAATACAATCTTTATTTTTATCTAAAATGCTGTACCTAAGGTACTAGGGTTTCAGTTTCAAAATTTTATTAGTTACTACAAGATTCTCTAGTCATGATTTTAGTCATAAAACAACTGACTTCTTTTTACATATATAATTTCTTCGGGATGAATGTATCTTAAATGTAACAAGATTTTATTGATTATTCAATAAACTATTTTTCAAATTTATAACACTGAAAATTATTCTAAAATTATATAAGGAAATGGTAAGATAATATTCCATTCGTTTCTAGCTCCAAAACAGATCCACATAGAAAAAAGACCTCGTTCACCTTCGGACATTGTTTTTCCCCAAAGACAGTGATAAGAATCCGAGCACTCCTCGGTGTTTCTAACAACTCCTCGACGAGTCTCCTCCCTCTCATTAGCAAAAAATTGCTCGCAACTGTCTGCGCGCAAGCGCAAAAAATCTCGCGCTATTATGAGGCATCGTCAATTCGAACGGGGCCCCTGCCGGGGCCTCAACACTTTAAAGCAACTTCATTTGAAATTTAATGCGCTCAGCGGCACCGCGCGCTCAACGACCGCCGCACTGCGCGCAAGAACAAACGAACGAACGAACGAAAAGCAAAGAAAGAAAGAAAGAAAGGCGACGCGAAGGAGGAGAGAAGTACCGAAGAAAGAAAGAAAAAAAAGAAGAACGGTCGAGTGTACGCGGATTCGAACAGTCTGTTCGATTAACCGGCCAAAAGCTTTTCGAATGCCGAAAAATGCGGCTCGCGCGCGCGCGCGGGTAGGGGACGACGAAAGGGAAGCCGATGGATCTCTTTCCAGGTGCAGCATCAAAGAGTAAAACTAAAACGAGAGAGAGCGAGAGCGAGAGAGAGAGAGAGCAGTGCAGCGCGCGGAGTGATGAAAGAGTGCAACTTATGCATACCGTGTAAGTGACGCGGATGAATAATTCATTCTAATAAAATAATGCGCGCGGAGGATCCCGCGAATGCGCGAAACTCTTCTGCACGGTGTGTAGCGTAAAAAAAGCGCTCCGGCCGCGATCTCTCGTGTTCCTCCTTTTTGCGTTCTTCCTTCTTCTTCTTATTTTTTTTATTTTGCTGGACTTGGGGGGTTCTTTACGTGGCCCTTTTTTGCACTCTTCTGGAGATGCCTGTTCTCGCTCATACATAATACAATTAAACAATCCGAACCGTAAATTGAGAATTTGCATCCTTGTTATACGAGTGTATTGAAAGTTGTAATGATGTAAAGATCGCGAAGATTGTAGTAAAATATTTCAGGCTGCAAGATTTGTTGTAGATGTGTATTTGTGCATGTACAGTAAAAAAAATCAATGAAACCTTACCGTATTTTATAAATGAGGAAGGTTGGATTTTAGTCACATCGTATTATTTTATATATTGAACTTATATATATATATATTCAACTGGTGAGAGAGCGGGAAGATGACGTGTACAGCCATGTCCGGTAGCTCTGGTGTAGTCGCTAAGCAGAGAGCGACGTGTCGACAGGGCCGTGGTTGCCTGCAGAGGCGATGATCCACTCGAAGGTGGTGGTGCTAGAACACCCGTAGGTTGAGTCCTGCGTTGTTGTTCGCCTGGCTTCCTCGTTGGGTAGAGGGAGGACACCGCATTGACCCCCTCTCTACGAGTCTAGAGCTTCTCCGAGAGGAACAGCCCTACGGCATTCATCGCCGATGAAACAAGCTCATTGTATAGGTAGATATACGAGTGGAGGAAACGGAGTGAGAAATATTTAAACAAATTATTTAATGGAACAAAATCGTGACTTATTGTCGAACAATTAACTCTGTAGTCACCTCTAGGCGTTACTAGGTATGTTTCTCAAGTAAGAATCACGAGGGGGGAGGAACTGGTCGAGTGCCTTCCTGGCCGGCCCTATATGCACCTCGCTGCGCTACTACTGCGGGAGAGACGACGCCACCTAGCTACGCTACCGGGGACTCCGCGTAACGGCGCGAAAGAGCCTAGTATTGGGCGTATAACAAAATTAAACCATAATAATTTATTGTAATTTCACATTCATTTTACACTTCTGATCATCTAACATTTTATTACATATTATTAATTTTAATATATATTTAACATTTTTTACAACAATATAATAGATATTTTATAAAAATAACTATATATTTTGAATTTTTATTCATTTTTTTATACAACTATGTATAAGCTTCAAGATTTACCTTGTGCATGACAAACTAACCAATCTATTAGTAGTATTTTGATTCCTAATGTCCCAAAACATGTTTTTCATATTTTTAAAAATTAGCAATTTTATTGTAATAACCATTGAAAAATATCCATTTATCTCCCAAATTAAATCAGTTCTAAGTTAGATCATATGGCATTCCTACACAATTTGCACACATGCAAACACACACGCATACACATTATATTATATATACAAGCATTATTGAAAAATCTAATATTTCTGATTTATCTTGAAACATCGAAATCTCACATGTCAAAATTTTCATCGTTTCAAGTTTCCTCTTGGAGAAAGTAATTATTAAATATTAAAGTAATACAGAGATTCATCGACACGCATAAAATAGAAGAAACCGCAAACCAGTGAGCAACTTAAAAGCAAAATAATCACGAAAATCTGCCATTTCTCTCCCTCGATTTCCAACTGCGCAATTCATCAAAGCCTCTTAAAGTCGTTGATCCCCAGTCTCGCATAACTTCGGGTAAAAAATCGTGGTCCAAGCACCGTCGACACCAATCGCGATGTCAATGACGCGAGGGTTGCGTATCCTCCCGCAAAAGCGAAATAACCGCAACGGCGCTCACTCGAATTCCCCTCGGAGAGCGTGTAATACGAGGGAAAAGTAGATCGAAAAGCCTCGTCGTTCCACCGCCGCCTCTTCGCCATCGGCAAAGGAGACACACATAAGAAAAATAAAGCGAAAAAGTGTATACCTACGCATATAAAATCCCATTTTCGAAACTCGATTTCTCGCCTCTCCCGCGGCCCCATAAACAGACCGTCGGAAAATAGAATCGTACTCCCCGCGCAATCGAATTCCCGGCGCTTTCAATTCTCGCGCTCCGCATGGGTATCTATATACACACACACTTCTTGCCATAAGGCGAGGCGAGCGCACCTAAGGAACTGAAAAGGAGAGGTGTGGAGGTGTTTCGCTCGAAACAAGTCGCTCGTTGATGCTCGTCCAGGGAGACATTCGAGCTGGAAAAGGTGGGACAACTGTTTTCCACCGGAAGACATCCCGTTTGGCTTTCTTCGCTTTCTTCGAGCTTCGAGGTGTGGATGATGGTCAACCCGAGCGCGCGAGTGTGCCGGGCTGTTCCGACTCCATTTAATCGACTTCTCGCGTAGGGATGGATCGACGCGCGATTTATGGATTCCTCGGGATTTGGCGTATAGTGGAATTGTGTCGAGGCTTGCGTTTATAACGCTGGGATCGAAGTGCTGAGAGATATTGCGGCGTGGTTCGGTTTATCGGGGAGTCGGGGAGTTGGAGGGTTTGTTCGGGTGGGAGGTAGTTGAATTTGCGAAATTTATATTTACGTTTTTGTGGGCTTTTTGACTGGGTTGATTTGCAGGAAAGTGTTTCATGCCATGTAGGTAAAGTCGATATGTTTTCGGGATAAAAACAGATGATAATATATTTTTTAATGTTTTTTAAAGTTTAGGTGTGTATACGTAATTTTATATAAGTTTACTTGAATAAAGTAGTTCAGTAATATAAACGACTTTAATAAATCAATGACTTGAAATTAACGTTCTTTCATATAAATTCCATATAAATAATGTTTGTAAATAATGCTTAAACTTTGTGTCGGTAGAATGGTGGCTTCGGTAGTGCCACTTTTACATAAATAAATTTTCTATAATTAGCGCATTAATAAATTGTAGTACTGGAATTGTTAGAGTTGTATACAGAATTCAAAAGAAAACTACTTTAATAGTATTATACGAATAAAGTATGATTCTCGTGCATTTTATACATTAAATAACGCTAAATATAGATTGAAATGCACCAGTCAAAATTTATTTTTGAATGTTATAATACATAATGTTATATGCTATTGATTCTATTGACGTATCGATTATACGTCTGAAAAAACATTTATTTCCAAATAGATTTTACGCCGGTTTTATAAATAGATTAAAAGGTGGAATTCTTATCTTTAATTATAAGAAATGACGTAAATGAACTTTCCTAAGTTTACATTAGGCCAGTACAATGCTTAGCATTTACATATATTATGTACCCTCTGTATCTCAAAAAATGTATAACTTTAATTTTGATACTATTTTAGGAATTAGGTATACACTGAGAAAACTGTATCGTAAAATTCATAACTTTTACGATATTAATCGTAACGTGAAGTTTTTGCAATCCCATATCGTAAAAATACCCCATTAACCAGGCTTGCCGTGGCAAAATCGCGGCAATAGTTGCTGTGCAATGTTTGTTGCAATTTATTTCCAACTTGTGATCAAGAAATGACGAATATCAAGGATTGATGTCAATCTGCCGTAAAATTGACTGCAAATGCTTGCCACAAAATTGCTGCCACATACGGACGCAGATTTACTTACATTTGATGTATTACTGTTGCTACAAGTTTTGTATATCAATTTGATTTCAACTTGTTTTCGATATTATTAATATATTATATTATTTTATTTTCAATATTATTGACATAATATTCAATAAAATTACTCATATATGCGACAGTGCGAGATAGAAAGGGAGGAAATTGATAACAGCATATTGATGGAAATTTGTGTAACATAAAAATCGAGAAATGTGACGACAATATGATGGCAATTTATGCCTATGATACACCTGCGCATCATGAGCAATAGTTGCTGTAATTTTGCCTTCACTTTGCCCTCATAATTTCTTCAATACTTGATACAAAATTTCCAGCATGTATGGACGCAGTTTTACGCCAAACTTAAGGAAATCTATAGCAAAACGTGTATGTCAAATTACTAACAATTTGCAATACATCTGGCTAATGGGGTATGCGCGTAAGATATGCGCAGATGCGGTATACCTACATGTGGATATACATGGGACAACGCACGCGTTCTTCTTTTTTTCTGCATGCACGTGACATTTTTTACAAAGCTAAGAGTAAATAATACGTGAATACAATTACAATAATATTTATAACAAGTGTAGATTGTAAAAAGTAATTAAAGATTTAAAAAACACTAGAAATTTAAAGTAGTAGATTCTAACTTCAAATTATCTGAACTTTTCACCTACTACATTTGATATATCAAATCGCTTGTATTATATATCAAAAAAATTACGATATGGACACGTAAATTTTTACGATATGATGTTACGTGAGTTACGATATATATCGCGTCAGTTACGATACGGTTTTTTCAGTGTACCAGCATTAGGGGCCGTGTACAAATTACGTAAGGGTCGCAGGATGGGGGGGGGGGGGGTGGATGTACGAAAACCTTACGAATACTTGTGTGCAGGAGGAGGGGGGCTAAACAAATTCTTACGTGAGACTATTTATTTCGATATTCTTTTCTAAATAATGATTTTGAAAAATCGAAAAAGGAGAATGGATTGAAGCAGAATACGTTAAAGTTGTGACTGATTCTGAAGACTTTTGCAATGAAAAGAAGCACAATGAATCTTGCAGACCAGTAATAAGTTCAATACATGTATGGCTAACTTGTTTTTTGACAGATGAAAATGAAAAATGTTATATATATATATATATATATATATATATATATATATATATATATATATATATATATATATATATATATATATAAAATTCGTTTTTGTAATAATATAAAATGTAACAAAATTTTCATAAATTTATGAAATATATGTGGGTTATGCCGCCGTATATTTCATATATATATATATATATATATATATATATATATATATATATATCTTATTATACATCTTATCATAACTATTATTATTATTATTTCTCCGTTTAATATATTATAATATCATATTAAAACTTTTACGGCGGCATAACCCACATATATTTCATAAATTTATGAAAATTTTGTTACATTTTATATTATTACAAAAACGAATTTTCCTAAATAATTTTCCTGGGCATTTTTCACATTATATACTATGTTATTGAAACAACGTCATGCCGAACGTACTCTAGAACTTTTCTATTTCTCTTCACTCTTAAAAAATTAACAAAATAGTCATGTATTAGCCACTCAGATAATGTTAAGATAACTTTGAAGTATAAATCTAAGGTTAAAATTTAAACGTTGAGCATTATAATTAAATTTATACCAAATCTTTAAATAAATAAACCATTTATTTATCCAGCCCTTTTTGAACAAGAAAATCTTACGTAAGGAAATGGGGTAGGGGTCATCAAAAACTTACGGTTCCTTATGTGGGCGAAGGGGTGGGGGGGAGTTAAATTACAGAAAATAACCGTTACGTAATTTCTACGCGGCCCCTTATGATAAAATGGTTAATTTTTTTTATAATATCCATTTTTCTTTAAAATTCTTATATTTTAGAAGATTAAATCTACGTGTCCAATGCTGTACTTTAATTACTAAAAGAATAAGTTGCTACGATCTGCAAAGTATTTAATTCAATAATTGATATATCAATCACGGTAAATCTATTTTATTCTACATCTTAATACAAGTGCTTACACCAGTTACATAACCAATTTATAAACTATTTCGTCCATTATTATTTTCACTTGTTAAAAGTTTGTTACATAAGTTAGCAATTTAAAATAATTAATTTCATTCGAAAAAAGAAGCACACCATCTCAGCCACAATTTCGTAAAGGGTATACAGAGGAGCAAAATTGTATACCTTCTCGATTCGTGTCAGCTAGTTATATGGATGACGAGTCGACGTATAGCCGGTCGCAAAAAGGGGCAAAAATGGCGCGCCACGTCGAACGCCAAACATTATAATAAATCAGCCGAAGCTTCGACGTGAATGTGAAATTGCCGGAACCGATATGCTCGTGTATAACACGCCGCAGCACTATGTATATATAGTTGGCTGGAAAACGAGGGGATGACACGATCGACTGCGCTTCGCAGCGAAAAAGAAAGAGAGAGAAAGAGACACAGGAGAAAAATGAAGCTGAGAGGGAGAGAGAGATGAAAAACAAGAGAGAAAGAGAGTCGATCGTTGGGGTCGATCAAAGGAAATGGGCCATTGTGAACATTATTTGTCATGCTGCCTCCGAACCTATGGGACTCCAAATCATGTGTATAGCGAGAGCCACTTTCTCGTCTATCTGTGTATTATGCGTCTATGGGGAGTTCGCGACAATATAGCCGTCGATGACAGAAAAAATTATACGGATTTTCGAAATCTGTGATGGCTGTATGCGCATCCAATCCGAATAAATCCTTTTACGAATTTTTAATTCTTACTAAAATTGTATACAAAAATGTAATTAAAATTAGACAATTGTACAAATATTGGTAGATAATCTAAGAATACGAATTGATGAGCCATTACATAATGATATTAGTTTCTACATTTGCCTTTCTATATTTAACCATTTTAAAAATAAAAATACTTATTATATATATATATATATATATATGTATTAGTGAAATTTAACTGTTGTAATTTTTATTTTTAATTTATTATGTATACGTATATTTTTAAACGCTGCTTAATATGTAATATGTATAGTTCTCAATTAACATAATAAACAAATAACCCGTCGGCGATTCTCTGAGATGGCAAATTAACTTATCTTAATGTGTAGAATTCGACTTGCAATTTACGATATTAATTAACAATAAACGATAACGATAAAGATACCACGTCGCTTAGACATTTTAGCTCTCTTCTTTTTCTTGCGCGTCATTAATTTATGCCAATTTACATGAAACTCCTATAATCCACGGAGATTTCTTGCTGAATTAATTTTCGGTGTCTTGCAATCGAGTGCTAATATTCATATAGATGATGTGAAAATGTTAGAGAGTAACGGCGCACAAGTTGACCTTTTATCAGTATTCAAATTTACTGAAATTTAGTGATGAACTAATGAAAGCACATTAAATGCAAAATAAATGTTTATAATTTTTGCCTTGAAAGTTAACTATGTACTAAATTTAATTATACTTGCTATTTCAACACTAGTTATAAGATTTATATAAATAATACTAAATTTGTAGTTGTAAATATATTTCATACAATTTACACGTACTGCAGGATGATGAAAAGAGAAGAAATAAAAAAGAACGGAAATAGAGTTATAAATTTCCTGTAGAGTCTGCATATGTATATTTAAAAAATTCTCTAATTTATTACAAATTATATGACGTAGATATGTTTCTGAGGATTTTAGGATGCATTTATCTGAATAAAAAATAGAATATAAAACTACAACAATATAAAACTACAAGCATTCTTATGTAATTAATTAACATAACAAATAAACAATATTCAATAATTCTATAATACTTATTCGAATAGGACTATAATTTTGTACACAGAGAGAATTTTCTAATAAAAATTATAACGAAATTCAGGGTAAAAATTACCGTAAATAACTATAAAGCTGGGACACTCCTACTTTCTGGCACTTTTTACTGACATTTTACTATAAAAATTACCTCATTGACTACAAATTTTACTGCACAGACTATAAATTTTACCGCACTGAATGGTAAAATTTGCCTGATTTGAGAAAAAGAAGACAGCTGATAAAGAAAACAACTGAGCGTGTACACATTTTAGGTTAACTCAAATATAAATGTGTATAATGTACTTATTTAAGTATTAATGATACTGCTACAACAATTGGAAGAAAATCCAGATTTTTAAAAAATATTTCGTACAAATTTTACCACAAATTTTGGTTTTCTCTAAGATTTATACAGGGAACTTTTAATCTATGGCAGGCAAATTTTACCCTTCAGTACGGTAAAATTTATCGTAAATATCAATAAAAACTGCCGGAAAGTTAGAGTGTACCAGCTTTATAGTCATTCACGGTAATTTTTACTGCGAATTTCGTCATAATTTTTATTAGAAAATTCTCTCCGTGTACTATATTAATTAATCTCTCAATTCAAATTTCAATTATAAATACTTATGAATGTAAGTACAAATTTCAACACGAATCTCAAACCGCCAACATTTCTCGATTTAATCTGAAAATCAAAACACATCGAGTCGGTACGTGAATCTCCTCTTCTCGCCTTCATGCAAAACCACCCCATATTTACGTCATCCTCTATATATCCAACGTGCGGCATAGTCGGCATCGGCTGTTTATTTTGCGCGCGCGATCACTGTTCTGCGGCTGTGCGGAAACCCGGTGGTGTATGAAAGTCTATACACGCGCGGTCCCCGAGGTGCTGTTAGACAACTTTGCGCGTCGATTGGCTCGTTGATTAGAACGAGTGAGCTCGCTCGGATACGACGCGATAGACTACAGCACCTGCGCGCTGCACGTATTTCGGAGAGCGTGATTCGATTTCTCTGTACTGATTCATTTCTCTGTACTGAGTAATTTTTTGCTTTTATTTTTATTTTGAGAAAGTTACGTGGCGGTTGAATATAATTAGAGAGAATTGTTAGTTATTGTTTATTGAATATATAAATGCAATCGAATTAATTTGGAACCATAATCGGATCGAGGTGACACAGTTCATTAACTTACAATTAACAGCGAATACAATAGGTTCAATTAGTGATTGAAATGTAGAGTGTAATGTAGATTTTGTTATTCAAAATTTAAGTTCATTTTTATTCAACGATTATGCTGTTTTTTGTTGAAGAAGGAATATACTAATATTTGATTAGCAGTATATTATTGATATGTTTTAAGCTATATATTAATATTTAATTTGTAACATTAGAATAGAGCTTCTCAATTTGACAAATGGAATACTTACTCTTTTATAACAATTCTAAGAGTAACATGAAAACCTGCTGTCAATAGATGTGCATTCAGCTTCCTTTAACTACAACAATTGTTATTATTTATCAAATGAATCCTAGATGCATATCCACATTTTTTTCTTAAATTAATATATCATATAAATAATATATTATATACATTGATGTAAAACTTTAATAATATTTTAGTTTTCATATGTTATTGTGAATAATATACCAAAAACGTGTCCTCCAAGCTTGAGATAACTACACAAAGCCATTCTCAAACAATGACGCTTCGAAGAGTTATCAAGAAATATGTTTTTGTTATATCATATTGCTTTCTCAAAGAGAAATTATTATTATTTTATTTATTATTAATTACTATTTTATTTTCTGACAATTGACGACCTTCTATAAATTGTTAATCAGGTTTTTAAAAAAGTGTATGCTGGTACATAAGCACATTTATGTCTTTCGTCATTGGTGGATTCATGCATGCGTGGGCGAATGAATTAATGCGTAAGCGAATGTATGAAAGGATATGGGTAGGTGAATTAATCCGTGGGTTAGATAGACGGATGATTTCGTACTAGGCTGTATGAATGCGTGGGTTGATGGATAAATATGTGTAGATATATGAAAGTATATGGGTGAATGAATGGACTCGTGGGTCGATGGTTGGATGTGTGGGTGAGTGGATATATGCGTGGGTTGATGGGTACATGTATATGGGTGGATACATATATGCGTAGGTGGGTGGATGGATGTATAGGTGGGTGGATTAATGCATAGGTGGATAGATGAATGCGATGGTGGATACATGAATGCGTGGGTGGATAGATCAAAGTATATAGATAAAGGAATCGATGCGTGGATGGATGGGTGGGTAGATTATTGCATGGGTGAATGGACGGATGGGTTGATTGATGCGAACATGGGTAGTTGAAATGATGCGTAGATAGATGGATAAAAGTATATTGGTGGATGAATTGGTGAGTGGATGGATGGATAAACGCGTGGGTGTATGGATAGACGCGTACATGGATGGATGAATTCATGGGTGGATGGATAAAAAGAATAATAATATAAGTAGGTAAATTAAAGCGTGGGTGAATTGATGGTCGCGTGGGTGCATTGATGGACTCGTGAATGAATGAATGAATGAATAGGTGGATGGATGGATGGAAGTATATCGGTGGGTGAATTAATGCGTGGGTGGATGGATGAACGCGTGGGTAGGTTGATAAACGTGTGGGTGGGTGCATGGATACGTGGTTGGATGGCTGGACATGTAAGGGTGGATGCACGAAAAAAATGCTTTGTTAAATTAAGAAAGTTACTTGGTAAAATACGCACTAACTATTTTTTTAATACACTTACCAAGTAATTTGTGTTTCTATAAAGTGATGTGTTAATTTGACTAACCCATTTGTTCAATTAAGGTAAGTGTAATAAAAAAATAGTGTGTATTTTACCAAGTGACTTTCTTACATTAACAAAGCATTTTTTCCCGTGTAGTAGTGAATGTATAGAAGTATGCGTGGCTGGTTAAGCAAATGGATGGAAGTATACGGTCAGATAGATTGATACATGTGTGGATGAATGAAAGTGTATGTTCAGATGAATGAAAGGATAATGGTAGATGGATGGACGCGTGGGTGGATTCTTGGGTGAGCGGATGGATGTGCGGATGGATAGATGGATGCGTGAGTGGATGGACGAATGCGAGGGTGACTGAATGTGTGCGAAGGTAAATTAATGAATACGTGGATAGTTGGATGGAATTATACGTGAGAATGAATTGATGCGTGTATAGATGGATAAAAGAACGTGGATGAATGAATTGATGCGTTGCTGGATCGATGAATGCGTGGATGAATGAATTGATGCGCAGGTAAATGTATGAAAGTGTAGGGAGGATGTACCGTTTGTGACCATTGCTCCGGTTCTGGCGGATTAAATACAGTTCTTTTTGATTAAATACAACAATATTTTATTTTAATAAAGTTGTATTTATAAAACTTTTGTAAAACTTTTTATATATAATTATAATTATATAATTATATAACCTTTCCTTTACAACACTTTACGTAGAAATTTTCGGTTTTAACCTCTTTATATAACCTTTGTTTATTTTAACTTCTTTATAAAAAACTTTTCCCTTTTAATGGCATTGCAAGTAATGAATTAACATAGTAGATTTAATAAAGATTTGTATGGCAAGTATGGCGAGTACTACTGCTATAACGTGCTAAATCTTGCTTGTTCGAATAAAATTTATTAATTCATAAAACCGTTATATCAATACAAGACAATTTAAATTAGTAATGCTACTTGAGTTTCTACAATAAAATAATGTACGCGGTATTAAGTACAAAATTTTTGTGCCTGGGGCTCCGGAAATATACATATAGAGCCGGAACTGGACGAGTGTCAGTGCCGTGAGGTACAAACAGTATCAGTGCGGGGAGAGTAACAGTGCCGTGAGAACCTGTGCGGGGAGGTTCTACTTTAACTTAAATAGTTTATTAACATATGTAGACTTAAGGGAAAGCACAAGACCTCCTTTAACCGCCGATAAATATATTTCTAATTCTCGATCTTGATAATAATTCGAATATTCCGCTACTTATTTTCCATAAATAAAACGACTCTTAATATATAAAATAGATCATTATCTTCGTTTGCTGATATTGATATGGTGAGGTTTAATAAATGATTTTTGCAAACCAAACAGACAATTTTATTTGTCAGCGACGTTTCGGCAGCATTTCACTGCCCTCATCAGGCTATACCTTTATTTAAATATTTCATATTACACCATTATTAAAAAGCATTGTAAAAAAAAAATATATTTATATGTGATTTTATATGAAATTTGTTGTTAACATAAATACTTACAATATTTACATGGTACGGATGTTACATTTTTTAAGACCAATACATGTACAAGATATATACGTTACTCGCTATATGAACAATATAAAAATATAATAATAAGTTAGTGATTTTGTACTATTTTCTTAATTGCACAGAAATTGAGGTTAAGTTGCCATAAATACCTTTCATTTTCTTAATCGTCCTTATTTTAAAACTTATAATATTAAAACAATAAATAGCACATTGTAAATATAAATATAAATAAAAGAAGTCCATAGTTAAAAATGTTATAAGTTATAAATAAGTAAAAAATGAAATATCACAGAAGATTTAATACTATCAGTAGGTACGACAAGACTTTTCTATCACAGACGGTTACTAGACGTTATTTTGAATATCTGAGCATGCTCAAAAGAGCCTTTTGATGGAGTGATTTCAAAATATTTAAAACTGACTAATTTGTAGACTAGATAAAAGAAAACAGCATTATCTAATATTGCACAATTAATCACAATTTAATTATTAAAAACTTAATTATTAATATAGATAAACTAACTCTAATAATGCACAAATTATCACATGAAGTTAAAGAAAATATTTTAAATTTTTAATGCCTGTTATTATATGTGCGCACGCATCTCTTTGTATACGCAACGCGCGTGTGCGAATATAATGACAATAATGAAACTCGTCAATTTTGTCAGTGACCGAATGTGTATAGCTACTTCAAACAAAAGATATTTATTACTTATTATATTTGCTTTTCATGTTATTGATCAATGGAAAGTAATGATAGTTTAATTTTTGGGTGCCCTCTTTAATATTAATAGAATTTTTTTGTAATTTTATATCTACCATTTCTGAAATTAATCTCTTTCTCCAATTACGTTCTTTATCCAGGATTTTTGTATCGTTAAAATTAAAGGAGTGACCTTCCTAATGTGGTCATTAATAGCATATGATTTATTCTCAATATTCGTATTCGCTTCATGTTCATCAACACGTACAGTCAGCTGACGTTTGGTTTCACCTACGTATGAAGCATTACAATCATGGCATTCTATTTTATAAACCACATTAGTACAAGCTCCTGTCTCTTGCTTGTCTTTACCCCGAGTAATAATAGAACTTAAATTTTTATGTGTTTTTGGAATAGTTTGAACATTGTTTTGACTTAAAATATTTTTTGCTTTCTCGTAAAACTCTGGGATATAGGGCAAAGTTACTACTGTTTCAGGTTTTTTTCTTGTGTTTGTGATCCTATTGTTATTGTTACTATTATTATTATTAAATTTTATTTTATCTAAACGTTTTTTTATATGAAATTCTAAGAATTTTTTGGATAAGCATTATCTCTTAATAAATTTCTTACAATCTTCAAGTTATTAACGTTATATTTTTCCTGTGCAAGTAAAATTGCCTTATCCATTGTAAGAAATTTATTAAGAGAATTACTGGAAACAATCCACCACACACCTTACGCTCACTTTCAATTACTAATCTCAATCAACGCTACTTATACCGAGCAACCGGAGTTCGACTCCATCACCCTGCCGCGTAACCGTCGAGTCAATTATTTCGTTACAATACCAAATAATATACAATAAATATATAACAGAATAACATTTTACGGTTTAAACCATAGTCGCCAAGCGAGCGCAAGTGAGTGAGGGGTTGTCAGCTAGTTTGTATTATAAAAACAGCCAGTCGTTGCATTAAATAAATTACTTTCATCAACTAGCGTAATATTGTTTACAGTGATGTTTGCTTATGATAATTCAGTATTAGATTCATTATTTTAAAATAATCAAAAAAACATATGAACGGTTTATGAGCATTTTGACAAACAATATTGCGTAAAAAGAATTTTACAGTTTCATCCTTATCTCTTAAGAAAAATATTTTGTATAATTATTATTAAAAAATTAGAAATAAAATAACATGTTACCTTTAAGCAGAGGTTGGAGTCCTATATTTTACACCCAGTTACCAACATTATCGGTTTATTGTTTTACGCAGTCAATTTTTACTTTAATACAATTTTACGAACATTCGCACATTCTTAGTGATAATTAGATTGTGCCGTATGTTCGTGAAATTTGAAAATCTCATTTATTCATTGAATAAATTGAAAAACTGCAATGTCGGTATCCGGCATCCCCTTAAGTGCAGACATTTGATTATCCATTTAAAATTCTTATAATGTCTAAATATTTTATGGTCTATTGCTAAAACTGTAATTTTATTTATTACTAACAAAAAAATGTTTATGATTAATTAACAAAAGTAGAGATAAAAGATTGAACAAAAGTTTTTAATTATACTTAATTTTTATCTTCTCAATTATTCTTAATTAAATTTGTGACAATGATAAATTTTCTCACGTATTTAAAAACCATCTAGATATTTACAACAAATATATAAGTTCAAATTTAAAATTAAAATTTTATAACCGCATGCATACAGTAGCTCGAATAAAAGCACATGCCAAAGTGACTCGAAAGAGAGGCGCAGAGAAAAAGATACAAAGAAACGGAAACTAAATCATAAAAGTGAGAAACAGATCTAGAGAGGGAGAGCAAGTATGTGGTATAGTGTGCGAAGCGAATATAACAAGACCTCCCTTGATACGGCAGCTTATTGAGCGGAAGGGAGAGCTATACACCGCGTAGATTTTTTTCTCCTCGGGCTCTTTTGACGAATCACCGAGCGTATACGAAGAGTATCCCCTCGACACATTGTCACGCCAAAATGGAGTCGGAATGGAGCGTTTCGTTTTGTCGATTGCGTTATATACGCGTACGAGTCGAGTGTACGTATATGTGTACGCACAAACGGTATAATGGGTGCCCGCTCGCACGTCGTATCATATACGGGCGGTAATTTGAAACGTATGGACTTATTTACACTTGATTTTCATGCTGAATTACGGTTCAATTTACTACGGACAAAAGAAATGCAATGGCCTGTACACTGCGCGCAGAAGAAAAGAAGTGCTTATATAAACGTGTGATTGATTAATATATTGAAATATATGTATTGTGCGCGTATGAATACGCGTTAGTATTGTTGCGAGAAATTCTTGTTAGCAGTGTTCGAATTTGTTAATAGTTAATTAAACGTATTTCTTACTGCTTTAGATTTTCCATTTCAAGTGAGTACTATTATATAATTATGAGTGAGATAGCCTGGGCCACTTAAGCTTTGGCGTTAAAAATATAGTTGGATTTTAAAGTAATACTATAAAATGTTAAAACCCATACGAGTATAAAAATAAGAATTATAAATCGAAATTAAAAAATGAATTTATTATATGGGTTGAAAAAGAGATCTGTTTAAAAAGTCATTTTAGGTTATTCAATCAGTAGTGGCGGATAGACCGGGCTGCCTGATAAGCAATAACGTTTTTCTATCATTTAAACTTTGCAAATGAGCGTATTATATTTTTAGGAGATAGAAATTAAATAATAGAACAAACTAATCTAGAATTCTTCTGCATAAAATGCCGATCCAGTATCTATCGTGGCTTTCAAAGTATTCAATAGCGGTATCAGTAATTTTTTATGTTTTGGAATGTTGTGTAAACGTAAAATCATTAAAATTGATTTATTCCCACACAACTGAAAAACATATACTTATATACTTATAGTTTAAGGTTATTTTACATTAGAAAAATAGAGAATTATTGTTCCAGACAATACAGATTGCTCAAAATGGTGAATGACCCGGTCTACACGACTGTCTCCTAAATACTTGTTATTCTGAAAGTATGCAGATATCGTAATTATAGACTCTCCTGTAATAAAACATTAAAGAAAACACCATTACAAATTATTCACATATCCCTACAATTTTTGTTCAATCCCCAATCAAGCGAAAAAAGAAATGAAGCCGCACAAAATTGCAAATCAGCACGCTTCAGGCCTGCTCCCACTGGTTCACGTTTCTACAAATCCCACAGCATCGCGACAATCAGCGAATTAACACGCCCGAGTCCATCGCTCATGCATCCTGCTGCTCCTGCTCCTGCTCCGCGTTTATATCGATTGAGGGGAGGCTGCGCAGCGAGATATGATGGAGAGCTGGGAGCTAGGAGCTGGAGCTCGAAAGAGGGGCTGGTACTGTTACCATGGCGACGACGAGAGCGGCAGCGACGGCGGCAGGAGCCGAGGGACGTTTACGTTAATGCCCTGGAATTACGGGACGTGATTTCGAGTCTCCTCAACGGAGGACGCTTTAGCGATAATGTAATTTTATCTCTACGTCTATCTCTATCTCGTCCCCGGTTATATATGTCGAGGTATATCGCCGCCTCCTGGCTGGGTAGCCGTTTATATATATTGGACGATGTGTACTTTGCAGCCCGCTTCCCCCCTCTGCTCGCGTTGAATTTGCTTGGCTATGGTGGATGTGTGCTTGTCATTATCGGATCTCTCCCTCGTCGACGTCTTTCTCGTTACGGTGATCTCGTGTATAAGTCTTCACTTTTTTGTTGTGGTAATGGAGAGGAGGATGTAGACTCAGGAGTAAAGGTGCGTGTGTGTGTGTAACGTGTGTTTGGATGAGTTTGTTTTAGAATTGCTGATTTGGAGATTTTTAATAAGACTGGGGAGATTGGATTCATACTGGAGTGGAAATTGGCAGTATATAATATGAATTTTTGCATGAACGTTGTAGAAAGCAATAAAAGATTATACATTTGAAATAAATGTAAATTATAATAACCAAAGGAATAGTAATCAACCGGCGTTCATAATTTATCAACTTATAAAAACTACTTAAACTTTTTTTAAGTATTAGGCAACTGATATCTTTTTCTTTTGTAAGATTTTTGTAATCCTTTCAAGCCTGTATCAGGTTCTTTTGAGCCTATAATTATTTTTCATATTTTAAAATGAAATATATTTGATGTGAATAAGGGAGTAGGAAAACCGGGGTATAACATACTCCGACATATATCCGACTCTATCATACAGTGTAAAGCAAAAATTATTGAAATCATTTTAGTATGTACTAGGAAGATAAGAAATATGAATATACGATATTTAATCATTCTAAATGATTAGGTGGTCAAATAAGAAGTGAAGTATAAAATTAATCACTATTATAAATTTTAACTTATTTATTTACCGACTGGTGACAACCGAGATCACTCTAGTAAGAATCAAAGCACATGGTATAATTATAGTGCTATCTAAGGGCCTTTAAGAAGCTACCTCAGAAGTTACAATTAGATAAACAATAAATTATTTAAATTTAGTATAAATTTAGATTTCGTGATGTTATAAATATTTAGAAAAAAGACAAAATTTAATATTTCGTGTTCCTATAGTTTCTTAAAAAATTATAATAATGCTAGAACGAAAGGTGCCTTACCATTTAAAGAAAGTCAACCAAAAATTCTTCTGTGACAAATTGCAAAAAAAAATATCACTGTGAATGATTATTTATTACGCGAAAAAATTAGATTTGTGTTTGCTAATATAATAAAAAGCAAATGTTACTCCAATTATGAAGCAAAATTTACTTTTAATATTGGCTACTTAACAGTTAAGCACTTTTTGCCCTAGAATTAGGGCAAGAGAGTCAATTACTGCGCCCTGCATCAATAGGTTACATACTGTGCTCCTCGGTATTTTATAGTAGCTCCAAGGAGACACTGCGATACGCTTGCTGGGCTCACTAGTTGCCCCTCTCATCTTAATTAAGATTTCCCTACACCCAGAGCTCCCAATTTTTTCTACTCAAACATACCATCCCTCAAAAAAATCAACAAAAATCCTCATTTTTCTCTATACACTCCCTCAATCACTCTTCAAATCACACCCCCCAGCAAACACCACCCAAACCCATCCAACTCAACCAGCACCTCTTTATTTCTAAAAAAAACTTACATGCCGATGCCCTCGCCGTATACCACAACACAGCTCCAGCTCCCTCTATATGCCCCCTCTCCCTCTCGTACACCACTCGGGCGACGCTCTGTCGGTTGCCCCCTCTCCTGCGTCGGGTGGCGCAGCGTCGTCGTCCCCAGCGCCCCGCCCCCTCGAGCCGAGCGCGCTGGATCGATTGGCCGGCGGCGCGCGGAGGCCACCGCCCGCCGGCGGGGAAGCGCTCCGTGCGTGGAAAAGCCATCGCCGCGTCGTGTCGCGTTCTCTCTCTCCTCGCGCGGCGGCGGCGCGCGATCGAATCAACCGCCTCGGCTCGTTAGCGCAAAATTGCGAGACATTAACTCCGGCTATACAGCTATACGGCGCGTGAGAGCAGAGAGCGATGAGGAGCGAGAGGGGTAGAGGGCTGGAGGGGGTAAGGCTCTGCTTTTATCTCTGGCAGTGGGTATGGGTATGCTTAAGGGTGTATTCACATGAGTGCACTGCTGGGATGAGTTCTGATTTTATGACGGACAGGATATATATGTGGACATCGTTGTATCGATAGGTCTATTGTAGGGACATTTGCCTATACTACTTACATTTTGTTTTTAATTATTTAAAAGTGCAGATACTCGTACAGGTGATCATCAGTTACATACAAAAAAATGTATGTGATGATTTCAAATGTATAATCTCTAAAGACTTTTTGAGGACATCGTAATTTCCGAAGCTTTTTTACAGATTCTGTTTACGTAAAACATATGTGTTGAAGAACTATGCCCAGTTTGAGCCCCGAGTGAACATGATATGAGATTTATATTAATCTATAGGGGAGAAGTTTAAAGTACGAAACAAAAGGTTTTAAATGCCTAGTGGAACACTGGTGACTTTTGAGCTTAATTTCTCTCTCCAGATTCCACTTCTTAAAATACCTTTAAAAAATGTTCCTTCCGCGCTCTATAATCCTAACCATGTTTTGATACTGTATCGGGGGCCCAATTTCTATAGAAAACTGGGCATAGTTCTCGTTCCTGTTATGTATTATAAATTCTTGTACGTAATGGCTTATAAGTTTTCGCAGTACGACATTTCACACTACTATTTTGATAGTTGAAAACCACACTTTTTAAGAACGAAATTACAGTTTTTTTTTTCTAATTTGTTTCAAACATACATTAATAATATCAAAGAGCAAAGGTATAATGGATAGGCTAACTTTTTTATGAGTTGATTTTGTTAATGGATTCGCCAATTTATTTACTTGACTATTGCGCAATTTCTTACTGAACACTAGACAATCGGTGCTTCAGATATATTTTTTGTTATAATATCTAAATTGTTTTTTCCGTGCATAATTTGGACTTTTCTGTAAACGTAATATCAATCATAAAAAATCAACAATAGTTATATACACTACAGTTCTGATACCAGAAGACAACGCGAAAAATGATATATTTCATAACACTACCAAAAGTTTATATAACCATTTATTCATTTATTATACGTACATCCGAAAAAAGGTAGAAAACATCTAAATTATTTAAAACTTCAGTCAATTTCGTGTAATGAATGTTCGCGAACCTCTTCGTTCCATAATCAAAACAGACGGTATACTATATCACAGCGAAGTCCAGCACAGCACTCGTGTGAACACCCCCTAACACTCGCAGCACTCGGGGGCGCAGTAAAGACCGAGCGAGAGAGAGACAATTTTATACTCGCGGCCGAAGCTCGTTCGGTCTTTTTCATGATGCGCGGCGCACTGCACTGCACTGGAGCCGCCTCTCAACGACGATGTCTTGATTATCGTGGCGACGAGCAGAGAGAGAGAGAGAGAGAGAGAAAGAGAAAGAAAGAGGGTAGGTATATGGCTTTCGCCACGGATGAGCGTAATTTGGCGCGATGACTAGGAAATGCGAGAGCACCTCGGCCGTATATATATGAGAGCCTGGGGAGATAATGGAGGCTCTTATTGGGTAATCGTTAGGTTGCAACGCGGGCCTGTAAAAAGACGTTGTAATTGTAGGATGGGACGAGAGGGGGTAGAGCATACATTGTATAAGTGGCTGTGTGCGGTGTGCATGTACGGTTTAACTTATTACGCGCGCGGGAAGGACCTTTGTGAAATTTATTGCCGAGCGAGGCTTTGCGAGATCGGTGCGCGTAAAAAGCCGAGAAGCGCAATTGCGAATTGTGTATTACAAAAATTATTTATGGATTTTAAGTGTAGAGTAAATTGATATGCATTTGAAAGTATGATTTACTTTATTCAAAGATATACTTATGTATTTATTGCGCGAATGAAACAATTGATTTTTTATGGATGAAATGTCACACGGCTGTCCGTTATGATAATTTATAAGTTTTATGAAATCAAAACTTTTGAACTTGTCAAAAAGATACTATAACAATTTATGAGATTCTTTTATTAATGAAATGTATTTTAATTTCTATTTTCTCTATATAAAAGAAACAATGTAGCAATCAACGTTGTATAACAAAAAAATGTGAAAATATCTCTAAATATAATAAATTGACAGCATAAATTTTATTTGCTTGAAACCTTTGAAACTTTTATGTTACCACGTTTTGCCTGTATCTACAATTACAATATCTAATTCTGTTTGCTCACTGCTTAAGTGTTTATAGATAATATATGTCGTTTTTAAATCTATTAGGCTAATTAAGAGTACTTATGGACAACTGTAAAAAATATATAACAAAGTATGATATTGCAAATCATATATAGTTGATGTTTTAAACCACAGAAAAAATTTGATAATGCAAATACTTTGAAACTCACACGATACAGAAAAATTGAACACATATTTATATAAAAAATGTAGAATATTTTTAGTATTAAGTATTTCACGAATAACATAATTTAAACTTTTAATAATATAAAATATATCATAATTAATAAATTATATTACCACTTTTATGTTATTCTTTATGTCCTTAAAAACATTGAAGCTCACAATCACGTACAAATTCCATTATAACGCTTTTAACAATCGCCCATATATAAATTTTGTACATTAACAGGGTATACAATAAAATGACCTCTTTATTTATGTAGGTCTCTTTAATTAATGGAATCATCGACTAATCCCGCAAGATCGACACATTTCACCATTGAAGGGCAATCTCAGCGAATCACCAGCGTACGACCGCGCGCAGGCGCGAGCGCGCACTTTAGCCGCTCCGCCAAGATATATAGTACAACATCCTGCGCAAAGCCCTTGGGCTTCTATTCGTCGTACCCTCGAGGCTCGTTCCTCGCTACAGTTCGCATTAGCTAACTACGCTCTGATTCGCTGCGGCCGAGGTCACCGCATAATGTACGTGGATCGGCGGACACTTTTTTCATGCTACTCAAGGAAAAGGCAATGACAGGTGAGAGAATTATGTTCCGATGCCTTTTATTCTTTCGAAAAGATGTTTTTTTCTAATATAAGTTAGGTTCTGCGTGTTACGTGTATTTTTTTTCTATTTTGTGTATTTATTCCTTGATTTTGATAGTTAAAATACTTGTTTTTATTTAAAATATTTTGTAGTATTAGAAATAGTAATAAAAAATAAATTTAATGAATAGCGTTACAGACGAGTTTTAGAACATGTGAATAGGAGTCAAATAAAAAATTTAGTTCATATGCTATTGAGAAAATTGTCTTGAATATGTATATTGTTTGTACAGGCTCAATATAATACATAATGTGAAGTCACATATAATTATCATCGAATTAGAGCGATTTATCAAGATCTGAAAAATAATATAAGTTTCCATATGTATTCTCATACAAACATTGCATTGAATATTGATTCATGAACGTTAGAAATATGCCTGAGTAATGTGAGAAACATACTACAGAAAAGTATCATGTAGTAAAGGCAACATTGACCCGTATTCAATAATTTCAAGAATTTCAATCTGAAAATTTGTAATATTATACGTTTATTTTTTTCAACGGTAAATTCATAGGTCAAGTAATATTTATCACTGCACGTATTATTAAAATATTTACTTATTAAGATAGTTCCTGCATGATATATAACACACTAAATGATCATTCAATGTAACATTTTTTTAGCACTTTACTGAAATATTTTAATCTAAGAGAATATAAGGGGGGTACAGGTAATGTGGCCACCTCCCCTGGAAGAAAATTGAGTATAAGTTATGATGAACGGTTATAATTATGACCATAATTTTAAGCATAATTATAAGCAGAAAATTAAGCATAATTATAAGCATATTATGCTGAACGATTGACAAACATCGACAACATCACCTTACTATGCCTAAAAATAAATTATTAATCTATTTTGCGTCTACATTAATTTAGTAAATTGATAATAATATTTAAATAATGTTAAAAAGAATTAGAAAATACAATTGCGTTTCTGTGCAGTTGAATACGGCGTTTTCCGGGCAAAACTTTGTCTGTCTGCGTGTATCTCTCTCTCTCTCTCTCTCTCTCTCTCATATTTTTGATTGTTATCAAAATAAAAAGTCTCTCTCTCTCTCTCTCTCTCTCTCTCTCTCTCTCTCTCTCTCTCTCTCTCTCTCTCTCTCTCTCTCTCTCTCTCTCTCTCTCTCTCTTCTCTCTCTCTTTCTCTCTCTCTCTCATGCTCTCTCACTGGTGGGCGCGTAATTGCGTATAGTTGCGACCGTTGCCTGCTTCTGCTTTATATCTTTATGCTAGGTTAGTTTTGATTTTTGATTTATAATGGAGCAAAATCGAAAAAAAGTTTATTCGAAAAAGGGAAGCGTCAAAAATTAGATAAACTTGTTCAGGAGTGTAGTGAATTTCAAGATTCGAGAAATGTTCCAATAAATAGCAGTTTAAGTGACGATAATAATTTAGATGATTTGCAGATTTCTGACTCCAATACTATTTCAAGTGACAATAATAGTGATAATGAGTTTAATAAATTTTTTAATTAAAGTGATAATAATTCAAGCAGTGACAGTACATGTAGGGAAGAATATTTTATGCTTCAAAATGAAGAATTTAGAGAGTTAGAAGAGTTACAAGAATGGTTATTGGGTATACCATTGATCATAATCTACAGCATTTTATGGTCATAATTATGTCGCCAGGTAGCGGGATTTATTAGCATAATATGTAGCATAAAATGATCATCTAGCATAAAATTCAGCATATTATGATCATTTTATGCCCAACAGTTCTACCAGGGTCAAGATACTTTTGATTCCCAGGAGATATATATCGGGTTTTGGGACTTCGGAAACTATTGAGACTTTTTTGCAAAAAACTGTACTCTCTGAACTTTAATTAAAGAAGTTGTAAGTAGTTAGAAATTATCCACTTTACCAACAGTATTGGTAAAGTGGCCATCTATCAGTTCTTATGGTAAAGTATATTTTTAACACAATTTGTTATATTGCAAGAGTAGATATTGTTAACTAATAAAGAAGAAGGATTTTTGTACTTTAAACACAAGGCGATATTTTTTTCTTCATTCAATTTTAATTTAGAAGGTCTCACTTTGTTTCTTTTATAATTTCTGGGAAACTTACCCATGGAAAAGTGGAAAAATAATTAAAACCCAAAGGGTTACACCCAATTGTTTATACTTGCACATTAGGGTGGTTCAAAATTTCCAAAAGTTTTCAAATTCAAAAGTCTCAAAAAAGTTAGTATTTGTCAAAAAAGTTAATTACATCAAACTATAAGAGATCCCATTTAAAATGTTAGTAAAGCGATGCATTACAGAGACTGTTATAACTTCCATATTTTTATATCCTATGCCAATTTTTCTCTAGATACTATTTGCAACACAGATTCAAAATAATTTTGGTTTTTGAACAATTATCAAAGATTAAGGTTATTAAAGATGTTAAAAAATAGCTTGTTTTCAGACAAAATTTTGACTTATACAATTGTTAACTCAATGAAAATTTTTTTTTGCCCGTTAGGGCGCAACTGATTTTAATTCTAGTAGTATAATCAATTTCCAAAACTTTTTTAGCATGAATAATTAAGTTTCAGTTATTTAATTCGCGATTAACGGAAATATTGCACAAGTGCTCATTAAAAAAGCTTAAATTAGATGTAGCCACCTTTAAATGTTGTACAGGCTTACTTTTAATATTTGAAAACTTTTGGGAATTTTGAACCACCCTATTGCACAGACACATGGATGCACTTATGAACAAATAGCTGTAATTCTTTGGGTTTTAATTATTTTAAAATTTTTCCACAGGTAAGTCCCCCTGAAATTATTCGAATGATACCGTTCATATTAAAATTAGACGAAGAATAAAAAATAACCGTGTGTTTAAAGTCCAAAAATCCTTCTTTTTCATTAGTTAACAATATCTACTCTTGCAATATCAAATATTTTGTTAAAAAAGAATAGGGTGCTCACGTAAATTCCCATTTGATACAATATAAGTACCGAAAGTAAAAACAAATTGCAGAAAATAATTCTATATTACCATATGATATGGTCATTGACAAATGACACTGATAATAATAAAATTCTAACTATAACCTAATAAATTAATTTTTATAGATGAAAAATGTAATACAGCACGAAAGTTATTATACTTAATTAAATTCCCATAAGACCATTCTTTATAAGAACGTGTCATTAAAATTTTTACAACTAATAAAATCGAAAGAAAAACAGGACGAAAAAAAATAAATCTCTCCGACAAAATAAAATAAATCTCCGAGCGAGCCTTAAAGAAAACTAGTCCCGTGTCAGCAAGAATCATAAAAAAAGTATTTCCTTTGATGTTCCTTGACATGACGTCAGCGACCTGAAACGCTAATCGTAACACTCGGAATTTCTCTCTCTCTCTCTCTCTCTCTCTCTCTCTCTCTCTCTCTCTCTCTCTGCGCCGTAATATACCGTATAGCTGTAAAAATGCGTAAAAAGGAGCCACCCGACGCTGCGACCTCGCGACGGGCGGTCCCTAAAGTATCTGCTTAATTACTGGAATTAGTGACACAACAGACTCTCTCTCTCTCTCTCTCTCTCCTCCTCGCGTATGTGTGTGTGTTTCGGGTCCTACATGTGGCGGTCCGTCAGTCGTGTCCACCACTTGACTCTCGAGTTACACCGTGCACCACGAACTGGTGCCGTTCGCGCGGCTCCTCTGCTTCCTTTCGCTTCGCTTCGTCTTCCCCGAAAACGCGTAAACTCTCGAGAGTCTCTCGAGAAACTCCAGTGGCCCTGATTTGTAATGTTTCTTTCCCCCGTGCTGCGCGTTGCGTATTTCGTGAATTTTGGGAATTTCGGTTTTTTGTGTGAGGACGTTAAAAGCGATTTGATGATTTTTGGTATTGGGGTATAATGAGGATTATTGTTCGTCGTCGGTAGTTGGTTAATGAGACTTGCGTAATTATAGCGTTTTATTTATGTGTTTGCCGGATTTTAAAAGTGAAATTTATGGTTGGGCTGGAAGGGATTCATTGAGTTGAGTTGGGTTCAAAGCTTTTATAGCGTTTAAATGTTCAGTCATATTATTTTTGTCGTTTAATTTACTTAATATAGGTTTATATGCCTTACTCTTGTATTCAACATTATATTTCTTACTAATTTTATAAGTAAATATTGCATGTATAAATATATATTAAAATATAGTGTAATATTAAACGTAAATTTAATAAAAAAAATTAATTACACTTAACTTAAAAAATTTAAAATGCATGATAATTGATGCTGTAAAAGGTAACCGGTTATAGGCGCAAAGTATTCGTTCAAATTTTCGCATTTTCGAGTACAAAAAGCTGCTTGTTGTATATTAATAGTGAAATATGGGCACGTATACGGAATAAGAACATATTTTATGAATTTTTATTAGCCGCTGACAATTGGTTACTGATTTTATTACGCAAGCTTTTTCGCAGCGCTCAAAATAGCCGACCGTGGAAAAGAAGTCGTGGGTGGACCAATTTTGCGGCAACAAAAGTAAATGAGATGTTACAACCTATATAATATGATTTTTCTAAAGGAAACATAAACAATATTAAAACTGAATAGAAAATAATAATATTAGAAGAATAAATACATTTAACAGGAATTTATGTTTATTTTAACAAATATAACGTGACGATTCATTAAAGTACAACGATCACTTGATTTTTTAAATTTATTTTACTTATTTCACAGATATGCTTCCAGTACAATAGGTAATTTAATTAAACCAGTCATGAGTAAAGAAACATGGTTCACTTATTTTTGAAGGCACATCATTTTAATAACGCTAGATATCTATCTATACTTTAGTTTCCGTGTACATGATAGGTATATATTGGAAATATCACGATTCGAAACATGCAACAATGCTATAGCTGAAAAATAGTGGACAGTAATAGATACAAGACAATATGTGTTTTTACTTATTACTTGGAGCCTAAACAAAGAGTTCGAATTCGAGGGATTATTTAGTTTAAATATATGAGTTCGAATTCGAGGGATTATTTAGTTAAAATATATATATAATATAACCCGTGCAGCAAATCTCATGTAAACCAGACCCGATTCAGACTAGATTTCCGTAGGCCAGGTAGGAATCGGACGGGAAAACCGCACTATATCCGGGCTCCGATTTGTATACCATTTTTTATACGATTCGGCTTAGAAATCTACGCCCGATTCCGACCCGATTTTCGGACGTTAATCTCCAGTAAAGAAAAAATTATTCACTTCCTTCGCGTGTACTACTCTACAGGTATTAATTCTTTTTTAAAATAAGTTTTAATGACAGTAGTTATTATATGATTATCTGAAACAGAAATATAGAAATAATTATAAATTAAAGAATTTCTGGATGATGGGGGGAATTGAACTGGCGATCTTGAGACTGCTGTGCTGATGCTCTAACCACTTGACCACATGGGCCTGTCACTTGCGTAACTACAAATCTTATATTAATGTTACACGTTAAAGTTCACATTTATACTCTTATTATTCGTAGGTATTTATATAATATCTAATACCATTCTTTTTAAGAGAAGATTTATATAATTAAAATATGGAATAGTTATCAAGGAGATAAGAAATACTGACACGATTCCTAACTTACCGATGTAATTTTTTGTATATATTTTTAGAATTTTTTCTTCTCTTTTATATTGATACAATAAAAGAGATCTTTATCAAAAACATGTAAAGAACTAACTCGATTCCAACCTTACCGGTTTTTTAGTTTTATAATTTTCAGTTAAAGGTTTTTATTAATTATTGTAGGAGAAGAATGAATTAAAAAAATATAAGGTATAATTAAATATTTTTATATTTTTTAATTTATTTTTCTCAAACAATTAACAATAAAATTTCATGAAAATTTAGAAAATTTAATTTTTCAATTAATTCAAAATTTACCAAACAAAAAAACTATTCATTTAAGTGGATGCCAGTTACCGATAGCAGATTCCTACTGTCCCACGCATATTTTTTGCTATTTATTTATTTCTTTATTTAAATAATAATGATTTGATTAAAATAAAACTAAACATTTCTCTTTTCGATTGAGAACAATAAATATTAGGTAATATTATAAGTCCCAAAAAAGTACTTATCTTTTTTTTAAGGAAATCAAAAACAATTATTTATTTTAGAATATAGATAACTTTTGGTGAAATCTTTCTTATTCCGAATGACGAAAACTTACTTAGACAAGGACATCAATATTCGACGGTCACTTAATAATTTTAATTGACATTAAAATCAAAAGTTCTAGAAATGTACCTACTTGCATTTTCAAAAAGTTCAATATCCTAATATAAATCAGCAGGGTTTTTAAAATATTTCTGGAAGTCAATGTACTCTAAACGTGTCGAATCTACCGTCTAATTAAACGATAAATTAGCCTATTGGTAAACCAGCTAATTACATCCTCATTATCCCGTAATAAGTTATTATAAAGCAATTTCAAACCTGTCGAAGCCAAACTGCGTCTCTCCCACCTGCTTACGTACACATCTACACAACTTCGGCGCAGTCAAAGCGGAAATTTCGTGGCGCCTATAATGACCAGACATATACTCCCTCCGTTCAGCGCCTTTCGTACCACTATTATAAAACGCGCAACGCTTTAATGGAAAATTAACCGACTCCTTTCCGGGTGATACCGCGTGAGCGTGAACTGGTTTGTTCATAGAGGGGAAAAAAAAAGTTTTTCTATATAATGCGTTGAGTGCCGCGCCTGGCTAATGAGCCCGTTAATGACGGAACGCGTGTGCGCAGTTGAGTTTCAGGTAACACGCCCCCATCGTGACTAAACTAGAGAGAAAAAGTTTAACCATTAAAAGTGGAAGCGTTTTTCCTGACAAAGCCGGCTATTGTATTATGCGTGAAAAAATAGTTTTTCTTTTGTGAAGTTTTACTATCGATCATTCACGTTGCGTATGAAGCTAATATTTAAAAATGAAAAATGAATGTATGTTGTATAGGTGTTTGTTGAAATGAGTTATCTAATGCGTGTATGCTTTTTAAATATAGATTTTTTATATCATGAATAACAATATCAATGTTTAAACTAATTAAATACTATTATTATTAATCCCACAGTTCATTAATTTTTAATATTAAACAAAATTTTTAATTCACCATCGATATAGACGATAAAAATATATAACGATCAAAACTAAGGAAAAAATTACATTTGTTATTCTAGATAAAAAGGTCATAAAAATGTGATCAATTGGTCAGTTAGTTGTAAATAAAATGACAAATTTGGCAACGCGGGATTAAAAAGTTTATCAAAGAAGAACAACGAAAATTTTGATTGCTTTAATAAAATTTAGTATGAAATATCCTCTGTATCATGAACATTTTTGCTTAATTGCGATTTGAGTTAGCTTCTGCTATATATATAATATATAATATATAATTATATAATATACATAGCTATAAATATATATATAAAAGTTTTTTTTGTTTTTTTATGTCTTTTATTTTTTATTTTTTATTTTTTATTTTTAGGTTTTTGTTTTTCGGATGTTTTGATTCAGTACAAATAGTATCATCGATCCAGCAAAATGGCATTTGAAAGAGCATAAAATTACCTAACTTTTCAGACCTGAAAGTTTGGATAAGGTTCCCTTCTTTTGTTATACACAAAAACGTCAATTTTTGTTTAACCGATTATATCTCGGATACAATACTTATGATGGAAAATTCTTGAAGAAATTTGAGATGATTAGGAATCTAGAGAAGAATGTTCAGTAAAATTTTTTAATCTTAAGTTTTTTCTTTTAACGAGAAAAGAAATTAAAAAAAATCTATTTTCTATTTCCCACGATAACTGAAGGAAATCGGCAGCATTTTATCTGAAACTTTACAAAAAAGTAGCTTCTTAGTATCTCATGACCTGTATGTTTTTCCAGATCATGAGGTCTTTTATTTTCTAAAAAATTGAGGTCATATGTTTCTTGAAATTTGTTTTTGATCGCTTATATCTCGAGAACGGCGCGGTCACTCTTTATCAAACGGGACTCATTTTTTTTGTTTTCGATTGACGATTCAAAATTCAAAAGAAATTTCTAGATCCATCAATTTGGTTTTGTTTTATACAAATTTTTCGATTATTCGATTTATGAGTTTTAAATTTTTGTGTTTTTGACTTGCTAGAAATATTATGATTCATTTGGTGTAAACGCATTAAAAAGAGCATAAAATTAGCTATATTTTATAACCGCAAATTTTAGATAGGCTCTTACCCTTCTTTTGTTATATACGAAATTGAAATTTTTAGTTTAAACGGTTATATTTCGGAAAGATATAGCAATTTAAAATTAATTTATAACAACAAATAATTTCATAATGGAGCAATTAATTTAGTTTAAGGAAGAGCTAAGTGCCAATGAATTAGCAGCAGTTGTAATATAATATGGTATTCTGAACATTATTTTTTTAATCTAAAGTAGGTATAATCTACGTTAGTTTAACGCTTGCTAAACCTATTATCTTTTCATACAGCCTGGTGGGTATACTATAGTATTTAATTTTTTTACAGAATTATTAATAATTATAATAAATGATTGCTAGGATTCTTTTTACTTTATAGCAATTCTGCTTCACTCAGTTTGATATTAAATATATTTCGAAAGTATGTTGAAAGTTTCAAGTGATTCCAGCAACGATTTAATTGCTCTTAAATCCGCGAATAAGTGATTTTTTGTTAAAATCAGAGTTCCCGCTTCATGGGTGTATCATCAGGCTGAATATAGAGATAAATTTGCAGACCAAAGTTACTTAAATAAACGTGGAGTATTTATACCATCTTCAAATAAGAAACAGTTTCATTCGTCTAATCCTATATATAGAGACAGGTGAAAAATAAGAGAAATACATGAAGTATACGATCTTTAGATAAAAAAAAGTTTCACAATGTCTGCTCCTATATTTAGAAAAGGGAAAAATGAGTTTTGCGCTCTGAATCGCGCTTTCTTTTGAACTTCTATAAAATCGACAATTTCCCTACATTCCGTAAAATCGTCAATCCCCTTTTATTCCGTAACATCGACATTTCTCCCACATTCCCTAAAATCGGCAATATTCTCCTCCCACCGCCAAAAATAGTCTCAAACTTGCGCCATCACGTATACCCACCCGCTTCATCGAGCCCAGCGCCTCGCCATTTGCAACGACGCACCCGCGCATCACACCGCAAGCTCCGAGAGAGCCGATCGTGCACGCGGGCTCTACTCCACTCGCGCGCTCGTAAAAAGATCGAGAGATTGCTCCGGCGCGCTTTACGAGCTCTCGAGCCCTTGCCGCAGCAGCACAGCCTCTCTCTCTCTCTCTGTCTTCGAGATTATTTGAGAAAATGGAATCCTTTGCGGGGATTGCGCGAGGCCCTTTGATTTTATACGCCCGCAAAATCGCTCTCGTCGAATGCAAAACCGCGTAGCAGATGTGGAAAATCGTAAAGCCGCGCGGAAACTGTAGCACGCGAATACGAGCCGCATGCGCGCGCGTGCTGGTATTCGTAACAGAGGTAGCGAGGTTTTATTGCGCCGGTTTTCTGTATTGCACCGTATTTTTTCTTTAAGGATGGGGTGGCTGTGTGCTGTATGGTGCATGTGACAAAAATTGGTTATGGAATCTGGAATTTCAATTTGGTTGTTTAGGTGTTTTGCTATGAGCTAGGAAAATTCATTTACGGGAATTATTTTAAAATAGTGATTTATGTAATGCTATTTGCTATAATTTTTCATAATTGAGTATGTTTGCGGATAATCAGATTCTATTTAATACAATGTTTTGCTTCTTATGGTTATATCGATGATTCTCGTGAAGGGTAAGCATACTTTTTGGGTTTGCTATGAAGACTATCACGACTAGGGTATCATTAGGGTATCATTTAGATGGGATACTATTTCATTGGGGTACGATTCGGACAGGGTATCATCCGATTGGAGTAACATTCAGATGGACAGCATTCCATTAGAATACAAATCGAATGTGATACCATCTTATTGGGGTACTATTCAGATGAGGTACCATCCCAATGGGGTACTATTCAAACAATACTCCATATTTAAGATAATTTACACATATATATGTAAGCTATTTATTTGTGTATGAGTAAATTTTCTGTTTTTCTCCACGTATTGAATTTGCGCAAAATTGAAACGCAATTGTCATAGTATCAAAGTTGCCAATCGGGCTAGTCTTCGTAAAAGCAAATGTTCAAATGTGCTAATTTTCGTGTATAATTGCTACTTTTTGTAACAGTTTGAATTGTTTTATTTGCTGTAAGGGCTATTAATACATGCTTATACCTGTTCTATGTTGATCCAAAAGGTAATTTTAACGTCATATCTTCACTCAGAAAACTGTAAAGGTGACATCATATAATCCTGCTAAAAATGAACTTTTATGTTATTTATAATATCGCCGTCACTGTTTCACATCATGACTTTGCATTTCTATTTTTGTAAAAGTACAGTTTTACAAAAATAGAAATTTAGCCGGTGCTTTTCTGTGCTTTCGGTGCATCCCCTTGTATGCAGTCCACACGTATCTTGTGCATCAAAATGGACCCGGTGTATCCGGTGAATTTAATTGCAACTAGTGTATCCAATGCATCCTGTGCATTGAAGCGTATCCGATGTATCGTGTGCATACAAGTGTATCCGATGCATCCACGAGAACACGATGCATCTAGGTCCTTTTGCATGCATCCAAGTCCATCAGATATAGCGACATGAATTCAAGTGTATAACAGATTCATCTAATACATTTATTGCATACAAAAGCATCCGGGATGTCGTCACGATGGTATATGTTTCATGTATTATCGTGATGTCACGCGGTTTCTCGATCTGCTATATCTTGTTTAATAATCACCCAATTACAACAAACAAGAGATATATATGTATTGAATATTTTTCGACATTCTTTCAGATGAATCTAATCGTTTAAAAAAAATGTTGCTTTTTCATGCAGCATACCAATTATAAAACAGAACGGGGGTTAAGGGTATAGCCTGGTCGAGATTTGCGAAAATCGGTGAAAGTATACAAATTGTTTAATTAATAATTTTCTGGTTCGTAATTATTTAAAATTACAAAAAAACTTTTGTTATTTCTTTGATAGTGTCTTCTTAAGAGATCAATGTATTAGACAAACACTTTTTATAGTTTTATTTGTTTATATAACATTATTTATAACTTTCTTTTATTTTATTATTTATAAATTTCAAAGAGAATTTGACAATGAATTTTGCAACAGATTCTCTCCAAACTTTGTTTGCTGATTGCTGTATATATGATTAATAAACTTGTAGTACGATTTTTATTTACAGCTAGTATGAGGAGAGAAATTAATGTTTTATTAAAAAAATGAAGTAAAAATCATCGAATAATCGACTTTATTAAAAAAACATTGTTAAAAATTTTGTAAAACACACACTTTAGCGTATAAAAGAAATATGTACTACAATTTTTCTTATTTTGGTGCATATTTGGAAAAAAATATTGCTGAAGCGAAAAATTAAATATGTCATCGCCAAACGTGCACCAAAGAAGATTAGTTTTGACCTAATTTTTACATGTTATCATCATATAAAATGAAATTAGATCATTATTTCGAAATTTAAATATTGTATTAAATTCTATTTTTACATATTACATAACACTGCAAAATTTGGGTGAATTACGAATTAAAGTACAGAAGTTAGATTCTTGACCAGGCTATACCCTTAAACCAATGGATTTCTTCGGATCATCCTTAGCATAATATATAAATGTTAAATTTTTTTTTGATTTCGTTTAATTTTTTCTTACCGTATCACGTAAAAACTACAGCACGGTCCTTAATAAAGCTTGGATGATTTTTTTGTTTTGATCCTGAGAAAAACATAGACTACATACAAAATTATAGATAATGTTTCGGTTTTCCAAGATAAATGAAAATACTTCACATGATAATCAATTTTTGTATCCCTTTTGTCATTTATTTGTTACTACTATTAATAAATAATACTTATTTCACAAACTACTGCACCAATCTTATAATCTTCAATGTTAAATCTTAAAACATTAGATATAGGGTACATATGAATTTTATATATGTTTCTTTGAGTGTCTGAACAAAATAGAAATACATTGTATGACAATTTAATACATACTTTAAGCAGTAATCACTAAAGAAATAACATTTATAAAAATAAATAAAAGTGTAATTTGAAGTACTATTTTCTACTTTTCCGATTCGATTTGAACTGTAAAGTATCTATTAAAAACTTTAACGTAGCACGAAGAGATTCGGATAAAATAATCGTGCGCTCGCGCTTTCGAGTTAATAAATGAGGTCACCTTGTTTTGTACCGACGAAACGAGCATAGACTCGATATACAACCAATAGACATACTTTATAGGTTAATATTTGAATGTGTTCCATCGGGATACGTTCTTCGTGAGTATACAATTTTATACAAAGTTCATAAGTTAAATTACTTGTTGCTTCGTATTTTTATCTAACGCCTCAGCTTTGGTAAAGTTGAACTTTATTGAGATTCTATAAACATGAAAAGCCTCCTAGACTAACTTTTGAAATTTTCCTGTAACAAAATAATTTCCTTTGAGGCTGTTATATATCTTTAGCAATTTCACTTGTTACAATAGACTAGAAAAGCAATTTAATTTTTGGAAGTTAAATTACTTTCTCGTATTATAATCTCGTATTTTAATATTTTTAAAACTTTAGTTGTTCATTTTTCAACTATACTTAAAATCTATTTAATTTCTCTCTATTTAATTTATTAGCTGTCATCCTATAATTATACACAACAAAATACAAAATTAACAAACAAGTAAAAGTTATTTGTTTCAGAATGGCTTTGATCAGGTAAATGGTATATAATATAATAAGTAAGCAATGTATATAATTTATAACTGTATAAGAAGTACATTTACTTCGTATATACGTAACTTATTTATTCATAATGAACTGATGTTATCGTTTTCAGAACTTGATTATGCAGTGTAATTTATAGGAGTTGTAAATTGATAAACGAAAGTTTATTAGTCGCAAAACTTAAACCGAAGTCATAATCATCTTGTGATTTTAATGCAACTTTTGCGTTCATAAATTTTAAATCGATTAATACCTTAGTCAAACAACACATCGAAAACTAATTCATTGTTGTTTGTATTAAATTTGCTTCACGTTTTCTAAAACGAATGATATCAAGACATACAAATTGCATTTCCAAGTATATGTTTTTATAATTAAAATACATTCTGCAAAGTATAATAAACTCAATTGTATAATTAAACAGGTAAATTATTGCCTTTTACGGGCTGATGCAAAATTTATTGAGATTAGATTATTTACAAAAACAAAATGAAAATATAAATACATTTTTGTAAATTATTTAATACAGGAAATTTTGTTATGGATGTATATTTCTCTTAAACGTAACATTTCACAATTGTATAGACTCAGAAGTACAATCATATAATATTCATATAATAAAGTTCAAAGATATTTTATAAGAAACATATAATATACAAATCTTCTTAAAAATTTTACAACATATAATACTTTGTATTTCTCAATTATTTTATGCACAGTTTTCTCACACCTTATTTTCTACAATCATCCCTCCATATAACAAATGCTCAAATAACATATCAATACCAGAACAATCAGAATCATACAAAACTAAATCACAGAACGTGCTTGTATAAGTTCGAGGAGCTCGTCACCCGCGAGGGTTTTATTAGTTTCTGGATTGTTAGATGCGTGTAATTAAGAAGTGGCTCGCGAAACGACTGTCGCGATCGAACGTCAAGTTAAACCTGCAAGCGGCCAGAAAAGAAGCAGGAGAGAGACTCGTAAATTCATTAATAAATTACGCCGAGCCAATTATAATTCTGTCCAATTTCGCGGGCGGGCGTGGAGGGAGCCGCAATAAATCACGGGCAAATCGAACTCTACCTTCGGTCCACGCTCTTTCTCTCTCGCTCCCCGTGTCCCGCTGCAGACCGATTAAATACCCGTATACGAACGACCTTTGCCGCGCGGCGCGACTGTTCGCTTCGTTCTCGCGCCGAGCTGTTTTATTGTATCTTGATTGTTGTTTGCAAAGCCTTCTCTTTTATTAAGCTTTTTTGTACTCGTTACTCGTAGGGCGTATGCTGTGGCACTTAGGAAAGTAAATAACTTATGTTTATTTAACATATTTTTATTTGTAACATTAAGTTGTGATTAAATTGAGTTGAAACTTTGAACGGTGATATACACTGATGTCGATACGAATTCAGTAAAGGTGCTTGTCTGGGGTGTTAAAATACAATTAAAATGTTTACTATTTATTTTTGTACTACATCCTAAATCTTCCGACTAGGTAAAATCATTAACCTGCAGGCAAGTAATAATGACTACTTCGTGTGCATATCGATAATAAACATAGACGTAATAATTAGGACTTTGCATGATTTTCAAAAATGCATATATCACTTAGAAAATGGTTTATTCTTGGCAGTAAAGTTTTTGGCATCGGCCAATTTTTATTTATATAGATGTAGTCTCCAATGTTAAAATAAATAACATGGTCGTTTTGAGCATAGGTTTTCACTAGCGATACCGTTGGCGCGGTCGATGTTTCCTTCTCCAATATTTATCCAAACACCTTGCAATAAATTTTATTATTTCATTATATATTTCATACAACAGTATTTTTAAGATAAATATAAATTACATTTAAATCTCTATAAGCATTTAAGGCATAATAACCTTCTAAAATATTTAAATAGAAAATACTATACTATAGTTACAGTAGTATTAATAAAATAGGTTCCCTACACTATTTTTCAGGCTGTCCATTATTGAATTTTACTCATATCATCTTTGCAAAATATTTTTCTTTACATACGCCAACAATTAAGACTGAATAATGCTCATATTATAATAAAGCAAGAGATACTATATTTTAAAAAGTGCGCGGGAAGTAGGTGATTTACTGGCGCTGCCTCTCTTGTGTACGAAACTGTACATATAGTTTCCCCTCTGTGTCGTATTTTCGTGAGCGTTGCTCGATTCGAGAATCTTAACAGAACAGCTGATCGAGCTCGTGCGGCGTTTTGTTTACTTCGAGACTGATGGTGTTTCTTTAATATAATTCCAATGAATATTAAGTTGCTTAAGAATTAATGTGATTCCTTGTGTGTTGAAACGTCGTATAATTTATTTTTCTTCTTGAAAATACATTATTTTACAGTGCTGGTCTTATTTTTACGAAAGTTATAACTAGAATACATGGTGTGTGGCAATACATTCCTCAGTTTCTGTTGAAAATGAAAAGTAAGTAATTAATAAAGTAAACATTAAATTTAAAAAATATCAATTAATTATTTTTCCAAATTTGAGGGTATACCCAATATGAGGCTCTAAGATAAACCCAAAGGTCATATTGAATGCTATATATATGGTCCTTTGGTTGCGTATGCCTACTGTTACGAAAAATCAATGTTTTTACACCCTTAGTACTAAAGTACTTTAATGTTACGACCATTCTAATTATATTTATTTGACTTTTTAATCACAGGCATTTTTAACTAGATAAATCGTGACATGTAAATACACTGGATATTGAGATAAAAAATGAGTATTTACAAATTAAATAATGTGATTCAAAAATTTTCGAAAATAATGAGAATAAGGAAATGCATTTTTGGAAGTAACTGTAGTGTAATAAGGACGTCGTTAACTTTAACATGTAGAGAATTGTAACCTTTTATTGAAATGGGTAAGTCATTAAATCTAGTCATATCACTCAACTTTTCTGAGTAATATTATTAATGTTGCTATAAACCTCCCTAAAACCTTAACGGGGAATTCTGATATAAAAATCTAAAAACAAAAAAAAACTGATGATATATTCTACTCTTCTAACAATAAGTATACAAAACAATTTTTTTTTGTTAGAAAAGTCGTAATTTTTGCCTTTAGCGCATCCAAAATGAAAAAACAAAACATCGGACGTCCTAACTTCTTATAAAATTCCCTAACTCAAAAAGATTTTTAAAGATTATTACTGCAGTTTGTCGTTAAACGAAAAAGAATACAAATATTTGATAAATGAAACGAATGGCGATATTTAAAAAGAAGTTCAAAGTTTAAAATTCTGTTAAAAAGTTGTTATTTTGTTAATTTTTTAAGTATTCTTTTAATTTTTTTGGTTTAACAATAAACTGCAATTTTTTATTTCAGGCAACTCTACAAAAAGCTAACACGACTACCGTTTCGCTTCTTCGTTTCGATCGCCCTTATTTTTCCAAAAAATTGCGACTGTTTTAACTAATTTTTTTTTGTACATTTAAAGAGTGTAGAGGTTTTTTATCTTCATTTACCCATGAATTTAATATCGGAACGTTTGCAAGAATAAAAAAGTCGATAGAATAAGCTCACAGAGAGCGTTTTTTTGGTGCTCTTCTGTTACTACTGCACTCGTTAGTGCACGAAACATAGTGCATACCTACATGTATTTTAAATTCCAACAATTTTGAACCGAGCGATTTTCAACTACAATAGGGTCTGTTTATAACAGAACCGAAAACAAATGTAGAAACGGTTTTCAAATCAACTTAGAAGGAAAGCTACTACACTCCAGGGAACGAATTTTGGTGAGACTTTGGGAAATGGTTTCTGGTACATAAAAATGAACTGTAGCACTCGCAGTTTGATCTCATAGGCCCCTCCTCCCAACATACGACCTATTTTACTCCGAATATTTCTGATCATAATTCTGCATGAATTCCGACTCCAAAAAGTGATCCAAACGTGTATAAAAGTAGTTGAAATGAGCTTTAATTTGAGACCTGTAACGTTAAAAAATATTATTTTATTGCGAAGTTATTAATATTTAAATAAAACATGCCTTGAATTTTCATGTATTTTTTGTCATCTTATTTAAATATTAATGACTTCGCAACAAAATAATATTATTTAACGTTATAGGTCTCAAATTAAAACTCATTTCGCCTACTTTTATACACTTTTGGGTCAATTTTTAAGTCGGAATTCATGTAGAGTTATGATTAGAAGAATAGGTACCACTTTTCATTAAAATCACGCATATTCGGAGTAAAATAGGTCATATCTTGGGAGAAGGGGCCTATGAGATCAAACTACGAGTGCTAGAGTTAATTTTTATGTACCAGAAATCATTTCCCAAAGTCTCACCAAAATACATTTTCCGGAGTGTGGTAGTTCTCCTTGTTAGTCAGCAGAGCCAACTAAAGGAAATTGTTTAACCCAAGGCTATTCTTCGGAACTCGTACTTTAAAATGAAAATATACTTCTCATTATGATACAAATAAGATACGAAAAATTGAAATTCTACATACCTGCAAAGGTTATATTGAAGTAGAAATGTACTATAAGTACAGTTCTTTCTGTTGCAGAGGGCGACGCAGATTTAATTATTATTGACGAAATTGATATTAAGAAAGAAATTGATTTTTTTAAAACGTTTGATTATTCTGGTTTGTATAATTCAATAATGATTTTTATAAATTTTATATAACTATTTTTCTTTCTTCTTAAAATTTTGATGTGACTGTGATACCTAGATAATTAACTAACTACCTTTTTGATACATATTTAAGTTAAAGTAATGATTAATAAACGGAAAGAGTAAAAGAATGCCTCACGTAACATGCTTAGTTTTTCTAGTTACTATTAAATAATTATTTACTAATTACTAATTTATTAAATTATCTAATGTAAATAATTTTAATCTAACACTATTGTACATGAACAATTTGACAATCAATACTATTTTTTACCACGCATTTATTAACAATGTCGACCTAAGTACAGTAAGTTATTTATATAAATTTTGCAGAAAAATATAAGAGTATAACTGATAATGAAGAAATTCCGATTGACTCTAAAACGTTAATCAACCTTAAATGTGTTGGTACGTATATAAAGTAAAGTATATTAAATAGCTTTATATAAATAGTTTGTCATTTATTATTTTCTCTTAAGAAATCTCAGCTGATGATGCATCTTTAGATGAAACTAATAATTCAGAAATTTATAAAAGTAAATTGAACGAGGAAGAAAAAGATTATAATAGTAAGTTACTAGAGAAGATATATTATAATATCTGTTTATTCCATTTTTCTTGGTACATGGAGAAAACTTCTAACTTTTTCCATATAAGAGTTCCCGCTTTTAAAGCACCAGGCATGACATGCGGTGAAAGTATATGATCTCTGTAAGAATGGCATGATCTCTACTATTTCATTATAACTACACGTATTTATACCTTATACCTTGAAAGCACGCCACCGCACAGCCCGAAAAAAGCTTGTCATACTGCAATTGCACAAGTACATCCTATCATTTTATAGCGCTAGCACTATTTCAGTATAAGAGTCTTCTATTATGAATATCATAAAACATATAGGACGTGATCATGCAATTGCAGTATGATGGGAGTTAACGCTTTTTTCGGACGGCGACGTGGTTTCACGGTATAAGGCTCGAGACATATTATCATAACTTTTGTGCTATTTTAGTACTAGCAGAATTCATGCTTTAAAAGTATGAATTTACAGTAAAACATCAAGGAAAGTTCTTGCTTTTTTTTTCTCCGTATAATGAATGGTACATGATAATTACACATACTGTATATTACAAATTTCCTTACACATAAAATAAAGTTGTTGTACCTATTATCTATAATTATGATCTACTATGTATATCAATATTGTGTTTAACTATTATTTTATATAATCCTTGCACAATTATTGTCACTATTATTAATATTTTTCATATTATTAATTTGATATTATGTATAGGTTTATTTGACAACCTGACGATGTACTGTTCAGAATGCGACAAAACATCCAAAAAACACAAAACAGAAGCAATAAAATACTGCCAAGAGTGCAACACAAGATTTTTGCACGAGTGCCTAATTTGCCACAGAAGATACAAAACCAGAGCTTCCGTTAGTACACACTTAAAGTCGAGGTATGATTGTCGAATTAGGCCAGATCTGACTTGTGGCCATTGCGATTACACAACGATATTTAAAGGATTTCTTAGAAATCACATGAATCAGCGACACCCTGCTATACACAAGCTCAAGGTATGCTCAAACTGTGGACGTCACTTTAAACGCTCTATAAACGTGGAAGAACATAAACTGTCTTGTGGTAGGACGCCGTATTTAGATTGCTCATATTGCGATTTCAATACGACGAGTAATGTCAGTCTCAAAATACATATGAGTAACCACATACTTAATCCAAAGGATGGTGCCGCTATTGTTAATGACAAGTTAGCAAACGTTAATAGCTACGTTTATTTTAATATCGAGGCTACTAGCAATCGGACACCAGGTAAAGTCTTTAATAACTATTTGAATACTTTAGTTTGATATAGTATTTTATAAATAAAAATGTAAAAGAATTGTGGACTTTCAAAAAATACTAGATAATTTTTAGTTTCTTTAATTTTTTTAATCGACAAATTTAAAATTTCATCTAATGAAGGAATTATTTTATTTTTATTTATAATTAAGAGGAATTATCACATAAAAACCAAAAGATTTAAGAATTTTTGTTTAATTAATCAGTATAGTGAATCGTTTCTAAACTATTTGAATATAGGTATTTGTGTGTATTTTATGGAATAAAAAGATTTTTTGTCACATTTGCACGAACACGCGTTTTATCATGCCCATATAGCGGGACTAAAGGAGCCGTTTTCCGTAAGCGGGAAAAAACTTGGTGAAGAGATTGATTTTGACTAGAACTTTAATATAAGAAATAGTTTGTTCTATTGTTTAGTATATAAAAAATCAAAGAACCTACTTAAAGAACGGTGCAAGCTCCGGCGTGAGCTGGATTGAACTGAAGTGGGATACAAAACATACTTGTATTCGACATCAGATTACACTGTCAAAAAACCTTTAAAAGGTAGACAAAATTTTGTTCAATAAGATTACCTGCCATATAACAAGAAATAAAAATCTTTAAATTGTCATTCTTTGCGTAAACGTCAGTTATCTTAAACCTTGCTTTCCATGGGCAGTATACCTCAAAGACCCCAAGAATAAACTTTTATAATTTCAACAATTTTTTAGATTTTTCACTAAAACATGGTATACAAGGCTTTTAAGGGTCACTGAATATTAATTCGTTGACCAAATTTCAAAAGTTCGAAATGATGGATCCAAGACTGATGATACTTTTATGGACATACGGCTATATACGATGTATATTACACTCAACGGTACATCCATAAGTGTATGTAAACCTGTCACTTTGAACCCATTATTTTATTTTTATTTTTTAATTTGGAGAATATAGCTAGAATCAGTGACCTTTAAAACTTAAGTATACAAAATTTGTATAAAAAAACTTGAAACATTGTTAAATTTATAAAGGTGAATGCTTGCGGTCCCTGAGGTACCTCCCACCCCTTGGTAGATTACGTTGCAAAAATAGGCTTGGTAAAGCAAGGGTTAGTATTTTGCACTTTTTTCTTCTTCTAAAGGGCAATTATTTAAGAATTAAACATTTTTTACTTATTAAAATGTATAAAAATATTTTCTAAAAGTTTTAAATAAGATTCATTGTGCCTGCTCTTTTTAAAGAATCCTACAATTACTGTTGTTCTGTTGCATTATATATTTTATCCCTTCTTAATGACTTTCAGTAGTAAAAACAGATGAAAAGTTACTATTTATACAGAATATTTTGGTATAAAAATTAATAAGAAAAAAGCGAATACATAATTTTCTTTTCAGATATATTAACCAAAAGTGTTGAAACAAAAAGAAGAAAGTTTAAAATTGAAAGATCACGCAGTCCGAAAAAATATGTCGATTTGAGTAAGTGTGTCTATTTCTTATTTTTAAAAATAAACTACATTTATACGGTTGAATTTATCATTCACGTAGTTTATTGGTTCACTGTTTTAAACGTTCTAAATAATTCTTTTTTTATAACATTATCTGTGTTCGAGAAATATATATATATATATATATATATATATATATATATATATATACAATTACCGTTTTATAACAAACATTAATTATATACATTTATAATTTACAGATTGCCGAAGCTTGATTAAAATGTATTGTTATAAATGTAAAGAAACAACACCTATTCGTAAAAAGAAAATTGCAAATTGTTTAAAATGCCAAACACTATTAATACACGAATGTGGCCTATGCGATAGTAAATTTAATAATTACATCAATATTATTCGTCATCTGCAAAATCAACATAGTCAAGAAAATTTGATGAACACTTATATCTGCGGGTTATGTGATAAAAAATTTGACAGTTTCAAGAAAGTTGCGATGCATGAAAATGGTTGCAGAAGAACTTTTCAATGCGATATGTGCCCTTTCAAAGGTAAAACTCCAAATATGATAAAAATTCATAAACGAAAATGGCACTCAGGTAGAGCTGACCATCATCCTTGTCCAGAATGCGGCCGACATATGAGATTTTTTAATCAGAAAAGGCAAACATTTGAATGTGGTTACTGTGGATCAGGAAGAGACCTAATATAGAGAAACTTAAGAACAATCTACGTGAACAGCAGAAGCAGTATATTTTTATTGAAAGTCGTAATATTAGGTCTAATTTAGTATTTGTATATAACATAAATTAAATAAGAATATATTATTGCTATAATTAATTCTTATAGTTAATTTTAAATTTTTATATTATTTCTTCAAAATTTAATATCTGTAGACTAATAAAAAATGTTGTATGTATTTATGTAATTACATACACATTAGACGATAATACGTATGTTTACAAACTTAAAAGTTTAATTATTTATTTAAACCAATTAAGGTGATGTTAAAATGAAGGAAAAATAAATGAAGAAAGTGGGTCCCCAGTATTTGCCTTTAAACTCCTTGTTACAGGCAAATACTGGGGACCCACTTTCTTCATTTATTTTTCAATTTTAAGAAAATATCTCTAAAGAGGGTTGTAGTTTTTGATTGGGACAATAACGTACCAGAAAGATATTTACTAAAAATTGAAAATTAAATTAAAAAAGTGGGTCCTCGTAATTATCGGTGGTAGGTGGCTTTAGCATCATCTTAACCCGTTAAGTGGCGTTAGTTTCTTTAAAAGTAGCACTTTATTTTCTTAATAATTCTATGTGCATTTAATAGGTACTGTGGATTTGACTAAAATGTTTTGTTTTAATTGCGACATTAGTTTGTTCATTCTATTATCTATCTAGATAAAAATGTCAATACAAGCTCAAAGTGTGGAAAGGAATATCTAAAACATACAAATTTAGTGAAACATGAATAAAAAATGCAATAATACTCAAACAGTACAAATGCAGTGTGCTCAATATCCTTATCAAGCCAAGGATCTAGTCTCTATGAAGAAACATATTTGCGATCTGCACGGAAAAGTCTTTAAAAACGTATTTGACAATAGACATCATTTAACGCCAAAGATGGAACATATATTAAGGTAAATATTATTTTATGTTTAGGGTATATCGTGATACAACAATTTATAACTTATCTACAATATTAACTATTTTTTTAATTAAAAAATTATCTTAATTTGTATTATGGTGTTTATTCGAATAATCCAAGGAAGTTTTAATAGTTAATTCAGTTTTTATTAGTTCGAATTATCATAATCACAATAGGATTAACATAAAATGTGACTTTTCATTTTGTACTATTCCACTTTACTAGATATGTTACTAAGTTTCTTATGTGAACTGTTTATTTTAACGTACAAAATAATTTCAGTCTTACTGAATCATTTACAAATCCACCTATTCTATGAGGGCTATGATTAAACGGGAAAAGTGTGGTGCTATGATTGTTCAGAGCCATCAAGATAAAAGAAATACGTTTTAAATATTTTTAAGTAAATTCGAAGTTTTCAATATTATTATATATATATTATGATAACTGCAATTTTATATAATAAGATTGTATGACAACCGAAATTGAAAAATATACATGATATTAATGTAATATCCTAAACATTAAATTATTGGTATGTGTCAAATTTTTAAGCAAAACCAATCCTATATAGAATTTATTTACTTTGAATAGAAAGTTTATGAGCAGCATGTAACCAGTATCAGTAGAGAGTATAAAAATTAAAAACAATAACTATATAGATAAAATATATTAACGTAAAAACCGACCAAAAAAATACGATGTTGAAAAGAAAGTGAGATCAAAGGAAGTATGAAAAAGAAAGCAGAAATAGACAGAGCCACTTCGAGCTCTCGATTTCTTTTTGCTCGAAATCAATTTGTAGAGCGCAGTCGATTAATTTTAAGAGCTAACCCCTGACGCGCGCAAAGTGCACCGCAAGAGTTGGAAGCTCGGTTGGAAGTGTGACACGGTCGATCAATGGAAACAAATGAACACTTGACTTTATTAAGCAGAACGATTTATGAATTTTAATGGATTATTATATTATTTATGTATTTTAAACAAAAAAGATGACTTTTGTCAAATACTTGAATACTGATTTCCATTTTAAAAGTCAAATGATAAATATAAATATTGCAATAGTATCTGAAAATAGATGAACTAGTACGTACCTTTTTTTAAGGCATGTACAAATAATAATGACTCAATAGATTCTTATTTAAAAGCTTGACATTATTAAGCCTCGTTTTACCCCGGAGGAGTGAGAACCCCAAGAGTAAGAAAAATTCAACAATAATTGAAAGTTTCCAATAAAATTTGGTCTATAACGGTTTCAAGGGTGGATAATAACAAATCCATTGTTCAAATTTTAAAATTTAAATTAAATAAAATAACTTATGTATCTCAGTAACTTTATAAAAAAATTATTTATTTTATAGAATTATAAAGAATTAAGAGATAAAAAAGTGTTGTTAATTAATATTTAGGTACTCTTTAATTATGTACAAAACTACAATTACATGAATAAATAAAATCATAAAAGTATTTTATTCTTCACAAATTATTGGTCCGAGGCAAAATCTTCGTTAACACTTTATATGTTCGCAATCTCGCTGGTTTGTCGTCGCAGGCTTCGATTGCGGCATTTATTTGTAAAAGGCGATTGGTCAGCCGGTAAATTAAAGTTCTGCTCGCTCGTTTTGCAATGGCCGGGCAAGCCCGTTCGAATTCCTTTTCTTCGTTTGTCACATGCCGGTTTCCAAGAGTCCACTTCTCGAATTGTAATCCTACACCTTGTACCTTCTTTCACTTTGCTTACTTGTATGATAACGCCCTTCGATATTCCGCCGTTTTTCTTTTATTTCTCGTATCACTTCGAACCGCTGTAAATAAAAATTTGTTGTGTGGATTGAATTTTATTTGCTGATTGATGCTTTTGTCGATAAATTCTTTTAGCGAAGGGGAGTACTGAACGAAAATATAGTTTAATTGATTAAAGTAGAATTTTTAATTTTTTACTGATGTTGATTATTCATAGGTAGATACGTAATAATAGTAATAGCTCTACAAAATGGTAAATTAAAATTTTTATGTGACTTTCGGGTCTCCTAATTAAGTCTCCTAAACTTAGAAACTCCGACCTTGCCGATGTTCTTGAACGTCATTCGGCAGGTTTTAAACATCGCATTATTATGGGTGATCTGAACGCAAACATGCTATCAACATCAGCGGAATCAGATTTTATTAGGCAGCTAGCATGTAGCCTTAACATAAAACTAGTTAATCACGGCACGACTCATCATGCCAAAGAGACTCGCACATGGATAGATGTAATTTTTATTGACAATGACGACGTCATACTTGACTCGAACAATTTGATGGCGACCTTTCCAAATCGACATACCATCATTGACGTGACTATTGACCTCCCAACAACTAAGACTCCGATCATACGTAACTTCTCGTACCGTAATTTTAAGGCAATAAAGCAGGAAGAGCTTCTGTCTCTCCTGCAAGAGTACGATTGGTCGTCCATCAATTGTTCGGATGCGGACGTGGACACTCGTTTAGAACATCTGGGTGTAAATATCATGAAGGCGTTAGATAAAGTAGCTCCAGTTAAAGAATTTCGGCCGAAAAAAAGTGTACAACCACCGTGGGTTGATTCGGAACTTAAAGAGCTATATAACAAACGTGATGCCTTGCGCCGTCGATTTCTCCGCACGAGGAATCAAGAAATTTGGCAGGAATGTCAGACTCTGGTGACTCTAGCGGAGGATCGGACGATGAAAGCACGAGATAATTTCATTCAAAGCAAGATTTTTGAGGCCCTTGAAAGCGGGAAGGACATCTGGAGAGAGCTTAGGAGTCTTGGACTCTTACGGAGAGCTCGGGAGGAACTCCATGGTTTCTCTCCTGGTGAACTTAATTCACATTTTGCGGGAGTATCCATTTTTGATAGTGAGCGCGAGTACGATTTAAATGATATAATGTTGTCAGCTAGTGATGAAGGTTTTACTTTTAGTAAGATAACTTATTCGGATATGGTCCTAGCTGTCGCGCATTTTTCTTCTCAAGCAAAGGGTGAAGATCGGTCCTTTTCTTGCTGACATTTTTAATGCCTCCCTCTCGAGTGAGATCTTTCCCGGTACCTGGAAGAAAGCTCATTTGGTACCGTTAAAAAAGAAGGCCATTCCATCTACAGTCACGGACTTTCGTCCTATTGCCCTTCTTAGCTTTCTCTCCAAGGTTCTGGAAAAGATCGTGCATGAACAAATGTCAGCTTATTTGTTTTCGAAAGAAATCCTCGATCCCCTTCAGACAGGTTTCCGTCCGCATCATAGTACGCAGACAGCACTATTGAAATTGACTGAAGACATACGATCCGGTATAGATAATAACAAGCGGCTAATTACCATCCTTTTACTATTTGATTTTAGTAAGGCGTTCGACACTATTTCGCCATCCAAGTTGTTACGCAAGCTGATCAGAATGGGGTTCTCCAGGGGAGTAGTCATGTGGATAAAATCATATATTACTGGGCGTAACCAAAAAGTTGTTACGGCATCTAATGGTAGTTCAGATTGGCTCACAACCAATCTCGGCGTACCACAGGGCTCTGTCTTGGGGCCCCTTTTGTTCAGCCTTTATATTAATGACCTTCAGGAAGTTTTATCGGGCTTTAAAAGTACGAGGGATATTCTTACGGATAGTGTATCGCATTTATTATACGCGGACGATTTGCAAACCTACACTCAAGCTACTTGCGATAACCTTCATCAGGGGATAAGACGCTTGTCGGCTGTGGCCAAAGCAGTGTCGGCGTGGGCTTCTGAGAACGCTCTGTGTCTCAATGTCGAGAAAACGAAGGCAATTATTTTTGGGTCAGAATCTAACATTAAAAAAGTACAGAGTATGGATTTGCCTGGCATAGAGATTCAGGGTAACGTCTTTGTTCCCTTTCTTGACACAGTTACTAACCTCGGTGTAGTCATGGATTCGAAGTTAACATGGAGACCGCAAGTGGATGCAGTTAGCCGAAAGGTTAATAAGGCCCTACATGGGCTTAAATCATTTCAATCCAGTACCACCGAGGCGTTACGCAAACGGCTTGCAAGTGCTCTTGTCCTGTCTCATTTAGATTATTGCTCTTTAGTGTATCTTGATGTGTCAGGTGAGCTCCGGATGAGACTGCAAAGATTGCAGAATTCATGTGTGAGGTACATATGTGGTGTTAGAAGGTATGAGCATATCAGTCCCTACAGGAGTAAACTGGGCTGGCTTGATCTTGAGGGAAGAAGGGCGTATTTTGCGGCGGTACAACTATACAAAGTTATTAACATGGGTCAACCCACGTATCTTGCGGCCCTTTTTCAAAAAAACCAGGCTCGTACCTCTAGTAGGACTGATTCTAGGGAGCTCTCGATTCCATCGTCGCGTACCGATACAGGGTTGAAATCTTTTCAATCTCAAGGTGCGCGCCTATGGAATACGATCCCTCGACGTATTAAGCACTTGCCCTCACTACGCAGATTTAAAGCGACAATTCGCGACTATTTGCTATGTAAGTCCAGGGACATGGACCATGTATATCTAATGTAGAATGACGCTAATCATACGAATGTTGACTATAATAGAAATTAAAGTTTGCTAGTCTCAAAAAAAATGTATTATTCGTAATGATAAGAATATGTGATAAGTGTAGTGACGTGATTGATGTACGACAGATATAATATTGTGCAATATATGTAAGTTAATGACGAGCAATGTCGAGCTGTGATATGATTGACTATACTAATGATCTCTATAAATATGTATTATTATTGAATGTAGTTTATTGTTTTTGTCCTGCACAAAATAAACATCTAATCTAATCTAATCTAATCTAATCTAATCTAATCCTAATTAAGTATATTTTCGTGGTGCATCAAATTCTTGGTTTTTATTAGAAACTTTATACACAGAGAGAATTTTCTGATAAAAATTACCGTGAAAATCATTGTAAACGTGGGATATTCTGTCTTTAGGGGTGAAATTACCCTACTGAACGGTAAAAATGAACGTTATTAATTATAAATTTTACCATTCAGCACGGTAAATTTTACCGTTCAGTAGGGTATTTTTTCCTATGAAGTCAGAATATCCTACGTTTACAATTATTTTTACGGTAATTTTTATCTGAAAATTCTCTCTGTGTACGAATGTCATTTATCAAAATATTTAAAGGAATATATTATTAAAATATCGTACGTCAAAATTTCCTCAATTTTGAATATATATTTGAAGCAGCTGTATGTATTCTTAAAAATTATTTTTGTTCATATTCAAGTAATTTTAAAACAACAACTTTTAACGCTGTATGGAATACTATTAAAAGACGATGTTAAACAATAAACATATGTTTAGACTTTTAAAACTCAACATCTTTGTGCTTACATTATTTTAATAATATCATATTTAAATAATTGCTTGCAACACTGCATAACAATAGTAAAGCAATTCATGAGAATGGAAAATTATTCATTTTCCAGTCAGTAATATTAGACGCAGGAATTTTGAGTCTTAAATTGACTTAGATACCCCCTCAATTTGTATAGAAACAATAATTTATTTATCACACATTAGTAAATACTGAAATGCAAGTGTGAACCGGAACTATGTAACGTCTCTTCGCCTTTGTTTCTGAACCCTAAGTTCCAACGTCGAAGTTTTCGTCATTTTTTCCCAACTCCTGCCAGGAGCTTTTGCTCGTCTCGACAACTGCAGCACTGCACCAAAACAAACGACTTGACGCGAGAATTGCAGGAACTCGTGCTTCTGTTAAATTATGGGTTCTTCCCAGTGATTTCTGTATATACGACTTCCGGCGTTGAACAGGGGGCGCGAAAAAAGTGCGAAGCTATTTCGATCGATTCTTCGACGTTTTTTTCGCACCACTGGGACTTATTGTAGTGAGAGGTATAAAAACCATTGTAGAAAAATCAGATATGATGGTAGGTTCGATGATAAGGGTTTTTAGGTCGACACTTTTGTTGAAGTTCTTATTCGATTGAATAAAAAAGTCCTTCTCACTTCTGCGAAGAAAGTATTTTTTAAAATGTAATTTTCAAGTTTGAAGAATATTATTGTTTGACACAGTTATTTATAAGAATATTGTAAAATGTGATGTAACATTTCTAAAAATTTAACATATAAAGTTTACATACTTCGCGATTCTTATTTTTTAACTGTACCTATATATATGTATATATATATTCTTTATAATTATACTTCTTACAATATCGTAATATGACTAGTTTCTTGATTTACAAAAATCGTCCAATACTTTATATCAATTGAAATAAGCGAGCAACTATAGGATAAACCAAATAGCTTTTTAAAATCGTATATTTAATATATCTAATATTTATATGTTTCAAATGTATTGGTTATAAAGAAAACATTTAAACAATTGGCAATGATTTTTTAATTAACAGTACATACTTGCATTGAAGAAACACGTTTTATTTTTACTTTACAAAGGAGATATGTATTTCGTGACTCAGTGTAGTTAATACAGATGTGATAGTTTAGCCTCATTTTTCAGTACATCAAATTAATTGTTTATTCGAATTCCCAACAAGTTGTTTAATTACTTTATGTAGCAAAAACCACTGTAATTTTTTCACGTCTTGAAATTTATTTTGAGTGTTATTGTTCCATCATTAAAAATATAAACACAGGAATGAAGTAATGCAGGAGCCAAACATATAAAAACTTTATGTATCTTGCGGTGTAATTAAGCACAGTAGCTAAATCCTATATTTACAGAAGATTAATATTTTTTTACACTTTGAAGCGATTATGACAGCAAAGTAAAATTAAGAGAATCGAAAGCAAGCATCCCGCAGCTCAATCGTAAACTTTTTCCCTGTGATTCTTCGAATCAATGCATTACTTTCAGAGTTAAAACCAGAAGTTATTTGCGCACACATTACGGTCAAAACCATTCATTTACCCAACAATTCTCGCAGCCAACAATCACGCCAGCTAAAATAAAATATAAATTCTTCAGTTGCGCACGGGCAGCTTGAGGAAAATATAATCGCCTCATCTTGAGTACGGATAATAAATGTCGATGCAAATATTCATTTTCATAACAAAGCAAGCGTTAACAACTTAACAGAATACAAATTGCATAAATTAAAAACGTAAATAATAAATATATATTTTGTAATTATCTTAATAGATAAGTATGCATAGTACTTGATCTTATTAAGAAATTCCAACAATAATAGTATAGGTAATTTTGTGCAATATTGTAACAATAGATAATAATAACGTTAAAGACAGGCAAAATTTTTAAAAATAAATGATACTTAATTTTACAATTTAATATATCAAGAGTATGAATTACGTATAACTTTGTTAGTTAACTATGATTACCTATACGTGTGCATTTTATTAATTTTTTAAGATTACAAATATTTCAAAGATTTGTAAAAACATATACGAAAAAAGGATGAAAAGTCTACTGCAATAAGATGTATCTAAGTTCAAACCAATAATTCAACTGAAAGTTTATCATCATATACTATGTATGTAGTTATATCGAAGGGTGTTTATTAAAAAAATATAAAAATCAATCCCAAGGGATAATGCTTCTGGAATGCCGCGCGCGTACAATTCACGCTCGCAATACCGTGTATACCCACTTCATCCTCGCTCGTAACGCGCAGGCGCCCTCCCAAACGGCTCGCCCGGAAAAATCAAGCCGTCAATCTCGTCATTCATAAATTCCTCCTGATGTTTCTCGGAGAAAATTGCCCCCGCGCGCAGGACCGCACCGCGGCAAGAAACATCCGACTTCCAGAAGCAATTCGCCCCGTAAGTACTGTTTGTTTTTACATACGATTAAACGGCGGGGAGAGAGAGAGAGAGAGAGAGAGATGATTTCTGTACGTAAGCCCGTAAAAAGCGAAACGCAGCCCTTCGCCACGCTGAGCAGAAACGGGGTATAGTATAGATATATTATGGCGCGTAGCGCATCGCGTGAGAGAGAAAAAGGGTGTGCGAGAGCGCAAAATAGTTGAGAAGAAAGGCGCCTCGTGGCTCGCGCTTGCTACGCACGCGTCTGAGAAAACAAGAAGAGTGTAAGATCAGAGGTGCGCGTATACGCAGCTTCTCTCTCTTTTTCTTTCTTTCTTCTCGCTTGTAGTTGTAGGAGTACATACTGGTTCGAAAGTTTATTTTATTTTAGTGTATTATATATATTGGGTTATTTGTGATGTGTTAAACTGGAAATTGTAATGAAATGTAGCATAAAAGATGTAAGAATAATATTGCAATCTGAATAGGATGCTGAAATTAAAATAATATATATACTTCTGAACGAAATTGTACCTTCTATATAGATAACCGATGTTGATCTTGATTTATATAATACATATACATAGTAACCCTATTAGTACAGTTTTTCCTATTCGCAATTAAGACTTTTAAACTATATATTTCTTTTTGCACAAAATTGTGTCAGACACTTTGGATCAGCGTTGCAAAAAAATAAAAAACCTGCAATAAAAAAGTGCAAACAAAACTTCAATGCCAACGAAAATGTTCAAAATGGAAGCTTCGCTTTTTTCTGCTACGAATATGCCACGATTATGCTGCAAATTACTTGATAAGTTATGTATCGCAATTTCGATGATATTCTGCTACAAGTACCCGAAGCAGTTGTCCGTCAGCAGAGTTATAGTAAAATCTAAAGCAGACCACGCACGCTTTGCTACAATTTGGCTGCGGTTAACCTTCCATCACGTGCAAGATAATTGCGGCAGATTTACGATAAGTTTACTTTCAAAATTATCTAACAAAAACTTAGAAATCTCAAATGAAAATGCACCATTAGTAAACGTTTGCATTGACCGTATACGATATTGCAACATCAATCGTTGCAACATCAATATCTCATCTGAAACAAAGCAAAGCCTCTACAAATTTCAACCGTACACCTCGCACACCCATTACCCAGTCCCCAGCACAAATTCAAAAACAGTCCATGAAAAACAAAAATCTCGCTACAACCACTTCAAAGCCAAAGAACAATGAAGCAAGACCCGGAGGAAAGAGCAATACTATAGAGCTTACAGTATATACACACAGGCGAGTTCCGGGCAATTTCAGCCGATAAAACTCGACGAAGGAGCGAGAGGGATATGTATTGAAGGCCTACGGGGAGTCGCCGCGGCGCCGCTTGTATACGCGAAACCGGCAATTTTCACCTGCACACTGCAGCAGCGAGCGCGCGCACAAAACGCCCCGGCGACGATTACCCGGCGCGCGCGGGCGCGCACTACGAGCGCTTGAGAGAGGGAGAGAGGAGAGAGAGAGAGAGAGAGAGAGAGAGAGAGAGAGAGAAAAAAAGAGAGTACCGGGGAATTGCTATTTGTTTAGCGCGGACGTTATATATACTGCCGCTGCTGCAGCGATCGGTCGTTTTCTATATAGCTCTTTACTCTCTTCGTTGGGAGCTTGGGTTCTCTTTTTCTTTTTTCTTTTTATGTGGTTCGGTGTTTTTTTAGAGATGAGGTTAGGGTTGTTCCACACTTGTCGTTGGATATACAGGAGGTGTTTATGGTGGTGTGTAGTTTTTGATGCATGAAGGATATTATGATGCTGGTGTAATATGTATGAAGCTAAATATAGATTAGATTAGATTAGTTTATTTGCATAATAGTACAGAAGTAAACTAATCTAATCTCATATCTTTTTGCTTCTTACATATGACACCTACACCATAATATATTTCATGCATCAAAAACTACACACCAACATAACGTGTTCTTAAGGGGGTACATCAGTCCCACTGTACCGACCGAATACCACCAACTCGAATTCTTTGTCTCATTCCAAAAATACGCATCAAAATCGATTTTCCTTTTCAGGATCGCTTTATATTATGAACATGAAGAGCGGTCCAATTATAAGGAAAATCGAAAAAAGTAAGTATTTAGTTTTGATTATAATATAAACTGCTTTATGACACGAGTGAGGTTAGCTACGCGATCAGCTGACTCTAGTAGCGTTGATACGCATACATTTTTTTCGACTTCCCTCACAATTGGACAGATCGGCTCTTTATTTTCATAAAATAAAGTGATTCTGAAAAGGATAATCGATTTCGATGCGTATTTTCCAAATGGGACAATGACCCTGGTAGAAAATTAACGAGTCGAATTACTTAAGATATCAACGATTAGATAATCTCGTTAGCTAATCTTAACTAATATTAAGGATAAAATCAAGCTTAGGATTCGCTAAGAGATCTAAATTATACAGATAAAAAAATTGCAGTATATAATTAAAAATATTTTTTATTTATCACGTACATTAAATCAAAAGCGCATGCTCCAATTTAATTCTCATCAAATTACAGCAGACCATTACACCGCGTCGCATATTTAAATCGGAGTTGCAATTTATTTCTGAGTCTCATCATTGGATTACACGTGATTGTTTTTTGTGTTAAAACCCCTAATTTATTTATATTGTTAATTTTTTAAAGCAATTGAGTACTTTATTAACTATAATTGTTAGCAAACGCAATATTTTCAAAAAATATAAATCATTTAATAACCTAAAAATGATGTAACGATCAACGGACTATAACCATTAATAGTGTCATATATCTAACTAATATAGATGTTAAGAGTACAAAAAAACATGAAACTAGAAAAAATTGTCCCAAAAACTCCTCGCGCGACTTAGAATTGAACGTTTTAAAGTAAACTTATATATATATTTTGTGTAGAATTGTTGTTCGCAAAAGCGCGTAAACGTTTTACTTCACCATAACCCGGTATATTTATTTACAAAGTGGGGATAGATTTGAAAGCTGATTGTACATACATTTTAATCATTTATAATTAAACACTTATTATCAAATAGTTACTCTGATAACTAAATTTAATCGATTCATTATTAAATTACTTCTGAATATATTTTTTAAATTAACGAGTTTTTAACTAGTCCGTAACGAAAAAACGTCGCCAGGTACCGGGGTTTTTAGCTAATTCCTTAAGGATATATTAACTAATCCATATAAAATTACTTAAACAATAGCTAAGAACTCCTTAACGTTTCTACCAGGGGAATGAGGGCTATTCTGTCGTTTGGTGGCGCTAGTGTGACGCATGTGTCAAAGCATTGCGCGTATATCTACATATGTGTAAAAATTAATTAATAGAAAAATTAATAATACATGTTATATACCTGTGATATAATAGGTATCATGTGCAGATTTTTTTATAACTGTATGAACCTAATAGCTCTAACCTCAGAAGTATTCAAATTTTTATTGTAATTTTTTAAAATACAGAATTGAAATTGCATTTTTATAAATTTAATGAATATAATTCCTATATTTGTAATATTTTTTAAAAATTACAGCATGTAGGTAGTAAAATCTTATAGAAGTATGTTTGTAAAGTAATATACATAAAAGATAAAATAATCATTTTATGTATGTAATATACATATTTACATGTTCCTGTTTGTAAAAGAAATCAGACGTTAAACATGTGTCATGTCCGCAGTGCAAAAGTTAAAACGATACTGATTTATAATTATTATTATAACAGCAATATAATTTAAATATCTACATATTTATTTAATATTATTAACTTTTAAGTTATTTATTTTATAATAATGTACATGCACTGTTTCTATCCGGAACTTATAATTGTGAGATTTGACAGTCTCAATTTGAGTGAATTTCTAATGAATAAATTACTTTAATCAATTCAGACTCATTTGGCCAAATAATTTATACGCGAATTCGCGTAAATATTATGAAGCAATAAATATCAGCGGATATAAAATATGACACCCGAGAATTTCAACGGAAGCGTCGATGAAATTCTGCAGCTGCTTTACGGCGTCCGCACCTATACCGCCATAACGAGATAATATATGCGATCTTTTCGAGAAAAATGTCATCTCCTAATTAATTGTCGCTGAATATCGCGCATCGAATAATTGTAGCCGACGCGCATTATTATGCAACTGTGCAGATATTATTTGCCCAAACTCGCGCGTAAAATATGTGTGCACATTATTCGGGAGGAATACACATGCAGTGCTGTAAAATCGACAGATGCAGATATAAATATACACGGGATAAATCGAGCACGTCGATGATGATCGATTATATCCGAATTTACGGGACGTTATGAATGATTTAAAAAATGTTGTGCTTAATTAGCGATGTATACGTATTTCATGCAAATAATGTTGAATTGAATGATTTAATAAGAAATGCCACGATGATAAGAATTATTGGATCCTGAATCGTTCATTCTGGAGAATCACGATTGAGTATAATTAACTTGCCACATGATATTTGGGTCATGTGAAGTGCATCTATTTTAAGTATCCAAAAAGTATAAGCTTTGTATTGTTAGTACCTTTAAAATTGGTATGAGCGTTTTTAAGCGTTATTTAATGATGACCGCGGTGTCTTAAAACGTCATCGGGTATAACTACACTACTTCGTGACTCGTTTATTGCAAACATATTATTTTGACATTAAGTCATTATTCCATTTTTATGATGTTAAATTTTAAGATGCACTAACAATCAAATTCTCTAACCGGTTTTCGATACAATCATATATTATCAGTACATTCATCTTTTATAGCATTACTTCCATTTGATATAATTGGTTTTTAACCAGCCAAACACTGTAGATTATTATAAATACCTACGTAATAAAAACTTTATTCATGTATATAATATTTCCTATAGTTTAATAACTATCGAAGTTATTTTATTTTAATGCTATTAAATTAAGAAAATATATAATATAAGAAGATGTCTCATAAAGTGCCGACGCGTACTTATAATTAAAAGTGACATCTACGATCTTTGGGTTAATATTATTTTATTACTGTATTATGAACCAAAATTTCTGGCAATGAAAATATAGGCTATATCTGGGTCACATCTAATTTAACTCAGGTTTCAGACATTTCTCGAGACTCATTGAATTACTAGAACTAAATATATTATCTCAAAATCTATATACTAGAGAGATCTGAAATTTTGCTTCAACTATGCAATTGATAATTTTATTATCACAGCTCAAAGTAATAACTATTCTTAAAAAATTTTTAAAATGATTTTTAGATATTTGTCGAATATAAAAACTAAAGTAATTTTTCGTAATGCCATTTTTATAATATACAATACTTAGATGATAATTTCAATAAAATTATAAATTTTATAAACATGTATTTGACAAATATTATGTATATTTTAAAGTATTATATACAAGAATCACAATAAAACTTAATTTTATTACGATCTCCATCCTCCGCGACTAGATCGAAATTAACATATTAATTAAATAAAAAATGACGCGAAGATATGCCGAACGGATAACAAAGAGTCCAAAAAGGAAGAATCATCTCCCTTATAATTCCCGTATGCCCGCGCCCGCGCGCATCCTCTTTTTCGCCTCGCAAATGAACACGTTTATTGCTAATAAAGTCCCTCGCGCGCAAAACCCACAAAATCGTAAGTCAATCAATCACGCGTTAACAACATGTAAATTACCGGTGCGTCGTCCGCTGAAAATGCGTAACGACGTGCGCATACATATACGCGCGCGCGCGTATACCGTAATTATCCGAAAATTACCGAAAGTCTGCTTGGCGTCGTCCCCTGCGCGCGCAGGGCCTTGCATATAACCAAAGCGTAAATTATACGGAGGTATGCGTCCGCGGCACGACGCTCGGAAACGAAAAAAAGGAGCTTATAATAAACAGTATAAACGTGTCGTATTATTTTTAACGCTGCTTCCACTTAAAGATGTATTATAGGCGTATATTATTGACGAAAAATACGGTTTATAGTAAATGAAGAATCACGAAAATTTAAAGTGTATTAGAATATTGAAAATAGACAATGAATAATCTATATTGCACTGTAACAAATTATGATCAATAAAAGCCAATATTTTAGCTCGTTGTTACTTCAGAATCAACATGTTTTTAGATCTACAATAAATTTTGAACGTTTACTACTAAAACACTTTATTCAAGTATAAAGTTTTGTTAGTTGATCAGTCTTTTATTAGATTTTTTTTAATTTTTTCTATCAAATATTAATCTTTGTAAGTAAATATTATCAAGTAACCCATATCTGAACTAATGTCTATTACGTTGTAAATAAAATAGCATTCAGGCTTAAAAAATCAATTAATTTTTGTTTTTGTATTCGGAAGGAGTCGTTCACTTTCAAATATTTCAGAATATTTATGTGTATTAAATTCTTGTTTATAGATCAAATTAAATAACTCTTTTTGGGTATGTTTTTTACCTAGGTTCTAAAATACTAAAGTTTTATTACGAATAAACAAACGTAGCAATTATACAATTGAATGTATAAGTCAAGCATTGCCTATTTTGGGATACAGACGATGCATCGTTGGAAGCTTCAAGATACTTTTGAAATGGTTATACATACTTACACTTCTTACACTAAATTTGATTTTCACGCTTAAGCAAAGTGTCCAATCAAACAACGATTAGCATTATTATAAAGATAGTACAATCTCTTTTTTTAAGATAGATTATACGAAATGGTTATACTTCCACTTCTTATACTAAATTTGATTGTCACGCACAAGCAAAGCGACAAATCAAATGACGTTTAAAATTATTACATAGTACTATCCCTTATTAAGACAGAATAACTAAAACCCAATTAAAAAGAACTTATATTGGCTTTATTTTCAATTTGAACTATAAACCGAGTTTTCAATCTCACATAGAGCTGCCAAACTCCCCAGATATACACTCAGTCCTGTGGTTAAAAGCACGCGTTCTAGTCCATTACGAAAACCTTTTGTGCTCGCCAAAGAGTCTATACACAAGCCCTCCACACAACCGATCATTCCCTACACAAACACACTGCGCGCATCTACGGTATTCCGGGTCTGTACAACACCCACTACAAACAAAGCTACACATATATATCTCTCTGGAAATTACGTTGTGGGAGGGCTGGTAGCTGTATCATTCGAAAATCGCTCGGGCGCGTCGCACGTATATAATACACCCGACTCGAGGGGTGGTGGGCGTATTGTCATCGTCGATCCTGCGCTGCGCTTTTGGGGTCGCTCTTCCCTGCCGCGTTCGCACATATGCGATGTACTATATTTGTTTAATAGGGCTTATATAGCGTTGTACGGGGACGAGACGGGAATTGAAATCAAATGACGCGCGATGTCGGTCCTGTAATTATGCGCTTGCGCGCGCGGATTATGCTCGCCTGGCTCGTGCGTGTGTATAGGACTGATTGTTGCCGAGTGCGTGTAGTGTAGGGGTTTGAGAAATATGTGTGTGTGAGTCCACCCCCTCGATTTAATCGAACTGAAATTTAATGCGTTCACTCGGTTCTTGGTTCTTGATATTGCTTACTGATTGAGTGATATTCTTGTGGGATTGTGTATGCGGATCATGCAATGTTTGGTCGATTTGTTCGTGAGTTTATGATTAGGCGTAATGTGGACAAGATATTTTAATAATCTTTGCTAGTTACATTTATACTTGTATGCAGATTCATGTAATTTTAATGTCTTTAAGCTTTACTGCCCTGGTAGAAACGTTCCCCATATGTTCGCCAGATTTTACTCTATTTTATAGGGAATGGCCAATTTCTGCTTAAAAGTCTGGCCAGAAACCCCGCTACCTGTCGACGTTTTCTCGTCAGAAACCTGACCAACTTATGGTTAATGAATAAATAAATAAAAAATAACGTTTAACGAATTTTTATAAGTTAATAATGATTATTATGTCATGGATTTAATAGCTTATTGTTAATAGAATGCTAAGATATATTTGGGATAGATTCGAAATAAAAACTAAAAACTTATTACATTAAAAGTTTTTTTAAGGTTAGAGTTTTATAATTAAATAAGACATAAAAAATCAAATAAATAATCGAATAAAAATTTGCATGCTGTTTTAACGCAGAAGTGCTATAATGGGATTTACATTTTCAATAATTTTTTAGGGTTATGTAAGCTATTTAGATTTTCTATAAATTTCTGGTCAGATGCTGGTTTATTTCTGGCGAACTATTAGGAAACGGATCTGCCCAATAGATCGTGAACCGACCATCTAATATGCTCAATTTTCTACCAGGGTGGTTATACACTTTTTATAATGTTGAATTTGAATTTTCGCGCAAACCTAGCAACCAATTAAAAGACGCTTAAAATCGTTACAAGATGGCGTGAGCTCCTCTTTAGGATAGTGAATAATGGAATATTGATAGAAACATCGTTGATTGTTTTTAATGTATGTTATGTATTTGTATAGATTAAACATAAAACGTTCTCTGTTATTGGCAATGAAAATTACTACTGTTAGAGTGGCGCTGCTGTCAACTAGCCAATATGGCTGGTCGGGGTATATATATATATATATATATATATATATATATATATATATATATATATATATATATATATACTTTTCATTGGATTTATATGAGAGTCGTATGTTTTTATTGAAAATAAAATTTGTTGTCTTAGTTTATGAGCGAAAAAGGACTGGCAGGACGTCTGAATTTGAAAAGTCGTGCTTCACTGCGCATTGATTAATCGAAAAGTCATGATATTCGAATATTTTACGATACTTCCGGACAATTTTATTATCTTTCTTCTGTTGAATAAAAACTGCGGTTGCAGCAGTAACATTTATATTCAGATAAACCACATTTATTTTAATTTAGTAATGAGTCTATCATATAACATTAAATGCCAATAACGAAGTATCACAAATTGCTTTAATTATTAATTAATTAAAACAGTTATATTATTTGGTATACGAAAGTGGAATTACTTAATAAAAAAAAATATTCTGATTTTACGTGATTATTACAATAATATACTAATATTATCACCTATCATTATATTATTAACATACATTGTTTATTAAAAATGAATAAAACACAATTATATATTACTTTATGGTAGAAAATTATCTAGAACTATGTAGATATATCTAGTTTGCCATGATAAATAATCGAAAGCCTCGATAAAACTTTATCTAATTAGATGTTTAGTATCATGAAATTTAGAAGCAAGATTATCGAAATGAATTTTTATATTAACATTTCAAAAATTATATTTCCAATATTTTTGTACTTAATGGGTCGATTTTATACTTTTGAATATTTTTTAATATAAATTATTTAAAATAGAATGTTTTATCAACGTAGTAACTACTTTAGTTTTACAAGTACAAGTTTCTGAAGTGATTAAGTATATCTTAACTCATAAATCCACACAGTTTGTGTGTATTATTATAGTTTCAACTTAAAAAAAAGGATACTTTGACATAACAATATATTTACAATATATAATTTAAAATATATAATACGTATGTTAAAATTAGAGAAGAAATGTTATATTAAAAGCATAATTGTAATACTTTGTAGCATTAATCATACTGAATTACAAAAAATAATGATTAAGGTCTTTTAAATATTGATAATTAAATGATACAAACAGTTTTTTATTATATGTTGATACAAATTAAAAATTAATCAGCATGGTTTAATAAATACACAAATTACATCATCTTGTTTATCAATTATTAACAAAATATGATTTGAAACTTGATTAATTTATCTAAAACTAATTTAACATCTTTATTAACACCATCTATGTGTTTTAATACCGCTATCGATATTTTTCACCCAAAAATGAATCCATTAAACTGCAAACCATGCTGATTAATTTTGAATTGCCAACATAATCGCTCCAATTCCTGTATAAATTCAGTATCGTCGAAAGCTATATAGTTTCTCATAAGCTCTATCTCTCGCAAAACGCTGATGCAATTTTCGTGCTTTTTAGCGTCAAGCGGCAATCCTGGCGGCGCGAAAAACATATTTCTCAAGTTTTTCATCGCTCTTGCGAAAGAGAGGTGAGCGCGCGCGAAAGCCCGACAAAAATAGAGTAGATTCGAGGAGATGAGGCGCGAGTTTGCTCGTTTTTTTCGCCCAAAGTTTCTACCAAATAAGGATGACGCAAAAATGATGGTTCTTGCGCGCGACAATCTCGAGATGAAGAAGCCATTAGTTTGGTAATTATACGTTAATTATGTTCTCGATGCGGAGGCGCTGATCTTTGCCAATGACCTCCAACGAGAAGGAGATACCGTGTAGGGTGTTTGTTCCTACGCGTGTGTCTTGCTATGCTGGGGAATATCTACTTTTGCGTAATGCTAATAGCTGTTTTTGTTTGTAGATAAGTCTATTAGCTGTATCGTTTCAAAATTTATTTCCCGTTTACTCATTTCAATTTATACTTATCATAATTTGCGTGGACAAAATTAGAGTAAGTTATTTAGATAAGCTAGATACATTTATTGTTTTTTTATAGGTTTTTTTGTATAGTATTTCCCTATTATATGTTACAAAAGCTTACATTTTTTATGCAACAACCATATTAGATGTATTAAAATAAAAAGTTGATATTTGGAAAAAACTTTTTATCCAGGAATGTAAAATGACATCTATATCTATTATGAATATATTTTCATTCAAACCATACTTTATACGTACAATCTAGTAACAAATTCATTTTACTAAGTTTTTAAAAAATTTTTAGTAAATTCTTATATTTTAAAATTAAAAGAATATGCTATAATAACCTGATAAGAAAGAGCGAGTTTCCAAGGAGATTTATGAACATTTTAGTTTTAAATGTTATTATTTTAGCAATCTAATATATTATTAAATGATTTAATAACCATATTTATTACTTAAGTATATTTGTTAAAAATAATCGAACACTAATCTTGAAATTATCTACTCTCTAACATATTAGTTTCAACACTGTAACTACTTAGCCCTTTAAGATCCAAACGGTTACCAATTTAAGAAAAATAATTATTTTCTATTTAGTTATCTTAAAAATGATCTTCAAGTATAAAATAACTCCAAATAAAAACTTGGATATATGAGTTTAAAACGTTCATGCTAAACATACAAATTGGTAATATTACCTTTAAATTAAATTAAATCAAACATATAATGTCTCAATATCGTAGTTCAGGAGCTAATTTACATATTCGCGTTGGTTATTGATAAATAAAATAATATTAGTTCGATTTTTTAAACAAAAACTGTAGTTCCATACACATTACTTTGGCGACCGTTATCGTCTCTTTATTCCAAAGACATCGTCCTTATTCTGGTACTTATGACAGATCCGTACATTTTTTGTGTGTCTAAAGGTGTTGACGAACTTTCTACGTTTAATTGAATTATGCTGGCCTATTACTATACCGGCTCTGATTTATATTGACTTTTTTTACGGAAGGGTTTCTAGCACACAGAAATGTTTTTTTTTTTAATATTAGCAGTTTTAGTAGGTTGCTTATTATAAAAATGAAAATAGAATTTACATTGGTAATTTCTCTGATAGACCTATTACATTATAAGTCCTTAAATACTTTAGAATCTAACAATCTAAATAATTACAATGTTTAACTATTTGATGTGACTATTTTTTTGCCATGATTTCAGTGTCTGCGAATTGTCGTATATATTTTGCAATATGAATACATTATTTATAATGACCATAAATATTGGACGAATAAATCTCTATTAATTATCATATGCTGATGTAATAATATACATAAAAAATGTGGATAATGAAGACATAATTATTTCACGGATAAGATATTTCCCAATCTTTGTGTTCGTGTCACTATTTATGTTCATAAATTCATAATGTGTGTGATAATATTGATTTAAAAACAAAAGTCTTTAATCAGCTTAGCTTTTTTGTGAGATAAGTTGTGAAATTATCTTAATAACTTGAATTAATATATATTACAGTTATTTTAAGGCCAGGTTACACCAATAAAACGTGTTTTTTTAAATAAATTTTATTTATATTAAAAAAAATATTTTAGAATCAAACTTTTTATAGCTAAAAGTACATATATTAAACTATTTGAATTTTTTTTTTTTAATGGCGGCTCTGAAAATGGCTGCTCAAACTCGTCCAATTTGTTGGCGGGTGTCATCATTTCTTGGAAACGAATCATCTGAAAGTAAAAAATAAAACAGTTTCATATTCTGTATCGAATTGGCTATGGTCGGTACTACAACCAAAAATATTCATTGTTATTTAAAAAGTTATAAACAATTAAAAGTGCCAAAAAAGGGTCGAAAAATTCAAAAGTCCGCCAATTTGTTTTTTTTCGGTGAAAATGTTTCATTGTAGTACCGACCATAGCCAATTCGATACAGAATATGAAACCGTTTTATTTTTTACTTTCAGATGATTCGTTTCCAAGAAATGATGACACCTGCCAACAAATTGGACGAGTTTGAGCAGCCATTTTCAGAGCCGCTATTTAAAAAAAAAAAAAATTCAAATAGTTTAATATATGTACTTTCAGCTGTAAAAAGTTTGATTCTGAAATATTTTTTTTACTATAAATAAAATTTATTTAAAAAAACACGTTTTATTGGTGTAACCTGGCCTTAAGAATTATAGGTGATTATGTAAAAATATAAAATTAAATTCGAATTCTATAATGTTTTTCTCCGATTTGAAACTAAATTAAACTAATTATAAAAAGAATATTATTTACTTATGTTATTTGCATATTTTCTATTTATTATTTATTTCTAACGGGCGTTGCTATCCTTTTGTTACATTTACAATAAAAGAATTATAAACATTTATTTGGCACGAATTCAATATTCGCCACTGATTAATACGTATCGACAAGGGTTTTTTTTTAATTTAAATAACAAACTGTTATTTTTCAATAATTTAATAATGTATTCAAAATTTAGTTTTTAAATAAGTGAACACAGTATAATTGATATTGAATATAAAACAACTCATCCATTTAGATCTACTATTAGTAAATCTTAGTCTTTATATTTAATAATGGTTTTTTTTCTAAACTCATAATTTAGCCGTAGTTCAATGCCAACCTTTTTTTATTGATCAGTCTAATGAACTCAAATTTTAGAAACTTATGTAGGATGATAATTAGTAGGTTATATACCAATTTTCAGATCAAGATATTTATTATTATTAGAGTTATTGATAAAAATCAATTTTTTTAAACGAAAATGACCAGTATTCAAAATACCACTTGCGCTATAGCATTTTGAGAAGAAACTCTGAAAAAATTTAAGTCATTTCATTGACCGACAGAAGAAACTGTTGACAGAGTTTTAAAAAACATAAAATATCACGGTTTTTAATAATGACTGATGGGTAAAATAAGAAAAGAAGAAAAAAATTGAAATATAATCAACAGTTTATGTTCTACATATTATTTATTATTATTATTAGAAATTTTTAGGTTGAGTCTTATGCCAGACTCATGTCTCTTGGGTAATCCCTTTGTGACCCTACTGATCCTCTAGGCGTCGGGTACCGATTTCATATAAAATTTCGCCCAACGCCCAGAATCAATATAAGCTTCTGCCCTCAGTTATTTTGACTCCAAGTGGTTCCAGATTGCTTTCCAGAGGGAAAGTATCTCCCCCACACTGCTGTTAGCTATATCTTGTTCAGTGAGGAAAAACTCCCCAGTCACCATTCTCCGCTTGCTCTTGATTGCTGGGCACTTCCAAAGAATATGCGATGAGATTTCTCCCTCTTCCAAACAAAACCTGCACATTGGAGTTTCTGCCAGCCCTATGTTGTATTTATGGTAATTTAAAGAACAATATCCAGTAAGAATACCAGTAATGGTTCTTGTATCCGCTCTCTTGAGTTTTAAAAGGTCTTTACTCCTCCTCTCGTTGAGCTCCGTGCCAAGCAAGGCTTTGGTTCCAATCATTGGTTCCGGTCCGATGAATGTCTCTTTGGCGTCTAGTTTAGCAAGCCTGTCAACTATCTAATTTCCGAGAATATTGCTGTGTCCAGGAGTCCATACCAGTGTAACGGTGTTTCCTGAGTTTGCCAAGTTGTTTATTGCCTCATGGCATTCTGCCAACAACTTGGATTTCGTTGTGTAATTAGCTGATGCTGATAGAGTGCATTTGCTTTCTGTGCACACCGTATGATACCAAGTGTCTCTGCCTGATGGATGGTCGCATTGTTTTCCATAGGGACCGTGAATCCCTTACTGCCCATCCTCATGTATACCCCTGCTCCCACGCTTTCGTTTAGAGCTGATTCTGTAGATTTTCCAGCACGGTATGCATGCTGTCCATTGTGAAGAGGCTTTAGAGATAGAGTCGTTTCACGTATAAACCTATCAACTAATCTTTCTGTTAGTTTCAGGAGGAAAGAAGTGAGACTGATAGGCCTGAAGTCCTTAGGTACTTAGGCGATGTGTAGTCATTTCTGCCTGTTTTGGGTATGAAGACTACTCTGGTTCCCCGCCAAGCGGATGGGATGAGTCTCAGGGCGAGACTAGCCTTGACAAGTCCCACTAATGGCCCAATAATGGGTTCGCCTGTCCTTTGTAAAAGGACCGGCAAAATCCCATCAGGGCCTGGGGACTTGTAGGGGCTGAAGGATCCAATGGCCCACCTAACCCTGGCTGGAGTGACAACATCAGAGGTCAGGCGACTGTCGGTTCCCGAAGGTGACCCGACCGCCCAACCTCCTGCCTCCGAACCGTTCGGCTCCGAGATGTCCCCGACTCCCTCCTCAGTCCTAGTAAAGCCCGAGAAGTTAGCCCTGATTAGGCAGTCAAGAATCTCGTTGTGACTGAGTAACTCCCATCCTGCTTTTTAACAGTTTCCAGAATAGCCTCCGGGTTCTTCGCTAGCAGCTTATCCAGCCATGCTGCCTGATTATTACTAGTGACACTATTGCAGAAAGACTCCCATGATTTTTGTTGTGCAAGTCTTATTGCTTCTCTATAAGCGTCCCTGGACTTGTTGTAATTGGCCCAGTCTTTCGCCCTTTTAATTTTCCTAGCTCTACTGTAGAACCTTCTGTTGTTATCTCTTATTTTTGCAGATTGTCGTTCCACCATCTGGTCCTGCCATTATTCCTTACAAGATGTGATCTGCAGTTTTCATGGTAGGCCGTAGTAAGTATGTTATTTAATTGTTTCGCAATTTCCTCTAACCTAGCCACATCCTCGATCAACGTCGGTAGCCGACCGAGTTGTGCCTCAGTGTCAGTCCGGAAACCCGCCCAGTCAGTCCTCTTTGGGTCACTGATCCATTTTTCTTCTGTGGGAATGTTAGTCAAGAGCTCAAATCTCAATTGAGTATGATCTGAAAGAGATGGTTCATTAGAAACTCTCCAATTCAAAATCTTTTCAATAAGGTCCCTGGTACACAGTGTAATATCTATCACCGTTCCCCTTATTGCATTGCGGAAGGTTGGTTCCGACCCTGTATTTAGAATATCCAATTCGGTACTAACAAGATACTCCAGAAGGTTCACTCCCCTGCTGTTTGAATCCGCACAGCCCCACACCTGATGGTGCGAGTTGGCATCACATCCCAACAATAGAGTTAAACCTCTTACCTTACAGAAGCTGACAAGTATGCGCACTTCCGGAGTAGGACAGTCCGGCGCATCATGAGGTAAGTACGCCGATCCCACAACTAGTTTGAGATCTGGTCCGACCTTTATTGACACCACGGCCAGGTCCCTCGTGCAGAGATCCATCAGTGGGAATGCTGAAACTCCTCTTACCAGCACACACGCCCTTGGGTTGCTCGTACTGGTGTCCCTGTAACAAAAATCAACATTACCCAGCTCTTTGATACAGTCGTTGACAATCCAGGGTTTCTGGATTAGTGCTATGCTTGTGTGCACCGCAGCCATGCTCTTTTGCAAAACAGCAGAAGCGCCTTTGCTATGGTGCAAGTTAATCTGAATAAATTTTATTTGGGAGGTGGTCTACGGTCTCTTCAGGATCCCGTCTGGTCACTTTAAAGGTGACCTGTCCGAGATCGTAGAAGAACCGATCTTTGCTCTAGCACCCTCGCCAGAGATTCGGGGATCTGCACGACCAGCAGATTTCTTCCGCCAGTCGCGTTTTTCCCCTCCTCCCCCTCTTTTTCTTTCTCCGTGCTGTCATGTCGCACTATTCGTCAGCACGCCGTGTTGTTGGTGGAATTGTATCCCTGAAATCTGTCAAGGACGACTTCTGGCTTCCTGAATTTACCTTGGTATCCATGTCGTGGCCTTGACAGTCTTCTGGATCAATTCCACCCCCCCCCCCTCCTACTCTGAGGTTTGCGCCATGGGAGGGTGATCCAGGGATTACCCCACTGAGCCAGTATTTTAGAAAAACAAAGATTAAAAAAATTCAATAAAATTTCTTTAGATATTTTGGCCAAAAAACACCATCAAAGTAGTCCAACCTTAACTTGCAAAAAAGATACAGTTTTTCTTAATTTTCTCAGAATTAAAAAGAAAGTGGAATTATCTGATTTTGTTCGCTCACTCCTGAATCGTACTCTCGAAATATATTTCACACTACACAACATTACCGAGCCCTCCGTAAAACAGCATCTGCTCGATAAGCAAAGTTTCCATCTCTCGCAATATCTTTTATAGAATACAATCGCATTACTTCGAAAGCACGCAGTCATAAAGCAGAAACGATTTCACTTTTTTCCTAAAAAAGAGGAAACAAATCTCCCGACGACAGGAAAGGTCCAACAAATCTGCCGAAATAAAGTCGAATCTCTCCGTCCTCTCTCGGGAGAAAAACTTAAGACTCCGCTCTCCCCCCCCCCCCCCCCCCCGGATGATCGGCGCATGGAAGTATAGGCGGTGAATCATGCAACAAACGGTATGTAAATCCGCGTAACGGAGCCTTTTATTCCCGCCGTAAAAAGATCGATACAGCCCGGAATAGAAGCGAGAACAGACGAAGAAATCTCTCTCTCTCTCTCTCCCCTTTCGGTATATATAATACTACGTAGTCGCCGGAAAAATGACGGGGCATACGTTGCCGTCGTCGCCCTGCCATCTGTAATATAAAAAATGGGAGAGTGCGGGAGAGTGGGGAGGGATGCAAAACCTTTCCGAGAAGGCAGAGTCAGAGATTCTTATCGTCTTTTGGGTCTTCTTCGGTGAGAAATACGGCGCCCGAAAAAAATATTAATAAGGCACGTCTCGGCGATATTGTTGGAAAATTAATTGTGAACGTGCGCGCGGTCGGGGCAAGAGCTTTTGCAGCCCGACTGTGCGCTTGGCTCGTAACGAATGCTCTTGTGCGGAGAGATTACGCGGATGTAACTTTATTAAGGTGCTCGAGGATGAATTTATTTGCTTGCTGCCTGGGAATATATAATGAAAAAGATTGTATGAACAAGCTTTGGATTTGTATTTTTATTAATTGTTAATAACTGAGAATTATAGAATCTAATTCGAACAAATTTACTTATAGCAATTAGATTGATTTGCTCGTATTAGTGATTCCCTACAAAAATGTAGGTGTGTCTTCGCTCAATAAGTTTTTTATAAGCTAGAGTTCAATTGAAACAAGGATTACTTGAGTTTTATTTTACGCAACAATGAAAAAATCATTTGCGTTCCATCCATTCGTAATTTAATAAGAAATTTTATTAAATATGTTTATAAAAATACATTTTACATTTTTAAAGATATTAAATTGTGGAGTCAAATAAATAAATGTTACTGATATGAAATAATTCCAGACATTATTTAGACAACAAAGACTATTTTAAAGCATATTTCTTTTTAGTAAATCGATGGTAGCAAAATTTTTCTGTTTAACACCCTTATGAACAAATTAGACACTTAAAATTCCAGAAACTGGAATCACCCAAATATAGAATATACTTTTCTTATACTTAAAAGTAATATTATTCAAAGTTATTCAATTTCACATATTGCAACTCTTAAAGCCAGACTTAACCATTCAAAATGTATTCGACTTGATTTTATTGCAAAAAACTTATGAAACAAAAAAAATTAAAAGATAGGTGTTAAACTTATTCTTTGAAAATCCGTAAAAATAAACTTAATAAACTTATCTGTAAACATTTTTTAAAAACCTCATTTAGCTAGAATTTTGAGTTGTCATAATCTTTTTCTGATGATGCGATATCAAATATCAGAGAAAAGATCATTAATAATATAAAGATAAGTCCCGATAGTTCATTACAGATTATTTCCAATACCATATATTTCCACTTAATTTTTTACTCCAATTCATATCCACGCTCGCGCCTCAAAATGACTGTACACATACTCGTGACAAAATCCCCCAGGAACCTTTCCCAGAAACCAGACTAGAAAAACCAAGAGAAATCGCTCTACATATTGAGCAAAATTGATCGCCCCCGCACGTTATTCCCGCAACCTCCCCCGTACACATCACGCACACAGACACACAATTTTTTCTTTTCGTCCCATCGCAGGGAGAAAGATTCATTCCTCCCTCGTATCTCGTGCGACGCTCGCCCTCTGACGAATGTCTCCCGTGATTGTCTAAATGCCCGACGAAAGCGAGATAAAAAGCGAGGAGAACGTGAAAAATACACAGCGCGTGTGTCTTGTCCCGAGCGCGCGGGACAAAAAGTTTCGTCTGATGTCGAGGAAGCGATCATTGCAACCGGAAGCTCGAGCGTATATGACGAAATGACGTTCTTTTATGCGTAATTAGATTGTTAAATCGTAAAATTAATTGCAGGAAACGTTTAAATGGAAAAAAACAATGGTCGCTTAATTATCGTTTGGATCATTATGCTTTAAGAATATAAACCGTGTGTTTTGAATGTTTCGAGCTTTTTATGCTAATAAACTACTGTTTTGTGGACAGAGTAAAATTTAAAAGTAACGAAAATATGAAATTCTTGTCACGCGTAAAGAAGAACTTGTTAGAAGTGTATGCTTATGGCTTTTTTCAATTTGATGACCGATTGTGTCGAATTCAGAATCTTAGTTTGTTAAATGTAAATGTAAGTCAGAGTTCATACTTGACAAATTCTACACAATTTTACGACAATTACCATATTTATACATATCTTATCCTCAGCGATTAAAACTAACAACTATAACCATATTAGCACACCCAGAGCAGAAACAAAGAAATTCCAAAAAAAGTTAAAGTCGTTCGATTTACGGCTCGTTAAGTCGATGACTTCCTCGGCTCGTAAAAGCAACACGGCGGCCCGAGAAATTGTAAAAACGCCATTTTACGGGTCAATTTTCCAGGGCAGCGCAGGAAAATGTTTTCGCTCCCGCGCGACTCCCTTCAGCGAAAAAGGTATTATAGCTTGAGCTCCACGCTATAATCCCCCGCCATCGGACGTTTATACTGTAAACAAGCTCGCCCGGTGCTAAGGAAATATTATTGTAAAGGGTTTCGCGCGCCATGGAGCTTCCGTGCTGCGCGCACCTTCGCACTATATATAGGTATATAACACACATACGCACACAGTTATATTGATCCCAGGTGAAAACGAGCAACGAGATAATGGGCCGAAAAATGCCGTGCTAACGGGTTACAAAAGCGTGGGTAGAGCACAGTGTACGGTGCGAATTGAATTCCGACTTTGATCCCTTTGTGCGAAGATTGAATTTTTGACGTTTCGCCGTCTGGGTGTCCGAGATGATCCTTTGTGTTGTTTTACTTTTGTGTAGCGGTGTTTTGGAATAATATTGATCCTGGGGTAGCGGTGATATTTATGTGGCTTTGTGCCTAATTGATTTGTAAAATATTTGGTTTTCGAGAAGGTCGAATTTCTTGTGGTGTCGTTGTCGATCTTGTAATGAATCGTTTGAATGTAATTTTTTTTCATCTATTTATGCAATGTTTTTATTTTATATTTACATATTGTTAGCTTTGATTTTGTAATTATTAAAAATTATTATAGTAAAAAGCACGAATCAGTGCAAAATCTAAATTCTCATATTATGTCCAATTTGTGACAATATTACAACCATTAGATGATACAACATGTATTATGCAAAATACTACAATAAAACCTTTAAAAAATGACTTCGTTACTGAATGTTCTTTGCGACGAAAAATTTAATCATATCCATGGTAATATGAAACTAACTCGAAAAGCTTTTTATGAAACAAAATATTAATTATTAATTTTTATCTTTTTAAAAATATCGTGTCGGAGGAGAAATCTGAAATGAAAGACAGGGAAACATGTGATTTTGAGATAAACGTGTACATCGCGCTCTCAGAACAAAATTTATGACAACTCAAAATTTGATTTTTGTAGACAAAATAGCTCATGCAATTCTAAAATTAGTTTAAAAATGTTTGGAAATGATAATACAAGAATAAAATGAAATAAAACAATTTTATCGCATGAAATATTTACGTTATTAAAGAGATGAATACTTTTGTTTTAAATTATAATAACATATTTCAAAAAGAAAGTTTGATTATATCGCATAAAATGATTCCAAATTAGCCGTAAAATAAAAAAGAAATGTCTTCGAGAAATCGTATATATTTTCGACCAAAATTCAGTTTCCTACTGGTCCATGCCTTCCGAACCACATCATAAAACGAAAGTATAACACTTTTAAAAATGACATAATCCCCATCGTACAAAGTTTCATAATTTTCCCGCCACGCCACAAACTTCTACACTTCTTTTTTTAATATCCTTCATGCCACATCCTTCAACGCCTCATTTGTGAAATATCTACTGGTAAGTGCAAGCCACCCCCCGACCGACGCTCTTCGCATGCCGAAACCATAAAAAGCTTCCGATTCACATTCCCTTCCTTTGCGTCATGCCGACTCGTCTCGCACTGCATCTGCTGCCATCAACTGCACTGCGTTGTGCGGCTAATCTCTCGCTATCTCGGCCGGCCACGCCTTTGTCTCGGGAGCGGTCGCAGCACACGACAATATAGTCTTTGGAGAAAAGTCGTAAAAGTCGGGGAGAGAGAAAAAAAATTTCCCTCCGCTTTACATTTTCCATTTCTCCGTTGGATGTGTACGTAGGTATGCAGCAGCTCGCGGCGATATGAAGAAAGAGAGAGAGAGAGAGAGAGAGAAAATGGAGGAGAGAAGCAGAGCAGCGCGCACCAGATTTCTTTCGGCAGATATACACGTGCTTCAGATTTTGTCAAAAGGATGATTGATTTATTGGGACAGCTTGAGTGTTCGCTACTCACATATTCTAATTGGCGCATAATGCTTTCAAAGCGCTCTTCTCGGAAATTACTTTTTTTAATGCTCTCTGTGTGTTTGTATCTCTTTTATTGGGCGCGCGTGAATATTATTTTTAATGATTTCTCTCTGGTGTTGAAAATTGAGAAGATTAGGTTTAACAAATGCGTTTGTATTTATTTTAATAAAGTGGGCTTAATAAAGTATTTGCTATAAATGAGGACTGGGGGGACAAGATCGAAAAATTACACTTTTTTAATTCTGAGAGAGTTATGAAAAATAGTAATCCTTTTTCTATATTACTATGATTGAAATGTCGAATTTCAGATGCCTTTTTAATGGATGAATGTTAAATTTAAATTAAAATATCATCATTAATATGAAGCGAACAATGAATTACCATAAATAAAACACAAAATAAATCTTCACTATAAGTGGAATTATCTGCCCAGTCCGTAAATATAATACTATAATCCTGCGATGGCATATAGTATAATTTAATAATCATAAATACTTTAAATTTTATTATTTGTATCGATTTCAATTTCACAATTATTCTTAGATGTACGTTTACTGTTTAGTTTCTATATTAAATAAATATTTGCTATTAATTAAAACTTATATAATTAAAATGTATATCTATCTTTTCTGAATTATTTAAATTTAAAATATTAAAATTTATTATGTTTCTGTCTAGCTCATTATTTATCATTTCAAAATCATTTCTTTGGACAAAAATTTAAATATTTAGGGGATGAGGTACTAAAATTAAAATATTTTTTTTATAAAGTATATTTAACTGAAATAAAATAAAAGTTACTATATGCATTAAAAAGTCCTTGTATTAAAAATATATTTTTAAAAATTCCAGTTTGGAGCACAGTCAAAACTTACAAAAAAAAGAACAATACTTAAGAAATCAATATGCAATATTCTAAAACTTTCTGTATGTCCTTAACATAAAATTTTGTATTTTCTTCACAATCCTTTCTGAATATAACGTTCAATTGTGTAACCGACGAATCGAAATGATCCCTTAATTAATGAAATTAAAGGAATTTGATAAAATTTCAGTATCAGTTCTCCTTAAGTACCCACACAAAAGAATTGCTGACAATCGCAAGAGTATATCTATACTAATCATATGTATTATTAGATGTTGCCTCAAAGTCTCCCTGACGAATAAATCTCCACTGTCTACACCTACATCCAGCATACCATCGCGGGTGGTTGACTCGTTTACATGTAAATCAGCATCCAGGCACTCCTACACTACATACATACATATCCACACGCAAGGGGCGCGTTTTAGTTCATTCACGTGGCGAGCCGCGCTAAGTGGCCGGTCCGCAGACTCCATCGACAGCCCGCATTATAAACTCGGGCGCCTCGTAAAAAGTCGAAAGCTCTCGCGGCCCGATGACTGACGCTTTCTATTTCCTGCGAGACCAGTCGTTTTGGTGTATATACGCGAGGCTGTTTAGTGTGTACGCGGTAAAGAGGATGACAGCGTTTCTAATTTTGGGGGTTGCGGGTTGATTGGGTAGAGAGGTTTTAGCTTGAGATGGGTTTGAATTTTTTCGGTAAATGTTATATTTTGTTTTGTGTGAATTATATTTTCTTTTATTTGTGTAGTGTTATATTTTATATACGTGGATTGGAACATTTTCTTGCTTTATTAACGTTTTTTTTGTATGATCATGAAAGTTGTTGGTAGCTTAGTGATGACTCAATTAACTTTTCATAAAATCGATCAATGCATGAGCTGCAACAACATATATGGTATATAATTTGAAAATATAAGTATAATAAAGAACACTATTCTTCCATCGTCATCTTTTTTAAATTATTTGAAAAATAAAACTGATTTATTTTAATTTTTTAATTTTTTCAATAATTAATTAAATTATTATTTTAGACTAAGTAGTATGCTTAAAAAATACAGAATTAATATATTGTTGATTACTTAAAAAATAAAAACTTGGGGATCAAAAGTGCATGCGCTGAACAATATTTGTTTTTAAGTTTGGGGGAGAAAGTATTATAGTTATAAATGTATACAAATATTTTTTATATAAAATGATAGACAATATAATTTCTATCTGTATTTATTTAATTACAGTACAAAGTTTCAGAATATTGATTGCTGCAATCCAATTGAACGGTGTGAATTTCAGCCGCTAGGTAGTGCCACTACCTTGACATCGAAAGAAAGCTTGCTGTATCAGTGTATTGACGTCAACATTGCACAATATATAAATGTCAAATTCTACATTATTTATCGAACTAAGAACTTTTATGTTTTTACTTTACAATAATCGTGAGCGATTCTCTGGATCAAAAAATATACAATTGTAATAATTTATACGATAAATAATGCTTATTAGTATATTGTGCACGTATATTTTTTATATGTCTGGTTTAATACAAAGTTATACATATGTTTAATTTGATATCCACCTTTTATTTCACTCTGTAATTTCAAATCCGAAGACTTCCTTTTTATAATCCATAAAACTCCAAGCAAATTGTTTTTTCCTTAGACGAAATTCTATACCCTGCCCCTTAAAAAAGTATAACATAAAATGTTGAATTTTCGAATAAACGAATTCACATGTATTAACTTAATAAGTCCTTTAGAATAAGGAATTTCTTTTTTTAGAGAAGCAAGAAAGTTTGTCTGACGTAAATCGGCAAGGTAAATTAGTCTGAAATTGGAGATATTTTTTTCTTTCACTTCATTAAAACTAAACGCCGTATACTTATACTGTTCAGCATTAAATATATGTCAATGATATTCGAAGAGCTCCTGCAAAAATATAGTATAATCAAGTACAAAAAAGGGGTTTCAGTTTTTTGACAGTTAATTTGGATAATTTTACTTATTTAGTTTTAAATTAAATTTCTTTTTTTATTATTCATTATTATTTCATATATTTTGAGAGCAAATATTAAAGAAAACATAATAAACCTTTATATTTAGTATTATGGAAATAACAATAATTTAACAAATTACATAGTTATTAAAAATGTATTTATCATAATAAAACTTTGAATTATTAGATATAAATAAATAAAAAAAATACAATTTTAAACGTGCAAGGCATAAATATTTATACAAACATACACATATACATAATCACAGATCATCAAAGATAATTGCAGTTCATCAACAATGAGTACATCTATCTCATCAAATTTAACAATTACTTGTATGCGATTACATTCAGATAATCATCTCAAATAAATAAATTAACTAATACTCACATAAACGTAGATAATAATGAATAAATTACTATGTGATACACATGGCGAAAAACTATAGTTTTCCTAAGTAACAATATCAACACACTCTCTTCGGAAAACAAAAAGTATCCTCCTAAAAGGCTTAAACCAATATCGTTTAACATGTCCAAAGAAAACATCATCCCAAATAACAGCCTTCCATCCCTGAATACCCCGAAAATTGACTTTTCGGTTACAACCCCATCAAAACATCACTGCGAACCTCTCTCTCTCATTCTTCCGAAAATGGGAAACAGAGAAACAACACGCGCGCGACATACGGCACTCGAGGCGCATATATACGTGGATCCTTTCGTCTCCCTTATTACCCCTCCTTCCCACATTCCATATCTTCTTCGAGCGATTTTCTAGCATCTGCGACCTATTATACACGCGCGCATATATTCATTCAAAAAGTAGGCGCGTGTTTTAATATATGCACGCGCGAGCGCGAGGAAGAGCGAGAGATATAGAGAGCCAATGAAGAAGATGGCGCATACCTTTTAAAGCTCCCCTACTCTCTCTCTCTCTCCCGCACTATAAGTATATATACACATATATTCCCATTCAGGATAATCTCCGCGTGGCTGTTGATGCGCGTGTGTGCGCGCAAGCGCGTTATGGTGTTGGGGAGTGCGAGGTTTAACAAGGGTCTGACAGGCTCGTTGCCGTTGTTATTTATCGGTTATGTCGGCACATCTCTCCCATCTCTCGACCTGCAGAAGGAGGTGGAGGTGGAGGAGAGAGAGAGAGAGAGACAGAAAATTAGAGGGAGACGGTGGAAGTTAGTGTCTTCTTCTTCTTTTTCTCTTCATATCGTTCACCTTTTTGTTGGCCCTTTTTTCTGCATTTTCGTCGCTACTTTTATTTCTCATATTTGGAATTTCTCGCCCGCGCTTTACAGATTTTTTGAGGCTTTTGGTGTTTTTGTGTTTTATTGCTTCCTGCGCTTCAATTTATTTTTAGACTGTTGCATTATAGGGGATGTCGAACCCAGATATAGATTACTGTGACACATTTTTTGCTTTTCTAACTCATTTTTTTGTTTTCGTAAGCGATCTAGGTCATCCCGGCGAAATACCGGTGTTTGTAACGTCTAATTGGGAAGACTGGATGACTGTGATAGTTAATAATGATAAAAAATTGAACAAACATATAGAGAATTATTAAAATGTTGGTAAGTACACAACTGTATATACTGGCACCGACAAGCTTTGAAAATGTTCGATTTTGAAAAATGTATGTTAAGTCGCAATTAACGAAATTTTATGACTATTAAAATTTTACTTAAGTATAATATATATTTTATATCAATTTTAAAATATGAACTCTAAATATTTCATGAGGAATGTGGAGGCTGTTTCATCATCATAAATTTATTAAATTTTAGTTCAGTAAATTATGCTCCTACGATAAGGAACAATGCGTATCAAGTCTTACATGCCTGGAACATTTCTTAGTTATAAAAATTTGACGCCTACAGAAACGTTTCTCAATGATTAGAAGCTTTTTCATTATTATCATTCAGTGTATCATAATATCGTCGTAAAATATTTTTACATTTAATCATTTATATATTAAAATTGCGTACAATTTGTATAGATTCTCGTGCAAACTTATCAAATAATGTTTTATTTAATTTTAAAATATTTTAATAATTATTATGGTGTTAAATTATATATATCTTAGTAAAAGAAAGAAAAAACACATTTTAACCCTTTCCACCTCCGGGGGTGGAATTTCATAAAACCCAGAAATCGTTCTCGATATAATTTCATTCTATATGTTATGCTGCAAAAACCGTCTCAAAATCTTTTTTCACTGAAGAAATATAGTAAAAAAACTAAAAATCACATTTTAACCTTTTCCACCCCCTGGGGGTGAAATTTTAAAAAACCGTTCCTTAGTGAGCACCTACTATGTGGGTGGAACGTACCAACAAATTTACAAGGTCCAGTGGTTTTGGCAGGGCGTTGATGAATCAGTCAGTCAGGACAAGTTCTTTTATGTACACTGAGAGAATGGTTCAGTTAAGCTTGCCGAAGTCGCATTGCTAAGTTTGCGGAAGCCATAGTCTGTCATTCTTACTGAGGAGTTCGGTAAAAACTGTGGAACAGTTCGGCTGTTTTGCCGGATGTGTATTAAAAGTGATGTGTGGTGTTACGCTTTATTGTAGTCTCATTATCACGTTTGTGATAAGGTAAAACAGAAGTAAGGTTAAAGTAGAACATCGAAAATGTAACTTGACTAACTAATCATATATAAAAAGGTTACAGTAACAAAAAAATAAGAAATTCATTAAATTATTCATTATTTGTGAAAAAGTGAGGTTAGGAGTGTAGCGCGACGCACGGAGACTCAGCTGCTGAACTTGTTCCGCTATTCTTGCCGTATGCATACTACCGAACTCACTTCGGTCAAAACTACCGAACAGTTCAGCAAGTCTGACCGATGTATTCTCTCAGTGTATATAGATATTCTATCCTTTCTTTTCTGTTCTTTCTTATTTCTATTCTTACTTTCCTAAATCTGATAAGGGAGAGATCAATAAGAGCTATTTTTATTATCAAGCAATACATATATATATATATATATATATATTAATAATCAATGTCCAGCCCATCAGAACTGAAGAAAGTCTATTATTAGATCAATGAAAATTCAAGGTCCATATTAAAGTTGTAAAGTTAATTTTATTGTATGGTCAATTTTAATTAATAATCAAACTGCACTTATACTATTCCTTCTAGCGTTTAGCAATAGTATACCATTTTACCATAAAAACCATTGATAAGCTTTTGTTACAACAATCGAACCATCAAATAAGACGAAAATCTTATTTATTATTACTCTTACCCAAATCTGATTCGGAGAGAACAACAAAAGCAATTGTATTCAATAATTAAAATTCAAGAGTAAATTCAAAAAATTAAATTCACAAGAGATTGCATATTCAGCTATGTAGTCAATGCAATATCTTAGCAGTACGTAAACTATAAAATAGCTGTACATGCATATATACAGGAACATCGCACTCGCAACGAGACGAACTTTACAAATGGCGGCGATATCACCGAGGGCGGGGTATACGATCTAATGGAGCAGAAAGCGCCGAGGGGAGCACCCAATATATATCAAAAGAACGACAAAGATGTTACGCGCACAAATCGAATCAGGGAAAATTCATCCGTGAAACAAAAGATATAACAATGGTAGACGATGTACGAAAGATGAAAAAAATTGGAAAAAAAGAAGAAAAAGAGGGTGAGCGAAACAAGGCAAGCGATGATGGTAACGTCGTGTCGTTTATGACACGAGGGGTGGGCGCTTATAGGCGCTAGAACGTGTTAAGAACATAACCACTTACTCGGATGAAAGGCCCAGGTTTATTTATTTCGAGCTCCTCCTCTATTCGCGCGAGCATGCGTGCTCGTAATGTCGACTGGTTTGCGCTCTCTCGCTCTGCACGTGTTTTATGAATTTACATTTTACACCAGTGGAGGATTCACGTGCGTTCTCTTATTCTATTTCTGTTCTCTATGATTTTATATGTTGCATAAGTGTATTTCTTGTTTCGCATTTGAAGTTTTTTATGCGAGGTGTCATTTGAGGTGGTGCTCTCTCAAACTTGTACAGATTTTCAAGTAGTTCATTGATCAATTACAAATGCTATAGTATTTTGTACTAACAACGAGATGAAAATGTACTGTAGCTGTCAGTAGTTGTTAATTGTTATATGTTAATCATATATATTTTCTACAATAATGCAATTACAAAATATATTATGAGCCCCGCATTAGAGTGAATGGCTTGAATCTTGTTATAAATAATCAATAATGAATATCAATATGAATTTTTTTTGTGGGGATGAAAAAACAATATATTTGTTAAAAAAGAGTTGCAAAAGTCATATTATTTGAGATTTGACGATACATAACAAGTGGTCTACGAAAGGTTCAATAAATTAAAAATTGTTTATTTATTATTTTTAACAAAATTAGTTCTGGAAGCATGCGATTTACGTATAGTTTAGAATTGTACTGGTAAAAGTAAACACATATTGACCAGTAATTCGCCATTATTTGTTCAACTGTCAGTCGAATTAGATGATGAAATTTCTCTAAACTCTATAATTCCTCTTTTCATATCAATTATTCAAGCAATATTTATAATAGTCATGTTGCTTTTACATCATCAACAGAAGTTTCCACAAGCTAATTTGACTTGATCTAAAATAATGTTAAAAATATATTCATACATAATATTACATTTAATATAAATAAGAATACGCGAACATTCTTATTCCACCTTTCCACCAAACCCTCCTAAAAAACCTCCCACCATAACCCTCCAAAATTCAGCGACAGCGACCTCCTTACGCACCCTTTGAAACCTCGTAAAACCTCGCCAAACTTAAGCGATCGTCCAACGCGGGCGCGATCCCCGTCCCATCCGTAAATCAAGTCATCAACCACCCCCACATATTACACCAGCCCCCCCCCCCCCACAAAAAAGAACCGCACCTTGCTTGCCCCCCCCCCTCCCCTCGCGCTCTAGATTTACTCGTCGATCCCGCGGGAACAATATCGTCCATATTTCCACGCGTTCGCGTTTGCGTCCGTGTCCCCTCGAACACACACGCACATACACACCCATGCGCAGCGAATGCTCCCCAGGGCCTGAAACGTGAAAATTCAGGAGTATGTATGTACGTATGTAGGTTTTAATCGTTTTCCATCGGGCGGGACGTTGCGTCGCGAATGGCCGCGCTATTTGCGCGAATGCGCGAAAAATAACGAGAACGCGCCCGCGGGTTGTTGTTCGCGTGGGGGCAGATGAGGCGCCATTTGTAGTTGCTGTACGAGCGGTTGGACGCTCGAGTGTGGTTTTGTACTTTTATCGTGCCTCGGGGACAGATCGGGGGAAATGGGTGGAGATTATTGTAGTGTCCGGTGCAGCGATGTTTTTCATTAAAAAGGCGGAAAATTGACGGTGCTTGTGAGGGTAGATTTTTTTTTAGATATTTTGGAGGTTGTAATGTGATGCTTGGGAATTCGTATATTGAAAATATATAAATTCGTATATGACGCACGCAAAAATATAAAAGAAATGTGTTATAATTTACTCGTTATTCAAATTTAATTAAGTTTCTTCCGCTATTTATTTTTTACAAATAAGACAAAATGATTATAAACATCAAGTCATTGTTTATTTTGATTCATGTCAATTAATATTCCCAAGCATCACATTACAACCTCCAAAATATCTAAAAAAAAATCTACCCTCACAAGCACCGTCAATTTTCAATTAATATTGACATGAATCAAAATAAACAATGACTTGATGTTTATAATCATTTTGTCTTATTTGTAAAAAATAAATAGCGGAAGAAACTTAATTAAATTTGAATAACGAGTAAATTATAACACATTTCTTTTATATTTTTGCGTGCGTCATATACGAATTTATATATTTTTAATATACGAATTCCCAAGCATCACATTACAACCTCCAAAATATCTAAAAAAAAATCTACCCTCACAAGCACCGTCAATTTTCAATTAATATTGACATGAATCAAAATAAACAATGACTTGATGTTTATAATCATTTTGTCTTATTTGTAAAAAATAAATAGCGGAAGAAACTTAATTAAATTTGAATAACGAGTAAATTATAACACATTTCTTTTATATTTTTGCGTGCGTCATATACTATTCTTTCAATGATAAAAATAAATAAATATGTAAATAAGTTAATGAATAAATAAATTGCTTAATGATACGATGAACATAATATATCATTACTAACGAAAAGTTATTGTGTCAACTATAGTCTTTGCATTCCCAATACGAACTATGCGGAAATAATTAAAATAATTGAAATTTATTACCGCTCCCAAAAGAAAAACCCTCGGAAGTGATCCATTCAATTATTTTCCCAACACACTTCCCAGAAAAATAAAACAAAATCAAAAAAGGAAACGAAAAAGCCAACCCAGAACAAAAAAATACTATATGTAAGAGCGAGTGTCACTCTACGGCACGTGACAGCTGCAGCATTACCACCAGATAACAATTCTTTAAAAAATCGTCGCTCGTTAGGGGTAATATGAGCATCCAATGCTCGATAATCCAAAAAAAACAAACGAAGGAAACCTCATACACCATACAGTATACCAAGAAAAAAACTCAGAAAGTGGAAGACGAACGAATATACATAACAACGAAAAATAGGGGTAGAAGATAATACAAAAGGAAGACGAAGAAGATGAAGATGAAGAAGCGACGAGGAAAGTATTCCGGGCTCCTTCCCGGAAAAAAGATTTAAGATCGACCGGGGAAAAGGTAAATGAGCGAGCGAGCAAGACGCGGGAAAAAGAAGAAAAAAACGACGAGGAAGCGGGGGCGGTGAGAGACACGGAGATTCGATATATATATAGGTATACGCCGCGAGGACGTTATTTTCAAGACGTGGAATAGAAGGAAAGAGGAACGAAAAAGCGCGTTTGTTAGAAGAGTCGACGGGCGCGTGGTCGGCATTCGAAATGCATGTTCCCTCTCTTTCCCCTTTCTCGCACTCTCTGGCTGACGTAAAAATCACGAACAAGAGAGCGTAGATTCTATCGGCGTAGAATTATGTCTTTATTAGGCAGGGATATCTCTCTATCCCGCTCGCTCGGGACTCGATATCTCTTTCTTGCGCACACCGAAGTCGATGACTCGACTGGTGTGTTATAACGGTATGCGCGAGAGGGTCTTTTCTTGTGGTGGCGATAATAACATACGTATGCGCAAGCATTATATATTACGCGAGTTCAAGAAAACAAACAGCGAATAAGAGAGAAAGAGAGGAAGAGAGAGAGAGAGACCGCAGGTGTCCTGTAGATTTGCGCGAGAGGCCGAAGTGAGAACGTGTGAAAATGGACAAGTTCGAGAGGCTTGTTTCTGCTGTTAGGATATAATTCTTATAATGATAGTTGGCGAACATGGGGTTTAATGCTGAAATGGAGAAACTTTGTATTTACCCGAATGTTGTAATATGTATTTAACAAAGATTGATTTTTTTAATTGGTTGAAAGTTTAAGGCCTTAATTTGAAGTATAGTGAAGCTCACTTTGAAATAGTGAAGGTTTGCCGATTCCCAGTTTTTCGCTATTGCAAATTAAGAGGATTTGGAAGAAATAAATGCTATTTATTAGCGTAATCTAGCTGTGATTATGAATTTCATTAAATAATTTATAACCTTCTCACTCATCGAAACCAATACACAAATTAAACACACAATGGGAACTCAAATTTTTATCAGAAAGCATAGTACAAGTATAGTACAAGGAAGTATAGTAGGTCATAGATTGGCGAATTTCAAGCATGAATCATAAATTTACCTTTAATACACATACATACGGTTTGATAACTTATTAATCAATTAAAATAATTTAGTTTTACTAATTACTTAATAATTTAGTCTGTAACTAAAGTACTATCGACTTTCTGGTACATATTCGGGAAGTATTTTTCAATCCGTGTAGAAATATTCCTAATTTTTTTGGTTATTGATTATTAAAAACATTAATTTAATTAAAAATAATAGATTGAAGAAATAGAAAAAAAATTTCACAATAAATCATGAATCTCTTACGTATGCAGAAATTATAATGTCGTTAAAAATATGGAAATCACTTTTTTATCATTACGCCTCGTTATTAAAATTTAAGCTAAACACGTACGCGCCTCTTTTAATATAGATACGCCATAAAAGGTATATTCCAAAAAGAGTCTATCGCTGAAATCTCATATCTACATCTGCTTCTTCTCCCGACTTTGCATCCTCTTCCATATCCATCTATAATCTAGCCTCTTCTCTCCTGTTCTTATTTACCCCTCGACGCATGAGTATCCCATCCTTCCTAAAAAGACACAAAAAAAGTTATAAAATTGGCCAACAAAGAAAGACACGGCACAGGCGCAAAGCCACAGTAGAATCCCGAGATGAAGACGAAAATACAGGAGCACCGCTCTCGTCGAGACAAAAGAACAAGCTCCACACGAAACTGTAAGGGATGTCACCCGTATACGCGCTCACCAATTCCTCAGAAAGAGGGGATTTCAGGAGTAAGAAGGGATACCAAAAAAATGGAGAACGCACGTGTAACGGAACCGGCGCAAAAAAGCCCGACAGATTTACGAGGCAGTGGCTACCGCGCGCGAACGCCAATCAGGATCCCACAAAACCTCATCGTTCTCTCCCTTTCCTAAGACGCCTGTCCTGAAAAGAAAGTGAGCTGCGGCGCGCGGCGATTTCGGCCGATTTACCGGCGCGGCGTGAATTTTCGCACCATGTGCTCTCGGGCCGATGATCGTTTTCATGTTTGTTTGCGGGTTTTCTTTTAGACTGATGTGGTAGGTAGTTTAGTGTGGGAATTTGTGTACTGATGCTTGTAGGGAGCTGTTTGTTTTGGGTTTAGGTGTGATCTATTTTTAATGTTCTGAAATCAGTGGTTTAATCGAATAATTCTAATGAGTTTTACTGAGAGCTCGATAGCGTATTTCGACTATAATTTGAAGCATTAACTCAATAACAATTTTATCTTTTTATATGTTTATTTAATGCCTTATTATAATATGTCTTACAGTTTGGTAAATGAAACGAATATTTAATATATTTAGAACATGAAATCATAAAATCACAATAATGTAAAAAACATTTTTGTATATTTTTCATTTTATGATATAAGTATTTTTAATGTAAATTTGGATTTAAAAAAAATTGAGATTTGTGGACCCGTTTTTGTTTTACAACGATTTCTTTATTTTACGACATTCAGTTTTGTGAAAGTATTTATAACGCTTATATATCGAAAACAGAGCAATCATTGTTTACCAAATAGGGCTAATTTTTTTCGTTTTTAAATAAAGATTCAAAATTAGAGAGAAATTTCAAGATTTATCGACTTCTTTTTGTTTAATATTGATTTTTCTACTTTTCAATTTTTTAAGTTTACTTTTCCGCGGTTTTTGGTATATGTTAGAAATATTATGATGAATTTAGTGTACTGCATTATAAAGAGCATAAAATTATTTATCATTTACAACCGCTAATTTTAGGTAGGCTTTTTTCTTTTCTTTTTGTTATACGCGAATAAAATCATATTTAGTTTAAACGGTTGTATCCCAAAAATCTACGATGGATAATCGTTTTAAAAAATTTAGATGATTGGAATTTAATAATACAGATTTAAATAAATTTTCTGAACACGTGCGTGAAAAGGCCCTTTTCCATGCTTGCGAAACGAATGGAAAATTGGTCATTCCGAGCGTCTTTGCCGGAGCGGGAGGGAATGTACATTACTTCCCGCTTCTGAACAGCTCTGAAAATTATTTCGAAAATTTTCCAAAATTTTATTTTGTTCAGTTTGATTTTTTTTTAAATTTTGATTTTTTTTCAAAATATTGAATTCTTTTAAAAATATTAAATTTTTTTCAAAATATTGAATTTTTTTCAAAATATTGAATTTTTTTCAAAATATTGAATTTTTTTCAAAATATTAAATTCTTTTTCAAAATATTGAGTTTTTCAAAATATTAAATTCTTTTTCAAAATATTGAGTTTTTCAAAATATTGAGTTTTTCAATATTTTGAATTTTTTTTCAAATTTTGAATTTTTTAAATTTAATCTTCTTATTTCTTAGGTCTAGTGGACGACTCGAAGTACCCATTTCCCAATTCCCTTTGTATGCATGAAAAAGGCCCTATTCACACACTTGTTAAAGAAAATACGTTATGGAACACGGGTGGAAAGGGCTTTTTCAGACTCGGATGATGATTTGAACACTCGTGTACGTCTCGGGCGCCCTCACTTCCACTCTTGCTCAATCATCATCCTCGCTTAGGAAAAACCAATTTTCCCCCCCTAGTTGCACAATGTACTATTAATAATGTACATGCAGAGAAAAGATTGATATGTTAAGGATTATTACCTATCGTTGTGTAATTTTAGTAAAAAATTATCTTTTGACAAACCATCAGAGATAAGAAAACTCACCTTTTTTGAGCTATTAATTAAAAAGAGATATAGTAATTTAAAATTAATTTATTACAACAAAAAAATTGATATTGGAACAATTAATTTAGTTTGAGGAAGCTAAGTGCCGATGAATTGGCAGCAGCTTTTCAAAGTATTCGGTGACAGCTTTTTATGCATTTTTCATAGGGCACGTACAAGCACTTTATAGAGTAAATACATGAATAAATATGTAACAGTTATGTAGTTACTTATCTGAAAATTAAAAATAATAAAGTAGCCAAGAAATAAAGATATCTCTTGTAAATTAAGACGTTTTATTTTGTAAATCGATTAGATATAAGCATTTTATTGACTATCAAAATAAAAATGTTTAATGAATAAATAACTAAATATATGTGACCGTTATATAGTAATTTTAATTAATTTCATGTGAATAAAAACGATCTGAGACTAATAAAATTCCAGAACGATTGTTAGTTATCACATTCTTATGAACTTGATTAAATGAATGGAAAATTAAATTCACTTTAATCTTTATGATTTGAATAATGTTATTTTTATTGGAATTAAAAATTAAAACGTTTATTTAATGATGTAATATGCACTTACAAAAAGTATAAATTCAATTTTATAGCGATTTTTGCCTACGCAAATGATTTCTATAGTAAAGTCTCATTTCATTACAGTCGATATCAAAACAAGTAAAACGTTATCTCATCTACTTCATAAAATTTCGAGAAATTAACACGCAGTTTTGCTTTAACTTAAGATCTTTTTCTTAATTTGACTGGTGATTTTTCTATTATTTTTGCAAATTGAATTTCAACGTGTTGTATTTACGTCAATTTTGTGTTAAATTAAAAAGATATGACATCCGTTTTTTATGTAAACTAAACTAACAAAATATGAAATATAAAAGAAAGTATCTCAAAAGTTTCACATACAGGCTGTTTATAGCCGGTAATCTACTTATCACTTAACCCATGATTTGGCGATACATTAATAGAATAATTTAATTAAGAAATTAAAACTACAAAAACATAAACCAAACCATATGCACACATTGCACACGTACACATTTTCTTTATTTGAATTGCAACGTTTTCGCTTCCTCTCCACGTACTCAATTACGACTTTTTCATGAGCACGTAAAAAATTTTCTTCAATGTGGTCTATATTAAAAAATCTCTTTACAGACAAAAACAAAACTACTACATCGCACATTAATCAAATCAATAAGATTATTAACTGGTCCAAATCCAGCATTAATTAACTATTGATCCAAAACCTCATCCCATCTTAAATATCAACTGTCCCTACACCAGACTGATGCACTTCATTATACGTCACCCGCAACTGTCTTCCCCCCATCGTAAAATGACCATTTGTAACGCGCGTCGAACTTTCATTGAAACCGTACTATACACCGACCAGCCCTCGGGCTCATTATTCTCCACGGTCAAAGGATCTAGCGGGGGTGTACACGCGAGACCGCACTCGAAAATGGCACGTTTTTCACTGGACCTTATATATATATATATATATAGGAATACAATGCAATATACGGCTCGTCCCACGTGGAGCGCAGAGAGCGTTTTCTTTTTGACAAACGAGCGCCGTATAATGTCCTAGCGTGTGTCGACTATACCTATACTCGGGCACGCGCGCGTAGCGGCTGCTATGTATATATAGTGGCCTCTTTTCGGGGCATTCCGTGCTGCGGGAACTGCAGGAGGTCCAGGAGTCATCGAATGTTCGAGTGGCTCTTTCGGAAGACTCTACTTTGGGCTCTTTTGAATTGAGACTTTTCAGTGGAATTTTGTATACATTTTGTGGGGAACTTTTAGGGATAAAGAAGGAGATGTATTTTATTTGTAATGAGAATGCGATGTCATGCATTGAATGAGAATGAAGAATAATTTAAGAATTGAAAATAAATTTATGAAGTTTAATGTAATTTGTATGAAAAAGTTTATTTAATTTTACTATCGAATTCTAATGATATAGGGCAAATGAACGAATCACTTTTATAACCTGCACCATTTACTGTGTACTTGGTATTTTGATTAAGAAAATTATAAAATTATATAGCAATTTTGTGAAATAATACATTTTAATATAGACCGAGTTACTTTATGATTTTATAACTTTTAAAATAAAATTATCCAAAGACGAAGTATGATTGGACTCTAACCTCATTGGAGAATTGCAAAAAAAATCTAATATCTCGAATCAGATGTTTCGTCTATCAAATATACAAAAAAATAGTTGCTGGTTATTTATCCACTAAATTTCATCGAGGAGGAAATTTCATTAGGGTAGCACGCCTTAAAATCGCATAAATACTTGTAAGAAATCATATTTTTTATATCATTTATCATCAATTTCCATTTTCTCAAATCAAAAAACATTAATATTGTTTTAAATCTACCCCCTCGATACATCTATTCTAATTCCGTATCACCTCACGATCTGCCCGTGTCATTATCCTCCTTCATTCTTCCTCCCTCCCAAACTTTCCTAAATACACTCTCCACTCTCCACCGTCATTGTTCCTTCTGCCTGCAGCATTCAGCACGCGACCTTGACTTTCCACAATCCTCCTCTACACATCCATTTACAATTTCCATTTTCACCGAGCACTCGCAAATTGCCCGCAGGCGTCCCTTTGTCTCGGGTGCTAAATTGCCCCCGACACAGCACGACTCTCCTTCTTTTTTCCATCTGCATACACGATGTCTCACTCTCTGCGACGCTCCTGCAGCGTGTCGTGGGTATATTTGAAATGTATCGCATGCGCGCGCGCGCGAGAGGATTCCTTTCTTTTGCGGCTGGCGACTTTGCTGATCACCTGGAGTGTATAGTGCATGCGTTTGCCTGAAGTGGCGCTGGGCAGGAATCGGTTGGAGTTGGCTGGGGATCGGTTGCAGTGTGCTGGGTGAGTATACAGCGCGTGTAAGGTTATAAATGATGTCGTTAGGAGAAGAGTGAGAGCTGCGGTGTGACGCGCGTCTGCCGCGTTGTTAGCAGGATTTTTCGTGGGTTCATTATATTGCAGTGGGTGGAGGTACGATTCGTATGTGTGTGTGTATGTGTGTGTGTGTGTGTGTGTGTGTGTGTTTGTGTGTGTGTGTGTGTGTGTGTGTGTGTGTGTGTGTGTGTGTGTTTGTGTGTGTGTGCGTGTGTGTGTGTGTGTATTGTGAGGATCATGACGTTCATTGTTTATTGTTAAGTAGATAATTGATATCGTTTTTATTTGAGGGAGGTTTTCGTCTATGTTTGATTATATTTCGATAGTATGTATATTTCGATAGGGTTGCAATTGTATATTATCAGCTTTCCTCTAATACGGAAACCAATAAACTGTTCAATCTGGTTTATTTTTAATTTATTTAAGTAGTCGAATTAAAATTATACTAGAGTTAGTTAGATTATGAAAATTTCACGTGAGACTATGACTCTCGGCTCGACAGCAATTTTTGGCAGCATTCAATTAATCTCTTAAAAGTAAATATTTGTTTTTCAGATAACTATTTCTATTATTACTTTTTTTGCCATGTGAAAACATAAGTATTCTATGTATTTCCCATATAATTTATATAATGGAATTTTTGATCCATATTACTGTGCTTTCATCTCTTACCATAAGATACCGTGGAATATATTTTTGTGTCCCCTATTACTGTTCCTTTAAAAGCAATATTTACGATACTTAAGATGTATAAATTATATACACAGCACAATTATTACAAGTTTTGTTTCCATTTAACAATATGTGATTGATGTTTTCAGGCTTATATTGTTCTAGACAACTATGTATGTACAAAAGTACAGTGCCTAATTTGGTTGGACACAGTAATCGTCTCAAGTAGCCTAGTGTGCTTATAAATAATATGCTGGTATAAGTGTTCTCTTCTTTATCATTAAAAACGACTAAAAATCATCCGCACCTGCAAAAAGTCTTGCAAAATATCAATCTCTGAGGATTGATATGAACTATAAACTATAATCTTTTAAAAATCTAGAGTAAATAAAATAAAAATGAAATATTTGCAAAAATTACATCAAGTATAGGAGAACACTGACTGGAGTGCCAAATTAATGATAAATGCACGTACACTCGACGGACAACACATCTGATTCATACTATTCGAATCTTTTTGAAATACTGCAATTTTATTGGTCCGAATGCACATTTTCGCTAATCTGATAGGAGGATTTTCAAAAAATTCAAATCGTTCGAATCAGATGTTTTGTCCATCGAATGTACTTAGATCTTTCTTGCGTTTAACTGTAGATCAGTAGCAACATTACTTCAGTTGCATTTAAAATAAAAACCAATGACACTTGCAATTTAAACTCCACTATACATAAAGCTTTTTAGTTAAAAGTATCCATAGGCGATAAGCGATTGTCACCTACGATCATCCAACACTATCGAACTGTCATCGCCCACTAAAACGAATAAACACCACAAACTACAAAGAAAAACGAATACCAGCGATGACTGGTTACTACTCGTACCAAAGGACAATCACTCGCTCACATGCACATACCCCCCCCCCCCCCCCCCCACCCCCACATATAACATTTACAAAACGTCACAGCGCCGTTGAAATAAGGCGACTTCTCCAAGGAAACGACGACACGCGCGCAGCCGCAACTCGCGGATAAACATTACCCCGTCTTAGTCATTGTCGAGAAAGCACCACGAGCGCGAACTTCTTACGGCCATACGTCCTTTCTGTATCTCTTGCGTTTCTCTTCCTCTGCAGCGCAGCGAACGCGACGACGTGCATCCTACGAGCGAATGACACTGCTTGACGAAAAATGCGCAGCATGCGCGCAATAAGTCCGGGGTTTTATTGCGCCTCGTGCACGGGGGTTGTTCGTTTGTCTTGAGCGCTTGGTGGTCTGAAATAATTATGATGGAAATAATGTTTTAAGATATAGGCGTATTGTTTTGGGAATAGGAAGGGAGATTCGTGGAATGCACATGTGTGAGCATTGGATTTTACGACGCTTAGTTTTCAGAAGTTAGGATGCTGGTGCTAGTGAAGTTGAAAATTTTATTATTGTGAAGGTTTAAGGGGTGGCGATACACCGAAACCGTTGTTGGTTGACGATTTATTGTGAACATGAATGATGAAATATATTGAGAATTTGTTTATAAGTCTTTGTTGTACAATATATTAAGAACATTTGGCAATTTTTTATTATGTGTTTGTTTAATTTATTGTGGTATTGCGTTTTGGGGACGATGTCGCCGTAAATCATTTATGGATCCCTATATTTGACGAGAAAACTGCTGTTCCTCTTTCTCAGTCTCATCGCTTGCATGCGATAAGTAAATATCCGGAGGTACTGGGGGAATCATCGCTGCATAACCTTTCTTCTAATTTCTACGTAAGTATTGTCATAAAAATGTACGACAATACTTAACCTATTATATCCGGTCTCAAAATAAAGGATTCTGTTAATATTTTAACGTATAAAACGTTTAGTTCCCGGAAGACATTTTTTCATAGAAAAATTCTATGAATTAAAAATTGTAAAATATCGAAAATGGACTATAATGAAAAACGGAATAACCCAATTTTACTGAAACTTTCAAGAGTACACGGGGCAATGATAGCAAATATCTATACAAAGTTATGCCTACTAAAGGGTTAAGACTGAGGTCAAGGCTGACTTCAATCCTGAAAATGAACATAAATATTTCAGGCCTCACTAGATTTTTTCTAAGTTGGGCACTACAATTTTTTTAGGCAAAATATACTTTGTAAATATTTAAAAATTTAATTTATTTACGATTGACGTTATGTTATTATAAGCATACATTAACCTACGAGTAAAGAATGTGAAATCATGCAAAGTATTCAAATTATACATTACTTAAATAGAGCGTAAAAGCGAATAAGAATATTAAATGAAATCGAAATTAATAAAAGTTATATTTACTCAAGACAAATCAATACAATTTCTGAATTTAAATGATGTAGTATTTTAATTAATAATATCATAACATTTATGCATTAAATTGGTCATTCTATTCTTCATCTTGATACTCTCGTGCCCATCAACGTTTTAATTATCGACTGTTTATTTTAATTAACTACTTCATTATAAAACTATAAACATAAACAGTCACACAAACTTATGCCGTTACCCACCAAACGAAAAGATTTAATTGGATCATTTCCTCATCCTTTCAATTATCAGTTTTCTCCCCGATCAAACAACCCCTTAAACCTAATGCGAAAACGCTGCATGGAAAATTAATTTAAACGCCGGAGTCAATTTCATTATTCTTGTTCGGCTACACATACCCTCAAAAAATCTCCGATCCATTAAATCCAGCCGCAGAAATGGCTGAGCACGGCAAATTCATCACGCTTTACAATGCAGCTCGTAAGTAGCCGGTTACAAGTTTAATGAACGAGGTTTTGAGCGATGATGTATACATAACGATTTGACGCAGTGACGAGAAAAAAAGTAGAAGGATACGCGTCGAATCGAATTACCCGTTGGGGTGCAGATTGTTGCGAAGAGTCAACGAGTGTCTCGCTCTTCACTCGACGATAGGATACAACCGCAACCGGGTCGTCGAGCTTTATTGGCCGCGGTTTGGCCTATTGTGCGCGCGCCCGGATGAGCGATGAATCGAGAGGGGAAAAAAGAAAGCACTCGAACCCACAGAGCCGTATTCTCTGAAGATGTATACCGGGTGCACAGGCTTATGTATGTACACGTTGTGTTTAAAATGATAGTGCAGAAATTATTTTTCGGTTGAACTCTCTAGTGGCTTACGGTTTTTTCTTATATCTGTTTCGTGAAAAGCTTATTATGCAATGATAATTATTTTGCCAAGAGCAAATTGAGTTTTATAATGTATTTACGAAAATTCTTATTGCTATTGCAATTTACTATAGTCATTTTTACAACGTTACATTGTTCAGTGAAAGTATTATGTATACTGTATTGTCCTGTACGATACAAGACTTCAGTAGCTCATAAAAACTGATCAGCCGAAGAATTAAAAATGTATTAAACTATATTAATATAACTAAATTTATCAATATAACTGAAAAGAATTACATAAATCACTCCAGGGCATTAGACATGTTCATGGCACGTGCCAACGAATATATTTCTGAATACTTTTTAAAAATATTGTCATTTTTGTATTCGAATCAATATATTTTTAAATAAAGTTTACTAACAAGGAGAGTCCACAACCTGCGGGAAGCGCTTTTTGATGAGGTTTCAGAAAGTGGTTTCTGGTACCTAAAAATGATACCTAGTACTCATAGTTTTGTCTCATAGGCCCTTGGAATCCAGATATGATCTTTTGTATTCAAAATACGCGTTATTTCGGTAAAAAAAAAGGTACCTATACTTCGTATCATAAATCTGCAAGTTTTTTGCTAGAGAAATGATGTTATATGACAAGGAAGTCGACTAAAATAGCTTTAATTTAATATTTCTTTCATACAATAATATTCTTCTGTTGTAAAATTATGAACAATAAAAAATTATGTTAAAAAATGTATGGAAAACTACTCAATTTAAAGATCTGAAAATTCTCAAATTTTCATTCATTCTTCGTCATCATTTTTGATTGTTCATAACTTTGCAGCATCAGAACATTTGTATATGAAACAAATCTCAAATTAAAGAACATTTGGTCAACTCTTTTATATCATTACATTATTTCTGTTCAAAAAAACTTGCAGAATTATGGTTCAAAGTATAGGTATCATTTTTTACTAAAATAACGTGTATTTTGATTACAAAACGTCATATCTTGAATCATTTTTAGGTACCAGAAACCATTTCCTGATTCCTCATTGAATACCACTTCCCGCAGGTAGTGGACTCTCTTTGTAAGTATACAAAATATTTCTTTTACCCGAAATCATATAAATAAAAGCATATTTAGTAAAAAATTGTAGTTAACCTTAGGTATAATAGTTGCTATTGATCTAAGCTGTTGTAGCTATGACAGTACCGATTGTACATTAGGTTTATAATAAACATCGATCAGCAATCTTGTAGCTCTCTCAGCTACGATATGTTTCTCCGTCGACATTGCATTTCGATGTGGCTTAAGGCTCACAGAAGCGTTCGCGTACTCTCGCCGCTACTTCGTAATTTTATTTGTTAGTTCAGCAAGCACCCATAAGTGGCGTAGAACATAAACCTCAAAATAGCGAAATATTTATCAGTAGACACTAATAGAAGAGTGTGCTAATGCAGTAGGCGGGTGGGTTTCTTACAAGTATCTAAATCATGGGAGTAAGAGAGCATATTTCGCGTACCCTTGTCCGGCCCTTGGACACTTCGTTATATTTGTATGCCTCGACCAGAAGAGCTTACATTTTCAGCTAATCAAAATTATTGGTTCGCTAAATATGGACTATTTTTAGATGAACTATACGAAAAGAAAATTTATGTTTTGACCGACAAGAAGGTTTCGATACGAGAGAGTAAAATAGAAATTAGATATACTACAAATGAATCTGCAAAATTAGTAAGAGATGACCAATGAAAGGATTGAAACAACATTTTTCATGCACCTCTTAAAATATTTTCACTGATAAAACCCTATACAAATTCATTAACTTTATTACAACTTTCAATGTTAAAAAGGAAAAAATGTCTTGGAACAACCGTTAAAGCATTTAGGCAACATTATTTACATTGTCTGATTTTATCCCCATCTACTTATTAAACCTACCAGCTAAATTACAAATTATCTCCATACCACTCTAAACAACAACTGCACAAGCAATCCATCTTCGAATGTAGAGCAGAGCTCATGAGCGCTAACCGCACAATATGCACTCCAACCATCAACTATACATCTCGACTCTCGACTTCTCTCTCCCTCGGCTACAGAGACACGCGTTGAGCAATCTGATTTCCCCGGAGATGCGATTGAAAGCGACGACTGCATCTGCGCGCCTCCCTCGCATGTTCGCTTATTTCAAAAGGCACGCGCGCGCACATGTACACCCATATAATACGCTCGCGGGCTTTCGGTTAAGTGGGTTAGATGGTTAAGGTCAGGCTCGTTAGCCGCGTAAACGTCGTTTTATTGTGTTACAGCTGTACAGCTCGCTGCGTGGTGTATAAAGGCGTTTAGCGTATATTTAATGCGGACGTAAATCACGCTGCTTTTAATGCTCTTGGATGTAAGGAGAGAGATAGCCACGAGTAGTCGGGAGAGTGAAAATATGTATGTACATGGAGGGAGAAGAGTTTCTGAGTTTGATGGACAGTTTTTCCAAGTGCTTTCAAATTTAATGTAAGTGCGTTCCAAAATTTGAGGTGAATGAAAATTTGCATTGATATTGGTATCAATTTGATTTATTGCTGGTAATGAATGTCTTTTTCTCCGTGGGGTACGTAGATGTATACACTATGAAGTACTGTAAATAATCTTAAGTAGTGAAGTCACTTGTGATGATAATATTCATGTATTTGCAAATCTTTTGCAATTCGTGTAAATGTGAAGTAATTATACTTTGATGATGTCTGCAAAAATTAATATTTCAAGCATCAAAGAGTGAAGAACTGTATATTTTTAGTAAGATAACATCAACAAAAATTAAAAAATGTAATTACATAATTATATTTTTTAATTGAAAATTTAAACTTGCAAAAACTTTATGTTATATCATACAAATTATATTTTTATAAAAATGCAGAACTAATTGTATTTTTTAGATACACTATTGTAATATGTTTCAGTATTGACGATAATATATATTATAACGTCATAACATAAATATATATTAATGCAAAGCTACACGCATCGAAAATATATTAATTTTAATGAAGTACAATTTCAAGCAACTTTTCTAATTAAATAATTATATCAATAACTATACTTAAAAGAAGAAGCAGTGCAAGCAATTTAAAGTACATACATCATACAAGCAATAAATCAGGTGATAAAAAGGAACCCGAGCCATAATTTTCGCCATGTGAAATTCAAGAAGGCAACTGCGGAAATTGGCGCGCTCTTATCTCACGAAAAAAACGTAAAACTTATTAAATTTAAATAAATACTCGCAGAAGCAGAAAGCGATGACGTTTTCAATTACCTCCGCGAGAGTTCGTATACAGTACACCTCTGCAGCCTTATCGGAAATGAGCAGACGTTATCTGTGCGCGTACGGCTCGAGCCTCGCGAAAATCAGCATAAAAAATTCAGTAGCTCCAGAGCGATAAACACGCGCAATTACTTTATGAGCGAGTCCTCGCCTACTAATGAATAAACGCCGGGAAGCAATTATGTGCTCGTATACGTCGGCCCTCGAAGAGAGGAATAAAAATGCGCGCGGCTGCTGACGTTATCGCCCTGTTCGAACTAACTTGCGTTACGTTCTTTTCTGTTGCGGCGCTGCTACATGCGAATTATAAGAAAGAATGTTCCTGTGTGGTTATGGAAATGTATTGTGACGCAAGTTTCGTAATTGTGCTGTTTTTTTAGGAAGAGTCACGCTATGAGGCAACTGTAATTTTTATAATCAAGTTGAGAACATTTTGTTATTTTGTGTAAATGGAGCATCTGAGTTGGAACTTGCATCATGCTAATTTGAGTTTGTAAAGTACTTTAAACACTTATTGCTCAATTATTAATATATACTTATATCAAGGAATTTCAACCAGAAAATTTGTTTATAAAAATTAAAGTAATTTTCATTCTGACGTGTTGGATGAGAATTCCCTAGTTCAAAATACGGAGCAATCAACAGAGATTTAGAAACATATAGAATATAAGTAGGTCGTATTGGATAAAAACAAGCAATTGGAGTATCGAAAAGGGTTTACATAATTAAATGACAGAGGTTAAAGTTAAAAGCTAATGTATTTTATTTATTTAATAATAAATAAGATTCAGACAATTTGGATAATTGAAATTCTCTTTGCAGACCTTAGAAAGACCTATGTGTTCTTTATGTGTACATATACATACGTAAAGTACAAAATGTGTAAGTACATATTTTAATATTTATATAATTAATTAATCTTTAAAAGATTGTAAGCTTTCAAGTTTGATTGTCCTGTTGTTCAAAGTTTGCATTTTTTACATTATGTAGGTATGATAAAATGACGAATAATTAACTGAATGATAATATAAAAGCTGACAAAACATAGTAGCGACAAGGACAGTGTTGAATTAGGCTAACATCTTTATTTAATATTACAGTATATAGATTATTACTTGCTTGAAATTAATAATTAGCCTCTAGTAACAATTGAAATATATAATTCACATGTCATCTCTTGGCTGAATTGCGTAATAACTCATGATATTGATGGTGGGCTGCAATTGGATGAATTCACATTATAATATAGAATATAGAGTTACCATAATTCAACTTTCTTGTAAAAAATGAAAAATATAGAGGTCATGATAGGATATCTTGATACCATCTTTCACCAGTTGATTATCAACTACAATCTTCCAAAATCTTCACACACATAACCACCTCTAATATCAAATACAGTGTACTACCACTTTCCGCCATAGATGTCTATCCATATCTCAAACACGCATAAATCCTCAATTTATCAATACTCCCAATCAACCTCTTTCCCACTATTACATACCCCCAGCGCAAAAGCACCGAGGGAGCAAGGATCTAAACTATTCTAAGCACCCTGAACACATACACACACACGCGCGCACACACACACAACCACGCATCGCACAGGGCGGTGGATACACGAAGCTACACTCGCGCGGGCGAGGAAATTATAACGTCGCGATGTTTCTTAATAGACCCGACCGATAAGATCACCCTCGTAACCGTTAGCGTACCTACGCTCGAGACGTGTGGGCCGCGGTTCCGTGACACGCGCCTCCTCGACAATAAATCGGGCCGATAAGGGACGACCCACGCGTTTAATAGCGCGAATTCGCATTATAATAGCGCTGGCGAGGAACTTGGTATAGAGGCGGGTGATGTACGACTGAGCATAGTGTTGGTGTGGGTAAGGTCGGGTTGCACATTTGGTGCGACACCGCTTAATTTGGATGATGTCGGGGTTGTAAGGCATTGGGTGATAGAGGTTCGCACTTGTAGGTAGTGATAGGACGTGTGTATGAATGGCAAATTTAGATAAAGGTGCTTTATGGCTTTTGTGAATGATTGTTGTTCTGAGTTTGTACATAGTAAATATGTAAATTCTGCTTGAGTGTGGGTACAAATTACCGAAGTTTGTTGTAAAAATTAGACTCAATGTTTTTTTGTCAAAACTTTCGTTCGAATGACATTTTCTATACCTATTCTAATTCAAGTATATACCTTTAACATTTCTTAAAGATCTAGATTGTTTATTACTCACAAGGACACTACTTTAGTATTAATGATTAACTTTTTATTAAAAATTTGATATATCAGGTGCTAAATATATTAGGTCAATTAAATTTGACAGTGCGCGAAAACGCCTATGATTAATTTAGCTAATCTACTAGCAATATTAAATAAAAATGTATATCTATTTTGTTGCTTTCTGTAACTACTTTACAAAGTTTTAATGATACAGTCAAAATACAAATATGTATCCTGAAAGCGAATGAAATCTCGATATTCTTATTTTAACGCCCCTGCGCAGAAAGCTGAGTATACTCGTTCAAATCACAAGTCATTTGTTAATAAATTTTCTATCATAAATTTAAATCTTTACTTTGTTAGGACATCTACAACCTTTCAAATTGAAGCTAAATAGTATAGCTTTAATTTAGAAGATGTTAGAAATTTGCAGAAAATATTGTTGCAGACTTACATTCGATCTAATCCATATACACGAAAATAAACTTCTGCGCAGGAGGGTTAAGAGTAATTATTTTCTATTGCTAACTTTTTAACAAATTTTATATGGTAGTAAATCGCATAGATAGTAAGCACTTTATATCAATGATAGCGGAACTCTATTGTTTGCCAAACTTTACTGTGTTTCTCTAAACCAGCCAATTTTGATCAAATGTCAATCAAACTCGTCAGGTAATATTTAACAAGAATAACATTTTACTATCAACGTCAAATTTTGCAAAATTAAATGTTCAAATTATCAAACTTTTGCCAAACTGAGGTAAACTTATTCAAACTTTGCGTAACATTGTCTATCTTTAACAATTTTTTAAGAACATTGTCCAAGTTTTCATATCTTTGACAAAGTATCAAATTTGCGTAGTTGGTCAAACTTTGCAGAATATTATTCTTATCAACCTTCGCTAAATATTGCCTCTATTCATTACACTTCGTTGAATTTTGCCTATACTTTGCAAAGTATCTGAAGTTGACGAGATTAATCAAAGTTGCCAAACTTTAACAAGGCTTTGCCAAAGATATCCACATATCTTAGAAAAAATTAAAAGAAATCATCCTTGCATCATCAATAAAGAGAAATTTGCTCCTCCATCCCTTACAACTTACAACACACACACACACACACACACACACACACACACAATTTCCTACCCTCCTCCTCACACACATACATCCATTTCACATCTGCGCCTCCACTCGTACATTACGCCAACATTACTCCGGCATAATACGCAGCGTCGCGCACGCGTGCGTTGCATCGTCATCGAGGCATAATACATACCTACTCGTGCACGCACGTAACACACGTATACGCACTGCAGGCACAGTTACACGGCCATGCCAGCCATTTAATGCACGCTCGGCGCGCATAGAGGAGCCATTGTTGCGAATTAGGGGGCCATTGTGCGACGGCCGGCGGGGGATCGATGCGCGCTAGCGAAGCCGAAGCTGAGCATCCCCCAGCCATCGCATTCATGCGAGAGTGCTGCGGATGTGTACAGATGGGAGGGGCGAGCGACGATCGCTCTCGCAGCTATATACGCGTCGTAACGCAATTTTGTTGTGTGTATAGGGGATGAATTAGATGCTGGGGAGGGAGGAGAACGGCCTGATTGGTGTCTCTGTTATTGGGAAATTTAGATGATTGTATGGATGATTGCTGGGGGTTGTTTTAGTAGTGAAAGATACTTTTCTGTAGGGCCAAGGGAAAATTGTAAGAAGGCTCCAAATTCATGTCGATTGTATATTGCGTGAAACCAGTTACTCGATTTGCAGCTTCTTAGCATTGTCGAAGAAATGCCCTTACAGAAATAGTTCCATGTAGGCTTTTAGCAGAATGTTGTCTGCAGAAATATATTTTGGCGGAAATTTTCAATTAAATAAGAACATTAAAACCACTAGTTGCATCGGTGACACGTCCCACTGGGTGTTACTACTTGAGTTAACGATTTTAATGGTTCTTTTTAATTGAAAATTTCCGCCAAATATATTACTGCACATATTCGACAACATTGCAGGCAAAAACCTTGTAAAAGAACCTATCGAAAAGTACGAAGAAAATTCTGCAGCTTCTAAAAGCCTGCAGGGAACTCAACAGAATTTTCTGCAGAGAATCCTACAAAAAATTCTGCAGATCTTTTTCATGATAAGGGGGATCCTGATACAAAATTGATACAAGCCACTCTTGCATAAAGAAAGACTTTAAGTGACTTGCGACCTATTTTTACACGTATTTATAACAAGAAGAAACCATACCTCAATTTTCTAGTAGTCATTGCTAAACATGATAATTTTACGTTTCAAAATTGGAGAGAGCATATATTATTAATCTAAAGCAAGTATTTTTACTTAATGTAAATTTATTCTAAAAGCAAATAAGGTAAACGTACCAATGATCGGACATGCCCCTATGATCGGACAATATTGAAAATAAGTGTGTATTAGTTACATTAAATAATTCGTAATCACCCCAGATCTATAGACTAATGAGCGATTAAATGATTTTTATAGTTATCGTTACGAATATTTTTTTATTTAAAAATACGAAGAGCTATGAACTGTTCGATTATTGGGCTTAAGCGTTCGAGTATTGGAACGTTTACCTTAGTTGTCGGTTTTCTCAGTTTGAAGTTAAATAGACTTAGGTGCTCAGCTTTTTCCATGGCACGGCAGTATCATATTAAGCAGCCTGATTATTAAATTCAGATCGTCGTTGTTAGTCTAGACTAGTTCTCCTTTTGAATAAGTACTTCATATTTTTCTTTTTATTACTTCTCACGCGTTTTTACACTCCCTATCTTTACCCGGAAGTGGCCCACTAGTGAACCAGAATTTACCCTCGGCAAACCGGATGTCGTCCGAAATACGTCGGAAATTTCGGACGTAACTTCTCTCAAATTAATGATACATTTTATTGTCGTCTTCTTCTTTTTTATTATATTATTTCTCATACCTTTTTGGACCATCTAGGCCGGAACTGGTTTGCGATTGACAAAGGGAGGCCAAGGAGTTTAGGTCACACATTTCTGTAAAACTTTGGGAATCGTTTAGTGGTACCTAAAAGTGACGCCCAAAACCCGTAGTTTTATCCCTTGTTTTATTCAATGGACCCTAGGACATGAGATAGAGCTAAGAGAATAAAAATAGTATTGATGATGTACCAAATGCTAAAATTAGATATATATGGATGATTCTGCCATAACTGTCCCAGATGGCGTCCAAACCTCGCATACGAGTGTATGAATGAAATAAAATGTTTTCCAGGCTCTAATGTGTGTATAATGTTATTAACTTCCTTGAATAAATTGCAGGAACAAATTGGTTGATTGTTTTTTTAGAATAAATCAATAAAATAGAGTCAAAATGTCAATTCCGTCCCGCGCCCAAATCATGATTTTCAATATGAATCCATATACCACGTGAAAGAAAACGAATATGTCAATTCTCCACATACACGTTGCAAATTGTAGGGTTCATTATCTATATTTTCATTAGGTTTAAAGTCAAATTCAACTAACTACTATTAAAACTGGATGCATACTTTTTGTCCAGCGATTTGCACCAAAATGTTGATAATAGCATTAAACGCTTTGAAAAACGTGCTATTTGACTTCTCAGAAGTATCTAATGACGAATTTACAAAGTATATATCCAGAGTACACAAATGCAAATGTCAGAATTGTCAAAGGTTTGAAAAATTGCAAACGCGCACAAGAAGATTTTTCAATTTTGTAACGTACAAAAATTTCTGTCAGTTCCGTCCCCTTGTAAACCACTATTTAAATTATGTTTATTGGTCAACAGAATGCATTTTCTCATGGTGTTTGGTAGACATAAGAATTATTTATGCGGAAAATTTTTAATAATAAATATGCGAAACGTTACGAGCATTTTTAACCTGGAATGTCAGTTCCGCCTCTGTCAGTTCCATCATCTGCTGACATCATATAATATTGTGTACATTTTGACAGGAATACTTTTTAATGTATCCTATTAAAGTATTTTTTTTTAAATGTTATTATGAGTGCAAAAAAACCTCAAACTCTAAAAAAGAGTTCGTTATGGAGAAAGAAAGGTTTTGGTATAATAAATTTTCGGATACTTTAAAGCTAAACTGGGACAGTTATGGCAGAACCACCCATATATTATTTATATGTTATCAACGTTGATTAAATACGCTGTATCTACTGTACAAAGACCCATCGGATAAAATTACGGATACATTGGGCTTCTATTTAGATCACAATATATGACTGCCAAAGTTTCATCATAATCCTCGATCCAAACTTCGTGATCTCTCTGCAACCAGAATAAAACAAGAACTAATAACTATTGCCAAATTAATTTTATATTATTGGATTATTGTATATTTATTATTTAGTTTAAGGAATGAATTATGTACACACAAATAATTAAGAAAATAAAATGTATCAATAGTGGAGCGATAGCGAGTTAAGAAACAGATTTTGTAACAATATTAATAATGACAAGACTATTTTATTCAGTATTTTAATAAACTTTTAAGTTGTTATGCCTTAAAGCCACCAAATAATAATTATAAATAGTTTTTTTTGTAATAAGTCAGAAACGAATATTTTTCTCAGTACTATGTTGATTTAGTTAAAACTGTTGATAATTTTAAATTTGGAGAAGATAAGTGCTTTGAAGATAAAGTTTTTTTTTAAATCGAAATTGAAAAGGCACTAAAATGGTATAAAAACGATTCAATAACGATTATGTCAAAATTACTAAAACATCATTAATTTGTAGTACTTGATGCTTAGCGTAAATACTTAGTATAGTAGTAGCGAGTATAGCTCGCCAGTTATGGATACTACCGTCAGAGAGCGTATCGCTACAGCGCCTGTCTTAGATTGTAGTTTCTACCATGTTGCATATATAATTTAAATTATTACAGGTAGATATTCCAAAATTAAATAATTCCTTAAATTAAGCGATAATTTAATTCATTTACGTATGTTAAATTATTTTATAAACTATATACAAATCTTCCGTTTTATTTATATTTTTTTAATGATTGTTTCAAATTATAGTTGAAAATATTATTTTAAAAAGCATGCGTTAAAAAGCTTAAACAAATGAAATGAAAAGAGCGATTTATTTATCTAGAATCTTTATTATTGCAAATAATCTTAAAATCAGGATAACGAACATCATTATTATTCCGAAAATAAAAAATAAAATTTTCAGTAAATTCGATAAGCTATATAAGGTTGGATAAATACAAGTTTATAGGTATCAGATAATTTTTAACATCGTTATAATTAAGAGTATAAGCAATTTATTTTAAAAGCTTTTACGTGAAGAGGAACTGATAGTGCCATCTTCTGTTATGCATTGAACATCTTACTATCTATGTCTACACAGCTTATCTACTATTCACTCGAATGGCAATTTATCCGCAGTCGATAAGCATGTAATCCTTCAATATATACGTAAGTAGATAACGTGCTGTATGCGTCAGACATCACACTTTTGATACAGGAAGGAAACCATAGATGGCGACTCCTCATATTTCTGTAATATTTTTAAAATTATATAAGTTATATTAAGAACTTTAACTTCTATTAATAAATATTTATAAAAATAAACCATAATGTAGAAAAGTTGATTGATTGTTCGTGGAGGTTGTTTAGAGGTGAAGTTGAAGTACTTATTTTTCATGTGAATATAGTACTAGTTATTATTTATGCACGAAATTAGAACTATCTAATAAAGAATTTATTTATTTAAAACGATAATTTAAATTTTATACATGAAATATTAATTTGCTACAGACAATAATTTGATTGTAAAACTTTTAAATTTTGTTGTTTATTAATGGTTTTTATGTATATGAAACATAATAAAATGTTAATAAAAAATTAGAATCATTGATAAAAATCTAAACTACAAAAAAATCAATAGAGCAACTTGAAGTTACATTAATTAACCGTTCTTGTATAACTTAAAAAATTGTTTTGCATCTGTTCCCGAGGTGCATGGCGTTGGATTGAAACTCTGCATACTTTCGTAGACAGACGTCCCGCCGCGGCGGATCTATTGAAGCCGCTGCGTAGGCTCGCGTGCACGGCGACTTTATTGGATCGCCGGGGGCCGAGTAAAAACTCTTCGTAAGTCGTGATCGACTTGTAAAATCGACTTGTATTAGTCACTGCGTCAGTGTCGTGACTGACGCGGAAAAATAAAATATGTACATGTATTAATGCTGTAGCGATACGAGTACGTAAACTTTTGCGGCATAGGCTTTGTGTTGTAATATTATCTGTGAAAGGCTGAATCGTTCATTTGGCATGGCGGCTATAGTAACAGAACATACTATAAACTCTCTATTCTATATAAGCGGTTTGTATACAGTGAGAAGGAAAAGGCAGTCTCTTGCTCATATTACAGTTCTACTTGTGAATGTATAATACTCAAGAGGATACGAGTAGCTAGCGTAGCAACGGGGCGAGAAGGCGAAGATGTTTCTCTCGTGCTCGGGGGGCCACAGGGACGGGTTGTCCGGAATGGTATACGCCTGAAGAAGAGCGGACCACATGCGGAGTTTCGGTCCGGCTGACGTGCACGTGGTGACGTCAAGCTAGGCGAGAACGAATTTGGGTGGTCGGCGATGCGGCGCGACATATTCTTATGCGATTTGTAATTTACTGTTTTCGGCGTAGGTTTTCTCATCGTAAGAAAGATACGTGAGTTTTTCCTGCGTCACTGGCTTATGCCAGGGCAAATGCGGGAACCGTAAACGCGTTGTTTACAACCTGTATAACTATGAGAGCGAGGTAGTTGAGAAGTGCGTTTCGACTATAGGACAAGCGGCCGACGCGCGCGGGTGTCGGATAAAGTAGAGGTCCTTTGTTCGACGAGCGCGCGAAGTGGAGACTCAATTTTTATGACTTTATGGGGACAAATAAACATTCGTGTCCGGAGTTGGATTTCGAGTGCCGGGTCTGGTAAGACCCAGGGCAGAGTCGAACCGGTACTCTACGCGAGAATGGCGCGCGCTCGCTGGGTTTGGCTCGACGAACAGACCCCGTTTTTATGTCGGCCCGGATTAGCGTGAGACCAGCGCTGAAGCGAGGTGCTCGAATTACTTAAGCGCTTCATCTATAGATTGAGTGCGAGTGAGTGCGAGTGAGTGAGTGAGATTGCCATGTGCATGTTGTTCGACGAAGTGCACGAAGAGAGGGAAAAAGGGCGGCTTTTTCCAGCGAACGCTGAATTTATGTTAAACGGATTCTAACTTTCGTTTCGTGCGTGCGTATTAATATTTTAAATATTTGGCGAGCGCAGTCGCGCTATTTATATTTTGAACTATCACATAAGTCTAGAAAATATACTAAAATTCAATTCACTCTTGTTCAATTATTTCCTTACTTAATATTAATATTTTAAATTGTTTTAACGCATGCAATATTTGATATCAGTAGCAACAGCATCTTTTAATTTATAAAAACTTCTTTAAGCGGTATTTTATCAGCAGTTCTTAACACTTGAAAAAAAAAACAAAAAAAGATAGAGAGGATGTTCATGAAATAAGAAAAAGGTTACAGGTCTAAAATCTTGATCTCTTTATTTTACAGTATAAAACATAATAATATTTAAAATGCCAATGACTTGTACAAATAACTGTTTCGCTTAACCTTTCGAATAAAAAAAATTGCAGCTGCTCTAATCACGAATAATTATCACGCATCATATGCTTCCTTAAACACACTATTCATAAAAATTATAAATCTAATCGGTGCAGGTGTATAAATATCGATCATTAGGCAACGACGTCTGCATTAAATGGCAAAAGCAGTACGCCTGATTGTTAGCAATTCTTTAATCTTGGTAAGCGCGGAGATTGCCCGTTAAAATACATCGAGTAAAAATCTCGTCACGTCAGACTATTTAAAAGGACACAAAATTTCTCGAGTACTTCAGCGCTCTTGCTTTTCATCGTCTCGTCTTATTTTCTTAAACATCTTCAGCTCTTGTAAAGGAGTCAATTAATGTTTCACGGCACGAACTGAAACCTTTTGTTTAAAGCTTATTGTTTCTTCGTCGTACGTTGAATCACTCTCCAAACATCAGAGAACGTTGTTCTTTAAACGTCCAAGGCTCTCGATTTCCGTTTCCAGAACATCTCCTTTCTGGAAAATATTTAAACAAAAATTTATATTATTATTTAATACGTAATGAATTAAGGAAATAGTTGAATAATATATTTAGCAAGCAAAACATAAAACAATATATTGCTATAATTACAATAACACATACTATTATATAACATTTTGTATAACATTATTACATCTGCAATGAAAATTCATCGTGACGTTTACCTTACATTACAACACGATTGAGCAATTTTCAAAAATAAATTATTTATGAAACTTTAACACTAGTATACTTCGTGATACTAACCTTTAAGTACTCTGGGGGATTACGTGTGAAACCAACACCAGCTGGAGTTCCAGTCAGAATAACATCACCTGGTAGTAGAGTCATAAATCTGCAATGAAAAAGATAGTCATTTAAACCTCAAAATTTATTTTTATTTTTCATTTAATTTTAATTTCTAAAAATACCCATTTTACTTCTTCAACATTTATCTATCAATTTATTAAAGTATAAGTTAGTTTCCTTTATAATGTACTATTTCTATGTAAGAATTGTAACATCACAATTCTTAATTACAACGTCTTTACCAGTACGTAAAGTACTCTTCTTTTACACATACTGTCACTCGCGTTATTGCGATACTCCTAGCGATGACTAGCATCATTCAGATTTCTCGAAAAATACTGCTTCTTCATGCAAAAACTAGTAATTTTCAGATACTTCAACAAAAAAGTACAATTTTTTCGCATCTTCCAATAAAGTGTTAATCTTTCTCATAGAATCTGGAAAATACTAGTTTTCGTAACAGCCCTGTGAAAAAAACCAACTGTTCCTATTTAAACTGAAATGTGAATCCCAATACGAATCTCTTCAAAAACATCAATTCAAATGGAAACTCATCCCAAAAAGCCAACACCCCCAAAACCTACTGCGACAGATAAGCGACGATGTCGTTCGTCTTGAAGATCAGCTCGGAGGTGTTTCCGTCCTGCTTGAGTTCCCCGTTCACCCAGGTCCTGACCGCCAGATTCTTCACGTCGGCCACCGACTCTTTGGTGACGACGGCCGGGCCCAGTGGACAGAAGTTGTCCATCGCCTTGCCCAGGAGGAACTGGCCGCCGTTGCGCTTGCCCTTCTGCCAGTCGCGGGCCGACAGGTCCTGCGCCACCGTGTAGCCGAATATGCACTCCTCGGCCTCGTGGTTGTTCAGGCCCTTGCACTTCTTGCCGATCACGATCGCGAGCTCCGCCTCCCAGTCGACTTTCTGTTGGCATGATTTTGGGGTTCTGAGTTTGTTTGTAGCAAAAGCTTGAAATTGATACTTGTGGGAAAAATGTGCAGAGATTCCTGCTAGATTGGGAGCAAGATGTACTACAAACATTTTTTAGTGTGTTTCCGTAGAGATTTTAGAACTTGCGAGACCTTTTGCATGTCTTTTTGTAAGTATTGCCTGCAGATTTTTCAATAATATTTCTGAAGATAAATCTGCAGGCAAAGACATTACGAAAGAACGCGTGGAAAAAGCTCTACAGAAATTTCTGCAGTATTTTTCCGTAAGGTTTATTGGTTCTTAACACGGGTTTACTTCGAGATTAGGGTTATGATATTTTATGGCATAACTTTAATACGGAAATAAATTTTTTCAATCCGTCAAATTAAAATTCAACAATGAAAATTAACTTTAAGAAGTTATAGAATTTTTCAGTATGTACGTTGTTGTACCTTCATACTTAATTAAAAGCTAGGTTTGAAGATAAAAAGACGCCAGGCGGTATATAAAGACTAAAAATAAAATAGTGCACTTGAAAGTTTATAATTTAATTGCTATTGTATTATTGTATACCAAAGATACTAACTTTTTGCTTGACAATAATTATGACGAAAATTTCCATGATATTGAAAATGTGATAAAAATAAGAAAAATATACAATATAAAAACTTATATATTAAATTTTTTATCATAAAATATGTATAAACTACAACAAGCAACATGAGATACAAAAAATGTTGTACATGTAACTTTAGGGATGAAAGTTTTTAATAAAAATAGAAGATTTTTTATTGATTTTCTAATTTTTGGTCTATTCTATTTATGTAAGCATTTCTTTGCTACGATAATACACAAAATAACTAATAAGTTAAAAAATTAGATAAATATGTATAATCATTAAATTTGATTTTTGCTGCAAGTTATATGAATATTATTATTTCTTTTGAGTTGATTTGTAAACCAATATTTTATTTATTATAACGAACAGATGTTAAATATTTAAATATTCATTTTTAAATGAGAGCTATTATTATACACGGTGCTACAGGTACAGAATGAAATTAAAATTTCAATATGTTAATGTAAAGAATTTAAATAAAAATGCTAGTTTTTTAAAATAAATATTAAGCACGACAAACCATCAATTAAATTTAATTTATATGTAGACGTAATAAATATCATTATTACACATCAAAACTCACTATAATACATTAAAAGCTTTAAAAATACGGTAAAAGCGAAAACCGACTTTGTATTTCATAGGTTTATTGAAAGATAACAGAAAAGTTCATTAACTCATTACGCAATGGTTGTCTGGCTATTTCTAAAAATATCAGTCGATGTTGTAGCTTTCGAAAGCACGAATACATAACATTACCTATTAACGAAGGCTTCATATTTTTTACAATATACAATATATAATATTGTATTATATATTTATTACAACAAACTTAAATTATAAAGTAAGAAATAAATAAAGAATATTTTATGTTAAAATACTTTATATATAAATACTAGAAATATTGATATTTTTATATTTACAAGTACTGATTCAATCATAAATTCATACTTAATTGTGAACATGAAATTTGTGCATAAATACAATCGACACAAATTCTTTTTACCTGTTATATACATCATCCCATCAGATATAAAAAAGATAAAAATAATTTACAACTCTATTTCGAGAATTTGGTCACGGCATACAATTATTATACTCACGTCTGAAATGGTCGGTAGGTGAATATCGTCGTGAGGGCCGATGATGTTGCTGGGGAATTTGCTGAAAATCACAGGACTAGACGGCGGCTCGACGTTCTGCTCCTTGCAGTGGCCGCTGTAATTCAAACCGACGCAGGCGAGCTTGTCCATTCCCGTAATTGGCGGCAGGAATGTGACGTCCTTCTCGGGTATGACGCTCCGACCCTCCGCCACTATCCTGCGAAAATTTTGAAATATTTGTAACGGAATTTGTGCATTTTTTTTAATAATTTCGTCTTTGATGCACAAGGGATAAATGCAAGAAATCATCAATTCAGACACAGATGGAAGGGGGAGAAACACTTATGTCAACAATCGAAGCGGGGATTTTTTTATTTACGTGATAAGATAAGATCCTTTTATCACGGATGTGTCAATAATGAATAATATGTGTGTGATGTGATTATTTTTAACAAGGATCAGGTAGCCTCCTATCGCAAAAAACAGAAGTTTAGATAGGGTAAGCGATGAGTTGAGGAATTGTATAAATAAAATAACTAGATTGATCGATGTATAAAATAATTTATGTCTGCTCGGTCTTATTTATAAATGTTATTAACATATTCTGTTATGTAAATATTACATTAAAATTTTAAAACTTTTACCTTGTAGGTATTTGAGGAAAAAATTCCATATCAATGTATTATCCATAATTCCGTAAGAAGTCATGTACATGTATTATCTTTAACAAATGTGTATTCAAGTTGCAACATTGTTTTGATTGTGCTTCTGAGTATTTAACTTTGATAATAGAACATTTAAATGAATACATATATTGTAAGCTAATGTTTAGTTATTACAGAAATACATACAGCTTTATATATAAATGCAAAAACAATTAAATTTAATCAAATATTATATAAACATGCGGAGAAAAGAAAAATTTGTTTTTAACTATAATAAATAAATACAGCTGGAATTGTACTATTTTTAAATATTTTTTCAAACTTCAGAAAAAATTGTTAAACACAAGTTACTGGTAAGTTAATATTTGTTTGATAATTAAGCTTATTGCTTAATTACTGGAGGACGGAGTACTCATTTTTCTCTGGTTTATCGATATGTAACGAGGTCACGGTGAAAGCTGTCGATTATACAAAACGAACATTTGCGACTCGTCCGAACGCCAATAATTAAACCCCGAAACGTGAGGAAGAAATCGAATTCATAGCAGGCCATGTTTTTGTACCATCTCCGAAGTGGACAAACGGGTGTAAACAAATCACAAGACATAAGAATGCGAAGGTGCACACTTTAAGTGGGTATACAGAATAAAAATGGAACGCCTTCGTCTCAGGAAGGGTTGGATTAATCATAGATAAAATAAAAATATCGGTATTATGACACAATACTTTTGCAATCAACTTTTCGAACGGACTGACCTCTCAACTTCAGCTTTTAAGTCGAAGTCATCGTTCCTAGAGAGAAAATTAAATCATCCTTTCAAAACAACAATACTTATGCCAATGTTATATAGATTACTTTTATGAAAAAATACGATACAATTGTATTTTCATAGACTAAAAATAAATAATAAAAATTTATTATAAACAAACCATAAAAATATATTAGTGCTATTGTTAGGTATATATAATTTTAATTAAACTTCTTTTTACAATTGTATTTTTAATTTATGAAAAAAGTTATATAAAAACATAATATGCGTTAAGTCCTTCTTTATTGTACACTGGTAATGATATGGACCGTCTTAATATAACGATAAACATAATAGTATGCAATTTGTATTATTCGATAACGTGAAAGTTTTAATTATGCTATAATTTAATAGCTCAAAATAAAAGAATATCTTTAACCTCTAATCTAAAAAAATGGTTCTTTCCAATAGTAAAAAAATGCATACTATTTGTTGCCATTGAATTTGTACGAAAAGTTTCACTTTTTTAATAGCAACAGTGCACAACGTTATAATCACTAGAAGTCATTAAATCGTCTTTCCCGATACCACATTCAGATGCTAATCAGATCAAATTTCTTCTCAATATTCAGCCCCATTGAAAAAATAAAATAAACAAAAACCAGTTTAACGCTCATTATTGATGCGAGGCTATAATGGTCCATCTCGAAAACGTATCTTGCATATTAAGTTTTACAACGAGCTGACGCGTCATTATACGCTCTGTAACAGGTTTCGAGCCGGTGTATATAGCTTACCTCTTTGCCTTTTTCAGGAATTCCTCGCCACCCTCGAGGAATTTCCTCAGCGTGTTGGGGACGCGCGAGTTCAGCACCGATATTGCCACTATGTCGCCGCCCTGCTTCAGCTGGACCCCCAGGTGCTGGGGGCCACCGTTTTTGTTCACGAACTGTACGAACCTGCAAACGTAAATGTGTTTTGTTAGTACTTTCAGAAGTTTGATGAAGATTGTTGAGTATATTGGAAGATATTGAAGCTTGTTTCTATGTGTTTAAAAAAGTGAAAATAATTTAACAAGAATACTTCAGGCAGTAGAAAAACATTGTAGGTAAGATTTTTTATGTCTTAATCGTAGAAGTTGATCCTTAAAGAAAATAGTCAGTTAATAATCTTTTTTATTTTTCACTTAAATTTAATTTTCAAATGCTCATTATTTTACTTCTTACACCTTTATCTATCAAGTTAATGAAGCGTCATTATTAAATAGTTAATTTCATCAAAGTAAAAATTAAATTTTTATTAACTCTTGCGTGCTTGTATATAAATAATACAATTTGACTCTGTTCAAAGTAATTATTTAATAATTCTACTTTGTTAACCTGATAGATAAATATTGATTGAGTAAAATTAATATTTATGAGTTAATTAAATTCAAATGAAAAATAAATAGTTAATGAAGTAACTAATTTTTTTCTTTAATGAATAATTTCTACGATTGCAACATAACAAATCATGATTTAATTTTTGTCTACTATACCTAAAGTACCCTTCTACTATTATATAACATTAGATAAATCAACCCTTTTCTTTATGTCAGTACAACTATGTACCGTTAATCTTCATCCACGAATGATATTTATTTCTGAGCCCCTTCCGCATAGTATATTTACGTAATACTTCCATGTTTTCGTATAACATATTCCCGGTAAAACACGGTTTTTTTATAATGCTCGTCAATAAGTGCAGCAATTTCATTTATGTAAGACTCATAATAGAAATTACGTGAGATGCAATGTTACCTACATTCTTTTCTGCAGATTAAATTGGTTTCAATTATTGTACACTAAGAAAATTCCACAATAAGTTTTATGTTGTGTAACAACTTAAAGTATTGTTTATTAGAAGTTCAAGGTATTTGAAAGCTAACTGTAAATAACAGTTATATATTCTTTTGCTTAGTAATTAAGTTTAGTATTATAAATTTTTGGCCTTCGTCCGTTAGTTTAACACTTTGTTTGAATCATACAATCTAATCATGAATATCAATATACATTCAAAAAAGTTTGCTTTTGAAAGCAAAAAATTTAAACTGCGTGTGTTCAAGATTACTACATATCAATTAGATTTATATTTATTGTGTATGGTAGGTCTGACTAAACCATGAACTTTTTCACTGATACTCATAGGTTAGAAAATCTATATCTTTTTAACTGTAATTATTAAATGGTAATAAATTTTTCTAGCATTATCTAACATTCATAAACTACGAAAAGTTTGGAGCTACCGATTTGTATAAAGTAAGATTTTAAATGAAGAACGGAGCAACTACTATTAGAAATGGCAGCATTAATTTTTAATAAGAAATGAACTCTAATGGATCTGAAATACAATAAGGAAATTCATTATTATGAATAAATTGCACTTAATGTACAATTTTATTACCATTTGCACTTTTAAATGAATATTACTATATACTACTATGTATTATGTATGTGTAATGTGTATACATAACGAACTATACTTTATGAGTATGACTACACAATCATCGATGATACACTCAACGGAAAAAAACGGCAGTAGTTAATTTTGATTTACAGGGTCTGAGAACTTGTGCCAAGAGAATTAAAGTGCTAAAAAACAGTTCAAACAAAAACGCAAAAAATTTCCGACGTTTTACATCTCGCTATTATACTGAGGAGACAACATGTTGAATCAATTATTGCAATACAATATTCAATATTGCAAATTTAAAAAAAGAACAGAACTCCATTTTTAAAGTTAATCTGAACTGTGTAATAATATAGGAAAAAGTTAACGAGTTTTGCCACTTAATTTCTAATTATAAAATTTAATTTAATAATGTAACATTTATTGATTCAGTTAATAAACGAAAACAAACATAAATTGATTATACAATGGATTAAAGGGATGACAGAGACATGATATTGCGTAAGTAGAACAATTTTGGGTAAACTAATTTAATTTGATAAACAAGATTACATCGTACTATTGAACCCATGCAGTTATATTCTTCTGTCAACTTGAGAATGACCGGAATGTGGCCAATTACTATGATATTGATTTAAGATAAAAATTCTTTTATTTAATTTCTAGAATGTTGTTAGGATATAATATGTTTATTAAATAGCTGTAGAAAAATGTTATAAAAAAATTAAATAAATACTGTGTTTGTTTTTATATTGCGTTCTACGGCAAGTGCGTTTCTTACACATAAGAATTGTACACGTAATTATTGTGCACAATTTAACATTGGTCAAATATATCTATTTATAATTTGACCAATGCTAAATTGTGTACAATAATTACGTGTATAATTCTTATTTGTAAGAAACGCGCTATGCCCGTTCTACGTCGTAACATGGCATATAATTAGAGCATCATATTTTTTAAAATATCAAGTACAAGATCAATAAGACAAATAAAATTATTAATTTGAAATTTATTTAGAATATTGTGCCCGATGATATAAACAAATGTGCAAATTTAAAAGAATCAGTTCATTCCCGCTTGACTCCTGGTCATTCATTTCAATCTCGCTTTCACTACTATGGTCTCTCTTTACTTTGCTTATCTTCCTTTGATTCCTTATATATTTTTTCTTGATTCATTTCACTCTTGCCTCCCAACCCCTCTAAGTGAATCCGTAAATAAAAGCACGCGTAGTAATCCTCGGTAGCCTTGGAATTTCGAGCAATTCAGCATAAAGAATAAAGCTCTTTAATGTACCATACGTCTTAATAAAAGTTTGCATATTTGAAGGTAAACATAAAATATTTATTTGTATTATTCAAAAAATGAATAATGGAAATACAACAAATTTAAATTTGTAGAAGAGAAAATCCGTTGTACAAAGCAAATAAAAAAAAACAATACACCAATTACGAAAATATAAAGATCAATTGAAGACAAATAAAAATACAATTGTTATTCTCTCAATACCGGTACGAGGCGCTTATTGTCATAAAACTTGCTGTAGCCACTCCCCTTTTCGCACATATCTATTCAGGCGAATAACATGCTCAGTTTCCAAACATTACCGAGACAAATATTCCGGTTCTAGTCTCTAAAAATAGGCCTACGATAAAATTTAAATTCTATATCCATTCACCTGATATCTATATGCATTTTAGCTGTTAAATTATTTGCATCGTATACCAAGCTTTTATAATCGACTGTAAAATATCACATATTTTCCAATTGATCATTTAATATTGAATATTTGTTTTAAATGAAATTTAGATACCCTGGTAGAAACGTTCCCCATATGTTCGCCAGATTTTACTCTATTTTATAGGGAATGGCCAATTTCTGCTTAAAAGTCTGGCCAGAAACCCCGCTACCTGTCGACGTTTTCTCGTCAGAAACCTGACCAACTTATGGTTAATGAATAAATAAATAAAAAATAACGTTTAACGAATTTTTATAAGTTAATAATGATTATTATGTCATGGATTTAATAGCTTATTGTTAATAGAATGCTAAGATATATTTGGGATAGATTCGAAATAAAAACTAAAAACTTATTTCATTAAAAGTTTTTTTAAGGTTAGAGTTTTATAATTAAATAAAACATAAAAAAATCAAATAAATAATCGAATAAAAATTTGCATGCTGTTTTAACGCAGAAGTACTATAATGGGATTTACATTTTCAATAATTTTTTAGGGTTATGTAAGCTATTTAGATTTTCTATAAATTTCTGGTCAGATGCTGGTTTATTTCTGGCGAACTATTAGGAAACGGATCTGCCCAATAGATCGTGAACCGACCATCTAATATGCTCAATTTTCTACCAGGGTACTATCAAGAATGTTTTTGAGTAACATTAAACAATGGTAAAAAATGTATAGGTGCTTTCTTCTTGAAAAATTGCTACTATCATGTGGTGCAATATTAGCAAACTATATATAATTCGATTATCACTTTCTAAATGATAAGTTCACGGCCAATAACGTCTGCTTATTTAAATAGATAAAGAAGGTATGCAAAAATGAAAATATTATTATTTGTAGGACTAAATATAAGAAGTCAATGGGAGTGATAGAATCACGATGGTTATTAGAGAATATTTATTTTAAAAATTTATTGTAAGCGTAAACAAATTTTAGAACAAAATAATATTGCATAATTTAAAATTAAATGAAAAAAGTTGATCCTCGTAATTGTCGGTAACGGGTGAGTTTAACATCACCGTTAGTGTGATTTTCATGTGCCTTGATGTGTATGTATGTGTGTGTGCTTATGCGTATGAATATGACTTTTAATGTGTATTTTTTACGTATACCGTGTGTAACTGATTTGATATGAATCCGAATATTTCGATGTTTGCTTGTAGTTATGTGGGCTGTCTGCATGTGTTTTGCTATTTGTGTGTTTTAATGTGTTCGTACGTGACGTGTGGATGAGTATGTGCATGTTTTTCGACGAGTGTATGTAGATGAGTATACATTTATATTTTTATGTGTGTATGTGTATTTTCTCATGTGGGTGTGTGTATATGCCCGTGCAGGAATTTCATAGAGCGTCGCCCCGATTAGCCCCGATCGCGGCCCGATTTTCGAACCAACGAAAGTCAGCCTCGATTCAGACCCGGTCTCCCTGTATTTTCCACGCATTGAGCGGGACTCACGGATTCCCTGCCTGAATCCTATCTGATATTCTGAGGTCCGCGTTTATTTATTTTGAGGTTATGATTCTTTCGTAAAACAAAGGATTTCCGTACCTGAATCTCGGCCGAACTCCTAATTTTTAGTAAACAAGGAAAAGTGGCGGATAACGCGGCGGAATCTAACTAGTATTTCCTATCATCTACTAAGTAATATTGACGTAACCTGTCGGCAAGATAGATCTCTATATTAAAATTATCACTTATTTATATTAACATTAAAGTATTTTTTTTATTAATGTTTTTATGTTCATATACTATTATTATTGTTTTGAAAGTAATATAACAATAAAGCAAGTGAACCAATTATTGTGCCCTTCGACATTTGCATTTAAAAAAATATGAAATCATAAAGTTATTCGGTGAAATAATCGATATAGAGCACAGTAATTGGCTCAAACATCCTAGTTATAACAATTAATAAAATAAATGGTACTATTATTTTTATTAATTTAGTTATTATTATTGTGATTATTATTATTGTTGTCATTATTACAATTTTAATTACAAAGTTCATATTTATTTTTTTATAGAGATACATGTATACACGTGAATAGCCGGTAACGTAGGTATGCCGTGGATAATGCACATCTCCTTATTTATTCTACAACTATAAATAAATCATTCATACTTGTAAGGTTTTTAAATACCAACACATTTGTACTGTGATTAATTAAAATTACTAAGTGGCCGTCGGCTATTGATGTCCTTGTCTAAGCAAGTTTTCGATATTCGGAATAAGAAAGATTTCACCAAAAGTTATCTATATTCTAAAATCAAGTAATTGTTTTTGTATTTCCCTAAAGAAAAGATATAATATTTATTAATATTTATTGTTCTCGAACGAAAAGAGAAAGGTTTAGTTTTATGTTAATGAAATCATTATTATTTAAATAAAGAAGTAAACTAATAATAAAAAATATACATGAGTCAGTAGGAATCTGGTGTCGGTAACTAGCGCCCTCGTAAATAAATAGTTTTTGTTTGATGGTTAATTTTGAATTAAGTGAAAAATTAATTTTTTTTTTAAATTTTAAGTGTGAGAAAAATAAATTAAAGAATATAAAACTATTTAACTATACCATATACATTTTGAATCCATTGTTTTCCTACAATAATTAATAAGAACCTTTGGAAATTCAACTGAAGAGATGTGTGATATGAATTTGAAGTTCAATGACGAGAGAAAATTATAAAACTAAAAAGCAGGTAAGGTAGGAATCGGGTTAGTTCTTTATATTATGTTTGTGATAAATATCTCTTTTATTGTATCAATATAAAAGAGAAGAAGAAAGATTCAAAAGATATATACAAAAAATTACATCGGTAAGTTAGAAATCGTGTTAGTGTTTCTTATCTTCTTTATTACTATTCCATATTTTAAGGAGATATGAAAGTGAACTAATAATCTCTATCTTACCGGCATCACATTTACATTTTTTTCTCTGCAATAAATAAATATTTCTAAAATACGCCACACTATCCCCTCCGTATTCTTACCAGGAACCTTCAGTTAAATTTTCAAAAACTTTCATTATTAACTCTCGAAGAAAAATACATTTGAAAATTTAACTATATAATTGTATATTTTCAACGCATTTTTCTTCGAGAGTTAATAATGAAAGCTTTTGAAAATTTAACTGAAGGTTCCTGGTAAAAATACGGAGGGGATGGTATGACGTTTTATTAGAAATATTTATTTATTCCAGAGAAAGAAATATAAATGTAATGCAGGTAAGGTAGGGATTATTAGTTCACTTTCATATCTCTTTAATTATATAAATCTTTTCGTAAAAAAAAATGGTATTAGACATTATATAAATACCTACGAATAATAAAAATATAAATGTGAACTTTAACGTGTAACACTAATATATGGTTTGAAGTTACATAAGTGACAGGTCAGCATGGTCAAGTGGTTAGAGCATCAGCACAGCAGTCTCGAGGTCGTCAGTTCGATTCCCCGCATCAACCAAAATTTATTTAAATTTATAATTATTTATATATTTTTGTTTCAGATAATCATATAATAACTACTGTAAATAAACCTAGTTTAAAAAAGTATTAATACCCGTAGAGTACACGAGAGAAGGGAATTAAATAATTTTTTCTTTGCTGGGGATTAACATCCAAAAATCGGGTCGGAATCGGGCGTAGATTTCTAGGTCGAATCGTATAAAAAATGGTATACAAATCGGAGCCCGGATCGAGTGAGGTTTTCCCGTTCGATTCCTAACTGACATACGGAAATCTGGTCTGAATCGGGGTCTAGTTTACATGAAATTTGCTGCACGGGTGGATATGCGTATGCGTTCAAACGCTTGTTATGGAAAAACTATTAGATGTAATTATATATATATATAAGTCATATATGATTATATACCTATATATATATATATATATATATATATATATATATATATATATATATATATATATATATATATATATATATATATATATATATATATATATATATATATATATATATATATATATATATATATATATATATATATCTTCTATATATATATATCTTCTATATATATCTTTATATATATATATATATATATATATATATATATATATATATATATATATATATATATATATATATATATATATATATCTTCTATATATATCTTTATATATATATATATATATATATATATATATATATATATATATATATATATATATATATATATATATATATATATATATATATATATATATATATATATATATATATATATATATATATATATATATATATACAATATATAACGATATATGATAATATATTATAGCATATGATAAATATGTAGTCATATATGATTATATACCTATATATATATATATATATATATATATATATATATATATATATATATATATAGGTATATAATCATATATGACTACATATTTATCATATGCTATAATATATTATCATATATCGTTATATATTGTTAATAGTCAGGAAGACATTTTCAAAAAATTCCACAATGGTCCAATCTTAACTATTTTGAACGTTTCAAAAGATGTTTTCTTTGTCTTTTAGGTAACTTTCAGGCACAAGTTTATCCGGCCTATAAATGCTTTAAGGCTCATTTTGGTAAGCATCGCATTTATCTGACTTTTAGGTTATGTTCAAACTTTTGCCATTTCTATAAATTTCAGTCTTATCAATCCTGCGACATATTATTTTCTTACTCTTGAAAAAAACTTTAATTCCTCTTTTTAAAAGTTCATAAAAGTTGAGTTTGGCCAGAGTTACAGTTGTTTGAATTTAATGCTTTTTTAAAAATTCAATAAGTTGGCACAAATGTTACTTCGGTCTACTAGAAATTATTTTTACGAAACTTACAAAAAAGGATGACATTTTTGTAGTAGAATAGAATGCAAGATGACCCAGGCCGAATATCTACTTATTTATTGAGACTACGAATGATACAATGCAGGCCATTTTGAATTGAATTTTAGCTGCGTCTTGAGTAGATCTTATTTTTTACTAAATTATTCACGGTAAGGTTGTAAATCTTAGAAAAACACAACTGTTTTGTATTTAACATTTTTTACAAAAACGTCATTTAAACAAAATTTGAGAAAAAAGAAAAAAAAGAAAACAGCTAAAAAGTTGTAGATCTCGAAAAAATACAACTTAGATCGGCATAGAAAATCGATTTTTAGAATATTTTGAATTTATTAAATTGGCCAAAAACATGAAATTTTCAAAAAATTAATCCGCTGTAAATTTTCAAAACTTCAATTAAAGGATTTTTTAAGACGAAGAAAATGAGACGTCGAAGGATTAATACGACAGAAATTTGTAGAAATGGCAAAAGTTTGAACATAACCTAAAAATTAGAAAAATGCGCATGCGTATTGGTATTTACCAAAATGAGCCTTTAAGTATTTACAGGTCGAACAAATTTTTGCCTGAAAGTTACTCAAAAGACGAAGAAATCCGCTTTTGAAATGTTCAGAATGGTTAAGATTGGACCTCTGTCGAATTTTTAGAAAATGTCATATTTCTGATCAATATATATATATATATATATATATATATATATATATATATATATATATATATATATATATATATATATATATATATATATAGTTATAAATATAATGTATAAATAAATTATATGTATGGTTATTTGGGTTTTGAATATATACATATATTTGTAGTTACTATATATAAATAGTGTATAAGTTAGTAGATATAGTCTTTAAAGTTTTGGAGTGAATGTCTTGAAAGTCTACTCCAAAAATATGCATACATAGACCTTGAGATTTTCTTACCAATAATTTTAGAGAATATACTTACTTAGGATTCTATTTATAATTAAGAGGACAGGTCTGGGTAAAACTAAAAACAAAATAATTTTTTTCTTTACAGGTCCAGATAACTTTTTATGTTTAAAATGAATCATTCTGAAAATGAATATGCTATCAATACACAATAATATCTTAAATTTTACCGCTGTAAAACCTCAAAATCTTGATCCTACACGTCTCAATAAATCACTATTTTCAATACCATATTTATTAAAGTAACTTGTTTCCCCATACGATTCTAGGTGTCACGATGAATGAAAAATTTTCTTTTGACGGTTATTCGACTCTATTTGATATGTATTACAAAATAAACAGAGCACTTTTTCGTAAAATTTCTTTTCATTATTCCTTTTCGTAGATGCAAAAAAAATAAAAAAAATTTTAACGAAAAAATGTTCCGCTCTTTTTTTAACACACGTCAAAAGAAGCCGAATAACCATCGAAACAAACATTTTCGTTCATCATGTCACCTAGAATTGTTTGAGGAACAAAGTTTATTTAATAAATATGGTATTGAAAATAGTGATTTATTGTGACGTATAGGGTCAAGATTTTAATGCTTTACAACGGTAAAATTTAAGATATTATTGTGTATCGATAGTATACACATTTTCAGAATGATTGCTTTGAACATAAAAAGTTATCTGGACTCGTAAAAAAGAAAATAATTCTTTTGGGTTTTACCCAGGCCTGCCCCCTTAAGCTTTGATTCATGTAAAAGTTGTATAAAAGAAAATATAATCATCTATAATAGTTATACCAGTCATATAATATAAATATAATCATACATAAGTATACATTATTGTTATACTACGATAAGCTCTAAAGAATTTTAAGTGAAAAATCTCACTCCAAATATATTTTGAGAAACTGAGTTTTTAACTATAACACAAATATTATACGCTTACGGAATAAGATTTTCACTCCAAAAATGTCAGAGATCATGCAAGTTAATTTTTACTGGCGAGGAATGAATCGTCAAAAATAACTTTTCGTTGTGCTGCTACACTTATATCTATTGAGTGAGATATCCCCTTTAACCTTACGACGTAAGTAGTAACAGTAGTGCATATCAGACAAGTCTGGGTAAACACGATTCTTATACAAGTTCATACATATTTGAAAATCCTATTTGAAAATGTATATACTCGAATGTGTTTATATATAAGCATATACGAAGTATTTTACCATATAATCATACATGAACATTCGTGATTGAGCATGAGCATTATGATAACTGATATACATACACGATCATATATAATCATAAATATACCTATAAACGCTAATAGCTATATCGCTTATTCCATCTGAGACCCTAGACGAGCAACAACACCCAGTTTCACCCTCGTACCGCGTGCCCGTCTCTCAATCACTGCCCTGGCGCCTTTCCGCTAATGTTTTCCTTCTTTTAGGCGCCTCGCGCCGCTCAATAATTCCACAGCCATGCATGCCCGAGCCCATCGGAGGCTTTCACGTAAGCCAGTGAAGCCAGTGTACACACAAGCACAACACACAATACTACCTCATGTTAGCGGCGCTGCTCGCGGAGAAATTCCGGCCGGCAAAGCGTGCGATCCACCTCGCGGCTGGCTGCAGGCTGATACTCCTGTCGACGAGCTGCTGGCAGCAGGTCGCGTAGCCGCCCAGCAATCGGAGCTTTCCGTGGAGCGGCATTTTCCTTCTTTTTTCCAACTAACGATCACTGATTATACGGCTGTTATCTCGACCGATAAAGGCGCCCCACCAGCTCGCCTGTACGACAGATTATTCTCTTCCGCAGGGGCTCACGCGCGTAGATTTCCTCGTGTATGCCTTTTTTCTTTCTTTTTTTCACTGGATTTTTGGACTGTAATTTTACATGCGCACGCCGCGAAGGACGAGAGGAGACTAAAGTGTCTGGAGCGCGCGCGCCGAATGCAAGCGTAGAATATACGCTCACGGAGAGAGTAGGGGCAAGGTTCGTAACCGCTCGTGTAAGACATGATGATGATGATGGACAGCGGGAGTCACGAGTGTTTTTAGGGACATTTTTTTCAAGGGAGATGCCGGTTGCAAGCTGCGACGGTGCACGGAAAATTATATTGCAGGTCGAAATTGGTAGTCTGAGACGTGGTCGTTAAAAGGAACTCCGTGGGGACTGGATAATGCATGCATGAAATATGGGGAGAAAGTGCGCTTTGAAGGTTAGGTTCGTAAAATCTTCGTGGAGAAGTATTTACGTTCCGAATGAAACTATGTTCATAGTTGAGCGAAAGGAGGCTTTGGAAATTACTTTGTTGTTATTTTGTTTTTAACTTGAAGTTCCATATTTTTAACAACATTTATCGAGCTTTATACCTATTTGTACTTTTGCAATTAAAAATGATCATATTAATTGCCATTATTTTAAACTTTTCGAATGTTTTTTTTTAAAAACTACATAAAAATGCAAAATTTTATAATTTGAACGATTTATTAAAAATTTTTTAAAATGTATTTACAAAATTGCAAAGTGTTAACTGTTAATGATTAACGCTAAAACAATGCAGTATTTTAGGAATTATATTTATTTCTGTCTTCTTTATTTATAAAGTACACGAGTACAAAAAGATTATTTATTTCTATGCGTTTAATGAAAAACACATTATGCAAAAAAAATTAATATTAAAAGTTGTGTTTAATTTAATTGTGTATGATTCTTATATGCATGAAATGAACCTTACCTAAAATATATGTTTTTCTGAATTTCTTCAACGAATTTTGTAAGTTAATAAAAAATAATGGGTTAACCTAAAATACAGAAACATTTTTTATTTTCAAGTGATTTATCACTTGATACGATTATTTTTAGTTAAAACTTTTAACGCACTTTATCATCTAAGATCTATTAAACAATGAAACATAAAGTAAACACATTTTTTAAAAGAAATTAGATATTTTATATCTAATAGTAATTTAATTTACTAATACTTAGTTTACTTTATTAATTAAGGCGTTATAATAAAGAATTAAGGTAAACAAATTGCCTAAACTTTCTAGTTAGGCGTAAGCGTTTTTTAGTATTTTAGTGCTCTAAAGCTTCAATTTATTCGAAAACAAAAAAAATAAGTTAACAAAATAAAAATGTTTATTTCGAGAATCATCCCATTTCGTGCACGAAAAACAAAGTCAGTTTTTGCCATGCGGCATCATGCATTTATTTGCCGGCGCACGAGTATAAAAAGGCATAGTAAAAGACAACGGTATACAGTGAAGAGGGCAAAGTATTACGTCACAAGAGGCTCGTCCGTTTTCGATCGTCACTCACGATACTCTTAGGTTAGGTCGCTGAGTTGCTCCATCTTCCACTTCGATGTTTCTCTTTTGCTCGCGCTTCGTGCGTGGATTACGTGACTTTCGCGCGGCGAAAAAAATAAGCCGACGATTTTTTATTTTTTTGTTTTTCTGCTCTTTCTTTCCCGGGGGGTTCGCTGTCTTTTTTTAGACACACCTCCGATGCTCGACTTGTTGACCCACATCGATAAACTGATGATTTTAAACAAAAGTATGTTGTTTTTACCATACAATCATCCGGTAGATTTTGTCTTTAAATAAAAACATTTACGTAATTGAAGTGTATATATATATATATATATTGCATATGAATTTATTGTTGCACTAATACTCTTAAGTGTTCAACTGATTAAAAAATAGAATTATATGATATCACTTACAGAAATAAAATTACTGCACGAAAATTCTCATGTGATTATATGTTTCTCTGATTTATAAATAGGGCATTATAATTAAAGTTAAGCAAAGTTTTCTTATATCGCTCTCATTTCCAAATTATTTTTAACTTTACAAATACTTTATTAAAATTCTTTAAAGATTGATAGGAACTTCAAAAATCTAACTTATTTTTCACATGCCAAATGTGCAATACGGCTATAATGGGAATGAGAGAGCTGATTTCTGATGATAAAAACATAAAACCTAAAAATCTATCCGAAAATCTATTTGCAAATTTGAAAGATGAGGGCCTACAAGGGCCGAAATCAATCCCAATACCCCAGTCGTAAAACAAATAATAACGTAATTTCAGAGAATGTGAAAAGAAAGAAAGGATTCCTACGTCACCGATTCTGTTTTTTATTTTATTTTAAAAACAATTTGTAAATATCTTTACGGTAAAAACGATATGTCAGACTCTTTCTTTATCGATAAACAAAGAGTACAATTTTTCTAGCGATTACATTAATTTTCATTCCAACCAGACAGTTAGGAACTCAAACTTCCTAGTGATAAAATAAATGGAATCAGATGAAAATTTTTTGAGTTATTATTTATTGATAAATGACAGAGCCTAACTTATCGTCTTTTCCATACAAATATTTATAATTTATTTTAAAAATAATAACATAGAGTCGGTAATGTAGGAATCTTTCCTTTATTTTTAATTCTTCTTAAAATCGTGTTAAAAATTAAAATTAATTCTTTTGTAAAATTTTCCAGGTTAATTTCATCACCCCAACCCAAAATTAGGTGTTTACACCAAAAATTCGGTGTAAACACTGAATATTTGAGTGTCTTTTTCGTAAGGGCATGTATCAAAATAATGCGTCGCGCGAAGTTGCGGAAAAATTTCCGTAAACCATTATGCTACAGTTCCACCCATACTTGCTAATGCTTATACTTTGTAAAACCTTTCTATAATAACGATAAGAACCTTTAGAATGAAAATCGTACTGATACGGAACAGCGTCGTGGGGTCACATTGCTTTTTGTTCGAAATCTTGGTTTATGAAAGTTTTCACGTGGGCCGCCTAATAAATAAAATTTTAATATTTAGAAATTTGATGGCTCTAGCGTCTATTTATTATGTAAAATTTTATTTTTAAGGCAAATAAATCACAAATATGTATGTAATAAGAAATAATGCAATTGTATATTATAAAGTAATTAAGCAACATAAGCAAATAAAAAAAACAATTGAAATTTATTCAGTAATATACTAAATTTTAAATAAAGATTTTTCTAGACTTAAATTATATATCTTCAGGCAAGGGTTTAGGCTTTCTCTGCGTTAATCTAAACTCTTCCCTCGTGTGATACGGTGTGTAAGGATCATCAACAAAGAACTTTGGACGTTTCCAAAATTTAGTCACCATTTTATCCAACATGTTGGACTGTGTTGCATTGGTAAAAACGTGTCGTCGTAGTCGCTTCTTTTGAGCAGCACTTTTCCGCCACAGGTGCTTATGCCGCCCAGCTATTGTACGAATCCAGATTCCCCTATAATTATAACAAGATTATTGTTTTTATTCGTCAAAATTTTCGGAAGGTAGATCAAATTTTAGTAGACTTACCAATTCAATCTATAAAACCTTTTCAAAACAGTTTTAACAGATTTTCTCTTTCCATCTGTCAAAGAGTATTTTGTGACTGTTCTGCATGGTACAGTAGGAGTTTGTACACTTGGCACTAGCAATTTTTTCACTGAACCACTGAAAATAAAAAATATATAAGGTTGAATATGCATTTTATAATGACTTTGTAAAGATTATTTTGTCTGTTCTAGAAATTCAATAGGTACATTTTATTGGTACAAATTGATTCCTTTTTTAATTTTATACATACATTATTTTGTTACAGAATACTGATAGAATATTGGTTTAATATTTTAATCGGATTGAGATTGTTCTTAGATTATTGTAATAAGATAACAATGTCGTTTATATTTAAAAATCATTGTATAAGTATGATCAAAATAAAGTAAAAATAGATGTTTCAAGATGGTTTATGAAAGCAAGTGATTTTCATAATTAGTTTTATAAGAAATCAGTTAGAATAAAGCTCATATTTTATATGATTGTTTGTATCATCAAGAAATTTGGATTTGCTTAATAATAAAATTACAACAATCTTTTTATAAGACAAACATAATAATACCTTAATAAAGTAGTGCCCCCATTTTGTACTTTTAAACTATCTGTACATTGAAGCTGATTGGCAAATGCACTTATACATCGAGCTTGTGTTGTAAGCAGATTAGACTTAATGCTACCAGCATTAGCTAAACTCGTAGTATATACTCTTCTTGCGCTATCTGAAAATAATAAAAAACATTAATTTGACTCTTATAGGAAATATTTATGGGACTAGTTTCATAAATTATTTTGTTATTTGTAATTCAAATTAATTTTAACATAGGAGTTGGGAAAATAACATGAAATAGATTTATGTACTTATAGGATTGGCGGAATAATACAGTATAGTTCCACTTCTGTTTGAACTTGATTGTATATATTTTGTACATTGTAATTTCTTGTTTCATTTGATTCATTATAATTTTTTTATAAAAAGACGCCAATATTTTATCTTATTGTAAAAGAATACTAAAGTCTCGCTTTACTATTAAAATAAGATGGTCCATGAAAAAATAAATTCTTTATTGAATTTATGTCAGAAACGAAAAATGGAATTATTCGAATTTGTCCCAACACTCCCTCATTTATTTCTCCCACCTACTTGCGTATATTTCTAAACAATGTAACATACAAGCTACAATCAACTAACTCTCTTCAATCAAAAATCTTTTAAAACAATTTTGAAAAAATGAAAAAACCACCACCTCAGCACAAAATTCAAAACCACCCGCCAAAACAACCTCGAACCGCCCCACAATCCCTCGTTCCTCCGTTCAACAACCTTTCCCCGTCCGCAAGATGGCCGCTCGTCCAATCTCCCTCACCTAACCTCAAACTTTTCAAAATACACCCTCAAAACATCCACAACCTAGCCACAATCCAGCACCCCAACAGTTAAAAATGACACAACTACCCTCAACATTAACACCACCTACACATTAAAAAAAAGAACACTCGAAAAGCAGCTTCGCAATTACTCACCTCCGAGCGCGGCGCTGACGAATCGCAGCATTTTGGCCCCTCTCTCTCTATCCGAGAAATCCGACTAGTCCGGCTGCTAGAAACACACACACCATCACACGACCAGCTGTTTTTCCGCGTGCCGCGGCGTTCCCCTTTTTTCTCTCGCGCCTGGGCTGCCCCCGAAGAGGAGCTGCTGAGAGAGAGAGGAGAGAGCCGAGCCGCGCAGCCGACACACACCGGCCCTTCGACATCCGCACCGTAAGATGTTCCGAGCCGGATTAAAATTTCCCGTCAACGGCCTCCATCTCAATCGGGTGAGTTTTTTCATTCTTAAATTTGTATCAATTTCGCTGCTCTTTTGCGGTTAAAGAGCCGCGGTGAGACGAGCGCCTGTGACACATGCGTGCGTGTTATTATCGTCGGTTTTTTTTTCTTGCCAGAAAACGACCGTTTCTCGTGTTTATTTCGCGTTTGTTTGTTTGTGGAATTGCTCAGATTGCTGGGTAGTGTGGTTGGGAATAGAGGAGAATTGGAGACACGAGGATTGTCATTGATTATTTGGGTGGCGAAGTGCGAGGAATGAGTCGTTGTTTCTCGTGTCAAGATGGCTTACATAATTTGCCCGTGTGTGTATTATTTTTTTTTATGACTGACAGCAATGTGCGTTAACTTGCAGATCAAGAGGAATGGATACGAGAGGTTTTACCTGACGGCCAGGTGCTACGAGACGAGACCCAAGATCAAGTGCAACGACAGGTGAGTGCGCAGTAGCCAAAAAGTGCTTTCAATCGTTTACTGAGGACATTCGACGCTGGGTGAAGTGTCAAGGGTGGTTAATGCAGTGCAGTGATTGTACGGAGCAGTGCTTTTTTTTGGAGAGGAGCGGAGTTTATGGAAGCTGTAATTTAGGATGGGTGTCACTGTGATTCTTTTATGATAAACTGTTGATTTGGACAGGTAGATTTGAATTGGGAAGGTTATGTTTGGTTAAATTGAATTAAGCTCCGTTACTGCTTTTGAAGGTCATTTCTTGAATTTGATGATGAGAATACGAATATTTGTAGATATAGAATGTTAGGTAGAAATTTGTGGTACGTGATGATTAAGAAAGTATATTTCTAGGCTGTTCAAAGATGCGCTTACATCCAGATTATCTGGACATAGGTATTCAACCGAATCGTCAAGAAGGTATAGTTAAGTTTTTGGGTCATGGTTTTGATTTCCTCATAGCTTGGTCCCTGTCATCCCTCCGAAATAGCGCATGCTGATCATTAACTTTTATGTATGTGTGTGTAAATTTGGTACTTTTGTCGAAAATCCTATGTTTAAAGTTCTACTTGGCTAATGTTCAAATTGAATGTTATACATAACACAAATGTTATGTATTTTTTAATTTGATATATAAAAAAACTTTTACATAAGTATTACTTGGTAATAGAAACATAAAATTAAATTGACTTCTGGTATTATATAGTATTTTGCATAAAGATTGAAATTCTAATAACTCATATCCTGCTTTTATCTTAACATAATGCATGAAAATTTGGTCAAATAATTTTTTTGTTTAATACGTACTCTGTCGCATTCATTTTTTAATTGACATTTAATATCGATAGTGAAAAATCTCGTGGAGGTACTGGAACCTTGGCGACTCTTGGTGTTGTCACAATTGGAGCAATTGGAATACTGACATATGCAAAAAATGACAAAGAATTTAGAGCAACATTGGAAGGATGGATACCGGGAACAGATGAAGCAATTAAAATCATTTTTCAAGAAGAGCAGAGCTATTTGGACTATATCCTCAAGTTCTTTGACTCGTTAAAGAAGAAGTAAGTTTGAAGAATGTATAAAATTTAATTTTTCGTTCTGTACGTTTATATTTATTTATTATTTTAGAATTTTGGATATGCTCTTTGGAGATGATAACACAAAATCAGGTCAGATTAATAGAACAGTTGATTGCAAGAACCTTGAAGACTTTAAACGTGAGCCCTTTCCTCATCCATTTTCCTTCCAATTAATCCAATTATTCCAATTTTAGTTAAACATTATATTGGTATTACTTATTTATTTTTGATTTAGTAATGTTAAAAATGTAAATCATGTCAGAAAGTGATCAATTTTATAGATTACTATGGATCTATAAGTTAGTCATATACATTTTTAATATTTTATAAGAATGAATAAAATGAAGCAACTTCTTTTTTATTTTGGACAAACGTAATTATTTACATCTTTAACTAATTTAATTTATTACAAAGCTTTTAATAATATACACAAAAGTTAGAGTAAATAAATTTTTAAACTTACACAACAAATTATCATAAAATAAATGAAAATCCTGTAATTTGTAAGCTTGACGTAACAGTTTATTGCAAATTAATGCATAGCAGTTAGAGTTTTGTTTGTATTAAGTTGTGACTAACACTTGCGGCTGACCCGTCACTTAATGTGTGTTTAGCTCCGAGACCTGCTTTTACGCCATCGGCGCTTGAATTATCGCCGAAATTGCCACCGCCTGAAACTCCCAAGCCAGAAATACGATTAATTAAGGATCAAGGAGAAAGAATTGAAGTTGGTATGTATATATATGTTAAATGTATATTTATGTTTACATGTAATTTAATTTAAAAAATTGTTCCCCTTTGAGTCGCAAATTATTCGTTCAATTTCAGCCTTTTTTTAACTAATTTGATATATTAAACTATTAGTGTTCAAGTTATCTAACTCAAAAATAAAACTACGTTAGAATACGTGAAAAAACAGGGTAAATATTGGAGAAATTATTTGAACAAGGTGATCAGAATACTTATTATTATGGTGCAAAGGTTTAAATATAAAAAATAGCCATTACAAAAGCTTTTGCACTAAAAAATGGTTTACACTGCTATTTGATTTACATACCTTTGTAGTTTGAGACATTAGATATACTATATATTTTCGCCTAACACGAAGAATAACGCGTTTTAGTTAGCCAAAAAAAGATACTATTTTATTTTACTTTTATACAAAAAATATTAAGTTAGAAATAAACAAAATTATATCAATGGGTTTTGTTGAAAACTGAAATCTGTTAGACTTCATAGGAGGCGTCGATGTTATATGATATATACGTTATACATTAGTTTACATAATTAATGATCTGTAAAATTAATACAAACATATTTTAATTAATCTTATCTTATTTTACTTAAAGAAATAATTATTTTTATATTGTCTGTAGTGGCAGAGAGACCTGCACTAACTCCAGTAGCAGAAAATGTCACACCTGATTTACATGAATTGGAATCATATGGAGGAGAGCTCGCCTCAAAAGCTATATCAGCATTTCAAGAAGCTGCGTGTGCTGTTCAAGATTATAACCAGGATGTTATCAGCGTCGTCGAAAGTTCCGATTCAACAGTAGATCAGCATATTTGGGATAGGTAAATATATCACATTCAGATTGAGATTGAATATGCAGTATTTATTTTTTGTCTCAATTTTTGTCTAAATGGTTGATATTCAATCTAGTGTTAGGTCTCACATTTCTTCTGTATAACGAAAAATAGTTTTGATTTTCGAAATTACATCCTGATAATGCTATATTTGTAGAGATATTCACAGGAAATTCGTATTATAATTTATATGAAATCCGAATAATATTTCTTAGCGTAAATGAATAATTGTAATTATAATGCCATTTAACAACTTGTAACTAATATGTTTTCATTCTTTCATTTAGATTAAAAGCAGCCCAAGATAAAAGAGTAAAAGCTTTGCAAGAGGCAGAGAAGAAAGCCGATGAAGCCGTCGTAACCTTGAAAAAGTTGTACAGCTCTATTGACGATCCGAAACTCGAAGCAACGCCTGGACAGAAAACCATTGCCAGAAGAAATATCAGTAAAATATTGACTAGTGTAGATGATGCTAAGAAAAAGTTCGAGCAAGAATTAGCCAATGCGAATATTTCTGAGAAATATTGGAAAGGCGTTAAGAGTGCACGAGAAAAGTTCCACGATGAATTACAAATTCTTTTCCCTAATATTAATATTTACGACAAGAAACTTTCCATCTCTGATGAGGCATTCGATTTGTTTGTCTTGCACATGTATCATAAAGTAGCATTCTTGCAAAAAGAGTTAGAGAAAATGCAGGTAAATATTAAAGTTTTTCGTATTTTACATGTACATGTAGATTATTGTTATCGTTTTGGATATTTCAGACCATTGCTGACGCGAAATTGACATCTGCTCTGAGATCTGGGGGTAACCAGGATAAAGTTAAAGAAGCAATAGAATTGGAAGTAGCTAAAGAGAGGGTGAAATTACAAGAAGACTTTGATAAAAAGGTAAAGTACTCAAATTTCATTAATAAATTGTTTATAGAAAATTTAAAGAAAGTATAAAAATGAATATTATCAATTCGAATAAGCTATTTTAGCTGTGGTAAATTTTAGGGTAAGTTATCGACTGAATAAGCGCGAACAATTCTGAAAAATCGTTCTTTTTGTGGAGTTTGTGATTGCTACTTTATTTTAAGTCCGATTTTGTTTAATTACATATACAGGCATTACTGCCCTTATCCAGGCAGCAGGTTGCAGACCCGATCTCTGCCACCAAAAGATCTGCAATTTTCTTTAAATGTCCCCGAAATATTTTCATGCGAATTAATAGTTTAAAGATAAATTAATTTAAAATTAATTTGTTTAAAGGTATATATTATCAATATTATGGTTTAATTAATATAGAAATATGTCAAATGAAATTTTATTTTTTTCTTTACCTTAAAAATTGAAAAAATAATATAATGTTAAGTGTTTATTACCTACAAATTAGAGTTGCATACATGGATCTTGATGTAGAATGCAATATATTATACAATATCGCAATATTGATTTTGAGAGATGTAAAACCCTCCGGAAGAAATCAACTTTATCAACATCATGTTTTTATGAACTAATGTATAAGGGAGCTACTTTTCTAGAAAAGAAAACGCTTTATAGTGACCTAATAACTGATTATTTGAAAACTTGCATTTAATTTATCTTTATTACTTATAGAACGTTCATTTTTTGTTTAAAGGGAAGTAAATTATTCAATAAAAAATTCTGATGAGGTTCTCATCATCTTTGCTTCAAAATTCGTTTACGAAAATTAGATATTTTTGAAGAGTACAAGCTCAAATTTTAATAAGTTTGCTGAAATGTATACATCATATTATAATTATAGTGTAGTGAAAAACTTAATTCGTTGGAGCCATTTTTCTTTTTACTTGTATTTTATTTATAAAATGAAATTATGAATTGCTGTTGTACTATGAGTACCACCATCGTTTTCCTTCGAAATTCTATTCATTTTTCTAGTTATTTATATAGAAAATTAAGGCAAACGTATATTAAGTAAATATTTCTTATACTTCAAAAAATATTTGTGCTTTGAACTAAATTAATTTTTTCAGTACAACAGTACGTATTCAATAGAAAGAAACCATTTTTCTGAATGAATTAAAATTTCTTTACTTTTAGCAAATGTTTTTAAGTATACGCATTTCTCGGCTTGCTTTATTTTGAGTATAAAAGCGCATACCAGAGTTTTAGCAACATTAGGGAACTGCAACCCTGGTTTCCTTGTGTGACATTTTAAATTGCATCATAGTATTGCTATAAATTTGGGTGATTTTAACTACAGGCAAAATTAAAAAAATTGATTATAAGTATATTCCCTACTGCATGCATAGAAAATATATATTTTTAAGTGATCAGAGATGTCATAAATTGGAGGACTTTGTAGTTAATAATTCATCACCTAATAAAATATTAATTATATTTAGTGTTGATATTTAGATGTTTGAATATATGTACAATTTTAACAAAACTCGAATAGTTTAGACACCAACGGAACAAGCACCATTGAAGAGATCCGTAAACCATTATCAAAACTTAGGTAGCGCCGATAATTCTGTAAAAACGGGATCATCTGTCGCATGTATATTATATATTAGATGAGATATTATATGATTGATGTATATTATACTATTGTTAGCTTTACTGTAATTGTAATAACAACGTAGAAAATATTAGACGAAATTTAAATAATATCTAAAGCGCTATATTGTACACAGAGATAAATTTCTGATAACAATTATTGTGAAAATCATTATAAACCTGGGGCATCCTAACTTCAGAGGAAAAATTACCCTGATGAACGGTCAAAATTAAAGTTATTCATTATATTTTCTACCGTTCAGTAATGTAATTTTTTTCGTGAAGTCATAATATCCAACGTTATAATGATTTTTACGGTAGTAATTTGTATCAGAAAATTCTCTCTGTGTACTATCACGTTTTGGAACGAAAAGGGTACTCATTAGCGAATTTTTGCTTACCTCGATACAAAAACTTTATACGACTTTATAAGCCATGTGGAATTTTGGTGTTACCCTGGTTTCACAGTTAACTCAAAGGTACCTCACTCTAGAAATTGTATATGATAGAGTATGAATAAAGGTGTGTATACCGACTGTAGCTTAGCACTTTTAATACTCGTCTTCGCGGTATACAAATCTGAGTAATACGAAATTTCAGAAGTGATTTATAAACTCACCCTGGTTTACGACAATTGGTTAAATTAGGTTTAACAGGAAACTTGCATGTAAAAAAATCCATTAAGTCCTTCAGATAGAATATCGAAAAATAATCGATACGTATTCATTCTTTTTTCAATTATATGATTATTAACAAAGATATTACAGCAGGTTGAAATTCCTCATGACGGCACAGACTTCGACTATACAGATATACTACAACGGAGTTTGCGACGTCCTGCGAGATTTTAACCTGCTATTTCTCTTAATAATAATTTAATTAAAAATAAAGAAAAAATACGTATGTCTATTATTTTACGACAATCTCTCTTGCGTACCTAAAGAATGTATTCATGCAAGTTCCCTATTTTCTCATAGTAGCTATTAGTAATTTAAAACTCGTGCCTTTTCATCATCGTACACCCACGAAGACCGAAACTATACAAAATCAATTCTCTCGCGCGATCCCTCTACGAATAAATAAAAAAAGTCAACAAAGAGAAAAGCAAACGTGGATGTACGAGTATATTCGATCCCTTATACGCTCCTCAAAAGAAACAGGCTACCTGCATCACGGATAAAGCTCCGCCAATGTGCGCCGATATAATATTACTACAGTAACCAGCAGCGAGAGAGAGAAGCCTATACCCGCGACTTTTTATCCATTTCCATTTGGATCAGCGCCAGTATTTTAGGCACCACGCTGCAATATTATCTCTTTACATCCTTTATCCCTGAGCTCGTATATATGCCACACACAGATATTTTTCGTTCGCGAGATCCTCGTCCACGTCTTCCCATTTTTTTTCTCTCTCTTTCCATCAATCGGGATATTTCTCGCGCGCCTCTCGCTTTCTTCTTCGCCGCGAGAGAGAGAGAGAGAGAGAGAGAGAGAGAGAGAGAGACTCGCGACTGTATTATATCTGGAGCTGGCTTTGTTAGGCCGACAAACAATGGGCCCTTTCTTCGAATCATAAGATCGAACGTTTTCGGGCTGCGCGCGCTCCTCTTCACTCTTTTGCGGTCTAGCCGCGGCGTCCTTTTTGTTTTTTGTCGTGCGCTTGTTCGGTTTTTGTGCTCGACTGGGTTATTTTGCGTTCCGATTCGTCGCGGTAACCCCCTTGTGGGCCGGGGGATAAACAGCGAGGGCTGTTATTGTCTTTTGGTGGTCGTTTCTTTTTTGCTCTTGTTCTTTTCTCATTGTTTTGGAGTATTGCTGCTGCTGGAGGATACTTATTGGATTCTTAAAGGGTTGAGAGGAATACTGGAGGCAGGAGTAGTCGATAATTAGTTGTGAAGCAATATTTTTGAGTGCATAGGAGTGAGTGGGGTATACAAATAAGTGACCTACAATTGCGGTGATTTATACAATTATAAAAGGCACAATTTTAAAGAAAGTTATATGCCATTTAGTTACTATCGTTCGAGTTGAAAGCATTTCACAAAGAAATGGAGTAATCGGCACATTGTATTAGGGAGTATTATAAAGGTTACAAATAATTTTAAAATCGCGTAGGTACGTCAGTCGTTCTTCAATATTCAAATTATGAATATTTAACACATTATTAGAATAATTTACGTAAGCTGACATGAGATACAATTCTAAAAAATAATACAATGCCAGATTTGAACAAATTAATTGAGTCTATAGCATAGTCTATAGCAAGTCCTATAATAATTTTACTGCGCGATTCTGGAAGAACGCAGGATTAAAGTTGTTAATGATCTTGATCATTCTACCAATATTTCTTAACATCAAAAGGAGAGTGGTTAATGGAAATTAAAATGTTTAAAGTTCTGGTAATTAAGACTTCAATATACTCCTTATTGAAATATGGAGATAACTTTTTGATTAAAATTACCACTGAAAGTACAGTAAGCATTCGATAATCTGACTTCGCGGATAAATTACTCTGATGCTCGATAATTTTTATCCTGATATTACAGAAATAATGACCCTTGATTGATCATAATTTTCATCGTATACTATTGTAATTTTTACTGTAAATTAGAGTAATCTAGGATTTTCACAGAATGTTAGACATTTACCATGTATTTCACGGTAATTATTGATAGAAATTAATTTTTCTGTAAGCTTATGATCCCTATGTTTGATATTATAAAAAGTTACGTTTAGATAAAATTTGTTTATCAAATAATGAAAGATTTTAAGCTTTAAAGTTAATTTTCATTGTGAAATCCTCCAACCTATAAGTTTGCACTTGAAAAAGAAAATACATTACAACGTTACGCCAAATTTATGCCGAATCGCGAAATTATTCTTCATGATTATAATTCCAATTATTTATCTTACCTAAAATCACATTCAAACTCCAAAGACTAAAAGTAAATTTAAACAGCCCAAACGACGAGAATTTAATTCCCACGATCCCCCTCTAATTTTAATAATTCAATTAAAAGTTTCACCGTATTATATACGCACCCACCAGCCCTCGGCCAAGGCATTCACAGCTACATTTCATCCATTACCCCCCTCAAACCAATATATACCTACACTTTTTCCACGATTATCCAAAGTTTCCGTTATACCACCTCTTACCTCTTACGTCAGCGCAAGATTCGCCAAAATAAAATCTTCGAATCGTCGCGATGCGCACTTGGTATCGCCGAAAAATAATTAGTGCCCAGAGCCGCAAGAAATACGGGCCCAATCCGAAGCAAGAAAATGAGCTTTAATTGGGTTGCACGAGGGGTATAATGCAGAGACGTGTCGAAAACCGAGGTGAACGAGAAGAGGATAGAGAAAGAAAGAAAAAGGGAGAGAGAGATAGAGGCCATTGTACAAGCCCTCGTGCATTGTAAGATACAGCGGAGGAAAGCTCGCGCGCCACGAGTACCTTTGTTCTCGCTCGTTTCTTAATTTCTTATTAACTCTTGACTCATAAAGGAATTTTATACTCGTTCGGTTGGTTTGAGCAGTCTTTTTTCCACTGGTTTCTTCTTCTCTCGCGGCTCCAATATATCTATCTTCTGTTATTTCTTCTCTCTCTCTCTCTCTCTCTCTCTCACTCTCTCTCTCTCTCTCTCTCTCTCTCTCTCTGATTCTCCTTCGAGCTTTCTCATTATATTACTGACTTACGTTCCCTCTTTTACAGATCTCAGATACCAAGTACTACAGATATTTTTCTTTCTTCACTCTCATTGCCTTAATTATTTTTCAGTTTTTAAACCTCATCTTTAACATTGTTTCAATAAAATTTTACGTCTTGTTAAATCGTAATTTAATTTACTTAACCAGGAAATCAAATTAATTACTATAAATATGCCTTTTCGTGTTTCATTTTAAGGATTATCGTTGCCTGCATTATAATTTTGTAACTTTTAAACAACGCAACAGATAAGATCAAAATATTAAGTTAAGTAATTTGTGGAGTCTTTTTTGTTAAACTAGAGCGTTTATTCGATAACGTTGTAATACAGGGTATATTCTGTAGTAATCAATATACTACTTTTTTATTAAAATTTTTTTCTTAACCCTTAGCGGCCACACCTCAGCCAAGCCACATAGCGGCCACATGGGGTAACTCATTACCCCACGAAAAACCTAGTTGTACAAGACATATGGGTGTTTTAACACTTGTAACCGATTGTTTCATGTTTGTTCAAGTGTTCTTCAATATTTCTAATGATTTTTATCGGTCAATTTATAGATGGCGTTCTAAAAACTGGTCAAATGTTTTAAATGTTTTAGACCTCCAATTTCACTTTTTCTGAGCCTGGGGTAAGTAGTTACCCCGTGTGGTCGCTAAGGGTTAATTTGGAGTAGTCCTTCATAATTCAAAAGTAATGAATGAAAACCACAATTTTTTTGAAATATAAAGATATTTAATTATTAGAGCTTATTGAATTATAATTGTCAAGCAAAGAATATTCGAGTTATAGAAGCTTGATGTATAATTTATATTGTATATAAACGTAATAAACAAGCTCATGAGACATTATCACTTAAAAAATTATGTAATTTGAGTCTTTTTTAAAAGAAGGATGCCCACGAATTTATAATATTTTAGCTGTTGAAGGGGAACGTATAAAACCAATACCATTGTTTAGAACTCGTCAAAATATGAATTAAAAAAAAATTAACCTCTTCAAGTGTAGAGAATGTTGAGGAAAACGCAGTAAAATTTTTGAAAAATAAGTAGAAATTCTCGAGTATGGTTAGACTCTGTACATATAGTTTTTTTTAGCTTTCTCCGCACTTAAGGGGATTATTTTTTTTATAAAATTTATTTCTAAATTAACTTTAAACGATGGTGTTGGTCTTCGAGGGGACAGCTATGGGATCCCCCTGTAATCTAAGTATCAACTATATCTTCTCAATTTTATTTACTTGTGTAAACGCGATTTCTGAAGTCCAGTGCTTTTCTTAAATAATGTCTGTACTTGCATTCCATGCTTATAATAATAAATAATAAATATTATCGATATCATATTAATCATATTCATATAATAATATTTCGCATGAATCATTGCAATAAATTAACGCTAATCAAATCATACAAGGTGTACATACGATGCGTATTATTACTCTCATTAATTATATTCTTAATTTTTATTAATATTCGTAATTTTCGATTAAATTTGGAAAATTTGTAATTATAGAGCTTGAGCTCCCTGCATTCTAAATTATAGAGGCTAAACACTGATCTGGATTCTCCGAATAAGTTAAATTATCGTATAATTCTATTATTTGTTTTCTTTTGAGAGTGAAACGTGTGTAGGAATCAAAGAAATAAGGATGTAATTGAATTAAAAAGACAAGGAAAATTAGTTTATGTGCGTATTTAATAATTAAACTATTCGGAGAGTTCACGAAGTTCACAGCTTCCTCAGGGCCGATTGGAGCGGCCACTTGCCGTCGATCACCGAAAAATCTCTTTCTCCCACTCTTTCTCAATTATTTCACGTACTTTTCCAAACGACAAAATACACGACGCACGCACTAAGCTCTGTTCCAGCCCGGCACACTCATACATACAAAAACACGCAGAATCACTCGGGTTCACACTCCGTTTCTCGCAGAGACACTGGGCTTTCCGCTATTCCGCGCCCAACGTCGCTTACTTACTCGACTCTGCGCCGAAGCGCAGGATCGTAAAAGCGCAGAATAACAAGTCTCTCTAATCCCTAACAAACGTACATTCTTGAGTTCTGCCCGCGCTCGAGTAGCACATCTCAAGTGACATTTTCAAAAATACGGCTTTCCTAACAAATGCGCGTCTATTCTCGCATTCGCCCAGGCCGTCGCCTGTGACGCGGGGAAAACTCTTGTGAGAAAACCCACGCCAAGAATATTCGCACATTTGCTGCACATTTTAAGTAATAAATCATATGATTAAATTATGCGTCGCTTGACGTTGCCGACCGACTAAACCAACGCATAAAAACTAAGCTAACACATCGGCCTGACTAGCTTTCAATGTGTCTGTACTTCTCTCACGAGGCCATTCTCTGAGCTAGTCCGTTCCTCGGCTATCTGGACACGAAAAAACATCGTCGGCCTTTCGCCCAGCGCCTCTCCTTTTATCAGTCCGCTCGACTGGTGGAGAGGAAAAGCGGCCCCAAAACTATCCACTCGATCGCTGTGCGCGCAGCCTACATAGAAATTTTTATACTTGCTACGCTGAAACGACTAACTAAAGAGTATGAACGCTAATCTTACCTCCGGTGTGTGTCGGGAACATTATTTGTTTCTAAATTTATAGTTTCTCTTAAGGAAATCGAGCTTCAATGTAGAAGAGGTAAATTAGAAACATTCTTTATCTTTCTTTGAGTACAATTTGCTAAACGTAAAAATAATTTTTATTGAAAATGCAGCTGACATATTACAAGCAACCAACTTTTCATACGCCTCTAAAAACCGATATTGATACATTCATACCTTACTTACAATACGTTTTGAAATCTGCTATCAATATTCAACATACACTGCATATTTACAACTACCTATTCAAAAATCTTTTCCGAAAACCAATTCTCCATGCAAATCGAATGAAAAGCAAATCCAGCGCCCCTGAAGGATCCAAAGCAAACGTTTGTGCACGTAAGAGCTCTGCGATAAAGCGCCGACCGTCTAGAAAGAAAAAAAAAAAAAGAAAACATGGACTTCCAGGTTATAACACAGTACTCGATTCATATTTCACCTCCTTTTTCATGCATCGTCGACACCTCTTAGTCTAAGCGAGATCCTTGCGCACCCTCAGGCCACTTTCACACTCTCCCTCACTCTCCTAGATATCTACGTATAACTAGAGATACAGTCGAGTTCCCTTTGCAAGTCTGCAAACTCTCTCTCTCTTTCCTTCTCTATCTCTCACTCTCGCGTGTGTGTGTGTGTGTGTGTGTGTGTGTGTGTGTGTGCGTGTGTATACGTATGTGACTGTACATGCAAATACTCGTTATCGCTGATTGGCGCTTCAATTTCCGCGTGTCTCGAGCTGCTCCGATGTGCACCTACACACTCGTACATTTTCCACGAGCAAGCGATGATCCGATGATGCGTATGGACGCTCAAGGTGCATCGCGGCGCATTCGAAATTCGAATTCAAATTCGAAAATCCAGGCGTTATGCGTATAATACGCGGGGATTTTGCGGCGGCAGCCTTGAATGGGAAAAAGGAGGTGGGCAGAGGGTGAGGATGATTGATGCCGCTTCGAGTGCTTTGACTTTCAGAGGGCGTCGAATTTACATGCGAGCGCGCGATTTATCATGGAGAGAGAGGAGGGGAGGGGAATTCTCGGATCCTTTTGAGAGTGGAGCGCGCAGGGCTTTTGCTCTTAGTTCTTGAGGTGCAGGCGTGAAATGCGTGTGTGACGGATGCATGTATCGTTTTGTGTAGGATGGTATTTGGCGTGGAGCGTTGGGTGTCATGAGACGTTTATTTTTTGAAGTTGGTTGAGGGTACTTTTATGTTTGATGAGTGTTGGGGAGAGTTGCCACGTTTGGATACTTATGAATTTTTGGTTTATTATTCAAAATTACCTTATAAGTCTCTTTGGGTAGGTTTTCTAGCTGAGAAATAGTGTACTAAAGCTGAATTAGGATTAAGCTATTACAATTAAATGTATACTTTGGGACACATATCATTAATTTTGAGACACTTATGTCTAATCCAGGCTAATCACTTTAAACACTGTTTCTTGTTAGTTGTTGGAAGCTTTAAAAAAATATAGTACCTGTTTATAATAATAAAATATTTATATTTTTTTACTGCTATATGCGCTGCTTCAGATGTCTTTATTACTTATCTTGTTGTTGAAGGAGGCTCCAAAATAATTGCCAAGCAACGTCTATTTTGAATTAAATTTAACAAATCGATTCGTTGATAGAAATTACGTAGTACAGTCTAATTCATTTCTGTTCATTCGTCGCGAATTCATTCAATTTTCTATAACAATATTGTCACATTCAATTTTTATAGTAAACCATTGTATTTTTAAATAGTATTGTAATGTAATTTTATACAGTGTTGAATAAGTAATTAACATTACAGATTCGTCTGATATACGAGAATACATATAATTGAGTTTTTAATTAAAACAAGCCTTTGTTGCAATCATTGCTTATATTACATATTAAATTTAACGTAAAAGTTGCAGGTGCGGTTCATCAGGATAAATAACACATTTTTTGCTTATAAAATATTCTGCATATTTTTGCCAACAAAATTTAATATGTAAACGAGCGCGCGTGATGTGTGCTGGATTCCTCAGTACACTTTGCCGCAGCTTTTCGCGCTAATGGTGGCGACCGCAGAAGCACATGAAAGCGTGGATTAGTTTCGTCGGGCGCTTTTCGGAAGCTGATAAAAACGCGAGATAAAGGATTAAATGGCACTATGAGATACATAACAAATGTGTAGAATTTATTGTTATAAAGATTTCGGTGGCCAATTTGTTTATTTTTGCACAAAATATATATTTTACTTTTGTTTTTGAACACTGATAACAAGTAATGTATACATTTTAATATTTAATACGCAAATAGATTGTTCTTCTCTATATGCTGTCAAATTTCTTATTATTGTAATTTGAAGAAAACGTATTTTAAATATGAATAGAATAATTATTTTTAGAAATATTTATCATTTCAAATATAAATTATATTACATATTTAAATATGTTTAGAATATAATGATAATTATATGTATTAGCAAACTTTCATTAGATCAAACATTTTAATTAAAGCTTTGTACTCCTCTAAAAAAAGCGTTGGAAAGTTTTTTAATTACATACAAGAAAAATATTGACAGGTACGGAACTATATTCTGTTGAAGCATATTTAACGTCTTTCTTCAGCTTGAAAATGTATATTTTAATCAAAAGTCAAACATCAACGTAAAAATATACTTCACAAAAAAAACTTCAGCCCCTATTCTTTAAAATTTGAGTTCTTTTTTATAACTACTACTTATAATTAGTTCTAACGCTGATTAATTAGAAAAAATGAATAGTATGTGTTACTAAAAATAAATACTAGATTTCCTAGTGCAAAATCGGTGCCATTAATATTTTAATGTTAATTTAAGTTAAAGATGAATATCACGAAATGTCAAATTTACTTTAAAATATTTCCACTTTAAAATGATAAAGTTGCTATAATAAATAGTTGTTTTTTATTAAAAGCTTTTATTCAATATTACAATAAAATAATAAATTTTACTAAAAAAATTGCATGACCCCAATAAATTGTGTATTACTAAAGACTTTAGTAACTACTACCAAACAGTTTTTCTTTTCAGAAAACATCTCATCTAACTCTCAAACTCGCTTTACCTCACCATCACACTTCTATTCAAAATACACCTCTCCGGTAAAATTTTCCCCACACGGTAAAATTTTTTAACAGCTTTGTCTGTCAAAACAGGTTAACAGGCGTTTTGTCAGTTTCGTTTTATTGTATAAAAATAAACTAGAAGTTCAAAAAGCACTTATTTCTTTGAAAACATACATCCTAATCGCTAAATTTCAATGATTGGCATGTGTGTACTATAGTTTACTGATATTTTTTTGCACAATTAAACATTTATAACCCAATACAGTTTGAATCACATAACGCCTGTTAAATTAACGGTCGGTTGTCTATAACATTCACTGACAAACGATCTATCGACAAAAAACGTTAACAGTTTACACGCGCGTCTTTTTTACCGTGCACACCCTTCCATCCACTTTCAACCCGCGCCACTCCAAAATTCGCGCGCGCACCTTGCCACGCACACGAGCAACACGCCGCAAGAAATCTAAAATCTCAGAAGGAAAAATTTATGAGGCCCGAGACGCGGCGAATTTTCGCGCGCCGCTCGTAAATCTCCTTTAACGCGCGAGGATAGGAAAAGCATCGCTTGAAATATCGGTCGCGACTGCGCCTGTCCTTTTTTATTTTTGTCGAGCGAGCGAGGGGCCGTGGCTGCGGCGAAATGAAATGTGTCGTGTGTACGCGGAGCGCGATGCACTTAGAATTCTTGGTGCGGCGCTGGCATTTTTTTTGTAGATTCCTTTGCCCAGGTGTATAGTGCTTTGTGCTTTGTATTTTTATTTTGAGATTCGGTGGGGGGTGGGCGGGTGGACGTTGGAGCGAGAAACGTCCGTTAGTTTGTTGCAGTGGAGTTGCTTTTTGGAAGTGCGTGGAGAGAAGAGATTTTTAGGCTTTGTGCGATTTTTTTAAGTGTCAGGTTGGCGAATTTGAAATGCAGTGAACTGAATGTTATTTTATTAGTTACTAAATCACGATTTTGAAGATTTAGACTTTTTTCTTAATAGTGTTATGAAATATAGTGGTGAATATAATGTATCTTCCATAATAATTTTAATCCATCAATTTACAATCAATTTATTTATAGTAAAGAAATTATTCTCTTGCTCTTAGTGTGGAAAAGTAAATTTTAATATATTTTTGAATAAATAAATTGTAAATTATCGCACCATAATGGAACAGTACTGACATTTTTATGAAAATTGTCAAAAACACTTTTGTTCGCAATTTTAAATGCATTGAGCTTCGCGACGCTTCCAGCTGTTTCTGTACAATGTTTATTATTTTATTCGTGCTAACTCGAGATTGTATGTGAATTATTGTGCAAGTGGTTTTATGAAAAACCTCATATGGGGAAATATCATCTTGTACAAAGCTTATATATTTTATATATTGACCAAATAAAGTTCATGATCGCTTCTGAAAATTCCATTGAAGTCATACCAAAAATATGCAATAAAATTTAGGATATAATATAATGATAGATTTCATTCGATTTATTTAATTTAAATGAACACGTGAATAAATATAAATATTATATGGCAATGAAAAATGGCAATAAGATACTTCATGATATAAAAGTGAATCGATGTAATATATTATTTATAACTTACAGTTTTGAAATGAAAATTTTTATGAAATTCGACCTTTTTATTACCAAAGAATGATGAGAGAAATAAGATAAAGTGAACTCAATAACGTGGAATGTACATATTTGAGTATCTATATTGTCTTGTCATGCTCGTCTTGCTCTACTTGAAAAAGAAGATGAAAATGACTTCTGAGAAACTGTCGCGAAGTATTCTTATATTTATTGTTTTTTTTATAAATATTGTAAGATGTATGACAGTATAGTAAACACATTACAATTATTATTTATTAATTGTCTAATATTTAACAGTGAAATATCTTATAATAATAATACTTTATTTTTAAATATATTTTACTTACATATATTTTTCTACATGCTCAATGTGTAAAAATGGAATTTCACTCGTTTGAAAATAATTAAACGATTTCATTCTCCTGCGAGTCAATTTCCACTCTTATATGAGTAAACTTTAATTTCATTAGAAATATCTTAATAGATAATCAAGCCCTTAACTAGATAATTTCATCAATAATTTTTTTTTGCATTTTTCGGGTTTTATTCCGCGAAAAATGACTTTGATCTGATCCATACATTTAATCTGCATAATTTCGAGCTTATTACGTAGATATCTTCAAAAACAAAAAAATATTTTGTATCATCCAAGACGCATACGGCACTAACGGATTAAGGCCGTGAAAGAAATTTATTTACACTCTATACGTTTTTACTATTATTTATTTTCTCGTTGATTAAGGTTGTAAAATCATATGAATACACAGAGAGAATTTTCTGATAAAAATTACCGTAAAAATCTGGGATATTCTGACTTCATAGGAAAAAATACCCTACTGAACGGTAAAATTTACCGTGCTAAATGGTAAAATTTATAATGAATAACGTTAATTTTTACCGTTCAGTAGGGTAATTTGTCCCCTGAAGACAGAATATCCCACGTTTACAATGATTTTCACGGTAATTTTTATCAGAAAATTCTCTCTGTGTAGGTAACACACCCGGATGAAATCATTCTTGCTGGTTAGAGTGGAAAATCCAATCTACTTGCGATTCACTCGTTCTATAGAATTAAATTCCACTCTACCAGATTTATAATGTATACCATCTACTTTCTCAATAAAAATCAAAATAACATTCATTCGAAAACTATGCTATCTCTGCAATACCATCATCAAAATATCCATCCTCCCAAAATTAACAAAATTACCTCCCGAAAGAACCTAAAGAAGCTTATATACCCCCATCCACCCAAACTCCCAAAGTCCACCCACCCTTACACACACAACCACTCACGCAACAAAAAGCTTCATATATTTTCGTCGGCGCGCGCCGCTCGATGCGCGCGACTTTTTCTCGGCAGGTCGGCCAATGAGAAAATCCGAGCTCGCGCGCATACGCTGCACGGCATATCCATTTTAACGCGCATGGCATGCCGTGCGCGCGACCGCGAATCCGAACGCTATCTATATATATATATATACGCGCGCAGTGCGGTTTAGCGTTTTGCGACCGGCTCTTCTTCGTTATATCCGTCGCGCTGGTTTTTCAGCGTACCGCGTGCTTCGAGTCTTTTTTTCTGGTTTTCTTTTTTTTTCAATTGTATCGGGGAGAGGATGGTGGGTGCAGGGTTTGGTATATATGAGGGACGCGTACGCGCGCGCGGCGAACGCGAGGTTTATTTCAATTAGTTTTAGATAGGTGGAGTGGAAAGGGATTGCTTGTTGAGAGCGCTAGGAGTGATTGTGAATTTACTTTTCTATGGTATTAGGGCCGTTTTAGTATTTTGGTGGTACACGGGGTTATTGAATAAAAATAGAATTTGTAAAAGAGCTGATTTTATACATTAAGGAATAAAAATGTACTGTCAGAATGAGTAAAAAGAGTTTTAATTTGTTAATACAATAATTTGTGATAATTACTCTAATTACTATTGTAATGCTAACTAAAGTCGATTGTCAAAGTAGCGGAAATGTAGGATAAAATCTGTGATACATTGAGATACGTAAAAAGAAGTTTAGTCATAGTTTAAGTTTGCTGAAATCGCGCGATGAGTATCTTTGGCGATAGTGCGCGTTTCATAAAACGTACTCTCTAGAGATTACGTTTACCGGGGTATGATATACCCCCTGTGACCGATTAATATTAATTATTATTTATTGATAAAAACTTTTGAAAAAACATTCTAACTGTTGTTCAAAATATTTTTATAATTACTATTGCGAACATCCATAACAAATTTCAGAATAATTAATGAATTTTCAGAAACTGAATTTTTCATTATAGATCCGCATTAATCATGAGAGATATTTTATATTTATACATATTTACATTTATATAAATGAATTCATAATAATAGAAACTTAAATAAAATGAACCATATAGTGAGGAGTAATTTTAATGGCAAACATTAATTGTATAGTTCACTAAATTTTTTTTCATATACAAATGATCTAAATGCGTAAATAATGATTATTAATGATTTACCTTTTTACTTTTGATATTAACATTTTTAAATGCGGAACAGTCCTAGCGATTCTTATCTGTCAGATACATATTTCATGTGTTTGCCTGAACTTGTTATAAATTGAGCAGGTTTTCGATCAATCATTTTACTCGTTGCAACGATTCAGCATATACGAGGAAAACAAATTGTTCACACCAATGAAACGTAAAATTAAAAATTTCAAATATATTATAGGTGATTTATTGGTAATTTTAAATGAAATTCAAGATAATAATATACTTGAGTTAAACATTCAGTATTTTTCTCATGTAGCTGAGAACCAGGAGATCGAACGTAATTGTTGGCAAGAGTCCGTCAATTTGTCTTTTGAAAGTCGTAGCGCTGAGCGACAGTGGCGGCGCTCGTTTCGCTAAAGTCCATATGAAGAACATTTAATTTTCAATTTAAGTGCTAAATTGCTACATATTTAAATTGCTAATTAATGTCATTACTGATTTTAAATTTGCTACTGTGAACGAATTATAGAACGAATTATAAAATATTATTTACAAATGAATTTTGCATAATAAATTGAAAAATATTTTTAAATAATATAATGATATTTATTTATTTATTATAAAATTACTTATTTGAATGAAATATTAAAATAAATAAAATCTAAGTTTATACGTAAAATAAAATATCATGAATACTTTTATTTATACATAATCGTGGTACTATAGCAATGCCAACGATAATTTCCGTACTTCAAAATGTTTCTTCTTCATCTGCTCAGCATTTTGACTAGAATAAATTTATGGAAATTTACCAATAAATTGTTAAAATAACTTTCATAACCAAATAAAAACATACGATACCATGACGTCATGCGCATCATCATTTTTATGAATCTGCCGATTATACCGCCGCCTACAGCGATTTCTAGAACCAATATCAAACAATCTTTTGTCTGACAGAAAATTCGTCAAATAACACTAGTTGTTCGTTCCCCTCGTTTCCATGATTTTTGTTATCTAACAACTTATAGTTTATAAAAAAAGAATCGTAAAACACAATAGAATATATCTGTTATGTTTTTTAGAATGTTCACAGCTTATGTTGATTATTGACCACCAACTACTGAATAATCAAGGTGGTCAACTGAGTTTAAGCGTGAGTTTGAATGTGAGTGTGAGTCTGAGTGTAAGACTAATGTCGAGTCACGACTATGAGCAAATACGGATTTTTTTGAATGTTTAATATTATAGTCTTCTTGCATAAAATAGGCAACGGAAAACAAATTTGAAAATTGCAAACATAGTAGGATTTCAATTTCATAAACATTTCAATTTTTTATTTGCTTATGAAAAAATTCGTGAAACTTTGACATAAGGTACCCAAAAACACCTGGTGAGAATGGAAGGCTCAAGATAAAACAACATCGTGCTTATTTAAAACGTAAAAAGAAATGTTTGATAATCAACGCCAATCATAACAAGAACAACAACTGTTATTCTTCTTTCCAATCACACCTCACCAACAACAATCGATTACAAACCACACTTCTAAAAGCAAAGAAACAGCCAACCACAGAAATAATCGTCGCCAGCTCAGTAGCCCATCAAAGCTAAAAAACGCCAGTAAAAAAGAAAAGAAAATAAAGCCACAAGAGTGAGCCAAGTCAGTGCCTCGGTCTGGCGTCGTTCCGTCGGCCTCTAATGTTTCGACAAACGACGGGAATTAGGGCGAAATTACGGCTCGAGCGCGACGCGCCGTAGAGATCCGTCAGTGCGAGGCAAAAGGGGTATATATACGCTTTGTCGAGTGAGGGTGAGAGAGAGGGAGAGACGGAAAACGAGAGCGAGCGCGAGCCGAGGTAAATCGATTCCTTTCAGACCGGCAGCGAGGCGTTAAGCTTCCCTCTGAGCCGTGCCCGCGCAAGTTTACGATGTATATAGCCGCTGAACGCGGCGCGAGACGGATTTAGGCGTGCGTGTACTTTCTTGCAGGCGTTGGTCGCTTCTTTGGTTATTTTATAGTTATTTTTTATTTTTATTTTATAAACGAGAATTACCGGTATACAAAAGAAGACATGGCTTTGCATAGAAAAGTATAATCGCAAGATGAATTTTCGACTAGTGCAATATATTATATGTAGTATCTAATAGAAACTGAACAAGGTTGTTCTTATTTTATTCTTAAATGTTGAGATATTTGTAAATTTTGATCAATCTATCTGTAAGGAATTCCATAAACCTAAGGATTATGCAATGGGGTTTTGAAGATCTTTGGTGATTTTTGAAATTCGCGGTTTGAAGTTAATTTCTGTATAGTTTTGTATTGGATGGCTTTTGTAAATATTGCTTTAGGTTATTTAAAATTTTGGGGAGCAAAATTTAGCAAATCTTAATGCTACTGAAATTATGAAAATCGACATTATTTCGTCGATTTTTGAGTTTAAAGTTGAATCACATCGGCAAATCTCCGATGATTTAATTTATTTGGGGTTCTATTAGTGTTTTGAATGTGTATCTAAACATTATGAAAGAACATAAAAGATAATATAAATTTTCCACAAATAGTATGAACAAAATAATGGATTTTTAAAAGGGTTGTTAGCGCTTATTTTATACAATATTATTTGATTTTGCGAAAGACCCTAATTCTTAATGCCCAAAATGTTCGTAAAAACTAGGCATTTTCAAAAGTGTATGCTAATATTAGATTCTATAAAGTAATTCTAAAGTATTCATAAGTAAAATAAACGTTGCAAAATTATAATCGATTCAATGGTTGAATAAAAACTGTGCTTTCTAAATTTCGGAGAGTTATATTTCTATTCGAAAGGCTTTCAGGGAAAATATTACCCTCCAGAATTCAAAGAGTAAATTTCACTTTTCTTAATCCATTTCTTCCGAAGCCACCATATTGATATTGATTAGTCCTTTGTCTATTAAATGATTTCTTGCTTAGAAAATTGTGAAATGGATCAAATAACAGATAAAAAATATTTAAGGTATACAATATATAGTCATACTAAGACTCTAACATTCGTTGACGTGGTAAGTTGACAAATAAGGAGATTTGAGCACCGATCTCCATGAGCTAAGCTACTTCTTTTTAAAATTTTTATATTCTAAATCGGTAAGAGCGAATCTTCTTCTTTCACTTTTGATCCATTTTGCACGTTTTCTAGTCAAAACACTAATCGAAACTCATATGGTCGCTTCGGAAGTAATTGACTAGGGATTTTAATTTACACTACATTATATTACATAACATTAGAGTACACATATTGATTCATATATCTAAACAAAATATATCTTCATTTAACGGGAGATATCGATTAGAAATAAATTAAAGCCTAAAACAATATCAAGCATTATAAACTGCTATCTCATGGGAGAAGAAAATAAAATAGTGAAGCTAAATTCGTGTAGGATTATTACAATTTGTATAATAATCTGCTTTTGTGCGCGCAACGTACTTCAGTTTAATAATTGATAAAGACAATATTGCTGCTGAAGTTATTCGTACTGTTTCATATAGTTAGTATGATTATGTTGTACTGCTGCAGGAGTAATATGGTGAAACAACGATGCATTGCTGGCACGTAGTTATGTACGTGATATCGCACTCCCAAAACAAGATTATGACAATTTAAATTTTTTTCAACTTGAATATGTACAGAAAATAGCCTCTATAAAAATAAAAGCTCTTAATAATACAGTTCGAAAATTGGTCAAATATAAAAGGTTGAAAAACTTGATACAATAATAATGCGTGTTTGGTTTTATAAAAAAATAACATTTTGAGTTATCATAGTCTTGAACTGGGTGTGCGCTATGGTCCAATCAAGAATCCATTAAAAAATAAAATAATGAGATATTGACAAATATTAATTATTTTTATAAATATTTTTCATTTATAATACGTTTTTATGGGCTAGAATTTTGATGTCTCAACTTTGAGTAGTATTGCGAGTAGTATTGCTCTAGATGAGACATAATGTGTCTTACCGAATATAGACTCTTACTACTTACTAAATACGTTTTCCTTAAACTTTCATGTTGCAGACAGTATTTAAAATTAACATGCATTTCAAGATTAATTAAATGTACAATTGTAAAAATGTTCTTTTGCAAACTCGGTTCTAATGAAGAATGTTTCATACTTTGTTCATTAATCTTATTCAATAATTTAAAATATTTCAATGATTCTAGATTCACTAATTCCAAAAATAATATGGATAAGACAAAGAACTGTATACTCTATATAGTATGTTTAAGTTTACTATACTCTACATTTTGTTTTTATGCAAAAAAATATTTACGTTGTTATTCATTGAAAAATGCAGCTTGCGCTACAATTTTTGCTCGGTACGTAAATATGCATTATTTTACGCAGCTAGGGTATTGATATTTCATACACCGCTTGCGTGATTAAGCCTCAGCGATAAAAAAGGCAGTTACACTGCATTTTTCGTAAAAAAAATGGGAATAAAATTACCACTTTCCAGCGATAACACTCGGATGTAAACGCAAGATAAGGTATAATATATTCAACGCATACGATCTCTTATACGAGCTAAAATGAGGGGAAGAATTAGCATATGCACAGCCAAAGAGCATACTCTATGCACGCAAAAAGTATTCGCAATGCTGCGAGGAGGAGTTATTAAAATTGCGTTACTGTGTGCATTGGCTTACATATTATCACGTTTTTGGAACGCCGGTACTTTACAAGGCTCGATTTTTGTTTCAACGCACAGTCTGCAGTTACATAATTTATCATCGGCACTCGCGATATTTGCTGACTTGCTCTTGGCAGTAATAATTAGTTTAACGCGTGAATTATTCATGCCTTTACAAACAGCGTTAATAATTCAAATTTGTCTGTTGACAAACAGTTATCTACTAAAACATCGCTGACAATAATATATTTTTAAACTTTTATGATTTTTTTTTCGCTACATACATATGTTTCTGTTTATTAATGAAAATTAATCGTTTTTGTTGATTATTATTTAATATTGCAATAACTATAAATTGTTTATATAAATAGATGCAAGCTTTGCTTGCAATATTGCATGTAACCTAAATAAGGTAAAGAATTAGTCTCAGAAATAACGATATTTGAGTAAAATCTAGATAATTTTTTGTTCTGGCATGCAACGTTTTTATTAGTAAACGCTTTTGTTTAACTGGACTTGTTTGTCTGTCCGTTTAAATGTCACGCTCAAATCTTGAAATCATTTTTTATCCAATTTTCGGTACAAAGTTGAAACTTTCAGCATAGATAAAAACCGGATGACAACATACTTAAATGCTATTCTTTGGATACTTCACTAGAATATCCAAAATATTGTAAATTATACTATGCTTTTTTGACGTTACTCTCTTCATCAAAAGTGTGCATTTCTTAGATATAATATAAAAGTCTTTGTAAAACCAACATATATTACTTATAAATAAATTAAAAAGTTTTAATAAAATTACTCTAAAAAGAAAAAAGAATTTTGCAAGTATAAAATGAAATTTTACCTATCAATTGACTATCAAGAAGAACATCAACCTTGCGAAACTCAGATTTTGATGAGGCTTTGGAAGATGTTTTCTCGTACTTCAAAATAAAGTCTAGCATCCGTAGTTTGATCTAATAGGCCTTTGTTCTCGAGATATAAGCCATTATATTTCAAAATGCGCATCATTTTAGTAAAAGATGGAAACTCTACTTCTCATAATGACTTTGCATGTATTTACATTAGAAAAATAGTATGAAAATATAATAGCAAACTACAAAATTTTGAGATTTAAGACTTAGAAATATTAAATTTTTTCTAAGTTATCAACAATCAAAGAAATGCATGAAAATTCGTAGAATGGCAAAGATTAAGGGGTTCTATCCCCAAATTTTTTTGTTTTTTCCATTTTTTTTTATTGGCTTAAATCTTGCCAAAACAATCCTAGAATCAAAATCTACAACGCCCAAGTACCGATTTAAACTCAAAATTTTTTTAAATCAATTTTTTCCAAACAGCTTTGATGCTCCAAAAACACAATTTTTGCTTATTTTAGCGATGCTTGCTTTTTTGAATTTCGCGGCTTTGGAAATTAGTAGAAGTTACCTACGATCGATATCGTGTTTTAAATTTGAATTATAGAGGTCGCTACATGACATTACGACGGTTACAGCGTCTTTACAGCACGTGTTTACTCACACTTGCCCTGTGTTTAGTCGATCAGCCGTTCTCGTTGTTTACGTTGTTATTTTGAGTTTTGCTTTACCTTTTAACTGTGAATTATATTTACAAGTACTTAATTATGAGTGAAAAGGTGTACAGTGGCCGCAAAGGCAGTAAAACAAGAAGTACAAGTACAAAACGGAGTAAAATTAGTAATCGATGCCCGCCTAACCGCCATTCGTTCGAAGGCGATTCGGAGCACGTTAGTAACTCGGCTAAGAAATTGAAAACTACTGATTTCGACCGTGACCGCGATGTTGATAATAATTTCGGCTACTGTTTCATAAATTTTTTCGCTGTATTTACTGCTCTTTCTGAATTAGTAGTATGCAAAAAATGTAATGGTGACGTGCGGTTTTTATAGTCGAACAAGCGTGGACTAGGCTTCAAAATTATTGTGTCTTGTTCGAACTGTGGTGATGCTGATATTAACAGCTGTCCTGTAATAAATGGTCGTGCTTATGAGATCAACTGCCGTATTATTTTAGCTATGCGTATCATAGGCATAGGCATCAACGGTATAAAAAAGTTCTGCTCTATGATGGATCTTGCAAAGCCTGTTTTTCAAACAACTTACAGTAAGATCATATCTAATATTGCCACTGCTACTTCATCTGTTCGAATTATATCTATGAAAAAATCAGCGATTAAAGAAAAAGAAATTTCTATCGAACGAGGTGAAAAAGAAGGTCTCACGGTGTGACAGGCGATGGATCTTGGCGAAAGAGAGGGTTTACGTCTTTTTTCGGATTGGTGACTTTGATTGGTTGGTACACTGGCAAGGTATTGGATGTGTGTGTAAAATCTAAGTACTGTAAAGTGTGTGAATATTGGAAAAAAAAGAAGGTACTGCTGAATACGAAGAGGTATACCCTTCACACAAACAGACCTGTGATGCCAACCATGAAGGTAGTGCCGGGAAAATGGAGATCGACGCAGTTATAGAAATGTTCAAACGCTCAAAAAAACTTCATAATATCAAATATTTGAAATATATCGGCGACGGCGATTCAAAAACATATAAAGGTATAGTCGACTCAAAACCTTATAAAGATTTCATCGTCGAAAAAAAAGAATGTGTCGGACACGTTTAGAAGCGCATGGGAACGCATCTGCGCAATTTGAAAAAAACAACGAAAGGTCTTGGCGGCCGAGGAAAGTTGACTGGAAAGTTAATTGATGAACTTTCTATTTTTTACGGACTTGCTATTAGGAGAAACTACGATTCAGTCGAAAAAATGCGGAATGAAATTTGGGCAACGTTACTTCATAAAATGTCGACGAAGGAGAATACACAGCACGAGACGTGTCCCGTCGGAGTAGACTCTTGGTGTTCTTGGTAGCGCAGTACAACGCTTGGTACACTTGCAACGTACGAGCACAAGAATACAATGCATGAGGATGTTTTTAACGCAATAAAACCCATTTATAATGAACTCAGCTCCGACAACCTTCTGTCACGCTGCTTGGGTGCGTATACTCAGAACAATAACGAGTCGTTTAATGCTGTAGTGTGGTCAATTGCTCCAAAGACGGTGTCAAGCGGTAAGACTATAGTTGACATTGCGACTGACGTAGCCGTTATTATCTTCAATGACGGCTTTTCGGGTCTGTTTGCCGTTTACTATGCTCTTGGGTTGACTGTTGGACCAAACATGTATGAGTTTTGCGTGGAAACGGACGCCAATCCCGTCAAATCCGCTGGGCATCGTATGCCCGATATCGCGAAAGAGGCCAGGCGCAGCATTACATCACGCAAAAAAAAAGAAGAAGAGGAAATGAAGGCCCTGGAAGGACAATTATATGGTGCAGGGATAGCAGACTGAAGGTAAAAAAATTATTATGGACTATATTTTTGCGATTCTTAAGATTTATAGCATTTTGAAACTACAAACGCGTTTTTCTCGAAACCATATTTTCAAAATCGGCAAGCAGTAGAACTCAAAAAGTTTACATCCGATTGACTTAAAATTTTAACAGTCGCTTCATTGTTTGATTATCTAGTGAAGTACACACGATTTTAGCGATTAATTAACAAGAAAAAAAGTTATAAACAATTTAAGTCGATTTTTTTCGTCGAAAACACGATTTTTTGTTAAAACAATCGCCATTTCGCGAAAAAAAATTCTAAAAATATAATCATGTGTACTTCACTAGCAAAACTCATGTAGATAATAGAAAATTTTTTTTTGTTATAGGTTGAGTTGGACGAGACTTATACTGCTCGCCGCGGAAGACCTTTTTGAAAAAGCGGTTCACGGTAATCACTGCACAGCCGCCATTTTGTAATCATATCAATAAAAAATTTTTTTCTCTTTTTCAAGAGTTGCTTAATCCAATGTTATATTATTTGAATACCTTTAATCTCAAATGTCCTTTAAAAAAAATAATTAACAAAGCCTTGTTTTTTAGAGCATAAGGAGGATATAACCCCTTAAAAGCCTTGAAATTATTGAATCTATGTATATTATGAAAATCGAAGTGTGTGCGTTCGTTTTTGTATTTTAATGAACACTATATAAATCAATGTATTTACGATCCGTGATTACTAATAAATACTTATAAATAAAACTGCAAAAAACATTTTAGCCATACAGTAAAATTTGACTTGTTACCTGCACCAATTATTTTATATTTTAGTACAATTCTGCTAAAAGTGTCGAAGAAAGAGCATCTTAACATTTTACTTCATTGCCAAGCACAAAAACTTTCACAAGCGCGTGAACTGCCACCCTCAAAACGACAATGAGCGATAATAATACCGCGTAGCAATCTACCGGTTTCAAGTCTCGACAGTTTCACTCAATGAACCGAAAGGACAACGCCGATACACATTCGTACACTCGAGCAAACTTTATAACCCACAAAGTATACTTGCGCCATTTATTTCTCTCCACCCCTTGGCCTTCTCGTCAATTTTCCCTACGACATCATAGTACAAGATATACCGAGCTTGCAGCTGGAAGGTCGTGCCTATAAACATTAGCGATGCGCGACCAGTTGTCGGGGTAGCGGGCCGTTAATTATTGACACCCTGGGGGCTGGGGGGGGGCAGCTTTGCGGCAGCGCCCACCCTTCTAATTTCATGTCTCTCTCGCTCCTGTCTGTCTTTCTTCCTCTCTCTGTTTTGGCCTCTGTGAGCGATGGCTCTTATACAGCCGAAGTGTCTTACTCCGTTGGGTTCACCCTCGCTCTGTCCTTCCTTCCTGGATGCCGTCCGTCTGCCAGATAGCGCGGTTATTCCGGTGCCCCGAGCCGATGCATACGAGTACGCGCGTGACGTGTGCTGCTGGCGGAGGGTAGTGCACAGTGGAGTGAATCAGAAATGGACGACGTCTGGTGGAGGAGGTACTACTACCTTTTGGGCCTACATTTTTAAATAGCGCACTTTTCTTCGGTATTTCTTCTTTGTAAACCCATGCGTTATTATGTATTGTAATATTCATAGTCTAACAGATCGCCATCACCGTTTTCATAGCAAAAAATGGTAAAATTTAGTATTTCATATCAGCTTCCGTTCTAGACCTCATGCAAAATGGTCTCAAGCTACATATAATTCCTGCAAAACTTTTAAATGGTGAATTTTTATTACAGTTACATAATGGAAATACCGAAGAAAGTTCGCTTTTTAAAAATTCTGCAAAAATTATATTCATCTTGAGACCATTTTCTAACAAGTTTAGAATTAAAGGAAATATGAAAAACTAAATTTAAAGACTTTTATTTTGAAAAAGCTATTTTCTAGAATCTTAATATCACAATATATCACAATGCATGGATTCACAAAGTATCACATTAGGGTCTAATAATTTCTTTTTTAGATTCTTTACCTCATTTTGAACAAAAAAAGTTGTTACGCTTTTTTCTCAAAAGTCTCTAGTTTTTAAGTTAAAAATCAAACAATGTTAGAAAAATCTCAAAATATTAAAGAATATGCATTTTTCAACCTTTAATTACCCTTGACATTTAACACCTTGGGTCTGAATTTTTTTTTACATATTTTGGGTACACATACAGTCGAACCTCGAACACTGCTCCCTCGAACACTAATTTACCTCGAACACTGTTCGACAAATTTTTAAGAACTTGTTATTTCGATTTTGTCAATACAACATGTCTATACGACAATATTAAGTTACTTTATAATTTATAGTTACATAGAACCTCGATTTATTAATGTCATTAGATGGCAGGAAAGTTAATTGTTTCGAGCAGTGTTCGAGGTTATTGTTCTCGACCACGATCAGTGTTCGAGGTTCGACTGCACCAACATTTTTTCAGAGTTGTAGATATTTTTATTTTTGGACATGCTCACTTGTCATGGAACCACCCATGCACATATGCGTATCAACGTATATAACGCGATTAAAAGTACCTCACAATGCGTTTAAAAAATGTGCGTGCGTGTTTGCATTTGAACTGTGTGTATTTTGTCTGCTTGCACGTCTGCCCGTGCGAGTGCGTGTGTGCGTGCGGCCGAGCGAGCGGGTGAGTTGGTATTTGCCGGTTGGCGCTCGTTCGCTCGCTGGCTCGTTTCTCTCGCCGCATACGAAATACACACCGCGCGAGCTGGTTTGGAGTAAAGGGGTGACGGACACGAGGTCTCCGACGTTCCATGGGTCACTTGACAATCAGGCCACCTTCTGAAGCTTTCTCTCCTCGCTGCACTCTTGCGCGCCGCTCTCTTCTCGTTTTCTTTTATCCGTTTCTTTATTGCCCGAAGCGCGAAGCGCTCAATTTACCGTGAAATTATGACTTTTGTTTAATGCAGCTTAATCAAGTAGTAAGTGCATGCACTTTATCATTTCTTTTTTTATATTTTGTCTTAGTCGATGGAAACGGTAATTGTACACATGACGGAATACATATCTCTTACAATCTCGTTTTTACTAAATTTCCTTGACGTGAACGAAAAAGAACGCAGTATTTCTTTCTTTGGGTATATATTATTGTACATTGCAAGTAAGGTAAATGTCCCAATTTCTGCTCACCTCCCTATTTCTAATCACTTGAAGTTTTTTTGCTATTATAAATATGACGATTGTTTTTATATATATTATATCCAAGCTATATGTACATTTTTAGTATTACAACTAGAAACTATACTGCTGAATTAAAAATATTGTAAATTCTGATGTTAAATCTTGATAATAGTGATAGTTTGAGGTTAGACACAGATGCATTCTGCATGCCCCTATTTATAATCACGAAAATATAACGTTTTAGTTGTATTTATACAATATGTACACTGATTTCTACTTAAGCATCGTGAAGTATTCGCGCGTATTAACATACTTATACAATGAAACGATACAAATCATATGAATTATGTCTGTAAAATCGACGGTGATCAGAAATAGGTACACATCGAAATCACCGTTTTTTGCTGTGAGCAGAATATGTGCATTCTACGTATGCTTTTTAATGGACTATTATTAATATTTAAGTCTTTAAAATGGGTTTTACGCATTTACACTGTATTGTTAGATTCATAATTAACACAACAATCATAGCTGCTTTATAAATTAATGTTAGAATAACTTTTTAAAACTTTTTGTTTGACGCAAAATGCTTATATGAGCAGAAATTGGGACATTCACCTTATTTGCGTCACCCGTTTATTAAATCTTATGTTAATAACTGCGAAGTATCGTAAAGTTCTTTCTGTCAACTATTATAATTTCTTATGAAGAAAATTTTAACTTTCGTTTTATACCCTGAAAATTCTTTGAAACTACTTTGTGGCGGTTAGCATGAAAGAAGCATATGTATTCTTTCAAACTTAGAAGAATTTTGCTTAAAAAATTATGACGAACTTTTCCGCGTTATAGTTTCCGCTTTAAAAACTGAATTTCATGTAGATGATACTAAATGTTATTTATCGGTACTCGTAAAGAAATTCATAAGTTTAGATTGTACATAATTATAATTTACATATGTTAAAGTATTACAGTAATTGTTTATAATATATCGCAGTTAGAAAAAAAAGAAAAGAGATAATTTCATGCTATTGTATCTTTGATTTATCTTTGTTTTCATTTTAAACCATTTTAAATTGTAAAATGCATTTTATAAAACCAACAATATTCAATTTTTTCCCCGAATCTTGACGCTTTTTAAATATTGAAAGTAAAAATTGTAAAATTTGAAATAGTGGGCAAGAAATGGATATCATTTTAAAAAATTGTTCCTAAAAATAAATAAAATATTACTGTTAAATAAAACGATTTTCATGTTTTGTTATTCAAAATAGCTGACATTTAACAAACAAACGTTTCAAAATCAAACAATTTTTGTGATTTCGAATAGCCGTTCTCGATACGCCATATAGAATTTAGCCAGTTTTACTTCTGATTCGTAATAAGCTACATAAATATCCTTGCATACAAAGTTTCATAAAAGGTTAACAAATTGTTTGATTTATAATGTTTTCAAGTTTCCTATTGAATTTCAAGGTTCCTTATTGATAAAGAGACGATTAAGTAAATCTTATAGATACACAAATGATGTGCATAAACTAAGGATTTATGAATCACTACAGTTGCAATTATTTTATTTTTGGAAATTATACAGTTAAAAATATAAATCACAATTCCTATCAAGCATAATTTAAAATTTAACCAATATGAAAAAAAGAAAATCATTCTAAATCCATTGTATAAGTCAAACCCCTTCTCTCCATCCATCACACAATCTCGCATCTTCAAAGATACCTGCAATTCCACCTCATGTCTAAACCAGTGCACACAAGCCCAACCGTCAAAATCCACGCTAAATCCGTGCCTTCTCCTACTCGCTCGGCTCAAAAATGTACATTCGGTACACACCCACGTCCACTGAGCAGCCAGCAAAGGTGCACGTGCTCGTACGACTGCAAAAGCGTGTATACGCGCGACGTATCCACCCTCCGCGTGTGCGTTCCGCCTCAGAAATTAGGCTTGCTCTTTGCAGTGCATTTGCCAAGCTGCGTTCGGAATACCGATGGGGCTGATGCGCCGACGTCTCGTTTGTACAGACGGTTTCGGCAGGGGGGGCGAAGGTCACGAGGAGAGGAGTGGATGCGATTGAACTTTGAGCATGTAGACTGAGTCGAGGAGAAAAAGTCTTGTGATTAGGGCGCACACTAAAAATGTTAAGTGAAATTTACTACAATTAAACAATAGTATATTACGCATCTAGGGAGGAAAAGTACTCGCCTTCGGCTTGGATGGTAATTTACACATTCTATGGGGTAGCGATTTTTCTTCCCGTGGTGCGTATACTATTTTTCACCATACCTGGGCCGAAAATGACACATTTCAGTTTCGGAACGGGGAGGAAATGTGGTACTTTCGGCCAGGGTATGGTGAAAAAGAATGAACCAACGTCATACAGTGATGGGTAAATTTATCTCTAAAAATACATAGTGAATTTCATTTTTAAAAGAAAATTAATGAGTTCTAGCTAGAATCTGGTTAAAACTCGTTAATTTCACTATATTAGCTAGAACCTGGCTAGAAACCCGATAAGGTTTAATTCAGGCAAAATCGATAACTGTATATATGGTCATAACTAAGCGATTATTTGACCTATTGGTTGTATAATTTGTAAAAACAAAATAATATATCGGAAGCTTGATTTGGAAATGCATTAGATGTAAAAATTGCGATTGCTTTTATGGTTAGGCCGATTACACGCTAAAGGAATAAAGAACAATACCATAAGAGTAACATTGGTTAATATATCTATATATATATATTAATATATTAATATATTAATATATATATATATATATATATATATATATATATATATATATATATATATATATATATATATATATATATATAGAGAGAGAGAGAGAGAGAGATATACTAACCAATGTTACTCTTATAGTATTGTTCTTTATTCCATTAGCGTGTACTCGGTCTTATAGTCATCTAAGATTATGATATAAATTATTTGAAAAATCAGGAAAATTAATTTACATATTAATAATTGCGTATTTATTTTATAATGATTTGGTAATTTTTGTCATGACTTTATACCACTTATAGTAACCTATCAAGGTTTTTATATCCAATATTTCTTAAATTAAAGCTTCTCATGTATTTTTTCGTGCTGACCTACTATACAATCAATGGGTGAAATAATTTCCAAGTTATCATTATAACTAGATTACTGCTACTCTCAACTGCTAGGATGAAACCGATACTTCTATAACAGCTAGATTTGTTTATATTCTCTAAAATAATGCCCAAATTATTTTGTAAATAAGCGTAAAAAAGAAAGTTTATATATACCTACGTATACTTTTCTTAACATATAGATATTATACAGTTATATAATCACTTATAAAATATTATGATAGTTATAATTTAATATAGTTTCAGTTGTGATTAAATTTATAATTTTCTTTATGATCGTAATGTTAATAGTTGGACTGGTTCACTTGTGCTCCAGGAATGTGAGTTGAGTAGGAGACAACAACTCTTCTTGTCTACTATAAGATAAACTTTATTTTCACTTAAAGCACCTTTAGATATGTTCACCCAAGTTCAACAATTGCAATGTCCCTAAATCCGACTCGAAGGACCAATGAAATTTGAAACCCCAAATCAAACAGGCTTAATTTTCCAAAAAATTAAAGATACATCTTTCAAATACTCTAAAAACTACATTTATCCACAATATATAAAAACCTCACAACAACAACCCTCGCACTGTCTAACCCCTCAAAACTCTTCTGTTTTACAGATGCTGGAAGAACACAAGGCGCTCGACGACGAGATGCGCCGGCAGTTAAAACTTCAAGCCCAGATCCACTCGGATCACCTGCGCGAAGCCCTGGCTACACAGGAGCGCGCTGCCGAGCGCAAGGTAAACCGCGCGCTCAACGAGCGCAAGGAGGAGGACTCGATCCAAAACAAGACCCAGCTGGCGGCGGTCATCGGCAGGCTACGCGGACTCGACGAGGCCCTCAAGAGTGAGTACCACACATTTGCACAAGTACTACATGCTTCAATATATATATATATGCGACCCCTTAAATGACGCGTTCGCTCGCACACGTGAATAACGGAAAGGTCCTTTCAGCGTGCGATGGCTAGCGACTACTACTGCATATATAGTGGGTAGGTAGGCGAAAGTTCGGAGGTGCTGGAATTTCGGGCTTGGTTTACGAGATGAGATCTGGGGGTGAGGCTGGCTCTGGGTTATTCACGTGGGCGGGGCTGCGGATTATCGAGTTGCTACTTGGTAGGTGACGTTGTTTTATGGGGAGATTCGGTATGAAAGAGGGGCTGCATTTATTGGGGTACGATGGAAATTGATGTTTAAAGTTTTTTGTTCTATGGGGATTTGATCTAATTTTTGTGGAGACGTAGGACTCCGTTTTTGTAAAATATGTCCTCTTTGACTATAATTAAACGCCTTGGTATCTTAGTTATAAGGGAGAAGGAAAATTATAACGAAAATTTGAGCCCCTTTGAATAATATATTTTTAAAAGTTTGTTCGTGCATTCCTGTTTGAGTAAACTTGATCGGAAAGTAAAAAAAATGTAGACGCAATTTGCCTAGTTGAACACCGGGGGTACTTAATGAATATTAGGAAATTTTATAAAACAAACTGTAATGTATTTAGAATTTGCACATTTTATTATTTTTATATTATATTTGAAACAACCGTATACCATTCAAATCGGTTTACTGCTTATAGAGGATTTAACAGCAATATCGGTAATAGAGGGGTTAATTATAAAAATATGCACAGTAGCAGTTAAAATTTTAGGAATGCAGTCAGTTGTAAGCATTTAATAATTTAAAAAGGAAAGTATATTTTGTGCAGTTTTCTTTAGACGACCAGAATGGGAACTTTGCCAGGTAAGTGAATTAACGCAATAGTAATATAATAATTTTTAAAATATCTTCTCGTACATTAATTTATATCTAAAACTGAGTACACACTATATTTAAATAATCAATAAACCCCGTCAAACTATATAAAATAAATGTAATTAAATTTATACCTACATTTATTACCGACTTCCGTTATCGAGATCTCCCGTAAAACCGTTCGACGAAATGTGTGACCCGCGCGGAAAATGAGAAACGCGCTAAAATTTTCATTGCGTACATGCCGATCTAAAACTCTCTCTTTCTCCCTCGCACTTGTGCCATCGTCTGAAATACCCCGCCGGTAAAATCGTAAAATTTTGAGCGTTATTACCGCATGACAATTTCAGAAAAACTTTTACTTCCTCCCGGCTGGACTCGAATCGTAAAGCATCTCTCCCTCCCCCCTTAAAGGGCTCAACTGCCGGCATTTCCATTAATGGCAAATCCGAGCGATTGAAAGCCCAAGCGACGGAAGGGATTTCGGGGCTCGTCGTGGAAGACTGCCAGCGAAATATAAGAAATCACGCGGCTGCGGTGCAGCATTCCACGTTGCATTTCCTTTCTCGCGCGAGAGAGGGATCGAGAAGATCTCCGGCTCTGTGCTCGGATCTTTTCTTGCAGTCTTTTTTTTTGCAAATCGTCGGGGCGCTGTCCTGCGATTTCAGCGCTTGATGCGTCGTATTCGCCGGTAAGCACGTTCGCGCATTACGAGGTTGATTGTTTTCTAGATGCATTTTACGAGTTACAGCAGGTGGATTGGGCGGATATGCTGAGGTGTATTATTTCGTTGATGTCATTTTCAATTTTTTAGCTCTTAGTTTGACTCAATATCAGATATTTTTCAGTGTATCCAAATAAATTAATGTTTTAAGACCAGGTCCTCTTTTATTTGAGAAAATCTATTATTTTCGACGGCATTATTCAAATTACGAATAATACAAGAAAAATATTTTTAATTTGAATTTTTTTATCAATTCAGGCACGACAATATATATTTTAAATAATATATGCACCATTAATATAGGTTTTTCTATTTAGTTTTATAAGATTCTATGATTTTGTATGAATAAAATTTAAAAAAGACGGGAAACTGTTATAAATTATTAATAACCATTTCGGTATTAATAAAAGGATGAAAACACACGTGAAAATAACACCTAATAAAAGTAACACGAAAACATAATATAATTAAATGGCTTAAGATGCAGTACGAAAAGTAAAATAATATTATTGACGTTATCATTCATTTTTTATAATATAAAAACTTTATTTCGAGTAAAACTTATATGTGTATGATTATAACAAATGCAATATATCACGTTTTTATTGGAATCATGATAATTAGATGTAAATTCATATTTCATGGTCAATAAAATCACTTTTCTGCCAAAGCTTTCGCCATCTCAATTAACTCTATTGTTGCAATTTTTCCGGATGGCGTATGAGGTAGTACGTTCAAAAATTTCACTCCACCCCAAAGTTTTTTATACTCTCCAAGTGTAGCACTTAATTCGATCAGCTCTTCTTCTGTCACCTAAAGATAAAGATAAAACAATGTATAAACATATAAAATAGATAAAACAAAATTAATATTTCTATAAGAAATTCTAGAAAAATATAAATAAATTGATTTAACAACAGATTTAATAGTTATTTTACTTAGGCAATAAATAATGTTACAATTATATCGCGTATTATTGTTTAACCAAATTATCTAGTGTTCATGAATAACAAAACTGATGTGAATATAGAAAGAAATTTTCTGATGCGAAGTACAAAAATAAAACAATTCTATAAAAAGAACTTATTAACATAGATTTAAACTTTGAAACATAATGTTTTGTATATTAATATAGAACAAAATTGTATAATTTTTTTAAAAGTCTGAAACGCGTAATTCTTCTATAAAGCGTCGATATAATATTCAACATCAATTTTATTTCACCGGAAACTAAAAGATATTTCCATATATAAAACCTTTATTTCAATGTTACATTTTCTTTAATTCAGTTTTTCACTAACAAGTTAGAATCTGTTTTAAAGAATTGATTACCAAGTGAAAATAAACCCAAATACCTCCACAATCAATAAAATCCATCTTTCAAACTCTCTCTCTCTCTCTCACCCCCCCCCCATTAAATCAAACCCCAAACTTTCTAATGCTCCATGCATATCAATCCACATTCCACTCTCCTCTACTCTAGAACTTTCAACCAGGCCTCTTTTCGACAACCCTAGAAAAGCATCTCACCCGAAACACGATAAGGAGAGAGCTAGAGAGACAGGCAGATCCATTCTCCATTAATAATCGGAGTGTATCGCGTTACCTGGCTGCCGGGCGCCTTGGCGACGAAAGCCATCGGGCGCTCGCCGTCCAATTCGTGGGGCAGCGGCACCACCGCCACCTCCATCACGGCCGGATGCCCGAGCAGAACCGCCTCGATCTCCGACGGGGAGATGTGATAGGCGCGGAACTTCATCACGTGCTTCAGTCTTTCCACGATGAAGATCTCGCCGTCCTCGTCGTAGTACGCTTTGTCGCCGGAGTGAATCCAGCCTGTTGTTGTTGGAATAATATATATTTACGCAATGATTGTGTGGACGATATTTACGTTGATTTATTATTTCTTGCAGTTAACTTAATATTCAATCGCTTGCGAGAAAAAATGTGAAAATTATTATCCATTTGAAGAGTGGATTTTATCTTTGATTGTTTGTGTTGAAAATTTGATGTACGGACAAATGTTTGTTCTTTTGTTCGGTTCATATCATATTGATTGAGGATCTAGTTATCTCCATAAGCTGCATAGATATTTAACCTTCATTCTACGAATCTCGTGGAGACAAATATATTCTTAATCAATATGTTTCATATAAGTAATTTTCGAATTACTGATTAGGGGCCGTTCATTACTTTCGTAAACACCCTCGGGGGGGGGGGGGCTCAAAAATATCTTATGATTTCTTACTAAGTGGGGTGGAGTGATACAGTAATTTCTTACGTAAGAAATATATTATTATTTATATAATATTAAAATTCAATATTGTAGAGAATGTTGTTATTACTCGTGTATTCTATGAATGCGTAGCAACAACCCATCGTCAAAATCGCCGAAGGTGATCTGTCGGCCGAATTCGACAGAAATCTAGCCGTCAATCGACTTCGGCCTAGTAATAAGATATTGCTCATATGCTCCGCTGTTGATAAGCAATAGGCGAGGACTCTCTCTTGTCGGGTCTAGTGCGATTTTGTATGTATATGTGTAATCTAGTGTATGTGTGCATGAATTGACGCTGAGAAGGCAATTATCACACGTGTGTATTTGCGATTAATTTTGTAATAAATAGGCAATAATAAAAAATAAAAAAATTATTTTTTTACAAAACATACTATTTCTTCTTTCTTACTCTTGCCAGTAAATAATTAAGCGATACATTATTAGTTAAAAAATCACTTCTTCGCGCGATTTCTGAGTTAGCCCGTTCTGCAAGCGCGAATTGATTTAGCCCATTTTCAAGCAGAAACTGAGTTAGCTTCTTCTGCATGCCTTTTCCGAAATATCCTCTTCTTTCACCCAACTGTTAATATTATAATCTATGAGATACAGCCAACACGCATTGATTATTTCCGAACAGATTTGAATTTAACGTACAAAGTATATCTATGTATGTGGTATACATAGATATACTTTAAAGGAAAAATCAAACACGTTTGGGAAGAATCAATTCGTTTTGTTTATAGATTTTAAATACTGTACTATATTATGATAAAAGCTAGTAAGCATTTTTATATGAAAATAAATAAAGCGGCCCTGAAAAGGAAATTTGATTCTTATGCGTATTTTTTGAGAAAATCAAAATTTTCGAACATATTTATCAGTGGGTAAAGTAGGTCTGATGCATCTCCTTAAGAGGAAGTGAAAGGCTACATTTCAAACGCGTTTTCTGAATCAAGATAACAGAATTTTCTGAAAATCGAACGAGATAATGTTCACATAAATGCAAACGACATAGTATATCGTTTTTTCAAAAGAAAATTGTTTGTTCAAGAATCTGAGTTATCGACGTCTTTATTTTAAACAATTACACGAGATTGAACATGTACTTTAGATTAACGGCTTATTTTGCACTTTGAATTTGTATAAGCATTGTCTGCTTCAAATTTAAAATAATTCGTTTCTTATTTGCAGCCGGGAAATTGTTTTGAAAAATATTCATGGTAAACAATGCGTATGGGTGATGGTAAAATTAAAGAAGAAAAAAGCATCTAATTATCTTTAGTATAAGAAAAGACTTTATAAAAAGATGCTTTTTTCAGAATTTTGTTACAAATTACTTCTTGGAAATAAGTCAATTTTAATTAACTAAGTTTTACCTCATAAAATCTTACGTGAGAGGGTGGGAGGGGGTCATGATAATCTTATGAATTCTTACATAGGCGTCGAAGGGGGTAAAAAGGCGGAAAATCGCCTTACGTAAGTAATGAACAGCCCCTTATAAATTCTTTGTTAGATGCTCGAAATTTATATCGAGGGTAGATAACAATATAGTGGACAAAAGTGAAAAATATTATTGCATTTTTATGATAATTACTATATATGGGTTGAACTTCGAAAATCTCATAAAAAGAACTTTCAAATCAATATGAGTTGATCTTCTCTCTGACGCACTTTTTTTGTAAAATATGAGTATGTTTGAGTAGTTAGTTTATCAATAGCAACACATTTTTAAAAAATGTATGGAATTTACTTATGTCTTAAATATCTATAAATGTCCTACGAGTATCTTAAATAAGTGATGACTGCCATCATATCAGCCTAATACTCGTGAATTTAATTAGTAACTAATTTATTGCCAAGAAAACGTGCATTATGGACTTTTGATATAAGGTAAAATGGCAAAAACAAATCCTAAATAATTGACTATTAATGACTTTAAAACAATAAAAAATGAAAATAAAAAGATGCTCCGTGCTTCAAAGGGTTAAATCAAATATTTCAACTATTCCAGAAGCATAATTCCTCCATCGCTCTTCTTTACACTCCATCCATTTTAAAAAGACTTTCCTCAACGTACCCTCCTCGTCGATCGTCTCCCTTGTGGCCGCTGTATTCCTGTAATAGCCGAGCATCATCGTCGGCGACTTGCAGTACAATTCGCCGGGTTGATTCGGACCGAGCGCCGAGCCCGTCGTCAAGTCCACCATTTTCACCTGCACGTGCTCGATGACGAAACCGCCCGAGTCGACTCGCTTGCGCTTCTCGTGCTGCATCGCCGCTGTGCCACCCAATTCGCACATGCCTGCTTGGATGGGGCGATTAAATGGATGTGTGTAATAGATAGCGAGAGAAAGATTCTTTTGTAGCATAGGGCTCAGATCAAAGTGGATGTCTACAGGGATTTTATTTGTAGAATCTCGTTTGATATAAGGAATAGTTCTGTGGTGCCAAGTTCAACTGCTCCGGGTACAAGTTCGATTTTGAAAATGAAAATTGGCTTAAAGCATAGAAGAATCCCATGTCTTTGATAAATTTCGTCGATTAAACTGTAATATTTCGGAGACACTTACAAGTGCCTTTTGCCTTACGACTACAGAATTTTTATGGAAAATTAAAAAAAAAAAAATTCTGATTGGGCGTCTCTTTCTTTTTATCTTTTTAAAGGAACTTAGAAATGTATTGAATGATGGAGTTGAAATGTTTGAAAGTAACTATGCATTTCTTCAGGTTTTTTGGCAGCCAATAAATAGTTGAAAACAGTATGATCCTGCGATAGTAAAAAACACATTAAACGCAAAGGGTTAATTTTCGCATTTCTACTAGATGAATATTTTCCCACGTGAGAATTCTGTTTTTCAGAAATCAAATTCCTTTAGGTATTTGTTTTGGGAAGAACCCTCTTGCAACGCGAGAGTCATTTTATGAGTATGCATTTTGAGTATAGTGAATGTAACCAAACTATCCAATAAGCTCACCGTATCCTTGAAAAACTAATGCTTGTGGAACGCTGTTTTGAAATTCTTCCAATACTTCGCGATTTATTTTGGCACCTCCTGTCTGAATTAGTTTTAGCGACTTAACATTGTATCGTTTGAATGCTTCTGATTTGTTAAATACGTTTATCATGTCTGGTGTTATGAAGAACCAGGAAACCTAAATTGTACATGAATGATAGTTAAAAATACCAAATATTTTGTATAACTAATTACTCTATTTGTAGAAATACACGGTCGAAAATTTAATTGATTTCTATTCGTTTTAAAAAATTGCATACTAGACTATACTGTACCAATCGAATTTATACGTATTTCGAAGAAGTTTGATATTTCAGTTGAAAGTTTAGTGGTTTAATAGCTTAGAACTTATTCCACTGTTTCTTTTTAAAAATGTAATAAATGTTTGCTCTAAGATTAATTCTTTTTATAACATTATTAGAGTGATTGGGATAAATCTGTACAAAGGAAATCGAATATTGCACCTTGTGCTTTTCAATGACTTTGCAAGTCTCCTCCGTATCGAATTTGGCATGGAACACTCTAGTCGACTGAAGCAGATACAATTGCAGAGTGAAATAAACTGCGGTCAGCCAGTAGGGCGAGGTGTACCACATCATCATGTCCGTTTTCCTAGGAAGCTTGGCGAACCTTAGAATATTCTTCGAAAAAGTATTGTAGGAGTGCACGATACCCTTCGGTAGGCCACTGGAACCCGATGAAAATACGATCAGGGCAATGTCGTTTGGATTTTCGACCTCTTTGACTTGATAATTTGCCACCTCGTCGGCTTTTTGCTGTTCCATTACGTCGTACAACGACTCGAAATTGGAATGTTTGCCGAAAACTACTATTTTAGTATCTATGTTCTCTAATGTGGCTGCCTCCGCGAGGACGTCGGCTGCATCCTCGCAGGAAAAGATTATTTTCGGCTGAACCAGTTGTATTAAATGACGCGCTGGTTCTAGAGTAATAAGTAATTTTACGTCATGAGTGAATAATGCATTGACTCGAACTAGGGTCTCTGTGACCCCATACAACTTCAAATAACTGTAGCTTTCTTAGAACTCGATAGATTTAAGCAAATTGAAAAGGAATACTTTCATCAAAATCTTTAGTTTACAACTACAGTTACTGTATACATGTATATACAGAAAAGTATTTTAAATAAACAGAAAATTGTTATATAAATACAAACTTTAGATTATTTTGATGAGATTATACAGACCACTGTTCGTGCTCTCGAATTTAATAGGGAACAAACGTGATGTAAAAAGATAGGCTGATTCTCTTTCTATACAATACAGAGTAATTGATGAATGTCGTAAATTTTTTTATTGCTTCGGGAAATTAATTAAAATTTTGTGAATTTTAATAGCGTGCGAAAGGTGTTTATCTCTTGCAATTAGTTTTCAAAATGAACTTTCGGACGTATGCTAATACAATGTTATATTAAGTCGAGAGGTCTCAAATTCCATTCGCTTAACCTCAGAATAAGTTTGAGCTCCATTAAGAAAAATGTGGTTTTTAAAAAGTTAAAAATAATGTACTTTTGTACTTCTATGTATAATTTTATTTAAAGTTTATTAAATAAAATTAATACTATCCTTCCTATTTCCTGTAAGATACTGATAATAAATTATAATATTGCGTATATTAATAAACATTTTTTAAGATATTTGTTGAATGTAAATATTGCGTGGTTCATTTAAAATTTCGCAATCATTAAATTAGTAAACGTTTTTATGGAATAAAAAAAATGATTCTACATTTATTGAATTTTGATACCAATATTCTTTTCAGAAAAATGTTACTTTAAACTTGTACTTTGATATCAGATGCATATCGCATTTATAGAAGTGTAGTTATTTACTCAGTGCAACGTCGTGATGCCACGGATTGTGGGCCGCGCCGACGTAAAACGTGGCCAATTCCGGAATGTAGGCGTCCAGCTGGTTATCCGTACAAATCGAAACGACGTCGCCGCTGCCGATTCCTTGTTTCTGCAGCCATAGCGCGCATCGAATACTGCGATCTCTCATTTCCGCGAAAGTAGTTTCTTTTCCTGTTTCTGTTTCGATCTGTAAATATTTATTTTCGTATTCATTATTTTTGTAGTATAGTTAAAAATCAATATTGATTATGAATATTGATTGTTTGAATATATTTTTGCATAATACAAATGTTTGCGATCATTTTTGCTATAATTCATTTGTTTACCAGATTTTTTTATTTTCTCTACCGTACTGTACTTTCGCAATATTCGAAAAATGTGTTATGGTTTGCTGAATATGGGAGAATATCACTTCATGTTTATGTGCAATATCGAAATTGAAAACTTGTATGTACATATTATTTCAGAAAATACATTTTTGTAATTTTATTAGAAAATTGCAACAGATAAAGTTACGATGTATATTTGTAAAATATAGATGTAGATTATTTAAATATTTATTCAATTTGCATGTATATTTTATCAAAACTACGTAATAATTAATTATCATTTGAAATGATTTTTCAAATTTTTTTATGACATTGTATATTAGTTGATAATTTTCTTCTACATCGAGAACAATACTCTTATTATCAAATTATTGTATAATTACCTGTGAAACATGATCTAAGTTGCTATTTAAAACATCCAGAATAACTTTGCCAAGATTATGAGTCTTCATGCAATAAGGCTTGGGATCCCCCTTGATGATATTATTTTCGATTGTGAATCCAGCCCATTTGTAAACATTTTCGCAATCCATGACACGAGTTATGAACTTTAGCTAATTATATAAATAAATTAAATAGCTGATAAAAAAGTAATGTTGAATTAATTATGTAAGCCGGTATTTTATATTAAATAATGTAACATGATTTAAGAAATTTGTCGATTAAATGATCGTATTTGATAATTTTAAGTGTTCAAGAAGATCTTATGGTAGATATACTTGAAAATCATTAAAATTGACTACTACTGTACTTTGTTTCTTCATTATATTAGAGCATACATACAAATTTCTGCAAATTACTTACACAAAGATATTATATCTTCATGTTATCAAGTCACACAACAGACTTTGTTAATGACTCACACATATTTTTGATGCTGTCATTTGGATTTAATCACTTTATTAACATATCATACATCTCAAAATAAATATATTATGTTATCTAGGGTAAAAAAGTTACTTAAAACTATAATACTATCATTTAGTATTTGTATAAGAATGAAAACATGCTGAAGTTTAAAATTAAATAAATAGGATTCTGGTATTTTTTGGCCTAAATATAAAAAAAAAATTATTGTAGTTTCTTAATTTTTGTAACTGTAAGAATATTTTAAGCCTGTCAGGTAAAAAAACACAATGATTTGAAAAAGTTACATGCGGTCAAGTAAAATAATTCACACTAGTTAGCATACAAAATTGAAACTTTAAACGCGTTTTTCTCAACACTTATTTTTCTAACTTTAAAAAGTGGTTGGCACAAGTGGTTTTAATGAATCTTTTTAAACTTTTTCACTGTTTGAAAACGGCATCAAATTAATGCAATAATGGCACACTGTAAGGGTAAAATAAGTTAACATTTTCTGAAAATTTGTATATAGCATCATATAATAATAGTAAATATATCATCAAAACCTCATTATGTTAAAATGAAAACTGAAGAACTTTTTTCACCATAGTCCACCGTAAAGAAAAACAAACAAAGACAACAATTTAAAATACACAAAATTAATGAAAAAACTAAGGAATAAAGCTTATTTAGTCTGTAAATCTACTATTTAACTTTAATCATAACTCACCAAAACAACGCAAACAACACAAGTTCCAAAAATCACCGTCGTAAATAATGGTATGAATTTATTAACCTGACTTAACCCAACTCTAACTGAAACGTGAAGATAAAAAAAGAAACGTCTGCTCTCGCCAGCTGTGGAGTGCGCAGTGCGTGAGTCGTTGACTCCGGTGCGACGCTGCCAAATTACAAGCGCAAAACACGCCCGAATTCGCAACACCGCCGATGCTTCCCATTGGCCGATGCGCGAGTCGTCGACAAGGCGAACTTTCAAAGAGGAGCGTGTAAATCAGTCTTAACGCTTGCGAGAGAACTGTATACTTGTTAGGTATCGTCTGCTTCGAATGTGTATAATGGTTTTACATGTGTGAGTGTATGTGTGATAGGTGAAAAGTGATGATGTATGATGTTTGCAATGTTTATCGGTAACAGGAATTTCTTGTTTTTTTAAGAATTTGACAATAAATAATTCATGTTAGTTAAATATTTCTACCCGTTACTGTAAAGAGAATTATGAATTTTATTAAGTTAAATAAAAACTGAATTAAATATTACAAAATATTTCATTTTAAATTTTTGAAGCTGAATACATTATTTAAATTCTATTTTGTAAAATAAAAAATCTAATATGACGATCAAAAATACGAAAATATTCGAATTTCGAAAAATTTGTAATTGTATTTGTTATTCTGCAAACAATTGATTTGAGTAATAAATTCAGTTTCATCTACTGTAAAATCATAAAACTAGTTATTTTATAATATTTAATTCAGTTTTCAACTTAAAAATACACGCTAAAAATTATTTTTTAATTTGATATTGATTATCTTTTTTGAATTGGGATAGGTATTTGCAATGGCAAGCAAAACATGCTGACTTTAGAGTTCTTGTGAGATAACTGAAAAAAAATCAATTTAAATGATTTCATGTATAATTAATACAGAGCTGATTAATTTTTACTTGTATCAAAAATAAAAAGTTAAGTGTCAAATATTTAGTCGATGAACCAGTCGGTACTTAAGTTATCATTTGCGAACTATAATGGATTAAAATACAATATTAATAAATTGTCGATTGTTAAAATTTTAAATATATATAAAATCAGAAATAAGATATTCATAGCCGGATACAGATGCGAAACAGTATATGGGTTATCGAGCAAGACTATTTTGAATAGATTATGCACCATTCAAAAATTTCATAGATTTTCCTTCAGTGTACTTAAGTATAATTTGACTATTCATTTTGATAAAGTTTTTTTAAGTATTGTTAAAGCTTCACTCTCTTACTATTACGCCCATTTACTTACACACACAAGAAATCTTACGACCTATACTCGTAACAATTCTATTTATAGATACGCATTCTCGTATACACTAGGCCTATCAATCATTCATGCAATCACACTTACATGTACATAATACATTTACACCTGTCGTAAATTCTCGTACATTTCAGAATTCTATGCTTCTCTATCTTGCGATACACTCGTCAGGAACGTCAATAATAATATAATCAATATTAACATACGCTATTGTTATTGCAGCATGCAGTTTTATAGCGAATTATTTGTGCTACTAACCAGTCCAATCCTGCTAATAATTTAACCCTTTAATGTCCATTTGTGTATACGTGTATTTAACAAAAATACTTAAGTACACCATCCTCAAGTATTTTTTGTCAAGTACGAATGTACGTAAAAGTATTGAACTACATTTCATGTCATTTGCTACTTACGATGGAAAAGAGTACTCAAATAATTCTTTAAAAGTAATATTGTACTTCAGTAAAGTAGCTTATTATTTATTTTAAAGTACATTTGTACTTATGAAAAGTACTTGGGTAAATTTTTACTGTGAAAATAACTTGAGTACTTTTCTTCAAGTACTTTGGACTTGGAAAAAGTACTTGAGCATGATGTACTCAAATACACGCGTACTTATTGCGTCCAGAATTTTCAAGTACTGCTCACCTGCGCTCGTACTTTTCATCATAAACCTATATAACGCGCGACATTCCAGCCTACAAGTAACTCTGCACCCATATATATACACTCTTGCTTATCTACCTCACACTCGTGTACAACTTCAGCACGCTATATTATACCCATGCCGCTCTTCGACGCACATTTAACACCACATGCCCTTCTGGGAATTCGGAGCCTCGAGTTGGCTCGGGGCGAGAAGTCGACTCGAAAAAAAAAACTACATCCCTATATCGGCCCGCTGTGCACGTATATCCAGAGTGCAGCGAGGCACTCGCGACTGCTCACTTCGTCGTTTGTTTAGGAGGGAGCGGAGAGAGCGAGAGATAAAGCGGGGATGACGATAAGGGAGCGATTTAGAATCGGCGCGGGGGGGGGGGGGGTGGGAGGGATTTTAAATTGCCGTTTATTAGCCGCGGGCGCACGGGAAATACATCGATTTTAACGCGAGCCCGATGCCCGCGCGCTGCAGTACTAATGCCGATCTTATCGATGTGGGTTTAGAGGCTCGTGCGTTATGCGGCCGAGTGTACCTACAGTGTTGTTGGGGGATTTGTTTAACGGCGGCGCGCGTGCAGTGTGTTCATTGAAGCGCGCGACGGGATTTTTATCGGGATTTTCCTTGTGATTTGATTAAAAAGTTATGTAGTGTACGGAATTGGCATGAGGGTTATTGTATAGGATTTCGGGGTTGTATGTAAGCTTGGAGTTAAAATTGAGTAAAATTATTATACTTAATTTGTAATTGAGATTAGTTCGGTAAAGTTAACTTTATTTTCTCAGAAGATTTATTCATACGTTTTTAACAATGTTAGTAGTTGTAGTATTTGAAACAAATAAAACATAGTTTGCATTTCAAACAAGTATCTGCGTTTTTCTTAATAATAATATATTTCTCATTATACGTATGGTGTTATTTAATACATTTTATGTGTCTTTTCACGAGCATCATTTAAGAATGAGCTTACTTCTGTTTTCTAGAATTAATATCTATAAGTTACATAGATCATATACATAAGGAACCATATTTTCCAAAAAAAATATAATCCTGCTTTTTCTACTCATTATAAATAAGCAAAAAAATTAAAGATATAATTAACTCCGTGCAAACAATTTTCGGTTAATTAAAAATTGAATAACGTTATCTTTTAAAAAATAAATAACATTTTCTTTTTTAATTCTATCGATAAATAAGAAATCGCTTCCCAAATTTATTTTTTCTCACTCAAACAAGAACCTTGCTTTCAAAAGATTTAAATAAACTCAATCCCATTTAAAAACCCAAAATTCCGCCCCGCAAGTTTTGCCCACTGGAATTCATCTTGCATCACGGCGCGATATCCAGCAAAGAACGCACAAATCACCAAAACCAGAACGATAATTTATCCGCGAGATTTAGCTCGCTCGCGGAGACAGAAACTTCTCGGCTGTGTACACACGGATATTATAATAGTTCCTTCCTCCCGCATTTCTTCCGCTGCTGCTACTGTTGCGACGCGGATGACTTCCTATAATGCACGAGAGCGCGCACGCGAACGAGTCGTCGCCGTTTACCAAGGGGGTGGAATAGCTTTCTAGGCGTGTACGCGACAATTGTACTTTCGAAATTTGACGTGGCAGCGCAGCCTCGCTTGTTTTCCGCCGACGAGGCTAATCTCGTCGCTGGTTGTATTCGCTTGGAATGTCAGTTGTGCGCTCGTGCGTATGGAAATTACATTTGCAGGTTGTTTGTATGTTGTACTGATTTTGACAAATTTGTTTGTAATGACTGTATAATCTAAGCAGATGTTATACATATATTCGATCTATATACTATATTATTATTATTATTATTCCGACAATGTTATTAATTATTCAATAATCATATAAATTAATGTATTTATAAACTTGTATATTCAATACATATAATAATATATTTGTATGTCGATAGTTTATGACTTCTCCGAATACTCATAAAGAGTCAATTTGTATTTTTGGACTTTCGCCTCTTATCGCTTAAGGTTTCATGTAACATTCGAATCTTTCTTACGCGTGTTTATTTTATCCCTTTAATTTTATTAATGAGTCAGATTTCAGTTCAGATAATCTGGTTCATTAAACCAATCAGCATACACAAACATCAACAAATAAGCTGAAATGAGTGTTAAGCTATGAGTAATATGAATTATTCGGTTTTGTTTGCCACTCCTCCAATTTATAATAATACTAAACAAATCCAGATAAGCAACTCTCAGTGTCATTAATTACATAACCTTTGTCAGATTTAAATTGTTAGAAATTTTCCAAAAGAAATATTTTTTGTACGGGACAACGTGCTTATATTATTTTTTAAAACTCCCTTGTAGAAATCTAGGCTGGTTTCTAGCCAGATATTAGCTAGATTTTCTAAATCTGCTTTAATTCTGGTTAAGAAATTAGATAGAAATCAGTTAAAAACGACATGCTTTTTAGCTAATTTCTAGCTAGATTCTGCTTAATATTCTAGTTAATATAAAATTGATAAACTAAGTAATTTATGTATTAATTAATAATGGAAATAATAACAGTTTTATAATAATAAAAGTAATACGATATTCTAATAATACTACATTAAGTATTTTACTAAATTAAAGTTAAAAATGTACCTTAAATGTCTACTAGTAATGGAGGTTAGGTTATTTGTTAACATAACGCCGCGTGCATTTAAAAAGTATTATTTACACAAAAAGTACTAAAGTCCCGAGTAAAATTTAAGTGTCTTTATTAAGGCAGGTTTGCCGTGGATTTGCCCTATTTATTCAATAATTTTTATTTCATACAAAAAATAATCTTTATTGTTCAAACTTTTTACATATTAAAATACACATTATGAAGATATAAAAATTTTTTTTTTTACGGATTTTTCTTGACAAAATGGCCGCCTCAAAATTATTTTTTTGTTTGACTGTCGACACGATATCTCACCAACGGATCATCTGAAATCAAAAAACTAAAAAGATTCTTAAAACTTATAGTTTTGGCTATTGCATAGTCTAGGATATTTCATTTTTACAAAAAAAAAAACAAAATGGCGGAGTTTTTAATTTTTTGGCTCTTTTTTTGCAACATAAATTGTTTATAACTTTTTGATAAATTTATTGATCGTTATAATCCTAGATCATGCAATAGCCAAAACTTTAAGTTTTAAGAATCTTTTTAGTTTTTTGATTTCAGATGATCCGTTGGTAAAATATCGTGTCGACAGTCAAACAAAAGAATAATTTTGAGGCGGCCATTTTGTCAAGAAAAATCCGTAAAAAAAAAATTTTTATATCTTCTAAATTTGTATTTTAATATGTAAAAAGTTTGAACAATAAAGATTATTTTTTGTATGAAATAAAAATGATTGAATAAATAGGGCAAATCCACGGCAAACCTGCCTTAAAGAAACTTATGTAATAAATAATAGAATACATGTAGTCATATAATTATTGTTATTGTTGGAATATCGCTATGCTTTAGCATACGTATGTGTGTAACTGTAGGTATACACTACTGCATGTTTGTACACAAATGAATCGACTTACTTAGAAATGTCCCAAAGACATAAACTGAAATGCGAGATATAGAAAAGAGTGGGAAACTATATGCGTCAGCCCCGATATTCTCTTATGCCCTTTTGTCAAGTGTTTTTAGTCGTACTAGAGCATCTAGCTAGAGTAGTCGCACATTACTGACGTGATTCCTTCCTTGTGCGAGTTTGAATAAACGAAAGTTATTTTATTTGAAATATACATTGTGTATTATTATTTATTTAACACCCATTTCCAATAGTTATTTTAAAAATAACAATAAAAACAGAATACTGTAAGTTATGACGAAATTTGGAGAATTGGTAAACAAATATTTGTAGTTTTACAGTGAAGTTTTATTACAAAATTTTATTTTCGACATTAATCACAAAATTTTTGTTGACTAAGTTATGATTGACTAATTTTTGGAAAGGAAATTATTAGTTATCAAATACTTTTAGTATTACATATACATATTTCTATAATCTCGTAAGTTGTTATTTGTTGATAAAAATATTTATTTTGGCGGCGTACTATATTGAACATTCAATAATAGTATATTATGCACCTAGGGAATAAAGTGAGCCAGTAAATGCCTGCGTGTGGTTTGACGCCCGAGCGGAGCAAGGGCGTCATACACGCTGGCAATCGCTGTCTCACTTTATTCACGCGTGCAATATACAATTTTTTAACATATCTACCAGAAAGTTCGTACTCGTTCACCGCCGAAAAGGGAAAATAGTGCTACATATTAACTCCCTAACCTCACTCTAGTCTCCGCCGCGCCACGCGCTGTTTGTGCCCGAGCCGAAGGCGAGGGCACATGCGCGTAACGGCGGGGACTAGAGTGGGGGTAGGGATTTAATGTAGCGCTTTATTCCCGACTCGGCGGGGATAAAGTACGTACTTTATGGCTGGGTGTGTTAAAAAGTATAATGTATATTTTTAAAAACTAATACCTTTTCAAAACAAAATATAAATAGGTTAGATTTGCAAACAAAATACGTTTTTGCTTAAAGCATAGTCTTAAGCAGATTCTAGCCAGATATTAGCTATAATTTGATTTATTAATAGCTTATTAATCTGGTTAATAATTAATAAGCTAACCAGCCATTCTAGCTAACTTTCTACCAGGGCTTGATTACTTTTGTCTTTTTTCTCCAAGGCTGCTAAATTTTCTGATTCATGCAGAGGATTTATTGGGTATAATTGTTTGTTTTTTCTTATAACGAAATGAAAATATTTAAATATGTAGAGAAGAAGAAAAGTTCATAATTTTTTTCGTACAATTAAATGGTACTATTAGATTTTGGGGATATAATTTTTTAACGTGTTAATGGCGGCTAGTATACAAGACGATTTTTTCAGTTTTCGGTATCTTAAAAAAGTAAAATTAAAAAAATTTCCTTCTCATGTTTATAGTTTTTCTAAAATAATAATCAATTGCTCGCAAAAATTAATGAATAAGAAAATTACTCGAAAATTTTGTGAGGATGTTTGGGTTCTTTGCTAATACAAATCGCAATAAAATTTTAGTTATTTTACGACTCATACATGGGTCGTACCGCCCTTACTGTGTTCATAAATAATGTTTTAGTAAAAAATCTTCTGGATGTTAGATAATAGTTAAAATGTTATAACTTGTTGGTAAGAAACATGTCAACATATTTCCACAAACAGCATTATTTAATAAACAAACTTTCTTTTACTTCATATTACTATTTTAATCATCACGCGGAGCAATCGAGACAATAACTCCACGTGAATAGAAATTTCAGCAATTGCCATTGGCGCTGGAAGTTATTATGGAGTGGCTGCTGTTTGTATATAGCCGCGGGTCAGGACGGCTGAATACATTGCTCGCTAACTGCAACTTGCTTCACGGGGGGTTGACGGGGGGGGGGGGGGGGGGGGAGTTTTGCTGCGGCCGATTCGCGGAACCAATGTTCCATGGCGTTTGGCGCATTATGACCGAATTGCGGCACAATGGTGCGGCGAAAGTGATTCGATAACGAGATTTACGCTTCGTTATGGTATTTTCGCATTGTTGTTCGCATTATCGGTATTTTAACTAAGGTTGGGTGTACGCGTGGGAAAGTATTATAGTTTGCAATATAAATAGTTTTGTGTGAATATTTTGTTTGTGATAATTGTGCTTTCATCTAATATTTCATTTTTTATTTATAGTCGGATTTTGACGCATTAATTCCATGATTTATTTTCGAGTTTGTTAAAAAATAGGAAAAGTTATGGAAATAATTTAGATTTCAAAAAATATTTTGAATGGAAATCATATGGATAACCACTCAAAATTTATATTATAATTACCAAGCAAATCTACACATATGTAATGCTTTAAAGATTTTAACAAATTTATATTTTTTTTAATACTAGTTATTTGAAAGAAATTAAAGAATACTTATAATTAAAATTAGTCATTACAATCAATAGGATGATGTTTATGGTTTGTAGTTTCTTGTATGCGGAGAGAAACCGATGAGACTTGTACTATATCATCACAAAGAAAGCAAATACTCCTTTATTTAAACCCAAAATTCAACTAGATTAAAATATGCTCTAAATTAGCATTAAAACGTTTGTCGATATTCCTCTGCTACTACTTCCAAATATTAGAGAAAACTTACGTAAGTAAGTTTTTCAACTTTTATTTGTATAGGTTATACGTAGGTTTTACTAGAAGGTAGTGATTACTTATTCCATTCTTCTTTATTGAATTTATTGTTGTTGATTTGTATTATCTGTCCAAAACGTATAGTAGAAAAACATCTGGTACAATCAAAAAATCTACCCTTATACTTTTTGAATTCTACAAAAGTTTGCAAAAGAATATATATCATTCTATATTAGCAGTAGCAAAAAACTTTTAAAAAATATCGTGTTATTTCTTACACAATATTTATGCAAGCTTTAGTTTCGCAAAAATACGTTTAAATTTCGCACAAAAACTCTAGTACTTATTCAGTAACATTGTACTTCATATAAGTATTTCTAATTCCTCTTAATACTCACATATTAAAATTCACACCAAACAATCCTAAACTGTACTGCCTTGTTGTTGTCGAGAGCGCCAACGCTGGCCCGTTTTTACGACCTTCTTTCGGGAAATGCACTTGAGACAAAAAAAATACATGCTCAACCTTTACGCGTAGCCGATTACATTTGGTTCTCTTTCTTTCATAACGCTGTAGTTAATACATTGCATCACTTTAGCACTGCATATTTATTTATTATCAATTTAACATTATTATATTCGCCGTCAATTTTACTTTACAATAATTATCATTATTTCTGTCAGTAACAATAGGAAAAAAAAATTCGTAAGGGTGAAAATATGAAAAGTATAAATTCGTAGAGCCAAAATATTGAAAATCACTAATTTTATAGATTAAAATATTGAAAATTGTTAATTCGCTTTTTTTTTAAATATACGGGTATTCCTTTCCTGACCAAGTTAGCGGGTTGCACATCAAATTTTCAATATTTTAATCTATAAAATTATTGATTTTCAATATCTTGTCTGTACAAATTTTTATTTTCCATATTTTCGCTTATGAATTTCTTTTTTCTATACTTTGGTTGTTCAATATTTCTAGATTCAATATTAATATTTTCCTAATTTTTTTCTTTCCAAATTTAACTTTTCAGAATTTTCCATTTTCCATATAATATCTTTCTGAATATTACTTTTATGCAAATTTATCTTTCCGAATATTTAACTATCCCCGCCAAAGTTACCTACTACTCCCAACAACATTGCACTCCCCCATTTTCCCAGCTCCAAAATGCCACTTCATCACATTTACGCAGAAAGCAACCTCTCCTACGCAAAGCCCGATAAAAAGCAGACTCTCACCGCAACACGAGCAACCGTTGCAGCTCGTAAGTCTCCCTCCGTGATTTCGCTCTATAACGCGCGAATATTCGCCCCCTCCTCGTCCTCTTCCGTATCAGCGCAGGTGTTTGCACCGGCGCGCAACAAATTGCATCCATCCGTGCGTACGTCTTCGCCTCGCTATTATCGCTCGAGATTTATGGCCAGTGGCGCGCTTTGTTCGTGCCCCGAACTTGCTAATTTACAGAACTCCAGTCCGTTAACAACTCTCTCTCTCTCTCTCTCTCTCTCTCTCTCTCTCTCTTTTATCTTGTTGGTTTCAACCCCTTCTTTCGCCAAATTTCTCCCTTTCTTCTGACCTGCTTTTTCGCTTTTTTCTGATGGTTTCGAGGATAGGCGCGCGATTCAAGTTTAAACAGACGTGGAGAGGGAGAAACATGAAGGGGCGAGAGAGTCGTTTATTTTAGCTGCGCTAAAGGGGAACGATGAATATAAATGGTATTGTTATTGTTGGGGCTGCATAATGCGCAGATTTTCGGAATAAGAGAATTACGCGTGATGCTAACGTGATTTGTAAATTAGGTCGAAATTTGTGGCGTGGTAATGGTGATTGATTTGTTGATGATTGAACGTTTTCGTTTATTTTCTTTGTTGTACTTAGGTTAACCTATTGATTGAATAAACTAAACTTTCGATAAATGAGATATCACACTATAACTTTAATAGCAATACCTTATTATATTGACGTTTTTAACTAAGTTTATAGCATTTACTTTTATTCTATGACAAAATTGTTTAGTTTTCGACAGTCAAAAAACTGACATGAAAACGAAAACAACAAAATACAAAAGTAAACAAACTATTTTGGGAATAATACTTCCATAATTATTTATTAATATATTATATTGTAACATAAAACAAAATTGTGTCTTTTTTGAAAAATGAAATACAGTCGTCTTTGTAAAAATCGATATTATTTTTTAATAATCTATTATTACGTGTCTGTCCTATATTAACTGTCGCACCAACATCCTATAAAATGCACCTCTCAGATATATACCTTGATTCATTTAATACAGGAAAATATAAATTTAACATATAAAATTTTTATAAACGAACAAAAACACTTGAATAAAAGTTAAAAGTTTATATGTATTTTAAATTTTTACTATAGCAAATTAACAAAATAAAATAGTGACATGAAAAAGAAATTAAAATTATAATTACCGTAATAATAATAGTTATTTACATAACATAATCAAGAAAATTCAACAAAATTCTATTAACATTCCTCATACTTTTCTTGCGTTTTTCTCAAAGATGTTTTAGCATAACAAACGTAAAGGTTTCATGTTATAAAATTTCTTCAAAATCGAAATATTTTAACTAAAAATAATTTTTAATTTGAATTTTCAGTATGATCTATATAAAATATATTAACCTAATAATCTATTATTACGTGTCTGTCCTATATTAACTGTCGCACCAACATCCTATAAAATGCACCTCTCAGATCCATCACAAAGTGTAAAATCATGCTGCACGCTAACCTTAGTATCATAAATTCTTCCCACCGACGTCCACCAGATTAAAAAACACACCAATTACCTCCAAAATCCAAACTGCATTAAACCTCGGCGGCATCAACCCCCAGTCTCAAAAACCCTCCTCCCACAGCCCTTTAATAAACAACTCTCTCATCCGGTGGCAATTTCCCCTCGACCAATCTTCTTCTCCACCCCGACATCGGCTTCTGTTAGCTGTGCGGGTGGCATTATTTTTCTCTCTCTCTCTCTCTCTCTCACTCCTCGAAACCGCGCGGAAAATTAAGGGGCCACCGTGCCGGCATTTCATTAACTTCCGTCGCCGTCGCCACCGCGAGCCGGCGCGCGGGTATTACTGTGTAGCTGCGCTGTGTTATTGCTTTGTTCTCTCTCCGGCTTTGCGCAAAATTAAGGTCCAACGCATACGTAATGACCGCGGAGAGGGAGAGAGGGGAGGGGGGTAGTTTTTACGCGAGGTCCTCAGGAGTGTTTTTGGACTGCTAAAAGGATAAAATTGTAGTTATATAGGCATATTAACGGCAATAGTTATATTGTATTAGTTAGAGTATCGTGCATTTATTAGAGTTAGCCTGACTGACAAGCGATTTAAGGTTAGATTTTTAATACGCGCTTCTTTTGCCATCCTTTTAAGTATTTCCCAAGCAAGTTTGGTAAGCGATGAGAAATAAGATATTACTTAATATAATTCTACTTTTGATGTGTATATTGTTGCATGTATATATTAATCTCATGACAAAATATAACACAGCAAAGCGTAAAGTTCCAACATGTTCAATGTAACTATTGCAGTACCCTGGTAGAAATCTAAGCTGATTTCTAGACAGATATTAGCTAGATTTTCTAAATATGCTTTATTTCCGGTTAAGGAATTAGCAAGAAATCAGTTAAAACGACATGTTCTTTAGATAATTTCTACCCGGATTCTGCTTAATATTCTAGTTAATATAAAGTTGATAAAATAAGTAATTTATATATTAATTAATAATGGAAATAATAACAGTTTTATAAAAATCAAGGTAATAGGCACTTCTTATATTATTACATTGAGTATTATACTAAATTTTAGATTAAAATTTATCTTCAATGTCTACTAGTATTTGAGGTTAGGTTGTTTGTTTACATAATGACGCAGGCATTTAATAAGTATTCTTTACACAAAAAGTATCAAAGTCCCGAGTAAAATTGAAGTGTCTTTATTAAAAAAATTTATGTTATTAATAATGTAAAGCATGTAGTCATATAATTATTGTTACTTTAAAAACTATAGTAGAAACAGAATAATGCAAGTTTTGAAGAATTTTTGGAGAAACAATTATTGGTAAACAAATATTTGTAGTATTACAATAAACTTTTTTTACAAAATTTTATTTTCATAAAAGATCACAAAATTTTTGTTGACCAAGTTATGATTGATTAATTTTTGAAAGGGAAATAATTATAGTTATCAAATACTTTTAGTATTGCATATGCGTATATCTATGTGGTCATAAGTTGTTATTTGTTGATAAAAATATTTATATTGGTGTCATACTATGTTCAACATTCAATAAAGTATAATAATGTATATTTTTAAAAACTAATAAATTGTAGAAACAAAATATAAATAGGTTAGATTTACAGACAAACTTAGTACTTGCTTAAAGCATACTCTTAAGCAGATTTTAGCCAGATATTAGCTATAATTTGGCTTATTGGTAGCTTATTAATCTGGCTAATAATTAGTAAGCTAACCAGACATTTTAGCTAACTTTCTACCAGGGTATGGATATTTGACATTAGATGGCAGAATATTTATTCTTAAAATATCTACAGTTCGCCAAAATAAAAAATAGATACGTTAATAGTTACAATATATGTTAAATATAACGGTATCCTACTCTAAGCATGCAGAGAAAAGTCTACTTATTGTTTTAATGTTTCTAATTGTGTTGGATAGCGTAGTGAGCACTTGAGTGCAATGAAGATATTGGAGTAGAGGGATTATTAGGGAAAATCGCGTGAATGCAGCGGTAGGTGGAAGAGGAGGATGCAGATTACTATGGGGAAGAATATCCTGGAATGTTGATGGACACTGTAATCACGCGCGTGTTTGAATTAAGTTAGAAATTCCGTCGGAATCAGGGAAATACATCCTTAAACTTTATGATATAAGTCTCAAACTTGAATTCTATTATGTTGTTTTTGCATCTATTTACTAAAATAATAATTGCAAAATCCTTCATAGTTGATTCCAGAAAATCCTGCTAGAGACACTGTTGCTAAACAAGCTAGTTATTACACAAGTTACCAAATTATACTGTTTATTTGTTCCTTAGCTTTGCAGTCGATAAACTATCCATTCATCATTTCAATTTATTCATGGTTCGGATGTTCATCTATTTCTGTTGTAATTTCATCCGTAGACTTTAGCGCCCTCAGGTAGTGGAAAAACGACCCATTTGGTGAAAAGTAAACAATCCGTTTTGACCCAAATATTCTTATTTAAATCTGAAAATCGCTGAAAAATCCGATAAATTGTTGCATAAGAAACCAAAAGTTATTATTTTATCCGTTTTATGTATAAAACCGAAGTTATCTATTTATTTTTCTCAACTAAATAATTTGTTTTTCCACTACCGGGGCGCTGAAGTCTACGTGTACCCAGCCTATATAGTTAATGATACGAGTAACATCATCTCGTACATCACCAGAAGAAAAATGTATTATTCTAATAGTTGTCAGTACTCAGTTATACTTTTTTTTAAAACTAATAAATACATATCAATCAATCAATCAATAACTTCCATCAAAAGGCTATGCCATAAATGTTCTTATTACTCATTCCGAGGATCTGCATCATTAGTTCCATGTTCTCGGTGTTCTGCTTGGAAATCATTATTTAATGTCTTCGAATCATTTCATATTCGTTGAAGTTTGAACAACAATACATCAATCGTCTTTGTAGATTTATTGCCATTCTCGATCGCAAATGATTTTATAATTGTTCATGTTTAATACTTTTGAACTGGCAATAATCTCGGACGTGCACCCACTTTGCTAAGTGCGGTTTCGAGGTTATAAAAAGTCATCAAATATCAGTAAATATTAAATTTGTATGGCCAGTCACTGATACTTTTAACTTTAATATCAAAACTGTTAAACATATGCAACTTATTCAGCACTAAACCTTGTAAAGAGAAGTTACTAAATTCAACCCGATATACAGTAGCAGTACAAAAATGGCTACTTATGCCACTTGTATAAAAAACAAAATTATACAAGAATGTACAAAACACTCACAAAACGCCGACTCCGATAAAGTCGACCGTGCTCGTGTAAAAAAACTCTAATAAAATATCCCCAACAACATTCAAAGCGTCACTTCCGCAAATTGCTTCGCGAACGGAAAATCGGTTATGCGCATAGCCATAAAAATCACCGCGAAAAGGAAGAGCGCGTCAAAATTTTTTCCCTGCAAACTTTTAATCGATTCCGAATGATATTCCGTCCCGACCCCCGTCACGTGCGCACCGTAATCCGAGCCTGCAGCCGCACATACACGTGCATTCTTTTGACCGCACACGAACACCGTGATACACAAAAAGAGACAGAAGAAAAAAAATCCTCCACTCCCGATACAATACACAGACGAGACGCGCACACGCGTACTAAAAACTTTGAATCCAATTTCGCGCTCTTCCTCTCTCCGTTTATTGCGTCGGGACTGGCAAAAATAGCCTCCATAGACGCGCACTTTTTTTTTCTCGCGGTCGCGCTTCTTTTTGTTCTTCTCGGGAAGAAGCTGCTGCTGCTCCCTAGCGAGGGGCAAACTTTTCGAATTACTATTCCCGCCGCCCGCCCGCATTTGCGATGCGACTCGCGCACTGTACCTCGCAGATTTATGCTTGAATATTTCTCGGGTGTGGAGGACGAGAGACGCGAGTTCGATGCCGCGCCGAGATTCGGCCTGTGTATAGGCGAGACTGACAGGTGAGTTGGCCGGGAGTTAAAGTGGCAATTTTTGTAAATCCGAGTTTTATCAGTGTTTAGCTTCTGGCGGCTCTTGGATCTGCTTTAATATGTTGAGATTCTTTGAGTCTTGTTAAAAGCTGTGTGAAAGGGTTGTAATACATTTTGGCTTAGGGGAGCTTTCGTCAGTCTCTTTCATGATCAATAAGCAATAATGAAAACAATTTTGAAGCGTATTCCTTTACTATTATCCATACAAAACTTGGGTTTTGTAATGTAGAATGTGATTTTTAGACTGTCAAGGGTAGACTATGGACTCCGGATCTTGGATTTTTATGAAACTTTGGGGATCGACTTTTGGAACCTAAAAATGGAGCCCAGTATCCGTAGTTTTATCCCATGAGACTTTAAATCTGAGATAGTGCCAAAAAACAAATATATATATAGATATACTATCAACGTTAATGAAATACGCCATATCTTCCGTACAAAGGCCCATGGGATAAAACCACGAGTATTGGGCTTCGCTTTTAGGTACCAGAAAACGATCCCTAAAGTTTCATCAAAATCGGTGACCCGGACTCCGTGGTCCCCCCTTGTGAGACCCAAGATTTGTATGGATAATACTAATGGAATCGTTTAAAAATCTTTTAGGTTACTGTTTATTGGTAGAGAATAGGTTGATAATCTGTTATTCTAAAAAGTATACACGGAGAGAAAATTAAAGCTTTATTGGTTTTATGCTGCCACGTGAACACAGCCGGAGTTGTACTAACAAGGAGAGTGTCAGACTTCTGGATCACGGTTTTTTATGAAACTTTGGAGGTCGTTTTCCGGTACCTAAAAATGAAGCCCAGTACCCGCAGTTTTATCGAATGAGCCTCTGTATAGTAGTTACAGCATATTTTATTAACATTGTTAGTATATTTATATATACAAGATTGTTAACATTGGATATATGGGTAATGCTAACGTTTTTAGATGTATCTCGGGTCTAGGACTTACCAGATCAATCTACGGGAGCTGGATACCATTTTGAGGTACCAGAAAACTATTATCAAAGTTTCAGCAAAATTCGTTTCCCGAAGGTTTGACACTCTCCTTGTAAGCGAGCAGCGCCGTAGAGCAATGCAGATTTGGCATGACTTTTCGGCTATCACTGTCATAACTCCATGCCGCATCATCTCATCGGATGGCCCGATATTGTCGTCGAAGTCTTACTGCCTTTGCATGTTTCAAACTCTATATTAACAGCTCTAATGCAGTTGTACATATAATATTTTGTAACAAAGATATTCTTGTATTACATATTGTAAATATGTATTAAGAATACGTTTGTTATAAAATATTGTATAATACAAAAATAATATTCAAAAATTTTAGAAGAGTTTTCTTTTTAAACCAAATTAAACCTTAATTACAAATTATAAACTTACTACCCTTACGAATAAATTGATTTTCATGGTCTGATTTTTAATATTGAACTACGATTTGGTAAACGTAAAAAAAATCAGGAAAGTGTAAAAATAAATGACTATATATATCCACTATTTATGATTTTCGTAACATTAATTGAAATGGAAAAATAAATATTTTACCTTAATATCTCAAAAACATAAAAGTGGACTATGTTGTTATGCCAAAACCCTACAGAAATACAATTACAACTAAATTAATTTTTATAATTTTAAAAAGAAATATATTCTATTATAATTGAGTATAAATCGTATTACAATAATACAATACGTTGAATATAATTGACTAAATTATTGTCGATTATATTTCTATTACAGCACTAACTTCTTATAAATAAAATTTCACAGTTTCTTATAAAAAGATCTGACGTTGATTTAGAAGAATCTGACAGTTATTGCCTAAAATTTTTGAAAAATCTGCTGGATATCACGCCGCTGATGTCGCTTTCTACCGCCATACTAAAACGGGATTGGCTTGATTGCGGGAATGACTTGAAGTCTACAGTATGAGTTTCTCCTGATGTAACAGCAGGAGCCACCAGTTATCAAAGCATACATTTTCTCTCCATGCAGTATATAATATTTAAAAACTAAAATTATTTTGGAAAACGTTGTGTCAATAAAATACATTAAAACCCTTTTATTGTTGTAAAAACTTATAATCTTCACTTTTCGATTTCCAGTATTAATTGAGTCAGATAATTTAATTTAAAAATAGGTCCACCCCTGCAACATACTTCTACTTTAAATTTTGATTTTCATTCAGACAATGAAAAATTACATTCAAATATATACATTTCAATCTGAATTATATAAAAATATATATAAATAAGTAAAAATCAAACAAATAATTAGCGTCAGAAAACTAGAAACTAGGTATTTAAAATGGATAATGTAGTTTAACTTTTAGAAGTCTAAAAAACGTAGAAGACTTATTTAGATTTAATATAAAAGTAATGCAGTATACATTGTTGGGATACCTAAAAAGTAGCATGTATACAGCTTTCATAAATACATAATATTCTCATAGCAACAGTCAATAATATTGATAAATTAAATATACTATTACAATCGATTTCGAAGACAAATTCATACTCCTTTATTAATATATCCCTTTAAAAATGTACAATATCCAATCTATGTAGTACATTTAATCGCAAACGAAATAAAACTTTTCACTCGCGTACAGCGCGCTTTTAAAAACTAATTGAATATTTACTCTTACAAGCCATATATTGATTGAGCGAATCTGTCTATGTCATCGTTCAGTTATATTTAACTTTAATATCCACTCGTTTAATGAACGTTCTCATAGAGCATAAAGGGAAAATTATTGGAATGTATGTAAGATGTTTATACGAACATTCGTTAATTAAAAAATGACTATAACGTCTAACTTTGATAAATTTTAAATTATTGCCTCTAACACCAAATAGTAGACGAAATATGTTGACAACGTTTCGGGTGTCTCTCACACCCTTCTTCAGGTCAAAGAATAATTAATTCTATAATAAGCTTAAATCTAGGTAACTTATCTAGACTGCTCGCTGCATCCCACACAACGCGGTTAAAAATTCCGTTAGATGTATTCAGCCATCGAGTGTCGGTGAACGATCAGGTTGATTTTTTCCCACTCACAATGGGGCACCAACACTTTATAAAATAGCATGCTTCTATATTACACTTATTCACTATTGCTTAAAAACATGCTATTAGATGCTGAGAAATGATGTTAGTTTTACTCTATATTTGATTACGTCGTTACTGTTAATTTGAGTATAAGTAGGAAAATAGGGTGTTATAAAAAACTATTAAGTATACGGATTTTAAGAAATATGGCTTGGGAATCTACTAAGATATTGTTTTCTAAAGGTGTTCTGCGTCAATTTGTAGACGGTCACTGAGATCTCTCTTGATGCAGATACAAATACAGAATGGCAGAGCTCAGTTAAGAAAGAAGCTAAGATTTGAAAGTGAGAAGAAAATTCGTATTGATGTGACGAAATTTGTGTGTGGGGGTGTGTGTGTATGTATAAAAGGTGGGGACGAGAAACCGTCCCTTTAAAGACCCCCTTTGTTTTGCTCTTGGAGTCCTATTACAAACTCAGGATTTTATATTAGTGAAAAGTCAGGGTCCGCCTCGTATACGAAGCACGTGATTACTATCAAGACATCGATGAGTTTATATTGCTGTTGCTATGTTTCATAAAAATGGAAACATGAATTGTACACTATATAGATCTAGCGCTTTGAAGCCTACTAGATACGTGTATTTAAAATTACATATTTAATTGTATTATGACATATTTTATAGTATTTTAAACTACTATTCCGAATTCAGTTGAGCTGCTGATTAGTGTTGTAGGTAGTTATTATTATCTAGCACTTTGAAGCCTACTAGACATGTGCAGTAACGTGTGAAGTTGAAATAATACGAATTAATGCAATTTCTAATCTTTACAATATTGTTTATGGTAACTGAAATGGAAACATGAATTGTTAACTATATAGATCTAGCGCTTTGAAGCCTACTAGACATGTGCAGTACCGTATGCAGTTGAAATAATACGAATGATTGCCTTTTTTAATCTTTACACTATTGCATATCGTAACTAAAAATGGTAGAAAGAATTCTACACTTAATAAATCTAGCGCTTTAAGTCTACTAGACATGTGTATTTGAAATTATATATTTTATTGTATTATTACATATTTTATAGCATCTTTATACTAATGCATATTATTAATAAAAATGTAAAAATCTATGATCATTTAGTATTATTTTTAAAAAAAATTTATTATAAGATTTTTTAAAGTTTTTTAATGTACGAAATGAAATTTTTATATGTATATTGAAGTTTATTAGTATCTTCCCTTTTATTGATATTTTTAGGATTCAGATGAATATGAAACATCTCTGATAACAATGTCTTTTGTAAATTGGGTTCAAAATCTAGAATTTCGATATTGTTCCAATCAAAATGATGTTTTTCATTTATCCTATATTTTGATAAAACATTTAATTTGGTTTGATCTCGTTTGTCGATATCCTTGAAATGTTCTGTGACACGTACGTCAAGCATCCTTTTGGTTTGACCAATATACACTGCATCACAATCCAGACATTTGATTTTATATACTAAATTACTTTTGTTTTTATTTTCGATTTTATCTGTCAACATATTCATATAAATTAAAACAATTTCGTCTACAATTTGCTGTTAGAAGAAATCGTTTAAAATAAAGAGAAAAGTAAGTGAGAAAGAAAGGCAGAGGGAGAGAGAGAGAGAGAGAGACAGAGAGAGTGAGAAATAGAGAGAGAGAGGCAGAGAGAGAGGGAGAGAGAGAGGGTGGTAGAGAGGGAGGGAGAGAGAGATGGAGGGAGAGACGAAGACTGAGAGAGAGGGAGAGCGAGAGAGAGGGGGAGAGAGAGAGGGAGAGAGAGTGATAGATACATAGATAGATATACTGTTTATTCATCAAAGACGAAAATTCTTACAATTGCATGTACATGTATCATTATAATAATTAAAATATCAGTCAGTATTATATATTTGTTATCTTACATTTAACATTCAATTATTGCATTTCTAATGTATTAAATAACATTATTCGCTGTAACAGTTCGTCAGTTTATAAAATCTAAATATAATGAACTAGTCATAGTCAGATGGCACATCACAGAACACGCTTCGTCAAATACATAAAATAAAATAAAGATAACATAATACGATAAAAATAAAAAGAATACATACACACACTTTACTAAATTTTTACGTATAACTATCACGTCGAAAAATTAAAAACACACTCATTCATATGACACTCTTACAATTCACGCTAATAAATACATTCACACTTAACACTTAACATATTTAATAAATAAATTAATAAATAACTAAGTCAAATAAATAAATAAGTTAAATAAATAATTAAATTAAATAAATAAATAAATGAATTTAAATAAATAAAATAAATAAATAAATAAATAAATAAATAAATAAATAAATAAATAAATAAATAAATAAATAAATAAATAAATAAATAAATAAATAAATAAATAAATAAATAAATAAATAAATAAATAAATAAATAAATAAATAAATAAATAAATAAATAAATAAATAAATAAATAAATAAATAAATAAATAAATAAATAAATAAATAAATAAATAAATAAATAAATAAATAAATAAATAAATAAATAAATAAATAAATAAATAAATAAATAAATAAATAAATAAATAAATAAATAAATAAATAAATAAATAAATAAATAAATAAATTTAAATAAATAATTTAAATAAATAAATAACCCAAATAAATATCCGAGTCAGATTGGGAATACACAGAGATGAACAAAATAATGTATAAACCGATTTTCGAAAAGTTCACCTCTGCCTAACGCCGTTTTAAATTTACAAAAAGATGGCAGGCACCTCACACTGCTTGGGAGCGAATTCCAGAGGTGCGCACCTTGAACTCTAAACGAGAATAGGCCCTTATCGGTGTGCGACCCCGGAACCGAGAGCTCTTTCGTACCACCCCTACTTGAAGTCCTGGCCTGGTTTTTTTCAAAGAGGGCAGTAAGATATGGTGGCTGCCGCATGACACCCGCTTTGTAAAGCAGCAACCCCATAAAATACTCCCTCCTCACCTTCAGATCCAACCAGTCCAGTTTTTCCCTGTAGGAGGTGATATGCTCATCACGCCTAACACTACATATGTATCTCACAACATATGAAGCTCCCCTGATACGTCAAGAAGAACCACTGAGCAATAGTCTAAGTGAGGTAGTACCAGTCCACATGCCAGCTGCACTCTAGTGACCCTGAAAGGTCTTTGTGATGGTATCGGTCGCATGTCGGCTGTAGCACGAGCAGTGTCAAATTGGGCATCGTCAGCTGGCCTGCGCCTCAATGTCGGCAAGACAAAAGCGATTATTTTCGGATCTGATCATAACATCAAACAGGTTCAGAACCTCGACTTGCAAGGCATTGAGATACAGACCGGCGTACACGTTCCCTTTGTCGATACAGTCACCAGTATCTCTGTGGTGCATGAACGGAATAATTTGAAACTATACAGAGCTCTATTTACTTTCTTACTGACCGCATTCAATTGCGGCTTCCATGTTAACCTTCCGTCCATCACCACGCCGAGGTTGGTGACTGTATCGACAAAGGGAACGTGTACGCCGGTCTGTATCTCAATGCCTTGCAAGTCAAGGTTCTGAACCTGTTTGATGTTATGATCAGATCCGAAAATAATCGCTTTTGTCTTGCCGACATTGAGGCGCAGGCCAGCTGACGATGCCCAATTTGACACTGCTCGATCTACAGCCGACATGCGACCGATACCATCACAAAGACCTTTCAGGGTCACTTGAGTGTAGGTTTGCAGGTCGTCAGCGTAAAGTATATGTTCTACACCATCTAAGTCTAGTGCGTCTTGTAAGTCGTTTATTTAAAGGCTGAAAAGCAGGGGTCCCAGGACTGAGCCTTGTGGAACGTCAAGATTGGTGGTTAGCCAACCTGAATCCCCTTCTGTGTTTGTGACGACTTTCTGTCGTCTTCCCATTATATATGACTTAAGCCACAGGAGAACACTCCTGGAGAATCCCATGCGCCTCAGCTTACGCAGCAGTTTAGTGTGTGAGATGGTGTCGAATGCTTTGCTAAAATCAAACATCAACAAAATAGTCAATAGTTTTTTGTTGTTGTTAATGCCTGATCTTATGTCTTCCGTTAGTTTTAGTAGTGCTGTCTGTGTACTGTGATGCTGTCGAAAACCAGTCTGCATCGGGTCCAAAGTGTTGTTTTCTCGTAAAAAGTCAGTTATTTGGTCGTGTACTATTTTTTCCAGGACCTTAGAAAGGAAACTCAGTAGGGCAATTGGTGGGAAATCTGACACCGTAGATGGGACACGCTTCTTCTTCAAAGGCACCAATTGAGCTCCCTTCCAAGTTCCCGGAAAAATACAGAGAGGAGTTAAAGATCTTAATAATATGATCTCCCACAAACGGAAGAGCCTTAGCCACTATACTTTGGGGGGTGCCGTCTTCTCCTCTGGCCGGAAAACAAAGCCGTCATCACTGGTAGTGGTCAAGACATTGTCAAGTTCTTCATCACTTTCACTTTGGGAGATCGACACCCCTGCAAAGTGGGCATTGAGCTCATCCGGCGAGAAACCATGAAGCTCCTCTCTTGTCTTTGGCAGAAGGCCCAGAGCCTTGAGCTCTTTCCAAATAGCTTTCTTATTATCAATAGCTTAAAAAATTCTATTTTGTAAAAATCTTTTTGTAAAAAAAAAAGAGAGAGGGAGAGGGAGGGAGAGAGAGAGAGAGAGAGAGAGAGAGAGGGAGGGAGAGGCACAGGGGGAGAGAGAGATTTAGATTTAGATATCTTTATTTTAACCGCGGGGTATTACTCCATCCGGCACAAAAATATTACATTGTGATTACAAAATTATGGATTGAATAGTATCGAAGTGATAATAGTGATATAAGTAAATATATAGATATATACATAGTAGCGGTATTATAGGCGCATAGTTATAATTATTCGCTGTGTTTTGAGACAGCTGGACTAAATGCTAAATACTAAACATAAATTCTAAAAGAGCAACGCAATAAATTTAATTAATTAAACTAAGTTGACTAATTAATGCTAGGCCAGCACTGGCGGTGCATTTAAATTTGAAATAGTTAGAGTACAGTTAAAAAGCCCGCCAGCGCAGCCTAGTCAATAATGATACCCTCTGTTTTAACTCGCCGTTTCCACTCCATAGCGTCCTTTAGGAGGCGAAAATCAAAAAGAAAGGTTTTGAAGGAGTCAATGAGGAAGGGGTCAAAGGTCAGGAGAGGAATTGAATTAATGAGGTTGGATGACTTGATGAGAAAGGAACAGTTCATGGCAGGAAGAGAGGGAGAGGGAGGGAGAGAGAGAGAGAGAGGGAGAGAGAGAGAGAGAGCGCCTACCGAAAATAAACAGACATTCCAATAATACAGACGCAGGAAAAATGCCGAGATGAATGCGCACATACACGGGCCCGAAACAAGGCGTATTATTAGTCCTTCGCGTTTGATCCGTGCCAAAATGTCTGCTCGCTGAGAAATGCCTTTTGCCTCGCTTTCCCCTCCCTCCGGGCTCGTCGGTATAATTTGGCATCGAGCAAACCGTAACTCCCGCGCTCCCGATAGCTTTTCTTCCTTTTTTTCCGGCAGTTCCCCCCTGCAATTTTTTTCTCTCTTGTTTGCTTTGCTTTGTTTTGTTTTTTTGCTCGCGCTTTGACTAGCTCGTTGCAAAATAGAGTGAATTATGAAACAGGCTAATGGAAATGTGGAAATGGGGAAATATTCAGGAGGGACGGGTGCAGGCGAACGAATCGAGCTGAATTCTGCGCTAATTTGGGGAAAAGCAAAGATTGAGAATTGTATATTTAGTGATGAGGTGCTTGATTTTTTCTTACCTTTTGTTGTGTTTGCTTCGGTGCTTTTGTGGTGGATATTATTTCAGGGAGATATTCGAAATTAGTATTAAAGTAATTATGATATAAATATAAATATAGATGTGCATTTTATATGCTATATCTTTCATAAATTATTAATTTAAGAAAGTCTCTGCCTATTTCTACTACTAATGTACAAAAAAATTTTATATTTTTATAAAAATGTAATAACATTACTTTTATTATAGAGCCTCTTCTTTATATTTAGTAAGCCATTGGAACTTTCATATTTTTCTATATTTATTCTTTGAACTTTCCAAAAGTTGCCTTGCGCATTGAATATTGATGGATTGACTGAAACTTGCAGAGGAAACACCCTTTAAGTAACATATAAAAGAAGTTGCCTGCATGCGTCAAAAGTTTTACTTATAAAATGTATACACCAATATGCTTTTTATTATATTGTATTTAAAATATACTTTTTACTTGTTACTTACAAATTTAGTAGTGACTTTTAAAAACAAATTAGTAATGTATACTCTCAATTTAGCATAAGTAAATATGAATACAATAATATTACAATAATATTATTCCAACATGAAACATTGGCATAAAGGTTGTATAAACAAAGCCTGTACACCAATTTAGTACAAAGCCCTTGATTGTAATCAAAACTTCAGCGCTCTGTGTGACATCCGATATACGTGTGACGCTTTCGGATTAAGGGTTTACCCACGTTGACATCCTTGTACTATTAAGCAAAAGCCTCGGAAAGGTATACTACAGCAGAATACTGAATCCAATGTCTTCCCGAAAAGAAGAAAATTGAGTTATAACAAAGGAATCAAATTTTGTCTCATATTTATTTAAATATGCTTAATACTTTTATATATTTCAGTGTATACATCTACTTATTATTTAAATCGACTGTACAAATTTAATAGGATAGAAAAATAATTGTCTAGTACGAATCAAACAATAATAAATATTACAAAATTAACAATAATTTGATTAATAAATATAATAATTTATTAATATATTTACCATCTAACTTACGATATAAAAATTAACTTTCTTTGCATTTATTGTTAAGAATTGTTAATTATCACGCTTTAAATCATGCGCTAAAAAGTGAAAACACTATTCAGAAGTAAAAACATTTTCTTTCTTCTCATCCTGAGCGTTCTCAGCGTATCGCAATGGGCTGATTGAAAAATCGAACTCGCGCATCGCCTTTTTCCTGCGCTTTTCCACACGTGACCTGGAAGGGGTCTAATGCATTTTTGTGAATTCTGAAGCTTTCGACGAATGTGTCATTTCCGCATATTATTCGAATTGCAAGAGACGTTCTGTGGACCAGAGCATAACAAAATGAATAATTGAAAATTGATTTATGTAAAGATATGGTTGAGTAATGGGTTAATAATATAAATAATATATAGTCTTGATTTTCTATTTACTCATTTATCAAAAGGCCGATTTATTTATAAAACAACAATATTTTTGTTAAATATATATTATTATTAAATCCATTAATTTTAAATGTTTAATGTGACAATATTTCAATGTGTTGCTAAATGAAACAGTCTCAAATTTAATTAGCTTATCTTTTTTATTAATTTTATTCGTAAAAAGTTAATAACAGTTCTTGAATTCGCAGAATATTGATTTTATTTAATATCATTTTTTTCAGATGTTAAATCTCCTGTATAAAAACGCTCTGAACAATGCATATAATCAATTCTAATAAATTGCGAGATATAAGTTTGGTAATTAAAATTAGTGAAATTTTAATGTGTGAACTACGTACTTTTCCGTGCGAGTGAAATAGAAAGTGAAGCGGATAGGAAGACTATAGAATGAGCATTTTCCAGAACATTTTGACGCTCATTTGTCGGGAACTCCCGGATGTAATTAACTCGGAGCTTTTGCGGTCAGTTGAATACCAGCTTGCTATTAAGCTTATCAAATAGACTATCTAATTAATCGCGAATTATAAAAAGTACCATTACCACTATTATAGTCTGGGAAATTCGGATTTCTCTTGCTAGTTATATAATTTATTTGAAATAAAACATACAAAGTATAATACCTATAAATATATCTGTGGGTTCCCGGAAAAAACACTTAAGTTCATTGTTTGAAAATTGAGTTAGTAGTGATTTTGGTATCTACATATTGTGTACTTTCGGATAAAAAGTCAAAAGTTGCAAAAGTTCATCTAAAACTTTCTCTTTTTCATAAGTTATGCTTTTCTTTTGCATAGGCTTAATTGATAATTTTAAAATTAAAACCTCAATATCTCGAAAACACGAAAAATGGACTTATGTGGTTATTCCGAGAAGCCACAAATATGATGTTACGTATTGTAGAAAATTAAAACTCTGCATTATTCTTATGCAATGAATATTTTTATAGTTGAATTTATAAATTTTAAATTATTCGTTTTTTGTTAAAACCATTGAATATTATATTCTTGATAAAAGTGTTATTAAAAGTTTGTTCATAAGTTAATTCCAAAAAAGTGCATTTGAATACATTTTAATGCCGGTTTTATATTTGGAATTTGCCGTGCTTAATTTTACAGCCTTATACTTTCAATGATTATATAAATATGTTACCGTTTCGATACAAATTACGTAATAACCCGTAAAGGTGTGCGCGAATAATAGAGACGATTTAGCATCGTTACTACCTATACCGTAACGGTTAATTAAATTCCTTTACTGACCAAGCGATACTATCAACGATCACTATCGGAATACGTAATTACAAGCTTCCAAAAGAGGGATTCCGTTATTTTGCATAAAAAAGCATTATCGGGTAATTTAAATTTTTATATTTTCACAGGTATAAGGCTATTAAACGCTTTTATCAATATAATCGCTAATTTTAATTGATATACAAACAGTTTCAAAATATAATTACAATTGATTTATACTTTTTGTTGAAATATTGAGAAATCTGTTTTTAAAAATCGACTTTAAGTTCAACTTTTGAGTACTGAAAACGTAAAAATTAATGCACATCTTTGATTATATATTAGTATAAATTTTGAAAATATAGAACTGTTAATACGTATATCATCTACAACTGACTATGTCAATTATACATATTTAAAATGTACCGTATAATATTCACTTTAAGAAACTGATAATATTTAAATTATTAAAACAAATTATGAAATCATTTTATGTTGCATCCCAGTTAAATATAGGGTAAGTGTGAGTATTACTGCGGAGTTTTCGGTTAGATTAAGTTCAGCGTTGAAAATATTGCGCGTACGAACAAATGATGATGTGATTATTTTTCTACATCAAATCTAACCATTTCAAGAATCGATTCATAAAGACAGAAAGGTTACAGAACGTGTATTTTTTAAATAAATGCTTTAGAAACATTCCATGTCGCTATTTTGTATTACTGCAGCTCGGCATGCATTAATTACTGCGCGCCGATTACTGTGTATACAATTCACAGGTTAGGACCCGCAGTAATACAAGCATAGGTGTCGTGTGTATTGCCGCGGTCAACGTCTTTGTGTATACAAATATATAACAAATTGCGTTTTTTCTTGCATAAACATGTATATTTTCAAAAGTTAAAGCGATAATAAAACATTCTTAAAGGAATTTTTACTAAAATGTAGTATTTTGTCGACTTTGTAAAATCCGTAGTAATCGGGCTGCCACAGCAATTCCCACACTTTCCCTATTACATAATTTATAATTATACAATATTTAAAAATCACTTTCTAAAAATTAAAAAAAATCTATAACTAATGAAATATTCAGGAATCGATTAATCTAAATAATAATTGCGTACTACCAAACGAAGAAAAGTTAAGAGCGCTTAAAACTTGTTATGAAATTACCGTGTCACACATGCAAATTCAATATTACTTCGATAAATGATATTTCAAAAACTTCGAACACAATGGTTAATGGAAAATTGGCTACGGTAAAATCCATTCCCCGCGTACCCACACGCAAAACGTCACACAATAAAACCCTCGAAAGCGCACATCGAAAAAGTTAGATTCGAACACTCGCCACTTCATAGTTTTGCATGTTCTCCTCCCACTCGGTTTACAGAAAGAAAGCCCAAGGGAGGAAGCCAACCGAGCGACTTGACGTCCGAGGGCGGATATCGATTGGCCCGAGCAATCTCGCGTCGCGCGCGCGCGCTCCGGGCACAACTCATAAACAAAAGACACGCAAGTCGCAAAAGCGTTATATCGACGGTGTACGCGCTAACTGCTTTACTGCCCCCCGGGTCCTCGGACTAAATCGCTCTGGGCCGCCCGTGGCAGTAGAGGAATTCGGTCGTTTTGTTTTATTGCGAGTCGTCAAGTTGAGCGCGCGAATTTCCATTCGAATTGCCGATGTTTGCGAATTCGCGCTTTTAATCGTTAAAGAGCGATGTGTCGGAGCGTTGATGCGCATGAGGATTGCTTGTTCTTCGATTAGGTTTGTAGGAATTAATTCAGACGAAGAGAATTAATTTTTTAATGGGGAGGAAGTAATATGTTTTTTTTACAATTGATTAAATGTTCTTGTTCTATGCAGTGTTTAATAACGGAAAGGTTTATACATTGTGTTTAATCATTTTTTTTAGGAAGCAATTTATGTATACAAAAGTTATATGTATCTGATTTTTTAAACCGAGTTTTAAACCTATCGATAGAATGTCGTCAGTGCAGTTAATAAATAACCGTTTACATATATGCAAATAAAGAATTATATATGTATTTCTTATAAATCAATACATTATGAATATAATAATACTGTTATTTTAAGTAGAATAAAATAAACTACTGTAATGGTTAAAGTATTCTTCCCTTTGTAAGTAAGTGGCTTTTCATATAAGTATAAGTAGAACAACTCGGTGTGTAGTCAGGCATATACATTTTATTGGCTACCAGGTAATGTTTTATGATGGATATTAGTTCTCCTTACTTTTTACTTAAAACTTAATATATGGCAGTTTATTATTAAGGATATGTGCCACATTATTTTGTTTATAAATATGTTCCATGAGATATTGGAACGTTTAATCATTTTCCTGTACTAAATTTCCAAAATTATGCCATCGTGACGTCAGAAATCGACTGGCCAATAGGAATTATTTCGAAATAATTTGCGCGAAATTCAAAATCGCATACATAAATATGTATTTTCATCAATTAATTCGAGTTGGAAAGATTCTGAAAAATACTTTACTGCCAATAATGAACCACTTTCTAAGTGATTTATGCACTTTTGAAAATCATGCAAAAGTCCCAATTGTAGCAAGTAAAAGTAATTGCATAGTATTTAGCTGAACGAGAACATACTCACTAATAGAAAAGCAGCATTGACCCAAATATAGTTCGAACCATCAAATTGTTCGAAACTTATATTGCAGTAGAATTGGCGAAACCCAAAATGCACTTTTGACCGCTCCATTGATTCGAAAAATGAACAAGATATCCCGTTTATAGTGATGTTCTAGGTTATGCATGCTTAATGAGTGTGTAATTAGGATGTATCTAATTCGAATAATTTAATTAGAATATACACAAAAAAGTATTTTTAATGCATTACTTTTTTAGATTCTTGTATCTTGAAAAAAGTAATTCTTAATTCAAAATAAATAAAGTTTAAAGTCATCGTGTTAATAGACTACAAAATATCTTTGTAATATCATGTATCCTAGTGATATTATTCCCATTTATTGCTTACGGAAATTATATTACATACACACAAATGTGTGATAAATCATCTTTGCAATACTTGAATTCAATATTGTAATTTAACTTTATATAATTATAACTAAAAAATTAATCTGTTAATATAAGATTGTTTCCTCATGGCACTTGTTTGAATGATAAAAGTTAATTAAATAATTCAAAATAAAACTTAAAATGAATTAGATATTAATATTCCCAGTATAATACGCTATAATTGCAGCAAAATTAAACCAACGTCAGCTGCTTCATAAACAGTATCACGTATCAAATAAAATTGATCGTAGACAGTAATGATCGGGCATGTGATTCACAATCAAACTCGAATTCAAAATTGACACACGAAAACAGACCGTGAGTCCTGAAAACCCGTTTTAATACTTGAAGGGTTTATGTGCACATTTAGTATTTATTAAACATTATATGGAAACAAATTGTATAAAAATGTAAAAATATTGATTATTTACGAAACAATCCTTGGTTAAAACAAAATATTTATGTACATGTGGGTTCATAACTAAAAAATTCGAAATCTACTACAAAGCGTAGACTAAAAAAAGATACTGATTTAAATACTCTATCGACAAAAAAAATGACTATTTCCACCTGATAGATAAGCCTTTATTAATTGTAATTTTTATTATTGTTTCTTTTTACTAAATTTTCGTTACTGCTGGTAAATAAAAGTGCTTAGGTTCTCTACTAAACAAATAAATCGATTTAGCTATTTTTGCACTTTTGTTTATGTTACTACTGCACTCGAATGTCAGATTAGCATTCAAGCTTTTATGAAATGAATTAAGGACGGGTGATTACCAAGAAATTTTTCTTCAAAATAATTTGAAAGTTTGATGCATGACATAAAAGTAAACGCACTTGAATCTTGTGACTAATATCGAAGCTAAATTTAGTACCTGTCTAGTGCAGCAAGTGTGACAAAGATTATCGAACGAGAAGGTTAATAACAAAATTAATCCACGTTACGAAATTTTAGTACCAGATGTGATAAATAATTACGGTTGAATAAAGAAACAAAAAATATAGCATTAATAAAATTGGCGATTTCAACAATACTATGCCTTTCGTTTCTTTACCCGAGCAAAATTATTTATGATAAAAATCATTTTAAAAAGTGCATCCGGTCCTCCAATGACTACTTTCACCCCTTACAAAATAAAACATAAATTTCCAAACAAAACCTAGTCTTTCTTTTAATTCATCTTCATCTTAATCTCACAAAATACTTCTCTCAGTGCAAATAATTCCACCCCCCCCCCCCCCCTCCAGCACACAATTCATCGATGATCCCACCAATATATGCGCGCGTCGCTCGCCCACTAGCTTACACACCCGAGGAAAATTCAATGGGCAAATTAGCGCCTATTCCGGCTCGGCCTCCGGGATCAGGCCTTAACAAGGCCAAATAGCGGTTGCGTATCGCGGCCGCAAGGCGTGCGCGCGTGCCACCATGCAGGCGCGAGAGTTACCCTCGTGCAACGGCGGTGACGAGACACTGGATCGTGCAGTCGCGTCGACAGATTGGATTAGCCTAAGTGACACGGGGAAACGCCTCGGATGTATCGGGATGCAGTATCTAGCCTGTCCCCGTCGATGCGAAAAGAGGAAGATGCGAGGGATGGAGGGAGAAGGGAGGTACTTGATTGCCGAGAGATTAGTTGAGTTTTGGATTTAGAGAAGTGGACGGTGGTGAGTTGATTGAGTGAGGAGGCAGTTTTTGAGCTAGGTTTGGTCGAGTCGGACTGGCCACGAGGATGTATTTGCGGAGTGTTAGAGTTTTTTTTTGTTTATGATTAATTTGCACTTTTTACGAAGATAACACATATACTATAAGACTCCAACTCAAGTTTTTGTACAATACAATTTCAACACAAATTTGCGTACAATACAATTTATGCACTGCGCACTGTGATTCTAATTAAATTTTTTAGAAAAAGAAAATGACAAGAAGTAAACAAGAATCTTATTAATTATATTAATAAAGTCGTTTGAAAATTTAGTTGCTTATGGTTTGTATGTAAAGGGAGAAACTGATCGATATTTTTTTTCTAAAAATGTTTAGAAAACGATTTTTTAAATAAAAATATAACCACACTAGCCTAATTTGGAATTATATTTCACGCATATCTTGAATTAGAATCGTATTGCACGAAAGCATGAGTTGGCATTTTATTGCACGTAAATTTTAGTTGAAGTTGTATTGCACACAAATTTAAGTTGCAATCTTATTGTATAGTGACACTCGAGTTAACATATATTATATGCATATTTCTATATTCCTTAATAAAGAGTAACACTTTACTTAAACCCTTTGAAAAAATGATAGTTTTCGTCGAAGAATCTGAAAATTGCTTGTTTGAATAGGAAACTTCAGATAAGGGCTAGTATTTTTTGAGGAACCTTATATTTACTAGTTTTCGTAAGGAGTATAGAAATCTACTCCAATTCGTTGGTGTGTATCTCTATTGATTTCAGTCGTAAAAACTAAAAATGGAAAATACCTATGTGAATCTTCACTTAAACAGGACATTCATATGTAACAGAGGATTTTTGTAGAACTGTCGGATTTTATTTGCGAAAACAATATTGTCAAATTTCAGAAGGCAAACAACCTCTAGGTAGATAAAGACAATGGAGGGAAGATAATATTGAATTAGAATATGAACCACTTAGTTGAAATATACTAGCATTCACTATTGAGCAATGATTATAGTATACATATGTCTGATCACATAGGATACATATCTCATATTGTAGTTATATCTACTTTCATACATATAGATTATAACTAATTTATTCAAATAATTAATTAAATTAGATGCTACTTATTTAAAGAGTCTTGATAATTAATGTATAAATAAGTAACAAAGACGAAAACAAAATAAAATGTCATTAAAAACTTTCTTAGATTAAAGGAAATAAGAAGAAAATAGTTTTAAATTACATTAATAATGAAATTTAATTTCATTTTATGGAAACTTGAATCAGGATAAGAATCAAATAAACAAGTAACACCATTTTTTGTTTTACTACGAAATATCAAAGTCTTTTATTTAACAAATAAATTACAATCTAGATATAATATTTGTACTATTTTCTCTAATGTCAAATAATGAAGTTCTCAGCGTCGTGATGCAAAAGTAATATTTGAATAAAAGTCCACTTGGTCAAGATACCAATAAATAAATAATGCCATTACATCACAAACTCAGTTCGCAGCATGAAATTTCAAAAAGTTCTTTCAGGGTAAGCATATGAGCTAAGACAAAGTGCACACAGCTCACGGCACAGTGGCGAGAATGACTAGTGAAAGCAAAAAACAGAATTTCTCCTTTCTCATCCCCGTTTCGCCACTCAGCCGCAATATGAGGCTTAAGCTCTTTCTCTTGGCTCTAGACGAGAAAAAGAGACCACGAGTATGAGTACATGGGTGCTTCTCCATTAAAATGCAAATTTGTGTTTCTGCTGAATAACTTTTTCATAATCTTGACTTTGATGGTAAGATTAGACTCGTTCGATTGTAAATTGTCCTTTTTTGTATAACAGTAGAAGCCTAAAAAAATGTATATTGATATTTTCTAACAACTTCTATCTTATTATAAATCTGAGAAGAAAACAAATATTGTAGCTATCAGAGTTGCAAAATTTGTAGTTTGCAATTTTATAAATTATTCATTATTTCTAACTATCAGAGTTACCTGCAGTGGCTCAGTGCAATAGCAACAATTGCGGTTACTAGAGTTACAAATTGCAGTAAGTTTAAATTGTGGCCGTTACACCTGCAATTATACTAAGGTTAACTACAAACTTTTCGTATATTTATGAACCTGCTATCCTTTTCAAGGTATAAATTACCGAGTACAATAATTGAAGTTTGCTAGTATTAAACACATCCAGACGTAACTTTAACAATAAAAGATATTTGGTGAGGTGATTTTCATTACAAAAGTATGTCTTTCTTTTGTTTAGCAAACTCTGCGGTAGTGAATATTTTACTATTAAACTTACATTGTTTTCATGTAAATAATGTATAAAAAACAATAGATGCCTAAGATTTTTAAATTACCACAGATGTTACACCAAATTTACGAATTTTTTCAGACGCGTTAAATTTTAATTCATCAAACTGTCAAAATATTTCACTTTTACAAAAGGTGATGAATTTCGTTCAAAAAATCATACCACTGAAGTGAAATTTGAATAGAAGATACACTTTATCTCAATATAATTCAGACTCAAACTAAAGGCAAAAGTCAATGAACTGCAAAAATGATATACAATCTAGTTAAAACCTTATAAAGTACATCGAACTATTTTAGTTGGTGTTGATTTATTTATTACAATTAGTAGAAGATTCTCTTTATTTAACTCATAGCACTTTCAAGAAATAATAAAATTGTATGCATCAACGTACAATACTTTACAGCATAACACGATTCATTAACGACGAAATCCAACAATTTCATAAAAATCACCCCTACGTAAACCGCACTACTGCAATCGTTACAACTAAAAAGTCACCTCGCATCACACCCACCAAAACACCCCACAAACTCAACTTTGCGTTACACACATGTCCCATCGCGACGCCGTACACCCAATACCCCCGCTAAAAGGGCTTCACGAGTACGAGCAAGGATTTCTCCTGCAGCGAGTCGAACCCAATCTGTCGCGCCGCGGAGCTTTTTAGCATCTATCATTCCGCGTGGCCGCTCGGCTCGCTCGCGCGGATGACGCGGAAAACACGAATCTCTCTCTCTCTCTCTCTCTCTCTCTCTCTCTCTCTCACGTGAAAGTCTGCTTTGTTGGAGCACGACGACAAAGAGGAAAACGAGCGAGGAGGTGGTTGTTTGAGAAATAAGATACGGGAAACGTGGATGTAGGGGTGGACGAAGGCGGGTGGAAGTCAAAGTGAAACGGAGACGGGCCGTTGGCGGATGGACATCGTCAAAGAAAACTGCGCGGACGCGCAAAACACAAGCCCCCTCCCCGAGGTTTTTAAGGGGCCACGGTGAAGCCTTTTTGCAGTGGATTTTGTTGGAAGGTTTAACGTGCGGGGAAAACGGTGATTTATTCTGCTCTGGGAAGTGGCGGTAGTTCTGTATTTTATCAATATAATTAGATTCGTAAAAAGTTGTCACTTTTTCAAAATCATGCTATTATATACTTATTCTTCTCTTTACGTTGAGGCTGTTTACTTTCACGCTTACATATTTATGGAGATTTTATGGGCGGTGAGAAGGTTTTTGTATTGGATTTATTTTGTCGTTTGAAACTTATTTTACTGTGGGAAAATATTACGTTATATTGTAATCGAAACCAGTGTTAGTTATATGTTTTATAAAAGTAGTGCTTTCATAAAATATTGTTCTGTTTTATTATATATATAATAATCTGTATAATAATTTGTATATATATATATATATACAAAATTCGTAAATTCGAATGTTTACTTGTATGTATAAAATAATTTTCTAGAGAGTATTGAAATATATATTTATTTGAATTTACTAAATTATTTTATATTTATATTGTTTCTTTTACATTATAAAGTTTAGTGTTTAAAATAAATTATCAAAGAGACAAAGTTAAATAGAAAAAGACTGATGGTGGAACTACAGAAAAAGATGGGAAAGTAATGACGAAAAGAAAGATAAAACAAAAGTGGAGAAAAGCGAAGCGTAATATTGTCACGGACAAGTAAACACTTTCAATCAAAACGTTGGTCACAGAAACTACAGTTTGATAGAGCTGAAAGGAAGGGAATGTATTTTTTCTTTGTTTTAAAATATGGATTTATAATTCGTACATGATCTATATTACTTTAAAAGTTAGTTATGAAACAATTAATATTATTCTTAACAATCTTCTATAAATATATTATATTGCAACGTAATAGTACTATATAACATAAAAAATACATAAATTATATAAATAAGAAAATTATAGTTTGTGAACTGCAAAACTACCTATATATAAAACATTTTCTGCAAGAAATAATTAAATTGATTATATTTAGTATAGGTATAAAATATAAATGGAATAATAAAATGATATTGCCTTTGTTTTCAGAAAACAAAATTATTATGTGGTAATTAAATTATATGTCTATTGTTTATTTATTTGATATTAATAATGTTTATGGTCCACCAAACAAAGATAATAATACTTATATGGCTTCTTTAATGCATATGAAAGGTTATTTACCGAATATTAACATAAAATGTAAAAAAAAATGTAAATGTAAATGTAAATGTATTAAATGTAAATTTAATTGTAATATTATACATTCTCTCTCTCTCTCTCTCTCTCTCTCTCTCTCTCTCTCTCTCTCTCTCTCTCTCTCTCTCTCTCTCTCTCTCAATCTCTCTCTCTCTTTCTTTCTCCCCCGAATGATCGATCTCCTGCCGAAAGCATCCCTTAAATTTTCATCCCCCACCGAACGAAATCATTCTCGCAAGAACTGCCCCAGTTCATCCTCCTTAATTTCCCGCTCCACTCTGACTCTTTTATGCTCGTTTATCTTCCTTCTACCTCCTGGGCGTACGAATATCTCGCAACGTTATATACAACTTAAGAAACGGCGCCTCGCAACACAAAGCATAACCCGAACGAAGGCGACGGCTCACTAGATAAAAGAGAAACGCAAATCTTTAAGAAAAGAAGAAAAAAAGGGTCCAGGAGGGAACAGTTAGTAGCAATAGATCTTGTCGCGCGTTGGCGCGCGATTGTGCGTTACCTTTGTAAAAAATGATATGCCAGAAATGCGTCTTTTTACCCTTTTAGCGAACTCGTAAAAGATGCGCCGCGGAATACGCTCACGCCTTCTCGGCCTTTTTCTTTACGTCTTCCACGTTGTTCTTCGCCTTGGACTTCGTTTTCTGAGTAGTGATGCGCCTCTTCTTTATGCAGCTGCGAAGTTTTTACGGGCGGTTATTAACTGAGTCCGCGAGTTCTTTGTTTCCTTGCATTAAGGTTGATTAGGGCGGGACTGGTGTGGGGCTTCTGTTTGGGTCGAGCATGTAAATGAGCTTTTAATGGAATTAATGAACGTTTGCTGGTGGATGGTTCGTTTGAATGTCGTGATGGTTTGAATGTGTCATGTTCACTGATGTTTATTATTTACAATTTATTTTGAATCGCACTTTGCAAATTTATGCAGGTAAATTCTATATTTTTTAGTGTTTTAAACGCTGTATTGATGTTAGTAACACTTTAATTAAAAAATATTTCTCATACATTCACGCTAAAGACATAGTTTTATTATTATATTCCCTAATAGAAAAATATACATTTATCGGAATTTTTGGTTTGTTAAGCTAGAAGCCTCGATTATAAACAGGGAATGTAGAAAAATAAATATTATTTGTTGATGAAGAGTGTACGAATCACTCAAAATGTTATAAAAATAGTTACTCATTTCCTAAGGTCCTATTAGAGTTATTAAAAGCATCTATATAATTTTCGTCCAAGGTCATGGGTATCATTTTTCTTTTTCATAGCGCCTTATTTAATTTCCTTTTCTAACAAAATGTCTGAAGGTATAGAGTTAAATCGTTTGTAGCTACTATATCTTTGAATGTAATAGTCTCTATTTGAATTTCCAAAGAATAATAATACTTATACTTTTGCCTTATAATGTATGATGAACATGTATTATATTTTTTTGGTTAAAAAGCAATATACATATAATATGTCTAATTTCAAATAATAGTCATTGTATATAAAATAATTTAATTCATTTTCAAAATGTAGATTATATATTAAACAATAAATTTTGCATCCAAGAATTTAATTGCATAGATAGATAGATAAGAGTTTTATTTCTGTTAGTGCAAAAAATAATAATAATAAAAAACTATAAATATTTAAACTACTGAAAATTGTAGGTCCTCCATGAATTGGCATATGAAATTCGTAAATGCTGCGAAGTTTTACGATTGACATATTTCCAGTACAAGTGCATGTCAAGCGAAATATCTTTATGAATATTGCAGAGTCTGAATCGTGTTGGAAACTTGAATTTTTTCCGATCATACGCCCGATTTGTCATTTTCTCGTAACGGTACATCTTTAAACTTTTAGCAAATTCAATGTCCACCCTTGCGCATTTGTCAAAGGTGATAATGAAATTTTTCAATAAATCATAAAAGATTTTAAACGAGATAAATGTATTTCGAATATTACCTTAAAATTTAAGTGATCTTAAGTTTCATGAATTATGTTAATTCCCCATTCCCAAAGATTTTATGTATCTTGCATTGAATGCTTTATAAAAAATTATTTTATTTTATTATTTCCCTGCAAAACATTTTTATTTTAAATATTAAAAAGATGAAAATATTTATGAATTAAAATAATATAAAGAAATAATTTTTAATTAACTACTTGATCGTAACATAATACATTGCTATATGCAAGATACTCGTATCGTATTAAACTCATTACTTGATAAATGAGTGTAGGCATTAGCTGAAAAAATATAATTTTATCGATGTGATGATTAAAATGTACATAGAATGAATTATTTCATTACTGTTTTTTTGCAATAATACTGTGACCACATAGATAAAATTATTCAAACAATACGTGAATTCATTTACTCTTGTGTTCGTAAATAAATCAACTTTGCTGCGCCATCACAATGAGTTGCTTGTCACAGCCGTCGATCCATGAACATCATTTGCTTTCGCTGCAGTAAATTTAAAGCATAGTGGTGGAAATGAACATTTAAAAATAATACTAAATTATTGTCTAGACACTGAAATAAAATGAACAAAAAACAATGTCAATGCAACCAATTTTATTAAAAATAACTTATTATTGTAAAGAAAACTAAATATAATTATGGTCATTTTAAAATGACTATTATAATTAAATTTATTATCAAAATCAGCATTTTAAACAAAAATACTTTTTTTCTATTGTATGGAAAAGTGTTAAAAGTTTTTGCTAATGAGAATAGCTATAACGACCTAGAAGAAAACTACCAAGATACTACATGCATTCATCATTACTTTGTAACTCAAAATCTATGATTTCGAATTTTGTAATCGCTTGATTTTCTGCAGTAAATTATTATATCAATCATATTTCGCTGTAAACTGGTTTAAATCTTCTTTTATTATTTTTCTAAAGATTGATTGTCTATAAAACTGTCAACAAAATTATTTTGCTATGTTCCAGCTTCAGAATATGCTTGTGTTCAATTGGATAATTTAAAATGATTCTATAGAGTTTAATTCTATATAAAAAAACATTTATAACTAGAACACACTGTAATGAAGAAACGTTATAATGTATTTAATGTATTTAAATAAATTTACTTGAATGTAATTTTAATGTTAGCTTTATTTTTATAGTCATATAATTGATATTTTTAACATCGCACTTTAACATAATACTTAATGTCGCTTAAAAATGATTTAAAATGCATTATATAGGTGTTTATTATATTACACAATAAATATAGTTTTTAAATGTCATCAATTCCGACAGATGCATTTCAGCAAATGGAAGCCAACTGAACCATAAACCGGCGCACGTTGGAGGGGCGCAAAGTGTCGGAAACATAATTTCATCAGTTGATATACCGAGAGAGGAGCATAAACAGGGACAGGTTACGATAATCGTCGCCGCTATCGATGACGCGCGAGGAGCTGCAACTGTGCCAATCGAGACAACCATGTTCCACGTGCGCATAACCCGCTTCCACTGCCAATATATTGATCTAATAAGCGTTATATACATTGCCGCGCGCATTGCGTATACAGTGCGTATCAGAAGTTCCGGAACGCCGTACTATTTCGTGTAAATCGCACTTTTGAAAAAATGCTTTGTACGGAATTTATGGAAATCATAGAATTGTTAACTGCGGATGTTTAATTTGACCCTTGACTCTGACTTACAGATAATATGAAGGTGATTTGTCAAATGGACACACGCATTTTTTACTCCGGAAATTACAAGAGGAAGCAATTTTGCGTTAGAAAACGTGGTCATGACCCTCAGTTAAGTTGTCCTAAAGGATTATGGCCACATTCACGAATGCGAAATATATTTTGAGATGTCTGCTACCGGTCAGATTTCTCATTGGTCAAGTATGGCTTGACTTTAATGTAACCTTCGGGTCAAATTTGACCAAGAGTCATGGCTCTTTCCATGTCTGCGATCGAACAGAATATCCTTACTGTTCAAGTATAACTTGACCTTCATTTGACCTGGTAGCCAATTTAACCCAGGACCAAGCATACATATTAACACGTAAAATGTTCTCCTATTTCGATTACTGGCGTTAATAATAAATATTTCTATTTCAAAAAATATATTAAACCTTCAAATGACTTTGACGATAGAGTCAAGAGTCAAAATGAAGGTCATAAATGTACTCATTCTCTACACCGCTTTTTCTCCAAGTGCTTTTTGCAGTAAATAAGTAATACACCGCTCCTGAATCTTTTGACACGCACTGTACGCACGACACATGCGTCTGATCGATCGACGGCCCGCATACGCATTCATCGATTTTATATTCTCTTCGCGCGGACCTTCTTTCTTTTTTCCTCTCGATCCTTTTCATTTCGCCGGCGTTGCTCGCGCTCGAAAGTTCCCGGGCGAGAGAAGCCGAGGAGTCGCGGCGCGATGCAGTTTCCACTGGTTCCTTTTTATGAGGACTAAGAAGGATGCGCTAAAACGCGGGATCTGACGCGTGAATCGCGGAAGTTACGAATATTAATGGATGAGCGCGATGCTCTCGCTCGCTGACGATTTGAATTTTAATGTGTCATGTACCGAGGCCGGTGTAAGACGCTCGAAGTGGTCGGCGAGAGAGAATTGAAGATATATAACGCTCTCTGTTCGTCGTGGTGATGATGCGAATAGTCATGGCTCGGGGAGGCGTAAATATTCAGTTGCTTGAAGCGTTATTGTGCTTTTAAGTTTGAAGGAGAATCTCTCGTGCTTTTCGCTGAAGAGTTTTTGATTGAGAAATTCTGAAATTTTTTTTCAATATTTTAAATGAAATACAAAGTACTTCTCTTTGAGAAAGCAAAAATAAATCAGTCTCTTTTAGAATGAATATACGCATTAATTGAGTAAATAATCACACAGTAAATAGTAAATTGTTTACTAAAAATGCAGAATGAAATTCACTATGTATATTTAGTGAAAATTTATTATTGTTGTATGACTATAGACTGAACTAGGGTTAATATTCATTCCGCGAGAGATTGCTTCCATGTTTTTCTTCTTTTATTATAGAGTTAGTGAAATCCCAATAAATATTTTTAAGAGTGAAAGGAACGACATTAAATATGACACTTTAAGGAAATATTCTTAGTTGTGACATTGTAAAGACTAGTGTATTTCATATTTTTATTTCTGTTCCTGCTTACTTATAACTTTAAAAATACTTATCGATCATTAATTAAATAATTTTATTTCGTCCATCTAAAGAATAATACAAATTTTAATTGCTTATATCTATATTGATATTTTAATATTAGAGAATTGAATTTAAATTGAAAGACATGTGTTCAAAATTAGGTCTCTTTTTAACTCCTGGAAATGGATAAAACTATAGAATAAAATCATTTAAGAATGCTAAGAAGATATTCTTCATACTTTGTTGATGATAGTCTACGTCATCCATAAGCAGCTAAAATATTAAGGATTTTTATAGTTTTAATTTAATAAAAATTGATGCATGTTAAAGGGTTAAGTCAAACCCATAGAGTAAGAATGTGAGAATTAAAAAAATTTTATCCCTCGTTTCTCACATTATTTTATAACAATTTGTGGTTACGACCTAAGTACGCGCCGTAAGCAAACCATCAACAAATTTCTAAACCCACATTATCCACGGAACATTTGTCTAATAAGTTTACCGCTTTACGTGTTTTCAGCTCGCCTAGACGCCGAGAAGGACGCGAGCGAGGCTCAGCTGATGTGGGGAGCGTGTCAGGCTCTAGTCAGGGCCGTTAAGGCCGCGCCACCGGGAACATCGCCCAAGGACGCCGTGAGGCCATTGGATCCGGAAATTAAGGCCATTGTCAAGACAGCGCGTAAGTGCATGGTCTCTTTCTTGTTTTTTTTGTAGAACGTTACCGTATTTAAAGAGCATCCCTCGATGGATGATTAGTCTGTAGTGCAGGTATTTAAATTTTTCAAGTAATTTGAAGGTCGAGTTGAGGGATGCACAGTAAAAGGGACTAACGTCACGGGCATAATTGTAGATCATTTGGTTTTAAATTATTATTATAAAAGCTTATTAATTCATTTATTCATTTTAATCAAGTTTTTTTTGTTATTGTACAATAATTAATAAAAATACGAATTTTATTTATTTTAAAAATTTGTCATAAATAAGAACAAGTTACTTAGTTATAGGAACCTTTTTACTTAATAGAAATACACACGTGAAAAAAATGAAATATTGTTGAGAAAATTGGAAAAAGAAACTTCTTATATGAAGAACGAATGTAGCTTATCTAGAATCTCGCAGATCCGTATGACCTTTTGAGGTAGTGTTTTGTCAGAATAAGAAAAATTCTATGAACGTGCTAGCGCGCTATGCGCAAAGAAAAGAAGTAGTTACTTTTAATAAGAAAAAATATTACTAAGAATAAAAGCGGTTTCAAAATATTTGTAAAATTTGTTTTTAAAACACCGTCCTTTTTGCTGTATACGCTTCAGACGAATCAGTTAGACTTACTAGAGAAATCGAGATAATTTTAGGTCCTCGTAATTTCAGTATTTATTAAATATTTATTTTTTACTATCTGAATGGAATTTCCGAAAAAAATTGAAATATTGACATAATTTAAAATTTTTTAAATAATTCACTTACACTATCTAAAGCTCAATCTTCTTTCCTTACTTTTATAATTTATTCCAACTCTAGCCGAACAAAAATACTTCCACGACTAATTTCCGTACTTAAAAACACAGGCATTCAACCACGCGCCGGTATTTGACAGCCCGTGGATAACGCAAGCGACCACTATACCTCTAAACCTCATATGAAAAGAAATAAACAAAGGCAATTAACAGCGCACAATAAAAGTAAACCCTCCAGACGCGCTCTCGCGCCCACTCTTGTATATATAAGCGAAAAAGGTAACGCAGCGCGCGCTCGTAAAAAAAAGAACGAGAGAGCCTTAAATTTTTCTCCGTGTGCTCTCGCACGCGCCGTTATTTTTTTCGAAAACAAAAGACTTCGTTCGTCTAATCGGCGCTAAAGAGATATAATGCCGCGCGAGGCGAGAGGCCGGACCGTTTTATGTCACACGCCGCGGAAATTAAATTTAGGAGCGTAATAAAGTGTGGGAGGGGGCGCGAAGGTGAAAACGAGCGCGAGGAGATGATACGCGCGACTGCATGCAGCGGACTTTTCTCGAGGATTGTGATTATGATTGGGGAGGTGTATCGCGCGAGGAGTATCGGGATTTGTTGTAGAGCAGATCTGTGGAGGATTGTTATATGTGAAATTAGAATTGATACGAAAAGAATTTTCGGATGAAATTTTATGATATTTTCTATTATTTTTATAAAGTAAGTCACCGTGAAATTTTACCGTTATTAGTAATGTAAATGTAATATTATAGATGTAAACACAAAGTTTTGTAAAATTATTGTTACTAGAGAAAAATATTTACTGTAAATAGGCCATATTGGATGTATCTTTTTGAAATTCGTAATTTGAACTGCAGATTTGTCATTTAGCAACCTAAAAAAACTTGTAACCATTTTCTAGATCAAACATCTAATTCTCAATATAATTTTCAAGTATATTTAAGTTGTCCTCATTAAATGCACTTTTTTGAATTTCATAACTCGGACTTCGTATTTATAATCAGCGATCTTGGTAAACGACACGATAAAATTGATACAGTAAAACGAGGGTTGAAAGGCGTTTGAGTTATCCCGCAATTAGGAAATAGTACATTACGATACGTGTTACCGAAGTAGGGCGCTAAACGCCGTGCTATGAAGGACTACTTTCGACACGAGTATTGTATACTATTTTATAGCACTGCTTGCTTAAATCCGCTGTCACGCCTAACCGTGCCTTTTTTTACAAGATAATAAAAAACAATTGTTTCAATTTTTTTATATGTTTTTAATACCTTCTTATAGTGTACAAAGAAATTTGTTTTAAGTTTATTTTGTTATGTTTTATTATTTTTTTTACGGCCAAAGTGGACATCCAAAAAGAAAGGCAGGTGGCTGGTCATGGCGATAGCTGCAGTTTGGGTTGCCTGAAATAGAAAATTCGAACGGATTATTGTTCTGTAGGCTTGTCATTCTCGCAGGTAGCAGATTTAGACATTTTTATTGAAAAATAACAAAATGGCGCCTTTATGAAAAAAATTTTTTTTTGTACACTATAAAATGTCATTAAAAACATATAAAGAAATTGAAACGATTGCTTTTTATTATCTTATAAAAAAAAAATTGCACAAAAATAGTTAAAATTTAGGCGTTTACACAGGACTAACCGCTTAAGCAGTCCATAAGTGCGGATTTAGGCCACACAGTGCTATAAAGGAATATTTTGGACATATATTCGAGTAAATATGTAGATATGCAACTATTTAAGTATAATATAACCTTTGTGAAGTACTCATCCAAATTAAGGTGATGCTAAACCCTCTCGTTACCGTAAAATACGGGGAAACACTTTTTTCATTCAATATTTAATTTTGAGAAAATATCTCTTTGAAAAGTTGTTGTTTTTGAGTAGGACAATAACGTTTCATAGAGATATTTACTCAAAATTAAAAATAAAATAAGAAAAGTGGTTTCTCATATTTGTCGGTGACTGGTAACTTTAGCATCACCTTAAATACCAACACGAATTAAGAATCATAAAATATGTTCTGTCTATCATTTTATTTGAATATTCAGTCACACATGTGTTGCATATTAAAAACCTTTTCAATTTTATACATTTTAATTACTAATACAAAACCGACATCTCATAAATTTATTAATGATTTTCTATTGTAGAAAATATAGCATAGCCATACTTTTGATATCCTGTTTCTTTCCTATTATCCGAAATCAACAAACAAATATATTATGAATAATGTCATTCAGTTAATTGAATAAAATTCCATCGAATTGTTAGATAATTTTAGTAATTATAACCTCAACCAAATCAAATACAATTCATAATTGGAAAACTCGCCTCAGCCCCAAGGCTCAGTTATCTAAATCTACGATCACAGAAAAGTTGCACAATTTCAATTTCCACAATAACACCTTTTCCGTATATATTTCTATTCTCGAAATATAAAAGTCGATCGATACGGTCGATTGCAATACGTAATATAGTAACTTGATCGGCGCGAGTTAAATTGTACATGGTCCGAGAACGCGATACAGCCCGGAGATTCGAAGTCCGGGGAAGCGCAACGTTGAGATACTCTCTCGTGCCCGTGGGATTACAAAATTTATTTCGGGATTTCAGCCAAAAATGACGTCTTCGTGACGGCCACGATCAAGGGAATCCCAGAGGAGGCAGTGAAACGTGGCGTGTACCCCGAGGACGCTTTGAGGGAGAGGTTCCTGAAGGTATGCATTTACACGTTTAAGGATATTATCGCTGCTGCGGGCTAAATTGATTTCTGATTTCGGTCGATTTATGTCGCTTAAACAATTCCTATATACACTGACGTGAAAGTATTTGTATAATTATTATACAAATCTTGTATTTAAAAAATGAATAAGTAAATAATGAACTTTTCAATCTGTGAAAATATTTTTTTCATCTTCTCGTAAGAAATTTCGTATTCTCGTAAGAAAACTGTTCTTTTTTATTACGCAAATTTTATTACTCAAAAACTCAAATTTTTTCAACTTCATATTTGTACGCAAAATTGCCCATACAAAGAAAAATATTTCATACATTTTGAAAACAGGTAAAAATAGATTGAAAAATTATGATGCAATATTAAATTCAAGCGAAAACACTTTATTTAAAAAATACTTTAACAGTACCTAATCATTCCTACATTAATGGTAGTATGAAAATTGTTTTGTAATTTGTAATTTTACACAAATTTCACTTGTATAAAAGTAACAATTTTCAGGTTACACTAAATGACTTTTAAACTTGATTTATAAAATACATAAGTAAAGTAATTTATTAATATTAGTGTAATAAAATTTAATATTATACTTACCGCATCACAAAAGTATATTTAAAATTCATTATTCTCATTGCGAACTAAAATTACAGATTAATATGGCATCTATATTCTAATCTGCATAATCTATAATCATATATCCGGAAATATGCATTAAAATTAAAAGGTTAAGCCGTCAAATGTCGTGTCCTTATTATTTCTGGGTTTTGTTGCATTCTCTCATGAAATATTCAATTTTCAATTATTTGCATTTTCCTACCCTCTACTTTCAATCGAAAACCATTGATTTCGAAGTAATTTGATTGAAAGCTGCACGGATTATGGAACGCGCACAATTGCTAAATTATTCAGCTCCATATAAAAGCTCATTGAATTTAATGCGAGTCGCGAAATCGTCGGCACCAATCGCTCATTTTGGGCATCACAAATAGAAAATCCACATCGAACAAAAACGAGGCTATTAACGAAAAACACATAAATCAAAATGGATTTCCCAATATATTGAATATCGTATTTAAGTTTGTAATGTTATTGATATCGGATCAATATTTAAATGTATACGCATTTTTATTAATATTTTATTATCACAACTAACCCTAAATTGCCCCCAAAAACTGACTCCATTCACTCTAAAATTGTTAGTGGTTTATATATTTGAATTTTTCTAAACAGTTATATAACGTATGCTGTTTTAAATAAATGTAAATATTAGCGTACAAAATAATATTATTTAAATATCTTTCAATGTAAATAAAAATGGAGAGATTTCACAGAATATCTCAAAATTTATATCAAATCGAATATATGTACAACTCATTTCTTCTATTTTAATACTACTATTATCCTTTCCACTCTGTACATACGCATACTCAATAACTGGCTTATAATGCTTTACTTTATCACAAATAATGATTAGAACAGTTCTATTTTACAGTTGCCCTATGCACACATTTGTTCGAAATATAGTTTTTAAAGTTTTAAACAACCTATAATTAATTCTACAAAAATATTACGTATAGTAGTTATTATATTAAACTATAGGAAATGAATCGTGTAAATATCTGTATAAAAGAGACAAATTACAATTTAATAAAAGATGGGCTTTTTATTTCTACAAAAGTATCTTTGCCTTACAATAAATTATACATTTCAATATTCGTGATGTTTATCATCGAATCGTAATACCTATATTATTTTGTATTTAATAATAAAGGCTTTTTAGCGATCAATTTAATTTGTTAATAAAAAACTAAAATAGGACTGTAACTTTTTTTGACCATTTAAAAATGCTACAAAGTGAAAAAGTAGATAAGCACAATCATATATCTACAATAAATATTTTAAAATCATTTATTTATAAAAGTCATTTTCTGTACAATTACAATTATCATGAATTCTCTACTTCTCTTCTGTTCAATAACATCAAAACTACATAAATATCAAACAAACAGGTGCACATAACCACCAAACCGAAACCCCGCACCCCCATAATGCAATTATCTCAATAAACCCCCCTTCATCGCAAAAACTCAAACCACCATCTCCCCGAAAAGCAAAAAAAGAGAGCACGAACCCAGCCAAAGAAAAGACGAAAGCTGCGAAGCAGCTGACAATAAAACCCAGCCAACTCCCGCAGCAGCAGTGGACATAAAAATACCACTTTATCTCTCTCTCTCTCTCGCTGCAAAGGAGAAATTTAATAAAACCCCTCGACCACATCTTGTCTTTGCGCGGCAGGTGGAGCAAATGGCGCGTAAGCTGGCGCTGGTGCCGGCCGAGGGCGCCTCGCTGCCTGTCTACCTGCTCAGCTATCTGCAGAGCTTCCTGCTGGTGAAGGCGGTGAGCCCGATACCGAGGAACGAATTGGAGGACCAGCCCATCGACGTCGAATCACTCAACACCTACGAAGTCCTTCAGCGCGCCAGGTACGTCAGCGCTATTTTTTATGTGTGTGTATATATATATATATATATATATATATAGTATAGATCATACGCTTGCGTCCTCTCGAAAAATCTCTAGTGCGGAATAGGATATATATCCTATACGGGTAATTTCAGCCAAGTTTTACAAAACGCTGCGCGGGGGGGGGGGGGTCGACGATTGTTACCGCCGATTTTTTCTATGAAAGTACATTAGAAAACAAGGTTGTTCATAAATTTTCAGCCCTATAGGTGCCACCTGTGGCCCTGTAGAATGTTATTAATTTTAAAAAATCGCTAAAAAGTGGCTAATTTAAAAACATTCTCACAACTTTGCATTATGAAAAAAAAAAAAAAATTCTTCTGAAATCTGTCGGTAATTATGTTAAATTTGAGAAAAAAATATTCCCATGACATATATATTTAAATAGCGGAAATGGCTCGAACAGTAGTAGACACCAAAATCAATGGTTTTTTGGTGATTTTCAATCGGTCTCCATTCCATCAGCTTTCAGGCGATTTAGGCTAAACACCTTTCAAAAAGTTCGTTTTGGATAGATCTTCAATTCTACACGTCGATTTTTAAGCGTCGCGCGACGTTCGTTTATAATGAAATATAACGGTGCCGTCTTATTCGTTGCAGCCGCGCGAACGTCAGTCGCGTGCAATGCGGCTTAGATGACTCCTCGCTATGTAATCGAGACTTCTGTCTCGTTTTTGGCAATGTGCGAGACAAAGTGGACCGTGCACAGGTCGTCGGTGCAGCGGCTAGCGCAGGTATACGCACGTGCGTCGGGAAGGGAAGCATATTGCGTGTAATTATGCTCGATTTCAGCCAAATCTGAAGTTAGAAAAAAAGTCACAGCTCCGAGACAAAGCCTAGGGGCAGAACGAAACTTTAGGGTGGTTTTCTACTATGTTTGAGCTAACTTTTAGGCCTGGTTAGGTTAAGATTGGTACATGTAGAACCATTGATTTTGGTGTCTACTGCTGTTCGAGCCATTTCCGCTATTTAAATATATATGTGATGGGAGTATTTTTTACTCAAATTTAACATAATTACCGACAGATTTCCGAAGAATTTTTTTTTTTTTTCATAATGCAAAGTTGTGAGAATGTTTTTAAATTAGCCACTTTTTAGCGATTTTTGAAAATTCATAACATTCTACAGGGCCACAGGTGGCACCTAGAGGGCTGAAAATTTATGAACAACCTTGTTTTCTAATGTACTTTCATAGAAAAAATCGGCGGTAACAATGGCCGACCCCCCCGCGCAGCGTTTTGTAAAACTTGGCTGGAATTACCCATATATATATATATATATAGCGTATGATCTATACTGTGTTTATTTAAAATATGAGAGGGATGCTATGATATGGTTGTATTGGTAGGCGATTGAGAATACAGCTGGTCAGGTGAGAGTAGTTTGTGAGCAGTACATTTTAGGTGAAGTTTACTCGAACTTTGAATTTACATTTTTGTCAGTTAAACTGTGTGCCAGCAATTGATTAAAGGTTTTCTACTACTACAAATGTGTACGCGATTGCACAATTGAATAACAATGACTTTAAGAATAATTTAATCGTAATTTCTTTTTGCCGGACTACGGCTTGCCGGGAGGGTTATGTGTTTACTACTCTATGTAAGGTTTGCATATTGTCTCCCAGTTCCTAAACTACTAAACCGATTTCGATAAGTCATAAGTCATCACGGCGCGCTCCGATCAAGTTTAAATAAAAAGATCTTGCACCTCGCGAGTTTTTTTATAAATCATTCCTGGGATATCTTCCGATGATTTTAAGCCTAAAATGAAAATAATCCCTAGAGGGATTTTCAAATAAACTCGATATTTGATCATTTTCGTAGGTTATCGTGACTATTTTCTATATTGCATCTTGTATTTAGATTTCTTAGGTTTTAAAAATATATTTCAACATCAGAAATAAGTTTATAAATGCTCAATAGGTATTACAAATTTTAAATTCATAAAAATTTTCAAAACCGTATTCGAATTATCAAACTTTGCGATCATTTTATTACATTAAAAAAATATCTTTATTATGTACAATAATTAAAATGAATGTAAACTATTATATTCACATAAAGCACGTTGCAACCTCTCTGCATATTCTGGATGGTTCTTAAAAACTTTATATTTCTCCCACACAGATTTGAAATCAGCATGGACAGATTCCATAGCCTGTTCACTATAAAATCCAAGTCCCGTCTGAACTTCTTCGCAAAAGTCAGGCACATGAAAAAATACTGCATGAATTTTGGGCGTTATTGGTACATTTAAATGTAAATAACTTTGCTTGAAGGCATTAATCTTATCTTTGAAAGATGGGTCAAGATTTTTTCCAAAGCAGGCATGTACAACATTTTTGAAGTGCTCAAAAGCATTTACATATTTCAAACATCCCAAATTGTGATTTCGTGAACGCAGGAAATCAAGTTTGTCTAATAATATCTTGCACGAATTGCCATTAAAACTTGTATTACCTTGACGTATATCACGAGTGACATGGCATGATTGTGCCCATAGAAGAGCGTCTTTCTCGAATTCAGCCAATAAGTGTCTATACAATGTATTTACTACACCTAGCATCAAATGAAGTTCAGGTGGAGGTATTATCTGAAGAAATGTTTTGTCTACATCAGTTGATAAAAGAGGCGGATGAATACAATTTTTATGATTCTTCGCATCTTTTTTGACAGATCCGGCTTGATGCCAGTTTATATAATTTTGAAACGTATTATTTTTCGATGCGAAACACCAAGTGCAGGGGTAAAAGCTGCTATGCGACATGATGCCAACCATAATATTAGCAAGTTTTAAATCTGTCGCAATAGTTCCCTGAAAGTTGTTTATTTTTATTGCAGACCACAGCTGCGATACATTTTCATAATTTTCTTGAGAACTGTTTGCTAATGCTAGTATCAATAATTTGTTAACACCTGAATCTTTAAACCGTTTAGCAGAAATACCATCTTCGAACTTTTGCCGGTGTCTATTTAGCTTTTCATTTTCTGAAGTAGATTGAATGGATAAACATATCCTCAGAAAACCCCCTCCCCGTCAATACCAAACTTCAAGTGAAATTCAGACAATGAGCGTTTTTCTTTAATGTGTTCTATTAAACCATCAAGATTTGTGCAGTAAGCGACTGTTTCGGCTGCAGATGAAACTTTATCAGCCTTGACGTGAACAAAGTCAAAGTTTTTAGTACCAAAATAATCATCAACTCAGTGACTTTTAATTGATAGTTTTTTTTTCAAATGTGGTTCCACGACCTTAGCATTTTTCGTAGCTACTCGTAAAGCTGTAGCAATCGCAAGTGTCTTCGTTTGGCTCAAATGTAAACTCGTCTGGATTTTTAAAAAATCGTCAGCAGAAAAAAGCTCAGGTTTGCTTAAAGCTTTGTTATTCTGTGAACCAATAGCAACTTTAAGAGGCTTACCGCGTGTTTGAGAAAGTGATAGAGTTGTAGTATTTTGTGTATTTTCTGTAATCATTTTGCGTTTAAGCAAAGACGAAATTACTTGATCTGTAGCTCTTGGGCTTGTTTGCATAATGTTTTCAGTCAAATTCTCCAAGCGTACGGTAAAGTTACATTTATGAGATTTTCCTTTTCCCAACAAAAGAAAAGCAGTAACTACACCGGCTTTCAACGGAAGGTGATTTTCTTTCATCTAGATTAAAATTGTATTATTATATTGTAGTTATTATAACTAGAAAAAGATATGTTTTAATAGCTTACTTGGAACTTTTATATTTGTCACATCAACAAGTATTCCATGTCGCTGAGGCATAACATTATTCTTTGCAAAGTTTGAAAATATTCCAGGAGGGGGTTTTCTCGCAAGCTCACAAATATGACGATTTTCATCGTGTGTTCTTGCCTTCGGCATTTTTACTAACCGTAAAATCAGCATAAGTTTATTTATCGCAGCCATGGCAACGGAATACCAAATTTATCCTCGATGAAAGAAAAAAAAAAGAAACTTCGAGCGCACAGAAAAATATTTGAAATAAGTAGTTAAAAAATTTAATTTTTGAGCAGTATTTAAAAAAATTTATATGAATTTTAAAAGTTTAATGAGTATTAAGAATTTATAAACTTATTTCTAATATTGAAATATATTTTTAAAGCCTAAGAAATCTAAATACAAGATGCAATATAGAAAATAGTCACGATAACCTTCGAAAATGATCAAATATCGAGTTTATTTGAAAATCCCTCCAGGGATTATTTTCATTTTAGGCTTAAAATCATCAGAAGATATCCCAGGAATGATTTATAAAAAAACTCGCGAGGTGCAAGATCTTTTTATTTAAACTTGATCGGAGCGCACCGTGTCATTTGATAGTAGAGAGTATAATACAGTATACTATAATGTATAATATAGTATAGTATAATATAGTATAGTATATTATAGTATAATATAGTATAGTATAATATAGTATAGTATATTATAGTATAATATAGTATAGTATAATATAGTATAGTATATTATAGTATAATATAGTATAGTATAGTATAATATAGTATAGTATAATATAGTATAGTATAGTATAATATAGTATAGTATAGTATAATATAGTATAATATAGTATAGTATAATATAGTATAATATAGTATAGTATAATGTAATATAGTATAGTATAGTATAATGTAATATAGTATAGTATAATATAGTATAGTATAGTATAATATAGTATAGTATAATATAGTATAGTATAATATAGTGTAGTATAATATAGTATAGTATAGTATAATATAGTATAGTATAGTAGTGTCGATTTCTTCAATACCTTCAGAGAGCCGTGTACGCTGTACACTTGACTTTTGGGCGCTTTTTGTACCTCTCTGTTCGACTTTCAAGCGGTCACGTCTCTCTCTGTCTATCCTCTCTCTCTCGCTCTCGCTCTCGGCGAATTTCGTGATTGGGATTTCTCGATCCTGCATCCAGAAAGCTCTCTCTGCGCGCTACGAATAAAAAAGTCGCCGTTGAGAAATGCTCGCGAGACGCCGCGAATACAGAAACGCCTTGCGCCCACGAGATCGTAGAACGCTCAAGGGATATGCGTATCGTAGCTTTTACTTTTTATAAATTGCGCTGGTATAAAAGTTGAGATGATTATTTATCTTACTAGGTAAATAAATAAAGTTAAAGAAGATCGTTAGAAGGAGGCAAATACTTCACATCATAAATGATGATTTTGGAGAAGAAATAAAAATCAAAGTTTGTAGATAATATAAAATCTGTAGTATATCCTAGGAATTTCATGGATATACTAGGATATATACAATATAAAATTGCTTTGAATTTTGGTAACTATTGTTCAATATTATAAAATAGACTAGTAACAAAAATGTATACGACGAATAAAATAATTAGTTAAAAAAAATAAAAATAGTTTAGTGTACATTCCTGATTTGTCTATGATTAATATTTTTCATAAAATATAACACTATGCCTCGGTTTTTGCATTGTATTACTGTCTACCAAAATAGATTAAAATATAATTATGGAGTTTTCTGTATGCAGTTAGCTCCTTAATTTTATATTAAGCCTTAAATTTACCAAAACTATAGTCTGTGCCACTTTACGCGCCTTAGTACTTTTGGACAATTATATTAAATCGTGACCCTTCTGAAAATTTTATTTACAAAATGATGTTGTTTCTGTAAAAAAGGACGCAAAAATGTGTGAAAAATGTAAAAATATGTAAAAAGGAAGAAAAAGTATAAAATAAAGGTAAAAGCGTGATGGAATTTGGATTATTAGTTACATAATTTACAAACAATCTTTTACAGAAATAATTTTCACTAGTTTGTCAGTGTTAATAAGTATAAAATTATGTACAATTATATAAAATTATGTAAACATAGGGTAACTGTACAAGTTACTGTGCTACTTAATGCAACTGCCGCGATTTTCGTTACAATAAACAGTTTTGTAAATCTTATTTTTACCTCTGAAATCGCTTAAATTATACTTTGCTATTTCCTGCTCTCATACATATTATTTTCAAACATAAATATTAAAAAACAATCAAGCTATCAATTAAGGTGGAAAAAGCAATTGCTTGCATCAATTGCTGTGCTTTAGAAAGCGTCATGATTGAGTTACAAGAGAATTTTATTTCAAACGCTACAATCACCCACCTGAAAATTACTTAGACCGTGCAATCATGTACACAGACACACACACACGCGCACACACACACCTACGCGTTCTCACTCAACAACCACGAGCCTTTAGCGCCCTTTTCGATCTTGCAAATCAACGCGGACAAGACAAACACACACGAAGTGGGGGACGACGCGTGCGTTTGCCCGTTCCCGCTTCGAAACTCTGCTCCACGAGCCTGCCGAACATTTCTTCGTGAGCCCATTAGCCACATCCCCCTGATAACGGCGCACAAAGCCAATTTTGCGTCGTGGCGCGTGCTCCTTGTCCCGCGAAAGCTGAAGCTTGCTCGCGAGGTGCTCTGCTTTGTATATAATATATAAGCCCCTCGTTTTTCATCACCCCTTTCGCGAAGCTTACCGCGCGGACGAAGAGGTGGGTGTTGTTAGCTCAGCGGCATATTTTGTTGCTAATTTGTTACTTCGAGATATTACAGAGTCGTTGATACCCTAAATCAACGCCTAACTCCTCAAATCAACCCCCATTGTAGTGCAGAACAATCAAACCGGGGAATACATACACAGTGACCAATGCACTAGTGCATATTTTTCTGCTAATTTGTTGCTGAGTTTATATGCCACAAAAATATTTTTGTTTTCAACCCTATTTTTCACAGATTAACTGCATAAATAAATCTATTTAATAAAGTATATAAATAACGTCTATTTAATATTTTATGTTTGTATGCCTTATAAGTACAAATAAGCAACGTTTTCTATTTTTTGTTGATGAAATCCTGACTCGTCTGGAATCCAAAATTTTATACAGGTATGGGTATAATTAGGTCTCTACAACAAAAAGGTAAAATTATTATTAATTTTTGTAATATTGAACATAAGTGCGTATACATAAGAACTTACGTAATAGCTCGCGAATTATTTTCTATAGAATGGCCATTATCTAATGTAATATAAATAATAAATTATAGGATTAATACTCGATTATAATCTTTATTGATAATAGAGAATTTGCATGATCTATTAAATTAATATTTAATGATTAATACAATTGAATGATTTAAAAGCTTAGGTATGTGAAATTTTATAAATACAATCAGAAAATGGTATATATACAAACAATAAATGAAAATGTATATCTGTGGCGAACCGGAAAAACGACCTAAGTCCACTTTTTTGAAAATTGAGATTTGAGCGATTTTATTATCCTTGCATAGTATATTTTCAGATAAAACTGAAAAAAAATCAAAATAGTGTAAAAATAAGTGATCCTATTAACTATGTATGATTTTTTTAATATTAGTTTAAATGTTAATTAAAAACTTTAAACCTTAATATATCAAAAATATGAAAAGTGGACTTAAGTCGTTTTTCCGGCAACCCACACATATAAATATGAATTCTCCATATACGCCCGGTTAAAAAAAAGAACATACTGTTATCCCCTACTTAAGAAGTATATAACTATATTTCAATACTTTATAAATGGAAAACACGCATGTTTTTAAAACTTTTATTCTCTAACTGTCATGAATGAGGCTTTAGGTCTGTGCTCGTGTATCTTAGCTAGGGCGCACAAGTCAAGTGTAACCGGATGCACACGTGATTAGGATCCATATCGACCCTCTTTTCGACCACGAAATGCATCTTCTAAGCGCAGCATTTTCCGAGCGGAAAATCACGGGCTAAAATATTATTTTGAAAGCGAATAGCGTAGCGTATAAAATAATAACTTTTTACATTTTTTAAACATCGTAATATAGTTTTATAATTTAAATAAAAATTTTGTTCAAAAGAATCAAGTCGATAGCTTGATTCTAAATGCAGTTTTAAATATACTGTTGTAATAATAATATTTACATATAATACGATAGTTTTAAGTACTGAAATATGAATGTTTATTCACTAATTACATTTTAGATTCTAGACATTTTTATACTGAAACCTTTTTAGTCAAACTTTAAATTTAAGTAAACCTAAATTAATATTAACTTTAAATTCATCACTTATTCTCATTACCACTATTCATTAATCTTATACTATTTTAACCATGTGTACACTTTCATTAATTACTATAATTGTAATATGGGTTTTAACAAAAATAATAACTATATAATATAACTATATATATTATATATATATATATATATATATATATATATATATATATATATATATATATATATATATATATATATATAGAAAGTAAATATTTTCACAATATTATCATGAATGGTTTTTTTATGAAATAAGTATTATATTTTAAAATCATTTAGTAAATAAAAATATAATGAACATTAATATTTTATGTTAATATTACGAAAATCAAATGTAAAATGTGAAAGATAGAGAAGGAGCAAGAGAGCATGCGTGAGAGAAGATCTCCTTTCTCTCTCTAAAAAAGCTCACCACACCGAAAAAAGGCCCGAGCGCCAAAGCCTAGTTGCGCGCGCTTCTTTAGCGACGCCCTCTGAGGACCTTTTTACCCACACCCTCTCTTCTTATTTCGCTGTCTTAAGCATTAGCCTAATGAGAGGAAAAGCGCGTGGGAGGAGAAAAGGAAGGAAGCGTTCTTCGCTATTCGTCCTTGCTCACCCTCACCCCGCTCGCTCAACCCTTCAGCATAGGCGAGATACGGCGGAAAACTGTTTAAAAGGCACTGGTCCGCGGGGTCTCACTAGCGCTAGCTGGCCCGACCCCGGACAAGCTATTCGCTCACCAGCATTCGCTCGACAAGCACCTCAGGATCAGTATCTTTTCCTGTAAAGCAATCTTGTGTCTGACTCAGAGTATCTCACTCGCCGAAGCGCCTCAGGAGCAGTATCTGTTCCTGTAAAGGAAAGCTTGAGCCGAAGTAAGAGTAAAAACGTCTCACTCGCCGAAGCGCCTCCAGAGCAGTATCTGTTCAGGTAACGCAAGGCTTGTACAAGACAAAATAGTAGAAAGACTTAGCTTGCTCTAGCAACCTCTCGAGGCAATGTGCCTCTAGTATCGCTAAGCTTGCTACAGATCTTTGTGGACAATTATATTGACAAATACTAGACTCAAATATTCGAGTAGACAGTTGTAAGTCGAAAACCCACAAAATCTCCATTGTGTTAATAAATATTTCGGGTTAAAATACCCAAGACTCAAAATAAACTATTTAACGATTTTGTCTTAATAAAATACCCAAGACAAAATAAATATTACGGGTTAAAATTCCCAAGACTCAAAATAAATATTACAGGTTAAAACACCCAAGACTCAAAATAAACTATTTAACGATTTTGTCTTAAATAATAGAACTTCAAATTAAACATCCGAAAAGTAATTATATTTTATTTACAATTTTTGTACCGATTATATTAAGCTATTTCTTGTATAAAATCCTTTTAATAAACAGATTTATTAATAAAATTACCTAATATATGTACACACACGCACGCACGCACGCACGCACCCACCCACGCACGCACGCACGCACGCACGCACGCACGCACGCACGCACGCACCCACCCACGCACGCACGCACGCACGCACGCACGCACGCACGCACGCACACACGCACGCACGCACGCACACACACACACACACACAATCGAACGCAATACATCATATGGTAATGCACCTCGCCGCTAGTATCTAGTAACGTATAGCATATCTGTGTTAGCTTACGTACCTCAGAATTATAGAGTAACATGCTTAGTAATGCACCTCGCCATAATTATGTGAAAGCGTAAAGCATACTAAAGTAATGTTTATAGATATACGCCTCAAGATCAATATTTAATCACATACAGTATATACTACTAAATAAAACTACTTTAGTAAATTAATAAATTTCCGGTAATATCAATCGATTTCCTAAAAGAGAAGTCATTCCTAAGAATTGAAGCAAGGTCAAGAATCCCCATACGTTTAGCAACATATAAAATGCTTTATAATATCAATATTAGTAAGGGTTCGAGACAATAGAAATTAATTACATACGAAATGCTTAAGAGACCTTGGCTATTGTGCGAAAGCATAGGCCAAAATGAAAGGCGCGTTTAAAAGCTTGTAGCTTTAGTCTTATTGTAGTCTATTGGACGTCACAATACAATCCTTGCCAGAGAAGATTAAAGCACAATTTGTATGTTACTTATCCAACAATATATATATATATATAGATAGTTTGCAAGAAAGTGACCAATTTTAACAAATCAATAAATAATTTCTAGTTCTTTATACTGTAGCTATTTGAAAAGATGCATATAATCTTAAAAATTATAGGTTTCAATTAGATTTATATATCGATATTTAACTTTAAAGTAATTTAAAAAATAAGATTTGTAATTGTTTAAGTTTACTGTTTAGTTCTTTGAGAAAGCAAGCTGCTAAAGCAGTTAGCAGCGGTTTTTATACGGTTTTGGAAACGTTTTATTGTATCCATTTGCAACCGATATCTGATAGATTTTATATTACGTATTCTGAAATAAGTGTTCGTCATATAGTGTGACTATTCTTAGGTTAGGTTTTTTTAGGGAACCTACAAACATTGTTTGAAAATTGTGTTTAAAAAAGAAACAAAAATTTGTTTGTAAACCATCTACAAATATTTTGTATGTAAAATTAACATACAAATTGTATGTTATTCTTCAACAAAGTATGTTAATATTTTAACCGTGTTCTGTACATTTTAAGTAACAAATTCTTGTTTGTAATTGGAATAAAACAGAAAAAAAATTGAACTTTAAAAAATAATTCTTGTTTAATAGTTGGATTGAGATCTTAATGGGCCACACGATCAAATTTTTATTCAAAATTATTTAGTAAAATTCAACATTTTGGTTGCTTTGAAAGTAATGAGAAGGATAATTACCTCTTGCATATTGTGACTCGTGTGTAAGACAAGGTGCGAGCTCTATTAGATAATTGTAATATGCTCGGAAAATCGTTTCATTATTTTATTGCACACTAACCTCAAAATGCCAACTTTATTGTCGATTTTGAGGTTGTTGTGCTATAAAATATCGTATGAGACTGTTGTGGGAGGTGTTTTTCTACCTTGCTCGATTTTCTCACTCGCTTCGCTCGTGCGAAAACCCTCGGGCAAGGTAGAAAACCATCTCCCACAACAGTGTCATAATATACTATAAGAGATCCACGACATTTAGATCGTCAGTTTTTGGCTCTGGTTTACTGAAGATCACAGTAATGTAAAAGGCAAACGTCAACAATGTAACGAGTTTCAATTTTTTGTACATGTTTGGGGAAATACGACATGCATTTGAACCTTTTTACAGAGATAATGCTCATTTTTTTAAATGTTAAATACACTGATTATCGTACAATTCATGAATATTATATACGAATCTTTTTTCCTGATAAAATGAGAGCCCGTGTACACTTAGATATCGCTTCATAATTAACTACTTATGCTCAATTTGTTAAAGAAATTACATTCATGATATAGATAAACTGAAGTCATACAAAATTCATTTTAACCATGTTATACGTGCATATCAAGTGGCGCTGTAGCGCCATGCAGGCGAGTTTGAGAAGCAGACGAAGCCGCAGCGCCCGCGCTACTATTTACTTCTATATTGGTGTTCGGATTTTTCTTTATACGATAACAAGTACTTATTACTATTATTACCAAGTTATTTCGACTTAATAGCATGTTTTCGTGCTAAACTATGATTTCCAACAAAAATATTAGCCAAAAAGTTATTTTATGTCATAATAAACGAGTATGTAATTCTCAAATGCTGAAAGTATATCAACTTTCTTTCTCCAGCCCGAAAAGTAAAAGGACCGTGAAGTTAGCCGCAACAAATATATAAGTGAAAGGACCGTTAAGTTGGCCGCACATACGGCTGGGTATTGCCAACGAATATAGACCTATATAGAAGAACGATTCTTATGGAGCGGTTGGTTCTCAAAAGCGGTAGTTGAATAGTCTCCACGAGAAGGCGCCAGCCGTTATTTTCCTATGGTACTGTCTTTCTCGCACCTGCGCGCCGTTCCGGTTTTAAATTTTCTAGAGCTTACGGGCGGACTTTATTCTTGCGCTTCAATTAAGATATTAATAAAAATGTTTAGAGTTAAGATTTGATCATTTTAAAAGCATATATAAATTTTTATGTATTTAAATGACTTGGGTACAAATTAACTGAAAGTAATAATAAATTAGTATTACAGTTTCGATAAATCTAAGATAATAATAAATAAATAAATAAATAAGTAAATAAATAAATAAATAAATAAATAAAATTTATTTTTATATCATATTTAATCTTGATATTGCCTTTTGTTATTAAATAATTTTTTTTTTCATAATTTTAAGAAGAATATAGGTATATACTTGATTTAAAAATGATTAATTAACAGTTGTCTAAGTAACTCACGAATTATACAAAATTTTCCTTATATTCTTCAAATTAACTTTTTGATGTGCTTAATGTATGGTATAAGAATTTATTATTTAATTAAAATTGAAGGAAATTTTTTTTTCTCTTAAAGAAGTTTGGTATATAAGCCATGTCTTGAGCACATAATTATAGGTTATCTACATTAAGTATCTTTATTTTTAATTCGAAATAATAAACAAATATATCTATTTAAAAGAAATCATGTATACTTTCAAATTGTACAATATATTCTATATATTTGCAGTACCCAGATTAAAATTTTTTTGAAAAATGTATATTTAAAATTCAAAGTCGTGATACCTACTTCCACTAAAATAGCTTTAAACTAATTGTTAGATATTTAAAGAAATGTACATATTTTTTACATATTTAAAGTATTAAAAAACTTGAAGCTAATATTTTGTTATTATTTCACAAGAGTAATTCTAAAGTTATTGTTAGATATATCAATCAAAAGAAAATTATGCCTACTTTATGAAAATATATATATTTTTGGCAAATTCAACGTATACAATGGCAACAAAAGTTGTTTCAATTTTTATAAATTTTACTAAATTATTATTTTTATTAAACAATTAGTCTAGTATTATCCATTCAGCTTCAAAATGTAATCAGTTATAAGTTCAAACATATGTAATATGTCTGCAAAAATGAACACAAATTTTGGTCCATACATGCGTACACATACACAGGGCAGACCGGGGCTAATTCATCGATATGTTTTGCGATTGCCTATTCTAATAATTTTCCAAAATCTAAATCCTGTTTAACGTAGATATAAACTTTATAATTTTAACTACAAAATTTTTTTCAGACTTACTTATAAACTTGCTATAGTTGTTAGACTACAGTTGCTCGGGCTGATCTGTCAACGGAAATCTTCCTTTATTTGTAACTTAAGCAATTTTACACTTTTTTAAGTGTACCAGGCGTAAAAATCTTATCAAGAAAAAATAATAAGTCTTGATTCTTACTGAATTATTTAAGGAATTTTTTGTATGGAACTCCAGTTATTTTTTGCCAAAAAATCGAAATAAAAACTTTAAACGTGTATTTCTAGAAACATATTTTTTTTACTTCAAAAAGTTTCTGGCGCAACTCAAGTTAATGGATATTTTTAAAACTTGTAGAAAATATCAATTAAGGTAGTTGTCGACCTGAAAATAGAACTTTTAGCAATGAATTTTAATTTATTGTTCTTTCCATTTGATACACCCAACTCAAGTATAACTGAAAGAGTGGTATTCTACTAAGTAGGAAACAAAAAGACACATTGGTAGCGCAGATATTAACAATTTAATTTGAGAATTAAAACAATTTTAGTCGAGTCGTGTAACTTTTTTATTTTTCGTTCGATTTCAATGAACCAAGGCTTATTTTGTTCCTTATAAAATTCAGGGTGGAGTCACCGTAAGGAAATTGTTGTATAATCAATGAGTACAATCTAAAGTCTAATTGTTTATCGAAATTCGCGTGAAATTTTGTAAGGAATAAAATGGCCTTGGTTAATTGAAATCAGACTTAAAGCCCTATTTTCCGGTCAACAAAAACCTTAAAGTATTTAAAAAAGAGGGTAATATTTTATTTTGAAATGCGCGGATATTAAATATTTTATTCGCCAATTTTTGGTGTTGAATTACTTGGTTTTATATATTTTTAAAGTTTAAAAAATGTTTTATTAAATTTTATTAATCACGAATTGAATATATACTGCCGAAAAAAAATACTTTTTCCAATAACAGTTGAAAAATGTTCTTAAATTATTTTAACGTGTTTGGTTAAACTGGTTTGCGCAAGGAACTTTTTTAAAAATCCTGTCTTTTAATAATAATTATTCAGATTTATTTTATAAATTGATATAATATTTATAAATAGGGCTCAAAATTAACATTTTAGTTTATTTAATGACCAATAATTAGTCCTCAAAATGTTAGTGTATGGATTACCAGGTCAACTTTTTTTAAAATCACTGGATTTTCATCTTAATATGCAAACGCCATTAGAAGTAAAAGAAAGTAATAAAATAAAAAAAATTTCTAATACTTGAAAAAAAACTTAAAAATATCTGATAAAAATAGTACGATATACTGTTCAAACCTATGTATAAAACTTCTCTTTGTATACATATTAATATTTCTAAACAACATTTCAGAATTTAAGCATTTGAGTTAAAAATATTTGCTATTACGAATCAGCCCCATAGACGAATCAGCTCCATGGACGAAATGCCCCGGTCTCCCCTATATATACACGTACATATATAGACATTTTTTAAAACACGATTTTTCTGACTCAGGACCCCAAAATTTATTGAAATATCTGATTAAAAAATTTACATCGTTTCAAAGCTTTCTCTTTAAGACAGAAAAATTTCTGAAAAATATTTCCCAGAAAACATCACCGTCATGCAATATATATTAAACGTCAAACAAATTAAATACACAAAAATCATCACTTCAAAAATTAAAATAAAATACTCAAAAATTATACATAGCAATAAATAATAAATTAAATAACGTTCAACCTCTTTTAACATAATTTATTCTAATTTTACCTTAATTCACTGACAAATAAAGACTTTAAAATATTACCCCACATAAATCCTTTATTAAAGGTCAATCTGAAAGTTTTTTGTATGTAAATAACATTGCATTATTTGCAATAAATACACATTTCTACATTATTTATTTCTGTTATTATTGCTAAAAATATAGGGGAGACTGAGGTATTACGGTGCACTAAAATGAAATGTGCTCTAAATAACGTAAACATGATGCAATTCAATAAGAAAAGATTTCTTTCAGTTTATTGCTATGCATAGAATATTTTTCTACGATACTGCTGAAATTAATGTAATATAACAGTAGTTAAAAATTATTATCCGAATACATCAAAAATCTTGATGTTCAAAATCATTGGGGTATAATGGAGCACTCAATTGGGGTATAATGAAACGATACGTTATTATATATGTTACAAAAAAGCCATGGCCGAAAGGTGCCAAAAATGCTTATATTTTATTATTAGAACAAATATAAAACACTCGAAAAAATTTACTAAAAAGGACTGAAATCTCTAAAAAAAATTAACTTTAAAAAAGTGAAAGGTTAGGCGAGTTTGATGTATTCCGCAAAATTATCATGGAGCAATACAATAATCTATTTGATAAGGTAAGCCACAGATTAAAAAAGTAATGAGATCAATGGAAAATAGTCAAGTTTTAAATACATAAATAATTATAAATAATTTAGCAACGAACTTACAGATAAAAAAGAACTGAGATCAATCAAACAAAGTCAAGTTTATTTTCATTTCCCGTTATTTTCATGCCCGTTTCATTTTGTTTATTGGTGAACAACTAAAATTTTCTTTTTATATGTTAGAACGTGATATATATCTAATTCATTAATATTTTAACTTTTTCGCACATTATATTGGTACTTATACATAGTTTTTGAATATACAAAAATAGATATAAATCTTTTAAAAATTAATTGTCTCTACATATTTACTTATTTTAAAATGAATAAAATTTTCATAACTTATGTGTAACTTCTATAATTTGTTTAGACATTAGGAAAATTATGTCATATTATACACTTTTTGTTAACTATATTTACAAATATGTGTTATGTAATCATCATTGATAATACATATCATTATATCAAAAAAACCTTTTTATAAGTTTACGTACGCAAATAAGTTTGTAGAAAGTTACTGATGGACAACACCATAAACAAAATAAAACGGGCATGGCAAATTACGTAGTAAGTATCTTGAGAGTTGTTTGTAATTGATCATTATATAACGTAACTTTAAGTTAAGTAAGCCCTTGATTGAACACAACAATATTTTTGCTTTATTATGATTAAATAATAAACTTGACTTTGTTTGATTGATCTCAGTTCTTTTTTATCTGTAAGTTCGTTGCTAAATTATGTATAATTATTTATGTATTTAAAACTTGACTATTTTCCATTGATCTCATTACTTTTTTAATCTATGGCTTACCTTATCAAATAGATTATTGTATTGCTCCATGATAATTTTGCGGAATACATCAAACTCGCCTAACCTTTCACTTTTTTTAAAGTTAATTTTTTTTAGAGATAGGGCATTCAAGCAAATTCAATTTAAAATTTTATATAATTGTATTTAACATATTGACCATTGCCAAATAAGTTACGGATTTGACAAATTAATACAATTGATGTAATTATTTAATGTTCATATTCTAATATTTTTATATTTAAAGAGTGTCTATTTATTGGATAAAGCATTTTTCAAATGTAGAGACAAAAACAATTTTCGTTGATTAAAGGATTTGTTTTAGTTTTTAGCGCTTTTTCGATTTTTGGGTTTTAGTGTTTCCGTATTTTTTGTATGTTAGAAATGTCAATCAATGAATAATCAGGTAATTGTACCAATTTTCGAACAGTTTAGAACACCTTAAGAAAAATCATTAATGTTTATATTATCCTTAACTAAATGAATGATTATATTCACTAAACTTAAGACGCAAATTAACTCTTCATTTTCTCCAATGTAGTGAATCGAGGAATAAAATGAAGGGGTCAGGAAGAACTGGGAGCGTAAGAGAATGAAGAAAATATGGCTAGATGAAGTGTGGTGGGTGATTGGGGGAGGTGGAGGGGGTGGAAATAAAAATTATTGTGAAATACATGTATGGTATATATCTATATATGTATTCGAAGAGAAAGAGAGAGAGAAGGGAAGGATTTGGGAAGGAAAATAGGATATATACTGTAAGCATGCTAGGACGAGTAGGGTGGATGGATGAGCTGGGTGGAATGAGGAGGAGGAAAAGTGGGTTGTGGGGGTAATTGGAGGGGGATAAAATGGTGAAGATAAAAAGAACGTACGGAATCGCCCTCTTGCACATTCGCACACACAGGCGTGCGCAGTATTTACTACATATACACAGGTATGCGCAGTAGTATTTTCGTGCATCAGTAGTAACTTCGTGCATGCCAGCATGCGCAGTAGTGACTTCGTGTGCACATGCAGGTACAGTAGTAACTTTGTACACATGGGTATGCGCAGTAGTGACTTCGTGTACGCAGGCATGTGCAGTAGTCATTTCATGCATACAGACATACGTAGTAATGACCACGTCCCTAGAGATGTGCTCAGTTGTCAATTATCAAAAGTAAATTACGTAAAAAAATATAACTACATTTTTTGTTGCAAATTACTTAGAGAATATGCCTGAATTTAAAAAAATAAAAATATTATTTTATTATTATTTTATTTATTTAAAACGGTTAGCTCAAAATAAAACAAGTAAAGAAATATGATAAAATCTATGATAATTTTTAACTCTATTTTTTAGTTAAAAATTATTTGTCGTTTTCAATTAATTACTGTAATAATATTGTTTGATAATTATATTAAAACCATACACTAACATGCATAATTAATATCTGTATATTATAAATCATGTTTATGAATGTTTTTTTATACAAAATGAGTATTAATATCTATTTACTGCAGTTTATATTGATATTAATAGCGTTAATGATTGAAATTGTGCCGCGCATCGCGCACCTGTGATTAGATTAGCTTAGATTAGATTAGATGTTTATTCTGTGCAAGACAAAAACAATAAAACTACATTCATTAATTATACATATTTACAGATTCCTAGTATAGGTACAAAATCAGACTTTTCTATACTCTTCTATTGTATACTTTTGTATACTTTTTTTACAGAAATAATTTTCACCAGTTGAGCATTAAATAATTAAAATTAAAGAAAAGATATTTATATTTTTTAAGGGGTAACACCACTGTAATAGCGAAAAAAATCGTTTTTTTGGGGTATTTTCTTTGAATGGAAAGATAGGTTATAAAGAAATGATATTTGGATATATTATTAGTCTAATATTGTATAGTATATTTAAAAAACGAATTGAGTAAAAAAAATACAAAATGGCTGATTTATAGCCGATCTCTTGAGGCCAACTTAAAATTTCAAAATCAGTTTCGAACTTAAAAAAATGAGGAAATCATTTACAGAAATTTTTTTACCGTTAGTCTGCAATGCCAGGATCATAAAGCTGCCCTTCCAAATGCAAATTCTCCTCCTCGTCTTCTTTTCTTATTGCTTTTATGTTTGATCGCGCCTCTTTCGCTGCGTCGGACAGAGAGCGCTCAGCGTGTTTGATGCGCTTAGCGTCGGCTTCACAACAAAAACTGTAAGCCTGCAGACCTATATCCATCTCCAGAGCTTTCATAATTCGAAGGACCCATTTCAGGCCATCATTAAAATTGCACATTGCAATATCAGTGGCAATATCCAGAACTTTCTTGCCACTCGAGTACGATTTCGGAGCCAAGTTCCAAACGGTAACATTGAAACTTTCGTTGCTGTTCTGAGTATAACCTCCTAAGCAACGGTGCAGCAATTCATCTCGACTCAACTCTGGATAAACAGGCTCAATGGCTTCGCAAACTTCTTCAGGAAGTGGCGGTTCATGATGAAACGTGTTCAACGAACCTTCAGCTTTTTGCGATTTTCCAAGCACTAGGAATCTGAACAATTATCATGCTGGGGATTGTCGTCGGTCGATATTTTATGATACAGAGTTGCCCAGATTTCATTCCTCATTTTCTCTATGCAATTTGGATTCCTCCGTATTGCCAAACCATAATATTTTGTTAATTTATCTATCAACTTATTTGTTAATATTCCTTTTCCTCCAAGGCCTTTCGTCTTTTTTTTTAGATTTTGAAGACGCGTACCCATTCTTTTCCATCACTAATATAATTCACATACTTTAGGCCGTGGAAACTGCCGGAACGAGAAAACATTTCAATAACAGCATCTACCTCCATTTTACCAGATGAACCTTTATGATTTGCTTGACATAAATCGGCGTGTGATGCATACCATTTTTCGTATTCAGATGTTTCTGTTTTATTTTTCCAGTGCTCGCAAAACTTACAATATTTAGATTTTACAGTCACATCGACGATTTTTCCAGTAAGCCATTCAATCAAAGATACAACTCCAAAAAGCGACGAATACGCTCGTTTCCTCCAGAAACCATCTCCTGAAACGGTAATCCCTTGAGATTGACCATTTTCTTCGCTCTTTCGTCTCTTCTCTTGTTCAGCTTGCTTCATACTGTTATCACGAACTGTTGATGTTGCTATTGAAATGAGATTCACTATTTAATCGTAGAAAGATTGGAAAACAGGACGTGGTAATTCTATAAACGCACAAAATTTCATCATTTCATTCAGTCCTACTCCTATCAGTCGCATTGCTAACACCATCCAACGATTAATTTCATATGCATGTTTTATATATTTACTGTTAGGTATAACAATTTCTGGACACTTTGGGCAAACAATCACAATTTTGAAGCACAAGCCCCGCTTCTTTCATGAAAAGTTATATTAGAACCGCACGTTTTACACTTCACATGCTCAGAAATTGCAGAAAATACTGCCGAAAAGTTAATGATTCGATTTCCAAATGTATAATTTACATCGAAATCGTCCTCGGATGTCTTCAGCTTTTTTGCCGATGCACTGACGCCACTGGAATCACCTTCAGCTTCGTATAGATTCATCGGACGATTCGCTGATTGACGGCTCCGATGCCGTGTTGGATTGTTTTTTTTTTCGTGCCTTTTCTTCCTGCGTACACTTTTTCTTTTTCCATTTTGCTCAACGTAATAATAAATAATTAAAACTTTCACAAAAATATAGTTTCGAAAGCGAAAATGAGAGCGTCGTTTTCTTACGATATACAGACGCTACACTAACGTACTTTGTTTTGAAACTAGCCTAACTGACTCATAATAGCTTAACCCTTTGTGGTCCATATTTTTCTTAAAAAAACAGCTTTTTTCGTTACTTGGTTATTTATAACTATTTAACAATAAATAAAATATCAATTTTTGTTAATTAGTATTATAGAGAAACAAACCTCTTAGCTAATAGAAGAATGTAAAATCATTTATATACACCTATAAATAAAATTTTTATACATAAAAATCTTAGACGAAAGAGGTGGCTATTATAATAGCCACTAAGCCACAAAGGGTTAAGATCGACATCTGTAAGCGATCGGCCGTTTTGGAGCGGCCAAAGACGGTCGGTATATGTTACGAAATTTCAAATACAAATTTTTTTTTCGGGATGGGACTTTTTGTACTATACATATTCTAGAAGGTTCAAAGCATGTTTTAAGCCAATAAAAATAATCGATTTTTGTGAAATTTCCAGAGTGGTGTTACCCCTTAAACCGATTACTGTAAATTTATAAAAAAATGTTTCAAACGTTACAAATAATATTATAATAACTAATGTAATTGTAAATAACATTTTAAAACATGTTAAAAAATTAAACAAAGTATCCTTCAAATGACTTCTCTTCTATCTTCATCAATCTTTTTTTACCCTTCATGTAACAAAAAATGTAAATATCAAGATCAATCTTATATATTCTAAGATACTGCGATTATGAAAAATAAGAATTAACCTCTACTTGCTTCTACCCTTAAAATTTTCATTTCAAACGCTGTAATCATACGTATCAATTACCCTCCTCAAAATTACTTCGACCATTCAATCGTGTAATACACACACAAACACGCGAGAACGCACACACACACACACACACACACACACACACACACATACATATACACACACACAAACTCACATAGACGTATTCACATCCACATCCGCATCTGCGCGTTTTCACTCAACAGCCACGAGCCTTTAGCACCCTCCTCGATCTTGCAAGTCAATGTGGACAAGACAAACACACACACACACACACACACACACACACACACACACGCGCGAAGTGGGGGACGACGCGTGCATTTGCACGTTCCCGCTTCGAGACGTACGCGCGCGGTACATCAAGCCCTCCTGCATGGCCCTTGCGACGGACTGCCGGACATTTCATCGGCGGCCCCATTAGCGCCCCCCCCCTGCCGCCCCTAATAGCACAAACACAATTTCGCGTCACTGCGCGTGTGTGTTTCTTGTCCCGCGAATCATGCTCGTAGGCGTGGTCGTGAGATTCTCAGTTTGCAGGGTAACGCGAGCTTTGTATATATATATATATATATATATATATATATATAAAATTTTCTTTTTTCATCACGCTTTCGCAGAGGTGTATACTGTTTCATTGGCAAACTGTCGACGACGTTACGTTTGGTTGGAAAAGAGAGAGGGAGAGAGAGAGAGAGAGAGAGAGAGCTGTAGTTTGGTATAGACGCGTTTTTGCGAACTAAACGGTGGCGGCGGTTTGCTTTTGCGTAGCACTGCGTATATACATCGTAAAAGCTTGGTGCAGAAATATAGAATTGATAAGATGTAGGATGGTAGAAGTTTAAATAGGGGTGTATGTGTGTTGCGGACAGTGTAGGGTAAAACACTAGCTTCGGTGCGTATTTTGTGAAATAATAGTACCTCAAGTGAAAAAGAGCATATGTACGCGAAATGCTCATGTGAAAAAGAAACTAAGTTATTGTATTAAGTAAATATTCTTGCTTAGTATCTGCAAACACTCAGCATGTTGTATGAATTCGCGTGTTAATTGACGTCATATAACTCGGAATTTGAGGGTACCTACCTATGAATTATATGTAAAAATGCCGATAGGTATAATTTTGTGATCGTTCTGAAATTCTTCATTGTAATCATGCTTATTTAAAATGTTACTATATATTACAACTATTACCTAATCTACAGTAGTAGTGCATGGTTCCTTCCAAAAATAAGTTATAATCTAAACATATAACATTCACTTGAGTTTTTCTTTTTGTAAAGTAGGCGTAGGTTTATGTGTGTATGAACACGTGCACGTATTAGTATACGGGAGCTTGGGCGTGTGCATAATTTATGCAATAATAATATAAAAAATTTTATATTATAAACACTTATTATTAGCACGTAATATTATGTTACAAGCACCAAAAATAATGTATGTGACCTTGGGATCAAGTTAAATATATATGCAAAATGTTATATAATTTGGTTAAGTAACGTCAGAGTTTGTAATAATAGAAACATATAGACTAGGAGATAGAGGGCACCAATAATTTTTCTCTTTATAATTTTTATCTTTACATGAAACTTTAAAGAAAACTCTTATTAAGGGGTTAGTCCTGTGTAAACGCCTAAATTTTAACTATTTTTGTGCAATTTTTTTTACAAAATACTAAAAAGCAATCGTACCAATTTTTTATGTTTTTAATGACATCCTATAGTGTACAAAAATTTTTTTTTAAATTTTTTTGTTATGTTTTATTCTTTTTTTTACGGTCAAAGTGGACATCCAAGGTGGCTGGTCATGGCAATAGCGGCAGTTTGGATTATCTGAAATAAAAAATTTGAACGGATTATTGTTCTGTAGGCTTGTCATTCTCGCAGGTAGCAGATTTAAACATTTTTATTGAAAAATAACATATTGACGCCTTTATGCAAAGAATTTTTTCAATAAAAATATTTAAATCTGCTACCTGCGGGAATGACAAGCCTACAGAACAATAATCCGTTCGAATTTTTATTTAGGCAACCCACAATGCCGCTATCGCCATGACCAGCCACCTACCTTTTTTTTGAATGTCCACTTTGTCCGTAAAAAAAATAATAAAACATAACAAAAAAAAACTTAAAAGAAAATTTTTTGTACACTATAAGATGTCATTAAAAACATACAAAAAAATTGTAACGATTGCTTTTTATTATCTTGTAAAAAAAAATTGCACAAAAATAGTTAAAATTTAGGCGTTTACACAGGCGGATTTAAGCAAGCAGTGCTATAAAATAGTATACAATACTCGTGTCGAAAGTCGTCCTTCATAGCACGGCGTTTAGCGCCCTACTTAGCTAACACGTATCGTAATGTACTACTTCTTAATTGCGGGATAACTCAAACGCCTTTCAACCCTCGTTTTACCGTAATTAAATAGTTAAAATTTAGGCGTTTACGCAGTAGTAACCCCTTAAATTCTTTCTCAACAGACAATTTAAAACAAATTCAATAATCATGCTCGCCTTTTACATTTGCTCCAAAAATTCTTACTTAAAAGTTACTTAGCAGTCTTTAGTATTTTTTCACAAAATGCAAAATTAGAAGGAAATTTAAAACGTATATTTTTTCAAGGTGAAAAATTGTGTGCAGCCTACGCGCGTTAATTGAGCGGTCCGCGCCGCGTGTGTACGGCCGTGTGCGCAAAGCTTTGCGCCGACGCGCCGTAAAAAGCTCAGCAAATCAAATGATTCGCATGGTTTGGGAAAGCTTTGACCTAAGCTTTATTAGTTTTCAGGAGATGGTCTTCTGGGTGAATTAAGCGATTTTCAGCTTTAAAGCGATAGGAAATGGCGCGGGCAGGCTCACCGAGGCGTGGATAATTTACAAATAAATTTATTGATAAATTAGATGCAAAGTTTGTTTCGGTAATTTTGCTTTACCTTGCGTTACATTTTGATAGAAGGAACAGTATAATTGAGTGAATTTTATTAATGAATCTGGGTGAGAAATATGGATAAACGCGATTTCAATTATTAATTAAAATTCACAGAGGGATAAAATCAAATTGTTACAAGTGGATATATATAGTGGATATATATAGTGGTGATATATATAGTGGATTGTTGAAATGCAATTTATCGCAACGACTGCGGAGCATTAATATATGCACCTGATTATATATTTATTATAAACATTTACATCGAAATGCGTTTGTTTATTTTTACTATTTATATTTTATTATAATTGCATCGTCGCGTAGAAATTAATCTAGTGAAATAAGTTTGCTTGTTAAATTAAGAATTGCATGCTATCATTTTAGTAAATGAATAGATTTTATTTTAAATGAATTACGCTGAATACGTAAAATGAATTTATTTAATTGAATAAAAGTATAAGAGATTTTCTCTCGTCGAACTCGCTTACAGAACTGATCTCTTCCTTTCTTTAACGGTACCTTACATAATATTCTCATATCAGTACTGAATAAGTTGTATTACAAACGTTAGGTTAAGGAATGGGCGGATTGAGATGCCGACTGTCGACAAGATGTAAATGTGCCATAACGGATCATCATCGTCCTTTCCTATATTGCCGAAGTCGAATAGAAATCAATCATATGTCAATAATACGAAGAATTAAACTCGCTGTGCAAGTTCCTAAAACTCATGTTTTATCAATAGCATAATGAATAATAAGAGAGCGAAATTCTTAAGCTAAATTATAAATAAGATATTGATATATTTACAAGTTGCAATATTGAATGATTAAAAGAATAAAAAACATAATATAATATTTAATTATAATAGTATTTTTAACCCTATAAATATCATAAGGCTTCAGGAATGTATGCGTGAAAAAAATTATGATAGTATTGATATATTCGTGGGGTTGGATTACGTAGCATGCATCCAAAAACTTCAAGAATGAAGTCGCTGTGAGCATAGTATTCCTTGCACGTACGTTATATACAAACCAACCCTACGAATACATCAATACTATCTCGACTTGTAGATTCCTGAAGCTTTATGACATTTAAAGGGTTAATTTCAGTCAATTTGAAAAATTCTCAATAATCTATCTAAAATTCAGTTGATTAATAGTATATATCAGAGTACATGAGCAACATTGTAAAGTCCAACCATCCACTTACTTTCGAGAACAACGATCCCTTCTAATAAAGTAATTCTAACTCATTTTATTTCAATAGTGTGTAATTTCATCCACTGAAATCAAGCGCGCGCAAAGAAGAAACAATCACCACAACCCATCCTGCATTCTCTCACCCTGTCTTCCCTATACCTTTTTTCCCCTCCCACGAACCCTCCAAACCCCTTTTTGTCTGATCTTGACGATGTCGTTATAAAGACGGACACTCGATATCTAGAGACTGCGCGCTCACGCGAGAACACGAGTGAAAAACACGCGTTGTCGTGCGCCACGGTGTACTTATATAGCGTCGGTAAAACCTAGTTCTCAAGAGAGGTGGCGAGACGCGCGTCAAGCCGTCGACACCTTTGCCTCTGTCACGTAGTATAAGGCTCGATTCGTATATGGAGGGTAGATAGATATATAGATATATGGTTTTGCCTTTATTTGTATGATTGTACAAAATCTGTGTGTATATCAAATTAACATTAATATACCTGTTTTAAAATCCTACTTAAGTTCTTTAAGTTCTTTTAGAGATTATGTTAATATTGCATTGCGTTCATTAATAAATAGAATTATGAATTAAACTGAAATTAGTCAGGTAAATGTTCAATTATACTTTGGTCATATTTATTACGTCACGATTAAAATAAATACACAGATACTCTATTAAATCTGAATAAGTGGAAATCACTTGCAATAAGTGAACAGTTACTTATTCTAAGTGCTTTTCACTTATTCAGATTTAGAGAGCGCACATACACATACACACATACTGACGCACATACATATACACACACCCACACACACGCTCACACATACACACGTGAACACACAATATATATAGAAATAAATATGATAAAAATGACAGTACGATAACGGGCTTATTAATATTAGCATATAATTGAAGGGACGGATGCAATAAGCTAACAAATACTTTTTTGATAATTTATATTTCAAATAATAATGCTCAGATAAAGAAACAGAAAGTATAGTGTTGTTAAACCTACACCATTCTTCAACACTATATTTTTTGTTTCTTAATCCGAGCACTATTATTTGAGATATCTTTATTACATCCGGCCCTTCAATTTAAGGATATCAAGTTTGTGAAATTCTTACATACTGTCTTACTGCTTAGGTTGTTTTGTTCCACAATTTATTTCTTATAAGAACTAACAATATTACTCATAGAGCAAACACGTTTACTTGTCTTTTATGTATCTAAACATTTTTTTGGTTCATAAAATAAGTATTAAAAAGCGAATTCTGCTTGTTATAAGAAATCTGTTCCGAATTAGAAAATTGATCAGAACAGCTAGTCAATTTGGAAACCCTATTATTAAATGGTCCAGTTGATGTTAAGTCATTAGACATATCCTAATACAACATTGTTTGCACAAGCACTCTCATAGATATATTTTCGCGTATATAACATGTCATTGCACCATGGCAAACAGGTCTAGGCATTATACATTAATTTTTCTCCTCAACTACAAACACCACGAGTCGAATAAGTAACAATCCTTATTCTCGCTGATGAGAATGCAAGCGCTTCCCAATCTCACGCAACGACAACCTCGCCATCTCCCGCCACTGTGAACGCACCCTATCCATCTACGCAAAAAGAACCTCCGCACGAGCGACTTTACATATGCTTTTCCGCTTGCCGCGTACCATATAACGCCCGAGAATTCCCCTCGACTGTCGAGAAAAAGCGACACGGAAGCGCGTAGCTGACGTCCGTCGCAGAATTCATCCTAGAATCGTCGGTTATATACACCAGGAAACGCTCTCCGCGCGGGCTTTCTAATGTTTCGTCCTATTTCCTCTGGACGCCGCGCTTTTTTTCTCCATGTATCCCTTTGTGCTCCTTCGCGTGCCTCTTTTCACCGCTGCCTGCACGCAATTATTTGTGTGTGTGTTTTGATACATTTTAAGCTTGTGCAGGAATGACGAAATCCTTCCGCTCGGGCTTTCTTTCTTTCTTTCTTTCTTCGGTGCGCGGTTGTCGTCTCGCTGAGCACGTTGAAAGGGAAAGTTGCATGGCGGTAGTAAACTCGGGCAGATTTGTTGTTTTTTTTTATATATTTGAGCGGGGGAGGGGGGAGTTTAGTAAAATATGCCGTGGTGGACGGGGAAGAACGCGAGGGTTGAGCGGATGAACGAGCTGCAGTGCGGTGGATGCGGGAATATTTAGTATAATGGAAAAGAGTTTTGAAAAAGTGGCTGCAGTGAAAAGTGTGTATTTCTTTGGGAGAGGGCCTTGTGTTTGTGAGCTTTCTGAAAAAGCGATGACCGGAAGAAGCGAGGCATCTTGGAAGTTTATACGAGACTGGTGCGAGTATGACAGTTATTCAAAGTTTATAAATTTGTACGTTTATATTAAAATGAAATTATCGCGTTTATGTTTTTATGACTTTTTTTAATAGAATTAAGTACTATGAACTATTATTTTAAACTAAAATAATCGTTTTGATAACAAACAGGAGGAAAGGAAAATGGCGCATTCTTGAGAATTATTTGAGTGGAATCACTGTTTCTTTATTTTAACGTACGGTATTCAGATATTTTACAATTAATACGTGGGATTCTTTCAAATGGCTAGTGCATTAAGAAAATATTTTGCGTTAAATTTCTGGTAGAACTCATATCATTTACAAAACGTTATTTAGATTAAATGTTAACAACTTTTTAAATAAAAATTATCAAGAAATGTTTAATTACTAGTAAACAAGTTTCACTTTAAATCAGAACATTCATTTAACTTCTAGGAGGTGAATATTTGTAGTGACCTAATTAGTTAATGGAATATAAGAAAATATGCAATTTATATTTGAATGTATATATTAAATTTCTGTTCAAAAGTGACTTGGATTAACTATTTATTCTTTAATGACGATCTGCACTATTACAAATAAAAGAATCTTGATTACTACAGCTTCATACATCAATTCCCGATATTATTTAAAACAAATACTTGATAAATAACAGAGTAAACATACACATAAACAAATAAACAACTATATATACTTCCATATCCCATACAAATAAACAGTTCAACTACACACAACTAAAGTCCCAAACGCGCAGTCCCGTAAAACAAATAAAAGTAATTAAATTCGAACCAGCCAAGCATAAACAACCACGAGCAGCAGCAGTCGCGCAGGAAGACGCCAAAAAGCAAACAGTGAAATAGCACGCGTGCTCTCGCAATTCGCATTCCCCTCATTCCCTCCTCTATATCAAGTCTTCTCACTGGCTGCTGCACTTCTCTGCTCCTCGTATCACACTGCAATCGCCTCAGTCGAAAGACAGAGCCAGGAGCCAGAGCCACAGCTACAGACCCAGGGAGTTAACTGTTTTCGCCGCTCTGCCCTCCCGTCAGCCCTGATTTATGGCTCCGTGGCAGAAGCGATATCGCGAAAGGAGAGAGGAAAAGAGAGCGGGTATATACATATAGAGAGAGGAAGGGTCGCGCGTCGTAGCTCGAGTCATTTCTCATTCGCACCGCCGCCATTAAACTCGCGAAGGAAAGCCTTCATTTTCTCCTCGCCAGGATTTCCGAAAACTGCAATCATCTGGGCTGTGCAGCGGCCTTTCTTATCGAGACGTGGGTAGGCTGCTCGATCGGTTGGAAGTATCGAGAGGTTCGGAGAGGCCTGTAGAGCGCGATTTGTCTTGTTGGCGGCTGGCGCAAGATTGGTGGGAGAGTAATAAGGTTTGAGTGAAAGTGCTGGAGTTGGGTTTTGGATGGAGTGAGTGAGGGGGTGCTCCAGGGCGTACGAGTGGATCTGTGTTGGTGGTTACGAAACGTGTCATTTTATTGATTGTTCAGTGTAATTGAAGGAAGAGTGACTTGTCAGAAGTCAAACTTTAAGCTACTAAATGTATTTACAGCAGAAGATTTTTCAGCTGCCTTTTACTGTATAAGTCAAATGCTTTTGACACATTCTAACCTTTCTTTTAAATAAATCAACTTAAGATTTTTTAATGTTCCGTTTGTTTAAAGAAGGCTCAGTAATACCATGACTGTAAAGATATGTTTTAATGTTATAGCTTAATATATTTTGAAGCTTTACAGAATTTCTACAGCTTACGAATAATATTCTTTTCAAATCAGACGTTTCTAAAAAGATAAATTATTTATCTTTCTAATTTATATACTTATATATTTGAGAGTGCTTTCAAAAAATTGTTAAAGATAAATTTTCTGTCTTGTTAATTTATACATACTTATGTAAGAGTATTTTAAACAAATTTTAGGTACGAGTTTAAGAATTATTGTTTTACTTCAGTAATTTCATAACATATACATAAAATATTACATTACTTTGACATCTAAGATACTTTCAAAGAGTCTTAAACATTCAAGATAATGAATATTTATCAATTTATCATATCCATTTATCGCCCATTCATACAAATTTGAGTGATCTCAGTCCGAATAGCTTTTTGTTATTACACGCGATGTGTTTGAGGTATGTAAAACGCTTGCCAAGTAAAACACTGTTACAGTCGTGTATTTGACAGAGACCATCTCAGCTATTATATTTTATTCTTAATTTAATATCAGGACGTGACTTATTTTCAACATTTACAATTTTAAATTTTTATATTTTGGGAAGCCTTTGTCTGAATTATAGTTTATATTTCTGAATACATAAGTCATGATGCAAATACAACTCCATGAAAAACTTTTCTTAGATGAGCTTGGGAACGTGATAAATTTTTTACAGAAAAATTGTTTAATCCTTTTACATAGTATACTTTTACAATTAAGCTATTATTTTTTAAGTATTCTAAATAATTGAAATATTTTATCGCATTATATTATTTGGAGAATGTTAAAAATTCTGTCATCTATGAGCTACAAATCTTACTGAAACTTTGAGATCTAATTTATAGTACAAAAATAAGAACAAAGTTCTATTTTATTGCTGTAGTTATGGAACACGAAAGTGATCAATACAAATTTGCAAGTAGTAATATAAGGAATAGTCAGGTATATCTGATATTGTTTATATTTGTATATTTTAGTTTTTATAAGAGGCCCAGAGAGAAGAAATATTATTTCTTGAAAAATCTGAAACGTGTCTTTCTAAAGAACGTCGTTATAATATAATAATGCACACAAAGAATGACAATGGTGTCCTACTTTAAAAAGTATTCATGTCTAGATCTATAAGCTTTGAGCAGAGTTCACTTAGTATCTGATCGAAAATGTTTTCACATACATAAACCAAGTTACATATTAAATATAAAGAAAGTGTCCATCTTATCTCACAAATCACAGTTTATTTAACCTCACACCTTTTAAAACAGGATTTATATGAGAATTTATTTTGCCTTATTCTTTTTACAGGTGAGGTTAATACTTTTTGATTCACGTTTTAAAATACTGTTCGCTATAAATTTGACGCTATATAAATTACTTATTGAACATTAGAAAATATTTATCCAATAATAACTTTTAATAAAAATGAGATTTATTATTCTTGATACCGGAAATGTTCATTTTTCCTTGAAAATGCTTATTTTGAAAAAACGTACGTGAAAGAAGTATCCGTCGGATACTAAACATTTCAAAAATAGTATCCAGAATCTTTTTTAATTCATAAATAGGAGCTTGTTATAGTACACACGAGGTATAATCCAGATAGTATCCTATCTTTAAGCGAACCTGGCTCAATTTAACACCTTTTCTTCTCATTTATTAAATCAGAGAATCGTTTAAAACGAGTATCCATCGCATACTCATTGAAATTGTAAACATAATACACACTGTGCACAATACCAAGAAATCATTTTGTTCTTGTCCCCAAAATGTACAAAAAAATTCTATATTTCACCCTCTCATTACCTCACCCCTAATCATCATCTCGCCCAAACTTCCAAAACACATCTCAACAACAACGATATATATATATATATATCTCTGTTTGTTCTCATCTAGGTACTGGTTGGACCGCGGTGACTTCAAGATGACGCTGCGCTACATGAACCTGCTGAAGGGCGCGCCGCGCAGCGTCGCCCGCGACTGGATGAACGAGGCGCGGATACTCCTCGAGACGCAGCAGGCGATCGAGTCCCTGGTCGCCTACGCCGGTGCCAACAGCCTCGTCTTCATGGGTGGTGGCGAGCCGAAGGTCAGTCCTCTCCTGTAATGCCTGGCAATCTTATCGCGTGCTACGGGGTTGGATTTTGGGATGAATTCGAGTGTGAGGTCTTTGTTGGCCGATAGTGTGAACTTGTGAACTTAGAATGTGAAATTTTTAAATGGAGAAAAAGTTATTTGTATACGCAATTTTGAATTATTATAAGATTTATATCCGCGTTTGTCATCAAAATTTCATCAGTTTTTAAGCAAGACTAATTAGGTATTGGCTCCTTGCGAGGGGAAAAAATCGTTTGATGCTCTAACAAAAACTGTACTTACTTTTTATGATAGTCGGAAGGTATTTGGAAATTCTCAATTAAATTTAGTCAGATTTTTTAAATGCATTCAAATTATTTTATTTATTTAATTATCAAGAAATTTCATATATTTTGATAAAAATTATATTTATAATAGAGTTGTTCACTTCGAGATATTTCTGCTTAACTCAATACGCGCGTTTAATTAAGCAATCTCTACATAGTAAATGGATACAAATGGACCTTTAAAAACCTAATTTAATTTAAACTATAAACGAAGATAATTGATGATTGATATTTTTATATCAATCATAACAAGCAATTTAAATATTTTGAATATTGAAACGTATTGGTACAGTAACAAAAATAGATATCCACTTCACATTTTAGATATATTAATTTACAGTTACTTTTTTCATAAAAGGTTTAATTATTATTGAAATTGTATAGCTATAAAAAGATAAAGTTATAATTAATGCACCTTCGAGCATAAGTAAAATTTATTAATATATATACAGGCGCATGTCTGACAATATCCGGTTATTACTACTTAATTTATACTGTACAATAATAAATAATTCATCGTTTTTTCTTCATAAATAATAGAAAAAAGAGCAGCAATATTTAGTCTTTATTAAAAAGTTTATGTAAATTCAAAACGGTTAAAAAAGTCACCACCAAACAAAATTAAAACTCCATTAGAAACCCTAATACATCATCAAACAACATCCATTAAACGCCCCATAATTTACTTCACCGAAAAACGAATGTCGCGACTAGCCGTTTAAAATGAATTTCCGCTCTGAAAAAAAACAACAACTTCGAAGAAACCCGCTCGCGTGTCGTTGTATGCGTACGTACATAAATTGCCGTAAACTAAACGCAGCAGTAAAAAACAGCCCACCCTCCGAAAGAGGAATAAAAAGAAACAAGCAAAAAAGAAGAACAAGAAGAACGTCAGCTGCGACAGTGTTTGATTTACGCGCGCAATTTTTGCACCTATAGAACACAAAACCAAACCGAAGTCAGAGACGATTATTCCAATTTGTATTGTTCTGTATTTGTGTTACAGAAAGATCCGAAGAAAAAGTAGCGCAACTCGAGGGACGTCCACGTTTGGGAATAGAGAGTGAGAGAGAGAGAGAGAGAGATAGTGAGTGAGTGAGTGAGAGAGAGAAAGCGCGAGAAACAGAGCGGCAGCATCAACGAGGGAGAGACGACGAGGAGGGACGACCAGCCAGTCAGAGCCTTAATTGTACAGTCAACCGTCTCTCTCTCTCCTTTTTTTTTAGTAAATTATCTCCGGAGGGACGAGGAGAGAGATAGAGAGAGAGAGAGAGAAGTAAAAACGAAATGGAAGGGACATGAAGAGCAGCCAGGACACACACACGATTTTTAATCCTACGATACCAGCACTGACAACGCACGAACGCAATGCGATCTCGCACACCCTTGTAATTTATTTTTTCCTTGTGATTTCTATTCTTTTTTCCTTTTTTTTTTTAAAAAAAAAAGTAATAAATTGTACACCTGTTATATTTGTTGTGTCGATGATATCGGAGAATCGAATGTGGACGGCATTGAGTCGTCGTACGATCTTTTTTTTTCGTTCCTGTTTTTTTCCCTGCGCGGTTTCGCGACGGAATCGAAGGCGTAAAGTGTACACTGGCTTGCGTCGCGAAACTTGGGCGGCACGACGGCGACGGCGAGTTGTATTCTCTGCCTCCTCCCGCTCAGGAAATTGTGACTCTTTTCATTTTTGAAAAATGGAAAGATTCGACTGTTTACCGAGAACTATTGTTTGTAGAGATAAATTTCAGATTATATATATAGAGCTGCCGATTGTAAATTTACTTGTCCGCAGTATGGCAATGTGAAACGATTGAATTTTAAAATGAACGAAAAATTCATCATCCCAGTGAGTTTGTTTTCTCTGCATTTCCAATCATCGCTCGCCCGTTTTTCCCTGAATTCCAACCAAACTATCAAGTTTTTTTTTGTACAAACTTCTGTTGTTGCTATCGAAATTTCAAATTTAAATAACTTAAGATAAGTATATTTATGATGTGAAAATGAATTTTTAATAAAAAAGGTTTACTTTTCAAAAATTTAATAAGCATTGAAAGTACTTGATGATATCTACTGTTTAAATACCTACTGTTTGCATTTTTTTACTTAGCGAATGTTCACTTTAATTTAATATTAAATATTACAGTCATTAAAATATCAAATTTTTATCTAATTATAGAATTAAAAATTAATCAAGTTAATATAATATTATATTTGTTTCATTTCTTTTTGGCTGAACCATTGCGGAAAAAAGCTACGTGTATTTTTAAACGATAATATAGAAGCTCGCTTGATTTTATTATTTTCTTCTTTCACAAACCGTCAAGCGTCATATTACGCATTGTTTACAAATGTCTCCGTAACTCGCATTATAATCTAGAACAGCAAGCTCGTTGTTCAAATGGAAGTATCCGGCAGCGACTGTCATGAGTACATTTCATTAAATAAGGTAAGTTAAAATTGTACATATTTTTAAAACAAAAATTTTTTGAAAAATTTATTTTAATAAATTAAAAGCATTACTGTAATAAGTTCAATGTATTTAGTAATATACTAATGTATATTTTTAGATACGTATACTATTAATAATAAACATTCTCTTAAACTTTTCGATATCTTCATTCACATATCGTATGAATTATCTTGTTTACAATAATTTAAATGACAAATAAATTGAAAAAGACTTCAAAGAAAGACAGAAAATGTCAGAGATTCATGAGAGATGGTGTCTACATTTTTATATTAATAGATTCTTTCACGTCAGAAGCCTGACTTCCAGTGAGTACTGCAGGTTCAAAAAGTGGAAAAGTAAAATTGTAGATTGTTATAGCTATCAAATTATTGATCTCGGCGTTTTGAAAGTCATACCGTCACGGACCCAGTTTCTAATCAGTACCCAATTTCTAATCCGTTTGTCACATATATTACGATATAAAATTTAATTAACCCTGAAATTGTTTGAAAAAAATAACATTTAATAGCTAACTATCTCACAAGTACGTTTGAAATATTCACATGCTATTAATGTCATACATTTCTAAGAAAAAAGATATTTTATTGCACTGTTGTCAAATACATCACGTTTTCGCCATTTCACTTCTGCCGACTGCAAGCGAGCACGCTAAGATTTTCGGATCGTTTCTTTATTATTATTGAATGTATCGTAGCAAAGCTTTTATATATGAGTTACTTAATACCTTTTTTGTATAAAACAATCAAAATATTAATAATAAATCTAACTTTTTTAGAAAATAAAGAGCCATTAGAAATAGGTCCCGAATTTTTAGAGTTTCCGAAATTTCTGATCAGTTTTATTACAACTATTTTAAATATTAAAAGACCTTTAATTGTTCTAATCTCATCAAACAACAGCAATACAAGTTGTTTTAACGCACACAAACGTCTTTCTTAGTTCAAAGTCTCGTAAAATCCACTGAAACATCGCACGTTTTATGGGTTTACTTTGTAGGTTATAATACTTACCGACCGAGCGATCAGAGGCACATTTCAGCTGATTGACTGTCGTGCGGTCGACTGAGCACAAATAATCGAATATTTATTTTATCAATCACCATTACTTAAACAAAAAATGTTAACTAGTTATCATAGTTACTGTTATAATATTGTTTAATGTGTTTTTGCTTGTTGTATAAGATAATTACGCGTTAACAAAATTTGATTAGAAATAGGGTCTTGATCTGAACAGAAATTGCTCCCATATATCATTTAGGTGATCAGAAATTACTCCCTGTTACTTTTTTCTTTAAAGCTTTATAATTAATTAATTTCTGATTCTTTGTGTATTTTTCAAATTCCATATGAAAGATTAAGAGTTATATTTATCATTAGAAATGTTTCTTTTGAGAAAACAGTTAATTTTCAAATTGTAACGCATCAAATATCCCGACATTGCGGCTTAGCTGATTAGAAACTAGGTCCGTGACGGTACTCTTCTTCTTAAGGCTGATAAAACAATGTTTTAACTCATGAGCGAACATACATTATTTATTAAAATTCTAAACATCATCTTTATCAATAATTGACTAATTAATTGTCACTAACTGTAATTAGTTTGTATAGCTATCGCAAAAGTCTCTACAACTCTCAAAATCGACGAACAATCACGTCTCTTCCCGACGAAATCAATTTTCCAACACAAAAATTTCCCGTTCAAACCTAAAAGCAAGCTCGCACAAAAAACCTGTACACTAATTAAATTAAAACACACACAAGAAAAGAAAGCCCAGTCAAAGTCCCGTTCTCGCGTTCTCGTTATAACCTCGTCGCGTGCGGCCCTCACTCGCACACACATACTGTTTAGTTAACCTTTTTCCATTTCTCCTCCCTCTCGGCCTCCCCCTCTCTCCCGTCGAACTTTCGCCCCCCGCGCGTTAATGAGAATCGCACATATACGGCTACAGCGTCGATATCGCGTGTATCGCTTTCTTCACAGGCAAGTTATACACATGCATACATATACAGGTGCTACACAGCAGCGTCCGCGGATTGCCGCGGCTACATCGCAAGTGATCGACGCGCTGTGTTGGCTTTTCTCGAGCCTTGCCCGAACTTCGACAACGTCGAATCACGTCTTATTTTTTTCTTCTTTTCTTCTTTTCTTCTCTTCTTTCTCTTTTTTTTTTTTCTTTTAAACGACTTTTTTCCTCTCCTCGTCCTTGCTGCTGCTGTAACTTCATTTTTCACGTCGACGGTGCGCTTTTGTGGAGGAGCGCGCGCGCGCGTGTGCCTTTAAAAAGCTTGTGCTGAATTATAATAGGTTGCACGTGAGATCGAGTTTTGATGCGCGGCTGGTATCGCCGCTGCGCCGGCGACGGGGATGATGATGACATGGGTGAATGGATGGGTGTATGGCGCGAGAGAGGGCTGAAAGTTTGCCGCGGCACATAATGTGACCCAATTGTGAGCTTATCGCGTAGGCGCAATGTACTGTGTAATGTGTAAAAATAATTTTTTTTTTTTATTAAAGGAATGAATTATTTTATTTTTGTTGTTAATGTATGGTGCATACATTCCTGTATGAATATTAATATAAGTAAATTAAATATACTTTATCTTTTAGTATTTAAGAGCTTCAAAATATAATCATTTACTATTCATACTAAATCATAACAATAAAGATCTAACAAATAAATCTTATATATTTGGATATAAAAGGTTATTAATAAAAAATCGTAATCCTTACCATTATTTTTAAAATTATTTATTAATTTATTTATAATTAGTTAAATAACCATTTATATATATATATATATATATATATATATATATATTATATTGAGACTATAAATTTAAATTAAGAACCATAGCATTGTATTAATAAATTACATGTGTAAATAATCGATTATAAATGCTTCATCCAAGTACGAAAGATAGAGGAGTCATTGAAAATTCAATTTCGGCTTCATCATCGTGACAATACGGGATTATAATAGTTCCTGTGAAAATAGAGGTAACAGCGATATAGATTATTGTGGAAGTGAGCGAGCGTGCGGGAAAGAGAAAGAAAAACAAATAAGAGAGCCATAATGCGAAAACGATTATGGTATAATGAAATTTCATCCTCACTGACAGCTTCACCTCACGTTATTTTGAACGACCTTAAACTCGCCCTTCCTTATTTCGCCTTTTATACGTTGGCTCAGTTATTTAGTACTCAATTTTCCAAGGTTCAATCTTTGTTTGATCATTAACGCGATTATAGTTATTCTTTTAATAAATCTTTAAAAAAAGTTTTCATTAAAATAATTTTGTTCTTCGGTACTAGTCTAGTACATTTGCTGTACTTATGAGTTGATAAGAATTGTTGATTTATTATTTAATTTGCTTATTCAATTCTTAATATAATAATATTCATATGGTATAATTTTTATTATTAACTATTTCTGATTATTATCTAAATATTTTAAAGTTATTTAATAATAGATAACATTTGCGTTAACATACTTTCAGAATCATGATTTCTCTATACTATATAATTAAGTTTACAAAGTAGACAAATAAAAATTTATTTTACAAGTAAATTATTATATTTTATATAGTATATAATTCCAAGATTTTAAGTATTTTGCGAATAAAGGTATTAATTGTATTTAATAATGTTACTGAAAATAATCTGAATACAAAATGATGTTCCTAGCGCATTAGGCTTTGACAGGAGGTTCTGAAATAATAAATATACGTTGTTTGGTAGGATTACTTGAATCTCGTTGGTAGCCTTTGAATGTAACATCGAAATAATGGTTTAATACACGAAAAGCGAAAATTTTAATAAAAATATAGTATTTTTTATAAACATTTTTATTAAAGTTTTAATTTTTCATGTATAAAAAAGTTATTCCAAAGTTTAATTAAAAATTACCCCTTGATTCCTTCGTACAATAACCACAGAATACCGACAAGGGTTTAAGTAATCCCACAAAATAATTTTGTTTTAAATTTTATAATTTCTTTTTAATTTATAATTATATAATTACCTATTCAGCTGTTATAAACAAGAGTTCATTTTAGTTTGCTCATATTTGTTAAATTTTAAGACAGTTGTTTGAATTTATATAGGGTCACAAATACTCCAATTGTTCTTTCCTTTTGGTGTTCTAGGGCTACGTGAATTACTTAACGGGTGAAGGCCATAAAGACGGCCAGAATGGACGTGCTTTTCTTACGATTTTTCTTTAAGTAATAGAAATAAAATAATTATTTTTAAACTTTTAGGAAATTTTTTCTATGGTTCTAAAATACAAAAAAAAATTGTGTCAAAAAACATCAATGGTGGTCGGACATTAAGGGTTGAACCCCACTATCATAGCGCGCACACTGCCTATCTGGGTGACGACTGGAGACTTCTAAACTTGTTCTGATAAAGAAATGGCTTGGTTTTCTTCATGAAATTCAGCGGAATATATTCCTAAATCCGATAAAAAAGTGGAAAAATAATATATAGTATTAAAAACGAAGTATGATTTTTAGGTGAAAATTTTGTTGATCATTTTCGATAAAAACTATGTAAAAACAATTATTATATTATTTTATAGGTGTATATTTAAGAGAAATCATTTATCTTTAAAACGCCGCATGGAAAATATTGATTAGTTGACTACTTTGTGAGTTATCTGTCACCCAAACTTCAACAATGTGAATTCGAGATAATCGCGTTTAAAGTTCCCGCATATAGGTCTGCTATAAAGTTAGATTTCGCTCTAAAACCTTGTGGATCATATTTTTACTCCAAAATCTATCGAATAAAATTAAAAAGAAAATTGATTTTTTCAACCCTCATATGACTTGCTCCCCTTAATGAAATCTAACGGCAATTTTTTCAAAACAATACAATTTACCACCTACATACCATTTTAATTATATATACCGAATTACTTTGCCCTCTTGAGTGCACTCACTGAAATAAATTTGCCGCAATACATATTATACGTCGAGCCACTGCTATAGAATTCCCCTTGACAAGTGCAGCACCGCATCTCCAAGCGCAATATACGGCGGCGGAGCCGCAAAATTCAAATCAGCTTATCGGCTCGCCGCCATCACCGCCAATTCTCCTGAAAATCTCTTTCTCTCTCTCTCTCTCTCTCTCTCTCTCTCTCTCTCTCTCTTCTCTTCCATCGCGCGGTATGTATATGCTATCTGGCAGATCTTTGTGGATTATACCCCCCCCCCCCCCCCGATGTACCGCGGAGTTCAAGAGGTACAAATTACATTTTTAATTAACGAGGATTAATTTGCTTTCTAATTAGTAAGCAAGACGTGCGATCAAATGAATAAAATCTTACGTTACCTTCTGATTATTTGCATTTTTATTTAGGTAAAATAATGTTTTGATCTTGATATATATATATATTGGTATTTGAATTTGGATTTAATTGTAGAGTGTTTATCTTATATCATATCCAAGGAACAATGACCGTTTTGTTTAAGTCTTTGCAACATTATGACTACATGTAGAATTAATTTTTTACTGATTTTCATTTGGTTTTTCATTTTGTGCTTATCAAATTTCACATTTATAAAAAGAAACGATAAAAATAGAGGTGGCATGCGTAAGCTAAGATAAGAGTATCACTTTATAATTAGTAAATATCTAATAATGTGAAATAAATATTTATTTATCAGAAATTGATTTTCTTAAACGCGTTTTTCTCAAAACAGCATTTTTGAAATCTGCATGCAAAATCACGGCCACCATTTTTATCCGATCGACTTCAAATTTTGACACAATCTTTGTAATTGAATTTCGGAGAGAAGTACCGAGGTGTTTTTTGATTAATTAAAAACTTCTCATTTTATGAGTAATATTATACGAAATTTAAAAAAAAAATGAAGGTGTCAACTTCAAATTTGCGCCATTTTTGAAAAAATCCATACTTTAAAAAAATCCTCAGTACTTCTCTAGATATTTAGATGTAAAATAACGAAAAAAATTTTATTTGGTTCCAAGTCCAAAATGACGCATTTAATTTTGTATGCAGAATAGCGTAAAGAAAAAAAGGTGCTGCCAGAAACGCGCTGTAGGCGGCTATTTTCTGTTTGGAAAAATTAAAAAAAATTTTTTTTGATACTTTAAGACATGTATTTAATATACCATTGTTTACTTTTATTAATAAACTTCTTTTTCATATTAAAAAAGAATGTTAAATATGCACATGATTTTATTCCTGCTACTGTGGCCATACCCCTTAAATGAATAATTAAAATTTATTTTAAATAACTGAAATTGGAATGCTGTAATATAATTAAAGGGGAAGGTCAGTATTAAACCTAGAAAATAAAAATAAATATTTACTTTGTTACCTAGATGATTAAAACCGTATTTTTAGCATCAATTGCAAAATTCACAACCCGCAACTCGTACACGCTCCTTGTAAGTCGAAAAGAGAAATTCACTGATTATCTAATATTAAATTCAAACTTGCGAAAAAATATACACGTTTATCCAAAAATTTGCTGTTTTAGCAAAAAAAAAAGACTTAGCTGCTTTACCTGCAATACACCAGCGAATCAGATTTGCTACCTCAGCGGTATTTTTCCCGTCTACATTTCGTATCACGCACTGTAACCGCATATACAAAAGTAATAAGGAAAATTCATTAAAAAGAAACTCACTAAATCTTCAAAAATAAAAGAAACAGTATAAATAAAACGAAAATTTCTTCAACATACTACTTGTACACCTCACCTCCTCGTAGACTCACCCCTCAATATACATTGCGTAATGAGACGAGCAAGCCACCTCGACGAACAAACAAGCCAATATTTGAGCGTCTCGGGCGTGCTACACGCAAAATTGCGCGAGACAGAGAGCAGCAACGGCTATCTACTTTTCACTCATACCTATATGCGCGAATATAGAGCGAGAGTCGTGCTCGAGTGGCTCGGACACGCTGCAAGCCGCTAATGCACACCAGTGACGGTGCAGCTTGTTTTTACCGCGCGCGTCTCGCCGCGTTTTAGGCGAGTCGCCGCGGATGGGATGCGTTATATTTAATGATCGCGCGCTCGCGGGGGTCGTATAACAATTGTAGCGGCGCTGCGATCCATCGCCGCGGCAGAGAATAATTGGATTCTGTGTTTTCTCGGGGGAGATTCGTGTTTGCTTTGGTCGGTGGTTTTTTGTTGTAGTTGTTGTTGTTTCGTTCTGTGCGGCGGCAATTTTTTGCGGGTCGAGAGGATTGAAAGAATTTTTGGAACGGAGGATTTCTTTTTGTCTCGTTGTAGGCACGTGCGTGGGGGTATTCTGTTCTTGTGGAATTAGGGACGATAATTGCAGTTTGCAGCTGTGTGATGTGGAAATTGTTATCGATTTATATACAAACGAAAATATTGTTTGTATTTTTCTGGTGTAGAAGTGAGTTTTGAGAAGAGTATTCTGAGTGTTCTTTAGTTTTTGTTAGAATAGTATATAGCTAAGGGGACAAGCCTGAGTTAAATTCTGTAAGGAATCATTATGCATTTCATAGACGGCAAACATATTTTGACGCAATCTAAGTTGATGCAAGTTTTTATATCTTAAATATGTATATTATACGTGATTTTGCCACGAATTAGATCCCTCTGAGTGGTCTCTATAGTTCCATGAGAAAATTAGCTAATATACATTATTGAATTTAAGCCTTTTAACCACTTACCACGGGTTTTTGAATCAGGTGGTGCATTTTTCATAGTCACCAGGCTTTAAACTATTCTTTAGAAGTGTGCTCATGGACTTAAGGGGATGTCGGAGCCCCGCCCCCCCCCTTTTGCAGTCCGACCTATTTTGTATTTCCAATTGTTTGTAAAAACTACAAGTCCGACTGACTTTATCTTGTACAGATCGGTTCATTATAGTAAGCACTACGGTGCTCAGCTCTAAATCTTACTGTAAAATTACATTAAAAGAAGTTATTAGCAAAAGTTTGGTATGATTACAATTTTGAGGTTAGGTTTCAATGCGTAAACACCCTATTGTATTTCCAATTAATCAGAAAAATAACTCATCAGATCAACTTTATCTTGCACGCAAAAGCTTTATTATAAAAAGCACTACGGTGCTCTGCTCTTAAGGTTTCCCTGCATTCTATATTTTAAAAGTAATCACTAAAAGAAAATACACGATTTTAGTTCCGACATCCCCTTAAGGAGCTACATTTAAAAAAAAACATTATTTCCAATTGTTAGATACACATGTATCAATAATCGTAGTATAGTTATAGTATTTTCATAGTATTATTATTGACATGTGTGTGTACAGTTCCGAAATTTCAATATTTTCTTGTTACAAGAAGATTGAGTTTATTTTTTAATCCGTTCAAGATCCTTAATTTCATTCAGTATATAAGTTTGATTAAAAATAGGTTGGCATTAAAACATACATTCCTTGACCAAAGATATTGAGTGCCCCTTCTACTTGCCCTGCCACACATACCCTACTCTCCCCTACTGATAAAAATAATACACAGAAAAATGCATGCATTGTGTAAAGGATTAACGAATGTAACATCTTGAAGCAAAAAATTAACAACAAAATTGTTTCCTCAAGAATAAAAACAAAATAACAAAAATTACATCGAATATTGTTTTTCGGTGTTATTGATTATATAAAATTTTTTCACTGATTCCCATCATTCATTTTTGGGATTTAACCGTTTAAAAAAATATATTTTCCAAAAGAGATGTCTTCCTATTACAAAAGATGAGAATCAGCACATTGCCGTAAATATTGCCATTTTGCAACACGGCAAACATGCGCCTGTTAGACTGCAAAAGCAGGTTATTAAAGTGATTAGGCACCCTAAACATGTGGTATCATCCGAACGGTACCCCAGGTTTCGGAAGGCTTAAACACGTTTATTTTGTTCCCACGTCTGATATTTGCTCTAACTAAAAAACAAAGACTTATTTTATATTAAATATTAAAATATTAAAATATTAAAATATTAAAATATTAAAATATTAAAATATTAAAATATTAAAATATTAAAATATTAAAATATTAAAATATTAAAATATTAAAATATTAAAATACTAAAATATTAAAATATTAAAATACTAAAATATTAAAATATTAAAATACTAAAATATTAAATATGCATATTAAATAATTATATTAATTGTATTAACTAATTAAATTCGTAACTTATTTCATAATGATTAATAAGGATAATTTAATTATTTGAAATTTGAAATTGAATTTGTTTTATACACTACGTGCACGCACAGCTTGAAATAAATGCTTGAAATAAATTTTGCATGACTAGTTTATCTATATCATGAAAGTAATTTCTTTAACAAATTGAGCATGAGTCGTCAATTATGAAGCGACATTTAAGTGTAAAAAATTCGTATACAATATTTATGAGTTCTGAGATAATCAGTATATTATACTTTTTTTTTAAATGAGCACGTTCCCTGTGAAAAGATTCAGATGCCTGCCGTATTTTTGTAAACATGTACCAAAATTTGAAACTTGTTGCATTTCTGACGATCGTCTTTTATGCTACGTTGATATTCAGTGGACCAACACCAAAGATTGACGATATAGATATATTTAATTTGCTGAACAATGATACAATTTACCGAGCATATCGAGATTGTCTTATGGATCGGGGGCCTTATTTAACGGCAGAGGGACGATATTTAAGAGGTAATTTCTTTTTTCATTACTTTTGAAGAAACCATATGAATATCGATTAGTTTTTTACCTAAAGGACGTAAAAAAAATTATTGAAAATGAAAATTACAAATATTCTTTCGAAAATTTACAACTAAAAATATATGTGGCCTCCCGAAGTAGTCAAAATATGTCTATAAGAAAAGTAAATTTTTGTCCACTTTAGACGGCCAATTTTAATACTGAATAATTTTCGAAAATCTAACTTCAAATTGACACTTACTGGACGAGAAACAAATCGAAAACAATATGGCTTTGAAAATAATGAGTTAGCGGAGCAAAACCGTTAAATCTTTAAAATGAACATAAATGTTTGAGTTCTCACTGTCATTTTTAGAAGCTACTCTCATTCTTTTTTACAAAATGTAATACATACGCTACCTCAACATTTCTTTTATTCAAAATATAAAACCGCTGCTAATTGATTGGCAGCTTCCTCAGACTAAATACATTGTTCCAGTGTATCTATATATTTTAATAATAACATTTTTTGTTTTAATGTATTATTTAAAAACCAGATATAACCGCTCTATTCATGATAAGGAGAGGATATCTGATAAAAGACTGTCAAAACCTATACATTATTTTATGAGGTTAATGGTGTGCATTTGCACCCGAAAAATCCCATCAATTCTAATTCAAAATGAATTTTTATAGGAATTTATTAGTAATACTAGATACATGTTTTATCTGTTTCTATTTGGTTTTAATACGAATAATTCAAAACCAAAAACGGGATCCTTTTAGAATAAAATTTAATTGAAAAATATCGATAGTGAAAATTTATTTGCAGCATCTATGACGTCTGTGCCACACCCGAGATTATCATCTCGCACACGTGCACGTACACCCACTGTATAAAGAATCATCGATAGTGGTAAAAAATATAACTAATAGTGAAAAATCATTCGCTGCATCTGTGACGTCTGGATCACACTCGAGAGAATCATCTCGCATACGTGCACGTAGACTCAGTGTATAAAGAATCATCAATAGTAATAGATATATCTGAGTCATACCTCGGATGATATATGAGGCCTCGAAAGTGCCCGTTCGTACGTACATACGGATAGACGCAAGATGGTCCGCTAATATTATGTGTGTAGATAGTAGATAAATAAGGAAAAAATATTTTAAGAGAGAGAGGATGAATGGTGAAATGTATAGAGTAAGGCCGAAAGGTAATAAAAAAATATTTTCAGAAATTATAACATAAAAAGATATTTATTACAGAATTTTTTGTACTCCGATGATATTTCATTAATAGCATGTAGATGCTATATCTTTTTCTAATCATGATCTCAAAAAAGATTTTCTATCTGACAGATCTAATAGTTTTTTTCCTACAAGTTCCGTATTGCATTATCGATATCAAACTATCGTAAAATGGAAAAATCGTTATAAAGCGTAAAGGAATCAATAAATCTTTAATCTTCTTTATGATTTCGTATCTTTATCAACAAACGAAAAAAAGATTTTGTTTGATATAAAATGATCAAATATTTTGAAATATAAAGTCCTCATATTCTGGTCAAGGAACTCAGTCAATAGATAGTGAAAAGCTCCATTGTTCACTAATTAGCTCAATTCTTTTTTCTCTATCATATGTTTTCGAGATATCGCAGTTTTAACAAAAAATGACGATTTCGTGTATAACAAAAGAAAGGAGATACTTATAAAAAATTACGGGTCTGAGAAGATACGTAATTCTATGCTCTTTCAAAATTATTTACACTGGAGTGATTATATTATTTCTAATATACCGAAATAATTTACCTTATCAATTTCAAAAAATCATAAAAAAGAAAAATCTTTATAAAACAAAAACGAGTTAATAAATATTAAAAAAAAACATTTTAATTCCTAATCGTTATTAAAAAACGCAAAAAATGAACCCCCTATGGTAAAATAATGAAAGTGTCATTCTCGAGATATAAAAGATAAAAATTTTTTTTCAAAAAATACATAACCTCAAATATCTCGTAAAATAATGGTCATTATGATCTGGACAAATAAGTTGTCCAAAAAATAGTAAAAAGGTACCTTTTTGGAAAGTTTCGGATCAAATGCTGCTGATTTGCTGCAGTTCTCGTAGGTGACAGAATATCGATTTATTTTACAAAAAGATTTTTTTCTCGTTAAAAGAAGAAGATCAAGTCTCAAAAACTATACTTAAGAAATTATAATTAAAATTAGTATTAAGAATATTCTTCTACACATTCTTAATTATCTCAAATTTATTAAAATAATTTCCATCGTATGTTTCCCAGATATCACTGCTTAAACAAAAAGTGACGCTTTCGTGTATAACGACAAAGAAATAGCTTATTCCACATTATGGGTAGGATGAAATAGGTAATCTTATGCATTTTAAATGCATTATCACTGAATCGATGATATTATTTTTAAAGTATCAGAAAACCGAAAAAACTGAAACTCAAAAATTGAAAAACCGCTAAAAAGACATAAACGCATAGAGAAACTAAAAAAATTATTTTTGAGCCGCTTTTCTTAAAAAAAAGAAAAAGAATGAGCCCTGAAACATTAATTTTCACCGTGTAAATTCAGAGTAATGCTGATCCACATCCATACATACACACACATCCATACATACATCCATACAGACATTTTCTAAAAATAGTGTATTTTGATTCCTACTGTCTCAAAACATGTTTCTATAATGATTTTAGCATAACTTTTATGTGTGTGCCAAAATTGTGTGTTATTCTTCTCTGGCAAACAAAGTATGTTCATTTTTTAACCGGGCGCATATTTATAGAATTCATATTTAAATAAAAAAAAAAAAAAGAATTCATATTTATCAAATTCATATTTATAAAAAATTTCCATTTCTGTTTGCATATATACAATTTTATGTTTATATTTATAAAATTTTACATAAGTAATCTTTTAAATTATTAAATGGTATTAAACATTGTATATTTATTTAACAGTTGACTATTCTAGACATTCGTTGAACTACTATTTCAATATAACATATTTATTTATTCACACTCGGACTGTAATCAACCTAATAACAGTACAGATGCTCGAGCTGATAGAATATACTTATTATGAAACCGAACGGACAACCGAAACGCGTGCAGCTTGCTCGGAGACGCAGGTCCCCTCACAATATGTACATTCTTATATCTATATATACATGACTGGCCGCTGTCTCGTATAATGGGGTCCGAAAATCAAATAAGAATTTTAATTTCCTGCCTTGAGTTTTACCGACTGAGCAGTGAATAATTATTTATAATTATAAAAATACTTATATTTAGACGAAACCCAAACTTACTAGCCCTTCATTGATCAATAATGGACCTATGTGTAAAGTTTCGGACGTTAAAAACAACGGCACCCTAAAGAATTATTGGAATGAAATTTTATAAAATTTTCATTACAATAATTTCTTAGGGTGCCGTTGTTTTTAACGTCTCAAACTTCATACATAGGTCCATAATTGTTCAATGGAGGGCTAGCGAATTTGGGTGTTAGCTAAGTAAACGTAATTTTGTCACCTGTCATCTACAACTACGAGAATCCACTTTTCTCATTTCATTTTCAATTTTGAGTAAATATCTCTACGGAAAGTTGTTGTTCCAACCGAAAAGAACAACTTTTCATAGAGATATTTTTTTTAAATTCAGAAATGAATTAAAAAAGTGATTCCCCGTATTTACCAATAACATGGAGTTTAACATCACCTTAAAGTAAATAATGTATGGTTCAGTCGGTAATTCAGGGAAATGACTTTCAGACCCCCATAAACACGAAGTCTGCTCGCTTATAGTCAACACTCCCTCCCGAACAGATTTCTTTTATTCAGAAATTGACCCCATCGAACTTGAGTATCTCCAGAATCCAATTTACGTACTAGCGTCTGAAAGAAACAAAGAATTACGATTTTTTTAGTTTATGATTTAAAAGTAATTTGGTCAGCTTTGTATGCAATTCAAAAAGGCAAAGCCTTTGTGAATATTTCAGATATTTGATGTTTAGATGCAATCCAACTTATTTTAACTAGATTTGGTCGAAGTCTGCTCGTTTATACTCAACATTAATCCTATGATTTATTATTTATACTGCGTTAATAAAGAAATTCTACTGAAAATGATTCGTTAGCTATTACATAAATTATTATATAGGAACTTATATGTTGTAGATTAAACAAATTAATAATAATATTTTAACCTTTTTGTTGTAGAGACCCGATTACATTTTGCCTACAAATGAATGATAATAAAAATGAATAAATAAATAAATAAGTAAATAAAAATATAGACAAATTTTTAAATACTATTTTTGGTGTTACGAAGCTTTTTCTAACTGAAAGCAATTTATTTGACATTTTCTCTGTATGGTCCTTTATGACTATAATATTTTAAATAATTATATTACATGAGTGTGTTCCTTTCGAAATCTGTATGCCCTTACTAACAAGGAGAGCTACCAAACTCTGGAAAACGGATTTTGATGAGGCTTTGGGAAATGTATTCTGGTGTCTAAAAATGAACTCTAGCACTCAGAGTTTGATCTCATAGGCCCTTTCTCCCAATATATGACCTATTTTACTCCGAATATGCGTTATTTTAGTGAAAAATGGAGGGTACCTCTTTTTCTGATCACAACTCTGCATGAATTCCGACTTAAAAAATGGACCAAAAGTGTATGAAAGTAGGCAAAAAGAGCTTTAATTTAAGACCTGAAACGTTAAATAACGTTAAATAACATTAATTTATTGTGAAGTTATTAATATTTAAATAAAGTGACCAAAAATACATGAAATTTCAAGGCATTTTTTATCTTTGGGATTCTGTAAATGTTCATGAATTTTTTGTCACTTTATTTAAATATTAATAACTTCGCAACAAAATACTATTTTTTAACGTTACAAGTCTCAAATTAAAGCTCTTCTCGCCTACTTTCATACCATTTTGGATCAATTTTTAAGTCGAATTTCATGCAGAATTATGATCAGAAGAATATGTACCATTTTTCACTAAAATAACGTTCATTCGGAGTAAAATAGGTCATATCTCGGGCCTATGAGATCAAACTGCGAGCGCTAAAGTTCATTTCTAGGTACCAGAAAACATTTCCCAAAGCCTTATCAAAATCCGTTTCCCGAAGTTTGATAGCAAAACTCTCGATAAATCCTATCGTTAGGGTTTTATTTTCAGCCAGAGGGCGGAGAAGAACCACTTTCCGCCCGCTTTTTATGCATGAAAAATTCATTTTTTATTTTTCAGCTCATATAATTAAGTTTCAGTATTCTTCTTTTACGTAATCAATGTTCAATTATGTTTTGAAAGACTATGTAAATTACAAACAAGTAAATTAACTTTAACTAAGATTCCCACATTTTTTTCATTTTTCTCAAAATGACATTTTTTGAGTTATACCGTTATTCCATTCATTCCCTCAATTAATTTTAATTTTATTTAAACTTTGATCCATTCTTGCGCTCGACGAAGTGGCTAAATGGCTTTACTTAGTGACGTTTATATGAGCATGTCACGTTCAGCGTCAGGAATGGGGGTGGCATCCTAAATTTTATTGCTCGTACTAACGACCCGTTACATTGTATTACCATTAAAATTTATATACTGAGTTATATATATAAAGACTATGTTAAATTACAAACAAGTAAATTAACTTTAACTAAGATTCCAACGTTTTTCTCATTTTTCTCAAAACGACATTTTTCGAGTTACACAATTATTCCTTCCATTCCCTCAATTAATTTTAATTTTAATTAAACTTCGATTCATTCCTACACTCGATGAGGTAAGTAACTGGCTTTATTTAGTTTCAATTTTATGAGGCCGCCATGTCAAGCGGCAGATGCGGGCATGTCAACCCAAGCTTTTTGGTTTCATATATCCCTCTTACATTATCGTACCGTTAACATTTATTTGCAAGATGAGATATAAAGTAAACAGCCTTTAAACACAACCGGAAGTAACTTGTTTATTTTCGTATCGGCAAGACACGGGTAGGCAACCATGGTTCATCGTGTTTGTCTATGACCAAACTTTTATTTGAAGTATGATTTGTTTTTGCGCTCGATGAGATAAGTTTTTTGTTCCCGGCTCCCGAACGAATACACGAGCAAACGTCCATTAATTCCATTAAAAGCTCATTTACACGCTTAAACCAAACAAAAGCCCCACTTCAGCCCCGCCCTAATCAACCTTAATACAAAGAAACAAAGAATTCGCTCAGTTCATAATCACCCGTGAAATCCCATAAAAACTTTGCTGCTGCGCGCGTAAAGAGAAGGCGCAAAACTACTGAGAAAACGAAGACCAAGAGTAAGAGCAACGAGGAAGACGTAAAAATAGACGGAGAAGGCGCAAGCGTAATCCACGGCTCATCTTTTACGAGGTCTCGCTTCACTCGAGTGAAAAACGTCACATGAGGCAAATAATCTACTTCCGCACCCATGTTGAAATGTACTGTTAAAGAAAATATTTTTATTGACTCATATGAATGCTAAATATAATCATTGATATAAAATATTTCCGATATTCACGCCGTTAGGTTTTAGCTACTTTTTATCTAAGAAAAAAGAGGTTAACATCAAAATGCATTTTTTCATGAGGTAATAAATGGTGTCAACGCCCAAAATTAGGTATTTACACCTACAATTCGGTGTAAACACTGAATATTTGAGTGTTTTTTCGTAAGGGCGGGCATTGACTATTTGATTTTTACATTTTTCAAAGTCCAAGAACGTACTTCCGGTTTATTTCCGGAAAACTTCTGGTTACGCCCTGGTAGCCTTTGGTAAAAAGAAAGTAATTCCGGTTTAATCCCGGAGAAATTCCAGTCACAGTTACACATCTTTTGGTCTCCTTTTACGTTTTGTATGGTCACTTTTTACACCCCATGATGCGAGCCATAATATTAATGATTAAAAATAGTTTATTGTAAAGTGAGTGAATAGGAAACGAACGGTTACTTGAATACATAAAAAATAAAATCCAAAACTCGCTATAAAACAAAAGCATATTCACTACTCGAAAAATTTGTTTTTGTTTCCAAACCACGTAGAAAATAAGAGTCCTGAAAAATGAAAAACGTATTTATCGTTTTGGAGGTATGCTGATCCACGTACACGAATACTTATATTATCTAAAAAAAGTGTATGACTCATAAAGTCTAAACATGTTTTCATAATGTTTCTAGCCTAACTATTATTTTCTTTACTTTTATAAAGTTTCCTGTATATAGGAAATTAAAATAATCCCTAAAGTGTATTTGCAAGATTTTAGAGGTAACTCTCCGTGTATTATTCCATATAAGCCATACATTGCGTTCCTAATTTAGGCCTAATTAACATAACTAAGTAGGTTAAAATAGAAATTATATTACTATTTGGTTAAAGATTTGACCGACAAATCGCTGCTACATTGATAGTTCAATGAGATAAGGTACAAGTTAGAGTTGTAAACGGCACTTATAGTTTCATATTGGGCCACCTCACAGTTTGAATATCTTCTCCATTGACTACCAAATTCCTGCACGTATCTTAAGTGAATGCAATTGATAGGCTGGAAGTGAAAGTTGAATATAAAAATTGAAAACAAAATCAAATTGTGTTATCTTATAAGAATGTATTTGTTAAATGGCAGTTGTGACGGAAGGAAGGTGGTCCTCTCTGCAGGGAGAGGAGGAAAGCAAGGCAGTCTGTGGGTCTTTATGTGCAGCTGGAGAGCTCCGTCTCCTACGGTGGTCGCCGGTAGTCTGCCGTGAGGTGCATACCTGCACCTTCTGCACGCGCGAACTCTCGGCCGCGGTGTTCTCTGCTGACGGCGCGTCTAGTGCGCCTCCGGCAGCAGCCACCGGAGATGCTACCGGAGAGCCCCGCGTTCGTCCCTCAGACGGTACAAAGCAGAAATTATTTCTGTATAAAATATGATAAAATTTATCTTGTTTCCTCAAACATAAGTTTGAAAAGAAATATACTTCTTCGTATCACTTTACATGGGAAAATAGTACGCATGTGGTCATTCGCGGTATATTCTTTTTCTAAGGGGACAGATACACCTTTATATTTTAAATTAATTGTTAATGCAGTTTAAGGGAAAAATGACTTTTTCGTCATATATTACTTATTTCTTTTTCGATAAATTTAAATAATTTATCAAAATATAACGGAAATTTTTTTTAATTTTTCTTATGGTTCTTAGGTCTCTTTGATCGGTTATAATGAAAGCATGTATATTCCTTCACCTACTGCAAGGTTTTGTGGTCTAATAAGATCGAATTGGAGTTTTTAAGGTTTTATTATGTTTATAATATACATAATTATGCAGCAAATGGGGGGACTTATAAATAAAAATTATTGATCAAAGTTATAGCATATTTATGTCTCCTTCGAGATCTTCCTTGTTCTGATGCATCCATAATCCCTGTTAGTTTCAAGTGTTACATTTTTTATTCACTTTAAAACGGGACAGATATATGCTTTGAAGAGGTAGACTCTTCTCTGTAAGAATGAGCCTTACATATAAATACAGTGAAAAACTAATGTTAAAATATATCTACATATTTTATGAATTAACAGTTTAATTCAATGCTGGGAGGGGTATTTGCCCGCAGAGTAGTGGTTTCTATTGTTCTAATAAATATAGTAGATTTTTTTGTTACAGAGTGCATGAGACACTCTAAAAATCTCGTCTACAATTTGCTGTTAAAGTTTGCAATGAAGATGCAATTGAAAGAGCATAAAATTACCTATCTTTTGAGATACGAAATTTTGAAAAAGATATTTCCCTTGCTTTTTTATACCCAAAAACGTCATTTTTTTCAAACGGTTATATCTATGAAATATAAGTTGGAAAATTTAAAAAAAAATTGAGATGATAATGAATATTTAGAATAATATCCTGTAAAGCTTTTAAAGCTTCATATTTTTCTTTTGTCGAGAAAAAAATAATTTTGTTAAAAAAATCGCTTTTTTTCCGGACGCGATAACTTAAGTAAATCGACAGCATTTTATCTGAAACTTTACAAAAAGGTAGTTTTTTACTCTCTCATATCCTGTATGTTTTTTCAGATCATCAGATCTTTTACTTTCTGAAATATTGAGCTTATGTTTTTTTTAATTTTCTTTTATCGCTTATATCTCGAGAACAACGTGGTCATTTTTTATCAAAAAGGGCTAATTTTTTTCCTTTTTAAATGAAGATTCAAAATTGTAAAGAAATTTCAAGATTCGTCGACTTGTTTTTGTTTTATAGTGATTATTTTATTTTTTAATTTTGGGTTTTAGTTTTTCGGGTTTTTTGGAATGGTAGAAATTTTATGACTAATTTAGTGTAAATGCATTTAAAAAAGTATAAAAAACCTATCTTCTACAACTGAAAAATTTAGTTAAAAAAACTTAAAAACGTTAAATGTTAAGTAAATAGTAATATTTTATTTATTAAATTATATACTGAGGGTTGGCGAGTGAAGCGAACAGGAGGATTTCTGTTTTTTTTTTTTATAATTTTTCCATTGATATTTTGAAATATTGATCGAAAAAGTATTTTTTATAACACGTGAATAAAACAGACCATTTTCGGCGCCTATAAAGTGCAGCGAAAATAGGGTTTTCCGAGCGTCAAAAAAAGGGTACCGAAAATACTCATTATACCTTCGGTTTTTTATAAATAAATAAATAAATAAATAAATAAATATATAAATAAACAAATAAACAAATAAACAAACTAATAAATAAACAAAAAATTAAATAAATTAACAAACAAACAAACTAATAAATAAACAAAAAATTATTTAAATAAACAAACGAACAAACAAATAAATAAGTAAGTAAATAAACAAATAAATAAACGAACAAATAAATAAATAAATAATTAAACATATAAATAATCAAACAAATAAATAAACTGTGTTAATTGCATCTCTATATATATTTAAATCAAAAACGCTTTCTATAAATATCGCTATAATAAAAAAAATCCTCGACACATAACCTCGATTCTTCAGAAAAACATCACACCCGCAAAGTCGCTCGTCCCTCTTCTCGCGTCCTCGGTGAAAATCCACATCGAATGAACACCCAAGGCCGACACACGGCGGTCAGCCAACAGCGCAAGCTCCCGCGCACTTGGCCCCCGCAAAGTTTAGCGCTTATTACGCGGACGGGCGGAGGCGAGTATCGAGGCGCCCATTCAAGTTATTCCGCGCGACGCGCGTTGTAGCTGCCTGATTTAAAATCAATTTGGAAAGCCTCGCGCGCGCGTGTTTACGATAATGACGCGGCGCCGCGCCGCGTCGTTGTCGCACGGTGCAGTTTGGCGGCGAGATTAATCCGCGCGAAACACCGGCCGGAGCATTGAGATTCATAACGTCCGCGCCCACGTAGCAGTGCCTGGATTTAGGTTTAAGGTTGCGTAGATCTTGTGCAGAAAGTTACGTAGTAGTGGGATTTCTTGATTTGACAGAATGAAAGCGGTTTTAATGTGAGAAGGGAATTGTAAGTTTTATGCTTGAGATGAAAAGATTTTGGTATAATTTGTTCTGCTTATATAGTTATTTTCAGTGATTTATAGGAAGTTATTATTGGAAATTGTTAAAAGCATTTAATAGATCTTTAAAATTATATAGTAATTACTTCGTTTTGTTTATAGTAGTTATAAAAATTTGAAGCTTTAATAAAAACAATTCTTATTAATAACAGAAACACTACTACAAGCCTTCAATAGACTCAGGTGTTCTTTCATAAATGAAAATAGGTACTCTTGAAAATCGATATCATCTATAGAGTGATTTTTAGAACGCGGTGGCGAAATATAATTAAACAATTAAACGAACTTACCTGTAAGTGAAATTCGGTCGTAATGGTATAAGCTGCCTCATCTGAAGAGATCACTTCTCACCCTCTCCAAATTTCTTTCGTTCCTTCTAAAGTTCTTTTGTATCATCATAGTTCCATCATATTTGATGGGTTATTTTGAATTTAAAAATTTCCGAAAACACATAAAACACCATTATGTAATTCTAGATTATCTGTTTAGTATAGCATGGTATGGCTGTAGCATGGTTCTCCCAGGTTATCTCGGATCTATTATATATTACATGCGTATATGTATTGTGAGCTTGTTAAAGCACTGTACGCAAATGCATTCATGGTTGTCTCTCTGCGACACATAGTATGTCATAATTCAACCTTCACTGTTTTTGCGGCGGTATTACACAAGATAAGGTCAGAAATTAAATAAACTATAAATTTTTCACAACAAAGTTATTAGTATCAGTGAGATGATATTGAACAGATATACTCCGGTATATGCATTAGGATGCAGTCCAAAGCAAGTACTAAAAGTTATTACAAAGCTTGTATAATATACTTTAATTTATCATTACTTAAAAAGGATGCTAAATCTTTTACAAAAATATTTTTACCTAAACAAGGGTTTATTTAGCATTGTTGATGATATATTTGTAACATTATAAACTTACCCTTGAAACTGCTTAAGAAAATTAACAGTTTCCAAAATTGTTATATATTTATATAATTAAAACTAATTATGATGTTATTGTAGTTTAGTTTATTAGAGTAATGGTACTAGTAATGGTAATATTGCATTGTAATCTTTCAAAATGTTTTTTAAGTTGTAATCTAAATTTTCAACAAATTATCCTTTAACAAGAATGAACGAGGAGAGTATTGATTCTACAAAAAAATGTTTCCCGTTTTGCATATTTTCAAGAGCGGTAGATAAAGATTATGCAAAATGATTAATAATATCGATTTGAGTTGTCATGAATTTTGTATTTAAGCCTTTCAAAGTTAATACAAGAAATATATGTTAATATTTCGTACATTTAACATTAATTTTTAACATTATTTCTAGAAGCGAGTAAAGTTAGCAATATCATAAGAATAAGTCACACCGTTCACGTGTAAACCTTAAACAACAAATGATAGTTGTATCATTAAATATCGTAATTTTATAAACAAATAATTAGGTAATATTTTGTAAATGTATTGAAGAATCATAATGTATCAGTTTTAAGGCTAAAAATCCCCCGGAATTTACCCTGTGGAATACCAACTTAAGATATATGTGTTAAGAAATGTGTGTTTTCGGTACTGGTGTGAGGAAAAATAATATACGCACCATGGGAGGTAAAATGACGACCCCATAACACATGTTTGCCACCCTTTCCTTCGGCTCTGGTGGCGTTTTACACGTGCTATGGACTCGCCAATTCTTTACCTCCCTAGATGCGTAATATACTATTGTTTTCAGCAGGCAAAAAAAAATTTTTCACCTGCTGATCGAAAAACAGCTGCTTTGCACCCACTATAGAGACACGAAAAAACGCGAAAATCGTGCGTGTATGGCAAAATAGTATATTGTGTACCATGTGTTAAAAGTAGACTTGTTTCTTTAGCGCGCAATACGCACTCGCCTTTGGCTCGTACTTGCTCGCCTTCGACTCGTATTGCAAACCTCATACGCGGGCGCAAAAGGCCTTTCCACCATGGTGCATACCGTATTTCTTTGTCAAATATGTTTTGATAACGTGTTTCTTTATGCCTATGAAACGAAACTAAATTTGGCCGTTCTTCGACGCGGTATAAATACACGCTTGATAGACTGGAAAATCAGCCTACTAGAGTGTTTAGGCCTACCTAAACATGTGGTATCATCCGGATGGTACCCCATGTTTAGGGATATTTAAACTCTCTTAGCGCTTCTTTTCGATATCAGCCTACTAGAGTGTTTAGACCCATCTAAACATATGGCATCATCCGGATGATAATTGACGTTTTGGGGGCCTAAACCCATTTAGAGCTGATTTTCGAAAATTTAGATTTGCACCCACTATGGCAGGCGCAAAGATCTTTACCGCTCCCTAATTTAATAGCGGGTACATAAGTATTTTCCGCCCGCCGGTCAGAAAACGACCACTTTAGTCCTGCTATATGGGCATGAAAAACCGCATTTTCGCGCAAGTGTGACAAAAAGTAATTTTCTTCGTTTTTATAAGCGGTACAACTAAATAAGAAACAATAAGTGAGATAAAAGAGGGTACGAAGTCTCGTAAGAAACCGGAACATCACCTTTCTCGCAGGCTATTTTCGTCCCGTACATCAGCCCGTCTGTTCATAATCCGATGATCGACGATGCAACCGATATTAAAGGAGCACTTACACACGTGCGTCCGCATACGCACGGCCCGGGCACGCGCATATTGCGCTCCGGGCCATTTTGTAACGCGGTCGCGCTATTAAATAACGCATTCATCATACCTGCGTTAAATCTACTCTAGTATAGCTTCTCTTGGGCTCTTCCTCTTTCTGTCTCTCTCTCCCGCTGGTTGGGGCGATATACTGTGTGCGCTATTGTGCGCTCACGGGCGTTTATGTGTTTTGTTATTATGAATTGTATTTAAATTGATAAGAGATGGGTGCATGCGCTCGGTTGAGGGACGATTAAATTCTGGCTTCGACGGGTGCGTGAATCATTGAGAATTTCATGTGAAAATTAATTTCGTGATTTGCAATGTATGATGATTTGTGGTGACACGTTGTATTTTAATAGAAAGTGTCGAGCTGTTATTTATCGACAAACGTACGTGGATTTATCGTTTTAAAAACCTCTCATACAGATATATTAGTGGAAAATTTAAAGGGTTTTTTTTATTTGTAAAGTTTGTTATATTTTGAAATAAAATTTTTGTAGATTCTCAATCTATATCTTAATCTTACTAACAAACGTAAGTTTGTTTAAGTTTGTGATACTAAATTATACTATACCATTAGAGTATTCTGAGAAGCAAGCATTTAAAAGGGGACAGGACAGGGCTGGAGCTTAAAATCATAAATATTTAAAATCTAACTATAATTTTTCTTTTGAAGATAGACACTTAAATATTTTTTAGGTACAACATGATATCTCATGAGGCAATTGTCACATTTAAAAAGCATAGATTTCTCTGAATTGATAAAATACAAGTTGTAGTAACAATTAATTGTAAGTGAAAAGCGTTGACATGCTGTTGTAAATATTTTCAAACCCATTTATAAAAAATAATTTTGTTCAGCCGCCATTATTAAAATTTACTTTGTAATAATATCTACACAATACTATTATTATCTTTCTTAGTAATTAAAAATTATAAAGCTTTTTCTTTTTTATTTGAACTTATCAATAAGTTTCTTATTCCATGCTGCCTCCCCCCCCCCCAATGTCTTTACTACCCAACTGGCTGCTAACATTTTGATTTTATCAATTCAGAAAATTGTGAAATGCTTAAGCAGGGTGATTATCCGTAAAATACTTTTAAGTTACTTATGACATATCATATCATGCCTGAAAGAAATGTTGAATATCTACCTTCCTTCGAAGGAAAACTTAGTTAAGCAGTGACGTTCCGGGTTTATATATATTAATAATATTGGAGCCAGTGGAAAATTGTAGGTGTCTTTTCGTCTTCGAGTCTCTCCCTTTCCCTCTCTCTCTCTCTCTCTCTCTCACTCTCTCTCTCTCACTCTCTCTCACTCTCTCACTCTCTCTCACTCTCTCTCTCTCACTCTCTCTCACTCTCTCTCTCACTCTCTCTCTCACTCTCTCTCACTCTCTCTCAATCTCTCTCTCTCACTCTCTCTCACTCTCTCTCACTCTCTCTCTCACTCTCTCTCTCTCACTCTCTCTCACTCTCTCTCACTCTCTCTCACTCTCTCTCTCACTCTCTCTCTCTCTCACTCGCTCTCTCTCTCACTCTCTCTCTCACTCTCTCTCACTCTCTCTCTCACTCTCTCTCTCTCACTCTCTCTCACTCTCTCTCACTCTCTCTCTCTCTCACTCTCTCTCACTTTCTCTTACTCTCTCTTTCTCTCTCAGTCTCTCTCACTCTCTCTCACTCTCTCTCTCTCACTCTCTCTCACTTTCTCTTACTCTCTCTTTCTCTCTCAGTCTCTCTCACTCTCTCTCTCTCTCTCTTACTCTCTCACATGGTTTTTCACCGGATCAGCTTAATGCCCACTTTGCTGGGGTGGTCGGTCTCCCATAGTGAAAGCGACGAAGATCTTGACAGCATCCTGACCACAGCCAGTGATGGCGGCTTTGTTTTCAGAGAAATCACTTTCTCTGACGTAGTCCTGGCTGTTGCCCATTTCTCGTCACAAGCTAGAGGTGAGGACGGCATCCCGCAAAGTGTGGTGGCCAAGGCTCTTCCGTTAGTGGGTCACCATGTTGAGAAAACCTTTGATTCCTCCCTCTCAAATGGCATTTTCCCGGGGACTTGGAAGGGAGCTCACCTTGTGCCTTTGAAGAAGAAACCAGTTCCATCTTCGGTTTCTGATTTTCGACCCATTGCGCTGTTAAGCTTCCTTCCCAAGGTCCTAGAAAAAATTGGCCATGACCAAATTTCTGACTTTTTAAGGACAAAAAATATTCTTGATCCGATACAAATAGGTTTCCGACAACATCATAGCACTCAGACAGTACTACTGAAACTCACCGAAGACATCAGGACAGGAATTAATAGTAAAAAGAAACTGTTGACAATTTTACTATTATTCGATTTCAGCAAAGCATTCCACACTATTTCACATTCAAAGCTGCTGCGTAAGCTGTTGCGCATGGATTTCTCCAGGAGCGTTCTCCTGTAGCTGAAGTCATACATTACAGGTCGTAGGCAAAAAGTCATTACTAATATAAACGGAGAATCAGATTGGCTAACCACCAATCTTGGCGTGCCGCAGGGCTCGGTCCTGGGTCCCTTGTTCTTCAGCTTATTCATTATCGACCTAAAAGACGCACTTAACGTACGCAACGTCGAACATATACTATACGCTGACGACCTGCAAACCTACACGCAGGTAACCCTGCGGAATCTTCGTGAGGGTATCAAGCGCATGTCAACAGTAGCGCGGGCGGTTTCGAAATGGGCCTCGGCCGCTGATCTGCGACTCAATGTCAGCAAGACACAGGCGATCAACTTTGGTTCTGATCACAACATCAAGCAGATCCAGAGCCTTGACTTAGAGGGCATTGAGGTGCAGGATGGCGTATTCGTACCCTTTGTTGACACAGTCACTAATCTCGGTGTGGTAATGGACGGGAGACTTACGTGGAAGCCGCAAATATATGCGGTTAGCAAAAAGGTAAACAGGACTCTTTATAGCCTGAAATTCTTTCGTTCATGCACTATTGAGGCACTGCGTAAGCAGTTGGCATGTGCATTGGCATTACCTCACCTAGATTACTGCTCAGTAGTTTATCTTGATGTGTCAGGCGAGCTTCAGACACGACTGCAACGCTTACAAAATTCATGCGTGAGATATATATGTGGTGTTAGGTGGGATGAGCATATCACTCCTTACAGGAAGGGCCTGGGCTGGTTAGATATCAAGGCGAGGAGAGAGTATTTTATGGGGTTGCTGCTTTATAAAACGGTTGTTATGCGGCAGCCAACGTATCTTACGGCTCTCTTTAAAAAAAAATCAGGCAAGGACTTCAAGTAGGGGGGTATGAAAGAGCTCTCAGTTCCGGGGTCACGCACGGATAAGGGCCTATATTCTTTTAGGGCCCAAGGTGCACGCCTCTGGAACTTGTTCCCCTGCAATGTAAGGTATCTGCCATCACTATGTAAGTTTAAAACGGCGTTAGCTAGGCACCTTAAAGAATTACACGGCGAGAAAACTCCATAAATCCGCAATTAAAATCTCGTCATTGTTTTTCGTTAAATTCTGTTTAGTCTTAATTTATTCTAATCGTATTATTTATTCTTGTAGTCTTTAATTTATTTAAGTGTTAAGTGTGAAGTGTGAATGTAATTATTAGCGTGAATGAGTATATGAACGAAAGAAGAATGTAAGGTGTTTTATTTTCTGACGCGATAGATATATGTGCAATATAAATGTGTATGTGTATATATTACTGTTATCTATTTATTTGTATATTATTAAGTTGACGAAACAATATGTGATACTACTGACTACATCATGATATGTTAGACAATAATTGACGACCTGTGATAGCGAACCAAACTTTTTTTAACTGTAATGACTGATAATGTGATAACAAATTGTAACAAAATGTACATACAGCTGTACATTTATGTCATTAGTGATAAATAAAAAGAATCTCTCTCTCTCTCTCTCTCTCTCTCTATCTCTCTCACTCTCTCTCTCTCTCTCTCTCTCTCTTTCTCTCTCTCTCTCTCTATCTCTTTCTCTCTCTCACGCAGTATTCTCCCGCCTCGGTTACATGCCTTCGAGAGCACACACGTGCAGTAGCCCGTTTTCTAATGTACCATGTTTTATATTTTGCAATATAACTCTTGACTACACCTTTTCCCTATACTATTCATGCTTTATATATTAATATATCGCGGGTAATTATATGGTAAAAACCCCGTTATAGGAAACATCACATAAAATTTAAAAGAAAATATTATGGTTTGAACGTTATAAGGCGATACAAATTTTTGTTTATTCCAAAGATCCAATCTCGTCTTGAAATATATTCTAGTACGAGCGCTCTTAAAATGCGATCTATTTTATGAAGATATCCCTAAGACATAAATTAAAAAATAATTTTAAGATTTATTAGTAAATATTTATGTAGTAAATATTTATGTAAAACATTTTATCGTAGAATTTTGTTTTAATTATTTTTCCGGAATAAAAACTTGAGTCCACTATTTTAAAAATTTGAGTTTTCAGTGGTTTTAGTATCTTTGCATGGTAAACGTCCATGTTAAAGTTCAAAAGTTGCAACAGCTCATCTATTACTTCGCCTTTGTCATAATATATGCGTCTTTTACATAGATTTAAATGGCAATTGAGAAATTAAAACTTCATTATCTCGACATTTTTAAAGTGGTTATTTGTGGGAGCAACAGATGTAAAATGACGAAAGCTACATACAGCATGTAATGAATGCCCACCTACTTCAAATTCACAATATTATCTCAAGTAACTTGAGATGTAATTGCTGTTATTATTATGTCATTGAAATATCCAAAAATATACATCTCTAAATGTTTACCAATAATTAATCCATTATTTAACTATTGAAAACTCATTGGGATATTAGTAAGGCCGAACGGCATTCTGGTGAACTGTGTTTGACCCGAGCTTAAGACTACAAACTCCGTATTTGAAAATTCGCTTACTTTAGACCGATTTTAGCAATCTACTTAGCTTTCCTCAGTTTATGTAGAATAGTATCGATGCTGAGTATCGGGTACGCATTCAACCTGATCCGCTTATTTACGTCTTAATAATCAACGCAGAAACAGCTACCGTCATCTAATATCTTAATTATTAGTGAAGTCCTACACCATTCACTCAGTAATATCCTTCAAGAAATACCTTTGGTTGCTATTCAATAAAATAAATTACATCTGCATAGAAGAAGCTTTGTGATAGAAAAGAAAAAGTTTTGCTAAAAACATGTTAGAAACATGTTTTGAGATACTGGGAATCAAAATACACTATTTTTAGAAAATGACTGTATGGATATGTGCGCGTGCATGTGCTTATGCGTGTGCGAGTGTGTGTGTGTGTCTGTGTGGGTTTGTGTATGTGTGTGTGTGTGTGTGTGTGTATCTGTGGACAGATGTGGATGAAGATTACTCTGAATATACACGGTGAAAATCAATGTTTCGCGGCTTATTTTGTTTTGTATTTTAAGGAAGGCAGCTCAAAAATATTTTTTTTTTATGCGTTTTTGCTTCTTAGCGGGTTTCCGATTTTTGAGTTTTAGTTTTTCGGGTTTTATGATACCTTAGAAATAATATCATTGATTGTGTAATAATGTATTTGAAAGAGCATAAAATTATATGTCTGAACCGACCCGAATTTTAGAATAATGTATTTAATATTTAATTTAATAATGTATTTCCGTTGTTTTGTTATTCACATCATCGTTACTTTTTTCAAACGGTTATATAAGTATTTGTGAAATATAAGAAGGAAAATTTTAGAAAGAAATTGTGATGATTAGGAATATGGAAATGCATATTCTGTAAAATATTTGAGGCTTCATTTTTTTTTCTTTTGAAGGAAAAAAAATCTCTTTGTAAAAGAAATCAATTCTTAGATAAGATAAGATAAGGATTTATTTCTCAAAAGTCAAAAATTATTTACTTTGCAAATTACGGCATAATCACACTGTTCGAAACATACATTTGACATTTATCACGCCTGCTTAACAAAGATTGTCAAATTTACAAACTTATTGCACCATTTCCTTAATTTATCACGTCAAGTTAAGTAAACTTTAATAATTCAATAATAATACAGACATAAATCACAGATTAACGCATACTTATAATTAATTATACTTATTGCTCGATGTACGGCGGCTGGCCCATGATATATGCCTTGTATAGAAGCACCAACGCAAAATATTTCCTTCTTTTGTTAACGCTCAACCAGTTTAATCGCTTTCTATAAGGAGTAATATGCTCATCCTTTCTGACCCCGAAAATGTACTGTACGCAGGAGTTTTGCAATCTCTGCAGCTTGGTTTGGAGTTTATTTGACAGATCCAGGTATATCAGAGAACAATAAATAATCCAGGTGAGAGACTTCGAGAGCACTTGCAAGCTTCTTGCATAACGACTCAGTGATGCAGGATCTAAAGGATCTTAGCCCATATGGAGCTCTATTAATCTTGCTGCTAATTGCATACACCTGCGATTTTCATGTAAGCTTTGAATCCATAAAAACACCGAGGTTAGTTGCGGTATCGACAAAGGGAACGTAAACGCTATCCTGCACCTCAATGTCAGGCAATTGAACACCCCGTAATTTATTAATGTTATAATTGGAACCGAATATTATAACTTTTGTCTTCCAGACATTGAGACGCAGTGCCTTCTCCGTTGTCCAAGCTGACACTGCTCGCGCCGCGACTGACAAGCGATCTATGCCCTCACTAAGATTACTCCTAGTGACCTGAGTATACGTTTGCAGGTCATCAGCATATATTAAGTGTTCAATACCATCCCCTAACTTAAACGTGGACAGTGCTTCGCCGAGATCATTAATGTAAAGACTGATTAGTAGAGGCCCCAAAACTGAGCCCTGTGGGACGCTGAGATTGGTTGTAAGCCAATCTGATTCACCATTTGATTTTGTAACCATTTTCTGGTTACGCCCCATAATATACGATCGAATCCACAGGACCACAGTTCTAGAGAAACCAACCCCATCCTGATCAGCTTACGTAGAAGTTTCGACGGCGAAATTGTGTAGAACTCTTTAGTGAAATCGAACAGCAACAGGATGGTAAGCAGCTGTCTTTCATTGTCTATGCCTGCATGAATGTCTTGTGTTAGTCTTAGTAACGCTGTTTGTTTGTATGTTATGTACTCTGAGATCTGTTCATGAACTATCTTTTCCAAAACTTTAGAAAGAAAGTTCAGAAGAGCAATTTCACGAAAGTCTGAAACAGCAGATGGAATCGTTGTTTTCTTCAGAGAAACTAGATGAGCTCTCTTCCGTGCTCCAGGAAAGACTCCATTAGAGAGGATGGTGTTGAAAACCCTTACCACGTGGTAGCCTAAAATCGAAAGAGACTTCGCAATGCCACTTTAGGGTATGCCATCTTCGCCCTTCGCTTGAGACGAGAAATGGGCGACGGCTAGGACCACGTCCGAAAAAGTGACTTCATGAAATCTGAAGCCATCAGCACTAGCTTGTGACAAGATGTCGTCCAAGTCTACCTGTCGCCCGCTGCTAAAATGGATACCCCGGTGAAGTGGGGTTTTAGCTCATAGGAATGAATACTGAAGTAAATCGACAACATTTGATCTGAAACTTTCCAAAACGGGAATTTTTTACTATCTCTTAAGGAGGTTCAGGAGTGTCACTGGATGCGGGGAAGAGAGAGGGACTTTAGCAAATAAATAATTATGAGATTTACCACCAAAATAGGTAAAATGTGTCGAGCGCTAGTGTCATGCATATAGCGAATATTCGTATAAGAACTTTCGGTTCATTTGGTAAGCAATTTCAGTAGCAGTTCAATAAATTCTAGAAAAAATTTTATTGACCAGTGTTGGCAACAGTGCTACTGAAATTGAATTGGCATTGTGTTCTGCATCAGCTTCTTACTGGCGTGTCAGAATTAGGTATTAAATAATGAGACACTCATTCATATATATTTAGATTTTTATTTTAGATCCAATACATAGTGAATTTCTTTCTTTTTTTAAACTTTAAATAGTTACTTTAAACTTCTTATACTGACATTATTCATTTTTAAACTAATTATTGAAATAAAACTATATATATATATATATATATATATATATATATATATATATATATATATATAATAAATATAATATAAAATATCTAACTTAAGGTAGTACTACCGGTAAAACATTGACGGTTCAGAAAAATCTGAAATGTAGCGTATGAGTAGATTTTAGTTAAAAAATTACTGAATTAAATTTTGGTGAACTTTTGGAGCACGAGGAAAAAGTAAAAACATTTCAATTTTCATTAATCGCACATCATTCTCTTCAACTCTTGATTTTATAACACTGTTGGTTCATAATTAGCTCAAATTTGGTAGATTATTAGTTAAAGATCTAATGAATAATTTGAGTGCTTGTAAATAAGGATTTGGAACTTGCGAGCGTAGTAATGAATAAATGATAATGGAAAGAAGGTACTCTTAACCTTAAAAAAATGAGTCAAATCAGCTTCCATATGAAACTTTTTATTGATAATTATGATAAATAGAATTGCTTAATGAGAATGTATAATCATTCTTTGGTGTAAGTTGATTTATGCAATTTCTGTTATTAAGTATATCTCACGAATAAACAAGAAATAAAAAGTGCTCTTATTTTGACTAGCTATACCTACCAGTAGTACTCCCTTAAGTTCATAGAAATGCTTTTCCTTACGCTCTAACACTCCCATTCCCTCTGTATTGACCTCTAAACACAAAGTCTTAGCAATAACTCGCGCATATTTCGGCGTGATGGTTTGGATGTGACGCTGATATGATTATTTTGTTAGGACAATACCCCTCCACGTCTCCCAACACTTCTCCCTACCCATATGCCAATGATTTTGTTTACTTGTGTTAATATTAATTTATTTTAACAAGGGGTTAGTTCTCTACTATTTTCTTAGATGTTGATCAAATAGAAATGCTATTTTTTATCGATTTGCTTATACACATTATCAATTTAGCTTTTTACATATGAAATAATAGAGAAAATTAAATATGTATGAATGAAATGAACTTCGACGACGCACACCACAAGATACCTTAATGTTTAAATCACTAGGACAAAATAAGTACTTTACTCTAGTGAATATAAAACATCGCGAAAAGCGAAACGCATAATTTACAAGAATAAACTTAACCATACATTTTATTGAATTGAATAAACTCATTATTTATCCTTTTTTTCCTTTTAAATTCCTTTGGTTGAACCCCAAAACATGGTTGAAGACATATTAAAATTGATATGTATTAATTTTGTTAATCCATCTAGAGAAATCCTAACAAGTGATATAATGGAAGAAACGGCTATGTACATACGCAGAAGATAATATAATTTAAACTCGTACGATACAAACTCGTAGAAGCTTTGTCAGTCCATTTGGATTGCTTTTACGATGTGATATACTGGGAGAAACGGCCATTTCTCCCGATTTCAAAATTTCTTGTATTTTATCTATTGTCAGTGTTCTAATTTTCATTCGTTCAAATTAAACTCTTATGGTTTAAGGCTCAAAGGAGGTCGAGGAAATATAAAAACGAACTTGCAGATATTCTTTCAGAATGTTTGGATCAATTCTACGGTCTGATATTCTGGAAGTAACGGCCATTTTTGTTGCTATCGAATATTCTCGTATTTTATGTAATGTCAGTGTTTGAATTTTCATTTCGTCTAATTGAACTCTTACGATATAAAGCTCAAAAAGGATCGAGGGAATATAAAAACGAACTTGCAGAAATTTTTTCAGTATGTTTGGATCAATTCTACGATCTGATATGCTGGGAGAAATGGCCATTCTTGTCGTTATCGAATTTTCTCGTATTTCAATCAATGGTGATACGGAGGGATACTTGAGTAGAGGGCTCTTGGGATTTATAATCCTGTTAGAAATTTGTTATGTGTAGTGAGTAACATATCAAATTATACGGAGAAAAAAAAATTGGTCAAACCCATAATTAAGGCATTTGCCCTCTATAGGCATTTTTAGGTACATAATGAGTATATGGCATACAGTGGCTCTATATTCCATATGGAGCCTCTGTGCGTGTATAGAGCGAGTGTCTAATAACTAACAAATAAACGCACAAAACTTCGCATAATAATTAGTCGTGGTTGAGCTTGACACAGGCAGCAATCGAGAGTGAGAATTTGCGGAGAGGGTGTTAGAGAAGTCTAGTTTTGAGCGACAGATAGTATAGCAAAGCGCGGAGCGGTAGCTCGGGTATCCCAAGAGAGTTGGCCGGAGAATCCGCGCGAGGAGGAATGCTCGCGGGGGGCTGCAGTGAGTCGAAGCTGCGCGTAGAGGAGAAGACCAAGAGATAGAGAGAGCCTCGACGTCGGGCTATTAGCATATTTATTAGACGTCACTCATGTTGGTCTACTTAACCAGTAGAAGTATATATCACCGTCGCGCTTTCTCTCTCTCTCTCTCTCTCTCTCTTCGCGTGTGCAGGCGCAAGCCGTCGTCGCCTGCAACGCCGCTCAAGTGACTGTGAGGAACATATATAATTATTCTAGAACTCGCGCGCGCCGAGGCTTTTTTGTCCACTCGAGTGACCGATTCTACGGCTCGATCTCTACTCGACTGACCTTTGTGTTATATTGTGCTGCTCTTGTAGGGGATGCTCGAGGTTTGTTTTGCAAGGGTGAACGAGAATGTTTTCTTTGATCTGGTCTTTGAGCTACGTCTTTTTCATATACTACTTGAATTTTAATTAGCATGTTTACGGTTTTATTTTTAGCCAAATACTGAGAAGTGGATTAAATAAAGCTCGCTTACGATTTTTAAAGGTATTTTTGGATTTATATTTATCGTTTAATTAATTTTAGCAATTATTATAACATCTTATTTCTTTTTATAAATTATTTATTAGTTTATTTTAAATTTTATTATACTTGGAACGAGTATATGATGTACATACTTCAATATTGTTTTGGCGGATTTTAATATATATTTTGTCATTCACAAAAGAGATATTTAAATACGATGTTGTTAAAAATGAACAGAATCTGGAAACACAAGTCCTCCAAATGTTTGGCTCTATATTATAACAGACGAAATGCGACCAGATATCGAGCATTCACTCGTAAAACGTATTGATTATGCACGGGTGTGTTTGATTACTGAATCTCATTAGCGTACATAAAGTAATATCTCATTTCAAAACATTCACGATTCATTACTCAGTTATTTCTGCAAACGAAATACTAAAATTTTATTTTGACTTGCTATTTCGTACAGCCATAAGATTGTGATTCTCACTTATACATAATTTTGAATCGTGTAATTACTAATTTTTATTTGAAATCTTTTATTATACACACGGTAACAAAAAAGAAATATTATTTGTTAAATTATATTTAAAATTCTAGTATGTCGTAACATATTGGCCTCCACGAGCTACAACGAAATATGATTTGAGCAAGCTGACGCGCTATCTCCGTTTATTTTCAACTTAGTACTAAAATACGTAGTAACACATTTATAAATCAGTTAATTAAGGAGGAGATTAAATGTATAATACAAATTCTGGGCAGATGATTTTGATGTTGTGGTAGAAGATAGAGAATCCGTAGTAAGAAACGCAGAGATTGTGTTAGAAGCTACTGGAAGTAGTAAATCAAACTTAGTATTGTATAGTATATATTGGTAGACTAGACATTTGTGAAGATACAGCGGATCTTAAACTTAAAGATTTTGCATTCGAAAAGTGAATACATGCAGGTACTTAGGCACGACTGTAAACAATAAGAATGAGATAAGAAAGAAGATGATAATGAGGCTATAAGTGAGCAATGTATATTTTTATGCTGTGAGTAAACTGTTAAAATCGTAATTCTTATTAAAGAACGACAAAATAATTTACAAAAATGTTAATTATGTCGGTAATTATGTAGGGATACAAAACGTGGGCAATTACTAAAAGAGAAGAAAACAAGTTAAGAGTATTTGAAAATAAGGCCGAAAAACGTATGGGAAAAAAGACAAAAATACTAGTGGATTGAGAAAATTACATAATGGTTAATTATATGTATAACCTATACAGCTATAATCATCACCAAATATCAATAGAATAACAAAAGCGCGCAGGTAAATATGGATCGAGCACGTTATTAGGATAGGTGATAACAGAAGAAGATCTCTTGGCAGACCTAGACGTAAGTGGAAAGATAATATCGACGAGTCAAAACTCGAAGAAATTGAGAAGAGTGACATTATCTAGGTAGAGTGAGCACATGATAGGAATTCATGGCAGTCTTGGGTAGATGAGGTGATAAACTTTCAAGTTCCCAATACCAGTTACAAAAAATGTTCTTACAATTAATACAAATTTCAAAATGATTTATTTTTCAGTAGCTAGAGTTTTACTCTTACAAGATTAACAAGATTTTAGTCTTTTAAAGGTGTTTTCTTACTATTATATTATCACTTTAAAAGAAAATTTTATTATGGAATAAATTGAAAAAAAAAAAAACGAAAAATATCTCTTGTTAATTAAAAGACTTCGATGAAACTGTTACTCCGTGAACAACGTTTATCCTATACCCAAGCTCTTCATTAACCCAAGAAAATTAGCTTATTTCCCCTTTAAAAAACGAAGTCTCTCCTCCACCTATTCACGTAGTTGAGTCTATTTACCCGTGCGCTCAAATCCACCTATCCCCTCGCGCCTTTCTAATCAGTTAAAAACTCCCCATGCTAAAAAGAATGGCCCGCTACTGCAAGTACAGTCCAAATATACTCCCTCCCTCATTCTCTCTCTCTCTCAGTCCTTTTCCACTCTCTTAATATAAATCTTCCGTCCTCCAAAACAAACTGCCAGCCCCGGAAACACTTTACCTAATTAGGAAAACAATCTCGTCTCCGTTGCTCGCCGACAAAAGAAGACGATAGCGCGCGGCATACGCAAAAAGAAAGCCACCGGCATCGCGTGCATGTGCAAGCTAAACGACGAGATCGCCGATAGGGTATCATTGAAAAATGCACGGGGGAGGCTAATATTTGATCGATGAGATGGGAGCAGAAACTCGATTTCGCCGGGCCGCAAGCTCGTTACGAGCGGTGAAATCTCGCTCGAGTGGCTTTCGACTTTTGAGGGGCTCGTGCCCGCGGCCGATCGAGCTTTCCCCGCTGAGACCAAAGTGCCGGCGTGTCTTTTTCGCACTTTCGCCTGCTGTGTACGAGCGCGCACTCGACTTTTCAAGTTTTCGCTGTTAATGATATCGAGCGGTTGTCGCGTTGGATGCGCAACGAGATTCGGCGCGGGACGGGGGTCTGTCACTCGCCAAATGCATTCGATAATTCCCTGGTAATTATATTGTTTTTGTGAAAGTAAATCTCGGGTATCATGGTTCTTTGTGGCTTGAAACATTATTTACGTTCATAAATTTACTAGAAAATTAAAAATTATTTATTGAGATTAATATTATTTAACGGTTTTTGAAAATACTGGTTCACGTTACCTCGGGCCTTTCAGGGCGGAAGAATCCACGAACTATTTTCTTTTAAGCTTGAACAAAACTTTTTTTTAATTTGTAAAATATTTATTGTTATATATAGTGAAACTTTTTAATTATCATCCTTGCATAATTATCTCTTACTAACATTAACATTCGGTATAAATAACAATTTATTGTAGAACTAAAATTTATAAACAAAATTTTTTATCATAATAATGCTTTCTTTTTTCCAGAGAAAATGAGTTTGATCCACTTAAAGATGCTTATAATATAGGCTTGCAAACAGATTTTCTCCTAATAAATTAATTAAATTACTTCAATTATTATTTTTAAAATAATTCATACTTTCAGTAATTATAGTATTATAGTAAAATAGCAGTATACAGTACGTCTGTAAAAAATAAACAAACGAAGTAGTCTGATTTTATCAACATTTTATGTATAATATGCTAATGAACTAAAGTAACCATAATTTGTATAATAAATAATTCATAAGAGTTTATAACAGTTTGCAATAAAATCACTGTAAACCAATTCTTTCTCATCGTGCATCCGTAATTAAAACAAACATGAAATATCAGCATATTTATTTTTATGCCAAATGCTGTTTCACCCGAGGGAAAAATTTTGTGAGCTATTTAAAGCAGCCTTATTGTATCGCAAAAATTAATTCATCAGTCTTTCTCATTTGGTATTAATAACATTTCGCCATTCAGAAAACTTGGCTTTTTACGTGGAAAAGCCAAGGTATACACAAAGGCAGTCTAATTGAAATCGATTAATCTCCGTCGAGTCTTCAAGATTTAATGGAGATTAACGACTTGAAATGCAGTAAGGTCCGGAAGATTGCAGAGTCTTCTAGCGGGGGCTCGCGAGGATAATCATCATCTTTTTATGACAATAAAATAACTCACTCAGTCATATTAAAGTATCCATTATACAGGCAGAAATAGATTTAAACAGACAAGAATTCGAAGAACTTTTATTATGTATAATTTTTTACTCTATCGTTTATCATATTTTTTTATTTGAGGGTGAAAAAATCGATGTCATGAGCCAAAATTTTGCGTTTTCTTAGCGTATAGTGTCAACGATTCAATTGCCGTTCTATTCAGGCTAATTAACATAATCTCTTAGGTCTTCATATTATTTGGTGATGTTTAGGTGTCATACAATAATAAATATATAAGCTCCATTCAAAATGGTTCATTTATTTCGTTCGTCATCTAAGACATTAAATTAGTATAATTTCTTTTATATATTACTTATTGAAATTACTCACATTTTACGTTCTGCCGTGCTGATTTTTTCTTCTTTTTGTTGCTTATTATCGGAGACACTTATTATAGAATCAATACGCTCTGTGAATTCCAAATTGACGACAGAGCGTATAAATTCTAAAATAAATATCGCGACATTTACATTCAAGTAGACTCCCGCCTTCTTCTTCTTCTTCTATTTTTTGTCTGCTAGAAATTCGTAAATGCATGCAAAGTGATTGATTGCACAGCCAAGTTAATATTATTAGTCATACACTACATGCATAAATTAATGAAAATGACGATTTATTTAAAAAATCATAAGGTTTATCAAAATGTTTTGAATTTCATAATTTCTTTTGTAATCGCAACTTACGAGCTCCATATTTTTCACGCGCATATATTTAACTTATCCATGAGATGTCAAAGCATATTTCCATAAATCACGTCCCAATAATAAAACTCATCGAACATCTGACCAGTAAACCGCAATTAACCCCCGACCAGCGTTCAAATCATCATACGAGCGTTATTCTCGCAACGATTTTCCCACAAAATACACAATTCTCAAAAGCGCCCGTCGTAAGCAAAAATCATTAAAACGCGAGCCGAGCCCCGCGTAGCTTTTCTAATTTAGACTTAGGCGCGAGAAGCTCGACGCGGGGCGTGCGTGTATTTTTAACAGCCCCCAAACATTTCGCGAGCCAGAAAGAAGTGCGCGCTCGGCCGGATAAGTGTGCGGTGAAAAGTGCATTACGCCCTCGTGGAGTGGAGTAGTGCCGCGGAAGGGTAGGGAGAGCTTAATAATCGTCGTGCGCACGGTCGGAATCTAGATGGCCTCGCGGCTTTCCGCGTAATGACAGGCTGTTAAGCTGGTTCTTTCGTGAGCGCGACGGAATGTTTGTAGGGACTTTGCAGGGCTCCAAATGTTAGTTTCCTCTTTCTTTGTCAATCTTCAGTACGAATGATTTTATATATAATTATTAGAAGTATATAGATAAAATCATATGAGATTATAATATATAATTATAAACAAATTGTATATTAGTTAAATACACTAAATATAATTAGAAAATTGTATGTAAATTATTCGACCAGTATAAGAGCCAATATAGTAAACTATTGGGTGTCGCATATTTTCTTTTTGATTTTAAGATCGATTAAATATCCTAAAATGTGAGAATAGAAATGTTATATAATATACAGTTACATAATTAATATAAATAAATATACATAATAAGGTAACATATTTTATCTAGCGTAGATAAGGCAGCGAAATAATCTGAAATATAAAATAATCAGACAATGTATTAGTACAAATTAGAAACCGTAAACACAAAGGAAATAAAATAGTGATTTCTAGAATTAAGGTTTTCGTTTTTATTTTTGCATGTCTATTATAAATGTACAACTCTCATACATTGATTCATTTTTCTTCTGCTTACGTGACTAAATTCCACGTTTTAGTTTGTCTCGCTTTTATAATGGTACTCACGTATAGTACGTTATGCTCGTTAAAGCTAATAGCGCTCGGATAGGGCGAAAAGATCCGACTTCGGCATCGTCGACGGGCCGCGACACTCGTCAAAAAATCAAACTCGCCGTCGTCGCTCTCAACATCGATCTTCCATGATCTCCCACTGAATTTCATAATTTTTTCCGTCGATCGAGTGTGCTACACGACTGCCATTCACCGACAAGTGTGCACATTTATGCGCGTGTTAAAATGCCGCGCAAAAAATGCATCGTGGAAAAGCGCAAGCATGGTTCGAGAATCATTTCGCAAAATGCAGCTTTTCGGCCCGCGTTATTATCCGCCGCCATTGTACATCGCAACGCACGGTGTACATTACAGAATGCAGGCGAACGCATTGTTCGTGAGAAATGACGTACGTGCTTCAAAAGCAAACTCGCATCACACTGTGTCCACCTCCTCGACACTGCTCGGCGTAGCGTGAAAATTCGCAAAATACGATCGCGAGGGAACACGCGCGAATTTTCTTCTTTTTTTGTTTTCCCCCGTCACCGCGGGGCAATGTAATAAAAGGCTTTCCTCGGTCTTTCCCTCTTTCAAAGGGCGCGCGGCGGTGGCAAGAACCAAAAGTAAAGAAGAAGATTCGCGCGCGCCAGGCAAATGAAAAAATTGAAGGAAATTTTTGTGCGCGGGTCGCCGACGATCTCGAGTGCTGCACTGTGTGTTGTCATTCATTCGCGCTCTCTTTCTCACGCTTGGCAGGCCGTCACTCACTCGCACGCTCGCATTCGTTCGCAATGCACGATTTTTCGTCTCCTATGTACCGTGTAGGTTTTTCGTCCTTCGGCGCGATTCTCGTGGCCTTCTTCATCTTCCTCTCGACTACATTCATGCACACTCAGTCGCACACGCAGGCGCATTTGTATTCTCTCTTTTTCTCTTCGAAAATGTATGCTTTTTGTGTTTTTTTTGTTTGTGTTTTCTTTGGCCTAAACTAATATATGTATATTAAAGTATAATCGCTCAACGAGCTTTAAAGGTGAGTGTAGTTTCTTTTTCTTTTCATTTGCCTAAGAAGCACAGAAGTCATTAGAATATGTCCTTGAATTTTTTGACTTTTTTTGTTATATGCGTTATTTATATATATATAATATACTCTCTCGATATCAACAGACTCGATTAAAGTGTTATGACGTTATAGCCATTAGTTATAAGATTATTTGCAATCATTTTTTTTTTCATCGCGTACAATAAGTAATAGCATATAAGAACAGTACGGTGATAGTTGCACATTGGTTTTTCTCCAGTTGCTACTCATGTAAAATCGCTCACAAATTATTGCAAATTTTTAATTGTGTTTTTCTGTGGTAGTTAAGAAAATTGTTCCCTGAGGAGTTTTTATTTTTTAGTTTCAGTTGAAAAAATGCTTTTTTTGATAGAAACAATTTTCTTATACGATTAAAAAAAATTAAACTCTTTTGTGATCAATTTTACACCAGTTGTACGTACTCTTTTTTTGGCTTCTTCGTCATTTTGAGAGAATCTAATACGATTTTTATTTTCATCTACTCGCTACTGTGAATCTTGAGGCGATATTTCATGTATTTTATTTTTTCTCATATATTCGCTTATTTATTTATATTTAAAGTATTATCAGAGCCTTCTTTTAGAATGTGGTTTTATCTTTGTTCTTCCTTTTCTGATGCATGAAGAAGTAAGGTTTACAGGAATAACAATATTATCTTTTTCTTAATTTCATTTTCACAAGATATTTTTATTTTTTTCATTGGTACAATGGAAGTCAAAGAATTTTTTTGTTACGTCGACTCGCCGTTCATAATATTTATCATATATAAGAGAATCGTAGATCCGCTTTTTCATATTTATTAATATTTCGAAACTAGAATTTATATCGCATGTATATAAGAAATGCAAACTACAATCGTACGATTTTTAAAAAGTTTTTGTCTATATAATAATTCTGTATCTTATTCAATTTATTTTATCTTATTTTTTCACTATATGCATTCGTCGCAAGAACAGGCAAGAAGCACTACATATTTTTTATAATAGGTAACTCTCTCATTGGTTTTATTTATTGCATCTGATGAATGCGTGTTTATAATATAACTTTTAACGATGAAACTTAACGTGATACTCTAAACTCTAATATAGAGATGTTCAGCATCGCGAGTTTCGATTTTCGGAATTTGCTTCTTTGATAAAGTGACCATATATAATTGTATTTCATTTCTGTGTTTTATTTATTTGCTTTATTTATTTGTTTATTTATTTATTTATTTATTTATTCATTGATTTATTTATTTATCTAAAGTCGCAGTGCGATGTTTAGTATGTCCTTTTCGTCCCTGCGATTATTATAATTTTTTGATATTTAATATATACATATACTTCAAGTACTCTACTAAGGTAAATGCCCCCGGTGAGTAGCCTGTCGAGAACGATTCTTTTTTCACAACAATATTACCAAAGCAATGAATCAAGCGCTCATTGTCATAGTTTCGTAAAAATATGTGTATTTACATTATGGTCGGTTAATGAGATCGCGATATGTTAAAAAATTAGCTTCTACTAAATCATTTTGATTAATTGCATAAGTTAAGTTATCTACTGTCATTTTATCAATTGTAATAATACAATGAAAAACGCTTTATAATCTATTATGTTCTCATATATTAGCTTTGATTTTGATATACTTGAACATTTATTGCACCAATTTTGTATTAAATAATAATTATTATATAAGTTTTCATTTTGTTAAAAACAAAATATTTTAAAACCCAAATCATTAATCTAAGTAAATATAAATAATCAGTAGATTGTTTGAAACACATCTTTTATTTTCATGAATAAATTTATTGTAAATAGAAAACGGTAATTTCTTACAAAATGAGTATTTCAGATATTCAATTACTAATATAGTTTATGTCTGTATGGCATTTACCTTTTCCATTATGATTAAATTCGCATAATACATTTTTTAATAAGCTTCATACTATCATAAAACATTTAATAATAATTTTTTTATTTAAACACAGCATGCTTCAAGATATACAAATTATTAGTATATAAATTTCTTAATATATTCGAGAACAATTTTTAATAATATTCATTTACTATAAAATACATACAAGCAGCTCAATTATAAAAATGAATAATTATTATCAGAAAATTGAATTTATTTTCTATACTTTATTATATAGTAACCTTTAATAATTATTACATTTAATTTCTTGATGATAATGTATTTTTGAAATTTATCAACATCCATCATTACTGATTAATATTGTTTATGTAATTTTTTTATACAAATAAAATCAATCAGTATATATTACATGGGAATGAATATAAAACCATATAGCAAAATCTATCTATGTAATAAATAACAAATGCATCCTTCTATACATATTCATATATTAAAAATAAATATTGTGTGAACGCAGCATTTTAATTATTACGTTAGCTAACAAAGTTATTTGGAATGATGAGAAGTATAAGCATGGCACCGAAATTTGGGGCATTTGCCTTTAACGAGACTCTCATTCGATAATTTTTAATTTTCTTTTATAAATTTCATAGATGACGATAACTGTAGTTAATTATATAGCAATATTAATATTAGTTCTAACAATATAGGGGTAGCGATGTTAATAATTAATTAATCAAATTAATTAATTATTATCTTATTATTCTTCCGGCATCGTTATAAAACCGTCGGTATTCGATGCTTCTCTCGTATTAGTCGATCGTTGTTGGCATCCTTTTATGGCACATTATATGTATAATGTCTGAAATTTAAGTATTTTATTACCATCAATTAAATTTGTAATTAATCAGTTATAAAAAAACATATAACAGTGAATGAATTATGAATTGATTTGATACTAGAGAACTTTTTACAAATATTTGAAACAGATAGCTGATATAATAATTAATTAATCAGAATTTTTAATCTATAGATATGTGAACAAAATTAAAAATAATAAATAAAACGTATTTGTTGTTGTCTTTTTATATATAATCTAAATATGTATATAAGTACATACATATGAACTGTACATATTTATATGAAGTAAAATCATTTTTACTAGGATTGACTCCTAAACTAGTAAGCTTAAAAATGAAAATTATGTTACTCTCTTCTTAAATAAACTAAAAACAATTTGTATTTATAGAAAAAATAGTCCCTGCTTAGATTTCCAATAAACATCGTACATCTCAATTAATCCTTAAAAAACCAAAGACTCGTGTACAGCCTACGTTTTGTCAGAATGAAACACGCTACCGTAAGCTGTGACACGCAACACGATCGACTCGCACGAAATCAGCGCCGACAGGCTTATGGTCCATTTGCAAACGCCAGGAGTCCTCCGGGTCGCGGGGAGCGGGGGTTTAGGGATGGAGGGGGGTTGGGATTCGTTGTGTTATATATAGATTATCCTTCTCCTCCTTCTTCTCTTGTTCCTCGCGCGCTCGCCTCCATTTCTCTCCCCTGTCACCGGCTTCTCCCTTTGATCGTTCGTTGTTACGTTTGTTCGAGATTCGTTTTTGAGACGCGTTCACGCTTTTTGAATAGCTATAGTTCGCGCTGAGGATAGAAAAAAAGAAGTTCTTTGTCAGTGAAAGGGAGGGCTTGCAGTCGCACGGCATTTTGCATTTCTTTTCGAGTTCTGTCGTTGTTAGCGGACGTGTTAATTCGAGTTTCATTCGAATGCGGAAAGTGAAGAGAAAAAAGACGGCAGAAAGGAACAGAGTAATACGATTTGGCTTTAACGTGACTTTTATCTTAACGAAATATTTAATGTAAGAGAAGTTTAGATAGATATTTTATAAAAAATAACATTAGCATTTAAATTTATTAAAGTTTACAAATTCACAAGCAAAATTTAGCAGTAAAGAAAAGTGATGAATAATTTAATATATTCTTTTAAAATTTGTATAGAAAAAGTTGCAAAACGGGCAAAGAAAAAGAGCTGTATAATATATTTACTTATTTTCGCGTTATTATGTCAGGATGTGATACATAAAATGAAAGAATTGAGATGAGAGAATACTCGAGATAGAAAAATAAATCGTAAATAGAAGAAAGTAATATAGTCGATATCCACATATCGATGACCTTCCACTTTTTTGTTGCCGAGATTACTTTTTCTCTCTGTTTCATTTCATTCTCATCTCTTCTTTTCATCCTTCCATGTTTACTTTCCAAGTTTCTTGTTCTCTTCGTTAACTCTTTATAAAATTTCAATTATTTTAAATGAAATTTCTTTTTTATTCTATTCCAAGCTATCCTTACGCACAGAAAATTGCATTAAATAAAGAGGTGAAAATTATCTTGTAACTTTGTCAAAACGTAGTTACACAGTACCTTGAAATATAATTATAATTGAAACAAAATTTAAACTGAGTCCTTCATTTACATTAGATATTTTACTTTCAGATTTTTTAAATCATTTTCTACTTATAATTAATATTAAATATTCAGATTTTTTTCGCTGATTTCTTTTCTCCAGTTATATTCTACTATTTTTTTAATTTATTCTGAATTCTTCAGCATTTTCAAACTTAATTTTGCATGAAATTGATGAAAAAGTATAGTAATAATTATTAGAAAAAAAATTTAATTAAAAGTGTACCTACATTTTAAATAATATTAAGATTCTGAATAAATTTACCATTATATTTCACTATTTAAATAAATATTCCCTCATCTTTATCAATATTCTTCTGCCAATTCCCCTTTTTTCTCCACCTCTCTCTCGCTCTGCGCCGCGCACTTTTATTCCTTCGCTCATCTCCAGTTCACGTATCGCGGCGTCGAGGAAGTACGTCGAAAAGCAGCCGGGAACTTTTCGAATAAATTGAATTCGCCAGCGCGACCCGCAGCCGCGAAGCCGCCGGACGGAATCCTGTCCGGCCATAGATGAAAAGCGAGCGAGAGCGAGCGAGACAAAGTGCAGGAACGAGGCAAGCAGAAGAAAAAGAGAGAAGGAAGACAAAAAATGGAAATTGCCGAAGCGAGCGCGGCAGCTGTTCCAGAAAGGACCGCGCGTCGAAAAAAGGAGTAAAATAGAGAATCGTCCGCTGCTTTATCCTCTCTCTCTCTCTCTCTCTCTCTCTCTCTCTCTCTCTTTCTCTCTCAGAGGGCGCGCACGCCCTTTGATCGATTTTTCCTCGAGTCCTCATAAATATATTGTTTTTGTGCACCGGCGCGCGGATTTATTTTGGTTTTTTGGAATTTGCTGGGAGAGAAGACGTGACGGTGTGGGGGAGCGAGGTGTGAGCTATGAAAATGCAACGTACAAGACGGGGTTTCAAGCGATTGAGAGGTTTTCGATTATTTTGGTCAACGCTTTTGGGATAAGAATATATATTATCGGGGAGTTTGATATTGAATTCGGGAGCGATAAATTTTGGAAATATGCTTGTGCGGTCGTTTTTTGTCCATTCATTCGCAGATTCTTCCACTCTATTACGCCCCTGATCATGCATCAAATACATAATTCACGTTACTTTATCTGAGCATATTTCAATTTGGCTCGTACACCTATTTCGTCGCCCGCACATCAGCTCGCATGCACGATTTTTTTCTTATTTTCTGCGACAAAGTAATGTTTCCGATCAAGATTATTAAATTTTGCGAAGTTAAATAGTATCTTTATAAGATGATACACATTACTTTATGTATCTTATTGCATGTTTTACTTGTAAGTCGAAAAAACAATCTTCCTTACATTATACTTCCGATACAGGAATGTTCCATTCACTATTCAAAGGCTAATGGATCGATAATTTGTTAACGTTGTAAGTCACTTGCAAATTGTGTATGTGGATGATTTTGACTACTGCACTATAAAACATTTAATATTCAAACAATTATCGACCCTAGATAACAGAGATACATTTACAATTCCATTGACTCGTGTTGAGCCGATCTGGTACAGCTGTTTGTTCAAAAGCTGGGATCGAAGTAAAAGAGCAAGAGAGATGAGCTTTAAATATGTGAGTGAAACACGGAATCGAAAGAATGATCATTCACCCATTCAGAAGGAAAATTCCTACTAACAGTTTTAAATATGCCAGTGCATTTTTCATGGACGAGTGAAAAATCACTCTTTCTTGATCTAGGGAAATCTCAAGTACAATAAATCGGTGGAAGCACAATAAATCTGTAAAGATGAGAATGTATAAATTATTTTGTCGAAATTCACTTGGGGACAGTAAAGGTTACACTGGATACGACATATGCGATATAAATTGTACAGCTAAAAAGAGAACCTGTGCTCTATTTAAGTAAAAATTTATTTTATCGGAGCTAAATTCTTTCCTGGTGTAGATAGTTCCAACATAGTTTTCTTGATAAATGTAGTTCAATAATGTAGGTGGGTACATTCGTTAGCTTATTATATGCAACTTTTGATTTAATTATGTGATCAGGTAATTAATTGTAGTCTTGTAAAAATAAACGGTAACATGCTGAATAGATACATGACTATTCCTATTAATTTTTAAAATATTGCGAATGCTTTCTCTTTGATCTTGATTCTCATCTTTTAATTATTCACACAGCGGACGAAATTTCTAATCGAAAATACTAACTCATACACCAGTATCTCAAATCTAAAATAAATAATATTGTCGCATTACAACGAGATCATACCTCTCACTGATAATTTAAAATCTTGTTCGAAACACTGGAGCTGGAGCTCATGCAACGCAAACGCTACCTAAAACCAAACGAGCAAATAAAACACCGTGTCACCGTATATTCAATTGCATCAACATAATCCTGGCATACACAATCAACGAGCGTCCACGTATTCAAAGTAACGCTACACTGAGAAAACTATATCGTAACGTACGCGATATATGTCGTATCTCACGCAACGTCGAATCGTAAAAATGTACGCGTCTACATCGTTATTAATCAACGTTAGATGCAATACGATATCATAAAGTCAGTGATCCGAAATTTTAATTCGTACATTAAAATACATTTTCAAATAGCTTAATCTGCGTTGACAGGCTTATTCTGTAAACTTAACGCAGCATTAAGTCAGGGCTTTAATGCTACTGCGCATGCACAAAGACCAATTATCGTACTTAACGCCAGCGTTAACCTTACGTTAATTTTACTGAATAAGACCCTTGATTCCATCATGCCCATGTCTTTACAACATTGCCTCGAACCCCATTCACTTTACGATACACGGCTCAAAAGAATTACGACATCGTATTTTTACGACACGAATCTCCCGACATTGTTCTCACACTGCAACGATTTCCCATCCGCGACGGATAGAACAAGATCAACATTCCGGTCATCGACAAATTGGCCAACCGATCAAACCACCCACATATACGTCACAAATGGCGCCGTGCTCTCGTCGTTATTGCCATCGACGCGATCGCTAATTCATCCTCTCGATCGGTCCACCTTCACTGTTCCGCCCCTCAGATGGTTCTATTATTCCTTTCGCAAGAATTCGGAGCCGACGGAGAAGGAGAACGAGAAGGCATCGATCGATCGGCTCGAAGTTGAGTGAAGGGACGCTGGACGCTGGAGTTGGAAGCGAGGAGGGATGAGATTGAGAGATATAGATAGATAGAGAAAGGGGTCAAGACACGATCCGCGAGTGGGGAGGGAAGAGTTGCGATTACTACATTAGCCACGTAGCGGGCGCAGGTCGAACTGATGCTGCTGCTGCAGTTGGTGGGCGACGAGGAGTAGAAACGCCGTCGCGAGGCAGAGGCTCGTCGAGCCGGCGGACAGCGGCGAGGCCGGCGCGCCGTTGCAGCCGTCCTCCTTGCAGCAGTACGTCCTCGTGCTCCAGGCCTCTGGAACATATGATGGAGATTTTTTGGTTAGTCAATGTGACGTGATTATTGGGTTATGTCGTAAGGGTAATAAATGAGAATGTATAGAGTAAAGACCGCAGTAGTCGACCAATTAGAGTCAATAGTCGAGAAATTTTTTTAATCGAATGTTTACAATAATAAAGTAAATTAGTTGTCCTAAACAGGTTTTCATTCCTATTAGGTATTGGATTATTTTATTTTACTATGATAAACAAAATGGTCGACTATTAGAGGTTGATTGACAGCTGGTGCCACTACCTTATATATTAATTATTGCACGCTCTATCTTTGTGGTAAAATTTAACGCAAATTTCCGCAAGATTCCCTATATGATTTAATGCACAACTTTTAGAACATGGAGATTTTTCTGCTGGTTTTGCTACGCGTTTTTCTGTAAGGTTGTTGCAAGGTTTTTGCCTGCATATTTGTGTGCAGTAATATATTATGTTTCTGCAAACAGATTTTCAGCCAAATACCTGGCAGAAAACCGTAAAGCAAATCTTGCAGAAACAAGTGTAACAAAACCTGTAGAAAAACATATTGTAAAGCCTGTAGAAAAACGTGTAGAAAAACTTGCAAAAAAACGTCTAGCAAAATCTGCAGAAAAGCCTGAAAATTTCAAAAGTTCTGTAGAAAATCGTGCATAAAATTCTGCAAAAGACCTTGTAGATTTCTTCCGTTTGGTTTGTCTATATTATTGTTTTATATGTTTTAATATTTGAATATAAATCTTAATCAACACAAATTTTAAAGGATCATCAAGGTTTTTCAAGGAGGTAATTCGATGCCAAATAGATTTGTAAACAGATGTCGTGGGTAACGTTAATCTATCTTATTCTAATAATGTTTTCATTGCACATCCTACTTAAAATGTGATTCAAAATTAATAATAAAGATAATTAAGACTCCTCTATGGGGTTGTAACGCTTTTAGATACTTCGTAAAATAACATATAAATATTTTTAATTATGAGCCACTTTTAAGGGGAAAAATACACAAATACTTTGTGTTAAAGTAGTTGCTGATGCATGCATTTCATTGATTCATTTGATAAAATGCTCTAAGTCTATGTAAACAATGAAGAACATTGTGTGTAAGTTCTGCTATTTCCCAATAAATAAATATGACTGAAGCAGGATTTGTAAAATCTGATTCTGATTTTTCAGAACTCGCTCTTATACTTTCTAAAAGAACAAGCTTTGTAAGAAGTAAAAAAGATTTCGTTAAAAATACGTTAACATATAGCATTTGGAGTTGAAAATAATTGATATAATAGTAATCATGATAGTAGCAAACGGAAACCAAAATTATGATTATAAAAATTGGCTCTGTTAAAAATTATTCCTCAAAAAAACGCATCAGTTTCTTTAGTACGAAACCTCGCGTCAACCGCACCCACAAACCACCCCCGCACAACGAAATATTTCAATCATCCCATGTGTCACCGCACAAACTGCTTCGCGATCGAAAATAATGTATCGCTTAGCACGCGCGATACCTGCCTCACGATCGTTGCGTTGCGAGTGAATGAGTAGAAATAAAAAAAAAGAAGAAGGGAGGGGGGGGGGCAAGAGGAGACAGAGAAAAAAACAACGAGTGACAGAATGAAAGGAAAGAGAGAGACGCGGAACAAAAATAAAAGAGCGCGAGAAGCTTTGATGGCGTTGCGCTGCGCTGTCCTTTTTACGCGAAATCGTCGAGTTGGCATGTGCAGTGTGCATAGGTATAATACATCGGTTAAGGAACGAGGGCCATGCGGGCGTGGGTGCAGCGCGCAATCAGAAATCAATGACGGTTAGTTTGTCGCATCAGAGGCGGAACAGCTGCCGCGAGACGTACGTACGTTCCTGTAACGATATCTATATGCCGTTGTAGGGGTGAAAATGGCCTTGTCCCTTTCTGTATCAACGTTGCTACACGCTATGTCAATTATTATCAGTCTATGTAATAACAGATATTGCGAATCGATTTATCAGTTATAATTAGAATTTATTCAATGTAATTTTGGCTTATATATGATTATATGTTGATGTATAGGGCGTATGTCAGAATCCACATATGATTGTTATGGTGTAAAATTTAAAAACTTCTTTTGTCATATGTGATCATATATATGATTCTATAGAATTATATACGATTATAGAATAACCCATGCTTATGATTATATATGTTTATATAAAAAATTAAATACATAGTTTTAATTGTACGGTCTATAAAAGACGTAAATAAGGTGTATGATAACAAATTATACCCAAAAACGGGTAAATATTTACGGTTTGATTCAAATTAATCTATGAAGTTGACGGAGTTTCATTATCTTTAATCGATTTACTTAAGATAATCACTTGTCACTACTGCTATAATAAATTTAGATATTACAAACGAATCCAAATATAAAATACAGTATATTCAGAAATAAACAACACAATTTTTAATTACGCAGGTAGATTTAGAGTAATAATTGTATTTGGATGAATAATTTCAAAATGCACACAAAGTAACAGGCTTATAAATATTGATTTTGGTCAGTATTACAAAAATCAGATAGTTCATGAAATACCTTTAACAGCCTGTACTGATAGCATTGATATGCCATCTAAATTCTTCCAGTACATTATCCTACAGTAAAAGAATCTGATAAACGTAAACTAGTGAGTTTCGCAAGTAGTAGAAGATTCGCATCCACAATACAACTGAGTTAGAACTGCTAAATGGTGGTGTCTATGCCGGATATTTTGTGATAAGACAAATTCCGATGCTGGCAATCCCTTGAGAAAAATCTAAAACGTTTCGTGTTACAATATCTGTACTCTAGTGAGAAATTGTTTAGTAAAAAATACACTTCGTATTTTATAGAATACTAACGTGAAAGTATAGAAATATAATTGATTCACGATAAAGACTCACACTAAGAAGGTATTTTCTTAAATTCAACCCTTAAAGGGGTGAAACGTGGTTTTTATTTACAAAGATTACCTATGTAAATGCAAAAAACCATTATCAGTTGTAATTGTTTAAATTTTTTTATATCCTCCAATGATGCTAGCGAGAATGAGCTTTCTACCCAATAAAGTTGCAGCATTTAAAAAAAATCAAATAAATTTGACTAGATATTTTTTATAAGCTAAAAAAGATTAAATGTGTTTTGATAGATTCTTGAATCTTCTGTACCTATATCAAGAAGAATATCTTGACTGACTATTCATAAATGTCAAATCCAAAAGCTTACACTCAGAAACAAGGCAAAAACTACTCAATCTTTCATAATTAATACTGTAATATAATATTTATTGTATTGCATCTTTTAATATTAACAATATTGGTAACAAAAATTATAATTGCATATAACTGATTCTAATTGAAATACGCATTTCGCGCTTTAATAAATATCTTACTTTTCATGAAAATTCACTATCTCTGAATATACATATAGCTAATTGACGGTAATGGAAACCGATATTCACCCCATGATCATTCATACAAACTTAATGCCTTAATTAAGCTGGAAATTTTAAGAGGATTCCATAAAGTCATCAAAGGCGCAATAGTTTCCTCTAAAGCGCTATATCTGCTAAAAGACCATCAATTGTTTTGAAAGCATTTAAACCAGATATTAGATAATAAAACCTGATTTTTAAAAGTTGCCGTGGAAGAAACTAATAAAAAGTTAACAGAGTTTAAGTATTAAATCTTTGAAAACTTTCCTATTTACTGATCAGCGGACCAGAAAACAGTAAGCTTAGAAAGAATTATTCTGCAGCTACAAATGATATATAGCATTTTAAAGGTAGTTTGACATTATTTTAGGTACAAAATAACATTCAATAATTCACAGTATTATAATTAAGTTTATACATATATCATTCCACTGCTAATTAATTTTCAAAATTTGATTTTACTTTAAAAATGCATCACAAATTAAAATTATTGTTAATCGTTGGATTGCCGCGATTCAAACAACCTATGCAAAATAACCAACTTCACTAATAGACACTTCCCTATCAATCGTCTCCAAACCTTCTCTCCTCCAATAAAGCATCTCACTACCACTCGAAGTCCACCGAAAAAGCCCTGCAAAAAAGCTGGTGCGACCGAACTGGCGAGATTAAAGAGATATGCGTCAGGGGCTCCAAAATAAAGGGGAAAAAACCCCCCGAGCCATCGTCGCTCGTTTCGCGCGCTGCACTCGCGCGACGTTGAGACATCGGTTTGCACTTCCGGCGTGTCAGTGACAAGCGGTGCACACGCGCAGCAAGTTACGTGAGAGCGTCGAGGAGGAATTATTTTCGACTGCTGCAGCGCGGCCATTTATCGCCCGGCGCGCGTCAGCCAAACCTGACGTCAAATTGAGACGGCGAAGCGTATTCGAATCGTGCGCTAACGAGGATCGCAGATGTAGTTTTTGGTGCTTTCGCGTTTTTTCCCGATCTTTCGTTTTCGTTGGGGGTGTCGTTTGTTTGTAACATGCAGTGTATTTCAATATGTGCAATCACAAAGTAGGTATAGTAGCTTTATGAATAATTTTATTAATGAAAGACAATTTTAAATTATATAAAAAGGAATGTAAAAAAACATTAAAGATACATTTGAAATGATGAATACCGAATAAAATTATTATTATTACTCTCGTAAAAATGTATGTTCGTTTGTATGTTTCAAAATCGGCTTAATTTTTTAACTCGCATAAATTATAAGATTCTGAGGTTATATCGCCATCTCTTACGAACACTAGCACATTTCAGATTTCTCAAAAAATACTAGTTTTTGTCAGGAATTTCATAAAAAATTAGCAATTTTTAGAATTTTAGACAAAAATTATAATTTTTTTAGAGGGTCTAAGAAAGTGTTAGTATTAATTAGAAAATCTATAAAGTGCTAGTTTTTTATAAGATGCTGCTTCTTTATTGAAAGCAGACTAATGGATATGTAGAAGTGAACCGAAAATATCTCGAAAATAGATCGGATGTAATTTTCTTGTACTTTAAAATTTGAAAAACTGAAACTTTTTATGGTGTCCGCTTCACTCAAAATCGACTTGAACCTATTTTTATCATGGTTAAAATTTTGGCTTAAATCATGAGCTATAATGTTGTTAACCAGATGTGAGAATAGTAGACCAAAAGCTACATAGGTATCCGGAAGTGATTTCTTTGTACTTTTTAATTTGAAGATTTATAATAAATCTGTGTAAAACTCAATGAGAAAAGTTTTTTTTTAATTTTTTGCTGAATATATATTCCAGACCATATTTTAGCAGAAACAGAAATGATTAAGTATAAGATACATCTTCGCTATAAATCTACTTGGGTTTGTTCTGTCCTTTCATGGAAAACTAGCAACGCAATTTAATCACTCCTATTTACTTAATATTTTATGCTGTCTTTCACGAGTTGATTTATTTTGTAATAACTTTCATTGTAGAATGAACGAGCGATTGGAATATTCAAACATTTACTCTGAGAACAAATAACAAGGTTATACGAATTCTAGACTTATTACATCTTAGCCATGACGTAATATATTACATTTTACTATTTAAACAGTTTGATTTAACAATAAATCTTAATGTTAGAACATTAAAGTACATATAGTGAAAGCTTAAATTTGATGTATTATATTAATTCAATGCTAGAAGTTTTAAAATATTTGAGCAACATATGATATTGCAATAGTTTCTTGTGATGGTTTTAATTAGTTATTATTATACTCTTACTAATCAAAATTTGGAATTAATTGGGAGGTAAAGAAAGTTTAAAAAACTCGATGTAATTATTATATGCTATCTACATAATTTATTTAATAAAGTTTAGCAATGTTCATATGTTTGTTTTCTAACCTTGCTCTAGCGAACTGCAAAATATTTTTTAACAGCTAAGAAACGAATGTTTCAAATGAATTCTTCTAACACACTAATTCAAATGCACGCATGTTTTTTCATTATAGAATTAAAGAATTAAAGATTAAAGAATCTCTTCTCTCAGTGCAAGAAGTACATAAGAAAAGCATACTTTTCTTTAACATCATTTTAATATCTTAATTCTAAATAAGCCTATTTCTGGAAATGCCTCAGGCAAGTCAAGCATTTGATAATTCATTTCGCAAACAGCGCTAATAAGTCTTCCACCACGTCGTGGATAAGCTGGCTGAAACCCCTTAACGTATGTCGAGGAAACAGAGAGTAGGAACAGCATCTTCCCCCTTAACCTGTCGACAATGAAAACTTCATCGTCTTCGTCGTAATATGCTTTGCTTACATCGTGTCTGATCACACGCTTTGCAAAATGAATTACGAAAGTATGAATCAATTATTAAATAATATAGAACTTTTACAAGGTCTGTCGCGTTAAAATTCCAGCATTATAATAAGAAGCACTTGTAATGTTTAGCATAAGTATAGATATAAATAATGAGATCTACAGCACAGTGTAACCATTTGTATAGGCTCGTACCTACAAATATTCCATATTTCTTAAGTATTCAATTTTTTTACAATAACAATGACAACGTAAAGCCATTCAAAATTATTTTACAACATAGTCCCAATATGTGCATCAGCAGTTTTATCTTGTGTAAACGCTCGATCTGACTATCATCATGATTGATAAGCGCTACATTTGAGGTGTTATGAACGTGTATTGATAACAGTTTTCATACTATATAAAATTATTGTAAATGCAGAGACTTATCGTCACTTCTACCCAATTCTTCTAAAAAATATTCTCAGTGAACAGTTAATATTCAATGACAGAGAATTTATAAATTATACAGATAAGTTTATATTTACACATGTGTTTTATATATAATAGAAATACTTCTCGGTTTGACATAATAAATAAAAAATACAAATCATATTCTATTAATTAGAAATTTAACAAATTAGTATAACTTATTTTTAAATAAATAACATAGGACTACAATATGAAATCGGGGCGGAGTATTTCTGATCTCAATTTATCTTTATGTTTTTAACCACGATGCCGGTGTCCATATGACCACAGAACGACTGGTCCAAGATCAAATGAAGGTCAAACCTCTTAAATCGATCGATATGATTTTTTCGACCCCGAATTCTGAAAGTACGGAAAATTTTACGTCCAGATACGCTTCGACCTTTTCTTCAAAGTGACCCTTAGAGGTGATTTGAAGGACATTTAGAGGTCAAATCCTCGTTTCGAACTTCTAGGCTGATATTAAGGCAAGAAATAGGTGTCAGAACAGTTGATCTTTATGTTTTTGGGGTCACTGATCACGATACCGATGTCCATATGACCCCAGCACGTCTGGTTCAAGGTCAGATGAAGGTCAAACCCCTTAAATCGATCGATTTTTTGACTCCGGATTCTGAAAGAACGGAAAATTCTACGTCCAGATATGCTTTGACCTTTTCGTCAAAGTGACCCTTAGGGGGTCATTTTGAAGGACATTTGGAGGTCAAATCCTTCTTTTGATCTCTAGCCTGATATTAACCTATAAACTTAAAACCTTTAAACACCAAACCTACAAATCTCAAACCCGAAATCCATAAAACCCATACACATAAACCTCAATCTCCTAAAGCCACAAATCTCGAAGCCACAAACACCATGCTATAAACCCACAAAGTGCCAAAATCATATAACGTTAGAACCATAAATCCTAAACCGGGTTTGTGGGTTAGGGAGTTTGGAGTTGATGGGTATAGGTTTATGGATTTGAGGTTTGGGGTTTGGGGTTTGGAGTTTTTGGTTTAGGGTTAGGGGGTTTGGGGTTTGTAGGTTAAATTTTGGAAGTTTGAGGGTTGTGAATGAAGGGAATAAATCTTTAAACTCATTAAAAATCTCATCTTTCTCTGTTAATTCACAAATTTTTTAATTAATTTCTTTGTAACAAATCTAAGCTGCTCTCTTATTCTCATTCTCATTTCAAATTCAGCATCCATCATTAGTTCCCTGTTTTGAGAACCACCAAAAACTCCTTCATTGATTTTTGTTTTAAAAATATTGCGCAATTTGTCAATTATATACATAAAAACATCACTCTCCAACACCCTCATTGTTTGAAAAGATATTTTATAGCACACTAACCTCAAAATGCCAACTTTATTGTCGATTTTGAGGTTGTTGTGCTATAAAATATCGTATGAGACTGTTGTGGGAGGTGTTTTTCTACCTTGCTCGATTTTCTCACTCGCGTCGCTCGTGCGAAAACCCTCGAGCAAGGTAGAAAACCATCTCCCACAACAGTGTCATAATATACTATAAATAAGTTGAGTTTGATATGTAAAGGTGAAAGGATGACATAATGACTAGAAATGAGAGCCTCTTTAACAATATTCATAGATCCTAGAGTTAAATCTTGCCTGAATGGCCAAACTATTTTTACCCAATGTTGATCTCGTGCATGACTGGTACACTTAAAAAAAACTAAATACTTTGTGCCACTTTGTTGACCTAATAAAATACTGGTTATTTTCAAATCTCAATTTAATTGCCACTTTTAAATATATATCGTATTTTAATTTTTCAAACCGAAATTGGAAACTATGTATTCCTTTTTAAAGAATACTGAATGGCCAACCGGTAGAGGATACACGTGTCCATTCTGAAGCAAGACAGCTTTAAAAGTCCTTGCCGATGAATCGATAAATAGTCGCCAGTCACTAGATATTTCATTCAATACATCCATATTCATTTATGAGTCCTGCAACAGAATTACAAGAAACCAAACCCTTTGCTTTTGAGAAAAATTTCCGAAATGGACGATCTCGATCACGATAAAAACTGACTTTAGTACCTGGAACTAAACAATTCTTTTCTTCTAATCTTGAAGCTAAGAGTTCGGAAATCTCTTTCGAAAGACCTGCGTCTCGAATCAAGTCTCTTAGCTCATCTTGATTAAAACGGTAGGCATTTTGGCGTTGACCACCTTCAAATTCTTGCGATTCATTCAATTCGACGCATTGCTGATCTTTAAATTCTTGAAATGACATTCTAATCTATGTGATGAGTTTCTATTTTAGAGACTTCGTCAATAGACATCTGATGTTTTATTTCATCCTATCCAGTAATTACTAAAACAATTTTAGTTACAGATTGAACAGATGCATAGGATATTGCAGAATCACTCTTTTTATTGTACCCAAATATATTGGTCAAGCAGAAACAGCAATCCGTGATTTAATCTGTTGACTCCTGCTAGATTGTAGGCAAAGCAAATGTTTATTTCTTCTTACATGTGATTCGCGAAAAGCAAGAAATGCATAATATTTTCGAGATTCAAAAATTGTTCATTTCACTAGTATCTATATTCAAACGTACCCATTTCTTGCCTTAATATCAGTCTAAGAGTTCGAAAAAAGGATTTGACCTCCAAATGTCTTTCAAAAGACCTCTAAGGGTCACTTTGACGAAAAGGTCAAAGCGTATCTGGACGTAGAATTTTCCGTTCTTTCAGAATCTGGAGTCAAAAAAATCATATCGATCGATTTAAGGGGTTTGACCTTCATTTAACCTTGAACTAGACGTGCTGGGATCATATGGACACCTGCATCGTGATCAGCGACCCCAAAACCATAAAGATCAATTGAAATCAGAAATGCTCCGCCTTGATTTCATATTGTGGTCCTGTGTAATCAATACAAAAATTAAAAATTAATAATATTGAAAGTCGTAATTAATATTTTTAGTAGTGTCTTAATTTTCAGGCAGTTGCCCTATGTCTATAAGTGTCTCTATATGAATATATGAAATATAGTGGGTGACACCCTTACAGATTTGACAAAAAATACTATCTTTTAGTTCTTAAATGTTCGAAATTATTAAGACTGCAAAATATATTTTAAATTATAAAATTTGTTAGGTATAAGTTAATATAGAAATTCAATTTTATTTTAAATATATCGTAAAATGCACAAGATTCAAGATATCAACTTGCACTTTTACCAATACATTGTCTTACAATGTAACCAGAATCCATGCTATTTTGCAAACTTGAAATCCCGCAACAATTTCGAACGTTGAAACTACAGCTTCCATTCTCAAGTCCAAATACGCACCCTATAAATTTCGCACGGCCAATAAAACTTTCGGGTCTAAAGATTACGAAATCCGCAGCCAAAGTCACGCCAAAGAGCCTTTCCCCCATCGAATTCAACTCGCGCGAATAGATAAATATCGGCGGGTGCTGAGAAAGCAGTCGAAAAAATAGGGCACACAGAAAAAAAAAGAAAAACGACTGGACCGCGGCCACTCGAATGATATAAATCAAGTTACGCGGGCGATAAATCCACGCTCCTCTTTAACGCGTCGCGCCTTTACCGCCTGCAAATTTTTCGTTCGCCCTCTTATGGCAATTGCATCGTCACGGTTTCTTATGTACATGCGAAACTTACGCACAAATGGTCAACGAGTAGCCATACATTAGACTGATAGTAAGCAGGATAGGGACGTCCATTACGATGAATGGCCTCGTAAAAAATGGGGGAAGAATAGTCGAGTGTGCATTGGTTATCTATCGCAAAAAAAAGTGGAGAATAAAAAATAAGCAGTAAAATAGTTATTGGATTGCGATTTGGCTTTCTTATTGCGAATGGTTTTGTTTTTGTATAGTATGCGTACTTGAGCATGTTCGAGTAGAAAAATGACTGTGTATAGAAGATCGCGTAGGTCTTAAAAGTAGCTGTAAGAGTTTTACGAGTGATGCTTGGTATGTTCGTAAACGTTGGAATCCATTGTCTGCTGGGCGTAGGGGGACGCAGTCAGAATTTTTATTTTTCAAGCAGACCGATACTGCGATTCTAGACTTTGATGAATTGTCAATCAATTTTATTTGTTTTCTGCAGTGATTCTTAAGAATAAAAGAATGAAATTTTATTTTAATATTAAGCATCAGTAACGCAATTTACAAGTAAATTGTGTATGTATGTATTTATCCCGCAATCGATTACTGGGTACCTATCGACCTTTATAAAAGAAAACTGTTAGATTAATATTTCAAAAATTATTAGATTTGTACAATATTAAAATGCAGTTGAGAATACGAAATAACACTCGTCTTGAAAGTTTTCTCATAAGTAATGAACTAGGTTCACTACCTTATAAAAATGACGAAGGAAGGAAAGTATAAGATAAGTAGATTATACTTGTAGGTATTACATTACATGCGCAAAATGACATTTTACAAATGTAATACCGCTTTCAGTTACCATGTCATTTTTAAAGAATATTAACTTCTTCACCCACAAAACCAACTTTAAACTAAAATTTGTAATTTCAAACTATAATATTAATCTAATGTTGATTGTTTTAGTAATATACAAAGGTAAGTTATTAAAACGTTAATTTTCTGAAAAAAATGTTATTATAATCAATAAATCGGATTGAACGTTATTGAGTAAATAAGTCAATTCTATCCAGGCCAAACAACTAAAATTATTTTCCAAAATACACCTTGACGCTTTCAATCCTAAATTCGGTATAGCTACTCCGCACAAAAGAAATCCAGACAGTGAAAATGAGCCAGCGCTGGATTTTTCTATTTTCTTTTTCTGGGATTACGATAGGCAGATAGTAGGAGACAAAGAGAGGGAGAAGAGCACGACGTGCACCGGTGATGCGCTCGGATAAACATGCATCCGAGGCTAAACGACCTAAGGAATCACCTCTCTCGCGCTCTCTCTCTTTCTCTCTCTCTCTCTCTCTCTCTCTCTCTCTTGTTTTCTCGCGGGAAAAAGTACTTTCGCGAATGGAAGCTCTCAAGCCTGGCAGCGAACGACTGACAGGATCTTTCATCCGCCCACATTCTCATCCGAGACGATTGCGAGAGTTCGGAGGAACGTCTGATCGAGCGAAGAGGAGGGGATGAAATAAACGGGGATCATTTGTAATATTCGATGAAACGAAGGATTGGGGTAGTCGTTGCGCGAGATTATGTATCAGATAATTACATTCAATTTTTGTACTTTTTTGTGAGACTTAATTCTTGTTTTCTACGAAAATTTCACCACAAATTTGCTAGTGTATAAAAAGTATGTACAACAGAAGCGTTTAAAACAGCAAATTAACCTATGATAAATTAAGATTACATTCAACATAATGCATTAAATTTCAATTTCTTATTGCTATATTTTTTTTTTTAAATTATTCTTTTGTTTAACGTTGTCGCAAGAGCATGCTAAAAGTAATCCGTTCATATTCATCATTATTGATAATGTTTAATTCTGAACTAAAATATTAATTATTAAAATTTATATCTTGGCCAAATAAGTAAAAATTATTATATTACTCAAAGTTTTGAAAAAGATTGTAAATCAAATGTATTCTTTTTATTATTTCTTATTTATAGAAATAATACTATATTTTCCTTTTAAATTATTAATTACTTTTGCGAATTCTTTTGGTATATCTAAACTATTAAGAACGTTGCCAAAGTAGTCTTTTATAAAGTAGCGAATCTTTATTGCTACATTTATGATACATTAATTAAGTTACTCACGTTAGTGAACACGAATATTTACAACAAAAAGTAATATGCTGTATAGAATTCTGCTGAACTTTGTAATACTTTAAAATTTATGTTTGATCTGATAATCAACTTAATGGTTTAATATACATTTTAACACAATGTTTCACTATGATAATGTACACTTAAATAAAATAAAATAAATTATTGTCTTATAGTGGATTTAGGATATCGATTGTCATACATGAGTCTAAGAAAGAATGCATGTAAGAAATTTCATGAATAAGTATACTTTTATTATAATATTTTTTTTTTTTTTTTTTAAATGGCATTTCGAACTTGAAAGTTCATCACCTCATCTACGCAAGCCTTCCACGTTTCCCTATTTTGTGCCAACCCCATCCATTTCGCGCCTTCCCGCCCAATTTCAGTTACGTCTGATTTTACGTTATCCTCCCATCTGCGTCTAGGTCTACCAAGAGGTCGCGTTGCTTTTGGTTTTCCTTTCATTATGCGCGCTACTGTACGATCATCGCCCATTCTTGCCACGTGCCCTGCCCATCTTAGTCTCCGTGATTTTATTATTCTGTTAATATTTGGTGACGCGTACAAATTATGTAGCTCGTCATTGTGCAGTTTCCTCCACTCCCCAGTTTCCTCATCTTTCTTTGGCCCGTATATTTTCCGCAGAACCTTATTTTCAAATACCCTAAAACGATTTTCTTCCGCTTTAGTGAGCGCCCAGGTTTCGCACCCATACAAGATTACCGGCATTATTATAGTCCTATATATCCTTATTTTAACATTTTTCGACAGTAGCTTTGACTTAAGTAATCTGTTCACAGCGTAGAAGCAGGCATTACCCGAATGAAGTCTCTTATTAATCTCGGCTTTAATTTCGTTTCGATCATTTATAGTTGTACCTAAATATCTGAATTCGCTAACCTTTTCAAAAGTGAAATTTCCGACTCTGAGATCCCCCTCTGCTTCGCGAATGCCCAGTTTCTCCATGATCATATATTTCGTTTTCGATTCGCTCACTTCTAACCCCGTGTTTTTAGCCGCATTTATAAGGATTTCCGCATTTCTCGCCACCGTTTCACCATTATCTCCCACTATATCCAAGTCATCCGCATAGCCTAAAATTTGCGTTGTTCCGTTGAGTGTTGCGCCTAGCTCGCTAGCCTGCATTTTTCTAACAACATGCTCTAGCGTCAGGTTAAAGAGTACCGTTGAAAGCCCGTCACCTTGCTTCAAACCGTCGCGTATCATGAACGATTCGGATACATTACCGCCTACTCGGACCTTTCCAGTGCTTCCGTTCAGACATATTTGAATTAATTTTACGAGTTTTTTTGGTACGCCAAGGAGCACTAGGATTTCATACATTTTGCTTCGTTTGACAGAGTCGTACGCTTTCTTAAAGTCCACAAATAGCTGGTGTATAGTTTCGCAATATTCCCACTTTTTCTCTAATAATTGTCTTATGGTAAACATTTGATCGCTCGTTGACCTGTTACGCCGGAATCCACACTGATAATCTCCTATTATATCTTCCGCGAATGGTGTGAGTCTGGCCTGTATTACGTTTGACAGAACTTTGTAGCAGGTAGCTAAAAGTGAGATTCCCCGGTAGTTATTGCAGTCTGTTTTATCTCCCGTTTTAAAGATCGGTATGATGATGGATTCTTTCCAATTTTCTGGTATTGTTTCATTTCTCCAAATAGCGCATACTAGATAAAAAATTTTAGATGTAAGCGCGGTGCCTCCATATTTAAGTAGTTCAGCTGGTATAGAATCGTTTCCTGCGGCCTTATTGTTTTTTAGCTTTTTGATCGCGGCCTCTACTTCTTTGTAGGTCGTTTCGTCCATATGGAGTTCAGCAGTGTGGATTTCGTCTCCCATTTCCTCGGAGTTTTCATGCACGTTTAATAACTTATCGAAATAATCTTTCCATAATTTAAATAGTTCATTTTCGCTTGTCACGAGGTTCCCGTCCTTATCTTTCATTAACTGCGATCTACTCTGAAAACCCTTCCTAATAGCGTTTATTCCTTTGTACATCTCGCGCGGGTTATTTTCCCTACTATTAGTTTCTATTTTTTTTTTTTTACTTTTATTATAATATACATTCATAAATTAAAAAAAAAATCATAAATACTGAAATAATATATACATTCATAAAATACATGTGTACATTGAATTTGTTAAGATTATATTGTAATGGATATATTTAACTTAAAAAATGGAAGAATGAGTATTATCACAATGGGAGTAAAAAGTAACAATAACTTGTAACTAAATCATGATTGAAATAAGAAAGTTTATGTTTCATTGATGATTGCTAATGATTTAGCCATTGCTTTTAATTGAGGTCTAGCAATTTTCTCGCTAGCAGTCTTTGGTATTCTTCTAATAACTTAACTCCTCCCCTCAGTTTTTTTAATTCTACAAGAATTGTTGATGATACATTTACAAGTTCTCCTTCCGTTACCTTAGAAAGATAAAAATATTAAAATTATTATTGACTATTATTCATTTGTTATCAATTAATTAGTCTAATTATCTATAAAAGAAAATGAATACTCCCTAAAATATGAAATTACAAAATTTATTTCTGTTAAAACATTAATTATTATATTATCGGTAATCATAATTTAATATGTTAGAATGATAAAATTATCTAATCTATTACAAGACTAAAAGTATTACATAAGATTGACTAGAATCAAAATAAAGTACTAAAAACTTATAATTAAATTAACAGTAAGTGTAACAATTTTTTTAATATAAAATTAAAACACATTTCAATATTAAGGCAGTTCATCGGTGACAATAAGATTCAATAGTTTATTTATATTTCAAATCATGATAAAACAGCATTATTTAATGTCTTAAAATCATAAATTTAAATTGTTAAACTATTAAAATCAACCCAAAAGTTTTGAAATAAGGTAAAAGCTATATAATATACGCTGCACCGCAATATAGCTATACTAATAAACAAGCAACAATGTTTACTTTTCCATATCTTTGTAACGGGACTGCTAAATATTGTTTTTGTGAAATATATAATAAATTTCTGAGGCTATAAATTAAGAAGTCTCTTTAACAAACGCTTAACTTATATATCTTATATGTTAATGCTCGTAACTTTGACATTGAATATTTGCACTTTAGTATCGGCACTATTATTACGGTTTTGCAATTTCATAGATAAAGCTATTAATGACATATTGTCAAAATTTCAAGTAAATATATAGAAAATGATTAGCCGGTGAACATCATTTAACTAATCTCGAATTTAAAATTCGTATACCACCCTATTAAAAATTTATTATAGTTTTCCTAAATTAAATTTGTAAATCTTACTGTATTGTAAAAAAAATATAATTTTAGAAAATAATATTTCAATAATTCGTCTAAGTACAAAGTTAAAAAAAAAATAAAATTAAAGCTCTTTTTTAAATATAATTTTGGATTAATCGACGTTATTTTTGAATTTTGATTAATGATCTCTCTGGAACGTTGATTTTTCCTAAACCAAAAAAAAACAACGTTCCAAAGAGATTTTTTGAAAAATTATAAATTGAATGAAACAAAATCGAGCCTTGTCGGTAGTCCCAGTATCTAACTGTTCGAATAGGGAGCGTTTAATGCAACCTTAAATTATATAATTACTTGGGATCCGGGAACTTTTTTAACGAAAACCATAGGATGGTCCATGTCTATAGCGCGAGGTAGAATCTTTTATTCTATCAACAATGTGAATTTCACCATTCTCGTCATAACAACCTTTATCTCTAGTATGCAACCATCCTGCAAGATTAATAAAAAAACTTATGAAATGTGTCTTTCAGTTCCGATATTATTATCCAAAATAGAACGAATAGATTTATATTTATTTTTGATGATAATAGAGTTAATTTGTATACCTTCTTCGTCAATAGCCTGTTTCGTAACCTCTGGATTATTATAGTAGCCGAGCATAATTATAGACGATTTGATACACAGTTCACCAGGTTGATTGGACCCTAATGCTTTGCCAGTTTCCAAATCAAGTACATTTATTTGATTGCACGATGAAGCAAAACTCACCGAGGCGAGACTTTTACTATTTTCCGTTTGCGATGAAAGAGAACGTCCTGTTTCTAACATACCTAGATGCAGTGTAATTAATTATGTCTGTGTCAATGTCACTTCAATTTTAATTAATGTTTGAAAAGAAAAAATAAACCTACCATATGTTTGCATTACTAAAGCGTTTGGTAAAGATTTTTTGAATTCTTCAAATGTTTTAACATTTACTTTAACACCACCCGTGACAACAATTTTTAAGGACTGAAGATTATACTTTTTGACAGCATTCGACTTTTTCAAGTAAGTCATCGCGTTTGGCGTCGCTAACATTTGATTGACCTAGAAACGATAAAGTAAATAAATGATTTCTTGCATATAATAGGTATAGTTACTCTATTTTATAATTGATAATCAAATTAATTAATACAATTATAAGTGTATGTCATATCAATTTACTATATTTAATCAATATATTTAAAAAGTTTTTAAATTTAATGAATGTATATGTTATATATCAGCTGCAATTTATTTCAGAACAGTTAACTATCTAAGCGACTTATCACCTACCTTGTATTTAACGATGATTCGACAAGTGTCATCGACATCGAAAGCCGCGTGAATAATTCTGGTACCGTACATAACAAGAGATTGCAACAAAAATAAAATGCCTGTTACCCAGTAACACGTTGAATACGACAATATCACCTCGCTCATAGGATATGGGATGCACGATACGATGCTCTTCAGTACATTTTCATACGAGTGCATGACACCTTTGGGAAGACCAGAGCTATCCGATGATAACACTATTAATGCTGTATCTTGCGGATTTTTAATTTCTTGCGGACGGAAAGTCTGCACTTCTTTGTCAGCTTGTATCTTCATTATGTAGCTTAAAGACTGTAAGTTGTAAGTGTTTGCCATATACAATAATTTTCGTGCTAACGGTTTCTAGTTTTGCAGCCTCTAACAATACGTCGACCGACATTTCACAAGAAATTCTACCTTTGGTTGAAATAACTTCATTAAATGTTGCGCTGTCTCTAAAATATAATTATGATAGAATTACTCATTAAGATTATGCAATTATTTATTTTTTAATTAAGAGGAAACTCTATTCATTATTGATAGAAAATAGTAAAGATATTATGACTTTCTTCTGCAGTTTATAATTTTAAGAAAATTTGAGACCTGATGTTTACGAGAAATCAAAATTTTAAATAAAGTTGTAACTAGTCAAGTGAATCAATTCACAATTGATAGCATACCAAAATAAAATTTTAAACGCGTTTTTCTTGAAACTAATATTTTTTTATTTCAAAAAGTTGCTTGCGCAATTCTTGTCAATGAATTATTTTGAAACTTGCAGAAAATATAATAAATATCGTAAGTACTTTTTAAAAAAGTTAGGATTGTATACTGCGTATACTGCAATGATAAATATTTTCTGTATCAATTATTAGTGTTAAACATGCAGTATTCTATAATTTTTTTGTTCAAAAAATGTTTTATTTATTGCGTACGATAAGATGAGGATAAATAGATTTTAAGATTCAAAGATCTATTTATTTACATCTTAAAATGTTCAAGTTTTTAAATAGGTTTACGTCGATAACTTTATTAAAATCCTTATTTTTACCACAAAAATAAGCTGTCAGTAAATTAACTTTCATTAATCATGTAAGAAAAATTATTAAAGTTAAGTTTGTTCATTTTATGGATGAAATGGCGAAATTTTGTAAAAATCCGTAGAGTCCCATTTAACCAAACCCCATTTGTAAGACTAGTAGTACAAATTCTTCAATAACAATCTATAATATAGGGATAAATATATAGTTTATATTACTCAAACTTATTATGTGATTTCATGCATTATAGGTTGCTCCAGCATAAAATGTTGCAAGAATTGGAGCACACACATCTAAATGATCGTGTGTGCAAAAAACAACTATATCGCTAGGTCCGATTCCTTGCTCTTTCATCCATAGTCTGCAACGTATACTACAATCTTTCATCTCGGCAAAAGTAGTTTGTCTTCCCGTTTCTGCTTTAATCTATAATAATTTTCTGATTTGAAAAAATGTATCTATATGCATATAAATTAGTTAAAAGTCTCTAATTATTAATGTAAAATTTAGAATTTGTTAATTTGGTTTCAGCGTTTGGTTCCGCGCGTATCAACCTTGGGGCACCGTTTTATAGTTTTTGTCAATTTTAATACTTAAATTTGAATAAATCATTCTTAAAATTATTTTTATATACTTAATATAGGAAAATCTATATAAATAAGGAGACAAATAGCTAAAGAATTTGTTAAATGGTACGAGCAGAAAATGCTATATAACACTGAGAAGAAGGAATGGGTCTCACATCAATACTTTTATATTTATATGATAACTATACTGGTGTTGCTCGAGTAACCGTACGTATTGCTGTCGTAGCTATATTATAGTTGGCGGTGATATTGTATTGTTGTCACAGCAATATAATATTGCTACGAGAGCAATAACAAAGTATTGTTGTAGCAGTAATACGCAGTTTAGTTCGATGAACCAGAGTCTGGATACTCGAGTAATACATTTTTTTCAGTGAACCTCTAAAATACGAGTATTCATACTTTGATCTTAATTCTTACTTTTTCTCATCGTTGACATCATTTTCTTAGTGATATTATAATCTCTGTAAAAAATCTATAACCACCTTTTTTATATAACGATCTTGTTTTATATAATTCACTATGAAGTAATTAATTAGTTTAATCTCATAAGACTACGTGTTATTTTTGCGATATAGGGTCAATTTTCAAACGTTCCTTTTGCAAATATTTTGTTGTTGACTTTATAATCTTGGTGGTAATTAAAAAATGAACAACTCAAACATATTTTGTTAAGAAAGTCATTGAAGCCTCCTTAATTAATGATAATAGCCTATTTATTTACCTGGACAACATGATCTGGTTTGCTACTTAATGTATCGAAAATAATTTGGCCAATATTATGAGTCTTCTCAAAAGTTTGACTCTCACCCGTTATAGTATTATTCTCAATAACGAAGTCTTCCACATTCTGTGTACGAAATAAATGTTAACAATGATTTTAATACAGCTTAGATAAATAAATTTCTTAATCATTTATAATACATACAACTTTTTCAGGTATTTTTAAGATCATTGTAACTTTGAAGTTCGCAATCAGTCAATAATAAAACTCTGAAACGAAGCTACACAAATATAAAAAGTATTAGGTTGAATGGCTTAATCACCTTAGGCGTCTTAAAACACTACATGTTAAAATGTATGATGCTGCGCGCATGCTTGTTTATCAGCTGAGTCACCTCAAACAAGATTAACGCAAGAGAGCGAAAGGGAAGAGAGGGAGGGAAAAAGACGGAGGGGGAAGCAAGAAAGAGGGGGGAGCTAGAAAGAGAGATAGAGAGACAGAGAGAGAGAGAGAGAGAGACAGAGAGAGAGAGAGAGATAGAGAGAGAGAGACAGAGAGAGAGAGAGAGAGAGAGAATAACACAAAAAAATGACACGATTCTCGTGTTAACGTTTTCCAGTTTTGCGACCGCTAACAATACGTCGACCGCACTTTCGCAAGAAAATACGACTTTTGGTTGAAATAGCTTCATTAAATGTCGCACTGATTCTAAAATAATTTTATGAAATTAGTAACTAAGTTTCTAGAAATATTTCAGTTTTTTGTTTGAATTAATCTAATATTATATATAAGACATATTATGACGATCACTAATTACAATTTATAATGTAGGGAAATGAATATATTTTTAACACACCCAGCCATAAAGTACGTACTTTATCCCCGCCGAGTCGGGAATAAAGCGCTACATTAAATCCCTACCCCCACTCTAGTCCCCGCCGTTACGCGCATGTGCCCTCGCCTTCGGCTCGGGCAGAAACAGCGCATGGCGCGGCGGAGACTAGAGTGAGGTTAGGGAGTTAATATGTAGCACTATTTTCCCTTTTCGGCGGTGAACGAGTACGAACTTTCTGGTAGATATGTTAAAAAATTATATATTGCACGCGTGAATAAAGTGAGCCAGCGATTGCCAGCGTGTATGACGCCCTTGCTCCGCTCGGGCGTCAAACCACACGCAGACATTTACTGGCTCACTTTATTCCCTAGGTGCATAATATACTATTAATTACTATTACTTAAAGTGACGAAATCTATATAATTTTTTAATTAAAAAAATATAAATTATCTTTTTATGAATTATTGAAAATCCTCAAATTAGTAACGTAAATATTGGCCATAAATGGTAATAGTCTGTATATTTACCTGTGCAACATGATCTGGTTTGCTACTTAGCGTGTCAAAAATAATTTCACCGATGTTATGAGTCTTCTCAAACATTTGATTCACAGCCGTAATAATATTATTATCGATAATGAAGTTCCTAAATTCTGTATAGAAAACGTAAGTCAACAACGATTTGTATACAGCATGAAAATATAAATCTCTTCAATATGAATAATACTTACAACTTTATATTTGATCTTAAAAATCCCTGATAAAGCTGCAAGTACTATTCATATGTAATTAGAGACGAAGCTCTAATATGACGTTATTCCTCGGAGTATTTTTTTAACGATGGTGAGGTAGATTTTGTTGATCTTCCCGAGGTTAGAGGTATGTGAAATAAAAGTCACATTAACGTTTCGGTGGCTATGCCACCCTCTTCAGAAAAAAAATATTATTTATATTCATATTATTCATATTGAAGAGATTTATTAGTTTGCGTAGTTTAGACACTTTAAGCGTTTCAGAAATCACTAGATACTGCAATGTATGATGCTACTAAGTAGACTATATATAGTACCGTTTAAGCTGAGTCTTCTAATCAAGGTTAGCGCACGAGAGCGAGAGAGAAACAAATGTCTTCAAAGACCTATAATAGCTGCTTGCAATATAAATTGCATAGAACTGAAGCAGGTTCCACGTAGATAAAATTTACAGCGCAGATATTAGCAAATTAACTGTTAACAGTATACAAAGGTATTTATTCTCGACTCAACCGTAATGAACACTTTATTAACCTTAAAAGCGGGACAAAAGTAGCACTTTTCCCCCCTCCCGCAAATTTGTTTTCCCGCAAATGCATTTTTTTTAAATTATTTTTCTCTATATTAATATACATTTTCAATAAATTCTAGTTCTTACCGGAAGTCCCTCTTTTTAAGTCAATAAAGAGGACACAGTTAAGAGAAGTTCGTATCTACTGTCCTTGTCTAACCACGTTTTTGCTATTTATTCAATTTATAGTTTGTTAATTGGAAAACTAAAAGTTGGCCCCAATTGGTATTAAAATAAGGAATATTTTGAGATCTTGAAAAGTATCTAACATTATTTCCCTTTTGAGAAAACTTCGGAACGCGAAAATTGAAATTAGCTTTTCCGTACCGAAGTTTTCTAGAAAAGGAAATAATGTTAGATACTTTTTAAGATCTCGAAATATTCCTTACTTTAATACCAATTGGGGCCAACTTTTAGTTTTTCAATTAACAAACTATAATTTGAATAAATAGCAAAAACGTGATTAGACAAGGACAGAAGATACGGACTCCTCTTAAGTCGAGAATGAAGTTCTATATACAATACGGGAATGAGTTTCTGCATTACCTTTGAATAATTGATAATCAAGTAACCGTAGAAAGAAATGTTTACTGTAGATTTCAATATTTTAATTAAATTAAGATTATTATTTAAACAACTGTAAATATGACACAACTAATTAAAGTGGTAACAATGAGTCTTGAATTCATAAGTACATAAGAATGGGAAAAATGAAAGTCATGATACATCGTTTAATACAACGAATAAACTTAAACACGTGCTCTCTCTCTCTCTCTCTCTCTCTCTCTCTCTCTCTCTCTCTCTCTCTCTCTCTCTCTCTCTCTCTCTCTCTCTCTCTCTCTCTCTCTCTCAAACTTTTTAATTCAAACTTTTTAATCTCGTAAGTAATGAAATAAGGCAAAAATTCATTCCTAATTACCACTTTGTATTTTTGGCAAGAAACTCGAACAGAGATGAAAAGTGCTCCCTCGTTAGCAACTTTTAAAACATTATTCTTCGATTACCTTTTTGCTAGACATAAGCTAAAAATGTATAAATTAAATTTTAGTTTTTTAGAACTTTAAGATATTACGATTGTTATACATCGTTATACTGACAGGAAGTTTATGCTATATCTATTGTAAAATAAAATAAAAAAACATCACTGTTACAGCGCATCTATACACCTAAAGTTACTGTCAGTCACATTCATTAAACTTTATAATTTTGAAGGTTTTTTTTTACATTCATTTTTATTTTTATGTTTCCATGCATATCTACATTTATATATCTACATATTTACAAGGTTACGTAAATATATAATTATTCATCTTATTCATCGAAGATATTGTTGCGAATGTTGTTACGGATATATATCAAAATATGTTCTATATCTTTGATATTCCAAAAATATGTTATTTAAATTTAAATGTAATCAAGTCGGCTTAAATTTATTAATTAATTAATTAACATATGTACGATTACTTAAATTGTACACATGTAAGCATTTGTGTCATACGGGTCTTGTAGCTTTGGCAAATAAAACGGATATCAATCTCTCTCTCCCTCTCTCCCTCCCTCCATCGATCCATCCATCTATCCATCCATCCATCGATCCATCCATCCATCCATCTATCCATCGATCCATCCATCCATCCATCCATCCATCCATACATCCATCCATCCATCCATCCATCCATCCATCCATCCATCCATCCATCTATCCATCCATCCATCCATCCATCCATCCGTCCATCCATCCATCCATCCATCCATCCATCCATCCATCCATCCGTCCGTTCGTCCGTCCGTCCATCCATCCGTCCGTCCGTCCGTCCGTCCGTCCGTCCGTCCGTCCATCCATCCACCCATCCATCCATCCATCCATCCATCCATCCATCCATCCATCCATCCATCCATCCATCCATCCGTCCGTCCAACCATCCATCCATCCATCCGTCCATCCATCCATCCATCCATCCGTCCGTCCATCCATCCATCCATGCATCCATCCGTCCATCCATGCATCCATCCATCCATCCATCCGTCCGTCCATCCATCCGTCCGTTCATCCGTCCGTCCGTCCATCCATCCGTCCGTCCATCCGTCCGTCCGTCCATCCATCCGTCCGTCCGTCCGTCTATCTATCTATCTATCTATCTATATTACGGTATCAAATCAATCTTTTATTTAACGAATTTAAATTATGAATTTAAAAAAGTTTGTTCTTGAAATATATTTTTTTAATGGTTTATGCTTTAGATATCTCAAAAAGATGTATAAATTCGTATAGTAGAAGTCATATTTTTTCGATTGGTGTATCTTACAATATCTTTAAAGTTCGTTGTTGTTAAAAAATTGCAATTTAGGATTTAAAAATCTGTTAAAATTGGAAAAAATTATTTTGCCATTTTATACGTTTGATATACTCGTATCTAAAAGATGCATATATCCGTAAAGTTTATGTAATTTCCGTTTGATTGGCATATTTTACGATTACTTTAAAGTTTGTTTTTGTTAAAGAATTATTTTAATTTTCATGTTTGATATGTCAAAAATATGCATATCCGTAAAGTTTACGTAATTTTTTTTCAATTCATGAGGTACAATTATTTAAGAATTTTTTTTCATTTTTAAAATTTTTTTCTAATTTGTTAATGTATTATAAAAAAGAGTAAAGTGCGACAATTTGACTTTATAATCTAATCAGTTCTAAGTTGGGTTATATCTGATATGCCTGCAAAATGTCCCGAAATCCGAAGGCCTATGAAGGTTATAATGACCACAAAATTTTACCACATACGTACATACATATACACACGTACATACATACATACATACATATATACATACAGACATTTTGTAAAACCTTTATATTCTGATTCCGCGACCTCAAAGACATCGAAATCCATCAAAATCTCGAATTTCCAAAATAATATTGTTACACGGCTTTCTCTTGGAGAAAGCAAAACTAAAGACTCCTAGACACCTACTGTTTACAGACTATCAGAAATAATTATTTCCTACAAGGTAAAGACAAAGAAACACACGCCACTGGAGTTAAAACGATCTTTCGGAATCAGCAATTCGGAACGAGCGAACGATTGGTCTCGACTGATGGTAGACGGACTAACGACTGATCCCCTCGTCAGTGCTTAACCGCCGAAGACCGGCGATTTTTTATTCGTAGGTGTCCATAGAAGTCCACGGACGGCCGGGGAAATCCATGCCGTCGACGCACGCCGTTGCTTTTGCGGATATTCCATGCTTCGAGAGACGAGATTTATGGTAGGGCATGCGCGCGCGAGACCCTATTCGTGCTCATGTTTTTATGGCAAGTGCCATCTGGCTAGTGTCGCGCATGTACGCGGAGTATTCGCGTTTGGCAGAGAATGTCGGGAATTTTAAGAAACGTCGTGCGTCGCGGCTCTTATTTATAAAAACGATATAGTCTTTTTAATAAAAGTCGCGGCGTACGGACGTCAAAGGTTTTTATTAAACGTTAATTTTCAACTATATGGGCTATAAATGTAGCTTAAATGTCACTACCGTAACTTGTTGCCGGTTAAGTTTCCGAATTAATACTTGTACCTATAATTTATCTCTATAATATATACATTTAAATATTAACTTCCTCATGTAAAGGGTTTTATGTAACACAATGGAAAAAACTATAGCTGTAGATTTTAGCTTGCTAATGTCAGCAACATATACTACCGTGCAAATGAAGAAAGTGAGTATCTGTATAACATTCATTTTCATTTGGATCTATTTGCGTAAGATTTTTATTTAAAAAATATCTATCCATTTTCTAAAAAAGTAAACTACGTCTAGTCATTTTTGTAAAAGAAAAATAATGTTTCATCATCATACTGTAATTTTATGTATGTGAATCTTTCTGGTTTACATAAATAAATAAATAAATAAATAAATTTTTATGCAAAATTATTTATATGGTTCGAATTTTTTTGTGAAATGCAGATACCCACTTTCTTCATTTGCACGGCAGTATAAACCTTCTACTTTTTCGTAATTATAAAATTTGGCGAAACTTTGTAGATCTTCAAAATTTATGTAAAAATCTTAATGGTTTAGAATATAATTAAGCATTTTAAATTGAATACTATAACAGTCCAATATATATATTTTTATAACCCGTGCATGAAAAAGGCCCTTTTTTCCATGCTTGTAAAGCGAATGGAAAATTGAGCATTTCAAGCGTCTTCAAGTAGTGGGAGGAAAATAGCTCCTCCTTTCATCCTTTTGTGGCGGAAAAAAGTCTTTTCCACCCAAGAAAAAAAATTTTCCAAACCATTTTTTTGAAAATTTTGAAAATTTGAGAACATTTTTGTTGATATTCTTCTTATTTTTATTGGTGTAGTGGACAATTCAAAATGCCATATTGCCCGTCCACATTGTATGCATATACAAGGGCCTATTCATGAACTAATTGCAAGAAATACGGCGTGTAACAGGGGGAGCAAGGGCTTTTTTGTCCTATCTGCAACGAAAGTATACTTTTTCATGCATATAAAACAGGCGGGAAGTGGTTCTCTTCCATCTTCGAGTGAAAAATAAAACACTGATGCAGAAAAGTAATGCACTTTCCACTAACTTCATATATGTACGAAAAATCATCCTTTCGATCCAGGTAGGACAAAAAGTATCGTGTGTACCACGGACGGAAGGCGATTAACGCCCGTGCTTATTCTAGCCCTTGCCTCGGTAACTCTCGGCATCCCACGGCTCGCCTCGTGGTAATCGCCTACTTTCCACCCTTGCTACACAATCAACTATTTCAGACTCGTATGATGATTTGAGCTTACCTTCCACTTGTGCTCAATCATCATCCTCGCATAGGAAAAGCCTATTTTCGTATTTAGTTGCACAATTAACTATAATACAAAATTTAAATATGATAGTGTTCCCCGGAAAAATATATAATAAATTAAATTATCTTTTTATAAAAGAGTTTTAGGTTATCGTAAGAAAATGGATGTAAGAAAATTATAGCAACTGCAAAGATTATTAAAAATAAGTATATTCTTAATATTATACATACATACATAAAATAAATATGTACATTGAATTTGTTAAGATTAATTTAAAATACTGTAATGGGTATATTTTACTCTAAAACAGAAGATCGAGTATTGTGCGCATGAGACTAGAAATAGCAATAAATTATAACTAATTAATTCATGATTAAAATAAGGAAGTTTATATTTAATTGTTGGTTGCTAACGTCTTTGCCATTGCTTTTAATTGAGGTCTTGCAATTTTTCCACTGGCAGTCTTTGGTAATTCTTCTAAGAACTTTACTCCTCCCCATAGTTTCTTTATTTCTCCAAGAATTTTTGATGATAAATTTATGAGTTCTTCTTCCGTAACCTTAAAAGATTAAAAATATTAAAAAAATAATATTTTTTATTTATTTAGTATCAAGTAATTATTTGAATTATGTATAATTGATCAAAGATAACGAAAACTCCGCAAAATATTGAACAACGATATTTATTCATGTTAAAACAATGATCTTATCGGTGATAACTTTGTAATATTTTAGAAAAGTTTCTATATAAGGTTGAAAATAATTATATTTATTGCTTATTATTTGAAGCAAACTACTAAAACGTTTTTAGTAAAAACTCGTAACAAATTATAAAATTAACAGTCCTACAAAAATGTTTTCAATATAAAATTAAACATCAACATTTGAGCATCAAATTGATCTAGAATTTCAAATGCGCACACCGTTCTGTTAGGAATTTGTTATAAGTTTCCTAAACCAAATTAGTAATTTTTTCTGTACTGTAAAACTATTGTCTTAGAGTATAATATTTCAACAATTCGTCTGAGTACAAAGTTTAGAAGCATAAAATTTAAGTTTAACTAAAGATAATTTTTCAATATTCGACGTTACAAACAACGGAAAAAGAAGAGTTTCCATAAAATTATATAATTACTTGAGCTCCAGGAAGTTTCTTAACGAAAGCCATAGGATGGTCCATGTCAAGGTCATGTGGAACAGGAACCACTGAAGCTTCCATCACATCGGGATGAGAGAGTAAAACCTCCTCGAGTTCAGTCGGAGAGACATGATGACCTCGAAACTTCATTACATCTTTTATTCTATCAACAATATGAATTTCTCCATTCTCGTCGTAATAAGCTTTATCTCCACTATGCAACCATCCTGGAGGATTAATAAGAATTTTAAGACATGTGTTGTGAAATTTAGTTCCGAGATCATTATCCAAAAAAGAACAAGTAGATTAATTTATTTTTGTTGATAATAGTAATAGAGTTAATTTGCATACCTTCTTCGTCAATAGCCTGTTTCGTCGCCTCTGGATTGCTATAGTAGCCGAGCATAACTATTGACGATTTGATACACAGTTCACCATGTTGGTTGGGCCCAAGTGTTTTGCCAGTTTTCAAATCAAGTACTTTTATTTGATTACATGGTGCAGCAAAACCCACCGAAGCGAGACTTTTGCTATTGTTTGTTTGCGATGAGGCACAGCGTCCTAATTCTGACAGACCTATGTGTAACGTTATTAATTATATGTAACTGTACATTTCACTTCAATTTTTAATAATATTTATATAGAAAAGTTTATCTACCATACGCTTGAACTACTAGAACATTTGGTAACGATTTTTTGAATTCTTCAAATGTTTGAGCATTTACTTTAGAACCACCAGTGTATACAAATTGTAAGGACTGAAGATTATATTTCTTGAAAGCATTCGACTTATACATGTAAGTCATCATGATTGGCGATGCAAACAGTCGTTTTACCTAGATACAAAAAAGTATATAAATTTGATCTAACAGATAATAAGAAAGTATTACTCTATTATATTTTACGAATATATCAATTAATACTATTTTAACTATACGTCATGTGGATTAACTAAATTTAATTAAATTATATTAAATTATATCTAACAGAATAAACTAATTCATCATCTTCAACTCATTATAGAGAGATCTTCGTGCAAAAAACAATTAATAAATTTACCTTGTACTTCTCAATGACCAGGCAAGTATCATCGACATCGAAATTCGCGTGAATGATTCTGGTACCGTACGTAATAATAGATTGCAATAAGAAAACAAAGCCTGTTAGCCAGTAACACGTTGAGTACCACAAAGCCACATCGTTCATACGATACGGTGCGAACGCTGTCAGAATTTTTATCATATTTTCATATGAATGCATGACACCTTTGGGAAAACCAGTGCTACCAGATGATAATACTATGAAAGCCGTATCTTTTGGATTTATAATTTTTTGCGGACGGAACGTCTGCACTTCTTCGTCGGATTGCAGCTGCATTATGTCACTTAAAGATTGTAAGTGTGAGTGTTTTCCAAAGACAACGATTCTCGTGCTAACGTTTTCCAATTTTGCAGCCTCTAGCAATACGTCGACCGCACTTTCGCAAGAAAATACGACTTTTGGTTGAAATAGCTTCATTAAATGTTGCGCTGATTCTGAAAAAATATGTTATGATATAATTAGTAGCTAAAAATTTGGAAATGTTTAAGTATTTTGTTTGAATTAATCGAATATTACAGATAAGATAAATTATGACAATTACTAATTGCAATCTATAATGCAGTGAAATAAATATATATAATTTATATTACTTAAAGTGACGATATGATTCCATGCATTATAAGTTGCTCCAGAATAAAATGTTGCAAAAATTGGAGCACACAAATCTAAATGATTGTGTGTGCAAAAGACAACTATATCGCCGGATCTGATTCCTTGTTTTTTCATCCATAGTCCACAGCGTATACTACGATCTTTTATCTCGGCAAAAGTAGTTTGTTTTCCCGTTTCTGCTTCAATCTAGAAATTTTTTAATTTAAAAAATACAAAATTATTGTATATAAATTATTTATGTCAAATTATTAATCTTTTTTTCTCATCGTAGCCATATGATGTCACACTTGGCTCTCAAAGGTCCATTGCATTTATGAGAATTATATGCGAATCTTATAGTTATAGTTACATTTCGATATTTTCAGAGAACACACATTAGCAAAAGGAGAATATTTATTGAAAATGAAATATTTTAGAATAAATTTTTTGTATATAAAATCCGAGGCTTAGAAAATAATTTAAGTTAAATAAGAATGTAAAATGTATGTTTAGTTACCTGTGCAACATGATCCGATTTGCTACTTAACGTATCAAGAAAAATTTCACCAACGTTGTGAGTCCTCTCAAATGTTTGATTAACAGCTGTTATAATATTATTATCAAAAACAAAGTCTTCCACATTCTGTATAAAAAATAAAAGTCAACAGTGATTTTCGTAGAAAATGAAAATATAAATTTCTTTAATATTAATAATACGTACAACTATTTCCGGAATTTTTAAGATCATTGTAATTTCAAAGATCACACAATTCGTATAATACCCCGCTAAACCGAAGCTACACCGAATATAAAAATTAGTAATTACTGTAGATTAGACACCTTATGCGTCTGAGAACTCAGGAGATACTACAAACTGTATATGATGCGTGTAGACTGTTTATATACTACGGTTTAAGCTAAGTCATTTCAATGAAGATTGGCGGCAGAGAGTGGTAGTGAGAGAGAGGGAGAGAGAGGGGGGGGGGCGGTGTCAAAGACGTATAATATGCAAATGTGTACGGAATTTATACTTTCAACTTTATCTTTGGTTTGTATCATGTATTTAGATATCGACATCTTAAGGTAGCATTCTGGTGTTTTTTTGCCAAAAAATTAAAAATTCTTCATTATAGTTTCTTAATCTTTGTAACTGTAAGAATATTTTAAGACCTGTCAGGTAAAAAACTCGATGATTTGAAAAAGTTACATGCGGCCAAGGAAATAATTCACATTAGATAGCATATGAAATTGAAACTTTAAATGCGTTCTTCTCAACACTTATTTTTCTAACTTTTTAAAGTTGTTCGCGCAAGTGGTTTTAATGAATCTTTTTAAAACTTCTAGGATAAGTTGTTAAAGTTCTTTATAATAAAAGTTGGCATTTTTATAACAATATTGTAAAACAATTTATTGTGTTACTATTAAATAATATAAATAATATTACATTTCGAAACAATTTATTTTGTTATAATTTTGTTTTGGATAAAGAAAAATCGCTGTCAATTCATTGGCACTTAGTTTCCTCAAACTAAATATATTGTTCTAATATGAAATTCTTTATTCTAGAAGAACTTTTTATTTTCACCATAGTTTTACCTTAAGTCAATATATATAAACATTTAAAAATATTTTTTTAGTTACACTATACAGTCAATTATTATTTAATAGTTATAAATAGTAATTGATCTTTTCGGTAAGTAGAAATGAAAAATCGGCGTAGTATCCATTAGAAAAATAAAATAAATTTTTACGTCGCAGTAATGCAGCAGTGACTCGGCATTTCTGACAATGTCATGTTTATATAGATCATTGTGTATATAGCATCGATACGTACAATAAGAAAAGTATGTTGTATCAGATAGCAACGATATCAGTTGAACCACCAAATTTACTATACTTACGTCATGGGCAAATCCACCGAACTTTTAATATTTAGTATCTGAACTATAAAACTGTTGATCATTATAATATTATTCTGGTACTTTAAAGATGTGTCCCGAAATATTAAAAATCTTTTAATTGAAGCAAGCGCTTTAGTTTAGTAGTTACGCTTTGTTATAATCATCAATTTGAAATTTAATATTTATTGTTGACTAAAATACTAAGAAAAAAAGCCATATGGCATTTATGTGCTCCTCGATATATTTAATTAGAACTTATAAAATACAGTATTTAAAAGCGAGATTCATAAAAGAAAAAAATTTTAAATTTCTTTACGAAAAAGTGCGTGATTAAAGTTTTAGTACATATTAAAAGGCATGATTTAACCGTCGGAAAAACAATTTTCATTTACTGTATGACGTGTAGTAGCCCGAAATTCTCTTTAATAATTAAAGTATTAACAATAGTAATTTATTGAAAAAATGTTAGTTTAATTTACAGTGGCTTATCTAAGATTTTATTTAAAAAAGTTCAGTTGGATGTGTGATCACATTTTATTATCCTGCGTAAACACAAGAACTAAGCAGCGTTTACGTATTTTATAATTTTTAAGTAACTAGCACATTTAAAAATGTATTATTGTCCAAAAAGTAATCAATTTAGTAAATATAAAAACACAATGCTATATTCTTATAAATATGCCGCACTGTAAAAAGAAGGCTTCGCATGGATTCTTTTTATAAATGGCTTTAAAAGTGTGCGCTTAAGTATTCATATAATTTTAATGTTTGAAGTCTTATTTTACTGCTTGAATGTTTCTTTTACAATCGAAAAATATTTTCTTGAATTCTACAAATAATTATAATACTAGAACAGTTAAACGAAATACTTCCAAATCCTACAAGCTCAGATCAATAAATGCAATCGCTCTAAAACATTAAAAGTAAAATACATACACAAGTGATTCTTCCACAGACAAAGAATACACACGCGTACACACACCACGTATCTCGTTAAACGAAGAGAGATACAGCAACAGAGAAACCAGACAAAAAATCCATAAAGCGAGGTACAGCTATATACACATGCACCGTAAGAATGTGCTCGCAACCTCGCGTGCTGCGGAGAGAGCGTGGGCGAGATACAGAGAGAGAGAAGCTCAAAGGGAAAAGCTCCACGCGAGCGAGAGAGCGTTTAAAAGGAGAAAGCACGGGCGATAAAGTTCTTTGACATGCTGCAGGCACAGACGGCAAAGCCAGCGCGAGAATTCAAAGTTCGTCTATTGGCTTCAGAGATCATAGCGGGGCGCAGCTTTCGATTTTAGGCCGATTCGGAGGGGATCGGTATGAGCTCGCGCGTCTGGAATTCCCCGGATTCGGCGAACGCGAGGCCCCTGCGCATCGGTTACTTCGCTGGGGGGCTTCCGATAGGTCGGTAGATAGCGACGCGGATGAGATAGTTATAGTGATAGGATTGTTTAGTATTTGAAAAGTGGATTGAGGCTTGAGTAGGAGGGGTAATCGTTGATTGTAATTAAAACATTAGTTCTTGTTTTTAGAAAGTTGCGCGTATAGGTTTGAAATAAAATAATATAGATAAAGTGTCAAAATATGGGTGAATTTATTCTAGTTCTGATTTACATTTAGTTACTTCTGGTTACTTTGGCTAGCTTTTCGTCCATTTTCTGGCTTACGTGGCAAAGAATCACGTGAACAGCATTACAATGCACTCTCGATAAATGATGAATAACTTTTTTATAATATAAATAATATTAAATAGTACTTATTGTTGTAAAAAAGTTATCTAGGAAGGATACAACTTTGAATTGTTCTGGAATTTCACGCATATTTAATGGTCATACATCAAAAGTTTACTGCAATAAACAGGAGATTGGAAAAACGAGACGATAAGGCCGGTCGATAGTGCAATAAATATTAGTAATAATTTACTAGAAAATCACTTCCTGTATGCTTTGAATCACTTTCCATTTGCTGTTGGCTAGATCCACTTTTTTGTAGATCCACTACAGGGTTAAAATAGATTGTTAAAAATTGTTTAAATAATAATAAATGATGTGTAAAAATATAAACAGAGATCCAAACCAGCGACAGAAAACAAAATTTAAGCTGATTATTATATTAACAGCAATATTATCTGCACTGTTGGCTTCTTTCATTATTGCCATTATATTTTTAAACTACTGAATCACGAAAAGACGTGGATAATCCATCAATATGCGGGAGGTTATCTTTGTATAGTTTACCATACTCATCAGTGATACAGTACCGTGCGTTTTGATTGTAGAAAGAATATCGATAAACGCTTAAGTGAGTCGGCACTTTTGACGTTTACGTTGTTCAAAATGAATTAAAATGCGTATCGTTCGTTTTGAATGTTGCAAGTGTGTAATAATGATAATTCAAAATATTATATCAGGCATTATCAGGTTATTTGTATAATACATATCATTTCTAAACTTCATAATGAATTGAAGATGGTTTTTTTTAAAACGGTTCTAATATAAAGTTTCTTCAAATTTTTAATAAACAACATAAAAAATATAATATGTGCATATTTTAACTTTAATTCCATTGACCCTGATATCTGATCATTTAAAATTTGTGTTTTTCTCAATATTTAATACGGCGCTTAAGACAATAAAAGCAGAAACCTAATGTATTTCTTAATAGCAAAGAATCTTATACAGTTGAAGAATTAAAACATATATTAGATAAAAACTAAAATGATATAATTGAAATATGCAATGTTTAAAAAAAATCGATCACAACCTTTCTTGGGATTTAACGTCACCACATCAGCCAAAACACAATCTTCTATCTATAAGAATTATTTTTATTTCATCGCTTATGAGTATTATAAATTAATTAATAATGTTTCAAAATCTATTTATATATTACTTATTTATATACAAAATTTCACCGTTAACTTAAAGTTTAAAGTTTCAATTTCTGTATTAAGACCAACTCCAATAATTTTTGGAGTGTTTTCATAATGACCTCCAAGTAAAATAGTGTAAATTCTTAAAAAAATTATAAAATTATTGCAATAAGCTCACCCTTTTCCACACACGATGGCACGCAGTCTCGAACTGTGGAGCCCTCGCTCACGTATTTCTGAAACAGATAATAAGAAGAGTGCATTTTAGAGGAAGGCATGAAAAATATTGCGATCAAGTTTCTAGGGGGAAGCTGCGGTAAAATTATGGGCATTCGGAATTCAGCCTTTAAATTTCGTACGTTGCCTGCAGATTATCGGATGGATGTGGAAAACGTGACGAAATTCGTAATAAACCACACGGGTTTATTCGAGTAGCGCATGCGTTCTACTGCAACGTGTACATAAATGCAATTACAGCATTATATTATTACACATTTGATGAATGCGATTATTTTCGATGATAAAAGGGCTGACGAAAATTTAAAAACTGCATTTTACCTTAACTTTGGTTATTCGATTAGTTAGTTTTCGCATCACGTTTTATTAAACTAATTGTTCAATTCTCGTTCATAACTATTTATATGACATTTCTTCTGCTTAATATATAACTAGTTATATCTGATTATTAATGTAGCTTATTCTTGCTAAACTGTAAAATTAAAGTCCCTATGTATTCTTGATATTAGAAAACGTAGATGTAAAATTGTAAATATTTAATACTACTCCAATTTATTCTTAAAAAAGCCATCAACATTATTTGTTTAAAAACGATTATTATACAAATTTTATTGAAACTAGTAGAAAATATAGTTAAGATTCTAATAAGTATGTAAAATAAATAACGCATTATCGCACAGTTTTGATAAAATGAAGCTTATGTATAAATTTACTTATTTTTTTGAGATATATGAAATGACACAAGTAACCTATAAATTGTCTGGTATGAATTTACATCAGTATGGTGACTACGACTTAAATTCGATTAACTATATGTTATATTTCGAGATATATAGGTTACCATTTATTATTTGCATTATTCTTAGTATTTAACGTAGCGCTTATGGTAATTGAGGTAGAAAAATGAATGTGTTTCTTAATAATAGAGAATCTGTATAATAGGAAATAAAACATGAATTACATAAAAATGTAATTAATAGGGTAGACTGGGGTATAAGACAGTAAAATAAAATGGACTCCAATATTTTTATAAGAACATTATTTTTAAAAATCAATATAGCATTACTTTTTAACTATCCAAAGAATACTACCATGTGGGGCCTTCGGCGGCTCAGTCGGTAGAGTGTCGGATTCCCACGCTGCTAACCCGTTTCGAATCCTAGTCTCTGCCGATTGATACAAGCACCTCTGTAAAAATTACATGTGCTTTGTTTACAAACACACCGCAGACCACCGTCGTCGATTAGCACCACATGGGAGCACAAACATGGCGACGTTAATTAAAAAAAAATACTACCATGTATTAAATTTGGGGTTAAATGCTGTAATAAAAATTTCTAATTTACTTTTTACCCCGAAAATAGCCGTTTCTAAGAATGCTGGAGTATAACGAGACACATACTTACTCATCGTACTATAACTTCGTTTAGGCTCGAGCAAATTAAATTTTGCAGAAAGGAGAATAAAGTTAAACAATCAGCTAAAAAGACAGCCAATTCTGATTTCCACAATAAATAATACGTATATAATTGCTAAAAGATTAAAAAAAGCTGATTTCTTGAATTTCATATCGTAGAAAATAGCCTAAAAATTCGCTTCATTACCTTTGTTATTCATTCTTGACGTGAGTTTTAAGCTATACGTTAAATATAAGACGTAAATTACTTCGTAATACATATAAAAATAAATTAAATAGCAGCCAAAAAGGTGGTGCGACTTCAGACACTAGTTATTGCAACTACACATTACGACACTAGTAATTGTCTTATTATATCCCGTGTCTCATTTTATCCCAATCTACCCTACCTATATACTGAAATATATGCCCTGATTTTAGCGCAATCTAGCACACTGTATGAATGAATAATCGTTATAACGATTAGTAAATAATATAATGAATAATTAATACAATTTACCCCAATTTTCCTTTAACTTTAATGTTTTATTTCACCACATTTTATTTTTTTTATAAAAATATAGTGTTTAAAAATCTAATTTTAAATTTTATATTCAAAACTTCATCATTTCATTTTCATTGAGCTCTTGTTTGTAAAACCTAACTTTGACCAATTCAGTTATTTGGAGCACAAGTACCCTAAGATTTTATAATAACTTCAAACAACTTCACATCGCACGCTGATTTTTGCCGTACAGTAGAGCGTTACCTCGGTCCTTCAAAATGAATTTCACCATAAAAATTGCCTGGGCAACAAATTTCAAAATCGACCAACGAAGAATGTCGCAATACACTTTAACGTCCTAGTATATACTCCCGGAGCAGCGAGGCCTGACTTATTTTCAACGATAAAGAAAAAAATGCCCAAAAAGAGCCCTACAGCCCGGCAACGTTATCGCAGCGCAAGCCGCGCGTATTTTCGAGCTGAGCCCGCCAATTCGCGCGAGCGTACAATAATGTCGGGTCGACGGGCTGAATAACGACGCGCCGTAAAATTCGACCTACCCCCCTTCTTCCACTCAACCAGTTTAGTTCCAAAAGCGTCACATAATCGCGGGCACGCGAGGCTTTACCAGCTGGCAGCAGCAGTGCTGCCGACTCGCCTGGTGCACGTATAGAATGCGTTCCGCGCACGTGGCGCCTGCGGCTCATAATTCTCGCCTGTTCCCGGACTCTACCCCTCTCGCGTCCCTCTTGCTCGTTCGCTGTTTCTCGCTGTTTCTCTTTCCAGATCCTGTCTGCATATTATATAATCTCGTGACTTCTATCTGTATCAAATATCGCTTATTGTCTACGCGCACACTAATATGCTGAGATATACATGTATGAAATATTTCAAATTATTATTCAATTATGTTAATCGATTTAGTCACGTACTTAATTATGTCATTATTTATTAGTATGTCATTATAGATTTTTGGGGTCGCTTATCCTGAACCTACAGTGGATAGATTTTTTTGAATAAAAATGGTGTATCCAGAACAGCGAAAAAATTAAAATTTCACTTATTCACTCTTTACATGTATATTTTTGGACTGCTATATCAGATCTGCTGCTTAGAACTTTGAAAATTTGACCTCAAAGAAGAATGCTAATGAATTCGCATGAAGTTCCAGGCAAAACGATTAGGGTAGTTATAAAATTGATATGGGCTATTCAGTAAGCTGTCAAATTTCATGTCCGATGTATTTATAAGTATTAAATAACCTGTATATATAAATCTCGCAATGAAATATGTTTAATATTTTACATTTCTACTATTTTAATTACTAAGTTGAGTACAATAAAGTTTATATGCCTGAGTATAAATTAATGAAATGTGACTAAAATGTCATCTCACTGGCATGTCTATTCTGTAAAATTCGGTTATATATGACTACAATATAAAAGTTGAACGACATTGTAATATATCAAAATATAAATTGTATTCACATTAGTATTTTGACCTTCGATTTTGCAAAAATTCAAATTATTTTGAAATTTAACGAATAAATTTTAAACTTTGATATACAGCTAGTTCAAAGCTCTACCATTTAAAAAGTATTTTTTGTAGTAGTTCTTTCTATATTTAAAGTAAATATGAGGGGTAAAATATGGCATAATTAGGTTGTTACATAAGAATAGCTTAAATACACAATATCACCTCCATGGCAATGTCACCTCCGTGGTTAAACCAAATTTTCCCATGTTAAATCCCATAAGGATTTAATTTCAAAGCTGAAAGTTCTCCTATCATAATTACGTACTTTAAGAATATTGTTTTGCAATGTAATACACTTTTTTAAATAAAGTTAAAATCTTAGAAATTTTTTACCCTAAATTTGGCAGTTCAATGAAAATTGCCCATATAAGCATGAAAAATTCATAAACTCTTAAGCATTTACATAACAATTTCTAAATGTTTACTACTGTGAGTTTAATAAAATCTTAATTTTTTAAGTCATTTTATTAAACTTAATTCTCATTTTTTAAAGTTTCCCTTCATGGGCTAGGATCAATATCTTTTAAATTTTCATAATCTGACAAGCTCTAAATAATACATTATTTTTGTACATTCCCTTGCATTTCTATACTAACTTCGCATCCATGTGAATCCTGTTTTGTAATCAAGGACTCGAAAATCCTTCTAATGCGGGGTTGTAAAGATCACTATCTGTCGCCTCTTTACATTCTTAATAGACCACATCGGAGCAATCATTTTGAATTTAATAGAAAGTGTAAAAGATGCAATATATATATATATTATTTTATATTATTTTATATTGTTAATATGAAATAATCCATGAAGTAATACATACATGGTAAGAAATTGTTGTGCCTAATATGATGCACTTTTGAAAAAAAACTTAATATTACTTGTGATAATAAAATAAATGAGTAGTGATGTTTATATGAACATTGTAGTTCCAATTTCCGCATTATCTGACACACAGTAATACATGCAGAATGATCTTAATTTATTAATTATGTATTATTATAATTAATTTTTATGTTTGCGATTTTGTAAAGTTTCTTTTATTAAAAAATTTACCACTATCTTTGAATTAAATAAAAAAAATATTATAGTTCTTTTCATGTACGCAAGTTACCCTTTACTATAACCATGCAGCAATAGCCACACTTACCCTGGCTCAAATAGTTAAAAATTACAAATAGTTGGGATTGTGAGATCCAACCGTGTTTGAAAATGAATAAAATTATAGAAATAATAAGTACCCCATTATATATTCATGAAAAATTATTTACTGCATAAAGAGGAATTTTGAACACCATTATAGCCGTAAAGACCATAAATACACAACAAGCTGGGCAAATGACAAAACGTTCATCTAGCCTCGCTTTCCTCTCAATCACCCAGTAATACCTCATTCCGCTACCTGCACACTATTCGCGCATCCTGAACGTCCGATATGCATCTCAATTTCGCTTATCCGTATATTATAATTATTCTAGCGTGCTGTGAGCTTCTTTGGGATTACTCAATGCAAAAACAGCGAATTACAGCCAGTGCTACACAATGCATTCTTGTCACGGTTGAACGATTTATCGAAAGAGCTGACGTAGCCGAGATAGAAATTATAATCAGTCGCGAATTTTAGTTTTGTATACGTGTATAAGTGCGAAGCGTCATGTTTTGAGTAGAGATATTCACCATTAAATATAATTTTTTATTTTATCCTTTTAGAAAAGCAGACTTATAATAAGTTACCATGGATTTTTGAGGTCGCTTAATATAAATAAGATTTCAGAATTGCTAAATTTAAAATGACGGATCCAATATGGTGAACCAATTTTTTAAAAGAATCGTGATAACATTGAGAAATCAAAGGGAATTTGAGGTTGCTAATTAAGAATTTGAATTCAGAATTCCATCAAAACAAAGTAAATCCAACGTGTAGTAAATTTTTCAAAAATCTATTTTGAGTTCAGATTCGCATTCAGTAACCTCGAAAATCACTTTATAGTTAGTTATCTTCATCCTTATCTCACTTTTGTTTAAATTGATTCACATTGTATCTGCCCTTTTGAATTTTGACATTTAGAGGTTAGGTTCAAACTCTACGGATTCTAAAACTCTAAGGTGCTAAGTTTCATAAAAAATCGTTCCTATATGTAATTCAAAAAGTATGAGGCACGTACTTAATAAAACGTGCGAGACGTCATCTCTATCGATAATAAAATGTATACTCATTGCGACCAATTATCTTTATTATTCTTCAAATACTTTTATGAGATGATCAGTACATCTCGATATAGTCTGCGATCAAGGTAAATCTAGTGATATAGCCCTAAGATGATTATTATTCTGCTATGCTAGCTAAGTAAAAAGTTTCTTCATACATGCACTTACTGTTCCGCTATAATTGTATCTGTTAATACTCAAAGCTACGATATAACATGTTTTATGATGATGCTTTAGCATCACGTAACAGTCTTTCTTTTACGATAATGATGCATACCTCGTGTACTATTTTTCGTTATTATATTCAGGGTGATAAGCACTGCTATGAGATACTAAATATAAGGCATTACAGAAGAACATATCAATGTCGACTCAAAATAAGCCTAATAATAACACGAACAAAAACCGACCCTACCCACATCCACCTACCGTACAAAGGACAATCGTTATATATTCACCAAGGATGCGCGCATTTCGCGCGAGCAAGCGATATATTTCTCAGCAGAGCGACCGGCATGCCTGAAGTATATGTTTCGCCGTAAATTACCAAAGTTCAAGAGAGCGCGCACGGTGGTTATCCCGACGCTTAAGAGAAGGAGGAGAAGAGGACAGTCACGTGTGTGTACACTTGCTCCTAGAACTTTGTGCAAGTATATTATCTCCCGGAGACCCGGGAGCTTAGATCGCCGCAGCTCTTATGTACTCTGTGGCCGGAAGGGCGGGGAGGGGGGGGGGGTAAGAGCGGCCTACCTCTCCTTCTCCCGTGTTCGCTATCTGTGCAGGCTCGCCTTTGTAAATGCCGGGGAACTCGCGAGGTAGACAGACAGAGCGCACGCGGTTTCTTGTCAACAATGGACCGCGTTATTATCAGTTTCAACGTTCCGCAGATTGATGACGAGGGTGATAGCGATGTTGATAGTGGGAAAGATCGTCGAGTGGAGGATTATGTACGTAATTTATCTTATCGGAATTTATGAATTTTATTCTTGTTTTTATTTTAAGTGGTACTTATATCTGGAGAAATGGTAACTGGAGAAAATTTTATTATATTGGTAATGAAGCGCGACTATTCGGTGAGCGGGAGATGCCCGTGATTGTATTAGTGACTAATTTTGGTTGTTTCCTAATTTTTTAAATTTTTGCGTTTAAGCTATGGCAACTACTTTAAAAATGACCACCAATTTGAAAATAAGAAAAAATTTAAAATTTTGAGAAAATTAGGTAAATTTTTAGGAAATTGGAAAACTTTGAAACAATTGGAAAGTTTTGAGAAAATTGGAGTTTTGAGAATATTGGAAAGTTTTGAGAAAATTGGAGTTTTGAGAATACTGGAAAGTTTTGAGAAAATTGGAAAATTTTGAAGAAAAATGTGTTTGTGTGGACGTGAGAGGGGGGAGGGGTGGATGGATGTGGATGAGTAGTTTCAGGGCTGAATCTCTTTTGTTTTTTTCAAAGGAAGGTGGCTAAAAAATAATTTTTTTTCTATTTTTCGACGTGTTTTTGTTTTTTAACGATTGATCGATTTTTAAGTATTAGTTTCTTGGGTTATTTGGTATGTTTGAAATAATATTATCGATTCATTTTAAATGTATTTGAAAGAGTATAAAATTAACTATCTTTTAGCCTAGTTTAGTTATACCTAGTTTTTTGTTTAAAAGGTGATATATGGCATACATAAGATGGAAATTTATTGAAAAAATTTGAGGAGATTTGGAATATGGAGAATAATCTGTAAAATTTTTAAGTTTTTATCCTTTAACTTCGAGAAAAAAAATCATGCTCATCTCAACTAAACAGGCCACTTTTTGTCCCATTAGCCCTGATTCTCGTTTATCATTTAACAATATTGTCTTTTCAGAGTCCATAGGTCCCGTTTTTCAAGTTAAAAAGTAGTCACAGTTGAGATGGGCATACAGTACTATATGTAACACGGTAATAAAGTCGATTTTTCCCTCGGCTGATACTGCCTTCTTATATATCTTGGTAAAACGGGATACGCGGAGTGAGCGTGTCCTGAGTCTCCTCAACATCAGCCACTATTATGCGGTCCTGATGAGGGGGCTCATGGTTAGTGACGTATAGAGCTGTGTTTTCGGTAGCGTCTTCGAATTTATTTATTTAATTAGTTACTAATTTACTTATTTCATTTCAACGTACCAGATAAAAAAGATATGAGCATTTTAATTGACGAGGTCCCATATGATTTACATGTATTTCAGAAACTTTGATTCGCTTTATCTCGTAACTCAATATTTTGAGTTTCAAAATGTTCCACGCGTTTAAATTTGTAACCAATCGATCTGAAACTTTACACACAAGTTCATATACATATTATTTGAACATTAACAGAAGCATTTATTTATTTGTAATGATTTACAAGTTCTACACAGGTTACTATCAGCTATCTAAATAAAAAATTAAAATTTGTTTGAACTTTACTATCTAATAACGCTGTAAGTAGATAAAGATTCATCCCATTTAAAAACCGCTCAGTTAATATTCAAACTGAGACGCGTGGATCATTTTGAATATCAAAACATTGAGTTACGAGATAAAACGAATCAAAGTTTCTGAAATACATGTAAATCATATGGGACCTCATCAATTAAAATGCTCATATTTTCTTTATTTAATTAAATGAGTGTCTCAAATTTTTTGGCGTATTCTTCACACATATACGTTACAAAATAAATAATAAAAAAAAATTAATTTTGTTGAAGCTCCTGAGTACCTTCTCACCTTAATGTGGCTAAACGTTGGATGCCGTTATCGATCGACTCGTAAAAGCTAGCAGATCGACTGGGGCCACGTCTGCAAACCGTTGCATCCGGGGAGTCAATCAGGAATACGCGGCACTAAAACCAGATCTCGTCGTACGCGACGAGGCTAACAGCAAGATCACCATTATCGACGTAGCAATGCCCGCAAGGGATGACAGACTTTCGAAGTACCTTCCACTCTCCGAGAATCTCAGATGGCAGGGCTACGAAGTAAAGTTTGATACATTCCTGATCGAAGCCCTCGACGCTTGGGATCCAGCGAGTCAGCGTGTCATTCGCCTCCTCAAAATCAACCGTCGCTATGCGAGTATGGTGAGGAATCTGATGGTGAATGATACCATTAGGTGGTCTAGAAATATCTACGTCGAGAACGGTTTTGGGGCTTAACAATACTAAATTAATCATTGCAGGTTTTCTTACATATAGAGCAAACATGTTATGTAGTCAATTCTATATTTCATTATTTTTGTTACTTTTTTGTATTTCTCTTCTTTGTTGTTACCTTTTTATATAATGTTATTGTATATATTCTTTTTTAGCGTTTTGTTATTTTTATCTTTTTCCTATATATGATGTTTGTCAGTCTCACATACGTGTGGTGATACCCGGTTATGGGCGGATCTGTACCGGACAGAAGAATTCCATACTGCCAATGACTCTGAAAATTTTCCTTCTGAAGGTAAATAATTAAATAAAATTTTCACTATAAAGTTTAAGCATACGAGTGACCAGGCTGATCTGCATATCCTTGTTGAGATTTGTAATCAGATACATGTTAAAATTGAAAAATCATATTTACTATATATTGATTCTCGATACGAAGAGTGATTCAATGATGAAAATCGCAATTTAACGTTCGCGGCGAAGACTAACGCAATTCAGGAACCAAAATTTATCATAGTTTCTAAAGGCGTAATATTTATCTTTAATTTGTTTTTCCCCTTAAAATAGTGGTATCATCAGGATGGTATCCCCAAGTTTAGGAGGGGTTAAAAAATTTAAGACCTATTCCACGCATTTGGCTAGTGTTATAATCATTTCTGCAAACCTTTAGATTTTTCGTTACTCTCCGTGGTAAACCTCCTAACCGAGACACTCTTCGTCGCAATTTTAATGAGCTTCCATTTCGCCTATCTTTTAACTGATTATTTCTATTCTTCTTTTTTTCTGTTCACTATATAAAGAAATGATAGGCCAGTCACGAAGCAAAACAAAGTATTTATTTATGTATAATTCTTTTTATTCCACACTCGACCGAGCTGGCCACTTTTTGCTCCTGAAAATTGGAGCGAAAGTAGCATATATTTCCCGTAAACCCATTTGCGGGGCGAAAGTAAAATTGACGAATTTTTTCTTTTACAATATTTTTTTACAATAGTATTCGTTTTATAATAAATTGATATACATCTAGTGGTTTTTTTTACAAAAAATAAAGAAATTGTAATTCAAAATAAACAAAAGATTTATTTATATATCTTCCATTTGATTTACATAATCTACATAATGTACATATATACAGTAGAATGTATATTCTATCTAGATGCATGCACTAGTCTCGCGGAATGCCGCCCAGTAGCGCCGCCACTCGCACAGCGGCTCGCAGCGGAATGAAGAGGGATAAGGTGCATGTGCGCGCATACGTATTCTTCTAGATAAACATAGCAAAATATAAAAAAACGCGTAGACCCCACTTTTCCGGGTCAAAATGTGGTCGCGGTCGAGAGTGGAATAAAATAGTATATACAACAAGGGGCGAAAGTAGTAGATTTTTGCCGCGGGTTTGCCGACCGAGCAAGAAGATTTTTCCTGTGGGTACGTTTACTGTACGAGAGAAGCGCGGGGGGGGGGGTGGTACTATTATGCCGGTCAATTTATTAGAAATAGTTAACTCTACTGCTTAGATCACATCGCGATATTAATTAAGAATATATTTTTCCCCTTTTACTCACTTAATAAGGTATGGCCTGGAATACTACTTACAGTCCACCTTATTAGAAAAAAGTGATAAAATTTTTACATAAGTGGCAAATACAAATGAATTCTCAATCAATATACTTTATTGCGTATTTATTATTCTTTCAAACGGTAAGCAAAGCATAAAGTAATCTATGCAAATAAATCGTATCTCCCAATCAATCTATCAGCAGAAAATTCCTATCAACCGTATAATTTTTAATCAAATCCAACTCAATTACATAAAAACCTCCTTGATACTTCGGATCGGCTCCACGTTCGAATGTGGGTCACTTCCCGAAACAATCGCCGCCTTTCAGCGCGCGCGCGCTCGGCGTCACCGAACCGGAAATCGAAAGGCGCCGCTGCTCATGGAACTTGCAAAAGTACAATTGCCGAGAGAATCACCTTGCCACGCGGGCGAGCTTTCAACTGCTGGGCTTTCTTGCCCCCTCCGATGCAGCCGCGGCGTATCACCGTGGCAGTCGGCGAGGATAAAAGCCGAGGATAGTCCCTGAAGACAGTCTGCGGGAATTTAATGAGAAACTTATTCTCGCCACGGCTGAATTGTTTAATCAGTTTTCGGGTAATAGGACAAGTGTGCTTTGGGACGTGCCGAGCGCTGGAAGGAAATACTCTCCGCGCTCTTGGCTTTTGAAGTTTTGGATGTTTGTTTATCTTGATGATGTTGTTGAGTTACTTGGAGGAGTATCACGATACCGGACAATGATAGCGAATTGAAGTTGGTCTGATTGAGTACTGATGTAAATTTAATTTGAATATTCAAGAAGGATATGTTGCATTGTATTTTTAATTTTATTTATCGCAATTTAAATTGCTTTTTGTTGGATATAAAATACGAAAAATGTAACAAATTGATTTACTATTCATTTAAAAAACAGTAGTTATAAATAGTATACAATTTAAGTAAATGACGTACTTGGGGAGCAAGTCTTTTACCGGCAATGGGAGAAAGAACGTGATAATGCTACAAGATAATGCTTAACTACGCACTACAGAACCGACTTATATTCCTCCTCATAATCTTAGTTGCTCAAGTAAGCAAAGAATCTTTCTAGATTATTGCGAAAGAAAATTTATCAGATTTTTGTCTCATAAAAATATTTACTCAACCCAACCCATTTAAGTAAAGAAAACTTACGAAGCTTAGTAAAGGGAAAAAATATAACATTAAGAATAAAGAATAAAAAAAGGAAAGCATAAACAAATAATTAAAACCGTCTAGTATATTAAACTCCGTAACAAAAGAAAGATTTTTTAAATAATTATAAACCTTATAGTACATTAGAGTTCATAAAAAAGGAAAGGTTTACAAAGAATTGTAAACCGTATGGTACATTACAGTTAAGAAAGGAAAGAGCCTATGAAGAATTATAAGCCGTTACTTTATAGTACGTTACTTTGAGTAGATCGCCAAAACAGTGGGTATGGAGCTGCAGTTTTTGCTTTAGATATCGAAATAAAGTTATATTATTTATCTAATCTCCAACGGAAATATGCAAAAAAATCTTCTTAACTAAGAGATTATATTGTTGCAATAGATTTTAAATTGCATCAACTTTAAAGGTGATATTATCAATATTTATTATTAATTTTTAACCTTTGAAACTTATACACCTAAGTAAAAGTTATTTAAAACCCTACATCAAAGTTATTTTTTGAGTTTAAAGAGTTGATTTTAAACTTTAATCTCATTTTTAAAATAACTAAATTGAACAAAAAATGTTTTTTTTCAATCTGGAGAACTAAGTTTAAGCACCACTTAAAGGATCAAGTACAAAACTTAAAAGTTTTTTAAAATTCGAAATGCGACAATCAATCATGAAGTACCTCGACATCCCACCTCCCTCTTCTCCCTCCACCAAAATTCAAAAACCCCGCTGCGATTGTTCCCCCATCCACGCAGCTCATAAAACCTCTCTCCAGAAACAACTAAGCCAACCGCTCGAATCCATCACCACGCGCCGATCACCTTGCCGCCTCTGCCGGCGTACACATCACGCGTTTCTCACCGCGGCACTGGCGCGCATAATCGTCGGCCCAAAGTCATCAAGGCTGTTCGTCCGTATATCCGTGCGCCCTGATCGTTAAGCTTGCCGCGTTTACGCACGCTGCAGAGAGATAGAGAGAGCTGCTGCTCCCGCAGTAGGAGAAGCGCATAACCGTAAGGTAACGGCGTGGCGTATCCCCACATTCTGGCCTCTCTCTCTCTCTCTCTCTCTCTCTGCCTATATAGGGAATCGTCGTGTAAACGGTCCCGGGTAGGGGGGGAGGAGGTCGACCTATCGTTACCCGCCACCCCGGCAATGGGAGCGCCTGAATGCATGAGCGGCCCGAGCGATAAACCGACCGGCAAATGCCTGCGCCTATCCTGCTGCATCCCGACTATCGAGCATGCGAATGTGCATAGGCTCTACACGCTGCTTGCGCAGAGCTGCCGAGGCTACTGCGCTTTTCCGATTTCCCAGGATTGGCCTGGGAGCCGAGTGATGTTTGGTTTAGGAGTAGGTGGTGATGAGGGATTTTCGAGGAGTCAAGTCAGAGTACGAGATGTGAGATTTTGGGACTGTTGTGATAGGAGATTTAATAGTTAGTAGTGTTATTTGAGATAGTGTATAAATATAGTAAGAGGAAATTGTTTTAAATATTTGATAAATGCTGATAATCGTTGTTAATTTACGACGTACGAAGGCTTTAATTATTGTCAGTAAAAAATAGCTAGATAAGGTAAATGTCCCAATTTCTGCTCACGTCCCTATTTCTAATCACTCAAAGTTTTTCTGTTATTATAGATATGAAGGTTATTTTAATATATATTATACCCAAGCTATCTATAGCTTTTTAGTATTACAACTAAAACCTGTAGTGCTGAATTAAAAATATTGTAGATTCTAATTAAAAAACTTGATAATAGTGATAGTTTGAGGTTAGACGCAGATGCATTCTGCATGTCCCTATTTCTAATCACGAAAAAATAACGTTTTAGTTGTATTTATACAATAAGTACACTGTTTTCTGCTTATGCATCGTGAAGTATTTACGCTTATTAACATACTAATACAATAAAAAGATACAAATCATATGAATGAAGTCTATAAAATCAACGGTGATCAGAAATAGGTACAGATCGAAATCACCGCTTTTTGCTGTGAGCAGAAATAGGTGCATTTTGCATACGCCTTTTAATTGACTATTATTAATATTTAAGTTTTTAAAATGGATTTTACGCCATATCTGCTTTATAAATTAATGTTAGAATAACTTTTTAAACATTTTTGTTTGATGCAAAATGCTTATATGAGCAGAAATCGGGACATTCACCTTAGTTCAACTATTCATTTAGTTAAATTACTTGAATACTATGTGATGTATCATGAATGATAAATGATTATGAGTGAAGAAATTTTAATTTCTTATTTAAATCTTATTAACGCAACATACTTTTGTATTCAAAATTGTACTAAAGGATGTTTTGCCCGTTGATCACTCAATAAAATAAAATAATAGAAAAATAACAATAAACAAAATATAACACAAATAAGCAGGACTTATCCTTAAAGTTACGTATCATCAACTGATTCTGATAGTTATTTTTTAAATCATTTTTCAGCAAACTTCAACCATTAAGATTAACTTTACAACCATTACCAAATGTTAAAGATCCTATCAAAACACATCCACCTAGACATATATTAAGATATATATATAATTTATTTTTGTATATATGGAACCCTTATAAAAAAATCTGCAAAAATTTCCACAAGATTCTCTGCAGAATTGTCTGCATGCATTTTGCAGAACTTTTAGACTTTGCAGGTTTTTTGACGAGTTTTTTCACACGTTTTTCTAAAATGACTTTCTAAAAGCTGTGCAGAATTAGGCATTTTATTGGGCAGTACTGGGCATTTTACCGTATCACCCTGTCGGGTTTGGCCAGCATACAGTTCAGCTTCTGGACCAATTCAATGCATAAGTAATTTACGAAATCATTATCATTTGAAAGACAAAAGAGATTTTAGAAGCCAGAAATATTATAATTCTGTGGCTCCGCGGCAAAACGGGATAAGTCCATTTTTGTGAAAATCGGGGAAACTTTGGGAATGCTTTTGTATTTTCAAATAGGCCCTTTTCAAAATGTGAATACGCACTTTCTCTCCTTGGAAAACCATTTAAATTCTAGAGTCCCGAAATTGCGTAGAACAATGATTCATTCTTTCAGTGAACGTGCTTGTTATTCCTTTTCTAAAACGTAGTTTAAATTACGGGCGAAAGTTGCAGATAGTAAGTAAGTAAATTGTAGAAAAGTCTACTCCGAAAAGAGTCTATATATTATGTGCCAGATGCGCTGTCCAGAGGATTCGAGATGGAGAATGACGAAGTGGCAGCATTGGACGAAATTCAGGATGCATGGTACAGACAGAGACTAAAAGCCGTACAAAAATTTCCGATGAAATTTAACAACTGACTAGGATCGAGAAAAGGATTTTGAATTGTATTATGTTTCAGATGTCACGATCAGTAATTCGTCGTTTGTTGTCTCGGGAAGCCAACCCCCGGCATCGCACCGACCTGGGTTTCATTTCGTCTCCTTTTGACCGAGTGGAGCAGGGCCGGAGCTACGCGGAAGAATTAATCTCCATTCAGGAGGAGGACATAGGGCAGGAGGCCAACATGGAAGGTCGACCGGCACTCATGAAGGGGGTAGAGGAGACGGCGTCTATCGGGGAACGGCAAGCGGGAGAGGGAGTAGAGGTTCCTTCCCCGGTAGTACCGGAGTTGGCTGTGAGTGCAGTCACTCAGGGGCTTCCAGTCCCCGCCGTCGACGAGGAAATCCCGTTGTCACCATGTCCTGAACCACCAAACATGAGGCCGGACCACACCATCCCGGACCAATCCTCGTCAGTACCCCATACAGACAGCGACATGGCCAGAGCGGCCTCCGCCCGCTGCCCGCTGGGGCCTGAGTTTATCGTCGCGGATTCGACCCCGGATACTCTATGCTTTTACATAGAGCCAGCGCGAGTTACCGAGGACGATGACCGGGAGGTCCGGCCCGGCAGTTGGCACTAGCCACCCAGCCCGAATTCCCCATCGCAGGGGAGAAAGGGCCGAACAAAGTCAAAAAGTGAGGTACCAGGAGCCTGTGCTGGACGAGACGCACTGCCAGGGAGCTGTCCCTCGCCGCTCGCCGCCAACTGTGGCGAAGGTGGCCGGGCCCATGGAGGTAGTAACCCCCGTTCAGTCTAATTCTGGGACCGAGGCAAGCCGAAGAAGGCGTGAGGATCCTGAAGGTGAGTTAGCTGTGGTGGACAGCGAGAGGAGTCGAGAGGTCGAATTTACGGAACCGGTACAACATTTTGTCGCCGGGATAGACTTCCTGAAGATCGATACCTGAGGGAGGAGTCAATGTAATTGGATATGGAGGAAGCGGCGGTCGTTCCAGAACCCATCCTACCACTCACCCAGGCCCCCCGGGAAGAGTTCCCGAATCTACGGAGTCCGAACGGGAAAAGGAGACGGTACAACCCCCGGCGCCATCTGGAGATGAACGACTTCGAATGGGGGGGGGGGGGAGGAGAGGCATCAACGGTCTCCATCTCTCCTCCTAGGGCCCGCCCAACTGTTAAAAGCCAGCCAGGCACCGGGGGAAGAATCCCGGGACCGGAACCAGAGGGCTCAGGGAGTGACCACTCCGAGAAATCGAGTAGCTTGGAACGAGACTCATCGCTAAGGTCGCATTTCGGAGAACAGGCGGAGATACTCACGTTGCCGCATCTCGATCCACCATACGCAAATTTGTCGATACTTTGGATAATCGCTTTATTATAACAATCAACTATATTTTTGATAACATTGAAATCAACGCCCTTAATATGCGCTTTTGATGTTACGGAATATCGCGTTGAATGACAAGAAAATATAGTCATATTTATTTCACTATCAAAAATGCAGATTTAATCCACTTACTTAAAGTTTGTGAAGTAACAGATTTAATACGATTTTTTGTAGATATAAGTTATTTTTTAATATTATTTCTAATAGACTTTGTATTTTCAAGGTAACGAGTTAATGTAGTTGCCGGACATAATTGAGGCCTCACTTTAAAATGCGGTAAAAAGAGAAGAGGTTGAGATTTACCAGACGTCGACGGTTTAATTATATGCGGAATTTCAATTTAAATTTCATTACCTACTTTTTTTATATTTCGAATGTCTATAGATGCAAATGTTTGTACTCGATGAGTAGTTATAAAAGCTAATAAAACAATTAATTTTTTAGCTATTTGTGCAATCGATAAAATATCTAAGGGAAACCAATTACCAACATATTCTAAAACAGTACATGTATCCCAAGTTACATTATATTTAGGCCGAGAAGGGCGAAGTTCGTAAATGCCCTTAAATAATTTAGATTGTAATCTATTATCAGATGTATTGTAATCCAGAATAAAAGAAATGGCAGCTCTTGCTGAATTTAAAGAATCGTGTATAGAATCACTATTGAACTTAATAGTTAGAAAATGTATGATTTCAGTAACGGAAGCCGTAAACGAACATACATTTCTTGATTTACAAAAATTATGTACTGTATTGTTTAATAGTATTATTTGATATTGATGACATCAAAATATTTAAAGAGTCTTTCGTTCAATAGAGTGAGTTGATCCGCCAATGAATGAATAAGTGATGTACAAGGTGGCATTAATAACTTATGATTTGCTTTAAAAATAAGTACTATTTCTATAAGTAATCTCTTAAACATAGAATACCAAGGCTGAGTGGTCCATGATGGAACCACTAATATACCTGTCAATTTGTTTTAATTTATAATTTTTTGTAATACTCTAGATATTACGATAAAAGGTGAAAACGCATAAACATTAATATTGCTTCAAAATAATGTAAATGAATCAACAGCTAAAGCATCATTTGCATTTTGTAATAATGCGAAATGCAAAGATCAACATTCGGCGATCCAAAATACCGCTTAATTTGATAAAAATCATAGTTAGCCAGTTCCCACTCTATATCTATATTTTTAATTCTTGATTGGAAATCAGCCTCAATATTCATACAACTTGGAATAATTTTCGTTCTTCTGCCCACTTCCAAATGCACGGTGCTAATGAGAATGAGTTATATTTAATAAATCGCGAATCCCCCATACGATTTACATAAAAAATGTCAGTAGTGTTATCAACTCTAAAGGAGAATTTCACAATTATGCAACGAATTCGCAAATGCTTTTAATAACAAGAAAATAGTCATTAATTCTGAATAATTAATAGAATTCAATTTTTCCTTACAATTTCAAAATCCATGAATACTCTCATTATTACACGATGCCCCCATCCTGTTAGAAATGCATCTAATTTAAATTTGCAATCATGCATTGTCTTATCTGATCTTATTTTGTATAATTTACGAGGTTTGAATGATTGAATTTTTTCTAAAATTTTAGACCTATTTTCATTAGTTGATTCCAAAGATAATCTAAGAGAATCTATTATAAAACCAATCATATTTGCATTTATTTGAAGGAACTAAACTACTTTTGATGGAATGAATGTTAAAGCCCAAATACTGAAAAAAGTATATTGTTTTATGTAAATTTTCGAAACAACTATCATATGTAATTCCATAAAGAAGAAAATCGTCTAATTCGTCTAAAAGTGACAATCCAAAAGGTAGTGATGTAAATTGATATAATTTTCCGTTGAAAATAACGTAAACGTAAACATAAACGTAAATATTTTCTGCTTTTTTTTTAGAAATATTAACTAATAAAAATGCATTTTTTTATATCTAATGTTCTTTTGATCGACCGGAAAATCAAATATTATAACATAACCTTTTATACAGCTGAGTATGAAAGATTAGTTTGATTGGGATTTAAATTTATTTTCTTTGCAGGCTTCCGGAAATAATTTCCATTTTTAAAAGCCGGTGTTTTAGTTGATGTTGCCTTTAAATCATTGCCAGATTTCTCCATATTCTTTCCTTCCTTAATTTTTTTTTATAAATTTGTGCCAAATAAAAAATCATCCGATCTATCTTTTTGTAGCACAAATTTTAAATTGCGGTTAACTGTAGGAATAATGCAGTAAATTATTCTTGGTAGTTGATAATAATGCAGCTCAGAAAGTAATTTACGAAGGTTGTTCAATAAGTCCTTAGAAAAACAATTTAATTGGGTAAATTTTTTCTTATTTTTCAGCATAATCTCCTTTTAGCTCTATACATTTTTCCAAGCGTTTTTCCAATTTTTTTAAGCCGTCCAAAAAGTAGGATTTCGGAAGATCCTCAAAATAGGCATTTGTTTGGGCGATGAGTAAACCGTCGTCCGCCAAGCCATTTTTTCAAGTTTGGAAATAAGAAAAAGTGACTGGGGGCCAAATCTGGTGAATACGGTGGATGTTGTAATAATTCGAACTTTAATTCCATAATTTTGGTCATCAAAACTGCGCAGATGTGCAGCCCGTGTATTGTCTTAATGAAAGAGGATCTTTTTCTTTTTCAAATAAGGACGTTTTTCCTTGATTTCTTCGCTCAACCGGTGCAATAATGATGTATAATTCTCTCCTGTTATCGTCTTTCCTTTTTGCAAGTAATCGATGTAGATGATGCCGCGTGCATCCCAATAGACCGTGGCCATCACATTGCCGGCCGATTTCACCGTCTTCGCCTTCTTCGGAGCCCGTTCACCTTCAAAAATCCACTGTTTTGTCTGTTCCTTTGTCTCTGGAGTGTAGTAGTGTATCCATGTTTCATCCATAGTTATGTATCGACACAGAAACTCCTGAGGATTGCAATGGAAAAGCGCCAAAACAGCCTCTGAGTCGCCGACACGATTGCGTTTATTCTACACTGTGAGCAAACGCCGCACCCATCTTGTCGAGATTTATTTCACACCCAATTTTTCGTGCAAAATTGAAACGACTGTACATTGCGATATGCCTGTGGCCTCAACTATTTCGCGAACTTTCATTCGTCGATTACTTAAAATCATGTCGTGGATTTTGTCAATCATTTCGAAGCTGGTCACTTCCACTGGGCGTCCCGAACCTGTTCGTCTTTTGTGAATGTACGGCCACGTTTAAACTCATTCACTCAATTGTAAACAGTTGCAAACACAGGAGCAGATGTGCCATGAACTTCATTCAACTCGGCTTTGATTTCTTTCGGTGTTAAGCCTTTTAAATATAGATGTTTAATCACCGCTCGAAGCTGAAATTTTAACAGCTGTCTAGTTAGCAATGCTGCTCACTAAGAAAAATTCATTTTCGATACTCCAAGCGTTATCTCTTGGATTTTGTAAGGTCTTATTGAATGACCCTCGTACCCGTATCAGATAATATTTAAAGCAAAAAAGTAGTGTCAATGTTCTTATTTGTCAACAATGATGAATTTGGTTATTCCAATGCTGTCAAACAGTAGCCCGCTAAATTTTGAGTGTGTACAAAATGAGCATTTCACTATTAGCCTACTCTGGATTTAGTTTTTGTGCACATAGATTGGATTTACAAAATATTTTTCTAAAAGCTTGGTTTTAGTATCGTTTTCTAAAGCGATAGATATCCAAGTATGCCATTGAACTATAAGTTCGGAACAAACCCGACTTTTCACTTCTTTTGGTTTACTTGGAACTTCGCCAAGAATATGCAACGCTTCCTCGACCAACTCGATGACATCTCGATCTCCAGCCGCCGTAGATGATGTTTGATAGAAACGCTTGTAGAAACAGCAGGCACCGGTGATCTAACGTCATCTAAAAATGGGTTCAAAACTCTGAACATGCCTTGCCTTCCGTGCAATAACGTCTGGTTAATTATGTGCAGTGCGCGTCGCGCCTCTTGTAAGAGATTCCTCATCTGCAATAGCAGGAATAATCAACGCCTTTATTATAGGGTAAGTGATTTCATTACTGATAGCTTAAGGATAGATGTAACAAATTTTTTAAATTTCTAACTAATTTTTTTTACAGAAACATGAATTGTTTGGTTAAATTCTGTTAATTACTCTTTCTTTGATAAAACAAATTTTTTAATTCTGATGATTACGATGAGAAATTTTAGAAATAAATTAAAATAGAATGATAAGTGAGTACTGAGTGAGTACTGCTATTACTGAAAATTTTAAATTTATATTCATCACATTCACCATTTTGGGATTTTCTGAATTTGCTATTGAATATTGTTTATATTCTCTATTTAATGATTAAGGTGATGCTAAAGCCACGTATCACCGACAAATACGGGGAACCACAATTCTCATTTTATTTATAATTTTGAGTAAATATCTCTATGAAGTGTTGTTGATTTTTATAGGGACAATAACACTTCATAGAGATATTTACTCAAAATTAAAAATAGAATGAGAATTATGGTTACCCGTGTTTGTCGGTGAGTAGTGGCTTTAGCATCACCTTAATGTCAGACAATGCTGTCCTTCAAAATAAAGTGTACACTATTACTAACAGCAAGACTATATTTACATATATCTATCTTTCATATTTTAATTATTATTCGAAATCTGAGCGAACAAAGCTGTTTTCAGATTAATGTGTATTAAATTTCTTCAATGCCTTGGCGTAACAATATGCCATCTCAGATACTGCTGGAATAACATGTATTTAAGCGCGTCAGTGTAGCCAACTTAGTTTCGAAAAAAATTTCTTGTAGGCGGGATATCATGATATTCGCCCAAATCTTGAGATAGCATTTTTTCAAGCAGATTCTGAAACAGCATGTTATTCCACCAAAACGTCGGCATGTTTACACATAATTGATTCGTAGTGGTTATTGAATTTTTGAACGCAAAAGATTAGAAATATTAGTAATTGGCTATATGTATGGTGGCATTTATCTCACCGTATTAAAGATATTCACGTAAGAGAAATTTTCGATTTCCGTAAACCATAGTTATAATTTATTTTTAATCATATACGAGATTATTATTTATTTGATGCAATTACTATTGTAAATAATCAATACAAAATTTAGGGTTATTTTTAAGGTTAACAAGTAGCACAAATACAAAAATTTCAGCAGTCCATTATTTTAAAGAGATTTGGTAAATTGCATCATGCAAACAATATGCAATGACAGAGCCTATTATGTATGGCAAAAAGTCCAATATTCTAGCACTAGCTAGCACAAAGTGTGTACAATTTCCAATTAGCTCTAAATAATATAAGCAATACTTTCCATAGATAAAAATGCCAAGATCAGGCAGAATATATACCGAGAAATACACTGAGATTAAATCAAAATACTAATTTAAATAAATATATCAACGTAACAGTTTATTAAAATAATGCAACATATTTTAAACGCACACAAAATCATACGTATATTATCAAAGATATTTCGTCTTGGTTACTGAAAATTTGTTTTAATGATTATAAAGAACACTCAAAACCGATTTTGCTTGTAGAAGAAATAAAAATGTCTAATTATTTAATTTCAACAAAAAGCCATAAGATTAAAAAGCCATACGATAAAACTTGACTCAACTTTTAACTACTACAAAAATATGGCAATAGCGAGTACGCCCGCTGCAGATAAGGTCAATAAATGTGCCTTCCTAAATCCCAATAAAACACTTCCAATATACCACAGCACGACCCTCAGCTCTTAAGAATCCCTGCACACAACCTTCCCATCCACACATTTCTCAGCTCCTGCAGCGACACTTAAAACTACGCGATCATGAGCGCAATAAAGAAACGCGCATAACGGCGCACCTTGCACAACTTTATCACGCGTATTTTGCCGTTATTTTCGTTCTGCAGCGGGGGAATCCTCGCGAAATAGAGACGATACGTTACTGCACAAAAAAAGAGCGGAGTCGCAGTCCGCATACACCACGCGGGGGAGTCGTTGGCTTTGCTGGCGCTGGTCCCGCGTGTGCCACGAATTGCGCCGCGGGGCTAACGAGGCCAAAAATTTGCTTACGCTCGCGCTGGGATTGTCCCGCGGATATAGACTGGGGATTATATTGATATGGGGAGGGAGAGCTTAATGGCGTGACGGATTCGATTTCTGGCTTGGTATGGTTACAAAGGGGATTTTCTCGTTGACGGGATAAAGGTTAGTGAGTTAGGTGTTTTATAGCGTTTGAATTGATTGTTCACTTTAATGAGTTTGTTTGAAATTTGTCGTATTTGTAGCTTTATCAGCAGTTCCTTTATTACTTTTTCTGGTAATAAATAAATATATAACTAGTTGCAATATCCCATAATCTATATTACATAATCTATCTCGAAGAAGTTAACCGTTCTCTTCAAAATTATGTTCTGCCTGAAAAAGAGCTTTTAAAGTTCATAGACGATGATCACGTATAAGCAAAGAAAAAAATAGCAATATTAAAGATTATAAAAATTTTATATTGTTTCTTCTGCAAAAAAAATAGTGTCAAACTTATGTCTGAAAGGAGGGCTTCTTAGAAGTGTAAAATGTTCTCTAAAATTTTTCGAGAATTTTCACTTATTGTATTAAAAAATGTATTTAAATATTTTGTAACAAGTTCTTTGTCGAATACAGTGGACAAATATAGTTAACGAGTAGACTCAGATGCACAACATTTATCCGACTTTAAAAAGTCAATCACTCACATAACAAAAACATTCTTCCCACCCCGAACCATCCACTCTCTCATCCAAAAATTTCCATACTTAACCGTAGCAAACATCGGAAATCAGTTCTTGCCTCCCAAGTCAAAACTTCACGATCAACGTATTATCCACCACCAGTAGCAGCATCGAAACCCACCTCGGTCAAACTTTCGACGAAATGCAATTATGCTCGCCGACGGAACGGCGCAAGGCCGAGAGTGATTCGCGTGGTCCGAGGTGAGAATCGCGGCCCAGATAAGCTTTTGAGCCATCACTTTTCCTATACGCTCGCGCGGTGGGGGGAGGGAGAGAGAGAGAGAGAGAGAGAGAGAGCTTTTTATGACTTGATTACGCTCACGCGACCTCTTCGCTGCACAGCTGAAATATGACCTCGTAAAGTCGAAGCGAGAGGCAAGGGCAGGGCACGCGCGCGCGGTTACGTCACACGGTGAAGCCAACGGGTTGTGTATGTGTGTGTGTATGCGCGATCGTCGAGCGTTTGATGTGGCATTTTGGAGATCGAGATGGTTTTATTAGTTGTGAATGTAGATTGGAAATAAGTATGATTGAAGATTATATTAATGTAGGTAAATTGGGGTTTGTAGGGATAGAGGTGTGATTTGTAAGGGATGGATGGATACTTATTGAGCTAATTATGGATTTTAATTGTGGATTTATATGTCTGGAGTAATGATTTGCTGGTGTTAAAACCCAAACAGCAAAAGCATCCGCTGATTTAGCTAAAAAATCTCTGGTTTAGTGAAAAATTTCGCTACTGCATAGAATAAATTTGCTAATCCAGGTAAAAATTTAGCTGATTTATCTAAATTGCTCTAGGGAATACAGTTTTGCTATCCGAGCGATATACGTTTTATAATTATGTTGCATAATTTATATTTTCCACAAAATATTCTATCTTGCTTACTAAGAAAATTGAAAAAAAATTGTTAAACTTTTAGTTAATTCTTTAAGCATTTTTATTGAAATACTACAAACATAATAATAAAAGTAAGCTATATCGAAAGAACTCTCTTGTACAAAGCATGGGAAAATTTTTTGAAATAAATCAGCATGTATGTAATTATATTGCATAATAAGTACGCGAAATTCTACTAATTACGTTTTTGTAAAGAAATATATTTTTAATAGTTTACTTTTCATTTTTGTCAGTTAGTAAGTATATCAATATTGTTTGATCGTTAAAATGCTAGTTTATAAAAAAAAACAAAAGAACATTTTTACTGCAGCTACGAGTATTCATTTTGATTAATGTGACACTAATATGATACAATACACCAATTCTGTTTTATATCGAGGTAAATAAAATTCTGCAGTCACTTAATATTTACGAGTGGTCAAGCGTCAATTTTATATATATGTATTGATTCTCAATATTTTATTCAATGAATATTGAAATAGTATATCTTGTTTACAATGATATGGATTTCCGAATTATAGAAATAGATTGGCATTTAGTATTTACACGTGAACAGAAAAGTAACATTTCCATTTTACTTTTCTAATAAATCCATTGAAAAATCACTCCAACATGATAATACTTACTGATCGTTACTGTCTACTAAAGTACTTTTCTAAATTTACTACTGGTTGTGTAAATCTTTACTTGGCTGATTGTAGGAGAAGCAGACTTCTACCTCTTGATACAAGATTACGATTATTAATTTAAAAGACTACTTTACTTTAACTGCCTATGTTGCAACCCTTGTTTCGAGAAAGTGTTATGTAGAAGTAGTACGTACACAATTTTCGACCATTTTTATTGCATATATACATGGATATAATTACGGTGCAAGCAGAAAATGTTTTAGAAATTAAAGAGAATTCTTTTCTATCAGGTGCAGATGTAGAAGCCGTTCTAAACGGCCATCCAAAATGGAGAAATCAAAACTGTTTATTATTATTAGGTTTGACGGTATTGCTATTATCACGAAGATCTCCCAAGAGTACAAAATGATATATTTAAAAAAAACGTTCAATTTTTGCAAGACAAAAGCACCTTTCAACAATTGAATCTTATTTCAACACAGCAGCTAGTTGATCTAACGAAAGTTTCCAAGACATACTTTCGGACGCATTCTCTGGTGTATTTTCAAATTCAAGACCTATAAGCCTATGATAAAATTAAATCCTTTATAGATAGGATATCCTATTGATTGATCTTTTACACCAAAAAAAGCATACATCATAAATGATTACTTTTACCTGAATCCCAAACGTGATAAAGAGAAACGACGCGTCCTCCCTCGATAAAGCAAAATATCGATATCCAATCTGGTCGAAAAAGAAAGACGCGCGAGTATATACCCTCAGTAAAATCCGCATTACTGAGCGAAGCGCACAGCACCTCCCTTTTCATCCTCCCATCCACCTATATCGCGACATACACCCAGATACACAACAGGAGAGCGAATAAACTGGCCTCAGGAAGTCAGTCGGCTGGCACGGCCCTGACCCCGATTTCGCGTCGACGCTCTGTGACGTCGTCGGCGTATTCTCGAAAGGAGGGATTCCTCGACTTTTCTTTTTTTGCGGGCGTGTAGGCGAAAAGGGAATGTGGAGGGAAAGCAGTGTGCTGTGACTGGACGATACTATGTATCTGTGCAGGTGTTGTTATTGGAATTTGAACTTTTACAGGCCTAAGTCATCGACTCTGTGCATTGGTCGCTCGTGAAATTTAGGATCTAGCATGTTGACGGGTAAATCTGCGACTGTATCGGCTGAGTATATCTGATCTACTCGCAAAGTAGCACTATCACCCAGAAGATTACAAATTCTTCTATATCATAAATTTTTCTCTTTTCATCTATTCTTAATTTGGTAAAGAGTTTAAATAACCTTTGCAGAAAATTGCTGATTGATTATCAACAAGTTTTAACTGTACTGTCTATATAGTCGTAATTCACAAGTACAAATCAGCTTATTACAATAGGTTGCTTACGTAAATGCTTCAAAGCTTTTGAGGCAGTAATTATTATAGTATTGGATTTGCATACGATAAACCTTTGATCGCAACATTGGCACAGTTGATAAAAATTAATTTAATACTCCCTTAATACGAATTGATATTTGATTAGTATATTTATAATACTAATCGTAAAATTGTAATCACTGTTATAACAAGAAGAATTTATTTGGGATAAGAAGTTATAAGAAGAATTTGCAATCTTCTGGGCGATGGTGCTACTTTGTGAGTAGAACAGAATATACACATTTTCAGCCGATACAATCACAGATTTACTAACCCAAGCTCATGCATAGGGGAAGCAATTGCCGGACTAATCAAAATAGCTCAAAAGAAAATTTTATACTGCAAATAAAATGATAAAACGTTATATATACTTATGGCGGGGTAGGCGTAGGAACACATTATGAGTTATGAGTCATAATACTAAGTCAATAAGTGAGAATGTATGAGTCATAAGTCATGAGTCATGAGTCTAAATCAATAAGTGATAAGACATAGGTTATAAGTCATGATTCATGAGTCATGACTAGTAAGTACTGAATAAATAAGTAACGAGTTATGAGTCATCAGTTTAGATTATATAGATATGATTTATGACTCATTACTTAGACATAAAATTAATGTGTCATGAATAATGACTAATTACTGATAATCTATTACTTACTTGTGTAATCATTTATGAGTAAGTAGACATTACTCATGACACAGTAATCTCATAAATGTTTAATAAATCATTAGTAGTAAGATATGAGTCACCTCTAATCCACTTGGATTATACCCTCAATAATTTTATGACCTAAAAGTTAGTGTAACAAATATTTTCAAAAAGAATACGTCTTTTCTAATCAGAGCTACTCACGAGATACGTCTTTCTTATTAGAACCCATTGATGTGTCATTTGACTTGTACAACGCACCTGTCATGTTTCAACTGTTGATGAAGAAATAGCTGTGAGACTTCTTCTTCAGTGTCATCTGTTTAGTTTATCTTGACCATGTCATGACAATGGTTAAATATATTGTGAAAATATTGATAAATTTAATAGGTCTTCTTAAGAGAAACCCGTATCGGTCACAGTTCTTCCCATACCTACTACAGATACACAGGTGCATATTGGTATTACCTTTCAGTGTTTACCTTTCAGAGAATATTGTAGAACTATGACCGGTATTTGCACATCTAACACTACAGATTATATAAATATTTAACGTTGTCTTGCTAAACCTTTACTTCTGTGTATCTCTAAATAGCCAAAAGCTAAAATTTTCAGAAAGCGAATCTCCACTAGACTGCCATCTATGTGTTGGCAAGCAAAATTGTCAATGAAAAAAAAGAAATGCTATTTTATAAGAAAGAGACAAGTCAGAGGATCTGAAGATAATAACAGATGTAGTGGATTGGTCAGTTGCCCACTATAAGATATTATAAATATCAAAGGATTTTTTACATCCAATAGATATTTTATAAATAAATATTAAACTATTAAATTGCTTATCTAACTATTAATAAGCATATCAATATTAAAGTTACGAAATATGACATTGAAAACTTCACCTGGGAAATTCGTAATAACATATAATTTTACCCCCAAATGAATTAAACTTGAAAATTCATAATAAAGCTGTAAATCCCCGTCCCGCTAAAACCTTAATTTATCACGATCGCAAAATTCTCGTCTACCGTACTCTCTTCCACGCAAAAACCCTCCACTCCGCTGCTCAAAAAAGGCAACCACCTCCCAACAAGAAAACAACCTCGCGCGGCAGAAACAGCTTATACAAAATACAATCTCCTTTCGGCGCTCCCGCACTCGCGCGCTTAGTTAGTCAGTGCGACAGGCGCAAGTTTATCGCATTCTCGCGGTGTAACAGATTGCGGCGCATCTGGTCTCGACTCTCTCTCTCTCTCTCTCTCTCTCTCTCTCTCCCGCGCGATTACGCGTCAGAGCCCACCTGAAATTTTCACCCTCGCTACTGGCAACTCTCTAGAGCGCTAAATATTGTAAACGGCAGTGCAGCAGAGCTCTTGCTCCTATGGCACCGAGCTTGGAGTGGAAAACGCGAGTCGAACTCGGTGCGGTGCAAATATACAGCGGCGCTAGCGAGGCGGGGCTTCATAAAATTTTCAGGCCCGCTAAATCCTACTTTGTTCAGCAAGCTGCACAGCAAGCGTCGAGCCTCTAGTTTGTTGCAAGGGGGGAGAAAATGCAACGCGGCGGCGAGGAATGTAATTAGTAGTTTTTAAGCGATTCTCGCGGGGTTATGAGGGGAGTAAGCGAGTTGGGCGACACATTTATGTGACGAGAATGAGCTGGTTTAGCAGGAGTTATTGGACGAGCTGGTATTGGGAGAGCTGAGGTGTTTTTCTTCGCTGCTGTCAGTTATTTAGAATTAAGCTACACATTCTTCCAATAAGTAAAAAATAGTACAGATGACTTTTACTTGAAATTGAATTTTGAATTTTTACTATTACAGTCGATACTCGGATAACATTTGCCGTAATATTTTACGAGTGAAATGATTGATTGTGATTAATTAATTTAACCACTTTAATATAGTGTTTTATTCAATTTGCGTACGTTACATTGTATAAACAATACGAGAGTAATTACATTTTGTGTTACTGAGTGAGAATCACCTCTGAATATAGAATTCCTGATCCCAAGAGGAAACGCTGTTGTAGTTGCCAAAATTACGTATCAATGTAGATACCATCGGTTGCATACTTTCAAATGTTATTACATTCAATTCATTTTCTAATATTATAACCATTTTATTATACTTTAAAATTTTTTGATATTGATCCAAATAATACAGTGTACGCAAGATTTGTTCCAACCCATATAAAATATTAATTTTTGGAAATATCTTCCTTTAGATTGTTTGCAGTGAAAAAACAATGTATTTCATACTTATTTTTTATTATGTTATGTAATCATACATCGATATAGTTTTTTTAATAGAATTATATTAAGACATTATACATTTAAAATGTATTCGTTAAAATGCATTTTTCTTAATTTCCAAAAGAATATGAGTTTTTAAAAATATGGAATTAGAATCAGTGATCGTTTATGTTGATTACTATATGATGTGCTAAATAAGAGATTAATTGGGTATTAGCTCATCATCGGACAGTCATTAATATCAGAGTTTGATCATGTCTTAACTGGTATAATCAAAGCGATCGATTATCAATTACAGAGGTATTCATGGCTAATCACACGAGTCAAATCATCTGGTATAAACACAAATGTGTCGCTTATATTTAGACATACATATCTCATAAAGTGGTATACAAGATAAGTAATAAATTAAATATTATAATTAATTCTAATAAGACGAAATATATAATGAATATAATATTAGTATTTGCATAAGTATCATAATTATAAAGTAAGAATATATAGTACATCTTTCTAAATATATTATTCTACCTAACAAAATTGCATGAAATGCATAAAGAAGATATACTTTACACTCATATGAACAAAGTATGTTAACCATAAATATAGCTTTAGTTAGCAAATTAAATAAAAACTTACATAGAAAATTAATTTTATTACTGTCATAGAAAATTAATTTTATTACCGCATATTTCACATAAAACACATAAAATGTAATAAAAATATTAAAAAATGAAGGAAAAACTAGAGCATTCCTCGGGAATTCACCGTATAATATGTAAAGGGGCGAAAAATAGCTCTCGCTGAGTAAGAGCAAAAAAATAAGTGAATAGGAACAGCGAAATAAATAGCGTAGGAGAGAAGAGAGAGAGAGAGATAAGCGCGAATGGCGATACCTTGCTTAGAATGCGACCGAGCAAGTTTCGAGAGCTGTCAGTGTCGGCAGATGCTTTAATGAAGTTTCTAATTGGACTCGATCCCCTCTACGCTTCTGCTTGCGTCCTTACCCCCAAACCCCTTTTCCTCTCACTGGGCTCTCGAGCCATATATGTATCCGCGTATCACCTTTTCATGGGGGAAGCGGGACTTGATTCGAGGTGATGAAACGAGGCGAGCTGCCACGAGGTGTGGGTATTATAATCTTTAGATTTGTTCGCTGCAGTTTGAGAGCGGTCGTGTGAAGGGTGAAGAGACAGAGTACGTGGATAGGTTTTCAGGTGGATTCCTCTTGATATTTGAAATTAATTTTGAGGATTTTTCTATTGATTTCGTTTTTGTTGATAATATTTACTTTTTTGTTTATTTACATTGAAAACAATTTAGTTTTTTTGATACTATTATAAATAAATAATACAGTATTAACAATCATCAGTCAGAACATAACTAAAAAAATGAAAAGAAAATACAGAAAAAAAATTTGGATATACATATTCGTATATGTACAGATATATAATATACACATGATTTCATTAACAAATTTCAACATCCGAACCATTTATTTAAAAAGAAATTTCCATTTTACACATTCTTACCAACACGTAAAAAATTATAAATGCAAAGTGATTGGTCGTTGGATATTTGATTAGTTTGAAGAGAATCTATCGGAATCCACGAGCTACAAACCCATATGCAATTGAAATGGACTTTAGTCATTTCGCTTTCTCCAATTTGGATAGGTGACTGTATTATAACAGTTTGTTACCTTCCGAAAGAGAGGAACATTAAAAATCAAGTACTTGGAATGAAGCAAAGAAATACTAACAAACACCGATTACAGACGCATTGCTCTGACTCACTGGCAAATCACTAAAGCTGAAGCGCTATTATAATATTCTTACAAATATTTTTAAAGAAACTTTTTAACTCAACATTTTATTTATTTATTCCAAATATTTACTTTTTAATGTTCCTCTCTTTCGTGTATAATTGTCGATGTGTCTTTCGAAAGATAATAGACTGTTATAATACTTATAACACAATCCAAATTAGAGAAAGCGAAATACCATAAGTCCGTTTGAGTTGTATATGGGTTTATAGCTTGTGGAGTTCGATTATTCTCTTCAAAATAATTATTTTTTAATACGAGAATACATTTATTTTGCTTAATTATAGAGTAAAATACTGTTATAGTTTTGAAAGATTTGCTTAGCTACTATTGAATAAGAAAAATATTCAAAAACCACGTTTTTTAACATTTTAAATCTGGTTCCTTTCTTAAGATTTGGTGATCGTCGAGTGCGAGTTGTATGTTTTACGATCGGATTCAATACGTATACTGTTTGCTATGCGTGAGTTGCAACGGTACGTTTCGATGAGATTCAATGTTTTAATTTTAACCTAAAAGAGATTTATATTCTTGTTTGGCAGGTCGTATGTTACAATACGTTTTCTTTTGAACAGAAAAGTTTGTAGTTTGAACAGATGAAGTACATGATTGAAAATAGAAATACTTTTCTACAAAGTTTCTACAAATGTGAATAAAAAATATTACGTATATTTTATTCTATTATACCTTATCTAAAATATATAGTAAAATATTGTTTAATTTCAGTATCAGTAACGTATGTTTTATATTACTGAAAATTATAAGCAAAGAGACGTAATATATATGTGAATTACAAAGAACGAAATGAATATATCTCACTTTAATTTATTTCTCAGCATCCTACGTGTAACCTACTAAATTTTTAATATCTTGACATGTTATCATCATATATGTATACCGATACATACAACGTTCTTCATATATTTATTATTATTTTTTTTAACATTTACAGAAAAAAATTAAAAGTTTCATATCACAATTACACGAATAATAATCATTATAATAAGAATAAGAATGAGCTAATAATTAATTATATTAGTTATAAAATTAATAAAAATAAAAATTGCAACAAATAATGATAAAATAATTTTTATTAATCAACTTAATTAAAATTTCAATTAAATCTTAAATTTTTTTCAATTTAGTCGCACCAATGAAACAAAAATTTAAACTAACACTTAAGTATTGTAACCTTATTACGTAATGCTTGACTTCCAGAACATTCATCCACCATTTACAAATGCACACCATTAGATAGTATTATAACCAAAACCACACCCAATAATAGCAGAGAAATGTACAGTAAAATCAAAGTAATAAAGCACAAAACGTGAAACAACTTTAGAAAAGTCAAAATGAAAGGAAACCCGGTATAAAGAAAAAATAAACGAGTAGAAGATTCGAACGTGTATAGCATGCGACGGACGTGTCCGACTAATACCGGGCCGTTACTACTGTGCAGGAAGACCTACGCCTGCAGTCGTATATATATATATATATATATATATATATATATATATATATATATATATATACATATATATACTTCCTTCGAGTATGAGCAGCAGCCGAGCAGCAAGAGAACAAGAGACAGAGAGAGAGAGAGAGAGAGAGAGAGAGAGAGAGAGAGAGAGAGAGAGAGAAAGGAAAAAGACAGCTTCGGAGGGTTCCCGCTCCGCTCCGGCTCACCTAAAATATATTGCTTTCGAGAGTAATATTTCCTCGGCAGCGCGGACGGGGAAAAAAGTTGCTTAATATACGTTGAGTGAGCCGACGCGCGAGACTTGGGGAGCGCTCGGTATATGGGCTACAGGGAGCCACGAGTGATGAAAATCCACGCGAGAGGTTCGCGGGCTAATTAAATATGCGTGCTCGCGCTTTCTTGCGAGTCGCTGTTTTTGGCTGCGATCGTCGGGAGTGGGAAATGGCTTTGTTTGAACGGCGATGCACGCGGGGCATCGGAGCCCGTTCGAAATTTAGAGTTTTTACTGTCCGTAATTGTAAAGCGCCTGGTTTTTACTTTATTTTAGGCTGAAGTGGGAATGCGAATTAATGAGCTTTACAGGTGGATTTTCGAGTGAATGCACACAAGGAAGTAGGTTATGGTTTTTTGCTTTTACGCTGACGATGGAATTTCAGTAATTGAATTAATTTCTTGGGCTAATTTTCATTCATCAGAATATAATATTAAGCCTTTGCAATATAAAAGATATTTGAGTTTATTTCAATGTTATGTTAAGATTAAAGATTAGATTGTACAACAATTTTAATTGATCTTGTGTAGTTCTTAGAGAATCTTCAAGTAAGGATGTCAATTAAACGTGTCTCATAGGATCAAACTAAATTATTTCGTTAATTCGAAATAGTTTCTTCTTGTCATAGGCGCATGTAGTAGTTTAGAGGATTATTACTTAAGATACAGGAGTAGTTCGTTTGTAATTGATTTATAATTGATTATGAAAACTTGGTAATCCTTTCTCCAGTCTAATGTTTAAAGTTGCATACTCGTCTTGCTCAAATTGTTTTCGGCGCACAATAATACAGCAGGATTTCCGGGTCATGGATTTTAATGGGCTATTGGAAATATTTATTGTTACTTCAACGTGAAACTAAAATTTATTATCAAAAGTACAGAGGTTCTTAAAATATAGCGTCGCAATCGTAATTGAAATATCTACCTGTTAGAGATATAGCATATATTAAATAGAATATTGCGATATATTAAAATAAAATAATTACGCAAATTTCGACTATAATAAAATTATAAGCGCAATTAACTGATTTAATATTAAATTATTAATACTCGCTACAATACCATCAGGAGTAATAATTTTTGTAAATAAAACTTCAAATATATTACATTATTTTTGTATTGTACCATACATGTATAAATGTGATAAGTATTTGTATTTAATTACGTTTCTTTTCCTTAGTGAACTCATTTTGACTACGAGACTGATGCTATAATCTGATTGGTTGCTGAAACTAGGTTAGGTCTCTAACTGTGTAGAAGACTCGGTCCCGAACTTTAACAGTGTCTGGGGTTTTACTGCAAAGGAACTATACAATATTGTAAATATTTTAAATAATCAACCAATTATTTATAATTATAAGTATCCATAACGTATATTATTTTGTAATGTAGAAAAATTTAAACTCCAGAACCGTATTGCATTTAGAAGAATAGGTACTTTTTCAAGTGACTTCGTATCAGCGAATTGCCAATCGAATTGGTATCAAATAAAAACAATTAAAGTTCAGAGAAAAAAATAGAAAATTATAGCAGCAATTCTAACATTCATAATTAGCATTAGAAAAGTTAAAATTAAAATTATTAGTGTAATTATAACTTTTATTCAAACAAAATTTTATTTTCAATTACAGTACAGAGGATAGTTTTTATCCAGTTGCGATCAGTGACACGAGCAAACGCTACATAAGCAATAATATTTTTCTAATGCAATATGCAAATGTATGAGTGCATTTATTATTCAAAACACTTAAAGTTGTATAATCACTCAGTAAAATTGAAACAAAAATATGCATCGATATGTAGAAATAACAATATTTGCATCTTAATATTATTAAACTTAATATTTCATCATTTCAATAAATAAAATTAGCTCATAATTGCTAACTTTCCACAATATTAAAAATAAATTTTTAAATTTTTAATAGATACGTCTATTTCATGAATGATATGTTTTCTCATAATATAATTCTTATAATTATATTGCATTAATTACGATAAACGCAACGAATAATTATTTTTTTTAAGTATATTGATATAAAAATCACAACGGGAATTATATTAGGACGTCGAACGCCCTAACAGCTTAGTACCGTTTTACACTTACACTTGCCATCGGGTGCCATCGCGCCCCTTGATAAATTATTCATGATTTTCCTTAAACAATCTTGATAGATAAAGTTAAATTTAAAAAAACTTATGTCTCTAATTGTATTTAACTTTTGTGTGCCCTTAATTTGTGTCATTATCATTTCCCCTACAAAAATAAAAAATAATATAATGTATCCAACCATAGCGACAGTTAATAACTGCTGAAATACGTTAGTCTTATACAATTCTTCGACCTCATCAGCGTTTGATTTCTGAGCTAACGTCTTAGCGTCCAGCTTCTGAAACAATTCACTCTTGTCAACCAATCCAGCTTGCGTCAAGTATTGTATCACCTGATCAAACCTTAGTGTATATTATATGTCCGCTTTCATTACTTAAAGCAGTTGAACATGTAGACTTACTTAATAAAAGTAATACAAAGGTATCTATTGATATTATATTATTTCAATAAATAGATGCAGCTCATTTTCACTTAGAACCAAGTTCATATTTAAAATTAAGTGAATGGTTTCTAATTCATTGTACCTTATCAACATTACGTTTTTATTTTAAAAACCGATTCTAAATAATCTTCTGGAAAAAACTGCTCGTCAGCTCCTTTTATTAATAAACAATAACTAAAAAATGAAAAGTATCAAATTAATAAAAAGCATTTGAAAGCATTTCAAAGTATCACACAGAAAGCCGTGCTAATACTTTATACAAACATTTTAACATAAATGATTTTTATATAAAAACAAAATAAATTATTTTTTAAATTAAATTTTTATTTTTGCAAAAAAACATGAAAGATTGATATCTTCTTCCCTTCATATATTTTATTACATGCTCTTAAATAGTATAATTCTCTGAAATATTGCATTAAGCATCATATAGATACATTTTCACAATATTACATATACATATAATACTCTAATAAATTGCATTAAGCACCATTTATATAAATTTGCAGACAGCATTAAAATCAAAACTCTTAGCGATTTTCCCCTACGTAATCATCACACCTATCACTTATTCCCAAGAGCGCGAGCTTGGCGCTTCAATCCATCCTTCCATCCCTTAAAAAATACACGCTATAAACGAAAATTGCCAACTTTACACCCTCCTTCTTCGAGTAATCCCGAAAAATCTCCCTCTCGTAAATCAGACCCCCGCCCAAAGATAAAAAAAGAGGAATCTCTCCGTGCGAGATAAAAAACCGCCTCTCGTGGATCGATGGCGAATTAAAAAATTCAGGCGCGCACTCGCTTCAGCCTAGACTCGCGTGCCCTAACTTATTCAAACACATCGGTGTTCTGCACGCGCAGTTTTACGGTGCAGCATCAGTTGTCCGTTGCTCGGCGCTGATAATTGTAAAAATGCCCTAGGCGCGATGACGCGATACCTGAGCGTACCCACTCGTAAATCAGCGCGTTTCGCCTCTCGCTGGGCATTTATCGCCGGATAAATGGTGGCTGCTGTGTGCTCTGCTTGATTAAATCGAGATCAATGGATATGCTCGAGCTTTGGTAGTGTTTTTTTTTGCTGCGTTTAGCGCCTGTCGTGCGGCTGGCTCGTCAACAGAAATGCTGCTGCTGGGTGAGCTTGTATGGTTAACCCTCTAACACACAAGGTACTTAGTCGATCGAAAAGAAATGCATGGAAAGAGATGTATATTATGTATGTTTATGTATTTAAAATCATCCCGCTAACTGTATTGCATAGCTTATTAATGAAAATATCATCTCTAAATATGATTTTTGACAGTAGACTTTTAAGATCCGTTTTGCTTTTAAATTAAGTAAATTCTAATAAAAACATAGTTTTGTTGTAAGTTTTAAGGAAAACTTCGCAGCGCCATACACATGACTTTTTCTTATATGCATTGCTATGTAGTTTCCATATTGGCGTTTTAAATTTTATGATAAACGCTAAAGATTTATTTTTATAAACCCTATATTACTTATTGTAGCGAATTTTCTACGTTCACTTTCAGGCAAAACTTATTCTTATCTATTATCTCCAAGTGAATGTAGCAAATTTGCTACAATAGAAGATGAGTAATGTTATGTTAGGAGAAGTCAGGAGCATGCCAGTATACGAGTATATCAGATATATGTCTTGATGTAAAACGTATAAATAAATTATTTTTAACATTATAATATATTTATATGATTAATTAATGTCTATCGATAAAATAATTCTTGAGCCACTAATGAATTGAACAATAAAATTTATCTACATGTAATCGTTCATTACGTGCTTTTATTTTACAGAGACTAATTTTAAGAAATGGACAACGCAAAGATTTTTTCCACAGAGTTCAGGTTGACAGAATATGTTTAAAATAATATGAAAAAGGAATGTAGTGTGTTTCACTTATTTTACAATTTTGATGTACATATAATATTATGATACGTGTATTCGATGACAGACCTAGTTTTTGTTACAAAAATCGGTATTTTTTATATCGGTATCGGTATATCTTTTTACAAGTTTGTTTGTAATATACTTCGATGACCATTATCCTAAATTTAAATATATTAAACAAAATACATTATGCGGACTAGATTTTGAATTCAAATATTATACATCGGAGGAATGCAAAGTAAGGCATCAAAGTAAGTTAATATTAGTTTATCGAACAATATACGTGCTTTTGCCAAAAGTAGATGTAGATATTTTGTAACTAGATACAGTATCAGCAAAATATAAAAATTTAAAATGCTAGAAGTTTATGTTGCGTTTTGTTCACCTTTTTTTTAGTTTGTACTTTTTATACTAAATTTAAATTTTGCGATGAAACAAAGTGATCACTCAAACGTAGTTTAATATCTTTACAAGATACTATGAGTTGTTTTTCAGAATAATGTATGAAAAAAAGTATTTAGATACTTGTGTTTCTAGATATTTTTTTTCGATACTTTCAACTTTGATTCTTTTAGAGACAGTACCTAGTTACTGTTTTTTAGAAACCTGTATTAACTGATACTATTCTCTGTTAATAACTTTATAACTTTTTATCTTTTACATTATCGAAAGTATTCTTCGATATATGCATTTATTAAAGAAAGATACTTGTATCTAATATCTTAGATATTCCATTACAAAAACTATTAGTAGTTGTTCTGACAAAAATGTCATGACTTAAAATTGTCTCATTATAATTTTTTATCTAAATTTATAGAAAAAATATTAAATTATTTTCATGAAATAAAATTTTTGCGCGTAATTAGATTTCCTTTTTTTCTTAAATAAAGAAAACGAGCGGTCACTGGATAAACTGACTAGAAATTGGATCCATGATGATTTTAGAGATTTTTATATAAGGTTTGAGTTACTTGTGCCCGAGTTAGGAATGTTATTACGACGTCTGATATTGTGATTCAATTAACGTATCGTAGGTCAAGTACAGTATGTATTTATTTGTTTACATTTGGTTATCGAGAATAACATCTAATATTTTCGTATACCTTTCAAATGCACGTGAATATTATGAGTATATAAATAATGCATTATGCTGCAATGTTAAAAAATTGTTTTTATGCATACGTATTTTTTACAAAGTATTAAATTACAAAAGTTAAAATAGTGCATGGTAGGTATAAAATATTAACAATTAAACTATTTAAAATAATAACAAAAAATGTTCTTTCCTTTATTTTCTTATAAACTTTAAATCCATACATTTCTTGTATAAAAGAGAAATAGTTATCTTTTAGCTTAAAAGAATCCTAAAATACAAAGCTCTTTCTTTTAGAATCTAATAAGCGATCAAAGGCTTCCGAGTTATGCGAACAACGTAGATAAAAGGCAAATATTTGTACATTATTTGTATCCAGCAGTTTTATCTAAAAGTGGAAACTATTCTTCCAGTTTCTCTGCAGTATATGGTGCATCGAGTATGCAGTAGTGTTGCCTACCATTTGAAGTAAGCAAAAGGCGTCGGATTTATCGAAGTATCAAAAGCAAAAGAGGTAAACATCCGTAAAAGGAAAGTACAAAAGGAAAAATGCAAACAGAGCTTCTGTATTCAATTCAATATTTTCCCAATAACAACTAAGAAATGCGAATAAAGTATAGAAGTGCAAATTTAATTTGAATAATGTAGGATGCAGAATGCATAAAACTACATCAAAGAAAGAATACTTTATCAAAAACTGGTAGATCAAACAGTTTTTTATAAATTTTGAAGTTTATATAGCTTTCGTTGATTTTCAAATCAAAATGCTATGTAACTTGTTTATGCATTCATCATATGAGTATTGCAACTAAAGTAACCTTATCAACTTCACTCACTTCGCTCACTTTGACACAACTGATTTTAATTCTTCCCATGTATGGACATCGGAGTCACTTTAAGTGTTTGAACTTTATTATAAAAAATGCCTAGATTTACAAAATTCCAGATTTATTTAACGGTACTCGTAACATATAATTTATCGACGACTGAATTATAATTTTTTTGAATATATTTAATTGAAAATAGACATTGATTGGCATTGATTATGGACACTAGTGAAATAACCAGAAAGATAATCATTAAATACACCCTTACCAGTACATACATATCCATAAAATAATTATAATTATAATTTTCATAAAAAGATACTAATTTTGGTATCTAAAAATCTAAACATTAATAATTAAAGTTGTTTTGGTATGTCGTTGAAGTTTGGAACGTTCTTGGAAGTACGTACGAAATTTGCATTATAGATGATTTGGAAGTGTGAACCCGCTAATTCCGATGCCACTAGACTCTAAATGATTAGAGAATCTGTTGTGCGAAGTTTTAGCAAAATTTGTCATGTGGATAGTATAAAAATAACCTAAAACAACTAAATAATTTCGATTACTTCTGAAGTTAAGCCCTGACCCCAAAAACGCATTATGCATCACATCGGCAATAATTTAATTGATATATTAGCCAAGTTTAATCAGTATTTATCATATGGAAGGTATCTAAAGATTAAAAAAACCCTAAATTTTGGTGATTGTTAATTTTTCTTGCCAAATCTAAAACACCACACCCGCTAATACTTTATATAATCGATTCCACATAATCTAATAGATGTACTTAATTTTCTTCATCTAATTTTATCTTGCAGAAAGTGATTTTTGTTGCCGAAAAAGGTGCAAAATCAACGAAATTTTCAATATTATCTTAAGTAATATCTTGATCCCGCTAAATCCTTTAGGAATAAATTCTGTGTATTTTTCTATATAAATCTACAATTTTTTAATATAATCTATTATGTAGAAATTCCTCATATATTAAATTTATTAAAAATCGCAACTGTTCCATATAAATTTTCTATATAAATCTACAATTTTTAATATAATCTATTATGTAGAAATTCCTCTTATATTAAATTTACTCAAAATCGCAACTGTTCCTGGGTTAGGAATATTGATATAATAGGTGCGTGTATAGTTCCTATTCTTTATAACCTGTACGCATACGAAAAAGTTGTGTTTTTTTAACTTTCCTTGAACTTTATAAAAATACATTAGTTTATACATAAATTGTATATTTGTAGTGGTTGATTATATATTAGTAATATATTATCTGTTGTATACACGATTGTATAAGAAATATTATATAACAAAATAATAAAGAAAATCTCAAAATTTGGATAGATAATTATGAAACATTAAATTATTTATAAAAATAAATTATGCATTTATAACTTTGAAAAATTCGTTCATTTTCTAAATGCACACCAAAATATCTGAATACGAAAATTAGTTATCCAACTTGTTAAATGCGATAGATGCAATTTTTTTATTAGTAATGACAAATTTTTTAGTACGTAATAAATTAGAAAATAAAAAACTTAGTAATTATAAAAAAACTGAAGCATCTCAGAATATATTAGGAAAAAATGAATTTCTCTGCAATAACCTTGAAAATTTATAAGTTTAAGTTGTTATGTAAAAATGACCAAAATTATACTTTATAATAGCATTAAAGTATATTAGGTCATTGTTTGATATGTAAATTTAATAGCTAATAATCTCAAGGGTAAATTGAAGAGAAGTTAAAAATATCTTTTTTATGCAAGCAGGTTATAAAGAATATAAGTAACTATAGGCACGCCTATATACATATCGATATTCTTAACCCTTTTCCAGGCGTGCTCTTGAGTACAATTAACGTAAAAGGACTTTCCACATAATAGATTACATTAAAAATTTGTAGATTTATGTAGAAAAATGCACAGAATTTATTTCTAAAAGGTTTAGCGGGATCAAGATATTAGTTAAGATAATATTGAAGATTTCGTTGGTTTTTGCGCCGTTTTTGGTAGCAAAAATCACTTTCCGCAAGATAAAATTAGATGAAAAAAATCAAGCACATCTATTATATTATGTGAAATCGGTTATATAAAGTATTAGAGGGTTCAGAGTTTTAGATTTTGCAAGGAAAATTAGAAATCACCAAAATTTAGGGTTTTTTGAATCTTTAGATAACTTCCACATGATAAATACTGATGAAACTTGGCTAATATATCAATTAAAATATTACCGATGTAATGCATAATACGTTTTTTGGGTCAGGGCTTAACTTCAGAAGTAATCGAAATTATTTAGTTGTTTTAGGTTATTTTTATACTATCCACATGATAAATTTTGCTAAAACTTCGCACAACAGATTCTTTAATCATTTAGAGTCTAGTAGCATCGAAATTAGCGGGTTCACACTTCCAAATCACCTATATACAAATTTCGTACTTAGTTCCAAGAACGTTCCAAACTTCAATGACATATTTTAGTTGCTTTAACTAGATTTTAAAAAATGTGACAATATGAGTGACTGTGCTCTAAGTAGGGTACATGTATGTGTCTTCTTCAATCAATTAAAATTATTGCAATCCCCAATCTTAATCAAGTTTTTGCACACTATTTCTTAGATTCAAAGCTTACCTAAAGAAACTCGTTAAATTAAATTCGATTAAAAAATAAAGATCTTACATAAAACTCACTCAATAATAAATGTGCTAAAAGGAATGCACTTCTTGAATAGTTTTATATAATAATTCTATCACTTTTTAAAGTCAGAACACTTTGACTTGCTAACCGCCACCACGTCCACCACGCCACCCCATTTTGCAACAAAACCTCTTCAAATTCAAGCGCCCGACAATCACAGTCGTCAATTTCCCCTGAATCCGCTTATTCCGCAATCTCAATTCACCTTATAAACCTTAATCCCCGATCCCCATCGCGCATTCACGCACGACTACAAGCGCGTCTCCTTAGACGCTTCTTTGACCCCAGCCGATAAACATTTTTCGGTTTCGGCGAATCCCATTTCTCAATCCCAAAGGGCTCGCGTCGCTGTCATTCTATACACTCCGAGGCAGAAAAATCTAGATGGAAGTGAGAGACTAGCCGGGGCGTAATTTCCGTAGCGGGGATATTCGACCTTTGTGCGTGCGGGGCCGAGGGTCCACTCGAGGCGCCATTGTAAAGAAGGTGAATAATAAAGAGGACGCGCGGCGGCGGAGAAGAGGAGCAGCGCTGTTGCACCGAGGAGACAAAGAGGGGAAATTAGCGGGGATATAATGCGAAATGGGGGGCAGAGCGGACGGGGAGCGATAATGTACATACGCGTGAATTATAGAGAGAGCGTCACGACGACTTGAGTTAGGTGCCGGCTTGCGCTTTGCGGTTTCTCGGTGCGACGTGTGTGGTGGCAAGGTCTTTCAAGTTTATAAATGATTGTCTTTGTTTTTTTAGACATCTAGAGTATTTATTACGTATAAACTTTTCGTAGAATACAATACAACAAGAATAGAGAAAATCTTGCTCTCTTATCATAAAAACATGTAAACATTCTTTAAAATACTCTATTTTCAGAACTGTGTATGTGCATGTGAGTGTGTGTGCGTGCGTGTGTACGTGTATGTGCATACGTGTGTGTGTGTGTCTGTGCGTGCGTGTGTGTGTGTGTGTGCGCGTGTGTGTATGTGTGTGTGTGTGTGTGTGCGTGTGTGTGTGTGTGTATGTGTATGTGTGGATCAGCATATCTCGGGAACGTCTAGACCGATTTACATTTTTTATGAGTCTTTTGTTTGTTTATTTGCTGTGCGGGGACGAAAATAAATTTTTAATTTATTAATACAATTTTGTATTTTAGAGTTTTGTTTATTTTTAATAAGGACAATATAGTTAATTTAGTGCAAATGTATATGAAATTGCATGAAATAGTCGATATTTTCTCAACCCAAATTTTGTATTAGCTTTACTTCATCCTTTGTTACAGTAACAACGTTATTTTATAGAAAGGCATTATAACTTGGAAGCAAATAAATAAGAAAAAAAATTCAATAAAAGAAATTCATCATTATTACCACAATAAATCTAAATAAGGTAACATAAATAATATAAAAAAAAACTACTATTTAGATAGCTAAGCTTAATTTTTTCCGAGTATTACCTTTCGAAAGAAAAGGAGGATCCTCCATTTAAGGAGACTAATCTGTCAAAAAATTTTAAAGAAAAGAATAATTTTTTTCGTCTATTGACATGGAAATATTTCAAGATCGATCAAATAAAATTTCAGAACAAAATTCCTCCCGATATAGATGCAACAAGCATGCTAGCAATCCATACTCGAACGTAGGTAATAGCTTTTACCAACTTCTTCTTACATCTCAATAAAACATTTTTCAAACATCTAAAATTTGTTTAAATATTTTCATTAAATAATATCTCAAGCAAGACTAGGGGAGATTTTTAGAATTAAAGTCTTATCGGTATAGATTTTTAGAATTAAAGTATTATCGGTATAGATTTTTAGAATTAAAGTCTTATCGGTATAGATTTTATGAGTAGGTGATCCCCGCTGCATATAGATATCACTGGAAATCATGTGATTCTTAACTGATTCTAAAAATTCCAACGGGATTTTATGTTCTAGTCTAAATAACAGCTTTAAAAATATATGAAAATACCATTTTATAAATAAAATTGGTATTAATTGAATGTTGTTTAGACTGAAATAGAGTAATTTTTAAATTTATCTCGATCCAGCAAAGAGAATGCATATAATAAAGATTCCGTGAAATTTTCAGATCGTTTCGTTAAAAACTTACTCCACAAACGTGTGCCCCCACTTTTAGTATAACTTGTAGTATTGCACAATTGTAGGCTTCAAAGTATAACAATTATTTCACGAAATATTAATAAATCATCGTCATTATTGATTAATATATTTCTCGTGAACACGAAATTTTTACCAAAGTTTTAACTACAAAAAAAAATTTCGACGAGCATTTTTATGTAACCACACGTAGAAATAATTTGCTAGTATAGCTAGAACTTTGGCTGAAATCGATTAAATAGTTTGCTGGATAAATATAGCAGCATAATTTATCATCTACAGCAAATATCTTGTTAAAGCAGCTAATATTATTGTTGTTCTGGCTGAAATATTAACTCTACTAGCTAAAACAATCCAGCCAAGATGTTTTGCTGCCTTAGCAATTATATTTCTATGTATGACTATTTGATAAATCGTGAATAAGATGCACTTGTCAGCTACAGTGGCTATAAATATAGGTTCTTCGTTTACTTCACAGTTATTTGCGACCAAAAGTTTGAGACCAAATGACCTATCTATATGCAAGATATCTAGAGATGAAACAAGATGACAATGCCAGAGGATGATAAGGGAGATAGACCCTGGATACAGCATTACTTAATCTACAGCTAAATAGTGAAAGTTACCGTTCAAAGATCTTTTTTGAAACGAATTCAAGTAATTGTTTGACAAATCGTAAATAAACTATATCTGTTAGCTATGGCTGATATCGAAACGGCCATAAAAAATTATAAGTAATAAAAATATAATTAAAAACTTTTTAATCAACGGATCTAAATTTATACTTTTATTATAAAAAAGATTATAAAAAACTACTTTGAGAACTTGTGTAAATATAAAGGTAGTTTTTAAATAATATAGTAGTGCACCTTTAGTTTTTAAATAATATAGTAGATGCACCATGTCTTTGGTCACCTTAGTTTTATTCATGATGTTATCTAATTATATTATTTTTAGTCAACTAATGATATTTCCTTTTTAAATATTAGAGCTTCCCATTTATTTTACGTTATTATCTAAAATAATTTTGGCCACAACAAAACAATGCGTTTTGTTTAAAATAAATTTATAATTATAACGTAGTAGTATTATTATAATTTTCTGAACCTTTTCTGTATCTAAATACACTTTGCTCGTGTTTAGATATTTTGTTAAAACTTAAAATTATACATTTGTGTACACACGAAATTTTATAATAATATCAAACTTATGTAACATAACAGTACACTTAGAAAAATGACATTTTATGAAACTCACCTGTAACATAAAATAAATAATCACAATTAGATATATATTTGAATATGTAATATAACCTAATTATATATTAAGAAATTTAGATTTTATTATGAAGAATTGATTTAATTTATATTGCACATTTACTTTTGAAGAGATTAGTGAAAGCTTACAAATTACTCCTTGTTCAAATAAAGCGGAAGAAATTAATAAAATAATACACCATATTGAGTTGATAGATTAAGTTTGAAACTGAGGCAATGAAATCTTGTAAAGCAATTGACAATACAAAAAATAACAATTTAGATAAATAATGAGACATTACGATTACAAGTTGATGAATAATTCATTTTTATAATACTCGTAAATTATATATCTAAAACTGCACTTTATTTTAGGTTACAAAGTACGTACTGTAAAATAATGTTTTTATAGTTATACATTAGCTTACTAAAACGTTAAATAATATTGAAGTTTCAATGTTTATTTATGTTTACTTTATGATAAACATCTATTATAACCTTACAAATTATTGAATTAAATTGTAATTTTAATTCAAAGTAGCATAAACATAAACTAACTTTTAATATAACACGTTAAATTTTATTACTATACCAAGAAAATAACATAATAAGTAAATTAATAAAATATTAGTAAAGTGAAAATTCATTGTTTTCTTATAATATAATAAAACGTTATCATAAAATTACGTAACACCATACTGCCATTAAAAATTTTATTTTATATACTTGATATCGAAAATGAAAATCAAGATAAAAATAATGACAAATAAAATTAGATTACGAACTGATACAGAATTATTATTTCAAAGAAAGTTACATCATTAAGCTGAATTTTCCTTTGGTTACAAATTGTAAAATCTCGGTATCCGTACAAGTCAACACAACCTTACAAGAAAACTATGACAACTTATAATCTGCATTTTTAATAATACAAATTTATTACATTAATTTCACCACAATTTAATAATATCCTAACCCTTTTAAATCAATTTTCGGTGTAGATGAAGACTTTCTATATTCATACGTACCCTTTTACGTACAAAGATCAAGTTCAATCACAAAAATCAAAAATTTTCCGTACTTCAATCACGGTCAATCAAAATTCACTACACAAAAGGTAAACAACCAACACCCAACATCGAACAAAAAAAGACCGACCAAGCGCGTACGCCGCATCGGTCTGGACAGTGACAAACCGCGAGCACGGCGACCGGCATATAGAGCGAGTCGCGGCGACAGAAAGAATGGATTCAGCCGCGAGAGATTCGTCGAGCAGCGCGCATTACTCAGCGCTGCACGTGTTTTGCGCCAACGAACACACACGCCGTCTCTCGCTCGCTCGGCTTACTCGTTTCGCGCATTATTCGCTTTGAGGGGCAGAGAGAACGAGGGTGAAAGTACACGCGTGTGTGAGTGTAGAAAAGGAGGAGTGCGGCATAGTCGTGTAGACGCTGGCGCGCGCGCGCGCATTCGTCATTTTATTTCATCCGGAAAATTTCGTTTGTCTCGGGCGTTTAAGCACGCCTATTCAGCGGAAGTCACTTTGCGATGTCGTTGTGTGTGAGAGTGCGTTTTTGGGATATTTTGGGTAGATATTTGTATAGGTTTAGTTAAGGGAATTTTGAGTATTGATTGTGAGAATGCTGTGTGTTATTGACTTTTTGTTTTGTTTTTCTACGTTTTCAGGTCTTTTATTATCCAGTAAACATGTGAGTAAGTTTTCAGTATATTTTACTTGTTTTGTATTTATTATTAATTTGTATATTGTATGAACCTTACGAGGACAGAACAGTGATCTAGAAAATTTTATTTCATATTTGTTCCGTTACAGAAATTATACCGTACATTATAATGTTTATAAACTACAATATAAAGTCCCATAGTTACATTTTAAAAATCGTTATATGTAATGTCCAATGGTTACTTTTTACCTTCGTTTGGTTGCATTTAGTAAAGAAAAAAATGTATTTTTTGAAACAGCAACACAAGGGATTTTATGTTTTTAAATGAGTGAAATCTATGCCATGATAATTAAAATCGGATAAAATGCAGCAAACATAGTAAAAATGTGTTAAAAAACATGAAATGTTGCTTAAACAAAAAGTTGCATATTGTGCATTAATTAATGACAGTATAATTTTTGTTTCTTTTTTTACCCTATACGCATACGTGAATATATTTACATGAGCAAACATACTGTAATGTTTATGTACATACATATGTATGCTAACGTGTACCATATTTTTACTCACTTTTTCTTATGCTTAACTGCACTTATTTATTTATTTACATCCTCGACTCAATAATAATATAAATATATATGGACATAACATTTACTTTTAGCATATATTTTAACAGTATATAATAAACTGCTTTTTAAATTTGTAAAATTAGTGAATAACAATCTGTTGTTTTAACAATTAAAATACAATAAATGACCCTTACATATACAAAAGATTGTTTTAAACAAACTATTTTGGATCCGCTATCTTAGAAATTTTAAATTTAGACAACGGATTCGGAATCGGCGATCCTTAAAACCTCAAAAATAGTTAAGATTTATACAAGTTTATCCTTAGGGTTTTCGAATCACCCACTTGATAAAGCGAAGATTAAATATAGAGATTAATATTGCACCTGCTTGTATACAAAAATAAATTATTGTATTAGCAAACAATTTTCTTCTACTAAGATATTTAAATACAATCTTTAAGAAGATTATATCGTTTCTAATTAACTATCAGAAAAAAAATGATATGAAAACTTGTAAAGCTTTTATAGTGTAAATAATAAAGTATGAGCGCTTAGCGAAATGGAAAGTAATTATTTCAAATGCTACTTAAAATAAAGAATATTTTAAAACATTTATCGACAAATTCATGGTTCAAAAATTATATAATAAACCATTTTTAATTAGCAAAATCTTTAAAAGTAAATCTTTTCCATCTATTTATTTTTGTTAAGCACCATTTTTTAATATGCTTTATTATCTTCTACACTACAGAATCATCACAAGGATTTATATAATTTTTGTTTTCTAAATGTTTATTAGAAACTATACAATGTCCTAAAACGGGAATCAATAAACTCAAATTCAACTTCCCTCAGTTTAATTAAATTCTCGCGTATACACTACCAAAAATTCCCGCCACACCAAGGCAGAAAGGCTTCATAAGGACGATAATTCAGAACCCACGTGAGCCACTCTGCAGCAGCAAACTACAATTCATTTTTTATCTGTCTCATCTTGCCCTCCACAATCATTCTTTCTCTTACCTTCCTTCGGCTTCCCTCTCTCTCGCACTCCGAGTTTCGAGAGGAGTTTTATCTCCAGGCGCGCCGCACCGCTCGATCGTACGTTAGCGTATATATTTTTTGTCGCCGCGCTCTTTATTTTCCTTCCCCGCGACTTACCTCGAAGCAGTGTTTGCGCACCCCCGCGGCGACGCCGGCTTATACGTGCGACTTCTCTGTGTCGTTGTATTTATTTCGCGCACGGAGAAAGGAGAGGGAATTCGATAACAACGTTTGCCCCCGTCGTACCTCGAGCTTTTGAGAAAATAACGCTTCCCTGTGCTCGGTCGTGCATTTCGCTGCGGTGCAAGAATGCTCGCGATGGATTAAGTTTGTTCTTTTAACGCGGGTGGCTTTCTTTAAAGGTTTTATCAATACACGGTAAGACATTAGATGGTAGAATTTTTCTTTGAGATATTTACAGAGTAATAACAACGAGGGAAATGTATATAGAATGAAAAATATTGTCGAGGATGAATTGAATTGTCTTTTATAATAAGAGTTTTATCTTGAAAATCGTGATTTGATTATTTCATAAAGAGAGTCAGGATTAAAGACGCAGGGAACGGAATTAATCATAACTGTAAGTAGAAGGTGCTTTTAGTGAAATGAATATTAATAGGTCAATGAAGATGTATTCAGAAAAACGAACATTACCTGACGAAACGCGGCTTAAATATCTACTATATAAAACCAGACATGTATTTTCTAATTCATTAACATAACACTTATTTTAAGAGAATTTTAAAGTGTTATAAACACGTAATATGAAAGGTTAACAAAAGGACAGGAATAAAATTGTTTAAAAATGTAACCACGGAATAATTATCATTTTTCTTCGAAATATATCCAAAAACACAACTATTAAAAAACATAAGAATCATGTGAACATGAAGAATTTTGTTACAAATACTATTTTACACCTTTTAAAATATCATAAGTAATTTCTAGTTTAAAATCCAACTAGTTCAACAATATCACCATACTCTTTTATTTGCTCATTTAAGCATATTTGCCAAGTTCACGTGAAGGCACTTCCAAAATTAACGGATGACTTTAGTAGATAAGTTTCGCCTCAAAGTGAAAGTAGCAAATATGCTGAAATGGGCACTAAACCCTTAAAAATAATAAACCCTAATATTCTTGTCAATCATTTCATAAACTGTAATACACTATTTACAACGCCTTCGCAAGTAAATTATTTCTAACTCTCCCATCACGCAACTTGCACGTACCAAATTTATTTATCCCCCCATACTAAAGTTCAACTTTAAATTCTCTCGAGCGCGTTTTAAACAGACCCTTCTTCCCGCACAAAATACACACCGACCAGCGGTAGTTTCTCCCAAACTGCTTTAATCCCGCCCAGCAATGCACGACTACGAATACATACACACACACACACACACACACACAGTCGAATGAGCGAGAGAGCGCCCGACACGTCAATTTCGCCAGGGTGCGCCTGTCCGCCCCGAAGACACATGGAAATTAGGCTGGACATTCGGTCCCTCTTTACTTTAACCGCTTTCTCTGCCCCACTCTCCGTCCAGGCTCCAGGAGGTACATATGCAGTATTCGACGTGGGACGCAAAGTTCAGTCAACATCAGACACACACGGGAGGCGCAGTAGTCGAGAGTAGTCAAAGCAAATATTAACGGTATTGCTTCCGAGCGAGCCGTCGAATCGTCTCGCGTCTGCTCTGCGTTGGTCTATCGTTTGTTCCTCGCTTTCTCTCTCACACTTTCGATTGTGCTGATTCTTCTTGGTGTGTAATTTAGTCGATAGATGCTTGCTTTGTTCATTTTTTGTTGTAGTTTAGGGAAGAGTAAGGATGATTTTGATAGTAATTCGTGTTTTTAAAAATAAAAACTCAAATGAAATGACTGAATATGGGATTGAAACCTTGTAAATAGAGTTAGTCAAATCTATTTATTTGATGACTGTGTACTGATTGCAACAGCTAGTGTTATTTTATGTAAACAATAGGAGTTTCAAAGCAGAAAGTGTCCAATTTAGCTCCATTCTTCCCTCGTTGTCGCTATTTTATTCTCTATGGCTCATAAGGCTTGCTATCGGTGTAATTATGTAATAGTGATTTTACGTTTTCGTAGTATATAGAAAAGTGAAATTTTTAAAGAAATCCTCATATAAATCTTTAAATTATTAATATCTGTTGCAGACTTTATAATATTGTAATACTTTATAAATATGCTTTATAAATGTATTTTAATATTTTAATTTTATCATGTTTTTACTGCTATTATCAACACGTATACGTTCAAATGAAACTTTTGTAATCTAGCATTTTCTGATTAACTATGACCTTTAATTAGTCTTTACAGAATGTTATTACATGTAAAATATAATATTATGTAAATGTAAAACACATCTAGTGAGACTGTTAAACCACAAATTAATATTAAAATCATTACAGAAAATGTATGCGTTATTAAATTTCAAGAAAATAGAAAATTAAATAATGTAAATGTAATGTATGTATAAAATTAATGTATTTAAAATAATATATGTATTCGAGAAACCTTCCAATAAAAGAATAATTGATTATTCAACCAATTTTATAATATTCTTATAAGTACTTTATCTTTTACAATTTTGTTCGTATATTATTTATAAGCCGTTTGTACATTGTTTTCCGCCTGAATGTTCGATCGCGACAGCAACTCTTTTGAAAAACACTGCTTGACACCTTTAAAAAATAAAACGACGCCTTTTTCAAAGGCAGAACAAAAAGGAATCGATCCTTTCCTTTTTTCTATCAAAGAGCGCTCGCGCGCTCCGGCACAGACAGACAGAGAGAAAGAGAAGAGAGAGAGAGAGAGAGAGAGAGAGAGAGAGAGAGAGAGAGAGAGAGAGAGAGAGAGAGAGAGAGAGAGAGAGAGCAAAAAGTGTGTGACCAGAATTTTCGCGGACATCATAAGTAGAAAGCTTTCTTTGCGAGAGCTTTCCCCGGTAATCGTACCGGTCGAGAGCAGCTTTTACCCCTGGAGCCAAATCTTTCGACTAAGCCGCGATAGCGCCTCTCTCTCTTTCTTTCTCTTTTGCTCTGCTACTTCATCGGCTACACTCCTTTTCCAAGCGAGCGTCGATGCTTTTTTTTCGAACCCCTCGCTCGTTCGTTGATTTTTATTGCCGCGCTCGCGCGCGCTAAATAAATTTTTCTCCGTAAACAGATAACCCGACGCGCGCACGCAAGTCTTTTTGAAAGTTTAAAGGGCTTTACTTTACTCCGCGCACTAAATACTCTTTAAAGAGTTGTCGGGACGAGTAGATAAAGGCGAAACTGCTGTAATTTGATGAACATTTATACTGGTTGGTTGATTTGCGATGGGAAAATTAGTGCTTCAAATTGATGAGGAATTACCTTTATCTTTTTAGTCTGTTGTCACGAAATACGCCAGCAAGAATCAACACATACTTTTTATTATTTTAAAAATGTCGCTGATTGTATTTTATATAAACAATTGTAAGCAATAAATATTTAAAATAACAATTAAAGATTTTTTATCTAAAACATATTTAATGATGTACGTTTTATTGAATGTGTAATAAAATTACCAATTAAAATTTAATTTCATCAAATACTTTTAATTTTAATCTACATGAACATAGAGTTACTTTTAATACAACTTGTTAAATTTTATTACTATTTTATTGAAACAGCATAATAAATTTTTTATAGCATAATCGAACGTGATTGTTAAGTTATGCATTATGATTTCGGCACTAAATATGTAAAAATGAAACCTCATATTGTAGCTATACAAATTTGTACGTAATTAACTTTTTATTAATAATGATTATTGTTATTGTTTAGTAAAAATGTTATTATTATTTCAAGTCAAAGTTTGCATGAACTTTGCAGATGTAATATAAGTTGACTTTACGCATTATATATAGTTCCATATAGTCTATATTTGGTGAGTGTGATAGGTGATGTATGCATCATAACTGCTCTATAGATTTAAGTGGTATTCAAGCCAATGAAGTCGCAGTAACAAACACATGAAGATTTTCATTTCAAAAATATTCACATTTTCGGGATTCGACCCCGAGATATCTTAATTCAATGCCGAACCCGAGTATCCCGAGATATCTTAATTCAATGCCGAACTGTACATTTATTGCAGCATTTATTGCTTTATATATAATTACAGATATTTATAAAATAGTAATAGGAGGCTTTGATTACCTCTGGTACCCTCTGCATGATCACTGATACATGACTTCAGTGCATCATAAAAATTCGTAAGTCAAAAAAGCAGAAAATATACCGAAATACAATTATTAAATAACTATGGAAAAAAGTATATAATCCATTAGAAATCCTATTTAATGCTTTATTTTTCTTTTATTATTATTATTATTATATATGCCTCCCAAAAAAACTAACACAAATACTCTGAAGCGAGATCAGAGACATTAATTGCACCCTTGAAAAAAAAAACAATTCTGAGCAGTTTTATGTAATAACAACTATTGCTTATATTAAACTAACACATTTTAAAATAATTTGTACAGCAATAAAGATTTTATAGATGACCCCCCCCCCCCTCCGAAATATGACTGAAAATGTATTTTGTATGCCTTAATATCTACCCTGATAGAATATTGAGCATATCTTCTAGTCGGTACACTAGAATTCAGCTAGATTCATTACCTAGAACAGTTTTATTCTTATATTGAGTTATGCTGTAAAGATTCCTATTTTAATAAACTTATTCTTTTTACTTAAGTAATTTGTTTCCATAATTGTATTGTTTATATTCTGAAAATATGAGGTTACGTTTTTACTGTGCTTGGGTTCCTATCAGTTTCTATAAAATTACAAGTACAAAGTACAAACAAAGTTACTATACAAGAATTATTTATTGCATTTTGAATACTATTTATCTTGTTCTTTTTTATTCTATGAACCACCGAACCTAGACCAACATTATTTACTTATTCCAACATTTAAGAAAAATGTATTTTTTATTATAAGTATCTGCGATTCCATATATATGTTATTTTAGGTATTTTTTACGTTAAGTAAGTAACGCGTTTTTACTTTAAATACCGGTTTTTCTAAATAAGTAAAATTCATGATTTAGTTACTTGTCTCATGAACATAATAATATTAAGAGGCAATAGAAAAGTCTTGCTTTTTCGATACAATTTACTTTTCTGAGGCATTTACAAGTGGTGTCTATAACCAAAATTCGAAAAAGTGATTATAGTAGGTTAGGTTACCGAATTCAAAAAGCACTATTAAAACTAGTTAAAATAAAAAAAGAACTAATTCCAATAGCGTAATATTATTCTATAATCTTATAAACCATTTTTACAACCTTATTTCATTTACTTAAGCGATAAGAAGCTTTGAAATTATTTTTATGCTTTGACCAGATTCTGCCTAGAATTTCATATAAAATGCATTTCACCATTAGCGGGTTTCTACCCAGCACCGTTACCCAGAATCTGGCGAAATTATGAAAATATAGATAGAATCTAGCCAATAACCCGTCAAGGTTTCTACCAGGGGAAGAAAGACTATTTTCGGTCATTTTCGACCCAATAAAACTATTGGAATGTTACAGTAAAACCATTTGTAGATAAACTATATAAAAATATATTTAGACTGTATATTATATGTATTTTGACTGTTAAAAGAATCCCGACACAAGAGGGTTACTAATGAGCAAGTTTCTTATTTTATTTAATGATACAATGACACAGTTATATATGTTTAACAATGAATCAGTTCATTAATTTATATAATACAATGACACAATTACACTTAATTAACAATTTTTGTCCTCCTCAATTAAACGAAGCAAAAAAACCACAAAAGAGTCTCGCGCACTTCAGACAATCAACCAAATACCCCTTGCCACTTTACTTAGCGTCCCAGCTCACCCAAGCGTTCGCAACCTCCCAGATACAACAAAAAGTTAAGCAGATGCAAAAGAGCGAACAATGAGATCCGCGACGCAGCGTAAAAAAGTCTCCACAGCCTCCACGAGGAGCCATTAACCTCCTTCCACCACTCCCCAATGCACACCACAGAGCTTTTATTCCCCCCACCGTGCATATTTCTCTCTTTCTCCATTCTTCTCATCGCGCGGGTGGGTGCGAATAATTTATACGGCTGGATCATGCCTTCCTCCCGGCCAGAGCGGATCGTTAATAGAGAACGAGAGAGCGCACAAAAGAAACACAGCTGCGATATTCTCGAGCCGCGGAAGATGATTTTGTCGCATGATATTGCTTGTGTTTTTTCTTCTCGGTGCGGTGTGCGCCAGTTGCGCGTAGCGTGTGTGCGCGCTTGTGGTTTACGAGCTTTATACGCACGAGCAGGAAATGCGTCGAACGTTCGGTACGTGCGTTATTGAATGTTCCGTTGTTTTATTAGAGCGAGAACGAGGCGAGAGGATGAAAGTGTTGTGCGCGTGTCTGCAGGGAATTGGAGTAGTTTTTATTGGTGTGTTGGAACTGTGGTCGATGGTACTGCATTGTTTAAAATATTAGGAGAAATGTTGGTGTGGTCGAGCAGTGCGTCAGACTTGAAGTGTTTCATTAGGTTTGTATTTTGAATTTGGAAATTTTTGAAAAGCACAGCAGTATAGCTTTGTCATCGAGCTTATAAAGTTTATGACTGTATTCGTAGAAAAGTATTATTAATAACAGTCGCACATATCCTAAAAATTTGATAAAAAGAAATTTCAGTATTTTCGTATAAATTTTGTTTTTAATTCGTTCATTTATAGTATTGGAATACATTATATGCGCCTATGTACTACCGACGCATTAAATCTAGCACTACTTAGGGTGAGTCAGTTGACTGAAGTTGTCGCCTACGACAGAGCTTAGGTACGAAACGACGTGTCACTACTATTCAATATTAAAGTATGATTTGATATTAAACTGTTGTTACATTGGATGCAATTAGGTTAGGTTGAGTGTTTTCACCTGATTAATGAATTAGTTAGTTTAGCGCCCGGTTACTCCGTTTCACAGTGTTAAGACTTTCACTGTAAATAAATAAGTGCAGTTATATATATTTTTGTAATTTGCATCAGTATAATGCGAAGCATTCAGTTGTCATTCAATTCTGTCACACTCTCATTCAAAATGCTACACTTTATCAAAATATAGTCGTAGGACATTCACGCTACATCACTTCTTTTTGGTAAATTTTGATTGTATATTTTACAGCCATAAATTAGTTTTCTAACCAACAATCTTGATCTAATTTCCAGCAGAGCTAAATGATTTCAAATCATCATCGATTGCTTTATCGTACAAAAACATCGCCCCGATTCGATTTAGACGAATTCTATAACTAATTATGCGGCGTCCGGTCTCGCAAAAAGTAATTTGTCCTTTGACGATGGCCCGAGCGATGCAAATAAAGAGAGAGAGAGAAACGGTCGTCGCGATAAAAGAGTCAGGCAAGTCCGCGCCACGGGATTTGGCGCTCGTTTCTTCTCAATTGAACGCGGGTGGGCGAGTAAAAAAGTGGTAACGCCCGCGAATTCACTGACTCGTGCACTGCTGGTGCGCCTCGAGTAGATTTAAGAGGGTGCGAACACGGCCCCGAGGGTGGGAGAACTTTTTCGAGCGGATGTAATTCTGGCGCGACGCGCGTACGAGAATGTTGATGGCGATTTACGTTCGATGTGGGATTGAAATGTTTAGCGGGAGACTTTTTGTTTTCAACATAATAGAAGTAATTGTAATGGAGACTGTGTACATTTTTTCTCGTTTATTAATTAACTTTGCATTTAAATGTTAAGAACATTTCTACATTTCATGCGGAGACAAAAGCATTTCAGATTTTTAAAAAATCGTTTAGTTTTCATGAGATGAAAAACTGATAAAAATAACAGAAAAATATTCCAACAAAGTACATAAATGAAACATCATGATAAAGTGAATACATTAATTTAGATTTAACATTTCCAAATGGATTATTTATTTTCTATAAACGTAAATTAAATAGTGTCTTTTTTCAGAAAATTGAAATATGTTAGATAATCTTTGGATGAATCGTCGAAAGAATATCAATTAGAATTATGAATTCAAAAACATGGTTCAAAATAATAAACTTCAAATAATATTATTCATATTTTTGTACAGTATTAACGTATAAATGTCCTTCATACATATCTTGATTGAATAGTTAGTTAGTTTAAAGACTTTGTACTTTTATAATTAATTAACTAGTTTATTTTAAATAATAAACTCTTTAACTAACGAAGCTCTAAATTATTTGTCTGTTAATGAATATTCTACAAGAATATCCATAAAAAGATAATGGCTTTAGCATAATTTCTTTAAGTAAACAGAAATTGATTTTTAAGCATCATATTTAAGGTGATGCTAAACCCACTCGTCATTGACAATTACGAGGAGCTACTGTTTTCATTTACTTTCCAATTTTGTGTAAATATCTCTCTGGAACGTTGTTGTCTTAACCAAAAACTACAACCTTTCATAGAGATATTTTCTCAAAATCGAGAATTTAATGATAAAAGTGGTTCCCCATATTTGTCGATAACATGAGGGTTTAGCATCACCTTAAATAACATAAACTGCATATACATACTCGCAAAAGCTAAATATACTCTACAAGCCAGCTAAATGGAGTTTCAATTTAACAAACTTTAAACTTTATTTACAAGTGGAGTTTCTGAATATTCATATAATTTTGAATGATAATTAAAAATAGAAATGTGTGTCCACTGACTGTTCGTTTGAATTGTATTTTCTTCATTTTCAAAGGAAAAGAAAACCGTGAAAAATATTACATTTTCACAGAACTTTTCCCTTCAAAGAGAAGACCCGATAATTTGTTTTCTATCTCTTTGATGCATATTGAAGTAGAAAACCCTAAAAATAAAATGCGAGACGGACATTTCCATCTCTGAAGCAGCCATATTTCTGCAATAAATTGCACGTAGGTCAATTGTATTTCGTGTGACGTTTTGTCCAAACAAGGTGGAAGATTATAAAATTAAAAAGAAATAGAAAAAAATAATTACCAATGTAAAATTGTTTTTAAATTTTGAATTAACTTTTCTAGAATCATTTATTTTTTAGCATATATATTACGATATCAAAAGATTTTATTCGTATTTGATTCCAAAAAATGTTTGCATAGGACAGGTTAAGATATTGTCACATATTTCAATATAATATTATCAGTAAATACAATTACAACAATCTTAAATTGATTTCTATTAATAACATCTATTTAATATTTGAATAAATTTTTGGTAAATGTTAAATAGTACATATCGTACAATCACAATCCAACTATGACAAATCAAAATTATTTAAACTCGATTTTTGTACACAAAACAGTTTGTAAGTTGATTAAAAAAGATTCAGAAACTAATAATACAACAATAAAATTAATGAAATAAATCTTTATTTCATGAAAGGTTCTCGTTACTTACTTGGTTTTACAAAACTATAGAATTTTTAGTTATCACGGTCTTGTTGTGTTATATATATATATATATGGTAACAACCTTACCAACAAAACAAATTCTGTGTAAGTTTTAATACATTTTTATGTTTTTATAAATTCGATCTCTTCGAGAAAGCAAAAATAATTAGAAAATTCAAAGTGAATTTCACGCAAAACAAAAATTCTGCGTTTCAATATTGTAACTCATTTTCCAATATTTCTAAACTAAGCATAAAAACATCAGCCATAAACTCTAGTCATCTCCCTTAAAAACATAACCAAACACTTCTAAGATACAAAATGACACACTTTTTCTCCGAGGCGCGACAAACAGTTATCTGTATTCGAGCTCCTCGAGAGTCTCAAGATGTTCCACCCAAGATGGAAAAATCCACGTGCGCCTTCTTCACCATGTACGATATATACGCAAACACATATGGGCCCAGCTCTCAGCGCGGTAAATATGAATTACGAATATGAATCGCGAATCGCTTTGTGGGATTCGTCGCGACGTCTTGCGCGTCGGCGTAAGCGTATACGGAATTCGAGCACTTTTATTTGACCTGCGCACGCAAAATCAACGATTTATGTTCGACGGGGACAGATGATTTTTCTCGGGAGACGGGGATACATTATTTTCTCGAGGACGTGCGTGCGTAGGTGAGGAGAAAATTGCATTGACTCGCGTATATGCGTATTTTTATCTGTTTTAATATTGATGGCTCGGGGTTCGAGAGATACATTTACATTTGTATTTTTCATGGTGGTTCGTATCTTGAAAATTTAATGATTTTGTTAAGAAGTGTTAATGTGTAACAATAAAATTAAGTTTACGTATACCGTGTGTTTAAATTTTTACGTAAATGGGATATTGAACACTTATTTATTAAATTTTACGATTATGAGTTAACATGAGTTTTAAATAAGCATGAAAATTTTGCTCAAAGATCTTTTATTCTGAGAAGGATTCTCGATTGCTCATTGATAGACGTCTGAAATAAGTAAACTTTATAGATTGCCACGAGTGATTACTTTTTATCAACTCCCCTGCACAAAAAGCCAAGTATATTCGTAAAATGTACGCCTTTTTCTTAACTAAAGCCAAATAGTGAAGCTTCTATTTAGGAGATTGTAAAATTTTGCAGAATATATTTTTGCAGATTTACGTTCCATCAAATACATGTACGTGAAATAAAACTTCTGATCAGTAGGATCTGAAAAGAAGCTGATATTTCGGATTTTATCATGAATTTTTTTATTACTATATATTTTTATCAAAAATAGTGTAAAAATTAAAAGGTTAAACCTTTATAACCATAATTTCATAATCCAGCTGTGCATTAATTTGATAAGTGCTCCAAATATTCTATTCTCTTTTCTGAATTATTCAAGATATGCATTGAACGTCTGACTATACGACGTCTTATACTACTAGCAAATACAAATAAATCTGTCTTCCAATATAATCGTATTGTTTTAATCGGTATAATAGAGAAACTAAATATAATTATTTTATTTATATACTTAACGTATTGATCCATGCATTTCTTACATCATATTTAACACGTATAAATACATAACATGTGCAAATTTTTCTTAGTTGGAAAAATGTAGTCTGAACGATACTATTTAGTAAATAAACACGGGCATTCTAAAGATCTTACAAACTTCCATCTTACATTTTTTTCATTTTCCGGTCATGGAAATAGATTTTCCCTAAAGCAGTAATGTTATAACATGAAATACATAGTCATATTAAGTATATTGTGATAATAACACAAAAAATATTCCTTCACGAACTTGCATCATTCAAGCTCTCAATCGGACTCAAATTCATGCCTCGATGCACCAAAATAACCCTGCACCTATATACCAGCAAAAACTAATCAGCTTATCATGCGGCCACGTTCATGAAAAATGTTCCATCAACTTAATGCACCATCTCGATAATGGAAGCAAAGCGAACGCACGCGCGCGCAGGAAGGCGAGCCCCTCGACCGTACCGTCGGCCGCTAAAAAGTCAAGCCGACCGCGTAATGTATCGAAAATAAGTTGCACATGCATATTTAATGCACGCGGGGAGACAGAGGGAAGAGGCCGAAAATTCGGCGGCACCCACATCCCGCATTTTATTCCGCTTCCGCTGCGGAGGGGCGCGCATCGAGGGATGAGAGGATATGTGTATAAGTTACGCGCATAAATAGCTCGACACACAGAGCCAACTTTTTCTCTCTCTCTCTCTCTCTCTCTTTCTCTCTCTCTCTCTCTATCTCTCTCTTTTAGCCCTTCTCTCTTGCTGTGCTACACAGTAGTGCCATTGAAGCCGTATAGCAGCGCGCGTCAAAAGAGACCCGGAAGGCAGTGCAGCGGCAGCGGCGGCAAAGCCCAAGGGGATGTGGCGGTTGCTGCCTTTTCGATCCGTATCGGAAAAAGGGTATATATGAGCATATCCACGGAACTTTTAACTTTTGGCGTGAAAAAGAAAATTTGAAAACATAATTGCGAGTGTTGTGTTATTCTTTTGCAGATGGTTTTATGTTATCATTCACGAGTAATTAGAATTCAGTTAGTGTGAGTCGTTTGTTTTTTAACGTTAACTTTATCCCGTAAGAATAGTATTATATTTTTGGATGTGTAAATACATACTATTTTTCTTTACTGGAAATTGAACGTTTCTTATTATTCACATTGTTGCTGTTATCTTGAATCTTCATTGTTTTGACTTGTTAATAAAATTTAGGATTATTGATGTTATATTGTAAATTGCAAAGCTTTATCAACTACGGTAACAGTCATTGCAACTTTTTGTGATTTATAAATTGTTCATCAAGTTGAAAGACATTATTTTCTATGTTCTGGTTTACAATATTTTGTTTGGCTAAAGTGAGCAGAGTAAGTTAAAAGTTCTGTATGAATCTGAATGCACCACAAAGATCAACATTTACATATTAATCCACTTATGCAATAATAATTAGGTACATGTTAGTTTTAATAATAGCTAATCTAAATAGCATATAGTCAAAATAGGATTCACAACTTTACTTATTTTCGATAACAGATGAAGACGCAGAAACAGTGATTATAGAGATAAGATCCTCTTAACAATTTAACTAAAATTCAATAAATAAATAAATTAAATTAAACACTTTAATACTAAAATTTATTTAAATAATCTTATTGGCTATTTCTTATTCCAAAAATCATTACTTTATATAATAAATGAAATTAACTACCTATGAGTATTATACAGTGAGAATTCTCTAATAAAAAATACCGTAAAAATCATACTAAACGTGAAACATTCTGACTATAAGAGAGAAATGACCTCGAAGTATTTTCGATTCATCCATACACACTACTACTCCAACATATCAAAAGAGCTGTTCAAATATCGCACGTTGGTATAGGTATCCCGCTGTTTCACCGACTCCCAACGCGTGCACTGCTGCTACCACCGCACGTGCATACATCACAAGCGAATCTCGGAATCCGCTGCAAAGGAGATTTTTCGAAGAAATGGACGGGGACGGAGCTTTGTGTTGAACTCGCGCGCGCACTTTCTCGGCGAAAGCGTATATACGCGATTGGATTTGCGGTCGCTTGAATATGTAACGGCACTGCCGAGTCGTTGATTGGTTGATTTAACAGTGGAGGAAGGAGGATGCGACGGTCGGTCCGTGTTTATTTGATTATTTGCAGGGAAATTCGGGCTGCCGTCTGATTTGATTTGTTTGCTAATGTATCGCTAGGGTGTTTCTCAATGGCACTCAGCACTTTTAGCGAGCACAATGGGGTCGATTTAACGAGATTTTGTTTAAGGTGGTTTTGTTACAAAAACAATGATAATTACACATTGTCTTGAAGCTTACAACAAAGGCACTTAAGATTCAAATAGAAGTGAGTGTGTGTGTATATGTGTGCGTGTATGTACATATGTGTATGTGTATGTGTACGTGTGTTTATTTGTCTGTGTATGTATATGTGTGTGTATATATGTGTATGTGTGCGTATTGGATTGTTTATTGCACTTTTTTAATAACTATATTTGAATAGCGCAATTATCACTGAAATTTCTTTTTTAAGAGAGAAAAGATTTGGTTTAGTCGGACAAACGCGTATATACGTAATAAAAAAGTGGGATTTGTAATTTGCAGATATATAATTTTTATCTTTTTTTAATCGCTCCCTTTACAATAATTTCCATTTTCTTTATCAGCAAAGTTAAATCAATGTTTTCTTTTCATATTTCGCGAATGATTTTTTTAATACGACAAATGGGACAAATTATTTTTTTAAAAAGATTTGTTTGAAGAAAGAAACTATTCAAGAGAAAGTTGAAAAGATATTACGTAGGCAAATATGGAACGTACAATCAGCAAAACTGTAAAATTTTTTAGGGCGTTTTGAATGCTTTTTGAAATTCTTTATAATACTGCAAATTTGTACAAGAACGAGAATAAATCGTACTCTTTTAGGACAATGATGTCAATTAGTCTATTGTATAACAGCTTAAATTTAGAGCATCAGATAACTTTAACATGATTAAAGAATCAAGTACATTTTCTTTGAAAAATGTTGTCACATAAAATACTATAATTTATCTAGGTATTAGAATCAACATCAAATTAAAATAAATTAAAAAACTTACTGTAATTGAATTTATTTTTGCATATAAGTTTCTTTTTTCATAAAGTTATTAAAACATATACTTTAAATCCTCAGGGATTTTTTTAGATCTATAGTATAACTTTGACAGAATTTGAAACATCTGAAACTAGCGGCTGATACGTAGCGATCAATTCGTCTTACTGTGCCAAAAAATTTAAAAAAATGTTGTGCATTGTTAAAAGTTGTAAATTAAAGCGTGCACAGGACTTTTTATTTTATGCACAAGTGTTTTTCGTATTAAAAAATAATTTTTATTGAATCGGCCACTACGTATTGGCCGTTAGTTTTAGAGTCGTATTTGAAACTTAGAAACTCACAATTGCTATTGTTATAATTTTGATTATATTTATTAAAATTTTTATCTATGCAGTACAAGCATTTTTAAAATATAGTTTACATTATCTATAAACACATTTAATTGTAAATCATAACAAAACCTATTATTTTTTCATACCTCAGAGTCACAAACCCTTTTTCAACCCTCATTTCCCACCTTACACACTTCTCACAAATACCACACTCAATAAATCCCAGCAACCCAATAAAAAAGCACCATCTCATCATCGCAAAGCTCACACGTCGATCCCCCATCGCAGGAGTCGCGAAAAAACGGCAAAGTGTACATCCGTCATATTGTAATCACGGAGCTCATGAATCGGCAAGCGGGCGCACATCCTCCTACGAAAATATTCCGCCGCGACCCAGACCGAGCATAGCTGCAGTGCCATAAGAACCGCCCCCCGAAAATGTTCATGCATGCATACATCGCGAGAGAAAGAGAGTCTGCGCTCTAATCCCGTGGCGCGCGCGCGAGCGCAGCGCTCAACTTTATTGGAGAAATCCCTGCCGCTAGTGCCGAGATAATCCGACTAGGATTTATGTACCTTTGTCTCGTGAGGAGAGAGAGAGAGAGAGAGAGAGAGAGAGAGAGAGAGAGAGAGAGAGAGAGAGAGAGAGAGAGAGAGAGAGAGAGAGAGAGAGAGAGAGAGAGAGAGAGAGAGAGAGAGAGAAAGCTTATGAGCTCGTAAACATTTTGCATGGTGAATGAACGGATTTCCATCAGGATTTCTTTGTCAGCGGAAGTTTATGAGAAGGGGGAGACCGAGGTGAGATAGGTATACTTGGTAGAATGGGTATATCTTATCAATGATGAATAAAATCGTACTTTTTAGTTGAAAATAGAATTATAAGTACAAAGATTTTAATCAAGGACTAAGTATTTTCCTTTAAGTAGATTTACTTTGGTATTGCATTACTTGTAAGAAGTACTCCAAGATCTTTTCTGAACTAATAAAGATCTTGGAAAAAATTACTTTAAGTGTTCTTACAAGTACAAAAGTGGTTAGAAAATACTTTAAATACCTTTTCCTTAAATACTGGAATAATTCGAAAAGGTACTTTAGGTACTTTTTATACGTACATTTTGTAATTTTCCATTAAATCTTTTACTCGAATTTTTGTACTCGTGAATAGTATTTGAAATAATTTTTTGTCTAAGTATTTTTGTTATTGTAATAAGTACTTAAAGTACATTTTTTTAAGTTAATGCCCATCACGACATCTTACATTTTCATATATTCTTTTATCTGTCTTCTTTTACATTTATCAATAATTAAATAATTCAGAAACATATTAGAATTAAAATTATTACCATTATTCATGGTCATTTAAAAATTCATGACATATCGCATGATAATTTGATTGAGTTAATAAATTTCATTGATTAAAATTCACTACATTATTAATTTATTAATTTATCTGAACTTCTCAGATTACTATTTGATATGTCATAAATGTTGAATTAATTGTGAACGTGTATATAATGTTTAATATGACTTATTCTATTTCGGTTGTGAACGATTTTATCAATTATCAATGTAAAGAAAACATTCACACTCAAGAATATTACAGTAAAATTAACTATTCCTGTTTCATATATAAACTTTTAGTAATTCTAACTATCAACAACGGAGCCATTTGCATTTTCTTTGTGTTGCTACGACTCTCGAGTAACAGTATAATGTATTTTAACTTAGATGAAATAGATAGAAACCGTAATTACTCATTAAGACACTTTCAATGTTATTTAGAAGTTTAACAGATGATATAAGTAATAAATATACTTGTATGTTGCGACTATTGACAATGCTAAATTCAATATCTGTCTGAAACAGTAATTGTGACAAAAATATGATAATTCGCTAATACCATAAATTCATGGCTTATGAAGTTTTGTGTACACGTAAGTGAAAGTTTCCTAATGGTAACTCTTTTCAGGTATACGCGACCAAGTTGCTCATGACTACTTCTTTCGGGTGTAAGCAAATACTATGATGGTACGATATAGCGCCTAGGATATTATTTTATTTTCGGCTTTATTTTTTGAATATATCGTCAGTAGTCTAATACAAATCGTGAATTTCTAATTAGTCGAATAAGTTTTAAAAATTGTACTTTGGCTGTTATTATTCGTGTAATCTTTAATCTACATACGATAGCTGACCTTATGTCTACTGAATGCTCAATACTATCTAAATTTCACTAATGGGTTAGCAAATCATCTCAATGATGCTTGTTTCTTCAGTGTCTATACTGATTACTGATCAATAATCGAGTTAATGTGTTAGTAAATTCATGGTCTTCAGCTAAATAATTTAATGAGAAAGATGATTGTAAATTTAGTAAAACAATTTGTTTTTAATCAAATGATAAATATTATTATATTTAGTCAAAAAATAACTTATATCATTTATCGTATTACACTGTTATTTGAAAAAATAGGATGCATATTTAGCTCCGTCATCTAGCACATTGTGTATTCTATACATTTAAAATTTTTATTTGTAAATGATCATTTGTTTTTGTTTCAAAGCAAATGTGATTTGTAGTTAAGTGGTTTAAGAACATACATTCATTATACTAACCCCGCTATTGTTAATAAATATCGGGATATATACCATTAAAGTCATCCGTGGCCATCTCGCTCTGGTCTTCTTTCCTCCAATCCGAGCTGATTTCCATCGCGCTTTCTTTTTCATCCATACTACCATCTACAGCTATAAATACATATACGCTCAAATTGTAAACGTACGCGTACGCGTTTCCTCGGGATCTTGTTTTTTATGTTTATTCCGGATCGTGTGCGGCGATGGTTTCTAGCCAGGGTGTATATACGAGCGCAGGGATTGATTTTCTACCCCCTTTTACGAGCTGTCGTCGCGCGCTCGTTGCAATAAATCGGAATTTGACTGTGTTCTGATAAGTGAATTGGTTGGTTCGCGCGTAAGTTCACTCGTTCGCGTGAGGCTCGCAGATAAGACGCTGCTCGAGAACGAGGGTGAGACTTTTTGGGTTTTTCGCAGTCACGGATTTGAATGATCAAACAGGGGTTTATTGTTATTGTAGAGATGAAGCTTGTGAATAATTTTATTGTCATCTTTTATATTATTGTTTCGTTTTGCCAATGTTGATGATAGAGTATATCGATGTTTGTTTAGAAAGTTTGCTATAATATGTTTTTTTTTATTTATGGTTTTTAACAATGCTATTGGCAGTGAAAATTTTATTAAATATATAAAGAGAATGTTCGTTAATATTATGATTATCCATGGTTGAATATAAAAAAAGAAATAAAGCTTGTGCATGTAAAGAAACTTTTGAGTCATTCATATTTATTGTAGACCAACCTTTATTATATCAAATTTGGTTTGAAAGGATTGTTTGGATCGTTGATTAAAAATATCCAATGTCAGATTAAAAAAAGTATAATATGGCGCATACACAATTCAAAATTAAACCAATTTAACATATTTTTCTCTTAAACATAAACAATCTATAAAAATTAACTACATGAGAAAAAAAGTTTTAATATTCTAAGAGATACTTTAAAATGTTGCGCAAAGTAGAAGCATCTATTGTGAAAATTAAAAGAAAAATTGTAATTTTTAAGAAAATAATTTTTAATAAAAGACTAACATTTGATCATTTATTATCTAATCAAAAGAAAACAAATATAAATAATTCGTGTATCACATTCATTTTAATTATACTGATACGGAGGGTCATAAAATACTAAAATAATAAAATGTAAATGAAAAACAAGAAATCGTTGTGGGTCATTTAGTAATGAGTCAGATAATATTGTAAGAGAACGTAAATTTATAATTTATGTTTACTAGCAAAGATTAAATTGGCTTAATGTGTTTACTATATTCAGCGAAATTGGCACATACTAAAATCAAATGCCAAACCATCCAAGTACTGTCATCGAAATTATCAACTTATCTCCGCTTCAACCACAATAACAGTCAAGTTTAATCGACGAATCCTCCATTAAGATCAGCATCTCACTCCGTAAAATCCGAAACCCATTCGAAGATCGAGATCTCGCTCTCTAACGCTCATGCGACTTTACCACAAAAAACCGGCGACTCCGCAGATTTTTGCCCATTGGAATCGCGGCACGTTTTCTCCTTCTTTATCTCGCGCCATCCACGACAATGTCTTCGCGTTCTTTCAGCGTAATAAAATTTAGTTCATGTACTAGTCTGACGTTAGTCTGGCTGAATAACTCTAGAAAATGTCTGGTGAAAGTTTAGCGGGTGTGAAGTATTAGTCAGTATGCCAAGCTTTCGTTGAAATGATGTCACGAAAACTCTCGTTCAACAAATAAATAATTAGAATAGGTGCACTTATCAATATCGGTAAAACTTGTAAGAAATCATCCTTAGCGAAAATAGAAACTATTTTTACACGGGATACTAAGCATTTTGTAATACTGCTATTCAAAAACTAGCTTACCTTTCTACAATAAGGGAACAATTTTTATTTAAAACATTTACTTAAGAGGGTGTCAAAGTCGATTTAAGAATTCAAACTTTCCTCCTCGCATATTACCGACAGTATAATGAATAATTTGTTATAATTCGATATATATGTATACTTAAGGCTAGAGTACACCTGAAGGGGTAAAAAAATAAACTTATTTTTTTCTTGAAAAAACTATTTCTTGAAGATCATTTTATACGTTAGAAAGCTTCAAATTATTTTTTAAAGTATCCTATAAGTTTCTTGAATATTTTTATAGTATTTAATTACATTAACTTATACGAAATTTGCAATCTTTAAAGTCGTTTTTCGAAGCACTTCATTTTTTACTATAGACATGCTCGTTGCGCAAATGCGCGCGGTGAAATAATCTGAAACTTCACAGGATTATTGTGAATATATTGTCAGAGCGATTTGTCATAAAAACCCTCGTATACACATTTTCCACACGCACTTATGAAATATAATTATGTACTACTTTTTGATTTATGTAAGTAAAATTTGTATACTCGGGTTATATGAAAAATTGCTCTGACAATATGTTTATAATATAAAAAACAATAATCCTGTGAAGTTTCAAAGCATTTCACCGCGCGCATTTGCGAAAAGAGCATTTTTAAGGACAAATATGAAGCGTTGAGAAAAATTACTTTAAAGATTTTAAATTGTATATATACCAATGTAATTAAATGCTATAAAAATATTCATAAAACTTATAGGATGCTTTAAAATGTAATTTGGAGCTTATAACGTATAAAGTGAACTTCAAGGAACACTTTTTTGAAGAAAAAGATAAGTTGATTGTTTGACCCCTTCAAGTGTACTCTAGCCTTAAATAAGTAAAATCAAGAGCTGTTTGCCCTCTGAAATATAATTATCTACCACTGTGCGAAGTTTCAACCAAATATTTCATAATCTGGATTTATATAGGGACACATAATACAATATTTATAATAGGGGCGCATACTCACACACTCACACCCACACACACATGCACATACATACACATGGGTGATTCCACGTCAAGTGAGCAAGTAAAATATTTAAAAACTCTGAAACTTTAAGAAAATGATGTATTTTATTCCCAAAATATATAAAAAATCTTCAAACCCCTACCTCTATTAGTTCAGGATTTATGCCAAACTGAAAAACATGATTATTTACATTTTTTCATTTTTCATAATGTACGTAGTAAATATAAAAGATAAAGTACTTTAGTCCGTGTATTTTGGAAAGAGATTTTGATACAGAATGTATTTCTTGCATCACCAAGTTTATGATTTTGATTGGTCCAAATTTCTGTGATTTCCAAATTTCAATGATAGTTCCAGATGTATATTGTAAGATAAAACAAGATTTAGAATGGTACTATAACTCAGTTACGAGAAAAAAATAAAAGAAATTGGCTTGTTTTACCGAATTTAGTCTCTTATGGAATTTGGGTTGTGGTGCTCAGATTAAAATTTCATCGGTGTCTAGGCAGAAATTTAAACCAATCATAATCATCAAATTTGGTAATGAAAAAAATTCTACCATATTCTGTATGAAATTCTCTTTCAAAAATACACGGATTAAAGCACTTTATATTTTATACTTCTTGAGATAACAATACATACATTATGAGAAATGAAAAGAACGCAAATAATTACGTTTTTCAGTTTGGCATAAATCCTGAATCAATAGAGGTAGGGGTTTGAATTTTTTTACATATTTTGGGTATAAAATACATAATTTTCGTAAAGTTTCAGCGTTTTTACATTTTGCTCACTTGTCGTGGAATCAACCATATACAAATACAAATAAGTACAGACATTTATGGAATAGTATTTTTGAACTCACCATGTTTCTATGTTAAAATATAACAAAATAAATGTTATCGAACAATGCTAATTCTATTTGAAGAAGTTATTTATAAATCTGTTACATTCTACAAATCCAATAAAATACGGTACGTGAATAAAATTCAAATCCAGCACTATTTATTTATTGTCCTATATAAAAATGCAACCATTTGCATTTTCAACTATACTCCCTTCAGCTTCTCGAATCGACACGTATCATCCACGAGACTCCATACACACATACGTCCCAACAAAACGTGCCATCATACGATTTCCGTCAATTACCGCCATCACACTTGCCGTACAGAAATATCCCACCCTTTACTACATTGATATATAATACGCGGGCTCCCTCACATTCCCTTCACGCGCTATTTTGCACAAACGACGCATTCGTTCGAAGCACTCAGCGTGCAAACAACGTTCGTGCGCGCTAGGTGCAGTGCGACAGAATCACCCAATAACGCACCTGCCATCGCGCGCAGTGTGATTGCATTATTACGTACTCACTGGCGACGAACACCCGAGGCGAACGACTTAGCCGGTCAAGCTGTTACATGCGCTGCACCGCGTGCCTGGGGGCCATTGCAATTTCGACGCAGGGTGTTCGCTCTCAAATTAACCGGTCTCATTTTCCCGGTCAGTGCGCACGTATGCGCCGTGAGTGTCGCGACCGATCGAGAGATCGTGTACGGAGGAATCGGTCATTGATTAAGGCAAGTGGCGATTGTAGCAAGGAATTTTGGGAAGGATGAGATCAGGTGAAAAGAAATAGTCTGTCGGACGTCTGGTATTCGTCGCCATGTCAGACTTTTGGTTGATGTTGTTAAATAAAGGCATCGCAAATAAATGTAGAGTAACCTAAATTTTTGTGTCAAACCTTTTAAAAATATTAGGCACCTAATGCACGCTACTCGCGTTATGATTTTAAACATAGATAACTGCAATTATTAAAAGTTTAAAAATAAATACTGTTAATGCAATTCAAACTGGACTGTGACAGTATTCTGATACATATTGATACCCGTAAATTATGTAAGATCAAACAATTACATGTAATCCACCCCCCCCCCCCCCAGCCCTAGAACACGCGCATTTGCTTTTTCTCGTTTTCCTTCTTCAAATTCCTATATTATCGGCCCCAGCTTTCCCCGCCCCTTCCCCGTTTCTTCATTGCCTCCCACACTCCCCTATCCTCTTCCCATCGGCGCTCTACATTGTAATAAACTCGCACGTATTTCAGCGTGATGGTTTTATCGTGATGTACATATCATTGTTAACCCGTTGACTGTTTTGGCCAATATATGGGACAAATCATTTTTAATGATTATTGTACTAACATGGTAAATATAAAACAATAAAATCTTACAAAAATTTAGGTAACAATTCAGATGTCTGAGAAACGTTTTAACATTGGAATTGAGCAAGAAACTTATTTTCCACGACCGTAAAAAATGACAAATGAAAAATTGAAAAAAAGATATAGTCAATGGGTTAAAGAAATCCCGTCTTTGTGTCTCCTATTATCTCCCTCCGTACTATCCTCACCTCTCCTCCATTTTACCGCTTGTACTCACACCCTCCCCTACCCCTACCATATACCTACATAACACTATTTTATAGTAAACGTGCACGTATTTTTGCGTGATGATTTTATCGTGACACTCAAATCATTGTTTTTTAAGGAAATCCCTCCATTATGCCCCCACTTGACCCCCCTCCCTATCCCATTTTCCCATTACGATCATCCCTCTCCCTCTCTCTCCCCATTCCCCTTACGCTCCCATGCCTCCATACCCTCCCCTTGCATCCTCAAAGTATCCTCAAAGTATCCCTCCTCACTTTAGTGATGGACGAAGAATTACTATTCAGAAAAAATCCAATGACGAAAGTGAAAACTTAAGGTATATTGCACAATGGAGTAAAAAAGGGCATCCTCGATCTAATAGATAAATTAAATTTCAAGTTTCGAAGAGAAAGAATGAATAGGAGTGATGGAAGAACATGTACAGATATATCTGGATAGCTATAGATCAAAATATTATGGACGTAGGAAGAAAATTCCAAAAGTCAAAAAAGAAACCGAAAAAATAAACGATGTTAAAGAAGTAGCGAATGAAATTTAAAAAAATTAAGAATTGATGGATTAAAACATTAACCTTATAAGAGAAGAAGATAAAATAACTCAATAATCAGATTAAAGAATACCTACACGAGATTATGTGGAAAATAAGAGAAACTGAGAAAAGCATGATTTGTATACCTAAAATGCCGGAGAAAAGAAAGTTATGAAGTATATATATATATAGTATTGCCAGAACTGAAATTTACATTAACAATGACTTAACGTGAAAAGAAAGGAAAATGATTGATAAACAGTAAACATTATATACAAAAAATACTTATCGAAAAGAAATATTATATGAGGGATACAGAAAGTGAAGATCTGTTACCAGCAGAGATAGCTGAAATAGATGAGGAGATAAATAGAATAAGAAAAAAGAAACATGATTAGAGAGAAAACAGAAGACAACAGGGAAGAAAACCAGTGATGATTTAGAGAAGTCCAAAGTCTTAGAAGAGACAGCAAAGCGGCATAAATAATCACGCAGGAGTACATCATGATAAGTAGGAAAGAGAAAGAAGTCTGAAAACAGGCAAAGTTGGGCAGATATACTAGGAAACAAATTAAAGCTTTCTGTAAAGATTACGTTTTGTATATGAAGGTGAGTATTGTATATGTACTTATAAAACTCACATGGTTAATAAACGTTATTATTGATATATTACTTATCTCTACAAAGTAACGATAGGTTAGTTTCTTTGCACAATAGTAATAACTATTCGGAGCAACAACTCTCCCTTACAAATTAGACACGCAGAGACTCCTTTTCTCCCAGCACTTTCCAAAAAGTGTTAAAGCGCACCTCCTTAATAGCTAACTGAATAACCAAGTGTAACTCTAACTTGTATGTAAATCCGCGTTCGCGAATACATGCTTGAACTTTGTATTCGCGCAGACGCGTGCCTAAGTACGCGCACCGAGCGCGCGCCGCGATATTGCGTGAAAATCCGTGCACTCGCGCGATATACATACACATACACACACACACACACACACACACACACACACACACACACACACACACGCTCGAGTGTGTTATATATGCACGAGTGATCTACTGCGGTGGAACGAGATAGAGCCGGAAGCTGCGCTGGGGAATTGGCCGTACAACTCGAAATCAATTAGACGTTACGCTCTCGTGAGTCAGCTGCCGCAGAGTCTCCATATTTTGCTACTGCTTCATCTACGTTCTCGTTTTGCCCCGGGTATATATACCTGCGTCTTTCGCGTAATCCTCCGCGTTCGCTTTTCTTTGTTTTCTGTAGAGTAGATGGTGCTGCTGTCTTTGGCTCTGACATTTTTGCGACTTTCCATGTGTATGTTGTAATGTATACGTCACAGCGCGCGGGGATGAAAATGTGTGGTGGATTTCTCGGAGGATTTCGCGGTAGTGAGATTTACTTGGGCTTTGAAAATGAAATGGCGATGTTCGTGTCTTACGTATTCTGTTGAAGCTTTTATTTTACAATTTACTTTTTTTCGTGTGATTTTTAGGTAAGACGTTAAATATAAATATTACCGAGATAATAGTACTGCTATTGGACTTATTTAAATATTTAAATAATACAAACATAAAATTTATTTTAGTGTTTTAAATATATAAGCTACTGATGATTACTATAAAGTAAAATTTGCACGAACTCACGTAAGATAAACTTCAATATAACGATATTCCAATTGGTTTGCGCAAAGTAACAGATTATTTAAAAAAAAATTCATGTACATATATTATTTTATCGGTAAATATTGAATTCACAATTGAATATCAATATCATTATTAAACCAAATTTACACTTTAATTTTTATAAATATATTTAAATAAATAAATTGTTTAATTCACGATTAGTTTTATATAAACTTATTATAACTTTGATAATATGTGTACATTTTTATTAAAAAAATTTCAAGAAAAATAAACGACATTAAAACTTACAAAATTTAATAAATTGGAAACTAGATTTTAATATAATTTTCATAATTAAAATCAATATCTTTATGTACTAAATGTTATGTACTTAATAGAATTCAATCCACTCATTTATTGTTTAATTGAACTTTTCAATGAACTGGTTTTAACATATTTATTTTCCAATAATTCAAATGAATCTTATTAGGAATATTATAATTAAAATATTTTTTCTGACAAATAGAAATCAATGGTTAAAATTTCCATTTAAGGAGGCTCCTGCGTCTACCATACTAGTAAAATTAAATCGAAACTTTGATGATAACTTTTATGCATATATTTATACTTAAAAATCTTAAATGTATTTATAATGTATATAAATGCAGCAAACTTTTAATAATATAAACATTAACAATTCAATAAATATTAATACAGATACTATTTTGGATTCGGCAGTGAATAACATATGCGAGAAGGACAGGTTCGTCTTCCGCGCATGCGCGCCGATGGGTGGTATATAGCTATATCTATATATATTACTATAGCGTCGTGTCGTGCGTCGTGCGTGCTGCATGTCTGATTTCCCTACAGCTGCCGGATATAACCCGAATTTGTTCAAGCTTTCGCTAATATCTCTTTTTTTAGTTCGATAACCGATATTTTAAATAATGCCATTTGAAAGAGGAGATTTTTTTCTACAAAACTGATATAATGACATTACTGGACAAATCAGATTTCATTCGTAATTAACTGATTCAACTTTGTCTGACATAAGAGTCCATGTTAAAATTGCCAACTTTGAGCTCAAATTTCTTGAGTTTTTGGCCGATAAGCGGTATAAATAAGGGCTCCGTTTAAACTTTAAAAAATGATATGTCCGAGATCGAGACATTACGCGCAGGAGCCTCCTTAATGGCTGTTTATCCATAACTTATACTCTCCAAAAGTCACATTTATGTATTTGGTCACAATTGTTTTTATTTGATATGTATGAGTATCCTATGAACGTTAAATAGATTTCACTTTAGTAAATATTTAGTCAGTAAAAAGTACGTGGAAGACAAATTAATATTTTATTACATAGTACATGACTCCGTACTAGCAAATTTTTCCTCTTTCCTTCCTAGTAGACCACAAAGTATCCAGGAAAAATGTTCCTCGCGTCAACGTCAAAGATCAATTAAATGAAAAATCTCAAGAATAACCCCGAGAAAACTTCACCAGCAAAAGCCTGAGCCACTTTATCCCAGACGAAACCCGCTCCGATATCCCAAATTGTCTCCCTTCCCACCAGACGACACAGTCGCTTCTTCCGCCTCAACCTTCTCTTCCCGCACTGCACATAAGAGTCTAAGAGTGAGAGAGATAGGTCGAGCCCTGCGCGCGGGACGCCCAGATTTCGCCCGCTCAGGAAATTTCATTTCCATTCGTAACGGGAAAGCGATAGACGAGCGCAGGGAGAGAGATGCATAAATCCGGCAGCCGCGGAGTGTCGAATCTTCGGAAAATTACCCCCGCGCTCGTCTTCTTCTTGAGCGAGTTCATTTCGCGAAAGATTTCCGACGAGAGGCAAATACGAGCGCGCATATATATGCATCGGGATGGTCCTGAGGGAGTGGAGACACCTTTTTTGGGGAAGAAAGGCTGGGGATGGGCGTTTTCTTTTTACTGGATTTGCATGTTTTTACCCTTTATTAGTAGATATTTGGAATCGTGGTTTTTATTAGAATTTTTAAAAGTGCGTAATTAGGATGTTGCATGGTTTTTTAAATTTAATTAGTTTGTAGCTTGTTTAAATTACTGGAGGTCATATTTTTCGTTTTTTAGTTAATCAAAAATTAACGTAGATATCGTAGGTTTGAATTCGATAATTGATATATTTTTACAATTAGAATTTGAAGGGAATATTAAAAATTACTAACAAGTTATTTTTATTAAACTATCCAGTACAATTAAAAAAGGCACTATTTAATGTTGTGCAACATTAATTGCTTATTTATTTTCATTATGGTGGTATTTAACTAAATAAATCTGTATAATCTAAGAGCATAAAATCTCATCATTTTAAATAACTTGCTAGAAATTAATTTTTGTAACAGCTTTACAAAGAATTTACGAGTCTAATACCAAGCGAACCCTTATGAAATCTTGAAATATGTAACAGTTCAAATGTTACACCTAAAAAACCAAACAATAACGTTGAATCAATTCAGTTGCTATGAAGCAATATATTTCAAAGTACATTTTCCGAGAAATATAGATTGCTGCTATCTGGTTTATTTACTTTATATCAAAAGTACATAAAGAACCCATCGTAGCCTGATATTCGAGAGAAGTATCAATATTTTATTGAGTATTTTTGTAAGCAAAAATATTTCAAAATATATCTTACTTTATAAAAAATATAGTTATTGATATAAAGTAAAATTCACAACTACTTTTGATAAAAGTAGTAAGATTAAAATTTCGCTTTTACCCATTTTCGCATAAAGGTCAATAAAGACGCATGAATTTCAATCCGAATTTTACCTTTGCATATCAACTACTTTTCTGCGAATTTACGTATGGTAATATCAAGGTTCAAAATGGCGAGAGGAATTTTTTGGCAAGCAAGACATATTCATTCTTGGAAATCTTATCACGCGACACGTCTTGACTAACTCAAGTGCAATATTCGCGCACGGCGAGGAATGCTTTTTATCTTGCCTCGTATTTTGATCTGATTTCTTGGTCAAATAAATAATTCAGAGAGGATATATATATATATCCTCTATGAATTATTATATATATATATATATATATATATATATATATATATATATATATATATATATATATATATATATATATATATATATATATATATATATATATATATATATATATATATAGAGAGAGAGAGAGAGAGAGAGAGAGAGAGAGAGAGAGAGAGAGAGAGAGAGAGAGAGAGAGACGGGCACGGGCCTGAAAGTTCGTAGAGTATACAGTAAATTCGGAACGCAGGCAAATAAGAAAAGCATACATTTATGCGAGAGTATATCTGTGAAAGACATAGAGAGGAAGGAAGGGAGAGAAATAAGAAATAGTGGGAGGGAAGTCAGAAACAGGAAGTAAAATATAGAAGTAACAGAGAATAAATATAAGAGCAAAATAGAAATAGCATAGAACAAAAGAGGAATATCAGGCTATTTAAGTACATTATTTTATTATATCGCAGTATAATTAGTTAAAGAGAAAATTGTACATCTATTACTAATGCAGATTCGTCAAAGTACATTTGAAATTTACATGAAACAGCACTTTATCTTACACTTTCATTTTATAAGATCATGTATACATGTATATGTAGGTGTGTACAGATCATACGTACAGATATATGTATAAATGATCTTGTAAAATGAAAGTCTAAGATAAAGTGTTGTTTCATGTAATGTTTTCTTATAGAATGTATAGCAAATAAACAGTGAATTTTCTGTGTTATACGTAGGACAAGCATTAATATGTGAATAAGTCAATCAAAATAACTCATAGCTTTTATATAAAAACTTATAATCAATGTATTATATTAAATCAAGAATTAATATACAAATTTAATATAGTTTAACAGTTTTATTTATTTAATAATTTATTTATTTAATTATAATTTTATTATAGAATGTAAAATATTTGAGTTAATTTATGTTTATGGATTCAATAGTTAAATATTAAGATTTATTAAATTTCAAAACTCTTTGAGAAGGCAACCACCCTTTTCGTCAGTTATGTACTATTATTACTCTTGTTATTAACTCTAAAATTCATCATGAGAAAAGAAGATGAAACGGTTTTCACCGTTAATCCGAGCAGCGGATTGAAGCACCAGAGATATAAATTCAAGATATAAAAGATTACTGTTGTGACTACTGTTGGCTTCAGAATAATCAGATTTTATGTAATATAGTATCAATGATTATTTGAACTCAATTTTGTTTTATAAACTTGAATTTTTCAAGAGAGTGGCCTAACAATCTATATTTTCTTACATTTTTACTTTATACTCTATACGTGTACAAGTATCGTAAACTCATGAATAAATTCTAATATAATCTGACAATCTACACTTAATAAAGGTAAGATTCCTAATCATTTCAATGAGGTATTCTGACTCATTGAAAAAAGCAAACAAAGTATAAAAACCAAAATAAAATTGTAGCCTACCCAGCTGATTTTCGATAATTTAATGCGCACCCGCACTACACCGTTTTATTTGTTTGACCAATCAGTGGTAAAAAGCCCAAAATCCACGCCTGCAGAAGTATTGTACAGCGTCTGAAAAGCTCGTACCTTACACGGGGGGAGGGGCACTTCGATGTTTCCGTCTGGTCGACCACAGTCGCGTCGCGTCTCGCCCTCGCACGCAGAGCACGTCGAATTTAACACGAGTGCTCGAAAATGCGAGCTGCTTTTTTACATTTTCTCTCGCTCCGGAGTGGCCGGTTGTGGAACAGCTTTACGAGGCCGCACTTACTCCGCGCTAAATGTAACGCGGCTTCTCGCGCGGATTAAATTGTTAATGTCGGATTTTCTTTTTTTTTTAGGGAAATGGTGGGCTTTGAGCGTTGTCATTATGCTTTCTGGCCCTGCGCGTGAAGGGAAATTATTTGCTCGTGCTTGAGACGGTTTTTACACCTGCATTCAGGCGGTTTTTTGTACTGAAATTTTTTTAATGCTTTGCAAGCACGTTGTTTGTGCGAAATGTTTAAAGTGATATTTAAAAATGTGCTGGTATGTAAAGGATGTTTCAGTATGTTTTACATCGTAATATATGGGTATTATAAATAATATGTCTTTTAACAAAGTCAAGTTCTGATATTAGTACCAATAATGGGAGAATCACTCTCATGAAAGAATCACCTACAACTTCTGTGTTTACACCAAATATTGGGTGTAAACACCTAAAATTTCAGAGTCAACACCCGAAATTAGGTGTTTCAACATTTGAGTGTGTACACTCAAATGTAGGCGTTTACACCCAGAACTTTCGGAATCTACGCCAAAATCATCGGTGTAGACACCTAAACATCAGTATCATCTCTCAAACATTTAATGTACACCCATAATTTTCGGTGTGAAACACCCAAATTCAGTGTCAACACTCAAACCTTTAGTGTACGCTTTAAATGCTCTGTATGGAACACTAAATTCCCCAGTGTAAACACCTAACATTCAGTATATACCCATAATTTTCAGCGTGAAACCCCCAAATTCAGTGTTAACACTCAAAATGCGTCTCGATAAAATAGTATTTAATTTCAAATTCTAACAGTAAATATTGAAAATATCAAAAGATTGTGAAATTATTCTTTTAGCATTTATATTCTTAATGTTATTAAAATATTACTTCAAAATATCTTATACAAGTAATAAAAAATTGTTTTCTTTGGTTTTAATTCAGGATGATATTCACTTCGCTCTTTCATACAGTATAAAATTTAGAAATTCATATGAAATTTCCACAAACTATAAAATGTATCTAACCCGGAATATTTTAAACATTTTTCATACCAGAACCAGACAAGACGACGTTCTTTCCATGAATATAAATTACAATTTTTTCTCTTACTATGCATGTACTATATTTAAAATATATCAGTTTAAGGAACACGTAATATGTAACTTATTGCAAATATCGTGAAAATTAATAGAACTTATAAATTGTAAAGGTACGTGAATGAGGTCAATTTGACTTATTGCAATTACAGTTCGCGGTACATTAATTGTAAACTTTGAAAGTGCGGTTTAATATATTGAAGTTGTTTCAAATAAATTGTAACATGGTCATAGTCTTTTAATGAATATATTCCTAATTTTCGTATCATAGTACTAATATATTTATTGTTACTAAAATTTACAATAATTAAAATGAGTTATTGCGGGATAATATTAGTGCTTGTACTTATAAAACATGACAATTACTCTGTCTGCTCTTCTGTCATTTTTTTCTTTCATTTCTTTGGTGGCGTACACCCCGTTTGTTGTATTAATTCTTTCTACTCCCTTTCTTTATCAGCAACTCTTTCTCTTTTCCGCTTTTCTCTCTCTCTCTCTCTCTCTCTCCCCCCTCTCTCTCTCTCTTTACTTCAGGTTCACCCGAGCCAGTGAATGATAGAGGCGCGCGCCTGAATGTCCGATCTCGATATTCGACTCGTTTCTCAGGGCGCCTTCTATTATTCCATTTTCGGGTCTACCGAGCCCAGGGTGTTTCCCCCTCTCTCTCTCTCTCTCTCTTTCTCTCTGATACTCTCTCTGTCTCCCGTAGATTTTGAGAAAAAGGTGGATAAAACGCGTCCGTGCCCGGAAACTGCTGCACCGTTGGAAAAGAAAGAGAGAGCCGAAAAGACGAAGAGAGTTATATATATATATATATATATATATATATATATATATATATATATATATATAGAGAGAGAGAGAGAGAGAGAGAGAGAGAGAGAGAATCTTTTTTCATGGAGAATGAAAAGCCGACAGCAGTGCTCCCGTCGCCGGCAACTCGAACGCGTTCTTCCGACCAACGCGGGGGTGATTACGTTTCGCGGCCTGGTTGCGATTACACAATGACAGCGCGGCCGTATTTTCGTTCCTTTTTCGCGATGATGCGTGGGTATTCTCTTCTTTTTTCGATTGACCCGTGAATGCCGCTGAGACGGAAATGAAAATAACCTTGAAGACGTGTAATATCTTTTGTAAGGTAAGATGTGTAATAAAGGAATTGTTAAGGAAGGAGAGAAATTGCCAGTTCTTGGAATATTCTTATAAAAGCAATCGCAAAAAAGCAATTCTTGACGTTAGTAATTTATCTGCTGCTTTATAATATTGTTGTGTTTATTATTGTGAGACTGGAGATTATATTGCGCCTCTAGAGCAAGACTACAATAAGTCAGTATTTGATGTTTTTTTTTTGTATAACTAAGTAACCATAATTTTTCATGAAATAAAATTTTTCACTTCAATTTAATTATTGTATTATAGTTTCTAAACCTTGTTAAACCAACTTTTTAAGTGTATGGAGGGCTTTTATTTTTGTATAAGTTATGTCGCGTACAAAAATCAATTTACAAAAATTTGGATTCATCATCATTTTTTTTCCGGAGGTGTGGAAAAGGTTAAGAATTACAGCTAATCGCTCCGGCGACGTTTACAATCATCCTCGTAGAAGAGCAAAAAGTACGACGAAAGGAGCGCGGAAAAGAACAGCAAGAGCGCGGAGAGAAAGAAAAGACGCGAACGAGAGAAGCAGTCAACGAATTCGAGCGACGTAAATAGGGTCGTTCGTTAGAAGTCTCCCCCTTGGAAGAGTGTCAAGCCGTCTTCGGCGACGACGAGACGGGTGGGCGGGGGTGCACTTGTGCCAGTGTTCGGCACGCACATTTTCCCCCCTGTCCCTGTTTCCTGCCTTTGAGCGCAATAGCCGTACTTTCTTCGCTTCCTCGGCACTTTTTCGAACATTGGAATTGGTCACTATTTGGGTGAGAGATGCTTTTGGAAGATTGAAAGATAAGGGCAATTATTACGAAAATTTATTTCATACAAATATTGAATTAATTTGTAGCGATAAACTATGTTGGGTTGCTATTCGGAGTTGTTGTAATTTTTTTTAAGAGATTTTTGCAATATAGTTGAGTTTAGTTGAATAAAACTTTCATTTTATTCAATATTGTTTAATGTATTTGCCTACTGGTAATGATTCGATTATAATCAAGACTAGCTTTAGGATCGTGGTAACTCTTCATAGGTGTCTTAAATTGATATAATATGATTTTATTTAAATTCAGTAAGGGCATGAAAATAACTCGCAATTATTCTCCTATCATATTCTTTTAAAACTCTACGACTCAATTGTATTCCTCTTTTGCTGAACGAAAATTTTCAATGACGCTACAAGAGGTTGATTGAGGATGATTTATTTTTAACGTGCCCGAGAATAATCGAGAAGATAGAGAAACAGATAGAGAAAGAGACAGTGACAAAGAGAGCAATATATATATATATATATATATATATATAGAGAGAGAGAGAGCGAGAGAGAGAGAAAACGGGGGGGAGAGCAGATAGCGAATTTTTCAGATGGCGCGGAACAGCAACGCCTGGCAGTCGACCAGAATGCGTCTTGGCTTGATCCCGCGCGCGTGTGAAAGGATCGAACATCTCGTATACTATTCACATTGTGACGTTGCCGAAAAATGTAGGCTGGAATTAGCAATTGAAACTCATTCGCGCGTAACTCCCCCCACCTACTTTATGAAGCGTCAAGTGTTTCCTGCATTTTCTGTACTTTCAACTCAACTTATATTTCTTTCAGTTGACACTTTTTTGAGAACTGTCACATAATTATAAGAGTGAATAAATATTTTAATTCCGCTTAAAAGAAAATTAATCAAATCGATTTCGATGGAAGTACGAATTAAAGAGATAAACAATGTCATGCATAGTAAGTTAACGTTTATATTACAGTACGTTAAGGAACGGGACACTGTGATAATGGCAAGTACGATACTAAAGATACACTTGATGTTAGAAACATCTAGTCGAATTCGTTTAAATTTTTTTTTGTAATACTTGCCACAGTACATTATCGAGTGCCTTGATATTACCGTAATATAAATACTAATTTACTACGCCACACATTATTTATCTCTTTATGATATTATCTGTTTATTCACATTTAAAGACTTAGGGTCAGTAAAATATAAAATATGACATATTTCAGCAGGTTTTAAACAAACCTCGCCAGTTTTTCGAGGTATTATGGACACATTTTTATGCATCTTACAAAGTATGGATGTATTTTGTTCAATGTGTAAATTACATTTACATGTTAAATAAGTTTGAATGCACGTGTATAGATGGTGACGCGACGGCTTACAACAACTAAATTTTCGTTAAAACACCGAAAACTCCGCTGTCTTTACTCTTATCGACAGTCAAGATTGAAACACTTCTGCAAGCACTCACACATATTCAAGGTTTTTCTAAGCCTGCCTGAATTGTATTTATAACTAATATAGGTCTTAGAACAAATGAATGACTCTGTTAATTTCATCGTTTGTTTGTTATTCAAATAATTTATATTGCTTACCATTTCTTCCAACTAGAATTCATCTATAAATTTTATTCAACATTCGTGAATAATATCGCAAACAACAATATCGAATCCAGCCAAATAGCAATCTCCAATCCATTCCAGGTCTGCGAAGACCAGTGTATCCTCTGAGCCACTGAATATGGACTCTGAAATATTTACCCGGTCGTATTCCAGACCCTCGTCGTCGCTCGTACTTGCTCCGTATAAAAGTCGCGCGCGCGTAACACCGAGACGTAAAATTTTATAACCGAGCACTTTCATTATTGAACTCAGTCCGTACCTTTCCCTCTCTCCCTCTTTCGAAAGACTCGCCAGCGTCCAAAGTATCCGCGAGATCTGGTTCGTCGATTCACGCGCTCGCGTTCGTAAAACAACAATAACAACAAAAGAACAGGCAAATGGAGGAATCGAGGCAGCTGCGCAGGGATAGCGGAGAGGCCGAAATATCGAAGATTTTCCGGAAGAGGCTTTAGGACGCGGGGTGATAAATATTCGAGGCTGGAGAGAGGGGAGGGCCGGGCTGGACTCGAGTGGACGACGCGGCTCACTGGCTTGGAAGAATCAATCTTTTTTTTCTTTTTTTTTCGGCCGGGAAAGCGCTCGTTCGCGCGCCGAGAGTTTACATTGGCCGATGGCCATTTTGGACGCGCGCGCGCGGCGGATTCGACAAAACGCCTATTTTGTACGCTCGGACAGAGAGCTCGGATTCTCATAATCTTTTGACGGGATTGCCTTTGTCACGCACGGGGGGTTGATGATCGGGATGGGCTTTCAGCGATGGAAAAAGCTCTATGAAGTGGAATAGAATTCTTTTTATATATATATATATCATTTATTTATTTGACTTTCAAAGGAAATAAATGAACTAATCTTTTGAATTTTTGAATTATTTAGTTTTTGAAATAAAGTTAGTGAAAAAATATAATAATCGATTTCTTACAATGCAGTACTCCGAAGTCTTAGGACACTCCTTTAGTTGTGTAGCTGTGTAGTTGATGCAAGGCGTGATACTTCCAACACCATCGTTGTACTGTCCGCATTTGTAACAGCTCAGTCCTTCCGCTATTCCTGTAAAGATATGAGACATTTACAATAATGGACTTACTAATTATATTATTAGTATTTATAAAGTATAAGATATTTTAAATCTCAAAGAACTTATAGTTATTTACAGGTTGTAAAGATAAAAAGAAGTGGTGACGTAAATTAATGTAATGGAGTATTATTTAATCTCGTACTGTCAAAGCAGTAAATTATTCAACTTGTTTGATTACGAAAAAAGTTGACATTATCAATTATTTTTCGCAAGAAATATTATTTATTAATAAGATTCAATCTGATCAGTGCATGTACATCGATAATGAATCATGGATAACAATCAAAGCATTGAGACAGAAAATGTTTCAAGTTACGAGATAAAATCGTTCGGCTACTGTTCGACAAGCCACGTTTAAATCGTCAATATCTAGGATTTTTTCAGCCAACGGTGTAGCTCTTTTTTCCCCTTTCTATTTCATTTTATTGCTTTATTTAATTCTCTTCGATTGAAATTTCCACTACTTTTAACTGTTTGATTTCGTTTCACAAAAAAGGTTGTCGCATTTCATGGATTCAATGAATTATAACGTTAAATTTATTACTAGAAATTTTATTCTTCTTTAAAACCTCACATTTAATTAATGTAAGATACTGACGTTTCAAAATTATCGTTTGAACTCATATATTTTTATTATGATGAACTATGCTGATAAAAGTAAGATCTATTACTTATAAAAGTGATAAATTAAATTAAATAAAGGGAATGTTTTATAAAATGATTTTTAGATTGTGAACAGTATTTCTTCTTATTAATAATATTATAAGAAGACTGCTGCCCTGTAGCTTTGATTGCACAACATTTAAACTTTGATTAGGCTTGAGTTCGATCTTCGGCATCAATAAATCCGAATCGATGAACCTGCGTTCTTACATAAAAAGCAGAATCTACTAAAACGTAAGTACGTTGATTCTTCTCAAAATAAAAGTTTATCTTAGCAGTTATGTGCAAGTTACAACAGCTTTCAAACAAAGTAGCTACTCTTTTTGTAAGTTAATACTCTGGATTTTGAGGTCTCGAGTTAGCTTCCTTAAAGAAAGAAGTATCTACTGTAACAACGGACTAGTGTTTTTTTCAAAGGAGTTTTAACTTGGTCTTTAAGGCGTTATTGTTATATATTCTATTTTTCTCCGTGAATACTGACCTCGTATTAGGCAACAAGCATCTTGCCATCTGAATCATGACCACTCTAAAATTCCATGTTTCAAATTCTACAAATTTTTTCGTTTATTTATAAAAAGAAAATATTTGTACTACGCTTTTACTATCTCACATTGTCTGTTATTGTCCATTGTTCAATTAACTTAAAATTTAATACACTTACGTACGTCTGATGACAATACATGTCGGTGACCTTAGAAAACAGAGATAAAATTTAGGGGTCATTCCAAGGTAAACTTGAAATTTTTAATTAGTACCCATATGTCACATTCAAATAAATGGTAGTAACGTAGGGTCAAATTAATCTTCTGTAGTCATTGTGAGATCAAATATGTTTTTATAAATATAAAGTAGTACAAAAAATAATTTACAAGACAGTCATCACTAAAATGAGTTTTATAAAATATATTTAAAGAATTTTAAAAACCACGTTTTATCTACAATATACATAAAATTATAAATAATTTTTGCTATTATGTATACGATTTAAAACATATTACTAAAAATACAAGCGTGGAACACTCATATTCATACAAAGCACATATATTTTAAAATATATATTTTATAAGCGCCCCATTTCTGCTTTCATTTTCTTTGTTAAAAATTGTATACAATACAGAAAAAAATTATTAACACATTTCTATATATTTTAGACAAAAGCATACTTTTTAAAATTCTTTTTTTATTTATTTAATTATAAGCATGAATGATAAAAGATGTACAACCATATAAAACTCTGTATTAATCTAAAAAATGAACGAGCGCAAAAACACCTGATTCCAAACACTCCCTACATCCCAAAAAAAGAACGAATCTCCTGATTTATAAAAATCCAAATTGACCTGTATCGCCATCCCTTCCACTCATAAAGTACCCAAAAGCGCATCAATCTCTCTTCCATCGTGTTCGATCTTCCTGCGCTCGCTCCTGCCCCACTGTCTATATCCCCCACGACTGCAAACTCGGGAAAATCCGCCGGCCGTACGCACGGGCCGAGCTTTCGCTGCGAGCCATCAATCATCCCCCGTAGTATGGAACGAGCTCGCGTTCGTGTACCGGCAACGATCGCTGCGCACGACAGTCTTGACGTTTGACGCGCTGGTGTATACGGTTGGGTACATGTATGTGTACGAATCTGAAAAAAACGAGGAGACAAAGAGAGAGAGAGAGAGAGAGAGAGAGAGAGAGAGAGAGAGAGAGGATGACCAAAATTGCTGGTGTACAATGCGTGTATACGCGCATGCAAGCTCGGCGTTTACGAGGTGGTAAGGGCTCTCGTGCGGGCAGCGCGATTATTTGCGAAAGCTGCGCGTGGGGGATTTATGCGGAAAATTGTAAAACACCGGGTGCGAGCTCTGTCTTTTATTGGTCGATGTGGTTTTATTGAGTTTTAAAGCGTTGTAGTTTGTAGGGCCGATCGTACTTGCAGGGTTTTTAGGATTGTGATGGTATGGTGTAATTAAACTTTATGGGTATTACTAAACATAGCTATGTCATATTAATCTGTGGTTAGATATGATGAAAAATTATCAAGAGAAGTGAAATAGAAATAAAGTAATAAACCGAATGTGTATCATAAATAATCATTGTGTTATAAAAATGTATTATTTGGTTTAGTATAAAAAATATATATATGGTATATATACATTTTATTAATGTTATTGTTTTTAGAAGAACGACTGTTAAGTTATCACGTATCCCTTGCCCTTGCAGACGTAGCATTGCATAACTTTACCACTGCTCGTCTCCCGAGAGTTCTTTAAATCAATCCTTTCGACCCTAATACGCTTTAAAGTTTTGCATTCACATACGTCGATTTTAACAGAATAAAGACAAGTTTTAAGAAGAAATCTTGACGAATATAAATAAATTTTTAATAATCTAGTGATAGAATAAATTTAGAAATCATATAAATACTTAAGAGTTATTATGCATACAAAAATGTACTTGTATTTTAAGAACATTGTTATAGACGATTGCAAAATTATAACTAATAAATTTATAACTTAGGATAAAGAAATCTTTTTGTATGTTAAAGTAGAAACGGATGACTATGGTCAGATATTCTATAACATAATTTTCTTAATATGAATATTATATATAATAATCTTTATATAATAATCTTTATATTATAATCTTTATACGAATTTCGGTACTCTTTTAGACCGTCAGGTAAACAATATTTAAGGGTTGTACTATTATATACCAATTTCTAAATCTACTTTAACATTTTGTAATTGTAATGATGAATCTTATTATCTGGAAATCTAAGCTGGTTTCTAGCCAGATATTAGCTAGATTTTCTAAATCTGCTTTAATTCTGGTTAAAAAATTAGCTAGAAATAAGTTAAAAACGACATGCTTTTTAGCTAAATGCTAGCTAGATTCTGCTTAATATTCTAGTTAATATAAAATTGATAAACTAAATAATTTGTGTATTAATTAATAATGGAAATAATAACAGTTTTATAATAATCAAAGTAATACGCAATTCTAATCATACTACATTAAGTATTTTACTAATTAAAGTTAAAAGTGTACCTTAAATGTCTAGTAGTAATGGAGGTTAGGTTATTTGTTTACATAACGACGCGTGCATTTAAAAAGTATTATTTACACAAAAAGTACCAAAGCCCCAAGTAAAATTTAAGTGTCGTTATTAAAGAAATTTATGTTATAAATAATAGAATGCATGTAGTCATATAATTATTGATATTTTAAAAATAACAATAAAAATAGAATAATGTAAGTTATGACGAAATTTGAAGAATTGGTAAACAAATATTTGTAGTTATACAATGAAATTTTATTACAAAATTTTATTTTTGACATCAATCACGAAATGTTTGTTGACTAAGTTATGATTGACTAATTTTCGAAAAGGAAATTATTAGTTATCAAATACTTTTAGTGTTGCATATACATATTTCTATAATCTCGTAAGTTGTTATTTGTTGATAAAAATATTTATTTTGGAGGCGTACTATATTGAACATTCAATAAAGTATAATAACGTATATTTATAAAAACTAATAACTTTTCAAAACAAAATATAAATAGGTTAGATTTGCAAACAAAATACGTTCTTGCTTAAAGCATAGTCTTAAGCAGATTCTAGCCAGATATTAGCTATAATTTGACTTATTAATAGCTTATTAATCTGGCTAATAATTAATAAGCTAACCAGCCATTCTAGCTAACTTTATACCAGGGATAAATTCAGTATACTACTTTTCTATTCACAAATTAAATTTCAAAGATCAAAAGAATATCCTTTAAATATCTTGTAATATGAAGCCTTGTCATAATAGTACGTCTGATCTAGTTAGCACGCTCTTACACTCAAATAAGCCGTAAAATAAAACCTTATACAATATAAATAGAAAAAGACTTTTATAATAAAATTCAATTATTACTATAAACATTGCAAAATTCAATATTGTGTTTTTGAATCGCTTAAATATCATATAAAATAATATTATTAAAACTGCACATTAAGCATAAATGCTGAATAACCGCTTAGTAGCAACGAAATCAGTCTATACATAATACCAACACTAAACTAAAAAGTTGTCTACCATGCTGCAATGGAATTTAATTTTCTACCAAATGATATTTATAAAATTCAGGTTTACGCTCCACAGGCCCAGAAATAAAAATTTGTGTTTTCTTTATTACTAACCATTGTGGTTCTAATCACGGCCACGCGTTTTTAGCTAATTGCTTACTCTGATAACCGGGACAAAAACCTATGTTCTCTGATATAATAAAACTCCCCATCAAATCTTAAAATTCCTTACATTCAAAAGACATTTCCGTAAAGGTAAAAACGCAATATAAACTTCAATCAGCCAAACTCATTCCAAACTATCCGTCCATCCGTATGATTAATGCTACCCTCCAGCACCTGAAAATCAATCCAACTCGTAACGACTCGGCCCGGACGTGCGCGACACTCAAACACCAGCGCGCTCCGCTCGGCCGGTCCTTCCAGCGGAAAAGACCTTCCGCGGTATTAATAACGCTCGCGCGACAGATGGCCATTCAAACGAGCAGCAGTGGCAGTAGCCAAGAGAACACGCCGAAGAGATGAAAATAAGGGCGACGGGCGCGCGATATTGAAGCTGGCGCATTCACGGCGCGTAGCGCCCGCGGGCCCGAGATCCAGATTAGGCACGGCGTGGTATAGTCGCTCTTCTTCTTCTACTCTTGCTTTCCTCGCGACTACTCCTCTCGACCCTCATTTTCGTCTTTACATTCCTGCATGTCTTGGCTTACTAGAGTTGTTATATTTATTGTTCTAGCTTTATTTTTGGGCTGGCTTTTTATGGGAGGTGGCTTGTTTCTTTAGTTTAATTGCGTTTCTTCCTGGGAGTTGGTTTTATTTTATTTTATTCTAGAGGATCGTTCAGGAGACAATGGACGTGGGCGACTTAACCTGCTTTTTTATATTTAGATGTGTACGAGAAGTTAAGTGTGTAACCAAGAATTTGGGGGTGTAGTCGTTGTCGAATGTACGTGGCTTGCTTGACCATGAGAAAGTCATTTATAATTTTACAAGAGGATCTCGGTGATTCTCGGTGAAGGCTTGACCTGAATGGCATTTCTTATTCTAATAAACGCAATGAAAGGAGGATTACACGCAATTTTTTGTTCAATGAATACGCTCTAAATAAATTCAATAGTATTTCAAAAGATTAATCCATAGTGAATCGAACTTTCTAGATTAACTTATGTGAAATGTCATGTTATCATAAAAACTTCAATGTTTAATTGCGATATTAAAAAATTGCTAATATATAAATTTTACTATTCTCAATTAAATGTAGCGAATAATAAATTAAACTCATAAATTAATCATGTAATGATTAGTGGATAAAAGATTTATATTTAATTTATTTATTTACTTATTATACGGGTATTACTTTCCTTAGTAATTATACATTATATATTTTTTATATATTTAATTATTTGTCTTTATTAATTTTGTATTATATTTGAATTATAGAGATGTTTATATTTCTAATTAATTAATATTTATTTTATTTCAAATAATCGACTCTAAACAATTAAAGTATACTTTTAAAATATTATCATGAACCAATTAATTGAAAAAATAATCTTAAAATGTATTTAAACTGCTTACGAGAAAATCGTTGTTTTGAAAAATTTATCTTGACTCATATTTTAAATCACATTTTGAGTTGTCGTTTAATACCGATAAATATTCCTTAATACCATTAAGTAGAAAATTAGAGTCTCCGGGAAAATTAAATTGTTTTGACCTGTAACTTAATCTTCCTCACTTTTGACATTTTTCCAGAAAATTCTTAACGAAATTGCATTTCCCTTTAACATCACTTTCAAAAAAGCCATTTTTCAAGATAAAAATAATTTTACATCAAATTACGTCGATATAAAATACTTCATCCCAAACGTATCATCTTCCTGTAATTAATACAGACAATTAATTACGAGACCCTTGATAAAATTATCAATATTGTTTGCATTTCTTTCCAATTTCCTCGTCGTATTTGCGCCTCGGCATTTCTCGACTTTCTGTATCGCGCGACAGTTTCTTATTTTAAACGCGAAGGGGAGCAGTAATGAAACTCAACGGCGTTTCGCGCTCTAGCTGCTTTACGCGGACACCCCCTCTCGACTCTTTCTAGCTCTTTCCCTCTCTTTCTCTTTTCCTGGCGCGCCTTTTATTACGGCACTTTGAACTTCTTACCAGCATAATAGCGCTATTGTTTTTATGAAAAATTCGCGACGCTATGTTCTTTCATCTGTTTAATAGCACTTTTCTGTTTTTTGTCTGCTTTTCTGCCTTTTCTCAGTTTCTGGTTCTATGTACATGTATAACTCTACTCGGATGGTCTCAGATATTATCGTCTCATGAATAATTTTACTCGTGCATACCTCTAGTTTCAAGATTGTATTTAACACTGTAAAAAGTGATAGCGCATAAAGGATATTTTAACAATTACATAAATATTTGTATAGCTGAATCGTAAAATAATTTTATTTGACCTGTTAAATGCCACGCTGAATAGTATTAAAATAAATTTTATAGAAATTGTCAGAGAACCACCTTTTTTGAGATTTAAAGAAAATTTATGTTGATTAAAAATAAAGCTAATAAAAGTGATAACAATTAAGTAAATTTTAAACAAAGGCACGTTTTCCTCTAACCATGTATACTGTATTTATTATCTATTGCGCAGTAACCCTGATTTAAAATTATCCAATTTAACGAGGCCTCGATTCTTTACCATGACAGACTAAATAGATCTACATAGATGATTAGATTATTTTTTACCAGTGAAGCGAGAAATTTTACTAGGAAGAAGGAAAACAAGATTTTACCTAACTGCAAAATAAGAATTTATAAGATTAGGAAAAATTTTGAATATATCTTATTTTATTAATTTTTATATTGATTTGTTATGAAACATAGATACACTTTTATTTTTTAAATGTATTACAATACAAAATGAGAAAGTCTTTCTACTGTATAAGTCAAATTTAATTTTAATATTTTTTAAATTTCATATAACGATGACAAATAGAAGTAAAATTTTAGTGATTAATAAGAATATTTCATCAAAGAATTCTAAACTTATTCAATAGATTTAAGATTCTATCTTACATTTTATAAAAGTATTCTTAAATAAATAAAAAACAACGTAGAAATTTATTAAAAACCTCATAAAAGATAGTGCATTTGCAATGTATAATAATGCAAAAAATAATGTTATTTAACATGACAAAGTTTGAAATTCGAATACGCAATATCACGACACAATAAAAGTCCAAAAAATCAATAGACTCAAAACTCCTAATCCGTGGCTCACCTCGCAACGTGCGATTGCGGCGCAGATAGTTTCTCGGTAGTCCGCCACGCTACATCTATCGCCCACCGCGCGTGGGGTTTCCAATGCTCAGCCGAGTGTTGTCCGCATCCGCGCGGTACTTCGTCGGGTTTCTCAGCTGTTCGGCAGCGGCCGCGCGCGCGCGCGCTCTATCTTCGGTCCTTTGGTGGTTTCTCAGCTGGATGGATCCGCGCTCAGTCACTGCAGTTCCCGAAATAACTCGCGTCTCTCGCTTGTCCTCACTCTCGGTATATATGTGCGCGAGCGTTTGACGCTTTATGTGCGATATCGATTTTTGACCGACACCGCTAATAGTTCTGTTCTCCTTTGTACAGGCTGTAGCTATTGTTTTGTCTTGTATTTATGACTTTAGTTTTACGTTTATGAAGATCGTGGTGTTTAGTAGGAAGGGCATTTTAAGGTGTACGGAATAATTCATTGGCGTTTCTGAAACAACTTTTACTTAAATTTTTATAAAAAATGAAGAGTGGCATAATAAAATTGGATATTTCCTCTTAGTTCAATATAGTTTATTAAAAAAGTATCTACAGATACGTTAATCCTTTTGAATCAATAGAAAAAGATTATATATTTTTTTTATTTTTTCACCACTAAAAACTCTTCAAATGTCAAAGAGATGACCATTCTTAGTTGTAGTTAAGAATATACTTCTTTAAGTAATTAAACTCAATACGACTGTCTTAAACATTTTTCTTTGAAATCACGATATTCAATGTTTAAGCAAAAAAGATTTTGAAGTAATATTCTGAAAAATTATTCCAAAAAGATGTTTAACTTTTTTAACGTAGTTTGCAATTTAGATAATGCAATATTATTTCAAAGAATGAACGAGATTATGCCAATGGTATAAGTATAGTATTAAGTTTTAGGCTACTTGTAACTATACCATAATATAAATTATAAGAAACATAAGATTTAAAGAAAAGGTTTTTAAAGAAACTGTCTGGATAGCCACGAACTGAATCTACTTACAGTGATACAGTATGAAACAGGTCAGCCTTTTATCAAACTTTCCCTTCTAGTAAGACGATCATATGTATTTAAGTCAATGCTTTTTGTGCTTTAAATAATGATATAGATTTCAAGGGGTCACCTTGAAAACTAAAATTCTTGTATCGTGTGCCTTGGGTCTTTTGATCTTTTTCTTAGCTTTCTTCATATTTTAAATAATTTCTTCATCCTTCTGCTACTATACGTGCAGATATGAGCGCAAATAACCTCGCTGTGTATAGATAACATTGTTCAATGTTTTAAATTCCCTTCTATTTTATCTCCAAAATACACTTGGAAGGATAAAAAGTTTTTTGCAAGCATATCAATAAATAATAACAAAAGTAACATACTTCGTAGAAACTAGTTTAATAATTTTGCAAAATTATATAATAGGTAACAAAAGACAGAAACTGTTAGTATGAAAAGCATTCATTTAATCCAAGTCCTGCACTGATTGCATTACTTCGCGGGACTTTAATTTGGAGCTGAATAACAAATTAGACAGTTAGTACAAATCTAAGTATAAGTGCTCCGGAGATAAAACAAAGTCTCGACTCAACTACACGTATTTCTTTGTACGTACTAATGAAACTCTTTTCTCCCTGTAACATATCGCCAAAAATCGCCTCTTATAAACCGCTGTCATTACCCTCTCCCCAAATCCCTAAAAGCATCCGTTCCCCCTTACCCCCACGGGGGATGCGCAAAAAAAAATAATTAATCATGCACGCTTTAATGGACGGTCGATTTCATTCAGCCGCGCGCGGAAGGAGACAACGCCCCGCGGGACCATTCACGCGTCAAAGGCTGTAGCTATCCCAGCGCGCTGCATCGAGAGATGAACGACAAACAAAGCGAGAGTTATAGAGGAAAAGCATCAGCCCTCGTAGAGTAGAGAGAGCGAGAGAGCGAGAGAGATTGGAATCGAGCAGCACGCAAGGGAGATAAATGCGGAATCTCGCGCAATACGCTCGCGGACGTGGGAGGGCTCTGGCTTGCCGATTGGCTCAACTGCCCGTGAAATAACGCCGTATAAAGCCGTGCGCGCTGCACGGACGCTGACAGTATTTCTCTCTCGCTATAGCGTGTATGCGGATAGTGCGTGCGGGAGCATTTGTATCGGCTGTTTAGGTGGCTCGCGTTTATTGTCTTTTCGAGATAGGAGGGAATGGTTTTATGGAGGTAGGGAGATTGAGCAGAATGGGAGGGAGAGACGAATTTTGTTAATTTGCTGGGGGAGGTTTCAGGTTTATGTTCGTCGTTCTTTTGATCTTGAAGTTTTAATTAAGTCGGTGAGTGTGATAAAAATTACTTGATATGTTTATTACGAGTCGTGGTATAGATTCAATGGATTTCTATCACGTGAAATCGAAATATCTCAATCCATTTTTGTAAACAATAAAATATTATCATACAGTATGATGTTGCAGGGTGAATCCATGGGTTTATTTTGAATTTATAAGACATAATTATTACTGTTAATTTCAAAAGACAGTAAACAGTATATAAATTTATAATATACTGAAATATGCCATGCATATGTATGTATATGCCGAAATAAACCTTATTCTAAGTTTTATTGAAAGGTATTCAATAATTAAAAAATATATATATTTTTTTTATTATTTTAAATTAAAAATTATATGTATGTACATACAGACCAAAAAGTATTACTTATTTTAAGAATAAAATTTAAGAACTATTTTTTTCAAATCAAGTTATACTGAGAAGTATCTTATTTTAAGAAATATATTATCTTGGTTTAAGTAATTTTGTTTCATTAATTGTATTGTCTACATTCTGAAAATGTGGGGTAGGATTAGTTCTATTTAGATTCTACAAAACTTCAAGTTCAAAAGACTATAGAGGAACAATCTACTATACTTTGAATGTTTGTCTTCTTCTCTTTTATTTAATTCACCACCAAACCTCGCCAAAGCGATTCGTAAATTTTGTGACGGACACGATATCCCGCGAAATAAATACATTTTATTTCTTATTCAAGCATTTAAGAAAATTATATCTCTTATTCCAACATTTAATGCATTTCTTATTTTCTTATTTCAGAAAAGATTCTTATTTTAAGTGATTTCTTTTTAAAATAAGTAATGCGTTCTTATTTTAAGTACATATTTTAAAAAAAGTTAATACTTGTGATTGTGTTAGTTGTTTTAAGAAAGAAAATATTTTAAGAAGCAACACAAATAAGTAAACCTTTTTGTTGTGTATTAATTTAGAATAAAAAAAGGTATATCTTAAAGTGGACTACGAATATGCCAGTAGTAAATTAATCAAATGTGCCTGTTTGTTAATTTACACAAAACAACGCCCATGATTGATCAAATTATGTTTATTGAAATGAAAATGGCGTTAAGTTCAGAAAAGATGAACGCGTGATTGCAAGTGATGGAATGGATTGATTAATATGTGTTTTGAGTATAATATGTACACGATGCGATGGGAAACGACGATGCCTGCATATTTGAAAGTACAAAACTTTCGGACTGGGTCAAACATGCTTTGAGTATAGGTAGAGGAGACACTGAAGTAGAGAGAAACAATTTAAACTTCCGGGTTCAATATCACAGTAAATGTGAACGGATTTCAAACTATCAAGACTTGGGTTTGGCTTTATCTACTTATAGCACATAAGTATTATTTTTGCTTTGTGTGAAAAATATAAAACTTCCTCTTTGTGGAAGCAAAATAAATTACGAGAGAATATATTAAAAATATTTTTTAAAGTAGGTAGTTTGAATCTAAATGCACTATTTTAAATGATTAAATTAGATAATTATTAATTATATTTCAGAAAGATCATATCTATTATCTATTGGACGAGTTTTTTAGATAGCTAATCTGTCACTAATTTTAAAAAAATTAGAAATTATTGATTATTCATATTTTGTCGGGTGGGAGGTAAAACTAAAAATCTTCTGCATATAAATATAGAAGATGTCTGTTTTTACCTCTCATCCGACAATTTCTTTTTTGACAACGTCCTTATTTCAGAAAAGCTTTTATGAATTGAATTGAAAATTGCTCGAGTATTTTTTGGGCAGTGAATATATCTGTAATGGAAATCAGATCTTATTCTATTTGAAATCCTCTTCTTATTCTCAATTTCTGTAAATACATTCTTGAAAATATTCAAAATGCAAATCTTGAATGCGATAGAAGAAATTCAGATTCCACGGTCCTTTATTGAAAAGAACTTTATGATTTATGATGGAAAAATTTGAAATACAAAAAACTGTATTTTTTATTTTGAGTGAAGTCATACTACAGTTATTGAATAATAAATTACGCCAATAATAGCAAAAGCTGCATGGCCCATAAATCTTTTTCTTTTATCCATACGTGCGTACCTTAATGCACAAAAATGGATGAATTAATAGAGACTTTCCCCTGAAAAACCACCTTTTACAAGCCGATCATAACCCATGAAATATTCTCAGTGGTTTAGTATGACTCATCAAAGAAGATACGCAATAAAAATGCCATCGTAAAAAGAATTTAACGGCCACTTCCCAAACTAAACTTTACTGTCCGGCTCGCCCCCCCCCTCCCCCCGCTAACTTCTCGTAAAAGTATACATTTATGTGAGTTTACATTTCGCGGAATAAACGCGCAGCCGCTCATAAATACTTTCCCGGGAGAAATCAGTTTCCGGTCAAGCGATTTATTGCCATGGCAAGTGAACTTCAAAACGAGTCTTCGCCCGCCAGTGATTTCACAAACGCAAACGAATGTTGGCTGCAACATCAGACTTCAATTTTACAGTTTATCGGAATAATTGCCGTTCAAGAGGTGCAGCACCGGTGGTCGCGAAAGTTTCGTTTGCTCGTGCAAAACCCGCGCGCAATGAGCCGATGATAAACTTCAATCTTCGGGGCTAAATTAATGCGACCTCGATTTAACACAGGGTACGTCGAAAGTTTTATGTTGGGTGTACGTTTTGATTTACTTCGATATGCGTATCGTTTAATTAGATCGCGGTGCAAGACGCTTTTTGATTTAATTAAAACTGTTAAATCTTTATTAATGAACTGACAATATAATATGCTCTTGCCGAGGAGCATTAGATCATAAATCTTGAAAAACTTTATCTTAAGAAACGAATGGCCATTTTAAATTGACCGGAATTTTAATTGTGGAATACTTCATTCTTGTTTAAATATTCAATTGAATTTTAAAGTGGCCAAATGGACCGCAATTTCCACCGGGTTTTGGAATATAGCCAAGCTGAATTTTTTATGTGATCGCTGCAAAACTCTTCGAAGTAATAAAAATTTAATTTTCAAAGAACAAATGACGTATTTATTCTGCTTAATTGCTCAGTAATAAATTATCAATGTAGATCAATATAATGCAATAATATACCCTGAAAAATTGACAAACTATTCTTATAATATTAAAGGCAAGAATACACTTAAATAAAGTTAAAATTAAATTGCATTATTTACAAAACTTCTTCAAATTTATATAAAAATCAATTATTTTATCGTATTCTTGAAGTTCTATTATACTCATATAAATGTCCAGATTTATAATATAAAAGTTGCAAATATATTAAATATATATCTATAACATACTCATTACTTAAATTTTTACTCTACTCCAATCATTTGTTTAATTAATTATAGAATGTAAATAAGATTATTTATAACGCGGTAAATTTTATTTTATTTTAACAACTCTGTATCTAGGAAAATTTCTGCCTCAGTTCTCGTTTTGCTTTGACAAATGATCTCCTCCTCGAATGCAAGGATGCAAATAGCCTGCCACGACGTCTTGTGTTTTGAAAACAATTTAAACTTCGCTGCGCAGGGACCGCAAGGTACGAAAAAGCACAAAAAGGGCAAAGAGAAGAGGAGCGTGAAAGCACGCGAACAAACAGCCGTGTACTCGCCAAAACTTTCCGATTCTCGGCAATCTGTCCAAATAGCAAAAATCAATTGCAACACGCGCGAATGCTTGTCGACTTATTTGAATTGTGCACATTTTAAGGTTAAATTAAATATGGTTAATATTTCTTTTGTAGCTTTTAAATTTATTTCTTCGTTTTATTTTTAGCATGTGCAAAAATAATTCTAATTTACAGTTAGTGGATTACAATATTTATTAAGGAATAACGTTTTCTTGCAGGCTTTAAAATAAAGCAAAGCTTGGGAATTTACTGTACATGCCTATTTGTGTGCAAGTTTTCTGGACCACAAGTCATCTTAGAACAAAAAGAACAAAAGGAACATTATTGACAATATAAAACATAATGAAGTACCGAACCTTTTTTCAAAATAATCTTTGTTTTCAAAACGGTAAATGTTGTTTAAGAAAGTGCATTTTTCACCCGTAAATTAAAATTAATAAATCATAATTGCAAAAAGAGTTTTCAACTTGATGTTGGCCAATTTTAAGTCAATCGGATAAAAACTGTAAAAAATCTTGTATACAAATTTTAAAATGTTTGTTTTGAAAAACTCGTGAAAAGCTTTCATAGTCCCATAATGTGCAGCGAAATTCTTCTGTTAATGAGCTTTAAACACTATGAAATAATTTAAATTTTATTTTAAAACTATCAGCATCATTTTTATATGAATAAAAACTATTGATATTTAATGTTAGTTTTTTGGTTTAAAATAAATATACAATATAATAACAATAAAATGTGTTGCATACCATTCCACTACAGCTCAATTTATGAAATTATCATGTAGAGCATATAATCGCCAAACGTTTGTAAACACACGAAGTCGTGCGAATAGCTTAAATATTTATTATTTGATTAAGCGTTTGTGTGCATTGAACTATGCCATTCATTTCGGTGCTGATACATTTGATGGGAATTGATTGTTTGATTGTTAGTGATACCTATATTTAGCTGTACAATGAATACTTCAAATGTTAATGTTTTAAATTAAAGTTCACAATTTTCAATAAAATCTTATTTTGTGAGATATTTATTATATAATAAAAATATTCATGCATGGCATTTTACTTAATTTCTTAGTTTTGAAAATAGGATTTAAAACAATCATATTTTTTAGCGACAAAATAATTAAAATACTTAGCACTGAAATTAAATGCAAACAAATTTATTAATTATTCAAAAAATTATATTGCATAATTTCAATTTTGAATTCCCTCAACATTTGTAAAACTCTACACTCGGCCAGTTGTGAAGTTTTCAAGACGATTAGAAGTTTTCGATGCAAGTATAGTGTTCATTAAGCTTTATTGACTTTCTACTCCTGTCATCATTTTACGTGAAAATGCATAAAAATTACCATAGTATTGTAACACAATGTGCTTTTTACTAGCACAAAGCTTTGTCTGCAAGGCGCAGCTAAATTATGAAAAGTTATCAAATTGAAATAGTATTCTAATACAAAGGATATTGAAATAGTCTAATTACCTCCGTGCCTAACTAAAAGTTAAAGAACAGAATAGTTCATCATGCAATATAAGTTTTTAAGACCCAAAAAGCATTTGAATAGCACAGATTGATGCTGTAATAACCATAAGAAAATATGATTTACTATAAAAGAATAATATTTTACAATAATAATATTGAAAAACTGTATAAAGTGTGTTTCATGATGAAAGAAAACATTTTATGCGTATTTTTTTACATTCTAATTATTTTTGTATATTTTTAATCTATATTTCTTTCTTAATTTAAGGATGTTAGGCACTTTAAAATCCTGAATCAGCGTGGATGTATTACCACCCTGTAAGTACAATAAATGAGTTTTATGCCCATCTGAACGAAAATGGCCACTTTGTTCCCTGAAAAGCGAGACCAAAATTACACTTTTTGTACTCAAAAATGATTAGCGAGAAAAAAGTAATTTTTTTCCCGCAATTTCGGGAAAATAGCGACTTTACTAGAAATTAGTCCAAATTCCTTTATTTTATCAATTTCTACCGATAACCCTGATTTATTGTCTTTTAACAATATTGTCTTTAAACAGTCCATTAGTCCCGCTTTCCAAGTCAAAAAGTGGTCACAGTTTCCCGTATTTGCGGGAAAAAAGTGACTTCACTAGAAACAAGTCCAAATTTCTTTATTTCATTAAGTTCTACCAATAACCCTGATTTTCGATTGTCTTTTAACAGTCCATTAGTCTCGCTTTCCAAGTCAAAAAGTGGCCACAGTTGAGATGGGCATAAAGTACTATATGTAACTCGAGAAAAAGTCAATTTTTCCCTCGGGTGATACTGCCCTAGCTTCGCTTCGCTCGCTCGGGCAGTAAACTCAGCCGCGGTAAAAATATTCGACTTTTTGCCCTTGTTACATAACGTACTATTACAAGACCAGAATTAACCTCGATTGTACCTTCTTTAGGTAAAAGAAGTTCAAAATATATAACATACACATCTTTAAAATATATTGACCATAGCTTAATTGTTGTTAAAGTATACTATAAATGAATACATATAAATGTATTCAAAGATCAATAGTATCTTACCTCCTTAAACCAACTTGTCTCCTTTACAGCCAACCCTCCGTTCATCTTTAACACACACATAAATCCAAACACACACACGCACATCACCGCGCATGCTAGTCATTTCGGGTCGGCTACACTGCACTGCCATCACAGCAGCAGAATGTCGTGCATCGGCCCGTATTTACACACACACACACACACACACACACACACACACACACACACACACACGCACACACATGCTCATATCGGCACGCGAGCAAGGGGTGACGGATGCAGGCCTGCGCCCGAACGTGAATCAATTTGCTCCTCCTGCTCGAAAGCAAGAGAGAGGGAGAGAGAGAGAGATAGGGAGGGGCTATACTCCGAATTATGCACGGCGAAGATGGGAATCCGATGGGGCTGCCGGCCGCCTCTGCAGCCGTGGAATTTCCTCTGTGGCTTAGGAGAGTGCGCGCGGCGAGATGTGGATATACGGGAGGTGACCTACGGGGACCGGCTGCAGTGTGTATACACTTGGTGCGCGCGATTTAGTTAGGTAAAGGAGGGCTTGACTAGAGAGCGAGAGAGAGAGAGAGAGAGAGAGGCGCTAGTCAGTCAATTTGGATGGACTTTGATGCATGCACTGCGATCAAGAGTGGAGCTACTTGGGTTACTTTGGATAAGCGGGGGAGGAGGAAGGGCTTTGTTGGTGGGCTTGTGAGTTTTAGTGAAAGATGATTTTGAGTATCGAATGTTTACATTTGTGCAGAGAGCTTTGTGTCAAAATGGTTGACCAAATCAAATTAAAAAGATTAAAATGCGAAAATAAATATGATCGAAAAGTTTGTTTAGAATATATAGGATTTTGAGCGAGGACTCTAAAAATCTTAAGAGGAATACATTTTACATTAGAATGTGAATGTGATGTCATGAACCTAGGACAAGTTGACACTAAGGGTAATATCAAAGTCAAGTCATACTTGATGAGTAATAATTAACTCTGTTGAACAGCAGAAATCGATGAAGGGATATTTCACATTAGTGCATGTGCATGTGATGAAGTCCTTTTCAGATCGCTAGGTTAAAAGTGTAGGTGCCTTTGAAGAAATCAGGTTTGACCTTGCAGTGAGCCTGAAGATGGGGTTAAGTGTGCACAAAATCGGGCAATTCACCATCGCTGAGCATAATAGAAGCTTGTGTCGAAATTTCAGCTTGATTGTCAATTTATCAATAATGGATGAGGGCCTATAAGGGCTAAAATTGGCCCCCATCAAATCTTTAGTAAAACTCAAAAATTTGAAGAAAAAGCCTTTTGAGCTGGCTTTTGAGCTCACATTGCTGTTATGGATCGGTACGGTATTCTTTCTAAATATTTTTCTCATTACTAGAAAGGTTTTTCATAGTAGAATTAGCGAGTATGGGTGGAATCCTGTTTAAAAGCCTACAGAAATTAACCTCGCGCGATGCATTATTCTCCGAATATTTGAATCATATTGAGTGCTCTATCGCGGTTTTCCTGACTTTGTACCGGGCTTTTCTATAATTTTGGAGCTAGTTACAGTGACCTACATTGCTTTTAGTTCGAAATATTTTTTATTTTACGAATGGGGTGGTGGGGGCTGATTTCGTCTCTTGTAGGTCCTCATTCTTTAAATTATAAACATAATACTCTTTATAAATAAAATATTTATCGATAATTTTGAGGTTTTAAATTAAAGGTAGAATCGGTTTATATTGTGTGTGAGGTAAAAACTGCTTATGGCCCACTAACGAGATCTTGTAAGTAATCTCGAGAATGTTTCCTAATATTTGGTATTATTATCTTAATATATTCCATCCGCATGAGTACTCTCCCACTGTTATTGATAACGACAACCCGTATCGATGCTTTTCAGCTGAGAAGGAAGAGCTTATATCTTCAATTAAAAAATAAACAAACATTAATTGACTTACGAGAATTAGAACCTTTTTAGTTAGTAGTTGAAACCAGGAATATCATTACGTCCTCAACACAAGAATGTTATTTTTCTCTATTTTGCGATAATTTAATCCACAACGAATGTTTCCTACTTCTTTTAGGACTAATTTAATATTATGCTTATATCTTGGTCTATCCCATTAGCCAGATGTATTGCCAATTGTTAGCAATTTGACACACCCGTTTTGCTATCGATTTCCTTAAGTTTGACGTAAAACTGCGTCCGTATATGTTGGAAATTTTGTATCAAGTATTGAAGTAAATTATGAGGGCAAAGTGAAGGTAAAATTACAGCAACTATTTCTCATGATATGCAGGCGTATCGTAGGTATAAATTGCTATCATATTGTCGTCACATTTCTCGATTTTTATGTTACACAAATTTCGATCAATATGCTGTTATTAATTTCCTCCATATCTCTCTTGCACTGTCGCACATATGAGTAATTTTATTCGATATTATGTGATTAATATTGAAAATAAAATAATATAATATATTAATAATATTGAAAACAAGTTAAAAGCAAATTGATGTACAAAACTTGCAGCAACAGTTATACATCAAATGTAAGTAAATCTGCGTCCGTATAAGGCAGCAATTTGGTGGCAAGCATTTGCAGTCAATTTTATGGCACATTGACATCAATCCTTGATATTCGTCATTTCTTAAGCGCAAGTTGGAAGCAAATGGCTAATAAACATGACACAGCAATTATTGTCGTGATTTGGCCATGGCAAGCCTGGCTAATGGGGTATCTATAAAGGTCTACTTTTCTGTTGTTCTCACTAAGAGCCTATGGTTACTATTGTTTCTTTTCCCCTCTTTATAGTTACATGGCTCGCCTATCTAAACTTGCGCAGACTAATTACTCTTATATTGTATCTCATGATTAACTCATTTTCAATATTCCTCACTTTCATTCACAATTTTGCATTAACAAATAAAAAACTAAATCTATCTTTATTATACGGAAAACTTAGAACCACCGTCAGACAATAAATCATTACGACTCTTCAAACCAAAACAATATACACTTTTTCATCGACTCAACTTGCCCTTCAATTTATTATTTTCGGATACAAATTCAATCAACCTTTCCATCCTCACCCTCCGAATCAAATCGAGCCCAGGACCCAATGACGAAATCATCGTCCCCCTCACGAGTTAATACACCGGTGCGCGGTATTTTCATCACACTCGCGCCTAGTTATTCAAGTCTCGATTCCATTCAACTTCGACAATCCTAAGAAGGAGGGGGGAAAAGAAATCTCATTCCTTCCAAAGAGCCGGAGAATCCGAAAGACGTCGACGACGCCGACCACGTATGCTCCATGTCCGCCGGTTCGCGGCCCCATTGTGCTTCCGCAGCGAGGGAGAGTTTTCCTACTGTGATCAATCGGCATTCATGATGGAATCCAGGGACGACGACGACGGCGACGAAAAAGTCGTGCGCGACTCTGGGCGTGGAGGAGCAAACAAAAATACCTCCGTGGGATAACTGACTTATGTCGGGGAGAAATAAACAGCCAGGAGTGAAAAGAGAAGATTGATGCGATGGTATAAAAGAATGGGAAATAATCGAGCTTATAAATACGGAGAAAGGGAAAATAGTTGTTTATTTGTTCTCGTGATTTGGTGGGGATTTGGTATCTGTTTGTACTTCATGTTAACAAAATATTTGGGATTTTTAGGTACGAGTATGTATGTTAATTGTTATTAATTTAGTCATTTCAGTAGTGACTAGCATTTAGTTTTAATGATTTTAATCTTGTGGTTAACGTATACACAAAGTTGGACCTAGATAATCCGAGCATCGATAATTCGAAAATTCCGAAAACTCAAAATTCTCACTAATTCAAAATTCTCGATAATTCAAAGTCAAAGGCCGGATTTCCCAATTTTATATCTAGAACAATGTGAAATTGACTCGATAATTTGAAATTTTGAAATTTCTAAGCTTCGATAATTTTAATTATTTTGCTTACTTAGATATACAGCATTTTATGAACATAAGTGATGACAGATCTAATAGATATCAATATATGTTATCATAATTATTTCAGCAATGAAGGTGATTTATCAGTTTTTGTAAAATAATCTAACAACAAAATTATAACTTTACGTCTTGAAAAGCCTTGAAAAATACGGCTTGAAAATATATAAAGATGAAAAAGAAAATAATAGTAAAGAAGAAATTGAGATACTTAATTATCTCAGACACTGGCTGATAACATATGTAGAAGGGCGAGAAGATAATAAAGGTACTGTGTTTTTTCCAGTGTACAATCATTCACTTTATCACAGTAGATAAAACATAAAGCACAAACGAAAATAACAAGTTGTATCAAGAAAATAAATTGCGTGACATTGCAGTTATTATAAATAAATCATTACTGTATTCATTTACAAATTCATTACACTATTTTTAAATAACTCTTTAATCATTCAAAACACTCGCTAATTTAAACACTAGCGCCCAGACACCCGAATATCGAATTATCGAGGTCCGACTTTTTACTTCGTACAAAGACTTTTTAAAACCACATCCACACTCCACTTAAAAGCCCCGAGCACGTCAACAACGCTAACTACGCAAACTTCTCCTCCTCGCAATGAAACTTTCTCTAAGCGCCGTCAAGCACAAAATCCCGCAAAAAGACATTTTAAAAGCCCAAAATCCTCCGCACAAGAAACACCTACAGCTCAAGAAAGAGAAAAACACAGACAGCAGTAGCAGCAGCAGCAGCAGCGCGAGGTATATATGGAGGACCAGCATAATATCCAGAACTCGGCCGTGCCGGCCAAACTGACCCAGATATAACCCCGCGGATCCCACGGACTGTGCATGTCCATACATAAATCCACGCCCCTTCATCCTCCGGCTACTGCTGCTGCTGCTACTGCTGCGCCCTCGCTTTCTATCTCTCTGACTTCGTTGAGCCTTCGCGCGTCCGCCGCGACTGCTTTCGCTGAGTCGTGCTTTCTGGGGCTGATACGTAACCTGTGGCTAAAGCAACTGCTGACGTCTCGAGGTGGTTGTTCCGAGCAAAAAAGAAAGACACGAGGATGACGAGGATTTTCTGGGGAGGTGAGGGCGATGTGTACAGGGTTGGCTCCAGTGGAAGGGACGCGTTTCGAGCGTGAAAAGAGTTTTAGGGGAGGACATTGATGATATTTTTTATTGTTCTTTTCTGAGAGTTGGGGGCATTGGGGATATAGCTGTAAAAAAGGGGGTTTGTTTCAATTCGAACGAATGACAGAGTTATGAAAGTCTGGAAGATTGCAGCGCACCTATAACAGACATTGAATGCAACTTTGAGATAAATTAATTGCACATCAGTTAATTCACTTGAAATTTTATGAAGATCTTTATAAGATTGATAGAGATGTCTAAAATTGATAAATAACGTACAGTCAAATCAGCCATTAAAATTAAAACTTAAAGTTTTCTATTTTGAATGTAAAATTAACTTCATAATTTAATACATTGACTTGATACCTACATTCATTTCAATTAAAATTCGATACTGTGATCAAAAATGTATTTCAAAAGTCGTTCTTTTTATTTGCCTCTACATAAGTTATTACACAATTATTTATGCAAATCGAACATGAAGATCGAGGAGTATCTGGACAACCTCGTATAAATGCATTTTACATTTTTTAAATGAATTTGAACAATCTTTTTTTAAGAATTAATCTCATTTTAATTGCAAAATGGAGCTGTCAATACAGTATTAATAAACAAATATTACTGTTAAAATTATAATTCGACTTATATGAAAGGAATATTATATGTACTATATGTGACTTTGTAGCCTGAAAACCAATTTTCTCATATAGTTTTATTGAGCGACTCTGAAACGCATTCTCTAGTTTTATTGAGCGACTCTGAAATGCATTCTTTAGTTTTATTGAGCGACTCTCAAACGCATTCGCTAGAACAGAAAGAATGTAGAATCAAATGATAAACCAATTTTATCTAGCAGGAAGATATGAGCAGTCAAAAGAGAATAAATTTCTTTTATCTTATTTTTTTCTTTGTAAATGACATTTGAAGAACTATTTGCATTAAATCTAGATTTTCAATTCCACTAATGACTTTGAAAACAATAGAATCAGCAAGATGCATTTCTCATTGAAAAATACTTCATTTTTTAATCTACCCGAGCATAAGAAGAACTATGTAGACCAACCATAAGTGATGATTAGATGCATATTGCTTATTTTAGTAGGAGAGAGTGGGACACGGGTGGCACCTTAGCATTCTAGAACTCGTACACAGTAGAATTTGAGACTTATGATAATAAAAAGAAAATTATCGTATAGATATCCACACTAAGAATATAATGTATTAATTTCAAAATTAAATTTCTATTATTTATTTTGCAATAAATAAATTGATCGAGCGGTCTTAAATAGATTGGGCATACGTGGCATGGCCTCATTTTGAAGTTTAAAAGTAAAAACCGAGTTCATGGATGTAGTGGTTCTTCATATTGTTTTTTAGAATAATAAAAAATATTAACTTATTTACTTTGTTGAAAAAGCGAGTTTATTGATCTTAAATTACTTTTTTTTAATTATTTTGTTTAGGATTATTTATTAATAAAAATTGTTCGTAAGAAAGCCAATATACAAGCTAATTAAAAAAAAATTAAATATATTCGTGTAAACGTTGATATATTTGTTCAGTTAAAAACGCACGATAATTATCTCATGAAAAAGAATTTGAGTATGAAATAGAACGAATAAAGTCTGAAAGAAAAAGTCGACTTAGCAAAGTTCAATCCATCATCACTGTATACTGCATAAAAATAGATGCAAACATAAAAAAGTGCATAACGGGCTCTTCGCTCGTCTCACTGGTGAGCAAAAATATGAGAAAAAGTATGATAGAGAAAGAGAAAGAGAGAATGGGAGAAGAAGGAAAGTTGACGAAAATTATTTTCGACGTCATACTCTACTTCATTCTTTTAATTTTTCTTGTATCTCTCTCGTCCTATTATATATATTCTTTTTTCTCGCAATGTAGCATTTCTTTTTCTGCATGAATGGATTTCTTTGAAAAACATGTACGTATAGTCTATAGTACCTAACTCAAAAATGTAAACGTTTTTCTAAAGAGTATTTTTGAAATATTTCACAAAGAAATGGTTTGTTCATACTTTAAAATTTTACAAAAAGAGCTTGTATATAAATCTGTATATATGAAGTGAATCAAAATGTGCTGTGTCAGATTAGGATTTCTATTTATCAGATCTACTGTACTAGAAAACTGCTATTTGATGGCTATATATTTCTCTTTCGTGTGATTGTATTAAATATTGATTTTTATCAACATTTTCATTATAGAACACATTTAATTAGAATAAAATTTTAATTGTACGGCATTCAAATCAGAAGATGTACAGATAATCATTAATATTATCAATAATGGAGATTTATAACGCGTCGTATAATTCTACAAGAAATTTTTACACAAGTAAAAAAATTCACAGTAGAAAGATAATTCAAAAAGCAAAATATCCGTTGAAAAACTATTAGCAATGCAAAAGAATACGCTTGCAAACAGTTTAAAAATTTCAAGAGTCACAACCGCACTCATTATTCTTGGCTCGAGGCTCTTATCTCTTCGTCGAAACATTCTCAAAACGTTTATATCCTCTCCTCTTTTCTGGCAATTTCCACTCGCGCATAACTTATTCCCGTAGCAGCAGCAGCAGCAGCAGCAGCAGCAGCAGCAGCAGTAGTGGAAAATGAAGGACCTCGCATTCGGCTGGAAACGATCTTATACACCCTCGTTCTTCGTGGCACAATAAAGCGAGCAATAAAGAAGTTGCTATGTGCGCTCAGCCGATAAGCGCGAAAAACGACTCAGCCGCGCGGGTATGTGCGCGATTCTTCCAGTCGATTTCGAGGAATACGTATGTCTGAGTCTGGAGCTTCGTTATATGAGCAGTCTTGGAGGATAGGTCGCGGGATTTAATTGATGCGGCGAAGTCGAGCGGTAGACGAAATGAGAGAGACATAACGAGAAGAGGCGAAATTCGCGACGTACTTTTGGATAATGAGAAATTTTAAAACTTATAATGGGCAATGGAATGTCGAAGTCTCGCGCCTCTTGCGCTTTCGAAGGAACGAAGTATAATTGGTTAGAAGACGCTAAAATTAGGATTAAGTTTAAGTAACTTCCTTTCTCGGGCGTAACAGAATGTGAATACCAATCGTTAGAGTTAACTGTTAGTGAAATCTAGCTTAGTTAAGTGTTTTTCGTGAGAATTAATTCAATATTCGTATTTTCGTTTGCTCATATTCTGTTTCTCTTTAAAGGGTGAAATTTCATTGTATAATCAATCTATTCTGAATTAAGCAAATTTAACTTGTAACAAACAAGTAGTTTCTTGTATAAACTACATTTGGCAATGAAAGTTTAAAATTCAATTATAGTTAGTGTCAAGCATTGTCAAAATTACTCTTAAATAATAAATCCTTACTTAACTCTATAGTGCCCATTGTAACATATTTACTACGTTCACTTTCAGGCAAAACTTGTCAGCTTCACTTATCCACTAATTTTGGAAACGCCTGCAGGTGCACGTAATACATAAATATGCTACAATATACTGCATTAAAGAGTTAAAACTTTAATGTAACCATGATGACAAAATGATTCGGCAGTTTTAACAATAACATTTTTATATAAAGTAACGCAACACAATATGGAGTAGCTAAATTTTCATTTCTTCTTAAAAAAAATTAGTTCTTGTCATTGTGATCAAAAGTCACAATGAGCGGAAAACGAAGGACCTCGAGCGCAAGATAAAAAATTACCAGTTTTCGACAAAGGGTCAAAGTTCATAAACACGCATTTTTCAAACTAAGTTTTATAAATACCTAGGTTATGCAAGTCATTACCTGCGTGTGTGCGTGCGAACTAGAGTGAATTGATAGACTCACGTAGAAAGAAACAGTTTTAACCATCCATATCTCGAAAACTGGCCTCTTTTGGACCTTGTATCCATTGATTCGGAATACCAAGAACTAACTTTTTACTTTTAGTACAAAATTTTTAAGTAATTTTACATAAGTACCGTAGTTGAACGACTATACTTAAGTATCTTCTATTAGTATTTGAGTTTTTAGTCATAAGTACCTTAAGTACCTTTTACAAGTACTCAAATACTTGACCAAACTTTCTTTAAAAGTTAATAACTTTGACCTAAATTAATATTTTTATACGATACAAAATTGAAATAAAAGTTCCACTGGTCTATTTTTATCACGTTCATGTAATTTTTTTAACATAAAAACATGCAAAGATATCAACAGAAGTAGAAAGTCATTTTTTTCTAAAATAATGTAAAATTGAGATCAATTGATTGATATCTAGAGAATAAGGACCCATTGGAACAAACTAAGGTTGCTGCACTTAATGTAAATATGTCAGAAAGCACCTGAAAAGTTTCAGCAAATATCGGTTTCGAAACCTCTGACAGTCTCCTAGTCAAATATTTACTGTTATCCTTCAATCTACATCCCACCAATAATACAAAAAATAAATACAATGCAAAATTCTGATCTGACCCCCCAAATAAAAAACAAAACCATCTAACACAATTAACTCTCCTATGCAGCCGCAAACAACAAAGCGCAAGGCTAGAGAAGCCAAGCGCCAGCAGCCGTCGAAGGATAAACGAGCGACTCCTGTTAAAACACGCGATAATTATATGTACATATCCATTTGCTCGGAAGCGCTCTCACCCTCTCTCTCGCGGGAGCGTAAATTAGACGGCGTATAGCTCGCAAAACGGCTGATGCGAGCTCGGTCGCGCGCGCGGCTGGGTAAACGCCGCGTGCGTGCACAGCGCCCGCGCGTTCTATACTCCTAATTCGCGATATATATCGCGCTCCGTCGCCGGATAATTAAGGAGCTCGCGCGACGTTTTTGTGGCCCCAATGCACAGGGGAGCAACGCGTCGAGACTCGCGCGACTAATTGGCGATACGGTGGATTAGAGGGAGAAAGGAGGCTGCTTTTGCTTGCCATCGCATTTAGCGGGTTGAAAATCTTTTGAGAAGTGCTAGCGTGGTTGGGCTTTGAGATTTTTTGGGGAGGGGGCTGGGGGGTTTTGAAAGGAATGGTAAGTCTATTTAAAGATGTTTATTGTAGGTGTTTTTAGGTATATGAAGCATTCATTTTATTTTGCGTGAACATGGTGGTGATGCAGTAGTTCAATTACAGGTAAGTTTTGGTAATGGTCCTCCGCAGCAAAAAAAATTCTTTCAAGCAAGATAAAACATTTTTCATTTTAAAGAGAATCTAATGGACTCTACGAGCTGTAAACCCATATCCAACTCAAACGGACTTTTGTCATTCCGGATAGGATAGGTGACTATATTATAATAGTTTTTTACCCTCCGAAAGAGAATTAATGCGAAAATAACATCCAAAAGAGAGGAGAGTTTCAGCAAAAAAGTATATTTTGAATGTAAATAAAAGTTTAGAATAAAGGTTTCTTTTCAGAAATAATGATAAAATTATATAATAGCGTTTCGGCTTCAGCACTTTACCAGTGAGCCATCATCAATGCAATGCTGGTAAGTACTATTACAGACGCTAAATGATACTCCAGAGTCGGTCATATATATGGAATAGAAATTATAAATTTGTATATGGATACACAAAAACTTACATCCATCTGGTGATAAAACACGGAATATATTTATTTCTTTTCATAATAAAACATTTTAACTTTCTCTTAATCTTAATGACATTAATAATTTTGTATAACTAGAAATTTTAAAAAGAATTTTTGTTATTTTCAAAAAGAAACTTACAACTGTACAACAAAAAATGTTGTTAACTAATCGTAAAATCCGTGCATATTTTCATAGATAATCTAATGTAAGAGGTATGCATAGTCAAAATTTCAAATAAATCGAATAAAAATCGTTTAAGTTATGCTGTTAGTTGATACTAAAATCGGGATTTTAAGAAAATCATATTCAAAGATTTGTGAAACACTATTTTACATGACTTTAAATACACGAAACTTATTACTATTTAGAAATATCGATTATACTATACGCAATCGATGGCCATATTTTTAAAACTTAATATTTAGCTATTGTTTTTATTATTTTATAAGATATGCCTAAGAATTCTGTGTCAAGTATAAGCGTTCATTTTTATTTATTTCTTTTGTTTTTTATTTTCGAAAGTTCAGCTCTTTCAAATTTTAACTATATATGTATAATGTTCTTATAAAAATACAATAAAAATTGAAGATGAATCCTAAGAAATTCAAATTTCTCTTTAACCTACTTTAGTTCCATAGGGTGAAATTGTATTGACGGTACATTTATTTTAATTAAAATTTATATCTAGCGTGGGATTGAGAAGGTAAAATGAGACTTTCTTTGAAGGATCGACGGAATTGGATTTTAATGCAATTTTGATGGTAATTGTTCTTCGCTTTTACACGCGGCGAATAAACGACGCGAAATTTATAAGCAATTTACATTCGCTTTTTTCGGGTCGTATAGTTCAGCAATTCTAGATGCACTTTTACGTCATTGCGGTAGTTTTTAAACAGATGTATCTCTTTAAATGCTTAAAATTACATGAGGTAAGAGAAATTTACTAGCCCATGAAACTAAATTAACACACAATTTTGTAATTAATTATTTGTGGATTTTTCTTTTTATACATTTTTTCATCACTTACAACATTTAAAACGAAAATAAGAATTTTGTTTGTTATATAGAAACACCAGCGATTTGAGAATATTCTTGATATGCGAAGTTGAATCTCTCATTCAGCAGTTTTTAGTATAACCTCTACCTATATATGCCCGAAAGCTTCATATTCATGTGTGAAAGTATATTTCGCACGCTCTGAATATTCAGTTACTGCCGGGGAGAGTGCCAATCTTTCGTTTGATTACATGTATGAATTCCAGTTTATATCAAGAGAAGAGGCTACCCCAATTTCGCGTTATTAATAAATAAAAATAGTTGTATGCTTTCGAGCTTGTTCTTAAACTTGGTTTATAATAAATATAGAATGTCTATTTTCTGAACCAATAAGATCGTAAAAGAAATTTCAACATGTTTTAAATTATCTATAATTTATTTAATTGAAAAATGTAAAATATTTTTTAATATTCCATAATTTATAATATTTAATTAAAATTTGAAATTTTTCAAACTTATTGTATTAATGAACTGATATTAGTACTAACCTTGAAAAATATAAATAATATAACTTTTTAGAATTTGCGTGATTTCGCTAGTTTTTCATTAAAACTCTACCGTATTTTTGAGGTAAAGAGCATGTAAATGGACGGTTCCGCTGCCAAGCAAGTATATAACATCAAAACCAGCGGACCTCCCTCCATACTTTTTAAGTGCCAGGAGTTTGGCGGCAGCATATTTCGCCGTCTATGTGTATAATAACTAGGAAAGCAAACTTGTGGTTTATACGAAATTTCACCGCAAAAGAATGCGGTTAATTAAAATTGTTGAAACTTTTTCAGCAAACTCGAGCATGCGCTTCATTTCTGTTTTGAGTTGCCGTAAAGCTCGACAAGCAACTGGAACTTCTTTGCAAGCTCTGGAAACTTGTGGTATCCGCACATAATAGTCAGCATACGAATTCCGAGAGCCTAGTTTGAAGTATACTTAGTTTATGATTAAAAATTCTAAGAACAAATAAAATATTTTAATTTTACAGAATCTGAAACTATTGCAAATATCAATCAAATTCACGTACCGAAAATTCATATTTATTTGATTATAAGTGAAAGATTGTTTTTATTGTGATTAAAAGTTAAAAAAATGTATAACCTTATTTTTTCTATTTATATTTTTAAAAGAGCATTGCATGAATGAAACATATTTTTACCTATTTAAAGCACTACAAAAATAAAATTTCTGATTAGGTCACTGAAATACGATTACTTTGAAATTTTCTTTTATAACTGTATAGCGGTATAGAGCATCATATAGCGTCAATATTATAAAAATTATTTGAAATTTCAATGGAAATCTTGATCAATTGTCCACAACATATGATTTTGTTTATTACCATTGGTGAGTGAAATACTGCGATGAACATCAAGATCAAATGTATGCTATTATAAAAGTTACAGATAGAATGTAAATTAGTGTAAAGAAAGCGTGGAAGCCGTGAAAAGGAGAAGACGCATAAAGAGAGAAAGATAGAGCGAGTAGCTATATAGTGCGGGCGCGCGCATCGGCCAAACTCATGGTGCGAAACCGTTCTGACAGTTTCGTGGCCTTCTAGCCCCCAGCTGGGGATGGCTATGTCATCCTGAGGCTGCGTTGACCCCGAAGGGAGTTCACCTCCACGGTTCCGAGGGTCCCACGTGCACGGGAAAGCCGAAAGGCGGACCGTGGCACGTTCTCGGCTGAGGAGCAAAGCCATGCGACGGCGACCTTTGCATATAGTATAGAGCAGAGTACATTCAAATACGCGTGCGATAATTCCTCTTCTCTCTTCGCGCCTTCTCTGATGTCATCAGCGGCAACTTAGGCGGCTAATAAGCGTAAGTGGGGGGCAGCAGCCGATACGACCGGCCGAAGCCGATGAAGAGCCAGATGCACTCTGACCCTCGTACGGTACAGTAGTTGCGCTTACCTTCTACTATACCTTTGTTTCGCCACTCCTATATTACATACAAACTTAAGATCAATTAAAGTAACAATTATTTATTCCCACTTTGTTTTACTTTTTCCTGAACAATAATCATTTCAGTTTTCATGGTCATTTTTTTCTGTAAATAATTTATTACTCTAGAAAAGTGACGATGTTTTACGCCTGAAACGTCGGCTTGTTTAATTAACAAAGAACAATAGCTCGTGGCTGTCAAAAGAGCCTTTTCATTACCATATTAATGACTTACGAGTAATAGATTCATTCCATGTAATATAAAAAGGATTCTATGTTATTATGCTCAAATAGTCAAAAAGCTTTCTTGACATTTAATACTAAATAAAATATTTGCGGCAGATCCGATACAACCGAATATTAATTTAAATGTTGCAGTATCTTTAAATGGTGCATATCTGCTAATATTTAACAGACTCACATTATTGTTTTGTTAAAATTACAAAATTACATGCGATATAAAACGGCAAAGATTCTTCTTTTATAATAGAATAAATATACAAAACTGCAACGGATTTCATTATGATAAATTTTTTTTTAATGAGTAGACATTTACCATTCACTACTGATATAATGATAATGGAAAAGGATACTGAAGATCGGCCAGGATCGTAGACAATCCGAAAACAGTCATTTATAAAACTCAAATTATAATCTATTATCAAAATCAGTGGCTTGATAAAACTGAAAGATTTTTAATTTATCGAAAAATAAAACGAACTAACAATTATTTAGAAAGTTACCTCCATATCATCAATGCTTGCATACGCAAGAATCTACCACTCAAAACTTCTTTGCAAAATTAGTATATATATATATCTAATGTCGTGGCTTTAGATGGTATTGAGGAAGAAAACCGTTCAATGAAGAAAAACTTACAACTCGAACGTGAGCAAAATATTAAAGACATGGGATCATTTAGACAATATTACCGATTTAACGTCTATCAATGACGTTTTAGAAAATTCATCGCATATTCCTGAACAAGATTTCTCTGAATCTTCTCTGAATTAGAAAATAGTAATTATTCCTTTTACTTATACTTTATTACTCAGTGTTCTATATATTTTAAGCATTGGCACTTCAAGTCGAATTAATCATAAGTAATAAGAAAAAGTGTTTTTTTGCACTCTTCTCGAATTAGAAAATCATTTCAGCGAGGCTTTAATAAAAAAAATCTTTAGTAAATACAAATTCCTCTCATCATCGAAACATTATTCAAATGTATACGAACGTGCAAAAACCGCGCGAAAGCCGCATAATACCATCCCCTCGCGAATAATCCGGCCTAAAATCGGAGCTTGTATCCTTGAGAAGGCATTCCATTAGCACAAAATCAAAGAATCAATCTGAGCACCTGGCACGAGGGACGAGCGAGCGGTAGTGGCACGTCGCCCTCGGCCAAAGCGAAAGGACGCCAGGGCGCCGCCTCCCTTTTGTCCTCGGGGGCCGTCCGCTTGACGAAGCAGCCCGTCAACGTCAAGAGCCATTTGAATTTGGCGGATTTGAATGCACGGCCACGGGACGATTACCGGGTTCTCCATACCTCGCTCGCTCGTGCCGACTGTATAAGACCCGCAAGGGCGCAATTTCCATTACGACCGGTCTCATATATACCTGCACGTGAAGAGGGGTAGGCAGATACATGGATAGATATATTTATTTTCGTTTGCAGAAACAAATACATAGTATTATATCACATAGTTAGAAAATATAACATTTAGTTCGTCTTACAATTAAGTAAATTAGATCAAATTCGTCAGGGGCTTTAAAAATCAAAATTACACATAGTCACCATATCTATTACGTTGAGATTTATAAATTAATCTAAATTTTACATAGATATTTTTACAAAACAAATAAAATAATGTAAGACACCACAGGAATTTCGCCATTATTACAAAATCTTTTAGAATATATCACGTCGGTTTTTAAAATATTTACAATATTAACATATACAGAGTCACACTCACTGCCCGCACAACCTTGACCAAGATCTCAACACCTTTGCCAAAGTTTTCTAGGATCTATAAGTAAGTCTGTAAGTCATCAGCATAGAGCAAGTGTCTAACGTGTCTCGGGGCTTTTTCTTTCAGATGTTTATTTAAGTCAACAAATAGCTCTTTGGTGTCATTTATGTAAAGACAGAACAGCAAGGGTCCTAATACCGAACCCTAATATATGTGATTTTATCCAGACGAAAGCGTGTCTGGAGAACCCCAGAGTTCGTGGCTTTGCTAGAAGCTTGACTGATGAGATTCTATCAAAAGCCTTGCTATAGTTGAACAGTAACAGTAGTAGTAGTAATAGGGTAACGAGTCTTTTGTCAATCCCTGTTCGTATGCCTTCAGTTAGACTTAGCAGAGCAGTTTGCATCCAGCTATTCTGCTTGTACCCGGACTGTATATGATCAAGTTGTTTTGTCTTTTTCATGTGTTCTACTATCTGATCATGTATAAAGTTTTCTAGAACCTTTGAAAGAAAGCACAGTAGTGCAATCGGTCGAAAGGAGCATGAGCAATAAATTTATCGTAAGCTACATCGACTTCAAATTAGCATCTGGTCATTGGTAGTAAATTATGATTATATTGTCCTCTTAATTTCCACTAGCAAGAACCGCTCGCTCGCGTCTTGGAAACAATGAAAATGTATTACCGTAATCTTTTAACAATATTTTATTATACAATCTTTCTTTTTTTAATTTTTCTGATAAATTTGGATTGACGGAAAATAATACGCAGCCTCCCATATATCTGGACCAGACCCGAGATGATTATGTCGCACACATGCACGTACACCCACTATAAGAAATTATCGACTGTAGTAAAAAATATCGGTAATAGTGAAAAATCATGCACAGCCTTCCAGACATCTGGACCACATCCGAGATAATCATCTCGCTCACGTGCACGTACCCCCACTGTAAAATTATCGATAGTAGTAAAAAGTATCGATAATAGTGAAAAATCATATGCAACATCCAGGACATCTGAACCACACCTAGAGATGTAAAATGACCGTCATTTTAATAAATGTCATAAGACACAAAATATGACCATTTGAAGACCGTCTTGTGTGTCACAACGTCCACACCCGAGAGGATCATCTCGCACACGTGCAAGTACACCAACCATAAGAAATTATCAATAGTAATAATAAATATCGATAATATTGAAAAATCATACGCAGCCTCCGGGACATATAGACCACACCCGACATGATTATCGATAGTAGTAAAAAGTATCAATAATAGTGAAAAATCATATGCAGCATCTGGGATATCGGGATCACACCCAAGATGATCATCTCACATACGTGCACGTACACCCACCATAAGAAATTATCGAAAGTAGTAAAAAATATCGATAATAGTGAGAAATCATACGCAGCCTTTGGAATATTTGAACCACACCCAAGATGATCGTCTCCCACATGTGCACGTACACCCACTGAAATAAATTATCGATAATTGAAAAATATCGATAACAGAGCGAATTGATTCGCAGCATCAATGTAAATCAATCAATGACATCTGGACCATGTCTGAGATAATCATGAAAAATCATGTGCAGCATCTAGGACATCCGAACCACACTCAAGGAGATGATCATGTCGCAGACGTGCACGTATAGTCACTGAGAAGAATTATCGATAGTTGACAAAATATCGATAACAGTGCGAATTGATTCGCAGCATCCAGGACATCTGGACTATGTCTGAGATTATCATGGAAAATCATGCATAGCATCTGAGACATTCAGACCATATGTACGATGATCATATCGTACACGTGCACGCACATCCACTGAAAAGAATTATCGATAATTGAAAAAATGTCGATAACAATGCGAATTGATTCACAGTATCCGGGACATCTGGACCATGCGTGAGATGATCATCTTGCATACGTGTACATACTCGGTTTTAAAAAATAGCTATCATTTTAAAAATCATTTGCAGCACCTAATATATCTGAGTCACGCCTTGTATGATGCAGAGAGCCTCGAAAGTATCCGTACGTACGTATGGACACACGTTAGAGGATCCTCCACTAATATTATGGTGTGTAGATAGTAGATAAATGCAGATGAAACATTTTAAGAGAGGGAGGATGGAAGATGAATGTATAAAGAAAGGCCGGAAAGTGTTAACATTTTTTTTCAGAAATTATAACTTAAAAAAATAATCTTAACAAAACGTTTGTACAGCGGTGGTATTCTGTTAATATAGTGTATGTAGATTTATTTTGTTTTAATTATGTCCAGGAAAACCTAACCATGTGTGTATCAGCTATAAACCTATTGTAAAAAATGATTGTAATTGGAATTATATTTTAAAGAAAAATAAAATTAAGATTAAAAAAATTTTGCATAAACCTAATATCAAAATCAATATTACTTTCATCGGTTGTATTGACTTATATGTGAGGTTATCAAAAAATGTTTTTTTACAGATTGCTATTATATCATAAGTGTACCAAACGCAAAAAAAAACAATTCCAACGTTCTAAACAGCTACTGATTTAAGAAATATATATTTTTTGATAATCTGCCGTATAAGCTAATGTATTTTTCGGGCCTATAATTTAGAAATCCGCCACGTAATCATGTAAAATACGCGGGGCACCAAAGTTCTGCACATAGCCACTATGTGCGATGAAGTGCATCATAAATAACATTAGTTTCTAATAGCCTTTTACATGATGTAATTAATCTTGGCAAAGCCACTGTCATTTTCAAACAAAGAGACTTTTTCTCTCCTATATAACCATATACTGTCAGGCGTTCAACAATCTCAACAACTAAAATAAAGTCTTAAATATTTTTTTTGTAACGCAAGCACGATTTTCGCGTTTTTCTGTACCTATTAAGCAGGCCTAAAGGACCATTTTTCAGACCGACGGACGAAAAAGTAAATAAGCAGGCGCAAAAGTAAATAAGCGGGTGCAAAAGTAAATAATCGGGCGCAAAAGTAATAAGCGGGCGCTAAAATTTTTCGGAAAATTGCTATTATATATATATATATATATATATATATATATATATATATATATATATATTTAGCCCCGCTTAACATGCCAGAAAAACGCAAAAATCAATACATGCGTTACAAAGTATGGTGTGCACCAAGGGCAAAGTGGGCTTTGCGCCTAAGGTACACAATATACTATTAAGTTTGATTTTATATAATTTTTCACTGCATTATTCAGAGCTGTCTAAAAAAATAATAAGTATGTTGACATTTTAAATCAAATATACATTTTAAATACTTCAATTTTTTAATCCATATACCTTCAATGGTCTACAATGAGAATCAGTAAACTTTGAAGGAGTATAAACGAAGAAATACGGACTAAAACCATGCACGTGACAAGAACAGAATTTCCCAGCTCTGTCACAGCATACATTCTCATTACTGGAACTTGTCCCACACTGTTTCCTGGCATACCCGATAATGGCTTATCTGAATCGAACGCAAAATCAGAATGATTTTTATTGTAAAACATTACTTGCAGTCGATGTACAGGAATAAACTGCTTCGAACCTATGTAATAATCAATGTCAATTTGTTGAAAGACTAGGCAATCCAATGGGTCCAGGGGAAGTAACGGTGGCCTGCTCCATTTGACAGTCGCGTTCTCTTATTCAGGACCCTATAACAAGAATTTACAAGGATTTTAATTATTGTAATTACTTTATTCTTCAATTTTGTAGATACTTCTCCAACACTTCTATTTCTTCGCAGTTAAAATTATTTTCAAATTCCTCTTCCATTGCCGCGAGTGCAGACTCAAACATTGACGGTTCATCATCATTGTTGCTAAAATAAATAGATTAAAAATATTTGAACAAATTTATCTATATACCTACTTATATACATCAAATTAATAATTAGAATGTTTGTAGAAATATTAAAATATTAAATACCGTCTCTTTTTCAATATGTTGCTATAATTATGAATCTGAACTAATATTTTTAGATCTTTATAATGACAATATATCAATATAAATGTATTCATTAAATAAGCTTACTTTCCATTCATCCGATGTCGTTTACGATCACTGTAAATGACACAGTTAATAATAAATTCAAAAAAACTCTCTATGAGTAAGCAAAATTAATTGATAAATTTATCAGTTTAAACTTGATTAATGAACACTAAGCATTAGCCGAATAAAAAACTTCTATAACTTACAAAATCCCAGTTATTAAAATGTTACAGTCCACCTTCAGTCTAATATCTTCAATCTAGAATTATCCAAAATATTAATCAAGCAACAGATCTGACAAACCCTCGCAAATGCAGTCCGACTCTGAATATTACTATTTTTCGCCTCGCAGAAGGCGCGCAGCTACAAACACACAAAAAGCCTAAAAGAGTCGCGCAAATGCAGATAGATGATGCAGAGAGATATTGAAAGTGGCGTATAGACGGGAGTGCAAAGGAAGTGAGAGAATGCAAGAGAGAGAGGGAGAGATAGAGAGAGAGAGAGAGAGAGAGGAAGAGAGAGAGAGAGAGAGAGAGAGAGAGAGCGAAAGGAAGGAAGCGAGGGATTAGCTCTTTGCTGCGGTACGATTTAATCTCTGCTAGCCACGGGCTTCTCAAAACCATGCCTTCTGCCCCCCCCCCCCGTCGACTGCTGCCTGCGTGCCTGCTGCGATACACTGCACCCCCGACAAAACTTTGACTTCTCTCTCTCTCTCTCTCTCTCTCTCTCTCTCTCTCTGCATCCCTCACTTGCTCTTTTTTTTCCTCTCGACTCTTGGCACGTCTGCCAAGGAATGTAAATCGCATCGCCCTTCGACCTCGGGAATGCAATAATTCCTGGAGCAGCCAAATTCTCCTCTTCCTCTCTCTCTCTCTTTTTAAGCCCACGTGCGCGACTTATTTTTGCCGTTTTCAGGGAAAAAGAGCGTATGGTAGGCGTGACAATGTGGACGTATTGCTGTGTATTGGGTATGATCGTGAAAGAGATGTTTGTTACGTGCCAAAAAAGTATTTTTATACGGGAAGTACAGCGTCATCGATTTTCCGCTTTTCGAAGCGAAAGTTTTACAGGCAAAGATGTTTGTTGAAATTCAGTGTACTCCTGGGGTATTGTAAGAAGCTAATCAATGAAGAAAAACTTTTATTATTCAAGACCAATATTACTTTAAAATCGAAAGCAAAAAGTTGTATGTAAAATATATAATTCATTTACATTGAAAGGTAGGTGAATAGTTACGCAAGATATATGTTGTACTTTACGAAAACTGCAGATTATCAAAAATATATACAATTTCACAGCCTTTTCTTACAGATTATTAAAGCCTACTGTTTTTGTAAAATTACATTATATACAAATTCTTTTTACGCATTATTTACGTTATTCTTTTCTCTTGTGACAATTATTGAGATCATATATTTAATATTGATAGATAAAATAATTGTTTCAAGGAAAATAAAACAAGCCTCTCTTTATAGACTGGGGTAAAAAAAGCTTTCTTTTAATTTCATAGTCAAAATGTAGTATGATCATTTATTCTAACAAGTATGTCTTTAATAACAATACATTTTTAACAACGAAATACGATACAGTAGTTTATAAAAGAAATCAGATGGTTTTATAATTGTTACGAAATATTGATACAAAATCTCTTTCAACAAAATGTTTCAAAAACTTAAATATCTTCTGAGCAATGCTAAGCATAAATTTAAATAATTATAGAAAAAAAAATCGAAAAAAGCTCACTTCACCTCCAGGCTCCCTAAATTCCGCTCTCTTCCCACTCATTCATCCCAAACACCATTGCAACTTCACAAACTTAAATTCGCCGACTACGTATCCCTAAACCTGACAATAAATCTCCCTTCCTCGAAACTTCCCCCCCCCCCCCCCCTCTCTCTCTGTACTTAGCAAAACGAATCTCATGAGTTTCGAGGACGCATCAGCAACAAAGAAACGAACTCCTCCCCAAAAAAGCGCGAGAGGGCGAGGCACGCGAAGCGCAAGCACACTGCACGTGGGCTCCAGGAAAAAGTTCGTGCTCTTCACGTACGTGCATGCGCCGCGAAAGAGGTCTTGCCTGGTAATTTCGGCGAATGAATCCGTCCCCGAAAAAAACCAGCGGATATACCGGCCAGCCGTCCGCCCGGGCTTAATGAAAAATGAGTTGAAAAGTTTGCAGAGCCCTTTGCCTCCGGGACGGACGCGAGCTGCTGCAACCATCGTCCCAAGTTTACCCTAGCGGCTCGATCAAGGCACTATACACAAATTGCAGCTGCCCATGCATCGCGGCTGGATGGCTGTGTATGTGCATGTAAAACAGGGGAATGAGGGAGAATCGTCGGGTTTTTATGTCTAGGATGCATTAATTCTGTTGAATTTGCGAGGATTAAATTAGTGCGTCACAATTTTGATCAGTGATCCATTTCCGATCCTACAATGGGATCTTAGTCATTTTTGGTCGTATAGAACCTGAGAGAACTGAAAAAATTTCGGTTTAAAATTACAGGGACTGTGTGTCATCAACTCGAAAGTTTACAACTCCTATTATGGAATTACAATCATTTAGATTACTGGATCCCAAAAGAAAGATTTGTACAGAAAATCGAGATTTTGACATGCCACGGAACTGACAGTATAGATCTATATTAAGAATTTATTTTAAGAATATTGCACTTAAACATATAAAACATTTTCACATTTTTAGGTGGATATGATATACGAGTAATAACACCATGATAATTTTCCACGTATAAGTATCTCAGAAGTTTGGACGTAAAATACGTCAGTACCTATTGGCGGAATCATCCATATGTATAGTGTATAGGCACAACGGAAGAGGATTTGCAATGGGGCCGAGGGAGCGCACAAAGGACGTTAATAAAGCAACTGCTTTTCTTCAGGTGCAAACGCTCGGACTTGTGCAAAAACAATGCGTTGTTATGCGATTGACGATTCAGTAGGATTCGCGCATGAATAAGAGTAATTAGTGGCTCGTGGATAATTTCGCTCTTTGACGTGCGTTCCATTAACTGCAACGTGCTCCTAATTTTTGCGAATTGTTGAGCTGCCTGTATACCAAATTATTTGATTTCTCTTGTAGAAGCGTCGGAATTTTCGACCGTGCGCAAATATGCCACTTTAAAGTCATAAATTTGCGTCGTAATAAAGCGTTAATTTGCGAATTAATTGATGCTTGCGTTCATTTTTATTCGATACTTTTAAATGCATTGCTGAGCCTGTGAATTCTAGAGATAATCATGATAAATCGCTTAGTTTCTTTAGAAACTTGCACCTGGAAACGGTTATTAGTTTTAAATTAATAGACTCTATTGGTCTCTACGGTGATAAAATATCTTTATTAAATTTACTGTATGCCTTTTCTTAAGATATTTCAGCTTTGTAAAAAAAATTGAGGATCACGAAAAAAGTTTTAAAAAATATTTAAAGAAACAAAAATATATACTTAGACAAAGAGATGTATCTATTCGAAAAAGCGTATAATTTTTCTAACACACTATTATAAATACTATTATAAAAATAGAACATAATAAGATAGTTTGTTTAACTTAAACTATGTTTTTTGGAAGATACTGATAACATTAGACCAAAATAGATTCCTAATTCTGGTACAAGAAACATTTAAGACCCAATTTTAGACTTCAACTTACGTCCCATTGTTGATACCAGTTTTTTTTTAAACCGATATTAATATATAAAACTACTAATATATCATGATTGTAAATAGTTTTCTAATACTAACATCTAAAAATTGAAATAAAAAAGGTAGACGAAAATGGATTTGAGATAAAACATCTGAATCATATCAATTGTTAGTAATACGAAGAGCAGTTCAATTTTATATGTACACCGATATGCCAAGTGAATAAAGTGATATAAAGAGAAATTACAAATATCATACGGTGTCTACATCGCGATAAAATAGGCGTATTGTATTGGTGAAAGCCACTTAACACTCAGCTAAAAACATAATAAAATATGTTTTTATTATGTTTTTAGCAGTTTAGTAATGTACCATTAAAATGTACAATATGCCGAATAAAAAATTAATGATCTTTCTGTTTAGTTTATTTATATAAATGTTGTAAATTATAGCTGTTTATTATATATGAATGTTTTTCTTATCTCAAAATAACATCCAGAAATGCTTTTTTAAATCATGGAATAAATATATTTTACGCTGAAGAGTAATTTTTGTCATTTTTCTGTGAATGTGAACTTCATTTTATTTATGCAGCAGAAGAAAAAACATATATAAGGTTTATACTGGAGTCTATATTTCCTTACTATGCAGTTATTTGATGATACCTATATGGATCAGTTTAGTTTCCATCAAGACTTGATATTTACCAACTGCTGAAAGTTGTCATCGAACGCATAGGACTTCATGAAATAACTCATCCCAGTTACTTCACCCAACGCAAATCCCTAAATCATCACACTCTAATCAAACCCTCATACCAATAACTCATCACATCTTTCCTCCACACCCGTTCGAATTTCCCTAATTAAATGCAACCACAAAAGATCATGCATCAAACAAATTTATGCCGCGGTTACGCGCGCTCGCCCACAAATCTCTCTCTCTCTCTCTCTCTCTCTCTCTCTCTCTCTCTCTCTCTCTCTCTCTCTCTCTCTCTCTCTCTCTCCCCCCCTATTTATTATCCGCAAATGTTTATTAGGCGCAAACTTTGTCCCGCGCGAATGCACACATACACACACACACACTCAAGCCACGAGTAAAAGCGCGGAAGCCCACACTGCGGCAGCATCAATCAAGGTACCCGCGGGTGTAACAATTTCTGACGCAATATCTCCAGGACGCCGGTGCTGTGCGCTACTGCTTGGCCTCCTTAAAACAATACCCGCATCATCCGGAGGCGCAGAGCGCGTATGTATCATCCAGCCGCCCGCGGCCTGTTGGCGCTGGCTGGGTGTATGTAGGGTGTATCGAGCGCTTGTGCGGATGCGCGAGGAAAATTCTGGCGAGGATGAGAAGTGGTGATGGATCAGTTTAGCTCGGCTGTTCGGGCTTAGACGCGAGATATCTGATACTTTGCCGGGAACACGAACCCCCCCCGTATTTTTGGACGACTTCCTTGATCGCTTTGAGTGAGGTGGTATGCGGGTCGGAGGTATATCTTTTGTGATAGATTGTTTTTTATTTCTCTAGAATGATAATAATGGGAATAATTGGGAGTAGGATACGTGTATTACATTTTCTTGATTTACTAATACCTTACAATCACCAAGATTAAAATTGGATTCTTCAGTATCTTAAAATCCGATACTTCAATATCTCAAAATCGGATACTTCATTATATAGGATAGAAAAAAAAGAAAATTATCGAGGTTTCGACAATAAATATAACTAATGTCAAAATTAATGTATGGAAATCCGTCGAAGTCCACTTAAATACAAAAATATTTGGCTTAGATTTATTCTAGTAATAATTGTAGAAGTAATAAATATATTATACATTGTATGTAGTACATCTTGAAAAATCATATTTATTTATGAAGTAGTTAAAGCGTTTTTCTTAAAATGAAAAACTATTAACTGAATTAATCTTAATCGCACCTAATTTAATACTTTTAAATTTAAATATTTATACTTTTCAATATCTACCTATTAGGTAGTATTATATTGTATTGTATTGTACTGTATGCCTGTATTTTTTATAACAAACTTTACGTGTGCAATTAATTTGCATCTATTTACATCATGTTTCTTCTTCTTCTTTCTTCAGTCTTAATACTTTATATTAATATAATATACTATTTAATTATTGCTTTGGTCAATCATATCATAGATAGCTCGTCACAAGTGCGTGTCGCATAAACGCAATATTTTCAACTATAAATACAAGCACAGGATCACACACTCATTTACACTCCCACTCATACTAATAAATACATGTACACTGTTAAAATGAAATCTAATTTATATACATGTACCCACTGACAACAATCTCAACAACAACATTCAATTTTTTAACAAACTCCACTACAACTTTTGTTTACTATTTGAAAGCTTGTTTAAAAATACTAATTTTAATTAAGTGTTAATTCTGCCGTGCAAATGAAGAAAATGGGTATCTGCATTACACAGAAAGATTCGAACCATATAAAAAGTTTTGCATAAAAATGATTTGAAACATTATTTTTCTTTTACAAAAATTGCTAGATACAGTTCGTATTTTTAGGAAAAGGATAAATATTTTTTCAATAAAAATCTTGCGCTAATAAATTCAAATATAAATTAATTTTATCAAGTGTCTGAGATTCACTTCAAATGCAGATACCCACTTTCTTCATTTGCATGGCAGTAATCAAGTTTTTAATTAAAAGCTCTTTGCTTGGAAATAACGTGTACTGTAATATTCTGAATATTTACAAAAATAAACTGTTATAAACTGCAATTTATATAATAAAAGCTTCAAAGGAGCTTAAAAATTAAAAAATTAATATTTTTGTGTTGCATATTTATATAAGTCACTTCTTAACTTTTAATATAATATAATTTATTATGCCTAATCATACTGCGAAAAATAATTTTTCTATGCCAATATTCATTTTCTCGATATAAAACTAACATCCCAGCAGTCATCCTCCATCCATTCTTCGTGTCTCAGCCCCATCTCTAAATACGCTAATCCACCCACGAGAATCATCAAATGAGCCTCACCACCTACACTCCAAAAATCAAAAGCAATTAGCTAAACCCAGCCCTCCCGAAAAGAATCCGTCCGCGACTGGTAGAGCGCTTGAAGAAAGACAAGCGCCTTTTCGAAACTAACTTCCTCCACCCACATTGCATAAGAAAGAAAGAAAATCGCGTGCACACGCTTAGCCAGACTGCAGCTCCCAGTCTCCAGCCTCCAACTCCCAGCTCCTTTAGGGTCACTTGGCCTCGAGTGGGCCAACTCGTAAAGAGCCTGGGCGCACACGTATGACGCGGACGTGCAGCCGAGTGCAAGTGGCCGTTGTAACGTATCGCAAGAGACGCTCGAGAGAGAAAGAAATGGCCCCCGAGTGCAGCAGCCGCACGCTCGTGCATTGTCCTTTCTTTACATTCGGCTGTATCGTGGAGATACGCTTGTGTGTGTTTTTTTTGTTTGAAGGCGATTCGGATGGGGATTTGAGAATCGCGTCACGTAGGTCTGGGGGGGGGGGAGTTGAGCGAGGGATAAGAAGGACGATGGGGACGGTGAGCGTTATTTAATTATGAGATTAGTGGATGTTAAAATGGAATTCGATGATGGTGTTCGCGAAATAGAGGAGCGAATGTGTCATTCGTTTTTTGACGCATTTTGATTCGTATTGAAGGAATAGCGTGTTTATGGCCATTAATGAAAATTTGCAGCATATAATTTAGGATAAATGAACGAATAATAAAATGTTAAAATCTTAATGTATTGAAGTCGCATGTAAAATTTTGTTGCTAGTCAATCCACCGTGGCACAGGATTTTCTAAGGTCTTCAATTATTGCTTTCTGTTTAAAGACTATGCCGTAAAATTTTGGTAATAACTGGAAATATACATTTTATGATATATGCATCAAAATATATTGTAGAGATGAATGAAAAGTCTTAAAATGTTATAACTATTTTTAGTGTTTTAATTGTATCGGTTTTACTTTAACCATAATTTAATGATATATTTTTGAATTCAGTATAAATATTTAAATCTATAATTAAAAAAGCTCCTTTAAAAACTGACGTTATATAAAACTGAACAAAATCTATCTTTGCTTAAAATTTATTCAATATAATCTCAATATTTGCTTTATTATTTAATGTGTCTGATTTTATTAATTTTCATACTGGTTTAAGTGTGATCGATTTAGTGGAGTTGACAGATAGATTCATAATTTCTATTATTTTTCATTAATTTTACGAATGTTGTAATCATCTAAAACCGTTTTAGAATATAGAATACGTTTTTTATGATAAATAGTAAATGCATAGAAGTAAAAACTAAATATTAATTTAATACATTATGAAATTATCTATTATAAAAGTTATGAAAAGATAGGAAATTAGTTTTACTTTTTGTGTAATAACACAGAAATACATTTAAAGAAAAATAACTAATACTTTCTATTACAAAGTATTTTTTCACAAATTCAGTGGCATACAATTTTACCATTTCTTCAATTAATTGACGCTTCTATAAATCAACCAATACTCTCAAAATCTTTTCAATGATGCAATCTCTCCATTCGTCGGCTACACTACGAATCTTAAGCTATATATTTCCAATCGATCACGTCGATGTAAGAAACCCACCGAATAATACCTCATAAAGCTCACATTCACATTCAATACAGAACAGCCATTCAGAGTCCAGCAATGACTTCACGAGCTATTTGCAATCAAACAAGACTACTTCTCCCCTCAAATGGTAGGAGAAATAAGCAGCTTCTGAAAGAGCAGCGCGCAGAGAAGAGATAAATAGCGCGCGATAGACCGCTGTGCAGTACAAACAGCCACGGCTCGCTCTCTGGCTCCAGCTCTGATGAATCGGTTCCGGAAATCGCGGCTAGTGGCCTCGTGATTCGCTCATTTTTCCTCTCTCTCGCCCACCAGCAGCAAAAGGAAGAAAAGAACAGAAAAGGAAGTAGAGAAGGCAGAAGCTAGAAGAAGTGGCCGCGCGTAATTAGCCGTCATCGAATCGCGCACCCGCCATCGATCAAAGCCGCCGACTTATATATCTATATACACTCGCACAGCACGGCGAGACCTGCCTGAGCAGCTTGCAGCGCGAGATTAAGGTCTCGATTGCTTGTTTGCATGGATCTTCGCACCGTGCAGCGCGGCGCCGACCGAATTGATTTACTTGGGGAGGGATGTGTGTGCGTGCGCGGCCGAGCTGGTCGCTCTTCATTCAGAGCGATTTCTTATGGCGATTGGCTGCGTCAATATTAGTCGATGCGCTGAAGTTTGCTTTTGGATTATTGAGGGGGTTTTTTTGAGAACCATAGTTGATGGAACGGATGTGTGAAGGAGGTGAGGCGTAACATGTTATTTCTACGTTTTTGCAATACTCTTTTGGGCATTTTTGGTAAAAAATTGGAAATATCTTATAAATCCCTTTGTTATTTATCTGATTTAAACTATGATAAATCATATTTTAAAGTATCAATTGCAGTTATAACATTAAAATAAAATTTTATTCTTTTATATTACTAATGTTGAGTTCTTTGCGACAATTTAAAATACCTTTAAATGAACCTGTTTTGTTATGGTTCTTAACGTCTCAAATAGTAATTTTACAAGATTAAGAAATAGATTTTGTAGTATAATAAGAACGGTTCTAAATACATTACACACTTGAAGAAACTCCATGAATATGTTAGCACAGAGGTTATTTACTTAAATAAACAAATGCCAATTGCATACTTTCAAAATTCAATAAGATACACCCTGCTACAATGGATTCTTTTAACAATTTTTAAAATTTTACCGCTGTAAAGTTGTTCACAACTTCATTTTACATCCTACATGCAGTTTCACGAGATAAAAGTTGAGACGTTCCCAATTTCGTTGTGCAAAAATTGATTCAAGTAGAACTTCATAAAGCCAAAACTTCAAAAATTCTTAAAAGAATCTATTGTAGAATAATGTAAATTACATTACACAGATTATGGTAAAATTTGTGATGTTATTATTTAGGAAGCACTTTCATTTATTAACGTAAGATACTGCAAAATATAAATTACGACAAAGTCAACCAAATAGAAAGTAATTAATATATCTCTAGATCCAGCATGCAGATGTATAAACTAAACAACATTTTCCTAATAATTATTATTTACACGAGTTTCTCATTAACAAATACGACGTATCCAACAAAATAAAACCATCAAACAATAACTCACCTCCCTCAAACTTCCACTATAATTTTTCCATTAAAGTTAACCCCAGTTCAGCCAATTCTACCCGACCAACCTCCATCTCACTCTTTCCCAACTGTCGTTAACAATCGCGCACCACCAACCATCCCCGATATAATTCCACCTGTCTCCGTACTCCCCTTTGTACCACAAAGCCGCGAAACCACAGTGAGCGCAATCTGAAAGTATTCCCCCAAATCACAAAAAATAATCCGCAACTCCTCCCGTTCGATGTCGAATGCGCGCCACAACACGTCCCGCCGAATCCATGCCTCGAAAAGACACGCGGACAAAGGAGGACAGAGAAGATGGACAAAGAGGAAAAGAGGCGCGCGACGAAAGTCTCGCGTCTGCGTCGGACGCTTCGCATTTCACTTTGGAGGGCTTTCTCTCTCACTCTCGGTCTAATATTTTAAGAGGCGTCAGCGCCAAATCGCGTGCGAGTATCGTGGAAGACTGCGCTCTGACTTATGCAAAGATCTTTATCTATTGCTTTGTTGTCATTGTTTGAGTTTGCTTTTTGTTTATACTGAGTTTTGGGTCTTTTTGTTTTTTGTCGAATTGTTTCAACAATGTCCTAGGAGTTTGGAGATGTTTAAGCTTGATTGAAGGTAATCCTTTTTGGATAACTGCGAGCTGATTTTTGTTCATACCTTCCTTTAAATGCCTGTTACTTAAATATCTCTTTTTTTTCTTCCATTTTGTGCTTTACTCTTTTCTAGAAAAACAAGTATAATAATCGATAAATATTACGTAGTAATATGTAAATTTAGTCAGCCATATAATTAAGTGTCTCGTTATAAAGCTGTGGTTTATGCTGTGGTTATGTAACCACGTTATGGTATGTTTAATTGCTTAACCACCAATACTGATGAAAAATAGTGTATGTACGTTACAGTTGTTTAATAAAGAATTTGTGTTCACATTGATCACTCGAGTTTTCCTTTACCAAAATAAATTAATTCGTAAAAAATATAAATTATTAAACAATATTATATCAGAAAAAGCACGTTACACTCATATATTTCTGATAACTAAAAAGTATTAACAAATTTAAAAGCAACTTTTTACACCTATGTTCGAATAAAGAAATCCACGTCTTCATTTTATCCGATACCATAACTTCTTCTCGCGCATTTATCGACTTTTACGTATCTTCGAGATTTTCTCATATGAAAATATATGCAAAAATGTAACGTAACATAAATACACAATATTTGCGATAGGTATGATATTCATGTAAATTTACAGCACCATATTTTTCTACTGCACTTTGAATTCTTCAGTGAAAATACTTCCAGCTTAACTTTAAAGTTTTAGTTATTCCAGCGAGTAACATAGACACTGTAATCTTTCCTTTTACTTAAAATATTAAATCGAGAAATTTACAATCCATATATCTTAAGGAACTAAGAAGCCCTGTCACCCTTTATCCTATTCTTTTAAAAAATATTATACTAGCTGAATTCCTTATGCTACGTGCATCGTTTTTCTGTTTATTTCTTGTTTATATTGGCTAAAAAGGCTCGTTATTTTAAAACTTTTTATTTTAATATCATTCCAAGCTGCTTTACTTGCACTTTACAATCATTATTCTTTCGAGTCTATTCGTTTATTGTTCAATTTCCTTTATAATAGACAAAACATATAGTTTTAGCTTAAATTTTACGTTATAAAGAGATAGGCTACAGTTCAAAACCATAGTGGAATAAGTTTATTTTGAAGATTGTGCAACCGATTAATGATGATTGGAAAATATACAACATACCACATAATAATTTGATTAGTTCAATTATTGTCATTAATAATTAACTACGAAGTTAATTTATTTGTCCAGTTACTATTTAATGCAATCATAAATGTAAAATTCATTAAACTTATTGTACTACGGCTCTGAACAGAAATAATACAGTAATAATAACAGCAATAAGGTATATGAAACTAATATTTAAAAAAGTTTATTAAAAATTCGAAAAGTAAATGTTTATAAGATGCTCTAAATTGTGCACTCGATGGTACATTAAACGTTTATTTAATTTTTAAAATCCTCCAATACAAGCGCTACAATACAAACATAAGTAAAAAGAAAATAGACCAAATACTTTTCTGTAATTTGAAAAATTCTAAAAACTTTCGCTCACATATAATACACTCTCGAACATATACATTCGCCCTTGCACAAACAAATACCCATAATCTATCTCCGTCTCTCAAACTCTTTCCCCAACAAGAACGCAACCGCGCAGACCAATTATTTAACAGAAAAGAGAATCCGCAACAGCGGCACACCCTAGGCTAATAATCCCGAGCGCAAAAGACCGAGCTCGAGTTCAGCTGCAGCGCATCTGCCGCGGGCCAGTGCGATATACTCTTCCCCTCCTTCGCTTCCTCTTTATCCTTCACACTCCGCTAACTTTTTCGCAACTCCCCGGCGAGCGCGCGAAAAACAAGCCGAATTACGATAGCTTCACGCTCGCAGTTCTACATCGAAGGAAAAAAGCCCCGAGTCTTCAGGGTTTGCGCGGAGAGCTTTTTGTGCTTTGGACGTGAAGGCGCGGTGTGACATGAGGATGATTAGAAGCGCCGTAGGAAGTTTGTGCTTTTTATGTATGGACGCGCGCGCTCAGGGCTTCTTCGCACTCGGTACTTTGTTGTTGTTGTGTTCATCTGACGCTTTTTTGGTGGCGGCATGTCTTTTTTTCTTGTAGAGGGGTTTAATATTACCCGCGGGGAGAAGAGCGGTGATTAAAAAGAAAGAGGGAGACTCTTTGGTAAAAGTTGAGGACGAGATTGTAACGAACTTTGATACCGCGATGTTGTTTTGTTTTTGTGTTTGGGTTATTCATTTGAGTTGGGAATGACGAGTTTTCGTTATTCCTTTAGAGTCAAGTGTTCTTTTAATGCGGGGAGATTTTAGTGTAATGTTTGAGTGCGAGCGAAACGGTGAGATGTATAATATGAGGATGGGTCGTTAAATGAGGATGGGTTTAAAGCAAATTATAAGAAAAAGTTTCATTGGCATATGTATAATCAAGTGAGAGAAGAGTGTTATAAAAATGCTCTTCTCGTAACAATAAAAACTTTCTTTATATCTTGAAGTGAGGATAAAATTTCAAATTGCATTACAGCAATAATGTGCGTAATCAACTGAGGGTAACTTTTTTCTCGTAGAGTCGTAAATTATAAACAGAATAATTATAGTATCTTCATCGAACTTTACCTAGGGCGTTAACGAGTTTCTTGAACAATTTGGGAAAACTTAAAAAATATTTAAATTTCGATGGGTCAATGGCAATATTTAATTCACTCTTTTAAGTATGACTTTCTCTATAATTAAAAACTTATAAAAAGTATAAAAACATATTCCTGGGTTATATACAATTGCAAAAGTTCTAAATATTTAACTTTTATCAGTTAACATATTTGTTAATTAAATTGATAAGTTATTCCTTAAACTGATGTATTTAAAAAAATGTCATCATCAGAATTGAACAATAGTTCAACAATAGATCTTCATGTGAATAAATTTATATGGAGTTCAAATTTAAGATAAGTAAGTAAAATGAGGTAATACCAAAATTTTATACAGATAAACAATAGAGTCAATATTTGAGAATTGAGCTGTAGAGCGTTTTATAAAACCAATTACTTTAGAAGCTTTAGATGCTATGTGGTCTATATGAAAATCAATCGAGAGACTCGAGTCAATCCGAACGTCCAAATCCTTAACTAAATTGGTCCTTTGCAAAGAGATACCATCAATGAGGCAATCAAGCAACAACGGATACCGACTCCAACTGAATGAGATTATAAAACACTTAGATATATTGAGTCAGAACATTATATTATTTTACAAAATCACTGAGATAAATACTAGCTTTTCATAATAATTTACGTTTTATGTATAATTACTTAATGAACTTACTTAAAAATTTTACTTTAAAATTAATTAAAAATAATTTATTGTCAATCACTTCTATTAACACATTAACGTGAATCGTGCATTAGTAGTAGTAACATCATAAAATCTATTTTCAACGAGCATGTGTAAAGTTGCACTGAAACTGTTGGGTACGTTGTTTTTTAGCGCATGTGACTTTTCTGATTCGCTTCGCTCATGCGAAAAACGTCTCATGAACTAAAAAGCAAACATACCTAACAGTGTCGAAAAGTACTATTTGTTCGATTGCCCTTCTAATTTATTACTTTCTAAGCTGAAAAAGTACGTATACATGAAAAGTAAAATTATTAATATTTTATTTCGATGATTTTTTCTAACAGCAAATTGTAGACGAGATTGTGTCTCATACACTCTATAACAAAAAATCTACTATATTTATTAGAACAACAGAAACAACTACTCTGCGGGCAAATACCCCTTCTATCATTGAATTAAACTGTTAATTCATAAAATATGTAAATGTAATTAGTATTAAAAATTCAAATATTTTTCGTATTTATCCTGCAAGTTTCTCGTAAACTTGTTAAACGGATAAAACATGTTACGTATTTAGAGTGTTTCATATACTCTTTAATAAAAAATCTACTATATTCATTTGAACAACAGAAACAACTACTTCGCAGGCAAATACTCCTCCCAGCATTGAATTAAACTGTTAATTCATAAAATATGTAGATATATTTTAACATTAGTTTTTCACTGTATTTATATGTAAGGCTCATTCTTACAGAGAAGAGTCTACCTGTTCAAAGCAAGAAATATATAGGTCCTTTAATATTATAAATCTAAAGATTAAAAAGCGTTTCGGCCTCAAGACTGCCTGTAGACCTCATCAGTATGATCAGGCAGTCTCTATCATAGACGCACGAATATTTAAAAAATAAAATAAAAATTTTTTTTAACAGTATATCAAAGAAAACAACCAAATTTAATTACTTTTTTCATACCTTTAAAATGGTTTTCCCTTTATTATTATAAAAAAAGAAAAAAAAACTTAAATTTTCAGGATAAATACAAAAAGTGTTTGGTTTTTTAATGTTAAAATATATCTACATATTTTATGAATTAACAGTTTAATTCAATGCTGGGAGGGGTATTTGCCCGCAGAGTAGTTGTTTCTGTTGTTCAAATGAATATAGTAGATTTTTTATTAAAGAGTATATGAAACACTCTAAATACGTAACATGTTTTATCCGTTTAACAAGTTTACGAGAAACTTGCAGGATAAATACGAAAAATATTTGAATTTTTAATACTAATTACATTTACATATTTTATGAATTAACAGTTTAATTCAATGATGGAAGAGGTATTTGCCCGCAGAGTAGTTGTTTCTGTTGTTCTAATAAATATAGTAGATTTTTTGTTAAAGAGTGTATGAGACACTTTAAAAATCTCGTCTACAATTTGCTGTTAGAAGCAATCATCGAAATTTTATCAAAGATAGACGTTCAATTCATTTTTAAGAAACGAGTGTTCGTATTAACATCATACAAACATTCCAATCATTAATATTTTAATTCAGCGTTTAAGAAAATGAAGTAAAAATCATGATTTACTAACACCAGTGCAGGTCACAATGATACGGTTTCGGGCGTTATTTACGTTAAAGGGTTCATACACCTTTTTACTGTAAAAAAAGTCTCGGAACTAAGTAAAATAAAAACTAATAAATTAATGAAACAGCCCTTTTTCAAAATTTAACTATCGAAATAAGCCATTTTGTTTATTTTTCATATTTGTCTTAATTTTACTGGATACAAAATTGATAGTTCTACTAATTTATAATCATTTTATTTATTATTTCTTTTAGATAGAACCGCATTTATTATACTTAAAAATATTTGCGATAATCCAAAAATGTGACATTAAGTTGTAAAAATGTCTTCTTGCATACCGATCTTTCTGCAACAAGAAATCGTTCCACTGTATTAAACCCGTTTCCCCAAAATCACACTATAAAGATTATCACCCAACGCATATTTTAATATCCGAACGCTCCAACTTCTACGTCACGAGTCAATTTTTATGACGGACGTCGTAAAAGCCCCCGCGCCACATAAAGCCAAAGATGCCAAGAACGACACGCGGGCAAAGACACTGAGCTCGCCTTTCAGCCGCGAAGGCGAGAGAAAGCCATTTCCGAAAAATGTGCTCGCGAAGCACTTGGACAGTCCAAAATCCATGTACGCCAGGCAGCTAAAAGCGAGACAAGCTGCGCCGCGCTGACTTCACTAATTCATCCGGGGAGAGAACACCGAGAGGAGCAAAATTTGGGTAAATGGCGCGCATTCCGGAGTATGCCGTTAAAACTGCACTTTACATTCTTGTCGGCTCTTTTTTGCGTACAGCCGGCTTCTTTAATATCTTTCTCGCTTTCTCCCTCGGCCGCGGCATTCTTCCGCGAATTTTCCGCGTGCGGAGGCGAGAAATTTTATACGTTCGTCGCCTGGGGAAAATGGTGTCAGCCAGCAAGAGAATTCTGCAAAGGGAATATTTTTAAGTTTTAATCGCGGCCAATCTGGTGCAGATATTTCAGCGAGAATTTTGCGCTTAATTAAAATAAGTAAACGCTATGAAGTTAATGAAGATGATAGTGAATTATGATAATTGCAGGTGTCGACTTTTTTAATTTACATTTTTACCACAAAGAGAATAATTAGACACTCACGCATTATTTTATTTTGCAATTTATGACAGTTCATAGTCTATTTATAACATGCAAATAATTACATCCCTTACCAAAATTATTACTACCACTATTTATAAAATGACTAGTATTTCAACATTTTAAAATCATGTCTTTTCAACTTAAAAAAAATAACTACAGTTAAGGCACATATGTTAAGTGTCAGCGTGTACTTGCGTTTTGCTCTGACTGGGTAATTGCATTCTTGGAGGTACTCTTGCCTCACTCTCCTTCTTAATTTTCTTGTTGTATACTTAATTAAAATAGTAGTCATAATAATATGGAATAAAAGCTTTAATGTAAATGTTTCTATTTCAAATTATTTACGTTATTTCTAAAATAGATACTAAAGAGATGTTTCTATTGCTCGTGATTGTAAATTCAAAATACAAATTTCATGAACATGCATTATCACGATCGTTTAATTACAACTTAAGATAGTCTGTATCTGTCACAGGCAGATTTGCACGGCAGGAGATATTAGAAACTCAAACACTTTTTATATTAATTTCACTTTATTTTGTCGAATGGCGAAAACTATAACATGCTTACGAATCTATGTCTAAAACAATACTGAATCGCATTTATTGAATAGCAAATAAAGCAGCCTCGTAACGCTATTCATTTGTACACATTCACGATATATTAACATAAGTCGAAACTCGAAAAATATTCTAATTGATATTTGAATCTTCAAGATTCGTGAAAATTTCTAACATAAATATTTTTACAATTATTATTGAACGAGGTTATTCATTTATTAAAAAATATATTATGTCTGTCCGTAACATAGTCATTAAGCAAGATTTAATATTATATAACTATATTAAATTCAACCTCTCTGCTAGGTTGTTTATAAAACCAATACTATTGATCTATGAAATTTTAGTATAGTATAGAATTATCAAACATCTTAAAGAAAAAATTAATATTGAAAACATGCTTATTAACGCAACGCATTTAGTTCAAATGTCTAGCTAATATTAGGCTATATTTGTACTAGATAAATGCACTTAAAATGTACAAAATTACGGGAAAATTTGTAAATTTTTAGGCGGAAGCCGCATTTGCTGTCCTTGTCTAATCACAGTTTTGCTATTTCCTCAAAACGTAGTTTGTTAATTCAAAAACTAAGAGTTGACTCCAATGCATCTTAAAATAAGCAATATTTTGAGACCTGAAAAAGTACCTAACATTATTTCCTTTCCAAGAAAACTTCGGAACACGAAAATTGAGGTTAGAATGTTATAAACTGTTTATAATATTAGAAATTGAATACAACAAGAACGTCTAAAATCACAAAATAAGAGTGTAATGTTGGTCATTAACTTAGTCATTAAATAAGGAATATTCTAGGATTCAAAATTAATTAAGTAATGATATATTCTTCATTGATTATAAATTACAATTTGTTATTGTTATAAAAAATGTTTTTCAAAATTTATGCTTTCAATTAGCATCGACTACCTATATTTTAAGTGAATCGGTATTTTATAATTTTATCAATATCGACTTTTAAACTTCTTCTTTCATTGTTTTTGATTAATACAATTTTCTTATTGTATTGAGAAAGACTCTGATGATTTCTGTGAACTTCTAACTACTTTATCAATAATGCTGACATTTCAAAACTATTTTTTATTCTATTTATCAGAGCAAAAATTAAATTATTACACCTTATTTTAACTTCATTTAATTTTTGCTCTGATGAGAAGAGTGGAAATAATTCATAAAACGTCAGCATTATAAATAAAAAGAGAAAATAGTAGTTCATGAAAATGATTAGAATTATTTCTAACCCAACTTATCATATTCGACCAATGAAGTCTGTCGAATTAAAAAAATTTGCATTCTTGTATAATGCTAATACATCCTAAACATACGCTGAAACATCATTCCCACGCTTTACATTGAAAATTCATCATCACTACCTAATTTCCAAACACAAAGTGCACAACTTTCTAGACAAAAAACTCAAGACGAATCTCTGACTTAAATCGCTAACCCCTCGTCTCGATTCAACAACTGTCGGAGCCAAATTTTTTCCAAGTCATATCGAAAAATCTCAGATGAAATCCTCACACGAAAAACTGCGCATCGTATTAAAGCTTCGTGCTTAATATCAAAGAATGGAAAGAGAAGAAGATTCTGACGACTTAAAAGTTAATCTCAGGCAGTCCAAATAGAAAATTCATATGGTGTTACAGCTGGGAAACTCTCCCGGCTCCTAAAGGTGGATAAAAATGTTTTTACTCAGTATGTCACCCATGAAATGAAGTATTTTTTTATAATCGTTTGAATATCATCACCATTTTTAAAAAAATGTATCAGAAAACGACATTTTTTCAAAATAAGTTCAGGTAGTCTAAGTTTTTGTAAAGTTTGTGATGCATAGTGTGGTTATCTGCAAGATACTCTTTTATTTGAAGAATGAAGCATTGAAAGTCAAAATTTCAATTTAGATATTCAATTCAAATTTAATTCTATTTTTATACTGGTATTCGAAGCTCAAAAGTTTATAACACAAGAACCCCATTTTTTTAAATTGAATTTATTTTATCTTTCCATCTTAATCTTGGTCACATATATATAGATCGTTTACTTTCTATATTTTACATTAAAACTCCACGACTGTCCATTCGTCTCCCATTTTATCTGCGTAATCCACTCATTGTTACTTGCACGATTTCATTTCTCTGATAATATTACATAATTTGTATAGCTATTACATTTTATTTAGTACTTAGAAATAGTATTATTATTTTATAAATAACTTTTAAATTGCGAGATAACAATCATCATTTCAATAATTTATTAAATAAAAATATGTAGGAAATACTGCAGGGAATATTAATTTTCTTTTTACTTTATTTTTATCAGATATTAGTGTAGGTACCAAATATTGACATTTAGTTACCTTTAAAATGACCATATTAGACATCTTTAGATTAGCGTGGTTATGATCCAACGCAGCTCTTTTAAAAACATACACTTCTTTATTCTTCGCTTATATCTTTTGTATAATAGTGTAAACGATAAAATTTAAAATTTTTCCCAAATCACATCTTTTCTACGGTAACCTTTTTAACAAAGATAAAATTAATCATCACTGCTCTACCCTGTCCCCTTAAACAAAGCAACGCAACCTTCTAAAAAAAGACTTCAAACCATCACACCTCCCCCGTACAAAACGCTAATCCCCCGTCTCACCTCGACTCTCAAACTCTCCACTCCAAATTCCTCCCTCGCCGTTCCGAAAAATCCCCGTGAAATCCCTCCACGAAAACTCGCGCTTAATTGGTCCAAAAGAACGAGGAGGCAGTCCCTGTCCCCCGGAATTAAAAGTAAATCCCGGGCCAATCCAAATAGAAAAGCTCGCGGGGGAGCGGGGGCTCCAGTTCCAAAAAATTCCCCCGACTCCCCCGGTAGATAAGCAGCGCAAGCAGCAGCACCAGAGTAATTTTCCAATTTCTCTCTCTCTCTCTCTCTCTCTCTCTCTCTCTCTCTTTCTCGGGCATCTCGTCGCGCATCTCGTCGCAAAGGGGAGGGGTTAAGTGTGTCTCGACGGGGCTGGAGCCTGAGCTGAAACTGAAGCGTCGAGGCTCTCGTGTGGAGGGCCACGGATTTTAACGCCCGCCGGCAATCCGAGGCCCGAGCTGCTCTATTTTTCAACGGGTTTACACGCGTCCTCCTCTCTCTATCTCTTTCTCTGGCATATACTTTACGTAGTACAGTGTTGAGGAGAGACCATCGCACAACAGAAGTGAATAACAGTCGGAAAGATGGAATGTTTGAGAACGTGTAAAGAGGTATAAATGCTATACTGACTCGGCGAACGAGGGATGAGGGTTGGAGAAACGCAGAGGAAAAGGAGGAGGAGCAGGAGGAGGCAGCGAAACGCTGGGATAACGATAAAGTGCTTGGTATACAATGCGAATGTTTTTAGCGGCGTTTCTGCTCGAGAGCTTCCTTTCTGGAGCCCGAGTTTGAGAACTGACCTAGCTGCTAATCAAACTGCAGGATCTGTTTTGGAATATTTATTTGACGATCTTTTTTGTTATATATTGAGTCACGTTTAGTCTTGATGGAGTATTGATATTATTAGACTAATCAAAGCATGAACTACAAATTAGCCAGGAACTGACTAAAAGCTTGCTAAGAGGTAATCAACGCATATCTACAAATATACTTATATCCATGTAACATAACACGTTCTAGAAACGTTATCCAAACGTTGCTCTGGCAACCAAGTATCGATGATTTCAAAGTTCTAAAAGCGAGATGTAATGTTGCAGAATCATGAAATGTTCTAAACGGTAACTTGAGAAAATGTAATATTTGTATCGTAGGTTAGACGTATGATATCAGAACATTACAAACGTTATTGACAAATTAATAAAAACGTTAAAATGGACAGATAAAATAATCCGTGTTGGTTGTTAATGTGAATTTCAGACCTCTTTCATTTAAGATTTTGATTTTTAAACAATGTTCTAGTAACGGAAGTAATCACATTTCGGCATATTTGTCAGTTGTGAAATACATTCTAGAAAAGCTTAAAGCATACCTTTAAAACGATGTACTTGGTACATGGTAGATCTTCATTCACACCTTATGATGGCAATATTTCTACAGTGCTCCTACAGTGTGTATTTTTCTACGAATGTGAACATTTCATCGTTTTTACAATTTTAAAAGCAACGTTGCTTGGTAGTCAGAGTAAAGTTATTACAATGTACCCGCAATGTGTTACTGGATTTGTATTGTAAATTAATCTTCTAAATATAATTAAACTTTTTGTTATCTGTTTTTCTATTAAAATTAAAATAACTTTTTAATTGTTTAAGCTGGAAACATTATTAATTATAAATTAGCCAGTTCATAAAAAACTCGGTCTTATCTGACTATAATAACTCGTCAACTTTTCTACCACAGTAATTTAGTCTTCGCCTACTGAATGCTTAGCAAGAAAGAACCTTATAAATCAAACTTTGTCGTTTTATATTTTACATATTTACGTTAGGTATCAAGCCTGCCTCATCCTTTCAGCATTTCAGCTCGCAAACGTGACGCGACTAAGCCGAAAGAAATCCTCGCATTCAGAACAACATACACATAGATATAAGCCGCCGCTACACATTTACACCACGCGCCTTATATACCCGAGGGCGACAGCGGTGTGCGCGCAGTGACAAGATTTAGTTCGTAGTGCCGAGAGGGAGCGAGCGCGCGGACTTGGAAATCCGGTATACGCGCGAAGGACCAAGTTCAGCGGATACCGGGCGTAGATAGCCTCTAGCCTACGTCATAGAACTCAGGCGCAGCGATGAATTAGGCCATCGAGCGTCAAAAAGCTCGTTTTCGAGCTCGCCAAGTGCCAGGACCTTCGATCGTCGTCATCTCGATTATGGAAGCGAGCCCGACGCGAACGGAAGCTGTATATTCGTAATCGTAATTATCGGCCGATTGTTTGGCAGGTTATAATCAGGGACTTTTGTTTCTGAGTGATTTGAGCTGTGCTGCTTTTCTGCGATATACGGTGCATTGTGCGTCAATGCGGTTATTTGTGCATTGACAATGTGTTATTTCATTTTGTAAAATACAATCAATAAGGTTTTGTTAAAAATTTTAGCTACTTAATATAAGAAGTGTATCTTACTTGATGAGCTAATCATTATATTCCAAGAAGCATAATACACGTTGTAGAAATGTTACCACTACGTTGCATTAATGAGTATGCGACAGCACTTTTGAAATTGTACAAAAACAAGCAATATGGGAGCAAGAAGATCGAAATGTCGTCTTTCATGGCAAATTAGACTTTGCAGAAACCTTTCGGTAACGTGTATATGACATGTTAAGTTCATGTTACCAAAACCTCACCTTAAAAACGTATTTAGAATATTTCGTAGTTCGTCCCTCACAATTCCTAAACTCGTAGTAGAAGTATGATTTTTTACGTTGGGAGTACGTTGCTAGAAAATTGCTACAGCCACGTGTATAATTTTATTAAAAATAAAAAATCAAAATATCTCGAAATTTGTAGCTTTAAACAATTTATGAGTAGTATCATCTGGATTTTACAAACAACGCGGTCAATTAAATCTATATTTTTAATAAAATTTTTAATATTTTTAATATGTTTTAAAAATATTTAACTGGGAAATGCTTTCTAAAAGTTTATTACCTGTGTTTCAAAGCTTGAGTACCTTACATATCTGTAGAATCTATACCGTGAGAAATTTCACACTGAAATTTTACTTAACCATTCATGAAATATTGATCTAGGAAAATGCAAAAAAAAATCAATTCTTTTAAAAGCTTTTACAGAGTGATTCCTTTAATATAAATTTCGTCCTGATAATGGCTATACGTAATCGAAAAAGTATTGATAAAATTATCCCAATTAGCTTTTAGTCAAACAAACTCTTTTACGTTAATAGTCCTGAATCTATTATACACGCTATCACACAAATCCGAAACAAAAAACTGCACTGAACCCAGCAACGCGAATCCCCCCTTTAACTAAAATCTCCTTTGACGCATTCGAAATTCACCTCAGCCGTAACAACGTTACGGAAGACAAGATTCTTTTTAAAAATCCTCTCGAGCGGAGAAGAGCGCAGAGAGAAGTAGAGAAAGTACACAAGGGAAGGAGAGAGGGTCTTTGTCGACAGCGTCGACCCTCGCAGACAGAGAAAAATGAAGAGAGAGAAATGCAACTAGAAGAAAAATAAGAATCGCAGCCTCGCGAGAAAGAGATCGAGGGGGCACGTAATTCTCGGGAGTCGAGCACCGAGTTGAGCCGCTGGTTTGCCTAACAATGACGCGCGCGCGCGCGCCTGTCAAGGATACAGTCCCTGGCACGGTAGACACTATACCTCCTCGTCCTAGCGAAGGGACGACGCTGCAAATGAAAAATAAAGCATGCGCACGGTTATAGAAGACAACCACCCGGGAATATGCATCCTGAACGCGGCCACGCGAACTTATCTATTTTTTCGCGTTATCTCCTCGCTTCTTTTTTGTACCCCCGCGGGTCTCTCTGCGTATTTTGTTTTTGTCGCGCATGATTTCCACTTTTCGCGGTGCGCCCCGGCCATTCATATCGAGCGGGGAACGTGCGTGTTTGAGCTTTTTTGCTTTGCTTTGCTTTGCTTTGGTGCGTTGTGTGCGTGGTTTTGTTTAGTATGTTCGGAGCGAAGTTTTTTGTGTAAGGTTTTGCTGCTTGCACAGCTCGCGCGGATTAATGAAGGTTTCACTTTGAAGTTTTAATTTTCTGGGTTTGCGCTGCGCGCAAACAAAGAGTGCGAGTTGCAACTCTTTAAACGGGTTTGTTGCATTTGCACTTGCGCGAGGATTAGCGAATGGAGAACGAAACGCTCGGCTTATTAACATTTATTGCAAATGCGTTATTCAACCCTGACTTACTCTAAAATTTGAGACAATATTTAAAAAAAAATCAAGTATTTTTGCATTCGAGAGTAACAGTTTCCAATCGAATTTTTTCGAATTAACATATTTATGAGATTTGAATAAAAGAAGACCTCATAAAAACCGTATAAAGAATAAACTTTTTTACTATGAACCATTTAACGAGATGTAACCGTTAAATTTTTAAAAAGATTCCTTTTTATATTTTGATCGAAGACATTTAAATTTATAGAAGTAAATCAAGTAATATATAATATGAATGATTTATTTTTATACTAGAATACATTAGCAAATTAACCTTTAATTCAAAGGTGATTAGTTTCTTTAAAAAATGTAATTAAAATATTTTCAAAAGTAGGTATATCAATTTTTTCTCGTCGAATTATAACATAGAAAGTAGCTTAAATCGATGATCCGCAGATCTGTAATAAAGTCTCTCTACTCTATTCTCTGAGTTCGAAGGAAATTAATAGGTCAATTTGGACGTCTATTGCTTCTATGAAAAACTTTCCTTTCATTATTTTCAATGAAGAAGATGCAAAAAACTGCCGTAACTAAAATATTACGAGTTTCATGAATAATTGTGAAAGCATAGCTTTGCCATAAAACTGAATTAAACTTTTAATTTTGAGTTAATACATATATATATATATACACTTTCACTTTAAAAGCTTTCCAAATGCGATAAAAACATTCGTGAAAATAAGGTTAAAATTTTACAATTTTCAACTAAGTTTTGGAAACGCCAAAACTAGCATATTAACTTACTAATAATAATTATTATTATATATATAAATAATCAGTATTAGTCGTATAAGTATTAATTGTAAAGAAATTACTAGAATTTGATTATTATTATTTATTCTCATATCGACAAATATTCTGTTTAGAGGTTGTTATGGAATTAATAAATACTAACTTGCATATATGAGAACGCATACCCTGGTAGAAAATGAATCTAGAACTATGTAGATCTATCTAGTTTGCCAAGGAAATAATCGAGGGCCTCGATAAAACTAGATAATTTTCTACCAGGGTATTCACCAATATTTATATATTTCAATATAGAATCATATATTATTATCATATCTGATATCAAGTAAGAAAATTGTATTCATTTAAACTCTAATTATCACCTCATTCGTTCTTAAATTTAAATATTATATTTTTATTTGTTTCTAAATATAAACAAGCTGAAAATACTACAGTATATATAAATCCCTCACGTTATGATAACATTTACTCTACGAAAATTCCTTCGTTTTGCTAAAACCGCTACAGAGGCTAGACAAACCGCTGCTCTTCTCTGCACTGGTTTTCCTCTCTGGTCCGGCTACTCCCTACGGATTTTGTGGAGAAAAATTCTGACAGCTTGTGACTAAATAAAGTTCGACTTACCTGTAACAAAAAAGAAAACAAATTATTAACACAAGCTTCTTTAGTTATTTTGATTGCTTTATTATAGAATGATATACTGTACTATATAATATATTTCGTTTATTTGTTATTTAATAGAATATATATCTTAAAATAGGTTAATATTTAATTTAAATTTCATGTTTTGAATATCTATATGTGGGTACCAGTATTTTTAAAAAGTTCACGTTGATAAATACTTTGTTTGCATTTCAAGCAGAATCTCTGCCTATTTTTGGTGACTCTTTCTTTACATAAAAATAATTTATATTGTTATATATGCGTGAAAAATACGTAAAAGATTGTGTTGATTACATTTAAAATGAGATCGAAAAAGTCCGGACTTACAACATGAACATCTTCCTTCGCTAGAGAAATTGACGAATCAACCTAAAGTTTTATTTGAAGACTTATTGTAATACTTTGCAAACGTTATGCATTTCTTTTAAAAAATAATTATTTTAACTAATTTTTAAAAGTACTATTTTTATCTTAATTTATAATTTTGTTGATATATTTAGTTCTTTAATAAAATATTTACAATAAGCGTTGGATTATTTTTTAGAGAAAAATTATAACACATTTTTCAAAAATGCCTTAAACTAATTTAAGATCAATCAACAATCTTTCGAATATAGGTATTTCCAATTTATGTTAAAGTAGAATATATACTAAAATTTTGTATTATAAGAAGGAAAAAATAGATTTTAAAATTACGGATATCTAGAGACTACAACGATTCAACAAAGCTACTAATAAAATAAGAGCAGCACCCAATACAAATTACAAATATTCCACTTCCCTCCGCACCATAAAAAGGCCTTGAAATTCAGTACTACTTCGTACTGAAATGGCAATGCAACAAAATTCAGTACTGCCTGTTCTGAATTAGAAGCCGCCTCACAGCGATCTGAAATTCAGCGCTCTAAGTACTGAATTTCAGACCGAACGAACTATAATATCAGAGAGCAAAATTTAATTTAGAATAAGGATCTCTGTAGGAGGTTATGGTAGACGATGATGATGTCTAGGTTTATACATTGCATCTATTAGTAATACGAGGGTAGTTCAATAAGTCTTTAGAATGACCAACAGATGGCGCGCGAATCGCTCCAAATCATCTGTTTTTAGTCAGCACCACTCCCGACTAGATATATGGTGCAGTCACAGTCCACATCTTCTGAGTTTACGTGTTTTTATAACCAATTGAAAAAAAAATGGCTTGTTAAGAAAAATGGAAAAAAACGAGTTCAGAGCGGTAATTAAACATTTTCATTTAAAGGGTTTAACTCCATATGAGATAAAAAATGAATTGGACTCAGTTCATGGCACATCTGCCCCTGCCTTAGCAACGGTTTATAACTGGGTAAATGAATTTAAGCGTGGTCGTACATCAATAAGTGACGAACCACGTTCAGGAAGGCCCGTAGAAGCAACTACTCCCGAAATCATCAATAAAATCCACGATATGGTGTTGAAGGATAGAAGATTAAAAGTGCGTGAGTTAGCTGAGGCCACAAGGATATCTATAGGTGCAGTTGTTTCAATTCTACATGAAAAATTAGGCATGAAAAAGCTATCGGCAAGATGGGTGCCGCGTTTGCTCTCAGCTGAGAATAAACGCAATAGAGTGGTCGCCTCTGAGGCTCTTTTGGCGCGCATAAGTCGGAATCCTGAGGAATTTTTTCGTCGATTTGTGACTGTGGATGAAACATGGATACACCACTACACTCCTGAGACAAAGGAACAATCCAAACAGTTGATTTCCACAGGCGAACCAGCTCCAAAGAAGGCAAAGACCGTAAAGTCAGCTGGTAAGGTTATGGCTACAGTTTTTTGGGATGCACGTGGAATTATACTTATTGACTACTTGGAAAAGGGTAAAACAATTACTGGTGAGTATTATGCATCATTATTAGAGCAGCTGAAAGAAGAAATTTAAAAAAAACGACCACATTTGGCGAGAAAAAAAATTCTCTTTCATCACGACAACGCCCGAGTTCACACATGCTTCGTTTCAATGGCTAAAATTGAAGAATTAAAATTCGAATTGGTCGAACACCCACCGTATTCACCAGATTTAGCCCCCAGTGACTTTTTCTTATTTCCAAACTTGAAAAAATGGCTCGGTGGACAGAGATTTACGGACAACGAAGACGTCATTGCCTCTGTAAGTGCTTATTTTGAGGAACTTCCGAAAACGCACTTTTCTGAAGGATTAAAAAAACTTAAAAAGCGATTGACCAAGTGTATAGAGCTCCAAGGAGATTATGTTGAAAAATAAAAAAAAATTTACCCAAAAAAAATTGTTTTTATACTTTATTCTAAAGACTTATTGAACTACCCTCGTAACATTCGGACTAATATTATGCAATATCCAGGTGAGTCAGATCCCCGATAACGGTGTCTTGGTGAACGACTTTGAGGCTGTTTACCTCAATATGTTTTTGACGACGTCCGGGTGCGGTACACCCGGTCCCCGAGAACGGTGCCTTGGTAATCCACTCCGAAGCTTTTTACCTCCATATTGTTATAGTTATAGAATTATTATAGTTGTAGAATCACTTTTGAATCAAATTATTTTTACTGGCAGATTAAATTTTAAATTACTGAGGTAAGAAACTTCAAAAGCAAATACCCTTATGTCATGGAAACTGTAACTTATCAATAAAAAAACTTTTTAAAATAAAACTTAAGGTTCCGAAATATCAATCAAAAGCTTTTACCATTGTAATAGTATACTTATTGTAAAAATTTACTTTTGCTTTTGAGTCTTTTACCTAACCTATACATACGCTATTCGTCGATGTGTGTTTTATTGATTCATATGTTACTATGTACTTGTATCTAATCATAAATAAACATAAAATACGATAATCACTTAGTTTAAGAACTGACTCTAACGTTACCATGAAAAAGCAAACACTTATTCGTGAAATCGTAATTATAGGTGCGTTTTCGGTCTCACGTGTATAACGATAGGGAAGGCGCCGGGCGGCAGAGTGCGATCTCTGCGCAGAAATGTCACGTGGTCTATCGATTTCAGATCGAATGTTACTGCAATTCAGTTTACTGGCTTCTTATTATTCTATTTTAGTTTGGATTTTACTGAATATCAGTAAACTTGTATCTTGATTACTGAAATTCAGTTCGGGAGGTATTTCAGTAGCAACAAAATTCAGTACTGGAGCACTGAATTTCAGATTTTCTTTTTGTAGTGAACCTTCGCATAAACTCATTGATTGTAATCACGCGGACCCTCCAGAATAACGAACGATCGCTCGCCCCGAAATACCGACGAGCAGCTCCTAATGAGGCTTGTCATAACGAGGAAGGCCTCCCCTTTGTCTCCTCTCCTTTTCTATCTTCGGGAGGCTACAGCGAGAAAATAATCAAAGCCCAGTAAAAGCGAGCGAGAGAGAGAGAGAGAGAGAGAGAGAGAGAGAGGGAGGCGCAGTAGCGAAACGAGCTTCCCAATGCTGGACACACAAACAACATCGCTCACGGGAGGGGAGGGGGCGAGAAAGAGAAAGAGAGAAGGGGAGTTAATTAACGACGCGCGAGGCTGCTGCGAGTTGAAACAAAAGTTTGCTCGAGTCGGACTTCTTTCGCTCTTCCTTCCTTTTTTACTTGCCTAGATCTTTGTGTATGTGTGGAGGGATAAGGCTGAGGAAATGGAAGTCGGACAGGCCACGGAGGAACTTTTGTTTCAAGTCGCGTCGCTGACCTTATAGCGATCCGCGTGTAGCTGTGCGAGGCGTTTCGTGTGAAATCTATCATGTACTTGAAAGATATATTGACTAAACGTTTGTGTTATGGCTCGAAATTTTAAGATGTGTTAGATGTACGTAGCTTATTTCACGCATAGTGATATTATAATCTTGAGGTTTATGCATTGACTTGTAACTAAGTGAGTTTTACATCCGTTACTTTCTTTTTCCATATTAATTGAAATTTAACGCGCTATTTATAAGCCAATTGCTATGCGTTATCAAGTCACAATTGATTTATTTCGGGAACCTAAGCTTTGTGATAGAATTAATAACGTTTAAATGAATATGATGCCTATGGAAGGAGAAAACATTGCATGAAAATTTTTAAATTAAAATATAAGTACTATAAAGACAATCATTAAATTATATTCTTGAATGAATTGCTTAAAAAGATTATGGATAATAAATATCTAACTTTAAAGAACGTAATACTTTCAGAACGCTTCAATATGATTTCGGTTATCAAAATCAAATTTACGGTTCTGGAATATTGTAATCTTATATTAAATATTAAATTTATGTGTTAGAAAAGTTAAATCGTCTATTTTTTAGATATATTGCATTAAAGAGACTTAAATGAGTTTTTTACAAAAAGAAAGAATATAATTGGTATAATAGGTAGTCTATAATACAACATTTCATCTAATAAGAAATGCCATTTTTTAGTCAACAAGTGCACAAAAAATGACATTTTCGTGCCTCGAATGTCATAATTCATGAACTAATTCAATTTTTCAACATCTGTTTTCTAGTATCCGTCCATTGAGCACTAAACTGCCCGACCGTTACTACTGTACGAGACGCAACAACGGTCTGGACGATAATTCCTGGCCAGCAGCTCTCGAACGAGAGAAAGAAAGAAGATAGAGCGAAAGAAAGAAAGATCGCGGCCGATGGGCATTTTTGAAAGAAGCAAAGAAATGGACCGAGCGACTCGGGGATACTTGTATACTTCGCGAAAAGGGGGAAAGTTCGCTCGAGTGGGTGACACTAGACGCGCTGTTCCAAGATACTCGATATTCTCTTCAGCTCGCGATTCCGTCGTGTCTCGAGTATTATAGTTATTTTTGTTCCTCTCTCAGTTGATTTCGTACGGTTATTCGGCGGTTTAGAGAAGTAATTGTTAATGTGCGCGCCGGTGAACATGGAACGAAGAACAAGAGAAAGTTTCTGCGATTGTTGAGCCTCTACTCTTGATTGAACAATGGACGATACTCGATTCTCGATACTCAGTACTTTTATTATAATTTTTAAAAAAAGTTGCAAGATAATTTTTTAAATGCTTATTCTTAAAAAATATTGTATGAATTCTATGAGAAGCTTATTTATGCTGAAGAATTGTATTACTCTCTGGGTTATACTATTGTGGTAAATCTAACTTTAAGCTTATGTTAATTTAATGAATACCTTCCACACGTTGTTCATTCTGCTAGTATTCCATCTTTTTTATAGCTAGAAATATAGCTTATGAAAACATATGTAAAGTTATATAAATTCAAAAGATATTTTCATTAAATTCAATTTTTTGCCCGGGCATTAATCTAAGTACATAAACGACGAAGGTTTTAAAAATTACAATCCATTTCAGGAATCACTTCAGTCTATGACTCTACCGTAATGGGGAAACGTTGAATTCATTGTAGGTAACAAAATTCTATCTAAAATCACTTGCGAATATGAGTTTTGCATCATAGCAAAGTAATCGCTGACCCTGTTAATAAATAATACGAGACAGTTGACTAATGAATTCTTTTGGTATCTTTGTAAGAGTATCATAATAGATATAAGCTACGAATCAAAAATCAAACATAATTTTTTACTCAATCAATTAATTATGAACGTGAGCAAAGAATAACGTTAGACGATAAGCTTTCGACTTTCTTAAGAAAAGAACTCGAAGACTCTCGTAAACGCATTCCATGCGTCAACGATCTTCCTGCCAGCTCTCTATTTTCCCTATACATTCTTTCACAAATCTTCACTCTCTTCTTCTTATCTATATCTCCATATTTCTCAATCCTATCCCCTCTATAAAATAAATATATTATAATGTGTGTATAGATATACGATTGCAGACGTGTTAAAGATTAAATGTAAATATTCTATAACAATGTTTACAAGAAGTTACGAAGTCTATAGCACATTTTTCAAGGAGCCTCCTACGAAAACTAAAATTCTTCAGACTCTCCAACAAAAGCTACCAAGTATTTGTCTTCACCAGATAATCTAAAAGGTGTTAGTTTTTATAATAAGCCTGTGTAAAAAACTAACTACCCGCGTAAAAGAAAGTCTGAGACAAGTCTCGCAAAAGATTAGATTGGAAAGTTTTTATGTAGCTATTTTAAAAAAATCTGAAATGTGCTAGTATTCGTAAGGACCACCGATGTAATACAATTTAACTATAAGAACCTGATAAACTAAACGCGACATTTTACTAAAGGTGATGAACCTTATGCTATTGCTGCTATTGCTATGAAATATATTATTATACTCAAACAATTTTGTATTAAACGAAGTATTTATCTATCTTTGCGGTGTGTTTGAACACGTCAGATATCACGTCGTCATAAGCGGATGAAATGTAAAACTAGTACATCGTAGCGCGTCATTGCAGTCTGTCTGTACATCCACTCCGCGTAGCGGATCCCTTAATATAAGACATACGTGCAAAGTGCAGTGTGTACACTGTACAAGCGCTGGATTCAAGAGCCGCGCTGCACCGGAATATATAGAGAGGCGCGCGCGCTCGATGTTTGTTCTACCGGAGAGACGGAAAAAGAGAATAGAGGAGCACGGAAAAACACGCATCGCCCGGAAGTTGCTTTAATGCTCGCGGGTGGGGGATATTTGTGCGATTCGTAAGTGATCCGATAAAGTTTGGTGGCCTCCTTTTACCCGTGTGCATGTGTGGGTTTATGCGATTATTACCCGCGGCGCGTTTCTTTTCTGCCGCGCGGCCTCTCATTGTTTTTCCGCCCCGATTCCTGCGCACGGCACGGTACTTCTTTTTGCACAGTTTAATTGTGTGCTGCGAGTGGTTTGTTTGTTTCACATGAGCGCTGCTTGTGCATTCGCTTGATGATGTTGATAATGACAAAAACATGTTTATTGGTGTCAGGATGAGATGAAGTTGTATTCGATAAAGACTGGTGGAAAGAAGCTTCGATAACCATTTAAAAACGTTGCACGCAGCTTATATAACTTGTATATAATTTTTTTATAATCTCTATACAGTCCACTTTAATAAAAATGTTGATCATCATAATTTGTACAAACTATATCCTATTGGATAAAAATTGAACACAGACAAGACTGAACACATTGTATATAAATTATGTAGAATAATTATATATATATATATATAGAATAATTATATATCTATGACTATTTATGCATGGAAAATTTTCCTCTGAGCAGTATTATTTTTTTAACGCATACTACATAAGAAAACAATATGATTAATAAAAAATTGTTTTAATTTATTTATCTTTGCCATAGTAAGAACGCAACTATGGTAGCTCGTCACTCTTTTTACTGATTCTTATTGTACCTAAGATAGTAGTAGTAGTATATAGTTGCGGGATGATTAAGCGGCCTCTAACGAGGACGAGTACACCGAAGCACTCAGGCTATAGCCTATTGTACTATTCCCTTCTGTTTTTCTTCCCTGATGTTACCCTTACATTTTCATATTTTGTCTGTCATTTTCCCTATTCCCAGTGACAGATTCTCTTCTACCCCCCCCCTCCCCCTCATCCGATGTAGATCGACGGCAGAGACCTTGTAAGGAGGTTCCCGATACAACCTGCCTGATGTATCTACAGATCAGCCACCCGATCAGTTCTTTAAGCTGATCGGTATTCGTCGCTCTTGTTTCAATCTACAGGTCAGCCGCCGGATCAGTTTTTTAAGCTGTCGGTATTTGACACTCCTGTTTCAACTCAGGTCAGACCGATACGCTACTTTTCCACTTTGAAAGCTCGGTATTAGTTTTTGGCGGTATGCACTGCCTTGTAGAGTGCCCCCACTGCTCCGTCAGTAATTCAGAGTGCAAAGTTAAAAGAGAATCTGTTGTGGGTGAACCTACAATTTTAGATGGGTTCCGAACCATCAGAGCCGCGGTGAAAAGTAAGAACCCGGGTCACCGATGTGAGAGTCCTAGCCTCTGGCGCCTGAGCCACCGCGGCTCTTTTGTACCTGAGATAGTAATCCCCCAATTCCATAATCAGAAGCATCTATATCTAAAATATTAGTCTACTTGTTGAGACGTGTCATGTCTTGCGCAAGCCAAATTTTTACACATTGAACCTGAGAAAGTAATGTGCCAATTCCACGATAAGAAGTAGCTGTTCTAAAATATTAGTGTAGTTAAAACAAGGTATATATCTTGCACACGCCGAATTTATGCATCGCGTGCATGTACTTATTTTCATGGGTTGAAAAGTTGGGTTAAAATATAATAATACAAACAAAAAAAGAACAAGTTAACGCTATTTTCAAGTAACGATAACTATCGCCTCATTCAATTTAAAGTCCACGAAAACTCGAAATTCTGCAAAATTAAATTCCACCTAAACGAAATATCAGTTTTCAGTGTATCGCCATTCAATACCGGTATCATCCCAACTCTCGGCAGCTTGTTAAGAAAAAACTTTCCCGCACGGCAGCATCGCTTTTGCCCTATTAGAAACTCGACGGGAAATCCGTAAAGTTTCGCATCTCCTTGCCCAAGCGCCGTCTCTCCCTCTTTTGCTTTATACACAGCAAGGGCCCCCGCCCGCGCGCCTGAAATTCCGAGCTTAGCATCCGGTGCGCTCGCGCAGTTTCCGCCGTCGCCTGCCGCCCGTAAAAGGCACATAACGACACACTCCCTTTCTGCTGGCGCTGCCACCACCGCTTGCGAGCTATTTTTCGGTGATTCTCCTCTCGCTCTGTGACGTGCGCGTTCCCCCTGCTGCTCCAGTTGTATATGTATATATATATGCGTGTATTTCGGCGCGCTCTAGTTGTCGCGCGGACGCGGCGCGTCACGTCCCGATGGACTTGTGCTTTGGCGAAGAGGGAACAGCTGAAAGAGGAATTCGTTGAACGGAACGCATGGGTAGTACGTTTCTTAAACAGCCGAGTTGGGCAGGTGGTGTGTGACGAGCGTGTGTGTGTGTACGGGTGGTTGAGGAGAAATCGAGCGCAGAGCATTGTAGGGAAATGTTAAGATGTGATTAGGAGGAGATTTTTATGTAGGGTGTGCGGGGTGTAGTTAGAAAGTAGTTGAGTTTTGTAATAATTAAGTTTTTGATTGCTGCTCTATGCATCGCAAGCGTAAATATGAACACGTGAATTGCCCAACGCAATTTTTTAATTATTTTAAGTTTTAATTATACATGTTATGGTATGATAAAAATGATTATTTTTTAGGATATTAATTATAATTTTCATAACATAAGTAATTTTAATCGATGCAACTAAGAATTTTAGTTAGCATAATTTACGTATTAACGTTGCGTTCGTATCGCATCTTATAGCTTGACTATGTCTGTAGTGAATGCCGAGAATTTTAACGCCTCAGATACTTTTAATTGTTACTACCTTATAGAGAATAATTTTCTAAGAATGTGTTATTTCGAAGGAAGTAAATATATAAATTGTTTTAAAATTAGTTCTTGATCTGTAACAAGCTATAATTATCAATTAGTTTATAATTAATATAATAAACTAATTTTATTAACTATTTGTTAGTCTCAATAAAAAAATATTTAATTAATCTAGCTCAATTAATATGAAAGACAGACTGCGTCAAATTAAAAATTTTTATTTATTCAAGCTATTAATGTAATAAAACCAGGAGTAAAAATTATAAACATCATAAACATAAGTAGAACAAACCCGATGTGACCAAACATGAATGCCCTATGTTTATTGGTAAATTTTTAAGTTATGTAATAAAATGCACTTCAAAACTTTTTAAAATCGATTTTATATATATTTATTAATGTAACGTAACACTATTAGTGAGTCATTGATATATATCAAATAGAAACGAAACAAGACCAAAATATGTTGGTTATTGATATATATCTAAGTTATTCTTCATTAAATTAACTACTTATCGTTGTGTTTCTAACTTAAATTTAAGAAATTATACTACAACTATATAAATTGAAATGAGAGATGATGAAATAGTAAATATATTGAATATGTCATATTAAAGAAGAGTACATCATGTATAGAGAAAATTAGATGAAAATGCCCAAATAAAGGTTGTTTGACACTTCAAATGAATTGATCTATTTTTATCAATACTCAATGCTATCTCTGAGTCGAACGTTGTTAATTTTATTTATAAAAAAAGGTTACCGAATAAAAATTCTCGTACAAGTATTATTTTTTCAAAATCATGTCTTTAAAAATGCTTACATTTCGTATAATTATCAACCAACATTTAAGGGAATTTTAGAGAAAAAATTACTATTGAAATCGTACCCCACCTAAAAGCCACCAAAAAAATACCGACTATGCAAATAAAATAGTTTTTAATTCGAGTATACACTCCCCTCAAGCTAACCTTCTTTTGCAACCCACATATTTAAGCACTTTCGCAAAGTTGCAGCGCTGCAGAACGCAAAAAACAAAGTCAAATACAAAAGTATCACGCGACCTCCTAATCCCCCATTTCCTCTCACTCTCTCACTTCCACAGCACTCAAAATTTTTCCAAACCTCTCTCCTCCACTTACACATGTATACACCAGCTCCGAATGTCCATGATACACAGATAAGACACGCCTAGGTCTCTTCTCTCTCTATCTCTCTCTCTCGCGTCAGCGATGGAACTCTGCGCAAAACCGTCTGCATACATCCGCCGGCTGCTACTGCTGCAAACCACACACTCACACACATCTACAAATACACAAAATGTATGTGTATATATATATACATATTCACGGGCATTATGACTCGCCGTACCGCTGCGGTTTTCCGAGAGCGGAGGGGGTGGTCTCGGGCTGCCGGGATTGTTGTCAAACGCTAGCCGAAGTAGTATGTCAAAGTGCAAGAGCGCGCGAGAGACAGAACACGCGACACCGAGATGAGTACGGGGAGAATAACTTTCTACCACGGAATGTCGAAGGATGGAGCGTGCAGGAGAGGGAAGAGAAGGGCGTGTAAAGGATATTTTTGGTCGGAGTGTCATATCGTTGCAGCGTGCTGGCGATATCTAGACGTTTCATTCTGTTTTTGAGGTTTGGGGTGAAGTGTTGGATTTCAAGAGTAATGCGTTTGCGAATGAACAATTTCGAAATTCTAAATTACGCTACAGATCAAGTAGTGTGTAAATAAATGAATTTCGTTGTATAGAATTCTATAAAGTAGAAAGTGAACATTTGCATTTTTATTAAACAGGTTCTTTTAACTATTTATTACTACTTTTGGTTAATAGGAAAAAATGTTTTTATTTAAAAATAATGTGTAATACAAGAGTTTATGATTATATTGAATACGAAATTTTGTAATTGAAATATGAAAATTTTTATGGATATTAGTTAATTTTATCAAAATGAGACTAAAGCATACTTAATTAAGCATATTAAGTATATTTTTATAAATACGCTATTAACACCATAATTTATAAACTATTTGTTAAAATATTATTTATTAAACATTTTTCACATATATAAATGTTCAGATTTAAAATATTATAAAAGTTCTCGTTTTTGCACCTTTAATAAGTAACTAATTATATCAAGTTTTAAGAAGCTTTACTTAATTATCATTCCATAAAAAATAGAGAGTAATGCATCGACAGTACTACTCTATATTCCTTTTCGTTATTTTTAAACATATATATGACAAAGTCAAAAAGTACAAGTTTAAATAACAGCATTCTAGGTCGTGTAATTCAAAACCTTTATCCAAAAAGAGCAAAACTACCTGGATTCTCCCCCCCCCCCGCCCCCTCCCCATCCCCTCTCTCACTCCATTCCCCAAATGCATTGTCTTGGCATTGGCTTCAAAGTTCTTCCTATTTTATTCGTATATACGTAAATAGGCGCGGTGAGTAGTGCCTCTTTTTCTCTACCTTTTATTTTCCCCCTTTTTTCTACTATTGAGCTGTGCCCGCGCGCGATGTTGAAGTTCGTCCCCGCTTTTATTAATATCTGGGAGCGCGCGCGGTTTTCTTCTGTATAGAATCTCCGATGACACACAATGGATGTCGACGTCGACGTGCAGCTCCGGGTTTGTGGCCTACTCGCCTTTTTTTCTCTCTCTCTCTCCCTCTTCCTGGAAGGGGGGGGGGGAGGAAGCAAGATGACGCGCTGCGGAAGAACACGAAGATGAGATGGGTTTATGTATAAGCCCTAAAATGCGCAGTGTACAAGACAATGGGTTGGAGGAGAGAGTCGAGAGAAAAATAATTTCCAGAAATGTGGGTTAATCTTTTCGTGGGCTGCAGCCGCAGATTCGGGGAAATGGACGATTTTTTTTAGGAGGAGGGGAGGTTAATGAGGTTTCTTTATTTTTATTTAAAGATGCTTGAGATTTAGTTTGCTGGCGTTTCGAAAATGCGAAGATTCTTGATTTGCACTATCTAGTTTACGTAAGTTGAATTAGTTTTTGTTCCTTTTCTTCCACATTTTTAGTCCCAAATTGTTTTTTATAAATAGATATGGAGTTTTTTAATTTATATGTGATATTAGTTTCCGTCGCGGCTTTGCTCGCAATATTTGTAAATATAATTTGAAATTTATAGAGATATCGACGAATTCGAAAAAATCTCTTTTTACCACTCTAGGGATTGATTGGGTATTTTACTGCTTATCACTTCCTTAGAGTTTAGTTTAGTTTCCTTAGTTTATAGATGTAAATATGGACGTTGATAATAATAGGTCAGTCAGAGTATTCTATTTGATATTTTATATATTTATATAGATTGCATAATCTATAAAAACATATTTAAGCTTTTTTACCCCGTTAAGCGTTGATTAAAGCATAATGGGTTGTCTTCGTAAATAAAAATCTAATTTTGGACTTTATTTGATCAAAAAAATATTTTTAACAGTTAGAATAATATTATTATAAATTATTTATATTTATTACTAAATATAACTTGATAATAAATAAATAAATAAATAAACAATATAAATAAAAATCTTATTGGTAATCACTTTATTTAAAACTTTGGTTGATTTTAAAAAAGTCGTAGAAAGTTTACGATACATTGACAAAAATATCAAATAGACACTATGGAAACAAAGGTTTTGGAATATAATCATAATAAAAGAGTAAAATGATTTAATAAAATAGTGTTACAACGCTCTAGTTGATGCAATTCTTAGTTTGCGTTTGATGCACCCTTATCGTTTAGTGTCACGAGTCACCCGAATTAAGGTTTCATTTCACTCGTGTAATATCTTTCTGTCAGAATAAAGGCTGAACTTCTGTCAAGAGTTACGAAATCAATTGTTTGTCTAGTATCACGCACTAACAGCGTAAACTCATACGAAACTGATACCACTGCAGTAGAGAATGCTATATTGTTTTTATTGACTAACATAGTTCACAAATTATTTTATTATATAGCAGTAAAAATTGTAAATATGAAATTAATTTATGAAAAAAGACGTACCTTATTGAATGCCGTACAATTTTAGGACATATTTTTGTACCTTACAACAACTTCTTTAAAAAATAAGCATCATTTTTCATATTGTTCGTGGTATTCTAATATTTTAAATGCTGACTGGATCCGACGCATGTAGTTTTAATATAAAAACGCCTATATTCGTATTCATATTTTACTTTGTTATCTTTCTTCGGTGTCAATACGTATTTGGATATGTTGAACCGCATATGCAGCATTCAATTTTTCACTTTGCATGAAATTTAAATACGATGCAAATAAGGAGCTCATAGAACTAGTGTAAAACTACGGTTTCAAAACATTAAATATAAAAGAAATGTTCCAATTTACTAGAAGGGAAAATTAAGAATAATTTATTCAAATTATATGTATTATTAGAAATATTATCAGTGTTTTATTAAATATTGCCTCATGTCAGAGGAAGTCACAACATTTTTCTACTTAACGCATTTATACCGTGGACATTTTTATTTCTATGTTAATTTAGCCATAATTTATTGCTTGAAACATATAGCATAAGAATAACGATTACGACGCAGTACAAATTCATCTTACAATTTCCCCCCGCAATTTTCAATAAAATACCTTTAAATCACGTAATTCAAATGAAAACTAATAACGCCACACATCTCCCATCAGCCATTATAATCGCGACAGACGAGAAATCCCAGCGAAATATGCAAATCGTAGAAATAAAACGTCGGCGTCGCGTCTATCCCCCTTGATAAAAAGCTTCAGCGATCACACGCTTGAAATGTGTCGAGCTCTGACACATTTCAAGCATGCGACGACTGTCCGACACGACAAAAGAATAAAGGGCACGAAAGCCAAGAAAACGCCCTCTACGGCAGCAAAGCGTGATGCGACATAATCGCGGAGCAATTGTCCGCGATCGTCCGCGAAACCACGGCTTGCGTTTACGACGGTTACAATAAAAGCAACAGCGGTGGAACGTGCAGCGGGGATTTAATGATTAATAAAAAAGGGATCCTCGCGAGACTTTGAATTGCAAATGGTTGTCGACGCATTCATAGTCGCGAGTCGCACTTAAAGTTGAATGTGGAGTCAAATTTAGGATTATGGGCGGTAGATTGTGCTGATGATTTGGTAATTCGTAGTCAATGTCAACCGATGAATTTCATTGACTCGGAATACATGGTCACTGACAAAGCAGCACCCGTGAATGAGTATAGCGACCTAAAGGTATTAGACAAAGCCTTTAAAATAAAATAGTAGAAGAATTTAAATATATTGGGAAAATTACTAAAATCATGACTACTATCACGGAAGACAAAATTATAAATATATAGAAAAATTATTATGCCAGTAGTCCTATACGGGTGCGAAACATGGGCACTAACTAATCGGGAGGAGGATAGGTTCATAGTATTTGAGAACAAAGTTCTGAGAAGGATATTCGGAGAGAAAATTTATGAGTTAACCAGAGAATAGGGAATCTTACACAATAGGGAAATAAACGAGTTATTCGGAAAAGCGGATATTACTAGAGTTAAAAATCTCGAAGACTTGGATGGGCCGGGCATGTAGCGAGAATGGAAAATGATAGGACAGCACTTAGAGTATTAGTAGGAAAATCAAAAGGCAGAAGACCTGCGGGTAGACCAAGATGAAGGTGGGAGGATAATGTCAGGGCCGACCTGCGAGAAATACAATACTATGAGGGAAACTGGATGAACCTTGCAAAGAATAGAGAGAAATGGCATGATTGTGTAAACAAGGCTATTGACTATATAAATCCCATCAACCATGAATCGTGATTACGGTGACGATGCGAACATGATCACAGCCGATGTAGAAACTGCGGTTTTTTAAGCATCATCACTGCTAACCATTAATGGCCGGACGCTAAAAAAAAAATAATCATAATAATAATAATAATAATAATCATAATAATATAAACTTTATTGTTATTATTATTATTAAGAAAAGATTGCTCTTTTCTTAGGTAATGAATTTATTACTTGTTTAAAAGATTTTAAAGTAAGAAAATGAATAAATTGATCTCTACGAGTCAAGTTACTGGACTATATCACAGCTTTTGATTCTTATTTAAAAGGAATGCTGTATATTTTACCAGCTTTTAAACCTTTTAATAATCAAAATAAAATGCATGTGATCTGCGAGTATTACTTTAAAATAATAATAATAATTGACTACAAAATATTAGACAATCCAGATTCGAATTTGCACTTGTGTAAAATAGAAGTCTGGGACAAGTCTAGCAAAAGTCTGGGTAAGGTTACTATTCCAAACAATATGCCAGACTTTTGTTGAATTAAATACTAGATTACTACATTTAGCGTAAATATTGACCGAAATATTAAAAAACAATAGTTTTAAACAAACAATGGGAAAGTTTTTTTAAAGATGGCACTCTTCTTTAAAATTTTTATATTTGTTATAAAAGGCAAATACTCAGGTGAGTTCAGACTTAACAAAACGCGATGCTTTTGTTTTACAATGTTAACCAAAAGTCTGTTGAAGTTGCCATATTTTTGTAATACTTTCTAAGCATTTTTTCCACGGACAGTAACTTAATTTCAAACTCAAACTCAGACTTAAACTTAGGCTTCATCTAGTAGACCAACATGTTTAATTGGTAGTTTGTGATCAATGTTGACTAATTACTTGTATTGGGCTTTGACAACAAACTATTCAACAATGTAGGTTCGAATTTATAATGTAACTCCTATCCAAACTTAAATGTGGACCCAAACTTAGACTGAATCTCAATAAACCATCTAATTGATTTAGAGATTTCTGACCAATACTTTCGACGAATCGCTTTCGGTGCACTCTGGTCATAATTTAGTAAACATACTGTAGTAGACTCTTCACAAATCATTACATATTCTATTAAGAGATCGTTGTAATAATTAGAATAAAATTATTATCCAAGGAATAATTTAAGTGAGAATATATTTGGAGGTTATAGATTCATAATTAAATAAAAGAAGTATTTTCAAAGATTGCTGTATACTTAATACCACATTTATCTCGTTATATAGGATGCGACGAGTTATCGAGAGTTTACTGTAGATCTGCTACTAAGATTGTACATGAGTTTGAATCTGAGCCCAAGCCTGGATTACGTTTAATAAATAAGTTTGCCGTAAATTCATAGTCGAGCTCAAGCGTTTAGTTATTTAGTAGTTTGGCATCAACTGCTAACCAAATTATTTTATTGCATCTTGTTTCCCAATTATCAAACAGTTAAGATGGGCTACTAACAATAAGTTTTAGTGTGAGTTAAAGTATGAGTTTAAGTTTCATTCTCGACTATAAATTCGAGCCTCGTATTCAAACCCAAACGTAAACTTAGAAATTGATCTAAATTGATTGTTAAATAGCTTACGATCAAACTAGTACAAAACCTATTGGTTGATATTGACTACAAATGATTAAATAATCAAAATTCTGTATTGCCGCAACCATGAGTGAGAACCTGGACTGATTGATCGCTTGCAATCAAACTACGTCAAAATTGATTTGTCAATATTGACCACGAATTACTAAATAATCAAGCTGATCTGTTATCTGGTATGTTATATAATGCACAGATTAATAATTAATATTAATTATTAGTTTCTATTAAATAAATGACTGGCGAAATGTATAGGGGTAATCAAATTAAGAACTTCTAGTAACGCTACCTGCATCAATATTAACCACAAACTTCCAAATAATCCAACAAATCGACACATCAACTTCAAACCCAAGTTCGAACGTGAGTCTGACTCTAATTGTAAGTTTGCGATTGAGTTACAATACGAATTCGAACGAGTACAGACAACGGCCGAGCGGATATATAAAATAATGAATCTCCGGTGCAGCCGCGTCGTTAGCTGCACGCGCGCTTGGGCTCTATATACTCCGCACTGCGGCTCAGGGCGTCTCTGTAAAATTGCGCCGGAAGTCGCACTTCTCGTTCCACCTACTTTAGCTTCGTGCCTTTTCACTGCTGCACTCACCCTCCCTCTCCCTCTCTTTTCACCCTTTTTTCTTTGCTCTATCTAGCACTTCTAGTCTCCGCCTGTTTCTCTTTTGGCTCTGCGGTTTCTTTCGCTCGGTCTCTTTGACGCTTCCTCCGACTGAAATTGCTCGAGTGCATGTATTTTATCAGAGCCTAGGCTGTGCTACTAGAGTTGGGCGCACCTTGTCGCGCCGGCGAGAGTACACGAGAATTTTAATGTCGCGCACGCGAGTCTTGTTATCTGTTGCGAGAACGAGCGAGGGCGTGGGCGACATATTTGTTTTTCTTGTTTTTGATGTTTTCTTTGCTTGTGTGTCTGGTCTTTTTTACATCGTTAGTTTTCTCAAGGTATAGTGGATTTTAATGGGTTGATAGATTTAGAATTATATTCACGAGTATAAGTGTCACGGTAAGTGGTACGTATTATAATTATATGTGGTTGACGAATAAAAGTGAACATTATAAAAATTTTGTAGTAAAAATATACTGGCTGTAAAGTAGGTAGTACTTGGACACTTTTTGAAACGAAAATACGGAATCAGTGTTTGTAGAGCCAAAACACAATATTTTTCCCAAATATTTAATCTGATCGTTAAATCGGCATATTTTACTGTTATTAGTACAAGAAAAAATACGCTTACATACTTTTTTATACTAAAAAAGTAAGTTTAAAAATTCAACTATATGTCGCAGTAGTTGACCATATGTCAAGCTGGTCCCAGTACGTGGACATAGTTAGGACCCAGTAGTTGGACATATGAATTAAATGTGTCCAACTACTGGGTTCGGAAAAAGCAGTGGACATAAACTTGGACAATGCATTCAAATTATATACTACACATGATAAACTATCCGAATGAATGCCAATGAATACATCTTTTTATCATCTTTATCAATAATTACAATTTTTGTCAGTGTCCAAGTACTGGTCACAATGTTCGTTTTGTTCAAGTACTGGGCACTTTACCTTACGATTTCTCAAACAGATTTTAAGTGGTTTTTAAATATATTTAATTTCTTCTTTTTTGCAGTAAAATATTATTTGAGTTATAATGTACTCAAACTTTTCTATTAATGACTGCAAATTAAACTAATTTAATTTCTTTAACGCATGTACATTGCAAGATTAAAACATTATTACAAATAAATTATGTATGCATTTTTTTTTCAACAAATTAGGCACTAAATTAACAAGAATTTTTGTCAATCAATAGCATATTCATAGAAAAAAAATATGATCGTATCCAGTACAAATTTCATGGACTTATCAGTACAAATTTCATGGACTTATCAGTAAAAATTTCATGGCCTTATATAAAATAATAATTACTCAAGTCATTTAAAAGCAGTAAATAAATTACATTTGAGAAAAATCGTCTAATAGCAGAAATTTTTAATTTTGGAAAACGACTAAAACATAAACCGATTGCTCAATTTCGCAGAAACTTACAAACAATTTCTAAGTATCTGTAACAAATATTTACGCAAAAGGTTGGGTTACTTCAAATAGATTACAAGTTGTGATGTTACACATACACGCACCACTCATAAACATACTAACACACACACACATTTTGCGTGTAGCATTTGCACTCACTACGCCAGATAATGTTTTGTGACGTTAAATACATACAAAAGAATATTTCTCATCAACAAAATGCTTACTTATAACAATATATATTATTAAAATCATTAATCTAATATTGTAATTGTATATATAATTGTAAACACACTAATCATGTAAAAATTAATTCCTTCACGCGTCATCATTATCTTCCTTCCTCAACTCAATTACACATCGCCAAGCAGAAAAGAAAAGGACCAACTTCCACGTGCCTCCAACACACAACACCTGCAACACGAGCGAATACCTGCAGAACCATCCCGAACCACTGAATCCCTCCAATACGCGCGCAGTCATACCAAAGGCCAAAACTGCAACTGCAAACCACCGACGTCAATTTCGCCTGTCTCACGTTTCCGTAGCAGCAGCTGTCATTGATTTTTCGTAACGTGTCCGGTCGTCGTCGTCGTCGTCGACGACAAAGCTGACATCAATCTTTAATAACTCGATGAGCTCGCGCTCGCGGGCTCTTTCAAAGCTTCAGCTTCGGCTTCAGCTTCGGCTTCAGCTTCGGCATCAGCTTCGGCTGTAGGGCGAAGAAGGGCGGCCGCCGCGCGTGGGCGACCTTTTATGCAGCCTGGCTTGAAAGGCACGTGTGTGTGCGAGTTTCTTTTTTCTTTCTCTCTTCTGTATTTTACTGGCGTACGTGTGTGTATGTGTGTGTCTGTGTGGGTGTGTGTGCGCGTAATCATGCGAGCGCGCGTGCGCAGTTTTCCTTTTCGCGTCCCGATGACTTTTTTTTACTGCGTTGGTGAGGGGGATGATGATAATGATGATGTTGTTGGGATGTTTAAGCGGGTGGGAAATGTAGTGTACTGGCTTTCGAGGATGTTTTAGCTCGCGGGAGAATGTGAAGATGCGCGAGAGCCTATTGTGTTGATAGTGGTTAGTGTTTTTCTGCTGAATTGTTAGGGACAGGACGCCATTAGGATGCGCAGCTGAAGTATTATACTGGGTTTTATGTTTTTTCGTGGATGTTACTGAGAAGTAAGATCTTTTTCGGTATATTTGCGCTGGTTTGAGGCGTTTAACGAAAATATGGTAGGAAAACCAAGTATGGTAGTTATATTCGAACTGCGCTACTTAAAACTAGCCTTTAAAAGCAAACTCTCTATAAATGGTGAAATTAAGTCAAGCATTCTAAACAAGATTTTGAAACATGGAATATTCATGTTGCTTAATGTAATAGTCTTATTTTTTCCGTACATTCATTGTGATTGTTTATAAAATAATGGATCGCGTTGTTATCATACTGTTATCAGTATTCAGAGCACCAACCTTGACTAATGATTGCAACGGAACGTGATGAGTATAACATCTTTCATAACTAAGAAGATGCAAATTTAATGCGCAGTAAGTCAGTGTCAACGTGTACAAAGAACTACTGATGTACTCTACTGCATTGTGATTCATAAACTAAAATAATGAAGGTGCAAATATAAATACGGATTTTTAATACGTATTAGGAAAATATTATACATTATAACAATGTAAGATTGATTTCCATATAATTTTTATTTATCATAAAGAACTAGAAAAAATGCCCTTGTATATATTAAATATTACATAATTTTTTCAGACCTTACAAAAGAAAATAGATTTTTTAGTAGTACGGCAGATTATTATTTTATAAAGAAATAACAACGTAGCTAATTACTTTAACATGCGATAACATTTTTTTTCACTTTTACAAATTTAAGGTTTATGCTTAAGTTCTCACCTGGCTCTTTGAGTTTAAAGCAGAATGCAGTAAAATACGAATAATACAGAGCAGGCATTTTCAATAATTAAAACTTTTAAAATATTAAATTAAAATTTGTATAATTAAACCCTTATCCTTCCAAGAAATTGATAATTTTACTTCTTTTTATTAATGTTTTTAAACGTGTTAATACACAAATAATGAAAAATATGCACACGTAAAAAATTAACCATAATTATGTTTATGTGAATTATAATTAAATTATATGAATTCGTATTCACGATATAATACTTATTAGTTCATATTCATAACTTATAAATCCATACTTTCAAGAACAAAAATTAACAAAAAAATCTAAACAGGGCACGGAATAAGGTATTTTTATAACAGAGAAATGTCACACCCAATCATTAATATAGTTCCTTTACATACCAATCAATTAATCATATCCATCGCCTCTATTGATTACTACTCCTTTAATTAAAAAAAAAAATAAAATTTTAAACAGCCTACGGAAGCGTAGCGTATTTAACATATTTACATAACGGAAAAACGTCATGCCCAATAATTAATATAACTCCTATACATACAAATCAATCCGTTCGTATACATGCCCTTTAATTACCCCAAGCTAAAACATCATCCACAAAAATCCCTACAAAAATCCCTTCTGCACACACAGACACACACACTTTCGCATTCAGCCTCGCCCATGGAATTTTTCAGCCTCAACGTCGCGCGCGCCGCGAGTTCGTGACCTCGTGCTCCTCCATCACCTTCTCTTTATACCAGGAGGCGCTCATCCGCGTACACATACCTGCACACATCTGCAGCTGTGCGCTCCGGTAGACGCAAAAATCTCGCGCGGCATTTATCAGGCGCGGAGATTTACGAGCGTCCCGCGCGCGCCTGGGACTGTAGACTGCCGATCGGGGGGAGGGATGTGACGTCGTAGTAATAGTGATGGTAGTAGTGGGTGCCTGTCCATTAGGGACGAATTAGCCTTGTTTACACGCGCGACTGATAGTTGTTTGTCGGGGGATGGTTAATGTGGGAGGGCGAGGATTATGCGCGGGGATCATTTTTGGGGCTTGTTTTGCGGCGGCGATTGTGTGATTAATAGGGGTTCGGTTTCTTAGAAAGTGATTGGGATGTGATTTGAAAAACTTGAATTATTGAGGTGCAAGTTTTTGTATAATGATATGAATATTAGGTAACGGACTATTAAAGATCAATATTACTTTCCACGTTTTTCATAATTGACAAATAAAATATATTACTCCTGAATTTATTACAAATATTATATGGTATATATAATAATATATAAATGTGTATATGCACACTTATATTATTACTAATGCTCTTCAGTCAGTGATTAATGTCAAGAAAAATGATATCTATGCAACAGAAATTGACCAATCCATTTAGAACTTTATTCAAAACCTCAATATAATACCATCAATAAATGTATGCAATTCTAGTAAAACAATTATTTTGCATAAATGTTGATTACATTTTTATTGATTAATACAAATAATTTTGTATACATTTTTATTTATTTCAAAGCAAGCTTAGAAAAATAGTTAGAGAGCAGATTTTTAATGGATATCTTTTCTTAATATCGTGAAAAGTTTTCAACAAAATTTCAAGTGGATTCGACAAATTCTTATGCAGGGATATTTTGAAGAGGATATAAGTTTTTTCCTATTTCTAACTGAGACACTTTGATTAATTCATTAATATTTACTCATTACTATAAAACAATTATGATCACTCTTGTTTTAATCTTTTAAACATATACTAAAATTTAAGATTACCAGAAGGAGTATAGAATAGATTTTAGAATTTTGAGCAATAATTCCTCTAAGATAAAAATTAAGTTTATATAATCGGATATTAATACTAATTTCAAAAGTAATTTGAGATACATAAGAATTCTCTATTTATATTTAAGTAGAGTATCATATTATAAATGAGATAGTATTTACACTTTCATAAGTTTGAAGGACTTCATGCCATCAACGTTCCTAAATTAGAATCCATGGTAGTATGAAAATCTTCACATTCCACTAGCATGAAACTTCAAAAACATATTAAATTCTTAATTAGTCGGTATAAATATATAATTATGTTTAAATGTATAAAATTGTACATACTAAATACACGGCAATTTAAATAAAACTTGTTCATACTTCTTTAAGCGTGTTGAAAAAAATCTGTGATTACAGAAAGGAAGTAATTCGTTTGAAAAGATCATTAACTTTTGAGTGTGAAATGGAAGGAAGTACTTGAAAAGTTTGCGGTTGCGTCGACGTATATAACGGCAAATTCGTTGTCTGAAAGTAATTTAAGAGGAGACTAGTAGGCAGACAGTCATTTAATAGTTCAACTTTCTTTCAGCGAAAATCAAATTTCAAGAAAAGAACGTAATTTGAGAGATTATATATAAAAATTCATTAGAAAAGTCAATGACTTTTAATAAATAATAATTAAATTCATCAATTTGTAATTAAAAGGTCGAATTTTTATATTTTTATTGTATATGTTTTAAAATTTAGAAAAAATTAACAAATTATTCGATGATACGATTTGAACTACTTTATATAACTATTAGAAACAAGTTTTTTAATGCTAGACTAATTATAACACTTCAAGTCTCTAGTTGATGGGGGGAACATATAAAAAGTGCCATACTATAATAAATATTCTTTTTATTATGACTAAGATAGTAACTATCAAGTAAATTATCTTACAATGATTGATATAGGTGTATATATTGAATTTATTATAGCATGAAAATGTAGTTAATATGTACCTATATTTTTAAATATAATCAGTATATGAAATATATATTTTATTAAATATTACCATTTGATTATTCTATAAAAATATGCTTAATATGAAATGGATATAGACAAAACTAAATCGAAATCAAACAAGATAGATCGAAAAATATAACTGTAAAGTTGAGAGCATATGGAGAGGAAGGAAAATGGATGCACAATGATAAACGGTTATGCTTTCAAATTTACCGAGCTTAAGACGAACAATGCCGTAACTTATGGCATAAAGCCGTAAGGAGCCCCCGGGGGCTCTCTTTAATTCATTTCAAGGTAGAACTTTTAAAATACTGTTGGAATAATCGCTCTTGAAAAAGACAGTTTGATTGGTTCTGCTAAAAATTTTCGAAGAATCAGCAGAATTTGCAATTCAAATGTACTTGCAGAATAATAACTTTTGTGAATGCGATTCGATTGGATGTTATTCATGTCTCTTTTATTTACGTTCTAATTTGAAAACTCCATTTGTAACGCAGTAACATAGCTAGCATCTTGAAAGTAGCTATTACATGGTCAATCATTTTTATTCTTTAGTCATTGTGCAAGCTAAATAATAGCAAATAATGTTTTAATTAACTTGTTGAAATATAGGTATTAGTCATTATTTAGATTAAGATTTATATAAATATAACTAGCTCTTTGATTTTCAACTTTTCTTTTGCAATAATATAACTTGTTTTATTGTTATAAACAAAAGTGTAAAGAAAAAAAGCAAAATTAGTTTAGTTTATCATTTATAACAATATACATAGTTAATGAAAACTTTAAAGAAGTTATGATAAATACAGTATCCAAGTGATGTATTCTAATCATATTTATCTGTATTGATTATTTTTGTCAAAAAGTCATAAATTCATAATATTCTACTTTTAACAAGTGACAAATAAATTTGAATTTTGAAGAAAATGCTTTTAATGGTATCTACATTTCGATACTCTTCGATTAGTTTTAATTTTAACATGACCTATAAATTGTTAACAACATTTGTGATTATAGAATATTCATTTATAAAGCAGGGAAAGTTATAAAGTTCACGCACATAAAATGTATGACAAGGAATCAAATGATTTAACTGGGCCTTCAAAAATTTTTCCTAACTTTTAAAATAGTTGCTACTTTTGAGATTTTGTGTGAAATTTTTAAATCCTTGCAGATTTTTATTACTTGGATGATACGAGTATGTATTGCTTTCTCAAGGAGAAAGCTTTGTAACGAAGAAAATTTTCGGGTAAGAGATTTTGATAAATCTCGATCTTTTTGAGGTTTCTGAGTCAGAAACATATATTTTTATATAATGTATGTCTGTATGTATGTCCGTACGTGTGTGTATATATATATATATGTATGTGCGTATGAAACCAGAAAAGCAAAATTTGTGTCCACCATAGTTCTGGCAAGGAAGTATGTTACGAGATAAAATTTGTCAGGCATATTAGGTACATTTAAACTTCGATCTAATCGAAATTTGGAGCTAAATGAATAATATTTAGGACGTTTCTTTTTAAATAATCATTTTTTTTTTAAATGTTAAACAAGAAAAAATTTTTTGGCAGTTTTTATTAAAGATATATAAAAGATAGACATAATTTCTTAAATTGCGCGTGATTTTCTTTCGATGTATGTCTTTTAAACCTTATCTTAAGCTATTTTTAAAAAATAAACATAAATTTAAACGTTTTTTAAAAAGTAGCTATTTTATCAAATTAAAAATGATTTATTTCGGCAATTTGTATTAAAGATCTGTAAAAGATAGATAGAAATTCTTAATATGCGCGATATTTCCTTTCGATTTATGTCTTTTAAAACTATTCTTAAGCTATTTTTAAGAAATAAACGTGAATTTAAAGATATTTCACAAAGTAGCTATTTTATCATATTAAAAATTATTTTTTTCAGCAGTTTGTATTGAAGATATGGATAAGATAGATATAAATTCTTAAAGTGTGCATAATTTCTTTTCGATTTATGTCTTCTAAAACTATTCTTAAGTTATTTTGAAGAAATTGTAAGCAGTTTGTATTAAAGATATATAATAGTTAGACATAAATTCTTAAAACGCGAATTTGAAAAATGTTTCCATTTTTTCTAAAATAGATATTTTTAGCAAATCGATAGTAGATTTTCTTACAAGGGAGGGGGACTGGAACTTTCGCAGACACGTGCATGCAGAAGTTTCATTTTTCCCCCGTGTAAGAAATAGTATTTTTCTCTATCGCCGGGCGAAAGTACGTTAATTAATCAGTCGAGAAAAGTCGAAAATCATCATCTTTCCTGGTATCATCAACTCTGTGCAGCCATGTTTTTACTTTTTCTCTATGTTTTGATAGCGTTAGCGCTCTCGCGGTCACTTCACGTCGTGCTTGCAGTTTACAGGTTATATTTTTCAATGTTATTTTACCTATCGCAATTGGTTTTTCCCGATGCGCAGTTTAGGTGTCTTCGAGGACCGCCCAACATTTGCAGCACGAGCGTAGCGAGTGCTGTTGGTTGGAGTCGGGCATCGAAAATACATGAACAAGCAGATTACGCATAATATTTTTAAATTATGGAATAAACGTTAATTTAGTAAAAAAAGGAATTGAATATTTTTTTAAAACAGGAATAGTATAATAACTTTCTTACAACTATTTTTTACAATTTTCACAAGAATAAAAATTGTTTACAATATTGCCATTAAATTTGTAAAAGTACAGTTTTCATATTTAGTACATGAATTTTTTAGCCAGTTTACTGTATACGTATTAATTTCTTCATTTTCAAAGTCATAATCCGCTGTATCGTATATGGGGTTAGGCTATTCAAAACATTGCTGATAGAGCTTTCGGTCGCGCGTGAAACAAGTGACGTACGCAGTGGGTAAAAGTGCTTCTTCTTCTAGTGTAAACAAACGGCGAAAACGCGTTTTTTCACCCGAGGAATAGAGAAAAATTAATTTTTTAGAAGTACTTACTAAAATATTCTGAACCCTGAAATCATAAATTCATATTAACATTAATTTATTTATGTGAATTTACATTATAAGATTCTATAAGTCCATTAATCAAGACCTCTCTTTGAGAAAGCATTCTGCTAAAGTAGTTAGCAGCGGTTTTCTATATGCTACGAAGACCTTATTTTAACTTGAAATTGTTGTTTGTTTATAATAAATTTATAAAAACCTTCTAAAATTAGACTTCAATTAAAATAACTTTAAAACAAGGTGTTCAAAGAAATGATCAACGGAGACTAGCTTAGACACTTATGGCACACAGAATATTTTATTTCTTCAAAGGCCACATTTTAACTTACTCATAGTAAATTTACCAATCATTGTGAAACTGGACAAATCAAAACTCAAAATTAGCGAACCGAATATTTGACATATTCTCCAAGTAATAAAGTCTAACGATCTGTATGTATTTATACATTTTAGTCTACTTTTAAATTATATATCTTTTTAATTTGATAAATATCGTCTTTTAGCAACATACTTTAAATTTTTTTTCAACAAATTTTTAATAAAATGTATTGTAGTTTTTATTGGAAATATAAAATTTTCGGAAATTAAATTGTTATTTACAACTTCTCTCGAACGCAAAAAAAAACGTTAAAATACTTAAGCTTATGCGTGTTTCTTTCAACAATTAAAATCATCTTTTAAATTTCGTTTGAAAAATGAAAATGGCAAAATTTGTCAGAAATTTATTGAATAGACTTATGAAAGACCGTACACTTGGCCATCCAAGAACCAAACGAAATCTCAAAAATAGAATCCATTTTATAATACCAGTAAAAATCTCTGGAAGCCCACCTTCGTGTATAAATTGTACGTGTAAACGTGTATAGATTGAAATACTTCCACAAAAAATCTCCCGAGCCACCGCAACATTTAAAATCCCACTCATAAATCAAGCAACCTGCAGCATCACCACCACCACCTCCACTAAAAAAAGAAAGCCGGCCCGCTTATCGGTATCACCTCCTTGGCATAAGTCTCTTACTCCATCGGCAAAATCTGCGGGAGCTCGACCACCGCTGAACAACCACCGCTGCAGTATAAAAAGGTACTACACACACACCGCGCCAGATAGCGTAAAAACCTACCTCCCGTCTTCTCTCTTTTCCCCGCAGGTTTACCGAGGGTCAGCGTTTTCCCCAGGCCTCGGGGGAGGGGATAATTGATCGCGTCCTCCTCCCCGGGAATTAAGGCATGCCTTAATAAGATGGTACGGGGTTATGCAGGCGAGTGGTCGAGCGACGGCAAAAAGTTGAGACTGCATCCGCTCAGCAGCGCTGGCGCGTACTACACCCGTCGCTGACGTCGAAAAACTTCGGTGAAAGTTTGGGGGATGGGGAGGATTTGCGCCTCGAGGAAGTTGATTGGGTAGATTGAGGGAGATTTTACGGAGGGATGGAGGAGAAGCTGGCCACGCGTTTGTTTTAGTTTTCAATTTTGGGGGGGGGGGGAGGCGATGTTGCCTTCTTGGGTTTGGGGTATGGTGCAGTACAAGAGAAGAAGTTTGGTTGGGCTAGGTAGGAAGTTAACGTGGTTTCAGTTTGCTTCGAAATAATTGATACTTTTTGGGTTATGGAGTGTGTAGGACTGATAGCTAAATGTTTGTTTCGTGGTTTGCAAGTGCTTTTATTTAACTTTACTAGCTTGTCTATTTCTATAGTATCTGCCAATATTAGAATATTAGTTTTTTGGTCATGTGAAACGTAAATTTTTATTTGATACTTGAAAACATTATTTACTTATTTTCAATGCAATTTTATTAAAAGCTTTATTTCTAATTTTTGTTCCTATTTATAAATCTCTAAACATTTTACGCTGTGAAATCAAAAGGACTTTAATTGAAGTAATTAAAACGTTAATTGTGCGGTGATATTCAGGTTCATAAAATGTGTAGTTAAATATAGATACGTTAATAATATATATTTAACATTTAAAAAATTCAACTTATAAGGTTATGAATCATTAAATTCTTATTATACTACTGAATCTTAATATGTAATTATAATACCATTCCTATTCACGCAATGTTAAAAATATTTAAGAAGCATTTTTGACTGCGAACTTTTACAACCCAATAATTAAATAATTGGTTTTAGTAGAATTTTTCAAATAATAGAAGATTTATATTTGTTGTATAACAATAGAAAAATCGTTTTTTTTTTAATTATTTAACTGCGTTGAAAGTTGAAGTTGGTTTGATTTAACGCGAAAATGAATTTGAGCATAATTGAAATTTTCAGTCGGAGAATTTCGCTGCCAAAGTTTCTTGAACTAAAAACGGCACTAATTTGAACGCCACATTAAAGTCGGCACCAAAACTTAGCATCAATTACAGAAGTCGAGAAATTCGGTCTTTCTTTTAACGTTAAATTTTGCTCTAAACTTTTTACAGTGTAAATAAGCACTCTATCCGTTCAGCTAACTTCAAGTAGTACAATTCAATAATAAGTGAAAAATTTAATTTTATTCGAAGTTTATACAAATTATTTATGCAACTAAAATCAGCTAAATGATAATATAATTATAATTTTTATTGTGTACAATTGCTGTAAAAATAACTTGCCAATGTCTTATCGGTACCTTTAATTTTCTCTACGATACAAATGAAAATAACCAAGTTTAGATAATAAATGATAAATTGGATTAAATGACGCTATACTCATTCGATTTGGGTATAGCATTCATAATTAAAACCTTATTTCAAATGCAAACATTCAAGCGCTCGAAAATCTCATCCATCTCATTAACGTTTTGTTGCTGGACTACGTGTCAGTTGAATGATGAAGCACGATAACAAAATCAATATTGGCTACATGAATCTTGATTCAAATTCAATCAATGACAAATATTTATAATAATATGTCATTATTTAATCAGATTTCGCAATATTCTTCATATTGTATAATATTTTACGCATTTAAACTGAACCGTATTTATTACCGAATCTAAATGTTACAGTATTAAAACGATTCAAGAATCAAATTAAAAATGCTCGCAATTATCTTTGGTGTTTACCTGATTAACTATACCATAATATAATTAGTCACAATGTATCACAAACACAGAATAATTCGTATTCCCTTAACAACTTATCATTTTAATATATGTTTTAAAATTTAATAAAAAAGTTTAATCAAATATTTTACCTTTCTTTCTTATAATTAATATAATCATAATAATGAAAATTAAAACAAAAATTCAATCCATCATTTTTGTTTACACTAAATTAAAAAAACAACGTATGTAGCTGTATGCATTTTACAAAAACTATTTACAAAACGTTTAATAATCTATTTCTAAAACGCCCACAAAAGAAAGTAAACAAATAATTTGACAAAAATTGTCAATCTTAAACTCGGCTCAAAAAATTCCTTGCCTCGAGTCCGCTTCTCCAATCTTTTGCCAAAATACCAGCTCGGACCTTCGGACCTTCGATTCGCCCGAGGCTACACAGACGCAAACACGGAGTCACAATCGCGCGCCGCGGGAGCCAATGAAGCGAGAAAATGAAACCAGCGTGATTCCCGGGCTCCACTGTTGTTTCTCTATCACCTCTCCCAATTATAATGCGATCCCGCGTATATCTATCTTTCCGTGGGAAGAAAACTCCATTAAGGACCGAGTGTCGTGTCGACTAGACTCGATATATCTCGCCCGCAGGGCGAATATCACGCGGCGATTAATTGTTACCGAGGATGGGCGATGCTTTCGCACGCGATTTTTGGATTCTTGTGGCAGGATTCGATGCGAAAAAGAAATAAATACAGAGAGTTATGGTGATTAAACACGGAGCGTGATTATTATTTAAGGTAATAAATCATTTAGTGTGATCATTGTATCTATTATTATTATACATTTATGTTTCATTTAAGTAAACTATTATAATTTTAAAATTGATTTTATTACTATGACTTCTTAAGATACTGTTACTGATAAATACGGGGAAACACTTTTTTCATTTAATTCTCAATTTTGAGAAATTATCTCTCTAAAAGGTTGTTGTTTTTGGTTGAGACAACAACATTTCAGAGAGATATTTACTAAAACTTGAAAATTAAATGAAAATAGTGGGTCCTCGCAATTGTCGGTGACCGGTGGCTTTAGCATCACCTTAAGGGAGCAGGCCTGAGTTAAACCTAAAAATAGACTTTTTTTACGAGTCCACAAAACTTTTTATGTTTAAAAGCAATCATTCTGAAAAATTTTATGCTTTCAAAGCACAATATTGTCTTAAATTTTACCGTTGTAAAACCTCAGAATCTTTACCCAACACGTGACAATAAATCACGGTTTTCAATACCATATTTATTAAACGAACTTTGATCATCACACGATTCGGGGTGCACGATGAACAAAAAAATGTTGTTTAGACGGTTATTCGACTCCTTTGGACATGAATTACATAAAGAGCGGAGCACTTTTTCGATAAAATTTCTTTTATTATTCTTTTTGGAGATTCTATCAATTTAAAAAAAAATATATAATATTTAAAAAAAATGATTGGATCTTCGAAAAGGAATAATAAAAAAAATTCGGGTACAACAAATTGAGTTTTATAAAAACATTTATTATTATTTAACATTTTTAACATTTATATTATTTCGAATAAAAAAGTTTAAATCCGTCAAAATAATACTTGTTCTAGTAAGATATATAAAGAAACAATACTTTAATCTTTTCATCAAAAATTAGCAGAACATCCCCTAAAATATTTTTTTTTTATTTTAAAATTGAGACTCGTTTAATGTTTTAAAGAAAAAAGGCTGCCAATTCATTGGCACTTAACTTCCTCAAACTAAATAGACTGTTCCAATATAACATTTTTTGTTTTAATAAATTATTTTACAATGCTGTATGTCATTCTAATTAATAACTCAAAAAGGTGTTTTATTAACGGGTTTTTACTAAAAAACTTATTCTTTGTTTTTAATATATGTTAATAATAAATATCTATTAAATAATTATTAAATGTGACACTTTAAAAACATCGTAATTTATTGAAATTTGATTTAAAAAATTTCATAGTTACAAAGCTCTCTACTTGAGAAAACAGAAATGTCTCAAATATTTTACTGAATATTGTACTTCATGCTAATGATCATCTAAAATTTTTTTAATGAATTTCTATCATACGTTTCCGATATATAACAATCATAATAAAGACTCGTTTTTGTTTATTACATACGAAGGAAATTATCTTCTAAAAATATCGGGCTGGAAAAGATAGGTAGTTTTATGCTCTTTGAAATGCATTTTTACTGCATTAATGATAATATTTTTAACATACCAAAAAACTCGTAAAACTACAACCCAAAAATCGAGAAACCACACAATTAACAAACAAGATTCAACTTTCAATGATTCAACTTCACGTCGAAATCCAAACAATCGCTCCATAAACAAAATAAAACCAAACCAACGGGAACAAAAGTTTCATCCTTCTCGAATCCCATTCTAATTCCTAACCGAATCCCCCCGTTTTTCGCCCCTTGAGCTATATTGAGTGATTCGATGCGACGCGCATGCATGCAGAAACAAAAGTGTGTGTACACCGCTCGGCCGAATTGATTGTCCGCCTCCAATCGGACCGGTATCTCAACTTTCCACACATACACATACACATACACATACACACACACGCACACCCACACACTCACACACACACACACACTCCTATATACAAATAACACACACGGACTTCAGTCGTTTTCGGGAAAATGCGACGCGCGGTATATCGCTTCGGTTTCACCAGCGCTTATAGGGCCAATTCTTTCGCGATTCAATTTTGCGGGCGGAAAAACTTGCAAATATCGGCCCCGCGCATCGATTATTCTCTGTAGAGCCGGCATTTAAAAGGCAATTGTGCGCGCTCCGCGAAAGTTATTTGACTTTCGAATATTTCAGTCTTTTTGGAAGCTCGAAAAGCGGAGAATATACCGTTTTCACTGAAAAAAAGCGATAGTACGAGACTCGCTTTGACTAGGTTTTAGTGGTATGAGTCAACGATACGTCATCCGTTGATGTTTTTGTGGATGTATGCGTAGATTCATTGATTCTTCGGGTTTTTTTAGTGTGATTCTCTTTGCATCTTGCCGCAAAATATATAATTTTGGATCAGTCATTAAATATGTAAATTGTATAATATTTAACTGTAATTGTATAAAACATATAGCGATCAAAAATTGGATCTTAGTTTAATTTTGGCTTTAAGGCCAGCTTACTCCAAACAATTTTGAAAAAATCGAAATTTTTTTTTCATAAATTGCTACTGTATACTCGTAGAAATAGTATAGAATTAGTCCCGAAGGTCAGCAAGACCGAGAAGCAGGTATAAAAGAGTGGGGAGCGGTGCGCGCCAAGCGGTAAATCCGGCCGCTCGAACGCCTTCGGTAGCACGAATAAAAACTTTAAACTGATTTTTCTTCGAACCACGTTTTTTCGCGTGGATGACACTCTCATTTCAAAACTATTGCACTTATCGACATGAACCAAACGGCATTTTACTCTTTAGATGTCTGGCTATATCCTCAAGCAGAACCAGAAATATTCATTATTATTTAAAAAAGTTATGAACAATTAAAAGTGTAAAAAAGGGTAAAAAAATTCAAAAGTCCGCCATTTTGTTTTTTTTCATTGAAAATGTTTCATTCTGCTTGAAGCCATAGCCAATTCGATACAGAACATGAAACCGTTTTGTTTTTTGCTTTCAGATAATTCGTTTCCAAGAAATGATGTCATCCATCTACTAATCAGACGAGTTTTAGCAGCCATTTTCAAAACCGCCATTTTGAACAAAAAAAAAAATTTTTTCAAGTAATTTAATATATGTGCTTTTATATGTAAAAAAAATTGATTACTCAACATGTTTTGTACTATGAATAAAATTTATTGAAAAAAATCACGTTTTTTGAAGTAACCTGGCCATAAAGATCTATTTTCTTTCAAAGCTGTAATTAATTTCATATCTTGGGATGTAAAATTAAGTTGATAGAAATAGGTACTATTAAGTACTTAAATAGCATTCAGAAAAAAGTATTTTTCATAAATCAGTATTACATTTCCGTTCTTTCTTTTTTAAAATACATATTATTAAATTAATCAACAATATGATTGTTGAAACTACATTGGAAGGTTTTATTGTGATTGATTCAGTCTGTTAGGTAATTATGCCCACGGTCAGCGATGATCTGTATAATCGGTTTTCGCTCTCATTATCGCCAAACTCACGTCATTAGCTGCGCGAGTGGATCGAATCGATAAGCCTGTCACACTGTAACGCACATTGCTGTCAAGCTTGAATAACCCGCGGCACACGCACTTGGGGGACGTCGTTTTGCAAAACCGCATCGAAATAGACCTCGTCATTTGCTCTTGATCTAGTACGAGTAGATGCGAGCTTTTCTTACTATGTCATTTGGTTATCTGATAATATATATTTAACAATATATTACCAATGGATAAAAATAATTTCTAACTAAATCTTAGGCAATTAAAAGAGTAAATCTTATCATGTTTCTTGTCGATATTATAAAAAATAAATTGTTCTTTAATGACTCCTTTCGTGCTTTTCATTTAATAATTAGAAATATAGGATGATCCTAGAAATTTAACTTTAATTACCAATAGAAAGGTAGAAGTGCAACATTTATGTCCTAATCATTATTAATTCACCCTATCAGTAATTAAAAAATTAGCTAGCTTGTGTATATTAATAGTTGATTTGTTAGGCAATTTCATGGAATAATAACATGAATATTTATTAATTTATTTTATTTATTAACGGAGCCGGTCTGAGTTAAACTCTAAAAAAGACGTTGTATGAGCTAATAAAAAGTTTTTCTTTTAAAGTAATCATTCTAAAAAAAAATGTCACTATAAAGATTTGGCAATATCTGTAATTTAATTCATATAAAACCTTAAAATATTGCTATCACAATTTCATCAAATAATAAACCAACTTTTCTCAACCTACAAATGGGTAATAGAGCTAAATAGGGATCAGTTAGGAATAAGTCCTTATTTAGTCTAAACTCTCAATATTTCAAAATAAATATAAAACATACTAGATACACAAAATTCAATAATTCATCATCAATAATATGTTTTCACGTCATCCATCAACCCTTAAAATCACAATTTACCTCAAGTACGCGGTATTCAAGACCCCAATGACACGACCTAAGAACATCCCCTGTTTTGCGATGAAACGACAATCCACTTATCCCCGCTTCGATATCGCAAAACACTCTGGTTTCTAAGCGCGAGCGCGATTCCTCGGTCGGTCGAAAAAAAAGCCGGTGCTTAACGCAACTCCCACGACTAGACCGTCTCGAGCCTCTTAATAGTCCTTGTTGTCACATTAAAGGCTCGTTAAGCAAACTCTCTCTCAGTTTCTCTCGCTCTTGCATCGCTGTTTTGCCGCGTCTTGTCGACGCTGTGGAAGATGGAATTCGGTAAGGTGCAGTACGCGCGTACATGTATATTGGAGAAAACGGGGTAAAGTGGAATATCTAAGGTTTTTGGGTGGCTTGATTTGTATTTGATCTTCAGAATAATCTAGTTTCTAGAATTGGATGCCTTTCTTAGTTCATAAAGAAATGCAAAAATTATGTATGGTAAGATAAATGTTCTATCGTGATTTTTTTCAACGATTTTTAGAAAAAGGCATGTTATCAAAACTGAAGACGAAACAAACTCTTTAAAACTTTTTGAGTGAAAACTTCACTCCAATGACTGCGTTTTCACAATTTATGGAGTAAAAATCTACTTTAAAATTGTGAAAGCACACTGAGACTCTACTCCAAAATTGTAAAAACCCAGTGAACCTTCTCTCTAAAATTGTGAAAATACAGTCAATGCAGGAATTAAATTTTAACTTCAAAAGTTTTAAAGATAACTTTTCATAAAACTAATCTTATTTTCCATCCAGGTTAAAGTATAAATTTTGAGCATGTTTAGAATGTTTGAATTTTTAATTGAAATATCAAAGTTTTGAAAAAGTGGTGAATAGTCCATATATTGGTATGAATTTTGATTTGTCACTTTTAGATTAACAAAATTGATCATAGTGATGCTTTCGTACAGTGTCAAAATTAAGTAACCCATATTTGACTACCTACGTCGAGTGTTTAATAAAAAGTCATCAATACCAAAATAGTAATATCTGTGAATTTAAAGACACAAGGCATTTGAAATGTTAAAGTATAGTCTTGATTGATATAATAATCTTACGAACGATAGATTTAAATAAAAAAACATTGATTGCAGTATCTGGAGCGCACTTTAGAAACATTCGCCCAAGTATTTTAGTCTTTACTATGATCAAAATTTCAAATTTTCCACAGAATCTAAATAAAATTTACGCGAAATCCGTGAAACTCCTATATATAGCGCTAGTCCAGCTTCACGAAGTCTCAAAATTAATCGGAAATTACTTTAGGCTAATAAGGCCTACTACGCCCCTTCCGTTATGCTGCACTTCTCGATCCATCTCGTTACTTCTTCGCTTCATAAAAGTAAAGTAGAGCATTTTTCGGACACATTGGTTCATTTGTCACGTGCCATCTAATACGGCCCTCTCTGTGCCTTTATATATTAACCGCGTGAAAGCTTTTTTACAGTCGAAGCTCACGCTCTCGCGCCGTAAGAACGAATTTTATATAAAAGGCATAGGTCACTTTGCGGAGAAAATTATCGGCCGTAAAAAGACTCTCACTGATTACTCGCGGGAATTTCCGCTTTTCATTTGGCGTCGCCCTTTTTTGCGTACTTTGACGCGCAAAGCGAAGAAAATCGATCGGAAATAGAATGGGGTTAATCAATTAGGGGTTTTTTGCTTTGGGTCTGAATTTCACTAGAGACTCATTGAAACGATCATTAGTTCTAACTATTATTAATCTTTCAGATAAGATTAATTACTTTTAGTTGGATTTCATTAAAGAATTCTTTTCGTAGTTTTATTGAATTTATTACATCTAATGTTTGAATAAATATGTAAATAGTGAAAATATTTTTTTACTGTACGGTTGCTATGATCGTAATAGATAATAATTTTGTTTTAAAATGTGTTAAGTAGTAAAAAATCATGAAGCAGTCATCAAAACCTCTCAAATTGAAGCAGAATGAATAGTATAGCTTTAATTTTAGGTATTACAGAAGTATACAAAATATATGGTTGCAGCCTTACGCTCGATCAAATTAGAATGTAGAAATAAATGAGTTCGTAGGAGGATTAATACTTTTATTTCAAGATATTCAACATGAAGTCTTATGAGAAATTACACTTCAGAGGTACCCAATGAGTATATTGTAGTAATAGTAGAAGTACAATCGTGTTCGTCAAATATTCATACAGAGTTTAAATTTAGATAAAAGAATTCATACTTTATGCAGATTTCTTCTTAAATATGCGCAAATATGAAAATCCCTTTGATTCTAAATGAGTTCTCTATGATGGAAAACAATTAATTCGATTCAAACGAGTCCTCTTGCGCTTAAAAATGTAAAATTTTTTACTTTGAGAGGATTCATTTTCAACCGAATGGATTATCTTGAAGCAAACAGGAATCGTTTGCGTCAAATAGATTTTTATCTTGGCTCATATTTAAGAAGAATTACATTTGATGTAAAAGCTTTATTTCTCTGAGTGTAAAGGCTTGATTTTATACTTGGAGATCATTGAAAAATAACTTGATTAAAAAAAATAAAAGATTTTTGTAAATAATGTCACCACCTGAGATTTAAAGAGTAGAAAATGATACTTAACGGTATATAAAATTCCAATATAATCCGTTTGCCAATTCCTTTACTGCTCGAGCATCCTTATTTACATAAAAATTTCGTGTAAAACCTTGCAAACGAAATCTCTTCCCTGCTCTTTCACGGCAATCCTTCTCATTAGCATCGACAGCCCTCCACAGTTTATCCTCAAAACCAAATAAAAAGCAATAGTCAAACCGAACCCCAATCAACTTGCCTTAAAAAAAGCGCATCGAACGCAGCATCTCAACCCTCAGCAAATCAGTTTTCAAGCAGCAGCTCCACTCAAAATAAGGTCAGATAAAGTGCCCGTGTACAGAATTGGGCGGCTGTGGCCGTAAAGCATCGTGCCAATGATATCGAGTCAGAAAGGAAATTCAATCAAAGTTAAAACTACCTCGGCGCTATAATTTCAATAAATTCTCCTCTCTTTTCTATATACACACACACGCATGCACGTATATATTATCGGGCGACGCTTCCGCGCGCAAATGGGAGAAGGCGCGAGCTCGTAAATCATGCGAGCAGCGCGCCCGCGTAGCGAACTATCAAACTTCTCCTGTCCCCGCGGCTTCTTTTTCGCTTTCTCTGGCGCATTCGCTGGCGTACGTGATGGCATTCGAATTTCGACCACGGTGGGCAGCTGAGATTTAATATGAGAATTTTCTATGTAAACAAGCAATAAAATCTGAGAGGAGAAAGAGAAAAAGAGAGAAAGAGATATGGAAAGAAATAGTAATAGTAAATTACAAAAAATTAGAAAATTAGATTTAATAATTCAAATATTCATAAAATTAATAAATAACAATGATATTTCGACGAATATTGAATATTTTTACTAAAAATAGGTTATATTTTGCAACGTTAGAAAAAAATAACTTACGTTTTCTATTACAATATTAGGTTATTTCATAATTAATAATTCTGTAAATATAAATTACATAAATTAGAGGAATCACATACTTTATAATATTGATCTTATCATATAAATTATTATTGTATAAATAGAAAATGGCAAGTTCATCATACTAAAATTTACAAATCATATATCTACAATAGTAAAACTTCAATAACTTTCCTCAATACAGTAACATAAATAATAAAGCTTTTCATATTCTACAATGAAAACAAGCTTTATTCAATGTATAATGTTAAAATAAAAAAAAGTTTGAAGGGGTCTCGTGAGCTTGATACATTCCTGGACATGGAATTATATTGTAACAGTGCGCAGGTATTGAACCGTAACAGTGCGCAGGAGTTAACAGTGCGAGAGTTAACAGTGCGCGAGGTCTGACTGTAATAGGTTTATTAAAATATTTTCCGAAAGGTTATGATTAATTGGTTTTTATTATGAGCTCGATTTATCAAATTCTTTTTAAAAATAGTGGGTTGTAAGTCGGTTAAATGAATTAAATGAATGTTTACTAATTTATTTTATTTAATCAACTCTTAAATGAAATGTTTGACTTTATTTTTATACTCAATGTATCGCATAACATTATTCTAATTTAAATCACACGTCAATGGGGCTGTTTAATTAAACAATTCGGCAATAGCTGTTTGTTTCATTAAGGGGAGGTTCTGCTGAAAATTCTCAATATTATAAATCATGACCTGTTTGTAAAATTCAGATTAAATTTTTAAAATCTTTACAGAGAATGATCTTGTGTGTAATGGAAAATATATTTGTTGTACCAGATGTGCCAAAATCTCTCACTGATGGATTATTTCTTTGAATACCCAATATTGTCTTAAAATGTATGCGCATACTAAATTAAATGAATCGAAACAAAAAAATGCTTTAAAATTACAAACATAAGTTGACATTCATTTTCAAAAATTTTTTTATTTAAAAACTTTGTGCAGCTAATGTGACTGGGAATATGAATTAGTTTTTCAAAATGAATACAACGTGAAATATATTTCTTATTATAAACAAAATCAAATTCTGTAAATTTTAAGAATTTAATCTAAACTATAAATAGGATATTATTTGCAATATTGAAAACTAGGACCAGAACCTTCATTAAATATTGTAATGCGTTATCTACATGTAATATGTGATGTTTTTTAGAGATAAATGTTCTTCTTTCTATTGTACGAGAATTTTCAATGTAAACAAGCAAAGTTTAGAGAGGTAAGGAAAGAATTTGTGTTCCTCGCTCCTGTGCAATCAACGATTTCGGAAATACGGTAAATTCCGCCCGGAGTTTATCAGTAGAGCGCAGAGGCAGAGAAGTAATGGGAAACGTGTTTTATTGAATTGGAGATGTGTTTATTGATTTCACGAAGAAGGTGGAGAATCGAATTTATATTGTAGACGTCTTGCGAGGTCATAAATCAAGCTCCGAAATGGCTTTTTCGCGTTGTGCGCGATATGCGGCTTCCAATAATTAAAGTATAATTTATACGAGAATTAGTACGATAAGATTCTTAGAATATAGTTGCGCGAGTTCTACTTTTGTATTCTGGACTATCGTTTCATAAATGCTCTTGGATGTAACATGCAAGATTCATAAGTTTAATCGTATATTTTCCTCGTTTTATTAAAAAGTATGCTCGCATTTTTTAATATAAAGGATTATGATAACCATGGAAATGCTTCATGCGCTTTATCGGTCTACATCGTTTAAAATTTGTTTCACCATTTTAATTAAAAATTCATATTTATTATGTCTATGTAAAAGTCGGATTATATAAATATAGTCCGGAAATATGGACGGTTATATAAAGTGTGCTCTGTATTGTAAACATTCGAAAATAAAACTGGTGGCACATTTACAGAGTACGCTTTTTTTGGTTGGTCTTTCGCTAACTCAGTTTTTTCCGCGCAAAACCACAGGTTATACGAATGTAACTTTCAAATGAAAATAATACATAAAACATACTTCATTATAAAGCTACATGTTTTCAGCTTCTGAAACGAATACTTTAAAAAAAATTTTCAATATAAGTAATAAAATTTAATTTTTATTTGTTTTTAATTCATAACCCACATTTGCTGCTACTTATAGAAGCATTTTTCAAGTGTCTAAAGTTATGGAATATTACAATTATATCAAAATAATAATTAATATTTTAACTCACGAATAAAAACCTTTATTATTCTATGTGAAGATTAATACAGTTCGACAAATTAAATCCATCTGTCGTTTTGAATGCAATAACTAATTTCAATTTTAGAATCTATTACCTCTAAAATTTCCAAGTATTACATTTCATACAAGTGGCGATATTCTCTACAATTCCACCTGCGCTATATTAAATATGTCAAACTTGCATGTAACTGTATTTACTACGATTAATAACAGTAATAAACCAGTGTTAATTTGAAATTATAAACGTACATTGAAATTTCGCTAATTACTCCATAAAGGAATAATAGGAAATACAGAAAACAAATGATTTGTTTTTTAAATGGATATTTGGCTAACAAATAAGTGTATAAATTAGCTTAAAATAATAAACCCTTCTTAATCACCTAGTCAATATACTTATCTGTGCGGTATTAAAATCTGTTATAATTCTACTTATAGTCATACTTATCTTTGTATTAATATCCACACATATTTAATAAAAATCAAAAACTTAAGATAAGGTAGTAATTTAGTACAACAGACAGATTTTGTTTTATCTAAAACGATTTCTAATCAGTATGAGTTAGTTATATCAGGATAAATGAAAACAATTGAAACCTAAATAATTAACGGCACTTTTGAAATTAAGTTTTAATTTTATAATTTAAGTTATCTTTAAAGGGCTGAAAAATTAAAGAAAAATTTGAACGTGATTCTGATACGGTCTGTCACTAGTCTGGGATTATCTGGCTTAACAAGTCTGGCGAAAGTCTTGCAAAAGTCTGGGAGAAGTCTGGCTTTGGCCACTATGCCAGACTTTTTTTGGAATTATGTCAAGATAACTCATTTTTCACAAGTAAATAATTAGAGTAGTACATTAATTATTAGTATCGACTAAAATAGTGAAAATACGTACTTTTCGATAAAATAGGAGAAAAGTTTTTTTACATATTGCAATCTTGTTTAAAATATGAATATTTTTAAAAAACGAGACAAAAATTTAGGTTACTGGCAATTTGACATGACGCGATGCGTTTGTTTTGCACATTTTGTCTGGCATAGTGGCCAAAGCCATACTTCTGCCGGACTTCTGCAAGACTTTCGCCAGACTTATTGAGCCAGACTATTGCAAGACTAATTTTTTTACACGGGCAGTGATAGCTAAACTCATAGTAATTTAGAATTCGCTGCAGTCAATTATTATTAATACTAAAATTTTATTTTAACTGTTATATTATATTATACTTGTGTCTTGCAGATTCTGTACAAATTTTAAATATGATGAATCACTTTTTAAACAACATTTTTACCTTGTAAAATTCGAAATATCACGGAATAATCGAGTTTGGTGGGTTGGAATTACCCATTGGATAATAGCTATTTTATACGGATATGCAGAAAGAACTCTGTACAAAATTTAATTCTATATAATAAAATATACAAACAAACTACTGATAGAGACCAAAATTCGAAGTTTTTTAACACCCGCATCTTCCCCACTCAAAAATACAAAAAAAATCCCAAGAAAATAGAAACCAGCCGACTCGTCTTAGTGGCATTATAACGATCGCCCCGACTGAATCTTCTCTCCCTCATAAATCGAATCTCGAGTCATCCACGAACGTCAAAAGTAAATTCGACACTGACACGTCCCAGCCTCCCTCCTTCGCCATATCAATCGCTACACTACAATACAAGAGTACTCCTCCTACGCCGCGCATACCTCGCGAGACACACCGCGAAATTAACAATACCGAGCGTCGGCGAAACGTCGCGCAAAGTGGCTTTATTGAATGTATCCCGTTGCAGCTGTTGCAACGCGCCTCTCTGTGATTTGAAATCGGATTTCGGGCAGAAGAGAGAGAGAGAGAGAGAGAGAGAGAGAGAGAGAAAGCCGATAATTAACGAGCTCGCAGAACGCGACCAGGTATATATATATATATATATATATCCACGTATTGCGGAAGACATCTGCCGGCGCAGGAAGAGAGGATGATTCACGTTCCCGGCGGATCCGTGGGAGCGATATAATTGTCTCCAGCGAGCTCTCTACATACGTGATTTGACGTTTACTCGGATTTCCACTGCGCCGCGGATTGTCGGGCGAGTGTGGGTGCGGGGAACGCGTGGATACTCGGGTGGTCTATATCCGCAGCGAGCGCGATTCCGCTTTTATTGCTGCTGTCGCTCTTTGGGGCGGTTGATAAGTGGAAGAGGAGATTAAAGCTGATCCGCGGGGGTATTTTTGAAAGAGAGAGATAGAGAGAGGGAGAGCGCTTTTTGGTCGGAAATTCGTGAGAGGTTTTATACGCCGTGCGCGAAATTAAGTGTCCGTCGCCCGAAGGAATGATTTTTTGGGAGTGGTATGAGATTTCATGCCGGCTTTAGTTGACAGGCGTTAAATTTGGAAAATGAGACTGAGAATATTTTTTATAATATTGGCTGGTAATTGATACAGTAAAGAATTGAAAGAACTGTTTAATATTTGGAAAACTGAAAGCTGTAGTTACAAATTTTAAAGAGCGGACTACAAACTATATTCATAAAATAAAAATAGGTCATTATGGCAGCGGACTAAAATAATAAATTAACTAAAATTGAAAAAGTTAATTGAACAAAATATTCATTTTTGTCTTTAAAATTATAAATAAAAATTAATAACTCTTAAATTAATCTAAATGTGCAAGGATAAATAAACTCGTTAAAAAAAATTAGATTTTTTATTGTTCTAAATTTATGCACACAAACTTAATCATTATAAATATAAAGCTTTCTTTAATTTACTATCATGCTTTTTGTAATCACGGTTAGTGAAGAATAAAAAATAAACTTTCCAAAGGATGATATAAAATGTTGAAAAAAAGAAATGTTCGAAGTGTGTTTTATTGGTGGTACTTCTGCTAAAGAGGATGAATGGACGGTGTAAGAGCTAAGGGAGAGGTTAAAAATTAAGATGAACACCCTCATGAAAACGTAAAACTCCACCTTTCCTCGCCATTCCTCTTACTACCAAACACTCAAACCGTTGAAGGCTATTACATGCTGATTGTTTTAACATTATTGCTACTATTAGAGATTCTATATAATAGATATTCGGCTGTATAAATAATATTAAATATATAAATGTCGTCATAATTATTATTTATTATTTATCTAGCAAATATTTAAACAAATATAAATCACAAATAATTTAATTAACATTAATCGATTTTAGAGTTAAATTATATTTCTTCTAATATTAATTAAAAGTTTACAATTATTAGTCTATATTACTTTTATAATAAGTAAAGGATTAAAAACAATGCTGGATGAAATTATTTTATTTAATTTAAGCATATTTAAATTATTATTAACTGTAATTTAATTATTTATTTTTTTCATAAATATTTTAAAAACTATTTCTAATAATTATCTACTGCAATTAAAACTAAACTAATTCCGTATTCTATATTTTTACATTAAAATCAATCTTTTATTACAGTTTCAAGATAATTTATCAATTACATTATTACAAGTATCATAGATGGATGATTTTAGTTACCGCATTTTAATTACAAAATTATTACTCTTTATTACAATATAAAAATATTTAACCCCCACAATACCCCCATCCCAATACAAAATCAATAAAATAAATTATAAACTAAAATTATTAACAAAAAGCAATAATTTCACTAAAACTTCATATATAAAATCACCAAACACTTAAATTCTTAAATGTCCCGCAGTAATCTAGAAATTACTACGAAGCGATCCGGCGGGAAACAGTCCACTGCGCGTACACATACACTCAAACCGAGCCGCCGCCAGTACTCTGCGCAACACAGCAAACAGCAAAGGAAAAAAAAAACAAGCAAGGCAAGCGAGCACGAGAACAACGGCAAAGCGAGGCAAAGTCGCTTTACTACGCGGCGCGACTATACTACTCGTACCTACTGCAGCAGCATTATAGTTGCTCCCCACGGAGTCGCATGGTAAAGCGAACGCGCGAGCGCGTAGCCTAATCGATAAAACTTTTACGAGCGAGACGGTGTGTGTGTATGTGTGTGTGTGTGTGTATGTGTGTGTGCGTGTGTGTGCGTAAGAAGGGAAATTAGAAAGTATCGAGAGCAATCCCTCCAGAAACTCTGTACCGTCCGAAGAAAATTGACGGAGACTACGATTCTATACGTGTATATATAAGTTTTTCTCTGTTTCTTGGGGGGGGGGGGGGTTGTTTCGACGATTTGCCTTAGCGCTGATTAAGGGCTTAATTAGTCGATCGCCATATATATGGATGAGGAGCGATGAGGGTCGTTCGTTTGAAAGAGTGGAGGGTCGTTTCGATTATTTTTAGTTCGGACGTGAGGGGTGGGATTGAAATGAGGGAGATATATGAGAAAGGGACTAAGACCATGTAAATAATTTTTTAGTGCTTAATTACGGAGGGGTTTTATTCGACAGGTAGAAAATTTGAGAAGCGATTGTTATACCTAGGATGGTCTCACACTCTCATGGCGTGCATAGAACAATTTTTTTAGGGAAAAGAAAATGATATTTAGAAATGTATCTTAAAAATAGTTATAGGGCATCCTTATCTTAAATTAATCAAATTTAAGTATCCATCGATTGAATTCTAAAAATACAATTTTATTTGGAATTTTTAAGGAAAAAACCACAGTGCAATATCCATTGCTTTGCGATTACGACATTGCCAATTTAAATTTTACGGTAGTCAATCAGATTATTTATAAATATATAAGTACCAGCGGTTCAATCTATATCCAAACAGTCTCATGATTTAAAAATATTTTTTCATACTAAATATACAATCATTGTAAATTTATATTCACTATATGCAGTTGAGTTCATTAGAAGAAACATGAATATATAATAATTCGCTCGCATTCTATAAAAGTTTGAAAAAACTTTTGAGCATAATTTAGCTAAAGAAGGCAGAAAAAATTATTTGAAACGCTAAAAGTTAAAATTGTACAAGTAAAAAGTATTTTTTGTTGTTAACTCAATGTTTATTCGCAATCGTTAAACCATATTTAAATTATAATCAGTGTCCTCTACAAACAACATATAGAGGCAAAGAAACATAAGAATTCTAAAATGAAGTACTGCATAATAATTCTTATTACTGTAATGTATATAAATGACGCTTGGCGACAAACAACATGCTATCCTTTATGTTTATACACAGGAGATAGGATACTTTATCCGACGAAGCAACGAAACATTATTTTATTAAAAAGCTTGACGTCTCAGGAACATCAAAGGTAAATTCCTGACGCCAAATTGATATTACGAGTAACAAACAGAATTCTAAATTCAAAAATAATATTTTTTTTAAATACTATATATACCTACGTATTTTTATGAAACATTTTAACTTTTGGTCATATTCCTGTCAGAAGTATAATAGCTCACGTATAAATGATAAATTTTTATCTTTATACGTGTTTTAAACTTTTATTTCTATCCAGAGATAACTACTGATATATGATGATGGTAATGACAGTGACGATGATGTGGGAGTTAAGGAATATTACGTTATTTATATGTTCGACCTAGAAGTATCCCAACTTTTTACAACGGTTATATATGTACAAACTCTTTTTTCGCTTAATGGGCTGTTATGCTTTCAAGAGTATCGGTTTATTCTGTACGATGCTCTTTTGTACATTTTTGCTATATTCCCTTTTTATGCGCTTTTATAACGTATTGATAGTGCCGTAATAACTAAATAGCTGTCGATAAACTAAAACCAAAATAGCATCTATAAATTGCGCTGCCACATTTTATTATATATTATATTTTTTTGGCATGGGCTGTATTGTAATGTAGTTGACTTTCGATAGTGCCCATAAAATTCAATCTTGACTATATACGTTATCATACGAAGTTTTAGGGTATACAGGTGTATACCTTTATTAAAGAATTGACTTATTTTTTTTTGTCTATATAAAAGTTTTATTATTTTTCAATTTAGATTCAATAACATCACATTTGCTGATATGAAGTTTCTGGATAAGAAAGTGAGAATAAATATTGTAAAAGTTATTTTTATTCATATAGTCCAATAAATTAACTTGTATGTATTAAAATTGAAAACGATCATCAGAGTTAACATATTTAAACGAACCTATAAACTTATATTAGAAATGAGCAATACATGAAAAACAATTCGTAAACACTCTTCTGAATCCTCAATACTCATAAAACTGAATTTTACGATGTTGTAGTCGATTTACAGCTCGAAGACAATAAAATCCTGGAGGTCTTCCCATCTCTAAAACCTGTACTTATCACCACACTGAGTTTCTTTCGCAGATCAAAAATAAACTTTTGTAATAGTTAAATAATAAGAAAAATGTTGGTATGATTGCTACCAACTAATAATTATCAGCATTGAATAAAGAAGATGCATCATTTTTCGAACATTTTTTTATTTTAATTTATGGTTAATACATTTTATATGTCAATTGTTTAAGCTAATATAACACTATACTTAACTGAATTGTTAATCACAGTTTATAAACCTAAAGTTGAAACTGACTACGACGGTTTACATGAATTATGTGGTGATAGATTATGCGCCCACTATTTTATTTAGATATTAAGATATCCACTTACGATTAGTGTATTCAGTGCTAATCCATTATTGAAAAGCTATTCAAATTTATAAATTTTGAATTAATTATACTAAAATACAGAGGTATTAAATCATTAAAAATCAACATCAAATAAATCTATTAATGATTTTCTATAGTAGGAAAAGATATGCCAAACTTTTAATATCACGTCTCTTTCTTACTGTGCATATTACTGAAAGCTAACTACAGTCCAATCTAGTTAACATAAATTTAAGAATCCCGTCTTTCATTTCGAATTATCGAGTATTTCGAATGATCGAATTTAGAATTAATGAACAAAATTCATCAAAATTAGAAAAAATGTTAAATTATTGAAACCTTACCAAAAAATAGTAACCAATATTAATAAATATATAGAATAGTAATTTCTCTATAATAGAAATTTTTAAAATTTTTGTAATGACATAGAATCAATTTTTAATCTCAAATACTCAACACAAGATCATCAAATTTGGATAGTGTCTGCTTTCATTTTGAATTATCGAAGTTTCCAAATTTCGAATTTTACATTGATCGAGATACAATATGAAAGCATTCAGGCTCTGACTTCGAATTATCGAGAATTTCGAACTGTCGACTTTCGAATCACTAAGATCCTACACTGCCCGAGTTTTCCCTCCCAATCCAAAACAAAAACTCGGATTCAAAACACTCAGCTGCATTTTCCCATCTCCTTTCAATCCCCCCATTTCTCCGAATTTAAAAGAACCTCCCTTAAAGCCGAACACTACCGTTGCACTACCGTTGCACCGATCAGCCGACCATCCATCCCGTCCGTATTATCCATCCAACCAGCACCGAAAGCCCTGCGAGATGATGCACAAAATGCGCCCGTAGTTTCAGCAGCAACAGCGGAGTACCGAGCCTCGTAAATGCGTTACAGCTAGGTACTATGCAGCCACGCCACTCGGCATAATGAAAATGGATTCGGCGCTGCCTCTGCTGTGCGTCGTCCCTCGTCGCATGCATAACTCGAGGGTCCCGCGCGCCACGATGATCTACCGATGATGCATAACGCAGGCAGTCATTTATGATAGCCAGATGAGCACTGCATGCTGGTACTGCGAGAGTGGGGGTGGGGATGGATGTGAGCGAATGGGAATGAGAAGGGGAGGAGGAGCTGGAGGAGGAGAAAAAGGACGATGGAGAGGGTTGATAATGGAGAGTGAGGAGAATCAATGGGGGAGTGGATTGGTTAGTTGGTGGAGGGAGGTGAGGTTGGGTGGACAGATTATTAAGTAGTTTGGGCAATGCGGAGAGGTTCAGTGATGTGGGTCTTGAATTGTGCTAAAGCTTGAAGGAGGGGATTTTTTATACGGTATAAAGCTGACTGGAATTTGCAGTTTTTTTAATGAGCCCTACTTTTCGAAATTACGGCTAGTTTTAGCAAATGTATATTATTTTGTAGAAACATTATGGTGGCATGGTTATTTATACGCTATATGAATTATTTGCTTTAGAGGAATTTTTAAGAAAGAGAATAAAAGTAAAATAATTAGAAATTACAAACAAATTCACGAATTTATCAGTAGGAAAAAAGCAGTTGAAGGTTAAATTTTTTGTAGTTCTTTTTAATAATCTTCTGTTACAAAATATTTAGAAGAGTTAATTACATTATCAATTTGTATATAGCTGAAAATTGACTTTTTAATTACCTACTTTTATTTTATTTTTTGAGAATTTCCATAATGCAATATCTTTAGGTGGGTCTACACTGATTTATTCAAAATCGTTAAACATCCGGAATTCTATTTCAAAATTTTAATATATTATTAGTAACCAAGAAAGAGGAATATATACAAATTTTGAGCAATTTTCAATTTTTTAATCCCAATTCATTAAACAAAATGCACTTTCTTGCAGTCAAAATGAAGGTTAATTCAAATAGTTCGTTTCGTATTTAAATTTGACAATATCAACCTAATAAATTCTCACTAACTTTAGAACCCGTAACAAACCAAGGTAGTATTTTTTATTATACTTTTCCATAAATAGATTGAAAAAAATATATCCCCATTTGAAATAAATATATGACAAAAAATACCATGTTTTTGTATACATATTAAATCGGAAAAAAATTGTATGTACTCAATTCTTGAAAAAAAATAATAACTTCTTTAAAAAGTCTTTATAGGAATATTTGCTGCGAGTTATAGCTACATTTATCGACTTTAAAAGCGCGAGCAAGTTTTTGAAGTTTGCAAAAAGAGTTTCGAGAAAAATGCATTTAAATATTCAGTTATATACATAAGAAGCAATGTTAATTATCTTCTTTGAATGGTTATAACTTTGTTGATTATGAAGTTTTTTCATTCTATCAGGTCCCAAAATGTTCTTACAAATGTAGAGCTTCAAAAAGCGTCATAAATTTTTTTTCGATTTTTTGGTCAAACACCAGTGTAGGTTAACCCATCTTACGATATCAATTAACTATACATTATATTAACATCGCTTACTATTTTCTTCGCTATTCAATGTATTGCTCTGAATATACTGTAATTCAGTAGAAATTTATACAACAGTACTAGCTATTATTAATAAAGAAACCAAAATTCCATTAACCATTTATTAATTGATCATTACACGAAAAAAAATGCTTTGTTAATTTAACGAAGTCACTTGGTAAAATACGCACTAACTATTTTTTTTTATTACCCTTACCAAGTAATTTGTTAATTTAACAAATGAGTTAGTAAAATTAACTAATCGCTTTATAGAAACAACAAATTACTTGGTAAGTGAAATAAAAAAATAGTTAGTGCGTATTTTACCAAGTGACTTTGTTAAATTAACAAAGCATTTTTTTCCGTGTATTAGTTGGATGGATAGCTATTATTAACTAAAATTAACTATATACATTTTAATATATGCATACTCATTTATAGGTCATTTATACGCATACTAGCAAATAACAAACATATACATCGAAAAGTGAAAAGCCGAATTTGCTAATTGGATGAATGCTTACGTACGGCTTTTAATTAGCACAATATACGTTATCGGTATCATAGCTCAACAATATCAAAACAAAGGCAAAGCAATATCGCCATGCTTTTGCTGTTAATGTCTTCTGTATTTATGATTTTATTTTGAATATTAGGTAATTCATAAAGCTCATTGCTAGAGCTGTACTGGTATCCCACGTTCACCTTGAGTTCTTGTGAACTCGAGTTTGTGCGGAGTTTTCTCGACGCACTCGTTTTCGCGACCCGAAAGGAGCGCGAATTCGTGATGGCTACTTTATCGCAACGCGAATGAAGTATAACTTTCATTACCGGCCTAACTCGATTTGAAGATTACGCGGGTTCAGGTTGATTAATAACGCAAAGTTAACTAGTTAGTTAACAAGTTATTTAACAATAACAATAAACTATATATTGTCAATCCAAACGTAATAACAAATAACAAATGAATAATAACAAACTACTAACAAAAATAATAACAATGGATAACGAACAATAGCAATGGCAATAACAACAATCGCGCAGTTCGAGCGCCGCTGCGTGTTCGGCACGACCGTTGCCGAACACGTTTCAGAGCACAAGAGGTAATCGGGCGCGCGCGTACCTCTTCCTCGTTGGCAATTCGTTGCCAATAAAATAATAGGGCATCAACAGCAAACAGTAATATTAAACCGATATTTATAACATCTGGCCTATCTCGTTCAATGTATTTACCACCAAAAAAGTAATTCAATTTTTTGCCGCATCATCTATTTTTACATGGGTCAAATGGCGCTACTGGTCACTTAACAGGTCTTTCTCCTCCAGTGGCGCTTATTGTCAACGAACACATGTATGAATATGAATGGAAAATGAAATATCCGCACTTTTTATATTTTTCAGCTTTGTTAAAAAAACCGCAACTAACTGCTTTAGTAGAATGCTTTCTCAAAACAGAGTTAATGTACAATATTTTTTTAAATAAGTGATTAACAAAGTGGTATCAGAAGTAATACATTGGATATAGGTGTCTGAGGTTAACCAGTCGGAATCCATAGAAAAACTATTAATTCATCAAATAGATTAATTAAATTAATTAAATTAATTAAAAGTGAGGATGACCATACGTCCGAAGGTAACACGTTATTAGGAGATCTATACTACTATACTGTATATATATATATATATATATATATATATATATATATATATATATATATATATATATATATATATATATATACACATACATACATACATACATATACATATACATATAAATTTTAATCATTTTAATCATATAGGCAGATATTTTTGAAAAATCCTCTCTTCTGATTCAGCATTCTCGAAAACATCATTTAAATACCACATACCGACACTACCGTTGTTATAGGTACAACTTACTTTTTTAAAAAGCAAATTCAACTAAATAAAACTTTTTCTAAAATTTAAAATACTTCAAAATTTGTTATTTAGATAGATAGGTATATTTTATCAATTTATAATGCTGGTCGTACCAATAATGTTTACTATTTAAATAAGCATATATATTTAGATTTTTTTAACTGACTTAATTTGATGACTATTTTATAAAATGTATTGTTAGTTTTTGAATAAATATTGGATTTTAATAAGATAAATAAAAGAACCGATATCGAAAATTCAAGTGTAAAAGTGTATCCATCTGAAAGAGTTAAAAAGAATGTAACTAATACTGTGATCGAACAAAGATCCGAATCAAGTAAAGTCACCAGTAGAAGAGATAAAAAATAAGAGAAGAAGAAAAACAAAAGAACACCGAAGTAGAAAAGATTAAAATAAATTAAAAGGACAATAAGAATCCAAAAAGACAAAAGAGACCGAAAAATAAGATAAACAAAAGTATTCTGTACTTATAGTATGTAATAAGTAACAAAAACTTAAAATTGATACTGTTTAAAACTTATTAGTGAAAGATCTTTAGTAAAACCTTCGCGTGATGCAGTAAAAGTAGTTGTAATGTTATCGAAACAAAGTTTCAAGAACGAGTTTCTTGTCACATTTTTTTTGTTATTTACGCTTGAAAGTTTGTAAAAGTGTAATACTTAATTGAAGTTAAAAGCACAATTTTTGAAATAATATTTTTTTGCATTAAGAAGTTAAGAAGAATACAAATATAAATACATATATATATATTACGGTATACCGTAATTTAATTTACAGCTTTGAAAAAGTACATTATTTATAAACGTGTTTTGCAAAACTTTTTCAATGGATTCCTAATATTTTCTAAAGTTTTTTATCGAAAAACTTCTGATGTATAAAAATAAGACTTTGTCTTTTGAAATAATTTACGTCCATGAACATTAGACAACACATCCCAGATTTTGAAGTGAAAGTGAAAATCAATACATAGATTAAGATGTCAGTTATCCTGAAGAACTCGAGCAACTCCAAGTGCAATACTAAACTGTTATATACTAAAACGACCGCGCATATGACTATTTTCTCACGTTGCAATTTATACGTATTTAAACCATTTTTAATGGCGAAATATTATTATGAATATATACTATTTAATTTGCGTTTGAACGACTATAAATCAGATCTATAAATACTAATGATGCACAAGATAGATAATTTCTAATCGTTACGCCCAAAATAGGTATTATCTCATATGACCCGCTGACTTATATTTTGTTGACTGTAATCCTTTCATCATTACGCATCAATAATATAAAATATTTTAAAATTAATTTAAAGTTATTGGTTTTAAATATTTCCATGAACAATAAATTTACTTTTATTTAACAATAAAATATTGAAGAGGTTTTTTACAATTGTTATGAATTACGAAATCGATTTTTAAAAAGTGACACTCTTCAAGCACCATCATCTCGAAAATGTTCTCTAAAAAGTTTTAAGTAAATCCGACAAAAAGTCTTCGAAGTATAGCATCCGAAGCATGCGACATATCAACATGGTTTTGTCAAAATGCCCTATTTAAAAACGCCTGTGCGGTAACGTTTCAATTTTAAGACGTAGTTTTTTATTGCCAAAAATTAAAATCATTTTAACGAAACTTTGTGCTTTCTTTTGTGCATTACACTAACAAATTCTTATTGTTTTTTTAATATCAGATGACCTAGTTTTATATAGTAGAGATCACTGAAAAACATCTCTAAAAGGCCTTTAATATATCATCTGTAATTCCAGCCAATACCAATATGTTTACTCAAAAAGTTTTCTAAGAGTTAATAAATATCTACTCTTTAAAATCTTGATATATATCTATAGTTTTTTATGTATGTGCCAATCTGTATGTGTCACTTCATGTGATATAAGGCTTACAATAGGAATATTACTAATTGTGTGAATATCAACAAATTATAGCACATACTTAAAAACAAATGGTCGGCCTAACAAAAAAAGAATTGTATCAAAGTTCCACTACAAACTATGTTAAAACTTGATTCATTTTACTACATACTTCCCTCAGTAACTATAATACTAGTTTTTATAAAATTCTAAGTATCAGTACACAAAAACTTAAAAGATCCAGACAATCGCTCATATGTACGTATATTATACATGAATTTTGCATTAAAAATAATTTGTTTCACAGAAAACCCTACCTCACCATTTCCTCTACCAAACCACCTCCGTCCTTTTATTTCATCGTTCTTCTTCAACCCGATGATTTACGATACACAAATAGCCTCGACATAAAACACATGTACATGCAGGCCCATGAAAAGAGACAGCGCGCGCAATCCGAGAAACAGAGCCCCATAACACGCAGCACCATCGGAGATTCGCCAGGAGGATTCAAACGCGCATGGGTTCTGCGTGTCGTAAATTATAATTTCATGACTTTCATGACGATCGGCTCTGCATCTAACTCTCCCTCTCTCGTACCCATCCGTCCGGATTACAAACCGAGAGAGGCAAACTGCGGACAGCGATCGAATCTAATCGTTTATTATCCTCGCTCGGAGAGAGAGAGAGAGAGAGAGAGAGAGAGAGGGGGGGGGGGTATGGCGATGATCGAACGATGCATTAACGCTCGCACAACGCCGCTGCGTGTAACGAAAGTCCGCGGTATGTGAGGCACGGGGAATCTGTCTGTGCGCGGATGCAACCACGCGTGTGCGGTTGCTCTATGGTATTGTGCGTACGGAGAGAATCGTACGTTTGCGGGTGATGGTTGAGGGTTGCGAGGTATTGCAGAGAGATTCGTGAAATGATTGAGGGGTGGAGGGAGAGGGTGGAATTACACTGAGGAAATTTTTTTATGGAAACTGTGGGGAATGTTAGAGCAAGCGTGGAACATCCTGACTTACCATTGTGGACAAAATCTGCAGAGCTTTATACAATAATGTGATGTAAGAATGCATGCACTATTTTCTGCGGAGCTTTTAGGCCTTGCAGGTGTTTCTGAAAGGATTTTGACTGTATATTAGTCTGCAGAAATATAACAGATAAATCTGTAGGCAAAAGCGTTGCAGTAAAACGTATATTGAAATCTGCAGATAAAATTGCAAGGCTTAGAAGCTCTGCAAAAAACCGTGCAGAAATTTCTACAGGATATCTTGCAGAAAATTTTGCGGAAATTTCCACAGATTTTTTTCGTGTGGGTTCCCGGAGAAAATTATGCTGATTAATAGAAAGATAAATTCTTAGATGGTCACTCTTTTCAGAAAGAATACATTATACGAAAAAGGAACATTTACTTTATAAATAAAATAATTATTGAAGCGAAATCCAATCGAAAAAAAGTAATCTAGTGAAATGTTGGTATTTTTAACTTTTATATTCTGATTTGGGTTTTCGTAATTTCATGATCGATATAAACTCATGCATTTTTTAGATTATAACTTTATAGGGTTTTAACATTTTCGGTATTCTTTATTATCATAATCATATTTGCTTTCTCAAAGAGAAAGCTTTATGACGAAGAAAATTTTGTTATCAAAGATTTTAATGAATTTCGATGTTTTCAATGTTTCTAAAAAAAAGTCTGTGTCTAATGAGTTAATTTTAGCATTACTTTATTTAATGCAAATTTCCATTATAAAATTCTCAAATTTGTTTTTTTTTTATCTATCTTTGAGAAAGTATTCTGATAAAGCATTATGAATATCATTATGTAATTAAAAAGTTTTGATTTTCTAAAAATTAATTTTACCGTAAAATAGAATAAATTTAACGTTCATCACGATAATTTTTCCCTTGAACTAAGGGTACCCTATATGATTGTTGTGTGTTGCAAGTTTTTGACCAGTTTATAGTCCAGTTACTCTTTGGAATTCGCGGTTTCTAATTTGATGGATTGTTGTGGTCTTCTGATGTATTTTGTAAAGCAAGTTTTTGTCGTGTTTACGTTTCGCTTCCACATTGGAATTCGTGTTTTTAAATTTGATAAATTGAAGTGGTCTTGTGATAAAATTGTAAAGTCTTATTATGAGTGATTTTAAATACAATTTATTAGGTCAATTAATCATTTAATCACAATAGATAAAATCTATTAAACAACTAAAATGATTAACTAAAACAAATAATTGGTTGTATAAATTCAACTAGATATTCATTAAATATAAAAAAATCTTTCTTCTATTTGAATTTAATACGAAAATACAATTAAAAGTTAATTATGGAAAACCATCTGTTTTATATTACGGGTTGTTTGTGGTGTGTTTTTCTATTTATCGTTTCATTTTCTTTAATTAAAGTATATAGAATGCACAGTTCTAAAACAAATATTCCTGAACAGTATACGTGACCGGAATTTCTCATTTAATGTTAGGTTCGTAAAACTAATAATGTTAGTTATTTCGAAAAGTGGTACTAAAATATAATTATTCTATTTAGTCTTAGAGAAGAGATTATTCTATTCTGTCACCGTGAAAATCGTCTCAAAATAATATATAAGAAGAAACTGTTGAGTAACCAATAAAAATATGCACATCCTAATTTAAAATTCTTATTTAATTTTTTCGTCTACGGATACATAGAATTATTTTTAAATTTAAAGTAAAAGAAAAAATATGAACTTTTGAAAGATTCACCCCTTTATTTATACATTCTGTTCAATTAGCAAAATGAAAAAAAATAAAAATACATATAAATACACTGCCGTCCATAATTGTTTGCCCGATTTCTTTAGGCTTCATGTATTTACAAGATCATAAAAATTTTTTTTTAAATCTAAGAAAATATAGGTTGATTATATGCTATATATCACACATTTTTTCTAAGTAAAATTTTCTCGTATGAGTCAAAGGTAGCGAGATAATAATTATTGAAGAAAAGGTGTTTTTATTCTTTCAAACGTCTGTATCTCCTACGGTAATTATGAAAAAAAATATGATAATCATGCATTCGAAAGCTCTTCAAACAAGCTTCAAAATACCACTTTTAGATTTATTGTGGGAATTTTTTCCACAAAAATGTGTGAACTTGAAAGTAGGCAAGAAAATTTTGATTTTTTACTTACCTTTTTTGTCTTGATAAAGTATAAAAAAAATTGATTAATTGATTTGAAACAATATCCATCTCAAAGGATACGCAAAAAGCTACAAAATGAGCTCCCGGATGATTTTGTAGGATAAATACAACGTTAATAACAAAACTTTTAATTTTATGCAATTTTTTCTTTGGGTGGGCAAATAATTATGGACGGCAGTGTATATTCCTGTAATTTTAATTCTATGGCAATGAAAATCATAAGTACTAAAAATTAAAAAATTAAAAATGTCCGATCTAAAATGAAATCGTGAAATTATGTACAATTTAATTCAGACTTATATCTCAAATGTAAATGTGTAGTGTCACTGATTATTAATCAGGCAATATTTTTTAAATTACTAATAAAATCATATATACCCGCGTTCTTTATTTCTTGCTAAATGTATATTGTCATAGATCATTTGTCGGAGTCACGGTAACATCAAAATTTCAAGTAAAGATTAAAAGTAAATTCATATATACATTATGATAAACCAAAAGATAAAAATAATTTTACTTTCAACAAAAAATCACTTTACCATCCGCCATATTGGATCGGCTATTTTTAAATTTAGCTTCCCAATCAAAGACCCTACAAATCTATCATAAAACCCGAACAATGCAAAAATTAGCAACTCCAAAAAACCCCACGAAGATTAAGCAGAAGGCCTGTAAAATTTCCCAAAACAAATCTGTTACGATCCACCTCCAAAACAATGGATCAATCAACCAAAAAACCCCTCACCAAAACAAAGCCCTCCTGCCTGCCACACAGTAATCGATACCCCGATTCTCGAATCGACGAGGCATTATAATCCCGTTCTCCCTTTCAGCCCCCGCCAAAATTCATCCTTCGCTCACGTAATAATCGCCCAAACACGTGCCCGCGCGCATTCACGCGTCACGGGCATCCAACGAGCACCACAACATTTTTTACGACGTAGACGCGCGTGTACTCGTATTCACGCTCGTGCACACGCGAAAATGCACACATTATCGGTTTGGCCGCTGCCGCTATCGCCTCGCGAAGGGTCGTATAGATCGATACTCCCGACTCCGCGTTAGCGCATATATTACAATCCTCGCGCGGGGCGTTTCTCGGGCCCTTTTCCTTATGCCCGTCTCGTAAACAGGCGCGCATTTTCCCATTCGATGAAAATCTAATTGGTCACGCTCTAATTAAAGTCAACTCCGGGCGAGGCCTGCTAATTGGGGCCGACGATCATCGGGGCTGCAGCACGTCGTCGCGAGAGCGTTGGCTAAAGCGTAATCGAATCGCGGCAGGACTTTTGCCGTTCGATGCTCGGAGGCTCGTATAAACGTTGCCGCGCGCGCCTTTGGGTAGTTAAGAGAGAGAGAGAGAGGGAGGGAAATTTCATTTGCTAAGGAGAGTATTGCTGAGAGAGGTGGTATTTCGTTTCTGCAGCTGCGAGCGCCGCCCGGCTTGTTAATTAATATTTGTGTAGCTGCAGTTTGGGGAGCTGGGTGGCGTGTGCGTGTGTATTGATTGTTGTTTGCTGATATTTTGGAGACAAAGAGTCTTGGGTGGTGCTTTTGAGGAGAAAGAGGTGGTTTAGTTTTTCTTTGTGAATGAGATATTTTTTCGAATCTTTTGATTTTTTGCATACTGACATGCATACATTTTTAGAGGTTGGTATTCGACTTCGAGAAAAGCTACCGAGTCTGAAAGATACGGTCAAACATAAAGAATGTAAACTTGAATTTTCGCATGGACAGAGTAATAGTTATTTACGGAATTCCACAAAAAGTATCGAAAATAATAAAGCCTTTCTGGTCATTTTTCATCAATATTTTTTAACCTATGTGAATATATGTTTCATTGTAAAACCATCAAAATTTGTTACCAAATGAGAAAATATTGAGTTATAGTAAGTTGGATATAAATAAATAACAAAATCTCAATGTCTAATATAGTGGAAAAATTCAGTGAACGGTCTCCAGTTAATATGTTTTTATTAATAATGAAGGTATGGTACAAAAACGTAATATTTCTTACAGAAAACTTTAATTCTTATTTGCTAATATAAAAATTTTCCATAACCTATTTATAATAATAATTTTTCAAGTTCATAATAGAAAATAAGTATTATTTAGTAACTCTTTAAGAAATAGAAATCATTACCATATTTTTTTTTCTGTTGAAGCATTTCACTTTGGCGCAATATATTGGACATTTTTTAAATATTGCTTGTGAATTTTTTAATCACATAAACTATATCTGTAAGTGTAAAAGTGTGTTCAATATGATGCTAAAATAGGAAAGAACGTTACTTATTGTGTAAAAATATAAAACCAAATCCATATATTATCAATATAACAACGAATTGAATAGAAATAATGTAAGAAATTTTGTTTTTATAAGAACTACTAGATATAATAAGCTCACACTAAGTTAGTATTTTAACCGACGTCGTCTTCGCATTATTTTTCATTTCTTTAAACGTTATTCAAACAGTTTATGTGATTGCAGATGCGTTAAACACGTGTAAAGTTAGCGTCCAATACATTGGACAAATATAATCAGGGGTTAACTAATTATAAGTATTGGTAATGACAAGAAATGTGTTATTTCTTCCAAATAAGTGGGAATATATGGATAAAATTACCTAAAATACCCTTTTTTAGCTTTTAATAATATTCCATAAATAATTGTCACTCTGTTTAAATGGAAATTATTTTTGTATGAAAGAAACCTATCTATACATATGAAATTGTACGTTGACTCAATTCGATAAGTTTAAAATGCACAAAAGGATTTTTTTATCCAACATTGCTTTATTTTAGTGAAAGCAAAAAATGAACTTATATCATTATTTCGGGTAGCCACAGCCGTTATTGAAAGCTTCTTGAGAATCTTTTCAAAAAGGATTATAAGTAGTATAAAACTCGTATGGAAATGTACACGTATTTAACAATCCCATATATTAAAAATATAAATTTATACTAACATTTATTTTTTTAGCTAAATTACAATGTTATATACAAGGAGGAGTTCAGATAATTGGACTTTGGAGAAAGTAAACACGAACTAAATTCTATAATTCTATTGAGAAAGTTACATTGATAGTTTTACTCTTTTGCCTGATTCGATATTGACTTTAACTACTTCCTGAGGTATTATTCGGTAAATTTGCTAAAGTGTGTTAGCGAATCATATTTGTGCTTTTATGCAGTTTTATAATTATAGATTGGTTAAACTCATTTAGTGCACTTACAGCAATATAGTATCGTATTAAACCAAATTCTATTTTACTGTTAAAAGTTTCAAATGCATATAAAACAAGTTTTCTTTAACCGATGAGTATACAAAAGTACTTTTACTTCTTGTGGCAGTTCACTAATATCAAAATAAAATTAATTATACACAAATAAGGCTGGCACTTAACAGAGAAGATTCAACATTTAATGATAGTTTAGATATACTAAATTATCATGTAAATAAAGCAACAACACTTGATAAATTTAATTTAATCTAATTATTTATAATAACATTCAATAAAAGAACAACAAAAAACCCTTATTAATAACATTCGCAGTAATAAAAGCAATTCATAAAATAAAATCTGCGCAGTAACAAGCTTTCAGCTCCTTGAAGCTGTATAATCACAATCCTCAAAATTGGATTCACCCTCCTTACACCACGCTGTGCTCTCGCTCAGTATGAGCAAAAGAACAGCAGCAGCAGTCACGCTAATAACAACGCTGCTCAGCGAATATAATTGGGCGCACCAGCTTGCTTTAGTTTTGCTGTAGTAACAATTAAAATGAAAACGCGCGTAAAAATGTAAATTCCGTCTTTCCACATCTCGCTGCGGCATACACACATACATACACACGAATATAAGAAAATGCTTACACACATACGTATTATACAAACGTGCGTACACACATATGCACACCCATACATCCGCATACATATACAATCATGCGTACATACATCATGCGTACATACGTCATGCGTACATACACCAACTTACATAGACATACATATATCATACATACAAAAATATATACATACATGCATACACATAACACACATACAAAAAATATGTACATACATTCATACGTATAACATACATACAGAAATATATATGTACATTCGTATTATATATGTACATACGTATAACATACATACAAAAATATATACGTAGATGCATGTATACAACATACATACGTACATACGTACATATATTTATGCATAAATGCATACATACGTACATACGTACATATATTTATGCATAAATGCATACATACGTACATACGTACATATATTTATGCATAAATGCATACATACGTACATACGTACATATATTTATGCATAAATGCATACATACGTACATACGTACATATATTTATGCATAAATGCATACATACATTCATACATACATACATACATACATACACACACACACACATATATATATATATATATATATATATATATATATATATATATATATATATATATATATACATACATACATACATACATACATACATACATACATACATACATACATACATACATACATACATACATACATACATACATACATACAGCAGATATACTTAAGAAGGAAGAAGAAAAAGACGAGAGATGCTGAATGAAGCTGGCGACCGGACGATGCGGTAAGAAGTAGAAGGCACACAACACGGAAGACTACTAATGACGGTAATGGGAGAACCAGTGATGCCGACCACATTCACAGAAGAGGGCAGGAGCCCAATGACCCCCGCGAAGCATTGCTTGGCGGTAGTACCGCGGGGAGGTCAACTCAGAAGAAAGGGCACGGTTCACTTTACTAAGGGTCAAAAAGTGAACGGAGGGGATCCGGTTGCGGTGGGGCGTAAAAACCCTGGCGTATACTGGAAGGTTTAGTGAGTGCGAGTCTCACACACGGTGGTACTTCACTATATCATGTCATGGTCCATAATGGATTTGCCTTAAACCTCTCTCTCTATAAGAAAAAAAAAAAAAAAAAAAAACATACATACATACATACATACATACATACATACATACATACATCCACGAGGGGGAGGCTGTACCCCCATGTGGCGCGTCCTCGGGTGGCGGATTGAGGAGTGCTCGCTATAGGCACATAATACTACATACGTAGTACTGCCTGTAGAGGGTAGGAGAAAAATAAAATATCTCCCGCGGACCAAAAGCCAAACGAAGATCTGTTTAAAATCACCACAAGAAACGAGGATGGATCTTCAAAGCATGGCTGACCAGACGCTCGCTGGTTGCCGCAGCGCGACTTAACTTCGACTGTTGAGGGTGGAGGATGTGAGATAAACTGGGCTCTGACACTCCCAGGCTGCCGGTAAGTACAGGAGCCCGGGGCGGTTTAGCCGACATGCCCTAGCTGCTCTATCAACCGGCGAAAATCCTGATGGCTATGGTGGTGCCGGGTGGCGCCCGGACAGGGCCCCGTCATGGTCAGAAGGGGGGCCCCGCTACCCCCCTCCGGATACTTTACGAGGACGACTTGCGCTGGGGCACGAGGCCAGAATACACGTCTACGAAGCCAGAATTGAGAGTGAAATCTAAGTGGAAAGTAGGTGAGAGAAGAGAGAAGGGGAAAAAAAAAAAAAAAAAAAAAGAAATATGATACGTACACCAGCAAGGACAAACGTAGGGACTTCGGATACCCTAAAAAGTGTCATTGAAACTGGGTTCCCTACCCAGAAACCAGGCAGCAACAACAGCCTGGTAAACGAGCAGGGAGTGAAACTAGTCAGTAACAACTGCCTGGAAAGCACTTCAGACGGAGAGTTGATAACACCTCTGTCCCCCATTGTCCATGTGACGGAGTATGGAAGTGGAGGTATAGAGGACAGAATAAGAGAAGATCAAGAAAAGGAGCAGGATAAAGAGACTCGATCGTTCAAGCTCCTCAAAGAGCAAGTCGAAGCTCTGGTGGCGTTTATCTTGGGTAAGAAAAACATACACACAGAGTTGAAGACTATGGCGAAGGCTACTAGCAGAGCGCTACAGGACTTTACGAAGGCCAAAGCAGGTACTCAGTCGAAGGATAGAAGTAGCAAGGATCGAGAGAGCCAAACCTCTCCCTCCTTCGTTCAGAAACAGATGGACCAGACTCCGAACAAGCATCGGAGAACATCACCGCAGCAGGTCACGGCGGCCAGGAAGAAGGCACAAAGGACGACAACATCGCAGTCCCCACCACCGCCCTCCACAGTCAGAGAGACACCTTGGCAGGTAAAGGAAACGAGGAAGATAAAGAAAAAGAAGAAAAAAGAAGACGGGATGAGTGACACTGGTGTCTTAAGCCAAAAAGGCACTAAAAAATCTAAAACGACACGGGCAAGACCAACCCGACCGGAGGCCCTTATTATAAAGGCCGCCGAAGGGACCTCTTACGCTGATATCTTGAGAAAGATGAAGGCGGAACCCAAATTGACGGCACTCGGCGAATGCGTAAACAGGGTACGCAGGACTGCGGCTGGGGACCTGCTTTTGGAACTCCAACGCACAGCGGAAGGGAAGGCTACGGAACTCCGGCAAGCGGTGCAAGAAGTGCTAGATGGGGGTACCAAAATAAGGACCCTACAAGACGTAGTGGCCTTTGAAATAAAGGATCTCGACGTACTAACTAGCAAGGAGGACATTCTAGAGGCGCTACGCAGGGAGTTCCAAAGTAGCGACGCGTCCACATTGGACGAGATTGTAGTAAAATCATTGCGTAAGGCATACGGTGACACGTAGACCGCGGTCACCCAAATGCCAGCAAAAATGGCTCAACAGATGATAGCTAAGCGCAAAATCAAGATAGGCTGGGTAGTCTGCCGAATACGGCAGATGGAAAGGAATATACGTCCATTTAGATGTTATAAGTGTCTAGGATTTGGACATATCGCCAAAAGTTGCAAGGTAGCACAGGACCGAAGTAACCTCTGCTACAAATGTGGAAATATAGACCATAAAGCAAGAGAGTGTAAGAATCAACCAAATTGCGTACTCTGCTGTGAAAGGAGCGCAGGAGGAAAAACTGATCATGCAGCCGGTAGCTACACATGTCCTATCTACAGAGCTGCATTAGAAGAGTTAAAAGAAAAAAAAAAAAGATAATGAAGATAGTGCAGTTAAACCTAAATCACTGCGAGACAGCACAGGACCTACTTAACCAGTACGTTCGAGAGACGAAGGTTGATGTGGCCATCATATGTGAACAATACAGAGATCTGGACCAGCCATCATGGGACACGGACGACACTGGCAAAGCAGCGATCTGGACATGTGGCGACGTAGCTTTCCAGGAAAAAATGATGACTCGTGAGGAAGGATTTGTACGGGCGAAGGTAGCAGGTATATACGTATACAGCTGCTATGCCCCGCCTAATGCGCCAATTGAACAGTTCGAAAGACTGTTAGATCGACTCGTACAGGATATGGCGGGAAGAAAGCCAGTAATAATAGCAGGCGATTTTAACGCATGGGCCGTAGAGTGGGGCAGCCAAAGGACTAATCAAAGAGGACGGGTGCTGCTGGAAACATTCGCACTCCTAGATTTGGTACTAGTTAATCAGGGTTGTACCAACACTTTTAGAAGAGGGGACACAGGATCTATAGTAGATCTGACATATGTTAGCAGCTGTTTAATTGACTCAGTCGACACGTGGATCGTGAGTGAACACTACACCAATAGTGATCACCAGGCCATAATTATGGAGATAGGAAGATCAAAGCAGGGTTCCAGCGCGAGTACAAGGACCAATAGAATCGGTTGGAAAGTGAAAGACTATGATAAGGAGATGTTTCTGTTGGCACTGGAGGAAATACAACTGTTTGGGACAGCGGACAGCAAGGCTAAACAGGTGATGAAAAATATCACCCGAGCCTGCGACGCAGCTATGCCAAGAAGAGTGCCCAACCAAAGACGACCACCAGTATACTGGTGGAATAGTGAGGCGGATAGCGCTCGTAGCGAGTGCCATCGGACTAGGAGACAGGAGCAGCGGGCAAGAAAGAAATACTATAAAACTGGAAGAGGCCAGGAATTAGTAGATGCCTACCACCAGGAAATGAAGGACGCTAAGCGAAAGCTTAAGAAGACAATCCGTACCAATAAGCGACGGTGCCTGAAGGAATTACAGGACGAGGTTAATAAAGACCCCTGGGGTAGACCTTATAAAATAGTAATGAAGAAGATCAAAGGAAGCTACGCACCCCCTCCCAAGTGCCCACAATTATTAGATCGAGTAGTGACTAAACTGTTCCCCACACAACGGGACGAACCGTGTGTTATAGAATCAGAGGCAAACGAAGAAGCTATTCCTCCAGTCACAATGGAGGAACTGCTAAGCGCTTGCAAGAGGGTTGGAAACAACAAGGCTCCAGGCCTGGATGGCATTCCCAATATAGCATTGAAACATGCTATATTCGCCCAACCAGAGATCTTCATAGACTTGTACAACACATGTCTAAAAGAGGGAATATTTCCCGCCGACTGGAAGAGACAACGACTTGTGCTACTACCAAAGGGAAAGAAGCCATGCTGGACACCTCAGGCAAGATTCTGGAACGCATAATTTGCGTCAGAATGGATCAGGCAATAGAAGAAAAAGGGGGACTTGCGGAACACCAATACGGCTTTCGGAGGAAACGATCAACTCTAGACGCAGTGAACATAGTGATTGACACTGCGCGCGCAGCGATAGAGGGAAAGAGATGGAAAGGAGGAGCAAAGGAGTATTGCGCTGTCGTCACTCTGGACGTCAAAAATGCATTCAACTCGGCCAAATGGACCAAAATACACGAGGCATTTCGTAAACAAGAAGTGCCTTTATATATAAGAAGGATGATGTCCGACTACTTGAAGGACAGAATCTTATTATATGACACTGACAATGGCACCAAGACCTATGAAGTAACAGGAGGAGTACCCCAGGGATCAGTGCTTGGTTCACCGACTTGGAACAGCTTGTACGATGGGGTACTAAGGCTACAGTTACCCAAAGGGGCGACAGTGATAGGATTCGCTGATGACATAGCACTAGTCGTGGTAGCGAAAAGCATAGAAGATATAACAGAGATAGCTGACGAGGCTATTCGTATAATACGCGAATGGCTGACAGAGACAGGACTGGAATTGGCCAGTCATAAAACCGAAGTTCTTCTTATTTCTAGTAGGAAGAAAATGGAGAAAATAACGCTAATAGTGGATGGACACAAGATTGTTTCTCAACCAACCATTAAGTACCTGGGCATTACCATTGATGCAAGACTTACATTTAAGCAGCATCTTGAAACAGTGAGTGATAAAGCAGCAAAAGTTGGCGCTGCTTTATCTCGATTGATGCCAAATGTAGGAGGGCCAACGCAAGGTAGAAGGTTGCTCTTAGTCAGTGTAATCACATCGATTATGTTGTACGGGGCTCCTATATGGGCAGATGCCATGTTAGTGAAAACGTACGCAAACAAGCTGTCGACTGTATACAGACGAAGTGCACTTAGGGTCGCGTCTGCTTATCGTACGGTATCAGATGAGGCTGCCTGTATTATAGCAGGCATGCCGCCTATTGACCTCCTAGCAATGGAGAGAAAGAATGTCTTCGAGACAAAGCGACAACAAAATGACAACACTCAGAAGGACATCTGGGATTCCGCGAAGAAGCAGACACTGACTGAGTGGCAAAAAAGATGGGACTCCAGTGGCAAGGGGCGATGGACACATCGCCTCATACCAAGGATAGAGGGCTGGACCGAAAGAAGACATGGGGAAGTAAATTACTACCTCACACAGTTTTTGACCGGGCACGGATGCTTCCGGGCGTACCTGCACCGATTCAAATTAGAAGACCGTCCAAACTGCCCAGTGTGTATGGACGCTGACGAGGATGCGGAGCATGTCTTCTGTGACTGCTCACGATACCAACAGGAAAGAGAAGAACTTGAGAGCTATCTCCAGACCAGAGTAACACCTGAGTCGATTATGGAGGCTATGCTGACTTCGGAGGATGGATGGTGCACAGTAAACAACTATGCAGCAGATATACTTAAGAAGGTCAGAAAAGACGAAGAAGGAAGAAGAAAAAGACGAGAGATGCTGAATGAAGCTGGCGACCGGACGATGCGGTAAGAAGTAGAAGGCACACAACACGGAAGACTACTAATGACGGTAATGGGAGAACCAGTGATGCCGACCACATTCACAGAAGAGGGCAGGAGCCCAATGACCCCCGCGAAGCATTGCTTGGCGGTAGTACCGCGGGGAGGTCAACTCAGAAGAAAGGGCACGGTTCACTTTACTAAGGGTCAAAAAGTGAACGGAGGGGATCCGGTTGCGGTGGGGCGTAAAAACCCTGGCGTATACTGGAAGGTTTAGTGAGTGCGAGTCTCACACACGGTGGTACTTCACTATATCATGTCATGGTCCATAATGGATTTGCCTTAAACCTCTCTCTCTATAAGAAAAAAAAAAAAAAAAAAAAACATACATACATACATACATACATACATACATACATACATACATACAAACATACATACTCACGCAGTTGTAGTTCTGAGCTGCGTTTGGCGGTTGTATTGCCTAATCCCCCTGTATCTTAGAAGCCCCTATTACGAAATCCCAAGCAAGCTGATCGTGAATTATCAAGGAATCTCTCCTCCCGCTCTGCTCTGCGCGCGTCTCTGTCGCGATCTGCATAAGCTTGACCTTGCCTAGCCTCGCACCTTTATATATATATCTCCTATCCCCCATTTTGCACTGTGTTTACGTGCCGCAAATAACAATCGTTTACGCCGACTAGCAAACGCGCAGTTGATCCGGCCTTTATTTGTGCTTAGATCGAGATAAAATAACAAAGAGTGTGTCTGCACTGGCAAAGGCTAATTCGCTTCGACGGATAAATATGGCATGCTGAAAGTAATATATAAATTATATAGATAATTGATAGATAAATGTTGTACGTGTGAGGATTTAGCATTTTGAATTAGTTAACTTTATTAATGTTACGTAATGTTTTTGCGTTAAATAGTATTTAGCATCATAAAATATATATATATATATATATATATATTTCGAAATGATAGAAACTGTCAAAGGGCATATTTTCCTTATAATATTTATCGTGACCCGGCCGCAGGTTCAAATAGCTGAGGCACTTTTGCCGTGCTTATTTGGCCAGAGCCTATATACTGAAATATAATCATAGTAGTATTTCTATATTTAATATTTGTAGTAATAATCCTATATATTACATTTATAATACTTTATATTTTCATTTCTCAGTCAGTTTTCCAAAAATTAATAATAATAAATTAATAGAAATAATATAATTACATAATAACATTTACCCCTTTAAATATCATAAAACTTTAGGAATCTACGGGTGAAAAAAATGGGAATGATGTTAATAGTTGGTGGGATTGGATTGCGATAGCATGAATTGAAAATGTTCAAGAATGCAGTCACTGTGTATATAAACCAACCTGACGAATACATCAATACCATCTCCACTTTTTCCATGCGTAGATTCCTGAAGCTTTATGACATTTAAAGAGTTTAGTTGTCTTAAAAGGAGAGTATTTGGGGTTTGGGTCACGGATCTTACTGAATCTTTGCGATATGTTTTCGTGCACCTCAAAATGAAGACTTTGAATAAGTAAGAAATACTAACACCTTTCCAATTACGAGATACAGTTGGAAACGTTAACATTGCGAGTATACCTATATGTACGATTTTTTTAAGATCGTTTACATGGGTAATATAAATGTTTACAGTATGTCTCATGTTTGGGCAGCACTAGATGCTCTTACCGTGCAAAGTCCTCATTTTGAGGTACAAGAAAACATATCCCAAAGTTTCAGCAACATCAGTGACCCAAACCCCTGATACTCTCCTTATTAGAGTCTTATCTTTGAAGTGTGACATAATGATTATCTTGATCTTTATATTTTTTAGTCTACATGTAAAATTTTAATGAACTTGTAATAATGATTAATACTTAAAAGATTTATATTACACTTTTAGCATTAATATTTATTTGTATATCTTTTAGCACTGTGTGAGTTTGAAATATTATCAATGTGCCGTTGAATAATTTATAAACTTTATTCAATGTTCTGTGTGTTTTTCGAAACACAATTTAATACAAAATACCTTTACTGATTGACTTAATTCATTACTTAGAATTTTTCAATTAAATATTCTCCATTATTGGAATTTGGACTGTGCCTATATAATATGTAAATAAAAAATGTTTCAACAGAGAATTATTCGATTTATGTACTTTGGTACCTGATAATTTTTTTAACGAAAAAGAATTGTTAAAAAACAAAAAGCTTGATTAGCGGTTATGTTCTTTTTAAGCAAAAATGTAAAAGAAATATAACTTAACATTTTTATTTTAATAATTTGAAATTACTCAAAACATTGCAAGTTTTCCAAGTGTAAGATTCATAAATGTTTAGTTAAAAAATTGCATGCTGTAACTACCTTTACGGCATTTAATAACATAATTCAACATTTTAAATTTTTGTAAAATTTATCTAAGCATTTCTAGTCATTACGGTGGTTCACGTGGATCTAGAAAAAATTGAGTTTCATTTATGGAAATTTTTTAATAAAATTCATGTGATTTTAGCGTTTTGCTCAGTCAACTTGCTGCAATGTCTACTGCTGGAGGACCAGGAGACATTTTCCATGCAATATTCAATTCTATTATTTCCTCGAACAGTGACGCAGAAGCATCATAAATTCCTACGACTCTTTTCTATTACGCAAATACACAATCGTTGCCAAAATATTCGATTGCAGTACGAATAGAAATAATTTGATTAGGTTTTGCACAATCACAAACATTTTACGTATACTGACATTGATTTCTTTTGTATTTTGTTTATAACGAATTTTAAAATGTTCATTCATAGTAAAATAATGCAACTACAATGTCTTGTTTACGTCATCGCTCTGCAATATTCCATCAAACAGTTTTATTCGTTTTGATTGATTTTTACGACCGAATGGTCATTTTATAAACGAATTTAAAATTTTAATAAAATTGTACATGAATCATTTCTGTTATTCAACAGCCAAATTAAATTTGTTAATATTTGTAAGATTGCCAAATTTCGGCCCGAGAAAATAATTAAAATTACTTTTTTATTAGGATGAAACAATAACGGTTATACGATAGTATCAATTTAAGTATCCTCAATTTAATTAAGGGGACATTTTAAGGTAAAAATAAGACATTCATTATATATTATCTATCTTTTTCAGTAAATTTCAATATTTTATCAAAAATATAACGAAAAAAAATTTTTAATTGGTTTTTATGGTCCTTAGGTAACTATGATTGGCTACAGTGAAACCCTCTATATTTCTTGGGCTACAGCAAGGTTTTGAGATCCAACATGATCGAATTGACGTTTTCAAGGTTTTATTTTATTCAAAATAGTTCAATGTAGTTATGATATGAATGTGGGAATGTGTGTATAAAAATTATTGACGATAGTTATAGTGTATTTAAGACAAAACTCTTCAATTTCTTTCAAATTTCATTATGAAATACGGCTTGAATAAACTATAACTTTGGTCAATAATTTTAATATACAAATTACCACATTCATACCATAACTACATGTATTATGAACATAATATAACCTTGAAAACGCCAATTCGATCACGTTGCCTCTCAATAGCTTACAGTAGCCCAAGAAATATAGAGGGTTTCATTATAAATAGCCAATCAAAGAGACCTTAGAACCATAAAAAAATTTATAAAATTCTTTTTCGTTATATTGTAATAAAATATTCAAATTTACCTAAAAAAAAGGTAATATATGGTGAGTGACTTATTTTTACCTTAAAATGTATTATAAATTAATTTAAAATTTAAAGGTGTATCTGTCTCCTTAAGTGAGAAAAATGATTTATTAATATCACTGAATGAAATTTAATTAACACAATAAATTATAGGTAATTGATTTGTAATGCATAAAAAGTCTTCACATAGTGAACTAAAATAATCAATGCTTTTATAAAATTTTCCATTAATTCTATACCTGCATTTTTCAAAATAAAAAACTTGGTAGTCAAAGATAAAAAATTTGATTTTCTAATTTACAAGTATTTTTCATGTTTTGACTTCGAAGTTTTGTCAAGACGAGGAAATCGATTCTCATGCCCAAAAACTCGTAGCCCCACCCTTAAAAACAATTTCAGTCAACGGTACATCCTCTTTTCCATAAGCCTCGTATCATCGTATTTCTCACTCTCCCCCTCCCTTCCCCCCTCGCTCGATTTTCCAGCGCCATACTTCAGCCCCAAGAGCCCTGCCGGTGAAACTCTAATCATGCTAATCCCGTAAGACTGTAACAATTCTGTCCGCTGGATTCGTCCATTCAAGCTGCTGGGATTAGGCCGCACGCGATAATACGCTGATTTCGAGGAAAAACACGCCGGGGCTTCTGACGGAGTTATTGGGAGATCGAGGCGGGCTCGAATCGATACGGCTTTAATTATTATTCCCTTCCGCGGAGTTTAATTATGCTTGAATTATCTTCGTTCCGCGAAACTCTTATCGGGAATTGCGCATAGCCGTTTATGGAGGAAGGATGGCTAAGTATGAGGAATGCAGGCTTGATTATACCGTCTCTGACGTTTTATGTGCTTTCTTATTGACCAAGGCTATTGTGATGATTACTTTTACTTTTTGATAGACTTCCTTGCACATTTTTTACTAATGATAAGCAAGTTGTGGATTATTCGTGGATGAGTTCATTTCGCTAAAATACTTTTTCTATTTTAAATATGTGTATGCAAAATACAAAAAATATGCAATAGGGAATTGATCTGAGGCCTCAAATAAATACAACTATTGTCTGGTACATAAATTTATAGAATAAAAATTTAATTATTAATTTTTATTTTATAGTAAGAAAGGAAATGGAAAAGTCTGTTATTAGATAGAATAGTAGCAACCAAATCGGTGATAAATAATAAATTCCTTGACGATACGTGCTAAAATAAGTAGATGTGAAAAATAACAAAATTTTATTTATTTATAAAACAAGCGTAATTCTGTAATTTTCCGTAAAAATGTCCGTCATAATAAATTTTGTATTTTCTTTAATTAATTCCATAACTTTAAGTTCGTTTGAACTATCTTATGTTACAGGGGATCAGATATTAAATAATTTGTTAAAACATAAATAAGCACTTGAAAAATGTTTTTCTTTTTGCACTTTTGTATGCTTTTTAACTTACATTTTAATAAAAAAGTATAAAATAAATGTGTTAGTTCCCGATTTAAAAAATTGCATAATATGAAAAATTGAATAAGTAAATCATTAGATGTAAGTAGAACGAACCAGGTTTTGTTAGACATGTTCCAGATATAAACATCTTCCATGATCTTTGATTCACATATGTAAATATTGAGGCTTTATGGCACAAACTATACCTAATTGTAAACATGAGATAGATTGTTATTAGGTCAAATACATCATTTCTGTTAATAAAAGTGTAATTGATTAAATAAAAATCTTTTACATTATAAATCTTAAAACTATAGAAATTATTTTAAGAATTATTCATTGAATAAATTCATTACATCAATTGTACAAGAAATAATGTTTAACATTTGAATTCATGGAATACGGAACATGAAACGTAAATTTAATCGAGCAACTCCTCGACTCTATTACGGCCCACCTATGCCTTTCATTTCACGATGTATCATGAATTGAAATGACGCTAATTTCACGGATGAATAAAATCCAAAACAATCCTTTTCCCAGTTATTAGCTTTTACATCTAACTTTTACCTTTAATTTTAAACCTTATGATTGCCTATAATCTTATGTGCAAATAGCACATTTTTCATTTTCAAAATAATTAAAAACATGAAGAGATTTCCATTAAACTACAATACGTTCTATTGATTAATAAATAAACATAATCATTTAACGTATTCCACACAATAGCACACGCCTTGATCTCTGTATCTAATTCCCTAATCCCATCGACTTGCTCGTAAGATGTAGCGGAATCGCCAATGCAGGTAAACGTGCCAATTCTAGTGCTGTATAGAGTGATGTACAATGCGCAAATGGAAGACGCGTATTGTCATGCTTATCCCTAACAGAATGTCAAACAGTTGATTATAAATAATTACAATGCCATTTGAAATACACGATCGTAACACATTTACTACCTAAGCGAATACAACGAGAAGAATTATAACTAATCAGAAATAACATTTGGTAAAAAAATGCCTAACTCATGCAATAAGAAAAATAATAACTAACAAGAAATTAACATTGGGTAACTTAAACAACGAAGATTTCTGCATAAAAAGAAGAAAATTTTTTTATCCTTATTAAGTTTTCTTCTTTCTCTTAATTACACACTGTATTTAAATACTTTTTGTCATATTGTATTTTAATAATTATATTTAGACTATGAAGACTACAATTTATACAAATAAATACATAAATAAAAACAAAAATTCTATCGTGCCATAAAGTTAAATGAAACTCAAGTATTATCAATAACAAACTTTGCACTTAATATTACCAGTCTAAATATTCTAAATGATATGATTACAAATAATAAGTTAGTTTCTAACATTATCAATGATATGGTGTAAAATATCCAAATACGAAATCCCTTTGCAACAAAGAATTTCCTTTTCCATTAATGCAACTTTGCGTTGAGAGGACATTCCTTTTTTCAGAAACATAATTTTGGTATCTATTGTGACATTCAGTCTTCGAATAAAATCTTTTTTCCCTCCCTTTAACCTTTTGTACCGAAGTTCAATATTAATCCTCCATCTTATATTTCATAACTATAGCCAAAGTAATATTAAGCAATCCGTACATAAAATAAAACCAAAACATTGTGTCAGCGACACCGAAATACTTTATCTGAATAACATCCGGTCGGTCCATTATTTCCTGTGATAGTGCGTTTTACCACTTCCAAATTTATATTTCATTTTGATTCATACAACTAATAGCAGAATAATCAGACTAAAATTCTAATTTTATTTTATTTATATATTGTGTGTTTAAATTACTTATTAAATATTATCCACCGGATTCATTTTAATTGTACTTGTTGTTGCTGAGACTATTGTGAAAATCAAGTTGAACCGAATATATAAACAAAACTACACATATCAGAACGAGTATTATTAAAAAGTATTTCATCATACACTGAAAAAGCCCATATCGTAAAATATTACGATATTGATATCGTAAAAATTTACTAATAATTTTTTCTTTTAAATTGATGTATTTTTGCATAAAACGTTTAAAATTTACGATATTGAATATCGTAAAATTAAAAATTTGTATTTAAACGCCTTATGCAAAAATACATCAACTTAAAAAAAAAGTTATTAGCAATTTTTTACGATATTAATTTCGTAATATTTTACGATATTGTTTTCGCAGTGCACCATCCAGATATTGAAGATAAGATTTAAGAAACGTTTGCGTAAGTGGAAAATTGCCATCGAGTGCAATTGTCACAACTGTTTCTTGAATAAAGTCCACCTAATAAATTCTGCCTTAATAGGCAATTTAATAACAGTCTTCCTAATTTTACAAATCAAATTACTCATCGTTACGAATCAATTTTCACCTGTTACAATTATTTTTCCCGCATACGTACCCTCAATATTCATTAAAAATATTTCTCTGTTCGGAAAAAGCCTCGACAATTACACTTCCGACCACATTGATTCTCCTCTTCCTTCCCAACCCTTAACAATAGACCACAGTGCTGCAGCGCAAGCCGTTACACGCGAAAATCGTGCCACCACCATTTCTAACCGGCCACTAGAAACTTAAATAATAGCCCGAAAAACGAAAGCCCCCCATTCGGACGCGATAAAACAGTCCATTGCAATTCACGCGCGCTCGTGTTCGACAATGTCCACGCCCCCCCCCCCTGCCCGCAATATTGCGAAAAGGACGAAACAGAGAAAAAAAAATCCCGAAACACCGTCGAACTCGCGGGAACTTTTGCATAATGCATATCGTCGGCTTATCCGGGACGGCCGAAATAATTAGAGCCAAAGGCTAATTCAATTTTGGCGCAGGAAGAGAAGACCCTTTGCTCTGTACACTTTTTAGCTGCCTTTTGCACATACGCTAGCGTCCATCTGTACTTAATTAGAGGGATATCCTGCAGATTCTTTTTTTCTGCTCTGCGTTGATATTAACGCGTCCGCGTCTTTTGTGGCGGCATCTTAAATAATTCATGAGAAATTGGAATTCCGACCGCGCCTCTTTGTCTCATGATGATATCGATTTTACGGCCCGGTTCTTTTTTGTTTTAATTTTAATTAGGGTCTGGATGATTTTTACCTTGGCCGGCGGAAAGTGCGAACTTTGCCTTTCATGAATAGGGATGATTATTTTAATGACTTTTTTCGAGGCTCGGATAGCTTGTAGCACAGTGACATACATACTATTATAGTATTATAGTATTAATATATACATTTTATTTTGACTTCATTGTTGAACATTATACGGTAAAATCGTCAATATTTTTCAATGCATTCAATAAAGTTTATAAAATTAATTTTTATAATATATGTATACAATATATAAAAAGTAATAGGAAAAGCTAAATAGTAGTTTCTTTTATGACTTTCCATTTTTATGATAGACTACGTTCAATTACGCTTTTAAACCAGATCGATTTTTGAAAAAGTTTTATAATTATGATAAAGAGCATTATATGAACGCTATCTAAAACTTTGTAAGAAATGTTTTTGATGTGGCCTTATATTTTTACGAAGTTTTTCATTTCTTATCCTATTGCATTTGTTAGTCAAAGTTGCAAAGAAAAATATTACAACTCCATGTACAACTTTTTAATTTATTTTTAAGATATTACAATAGCTGAACTATTTTAGTTATTGCCCTGTAAATAAAATACTAAAAAACTAAACTTGAAACATTTTTTTTTACTAATGTTAGAAAGGAGTTCCTTTTAACTTATATTATTAACATCATGCTAAAGTCACCAGTCAACGATAATTACGAGGACCCATTTTTTTCATTCCATTTTTTGTTTGTGTAAATACCTCTCTGGAACGTTGTTGACTTAACCAAAAACTACAACCTTCCATCGAGATAATTACTCAAAATTGAGAAATAAATGAAAGAAGTGTTTTCCCGTTTTTACTGGTAACAGGGGAGTTTAATATCACCTTAAACAATAAAATACTAAAAGCTAAACAGAAAAATTAAGACGACAAACATAAGTAATTTGTATGATTACCGATAATTCATAATAATATTGTTTATTACATGTATTTATTTATAATTAAATGTAAAGTTATAACTAACAAGCAATTAATGTCCTGAATTTTGGTTTCTTTAAGAACTAACACAAATAAATGATATCGTAAAGAAAGAAATAATTTAGTAACAGTATAAAGTAAACCAAGAGCAATGTAATCAAATACCTACTCCTGGAAAGAAAATAACAGATAGAAAAATGTATCGATATTAACTCAAATGTTCAATATTAACTCTTTCTGGGAAATCAAAGGGTTCGTAATCGTTTGAAGTTCACGTAGCTGAAAAATAATTATTTCAGTATAAGCGCTTTAAAAGTTTGTAAGTAATTGAAATTTTCATTTTAAAACGCAATAAAAATAACAAGGCAGCTATATCAATTGGAGGGAATTTTGATTTATTAAAATTTGACAACAAAGGAAAATTAAATAGCTTTATAAACAAAAATATATTTTTTACGAATTTTAGTCAAAATAAATATTGATAACATTTTTTAATATAAAAAATATTTTTATGTAAAATACATCACCTATAAAATATTTTTTAAATAACTAAATAAGAATATAAGTTATGTAAACAATGTTACATATGTGCTATTCATTTTATACACAGTAATTTGTTGTTGAAGAGGATGACAATTTAGTCGTTAAGATGTATCTAAAACAATTTAAATGGTTTTATACTGCTCATAAAAAATCATAGACTCCCAATTCTTAAATTAAGTAATGAACAATAAAGTTTTTAAAAGTAGATGATATATATAATTTCGGAAGAATATCAAGATTAGTTTATTTAGTTAGTCAAAATTAACTTTCACTGCCTATGATAATAAATCTACATATAATAACAATGAACATACTTATAGAAAGGTTGAAAAATTATAAATAGCCTGCAATGTGTCGGGTAAGTACAGATTTTTCAACGTGTATTCCTAAATATTTTTGATACTTACTATTTGTATTTATACGTAGAAGAACCTATGAGAATCATACTATCGCGAAGGGCGCAATAAGCCATTTATTTTCCAGAAAACTCTATGAAAATAGTTTTATAATAGCATGTGCGGTCATTCATCTGTTACCACTGATAAGAATTTCAAATGACAAAAATTTGAATCGTACGTTTTTTTAACTTTACCTTAGTGCACCCTGACTGATGGTGTATACATTTCATAGATTATACTTCGGAGTAGAAATACCCTAGCCAGTGAACAAGATCTTTAGTTGAATCCAATTAAATATTGCTTATAAGTATGCGTAGTAGGAGCCAAAAGCAAACCTTATGAACTCTTTTTCTTTTATTTCTTTTTTATGAATTGGAAATGTATTCGTTAAACAACTTAGTAGTAGTAGACTAAATATTGTATAAATATACTACAAACTAATAAGCTGTTATTTACATGCTTATTTATTTTTAATTTACCATTCACATTTATAAAAAATCGGTATTAAAGTTCTAAATAATTTATTTAAATGAAAATTCCACAAGATTTTATATTTGACAAAAATTTCACATACTGCCCTTAATAAAGCATTATCTTTAAAATTTTAAAAAATGTTACACATAATGCACTTTCTTCGCGTTATGTGCTCATTTAAAAAATAAATAAGTTTTAAAAATAATTATTCTCTATTATGTAACGCACTCTGCATTACCAATTTAAATCAAACAGTGTCGATTCTTTTTTACATCAAATTATGACATTGGTAAGATACAAAAGTTTCTGTATGTTGCCTGTGAGACGCCTCTACGAAAAATATGTATAAACAATGTCTACATGCCTATAATGTATACATTCGTTTCATAACGCACCATACTCTTAAAATATAAAATAATTCTCATCAATTGTTTTTCATAAATTAAACAGTAACCAAACATCAACTAAATTAAAGAAAAAGCAAGCTCTCGAAAATTTAAAGAAAAACTTTCAAGCAAACCAAATAAAAGCATCACTTTGAGAGAAAAAAAATGCTATTGCCGAAGGCATTTTCCGCAGCGCGTGCATCGCTCTCCTCGCGAAACTATCCTCAAACTCCGTCGCGCACTGCCAAAGCCCATCGTATCCCACTTATATATCCTTAGCTCCCCTCCAAAACAAACCAAAACGAGATGAAGAAGTTGGCTGCTAGCGATAAGAGAAATTTGCACGGTATTGGGAATCTAATACATACACGAAAAAGGTTTACGGGCATAAAAACTTCGACTTATGGCGAAATTCAGTATCAAAAATTGATTTGAGTAGGATTTACATCTACAGAATATTATACTGATACCCGAATGTATTGGATTATTCTAAGTAGTTATAATTAAATGTAGATAATAAGCTTTAACGATATCAAAATGGTCGCCAAGTATTGGATGCCTCAAATTTTTTCAACTTAATGTTAGTAAGTAGCATACATTGATTTGGGTAAGATTATAGGATTACCAAACGTTACATTGATTCCTGGTTTGATTTAATTGTTCCTGCAATCACAAATAAATATATAATATTTTTTTAGATTCTTCATAATTCCAACCTGTTCGAAATTTTTCGAAAGAACTATTTTTCTTGATTTCTATTATATTTTTTAATGCTTTTTGAGAACACTAATTAAATTTAGGTACATGTAATGAAAAGTTGGACGTTTAAGATAGAAGAACGTTCAATAAGTGCGCATATTTATTTACCAATATTAAGTGACAGTTGTTAAATAAAATTGAGCAAACGTACTTTCTGAACTAAAAAAGTGAGCCGTACAATTACTCTTAATTGATGAATTTATCGATACATTGGCATAGATTCCAATAACGTAAAAATGCATCTTGAAATTTTAATAGGAGCGCACAATCAAGAAGAGGAACGTCCAATTTCGTGCTACACCTGCACGAGATGTAGAATATCTCTTCACGGTATGCATCGGTCTCTCTAAAACTCCGTTTTTTTAAGTATCTCTAACAAGAAATGTTATATGCACCCACGAGCCCGAAATATCTATTATCGGAAAGTATTCATAATTGTTGGTTTCCAATATTGACAAGAGAATACATGGAGTACGGGTGAGGAATATTGATGAAACTTTGCGGATCGTTTTGTGGTACCCAAAAATTAAGTCTAATATCCGTAGTCTGATCCCGTAGGTTACTGTTCTACATTCCTATACAATCCTATATTCCTGTATTATCTGAGATAATGTAAAAAATATTAGTATTGCTCGTTTATGCAATGTTAAAAAGAACGCATCATTTATTAGGCTTTATTTTCAAAGACCATAAAACGATCTCCTTTGTCTCATCTTCTGCGTACCGTCCTCACACACTCTCCAAAAATGAAACAACGAAAAGTACGTCAAATCCACTAATTCAGCAATGAACATTAACCTTTTCACTTCAAAGTACTAAATACTCAGTGCTAAACCAGTAGATTCCCCGCCGACACATACTGCAGCGCTTCATTCTCCAAGACTACAAACTAAATGAATCTCTCTCCTAATGAACCGGCGAATCATCAAGCCCCCACACACAGATCGCTTGGAACTTACCAACGCAAGCCAGCAGAGCGACGAGCAGCACCGGAACGATTTGCCTCGCGCTCAGCACCGACGACGAGGACGAGGACGACGTTAAAGCTCGAGTCATCTTTCGTCTTCACTCTCCTCCGTCACTATACAAATCCTCCGCACACCGATTACAATCCAGACTTCGCACACCCAAGCCGTCCTTCTTTCCTTACTAGGTACGCTCACAAATTGCCTGCTGCTGCTACTACTGCGAGTCTCTTCTCTCTCGAATTCAACAGCAGCTGCCACTAACAGATCGGCGAACTCTGCGTCGTATATACAGATATATATATACAATTACCGCGGCGAGTCACATCCGATCTTCGCACTTCTGCCTGCCCTGTGAATTACACCGCGCACTAGGCTCAACCATATAATAAGTATATACACTTATATATACTGTCCCTCGATCTCACCGCACCGAACTCCGAAAATCAGGGTATCGCAGAAACGCGTGTGTATATACTCTGGATGTACACACACACGTGTGTATATTAATATATGTACGTACGTATGTATATCAATCGTGTTGCGGGAGGGTGAAACGCGGGCGCGCTGCGAGTGTGTGCAGTGTGCGTGTGTGTGTCGCACGTCGTCGTTGGACTGACTGACTGACTGACCCGCTGAGGCTGAGATTGAGGCTGCAGAAAGAGAGAGAGAGAGAGAGAGAGAGAGAGAGAGAGAGCGTGTGGTGCATGGCTGCAGCGAGGAACGCGCGCGCGCGAGCGAAGCTCCGCCCGCGCGCCGCCGCAGCGACGAATCGCGCCCTCCTCGCTGTGTATAGCCCCACTCTCTGTCTGTCTGTGTGAGTGTGCGTGTGTGTGTGAGTGTATATTGGAAGAGTGTACAATCTTTCTCTGCGGCTTTTCACGGCGTGGTGATGTTGTTCTTTTGGGGGAGGGGGTGTACTGTGGTATTTTGGGATATGGTGTACGGTAAGCATGGGGTGTGCGAGCGGTGGGTTTTCTGTTTTGAGGGGTGGGAAATTTATGTGAAGAGATGATGCTTGATGGATGTGGACGCTGTAGTGCGACGTTGGGCTTTTGAGACCGAGACCTCTTTTACCAGTCAAAGTAGAGGGAGAGGGAACTGCTTTGGCACTGTGCTTTCACAAAGTAAATATCAATTACATGATGTTATCAATTTGTACTATATATTGGCTATTAATGTAAAATACTGAAGTTCACTTAATATTACTGAATGGGTATCTACAAAAAGATATTATTACAATATGGCGTGTAGGTGTCGCGTTGTATAAGGAGAAATAATTTTTTCTCAATTGAATAGTCGAAAATCGAAAAGGATTTTGGACCAAATCGACAGAAAAATATTCTGCCTAAAACCTAACACTTAATAATATTCACTTAAATGTTTAAAATATTATATCGAGAATACCCTATTTAAGTTATCGTTTGGTTTGCAATTAAAAACTTATTAATTATATCTAGTAATTGGCAAGTTATAAAGGTTTTACAAAAATAATTGATTTTTAGCAAAATTTTTTTTACCATCACAAAACTCTATCTATGAGGAAGCAAGAAGCATTACATTTTGAACATAGACGGTCGCAACTCTCTAAAATTTCCAAAGTGAAAATCTTACTCCAATGACTGTGTTTTCGCAATTTAGGGCTGAAATTCCACTCCAAGATTATGAAAACAGTTAGTAGAGTGAGATTTTCATTCCAGAAATTTTAGAGAGAAGGTGACTTTCTCACGACTGTACATCTTCAATCGAAACGAATTTCTACAATTCAGCATACTTACTGATATATGGAAGTGAACTGAAACTTAAAAAACTTTCTTTGAAGTTTTACTATTCATTTTGGATTGATTTCCTTGCCAATGTACGTAGTCCAAGTTACTTCGCGCGTGATCAAGTGCCTCGTGCCGGCGCTACCTACTCTCGAAGAAATCGCGCCCACGAATGTGTCTTTTCATGAATACAGTATCGTACGTCTTGTAAATTAATAGATTTCTTTAGGAAAGTGGGCTAACCAACAAGAGAAACAACTTTCAGCTATAGTTAAATATATTGAGAATATTATGCATTAAATCAGCTAAGAATAAAATTACAGTTTAATTAAGTATGCTAAAATGCATTGTTATTTTATGCATTTAAAAGGTCTTTCGCATTTGAGCGCTTTTGTAAATTTTCATTTAGAACTTATTGGACTTTGAAAATCACTTTGTAAGATTAACATTTGTTTGTGACAATTTAGACAATATTTAGAAAGTATACAATCATGTTATTAAAATAAATATTTTATTTTTATTACCAATATAAATATTTTCTTTGAAAAATGCATTAAATTATGACAATATTTAGATAGATAGATAAATACTTTGATATACTTAGCATTTCAAACAAAAAATCCTGCAATAATTTTCATGATTTATTTTTTCTTCATTGTAGAGATATATTTAAGTCTAATATACTTCAAATGTTCTTAACACATAAATACATATTCATAAGGTCTGGTACGATCATCCATTACTACATCGCATGTACTCTCTCAAGACCTAGTTGCCCTCAGATGTCAGTTACACGCTGTATTATTCGTATACGCTATCTTCCGAGCAAATTAAATCTTACATAATTGACATGGATGTTTAAGTCAAATTCATTCGAGGCGATATGGCAATCCATATTTTATTTAATGGAGTGATATATTGCTATATTGCCGGCAACATCACTAGATCCACTTGTAATAGTCCATATATTTTTAATTGAATTGGTTTCATTTCTTTTGTGGAGGCATTTGAAATTGTACCTACAAAGTTTTTAAGCTTGAAGAAATTCGAATTGTCACTGGCTCTGCCGACAACGTTTTTCAATTATCCTTGGTATGGAGATCGCAATCTCCGGTTTATGATATTCATTCAGATCCGAGATAAAATAGAATTGCCACTGTGTAATAAAAACTCTGAAAAATTTGATCTATTGAAAAATTTCTTAGCAGGAAGATTTGGAACAAGACCGAAAATGTGATATTGAAAATAATTCTTTTAAAGAATAATACCTATAATCCATTGGTGAAGTGTAGTTTAGTACCATAAAAGAGACATATCCCTAGAATATTGAAAATCTGATTTTGGTTGCAGATGAAAATCAGAAGTTGATAAGTTACTCAAAAGTGAATAAGCTGATTTAAAAATTCCTAATATTTCAACAATTTTGAAACAATTATTTCACTATCTAGTAAAATTAGCATTTTAATTTACTATCCTCCCTACTGATTCTTTATCTCTATACATACAATAATTATTTCCATTACATAAACTACCTCTATTAAAACAGATTTAATTTCAAAGGCATTAGGGACAAATTATCTCTAACGCAAAATGAAGCTGACAGTAAAATAGCCGTTATCTTTTATCGCGCTCCGGACCTCATTCTTCCAGGCTCATTTTTCACAAGCTCTATCAGGTGCGAACTGCGTGCGGGGGCCGGGGGGAGCGACGAATTGTTCCATATCGGTCGATCTTGAGATTTCGCTCCCCCTCTCCTCGAGATCTTGGCTTCGATTGCGTGGGCTAATCCCTCACCCTCATGCTGGCTGCCTGCATAAGCGATTTCGCTTTCTTTAGTCGCGCGCGCGCGACAGAATAAACGATGCTGGAAATCAGTCGCTGAGCATTGATTCGGTATGGGTCTATTGAGATTCGAAGAAAGAGTACGTTTAGTGGAAAGGAGTAGGGAATGTTTAAATATTTCATTCGATTGCTTCTCAATTTTTCATTACTTGGGGTTAGCTTTGATTGTTATTAGATGGATTATCGCAGAAAGTTGAAATTAATACCACATCTTTGAAATCTTACCATTCTTTTTTTTCATTTTATGCCAAATAATGTTCGACTTATTTCAGGGTAAAATAATAATCCGCATGTAGTAAATATCCATATGGATTACACGTAGACATCCATTAGAGTCCATATTGAAGGGTCATATGAATTGCGTTATGTAAACCGCAATAAAAAAATCCACAAACATTTTCATGCCTCGATTTTGCCTTGTAAATCGAAACTGTCATTTTTTATACTTAATCCATTATTGTTCCAATGAATTGATAACAATGTATTCTTTCTTTATTAAATGCGATTCATAATACAGTATAACTAATCGATCTTTAAAAAAACCTTTGCTATAAACAAAGTATAAAAGTACAAGAGAAAGCAACAATTAATAAAAAATTAACAAACTTTATGGAAAAAGCATGCATTAGGCACACCCGTAACTCCCTGATAACACCCTTTTTTCTGCACCGCTATCTAGTCGCGAACATAAAATCCTTAGCTCCGGAGAAGCCCCGCAGTAAGAAAAACTAAATGGCCACATGGCGTAACGAGCGCGCAGGTCCATTACCGCGCGCCGCAACCTATACGCTGTCCCCCTTTTTAGAAGGACGCGCAATCATCGTCGCCGGCGCGGCTCGCGACAATGTTCCTTTATCACGCGGGGTATCCTCGCCACATATCTACACGCGACCGCGCGACATACGTCCACACGGATGCGTAGATTTCGCGTAAGTGTGCGTACGTACGTAGGTATAGAAAGCATCGGGTAATAGCGGTTCAGACATTGTGCGGACTGGCATCGATCATGGGATTTCCTGTAGATGAGCCGAAGTAGTTCCGGGCATGACCTCATACATACCACGTATATATACACGTACATACACACGCGTGCTCTTGCGAGCCTATGTGTGCGCATGTAAGTGCTCACATACGTATATAATGACAAATTCACTCGCTCACTCTTAACACACACACACACACACACACACGCACACGGCGCGCGCGCACACACACACACTCACGCACATGTACACACATGCGATTACACATACAATGACATATATATAGTCACACTCACGTACACACCTACACAATTACATACATTATACTAACACACACATAATTATATACATTACAATCTCACACACACATACGTATACGAACTCGCACACACATGCACACGCATGCGCACACACACACACACTGTTATGTCCGGATCGGTAAATCTTAACATTTATTCAATAAATTAACGACTCTAATTGAAAAAGACGTATCTCGCAAAAAAAGTTGGAAAAGAAGTATCTCGCAGAAGTGGTTGGAAAAGACGTATCTCGCAGGAGTGGTTGGAAAAGACGTATCTCGCAAAAGTGGTGGGAAAAGAAATATCTCGCAGAAGTGGTTGGAAAACACAGTATTATCCGGATGATACCACATGTTTAGGGGGGAGGGGGAGCAAACATGTTTAGGTCCGGTTTTACATAAGTCTGGCGTAGTTTAAGTTTGTACTACTGATTTTTATCAGACGGCGAGATACGTCTTTTCACAAATGTACTCCAAAAAAAGTCTTTTCCATTTTATTTTCATTTTTTTTAGTGTTGGTCAGACGAATCTGAACCGCGGTTGAACTTTGTAAGTCACTACACTGACCTCACTGCTGTTATAAGTTTTCTAAAGGAATCGTCCTTTCTCGGAAGGTTAGATAATTTATGAAGGGCTTGATAATTATTAACGGACTCAAGTTCGATCTCCATCAGCGATTAAATTCGAAATAATAAGTTGTAAAATTCGTTGCCGAAAAATTCGACCCAACGAGGAATCGAACCCGCGCCCTTTAGGCCGAAGTGTATCAACAAGTTAAGTCTTGCGCAACCAGTTGAGCCACGGACGACTCCTTTTCTTTCATAATTTAATTTTCATACATCCGAAAGGGTCGTATCGAAATTGTCGATTAGTTATTGTCACCTTGTAATTCAAATAAAGTCAATAACAAATCATTTAATGGTTATATTTAGTGAAGGATTATAATAAAGGATTTTGATAGAAATTATTAACTGTATTTTAGGCTAGACTATTTTTGATAAATTTTTCCACCAAATAACACACATGGTCACTTACACTTTCTTGGCTGGTTTCTTATCATTCTATGTTGAATGATCATAACGTTACTTACTTATCGCTCGCTTACAGATCTTACGTCGAGCGCAACGTAATATTTAACGGTCAGTACTCGCAAGTTGCGTTCTTATTTAACATATGTCATATATTTTAAATACCATATGTATGATAAATGACAATACATAACAACACACACATGCACATGAACGTACTCATCCACATATACATACAAACACTCTTGGTTGTACACGCGCGTAAACACTCACCCCCATGCTTCTCTACATACATTGTGTACGTTGCACACGAGGAAAGTGCACAGCCCGGCTCATAAAAGCCGCAAATGCGGCGGCCGCCCGTGTATGTCTGTGTGTGTGTGTGCGTGTGTGTGTGTGTATGTGTGCGTGTGCGTGTATGTGTGCGTGTGCTTGTGTGTGTGTGTGTGTGTGTGTGTGTGTGTGTGTGTGTGTGCTTGTGTGTGTGTGTGTGTGTGTGTGTGTGTGTGTGTGTGTGTGTGTGTGTGTGTGTGTGTGTGTGTGTGTGTGTGAGTGTGTGTGTGTGTGATGCACGTGTATACCCGCGGCTCTACCAAATGTAAATATATACATTACACGCGTCGCTTGAGCGCAAAACCTCTAATTACATCCGCTACGATGCTTCGGCGTCTCTGATGATTTTCATTCGCCGCGTGTGCGTCTGCGCCCGGCGAACGCTTGCAGCTTATCTCGCGAATATTTCGCCGTCGTCCTTCCTGCATTACGCGCCAAACAGACCGCGCGGTGCGTTTTTCCAGCCCGTTGTGAATGCTATAGCTGCTGGCGCGTTTAGAGAATGCGTTTCTCGGGACTTTTATTTTAATCGTTTAGATGGAGTTCGTAGGGTAAGTGTAATTATTTAAATATAGGGCTTGGTTTTAAGTATGTGTGGTGTAGTATTAAGTTTTCGTTTTGTTACATTTTTAGAGCTTCTTTTATAAATCGGTATTGCTATTTTTAAATGGTGAAGTATTTTCTGTAGTTAGTTTCTCAAGTTGCTAACAGAACTTATAAGCTGTTACTCGTTAGATCTAATATTTTATTTACCTTTATTATTTTTATTAATGGGCCTATGTCTTTGTTGAAATTTATTAATCGTATTATTAGATTCTAAAAAATGAAATGTAACTCTACTTTTTATTAAATACGTATCTATGGTTACGTTTAATGTCATCAACTGTGTAATATATGTTATCAAAGTGTGCAGGTACTGATGATTCACTTATATTCTCACACTTATAACATGTATTGCATATAGTGGTTATGTTCCCGGTTATTCTTATCGATTCGAAGATAAAAATAACTGATAACTATAACTCATAACTTTTTTTTTTTTTTAAATGGCATTTCGAACTCGAAAGTTCATCGCCTCATCTACGCAAGCCTTCCACGTTTCCCTATTTTGTGCCAACCCCATCCATTTCGCGCCTTCCCGCCCAATTTCAGTTATGTCTGATTTTACGTTATCCTCCCATCTGCGTCTAGGTCTACCAAGAGGTCGCGTTGCTTTCGGTTTTCCTTTCATTATGCGCGCTGCTGTACGATCATCGCCCATTCTTGCCACGTGCCCTGCCCATCTTAGTCTCCGTGATTTTATTATTCTGTTAATATTTGGTGACGCGTACAAATTATGTAGCTCGTCATTGTGCAGTTTCCTCCACTCCCCAGTTTCCTCATCTTTCTTTGGCCCGTATATTTTCCGCAGAACCTTATTTTCAAATACCCTAAAACGATTTTCTTCCGCTTTAGTGAGCGCCCAGGTTTCGCACCCATACAAAATTACCGGCATTATTATAGTCCTATATATCCTTATTTTGACATTTTTCGACAGTAGCTTTGACTTAAGTAATCTGTTCACAGCGTAGAAGCAGGCATTACCCGAATGAAGTCTCTTATTAATCTCGGCTTTAATTTCGTTTCGATCATTTATAGTTGTACCTAAATATCTGAATTCGTTAACCTTTTCAAAAGTGAAATTTCCGACTCTGAGATCCCCCTCTGCTTCGCGAATGCCCAGTTTCTCCATGATCATATATTTCGTTTTCGATTCGCTCACTTCTAACCCCGTGTTTTTAGCCGCATTTATAAGGATTTCCGCATTTCTCGCCACCGTTTCATCATTATCTCCCACTATATCCAAGTCATCCGCATAGCCTAAAATTTGCGTTGTTCCGTTGAGTGTTGCGCCTAGCTCGCTAGCCTGCATTTTTCTAACAACATGCTCTAGCGTCAGGTTAAAGAGTACCGTTGAAAGCCCGTCACCTTGCTTCAAACCGTCGCGTATCATGAACGATTCGGATACATTACCGCCTACTCGGACCTTTCCAGTGCTTCCGTTCAGACATATTTGAATTAATTTTACGAGTTTTTTTGGTACGCCAAGGAGCACTAGGATTTCATACATTTTGCTTCGTTTGACAGAGTCGTACGCTTTCTTAAAGTCCACAAATAGCTGGTGTATAGTTTCGCAATATTCCCACTTTTTCTCTAATAATTGTCTTATGGTAAACATTTGATCGCTCGTTGACCTGTTGCGCCGGAATCCACACTGATAATCTCCTATTATATCTTCCGCGAATGGTGTGAGTCTGGCCTGTATTACGTTTGACAGAACTTTGTAGCAGGTAGCTAAAAGTGAGATTCCCCGGTAGTTATTGCAGTCTGTTTTATCTCCCGTTTTGAAGATCGGTATGATGATGGATTCTTTCCAATTTTCTGGTATTGTTTCATTTCTCCAAATAGCACATACTAGATAACAAATTTTAGATGTAAGCGCGGTGCCTCCATATTTAAGTAGTTCAGCTGGTATAGAATCGTTTCCTGCGGCCTTATTGTTTTTTAGCTTTTTGATCGCGGCCTCTACTTCTTTGTAGGTCGTTTCGTCCATATGGAGTTCAGCAGTGTGGATTTCGTCTCCCATTTCCTCGGAGTTTTCATGCACGTTTAATAACTTATCGAAATAATCTTTCCATAATTTCAATAGTTCATTTTCGCTTGTCACGAGGTTCCCGTCCTTATCCTTCATTAACTGCGATCTACTCTGAAAACCCTTCCTAATAGCGTTTATTCCTTTGTACATCTCGCGCGGGTTATTTTCCCTACTATTAGTTTCTATTTTTCTAATTTCATTTTTCTGATACTCGCGCTTCTTGTTTCTGTAAATCACACGTACTTGCTTTCTTATTTCATGGTATTCTTCTACGGCCCTATCGCTTTCATTGTGTACACTATCTAATTTAGCCTTCTCGCGCCTTTCAAACCAGAGTTCGCACTCTTCGTCAAACCATGGTTTGCTCTTCGGCCTTTTTTTCTTACCCAGTACTTTGTTCGCGGCCCCTTTTATAGTTTTTTCGATAGCCCCCCACAACCTGTTCGGATCGTCATCTACTCCCGTCTGTTCATCCGTTTCCTCGAGCGCCTGAAATCGGTTGCTAACTTCTACTTGGTACTTGATTCGCTCTATCCCGCTTCGTAGTTTTCCAATATCAAAGGTTTCTACTTTGTTCGCTCGCTTACTATTTTGACCGGCTACTAATCTGGCTCTTAATTTGGCCACTACGAGATAATGATCTGAGTCGCAATCCGCCCCCCTATAGGTCCTTACGTCGAGTACATTCGTGTGGCGCCTCTTATCAATAAGAAAATGATCGATTTGATTGTGCGTGGCCCCATCCGGCGATGTCCACGTTGCCTTGTGTATATCCTTGTGCTTGAAGCACGTGGTCTTGACTATAAGATCTTTTGCGGCTGCGAAATTTATGACCATAATACCGTTATCATTGCTGGTTTCGTGCAGACTCTCTTTGCCTATGGTGGGCCTAAACATTTCCTCTCTCCCTATTTTAGCATTGAAATCCCCCACTACTATTTTGGTGTCGTAAGACGCGAATTGGTCGATTAATTGCTCTAAAGTTTCATAATAAAGATTTTTGACTTCTCCCTCTTTGTTCTCCGTGGGACAGTGGACGTTAATAACCACGTAATTATACCACGCTCCTTCGATGATGATATACGAGAGTCGGTCATTCACGAAATTGCAACTTTTAACGGAATGTATGATGCTTTTGTTAACAAGAAATCTGGTGCCTAGAGAATGCCCGCTCGCGCCTCCATATAAAAAGGTGAAGTTACCGGATCCTAGCATCGCGTTATCTTTCCATCGGGTTTCTTGTATTGCTACCAAATCTAAATTGTACCTCTCAGTTTCATTTATGATTTCCCGGAACGCGCCTGCTCTGTGTAGACTGCGTACATTCCAGGTTCCCACCCTTAAGTTTCTTTTCGTTTTGGTTTGGTTTTGTTTTCTTTGAGCCATGATAGTAAGTTAAACCCGCGCGTTTTGGATCCTGTTCCGATCGCAGGTGAGTCCATCCGTCTAGGGGTGATAACCCTCATACCTCCCTAGAACTAAGTATGAGAGCTTTCTGACTTTGGCGAGGACACAGTCAACTCGTCGTCAGACACACTCGGTTTCATTCTCATATCCTAACGCCCCCCTGCAAGGCAGCGCGCCTTCGCTGGCTTCGTTGCCATGTAAGACCAGGTGGCGAATCATTCTACACATCCCCTCTCAGGGCAGTTGTCATCGCTCCCGCATCCTCCACGACAGCAGGATTTTTGGCCCATTTGTTGTTTGAAATGTGTGGTAAAAGAGATAGATTACAGAGTAAGGTAGAAGAAGAAAGTAAGATAGGAGATTTTGTATAGTGTTTGTAGTTGTTGCGGTGCTTGCGTAGTGTTTCTAGATGAATGCGTTCGCCAGTGCGGGCTCATCACACCCACGCCTGGGCCTATCGGCTGTCCGCGACTGCTTATTCGCTTTATTCGCAGCTAACCTCTTTCTCAGGGGTCGTTCCTCTATCCGCAACCTGAGGACGCGCTGTGTAGTGGTGATAGGCACCCACCCGTCCGCTCTGGACGACTACGCCCAGGACCCGCTTAGGGTAACGGCGTTGCAACAGCTATAACTCATAACTAAAACTTTTAAATTTTAGGTTTTATTTCTAACATTTCGTTTTATGCGGAGACAAACAAAATATAAGAATAACTATTTCAGGAATAACAACAAAAAAACAGTATCTTTTTTTTAGTAGATACTACGGTTTCTTTCAAGAGGCTAACTGAACGTAACCTCAAAATCCGGGATATCAACCTAAAAGAGGAAATAGCTACTTTTTATCTAAAGCTCCTGTAACTTGCACATGACTGCTAAGATAGACTTTTATTTTAAATAGAATGAACGTACGTTTCAGTGAATTCGGCTTTTTATTTCTATCCGCGTAATAAACTACGAGATTTAAGTTCAAATAAATATGGTTGATTTACAAATTATTTAATTTGTTAGGTATTAAGAAGCATGTCTTCATAAAGAGGCTCGTAAATGAATTATTTTATTTTTCGTTCTTTTTTGTTTAGTATTATCAATTTGACCTGGTCCCGATGCGATTACATCAATGCGATGCTCTACTAATTAAATATTTATCAGTATGAATACGGGTGTGCGGGTACCCGGACTTTCTGGTTAATCAAGAATTCGAGTTACCCAAATACACTGGGTTACTTGAGAAAAAAACGTTACTCATACAAGTCAGACAAGCCAGACGTAAATTTTTAACTTTACTAAAAACTTTTTTTTTAAATAATTCATTCAAAGAATTTCTAATAATTGAATAATTTTCAAGTAGTCTTCTCTTTTCAGGTACTGGTTCACTTTGGTTCCCCAATTTTTTCGGATAAACCAATCATTTCTTGATTATGCTTAAAACCGTATATACAACCCAAGACTTGTAAAAATAAACGAATCTCCCAGATCTGTATTTTCGGGTTCCGGCCGCCTTAGTAGAAAATGCCAATCATAGTCAGACTGGTATATAAAGGTATATAAAGACCTTGATAGAAATCTAAGCGGTATTTTAAGCAGAAATTAGGTAATTTTTACAAACTAAATTTAAAATTAACTACAGAATACCGGAATTACAATTTAAATTCGCAAAAATACCGGAAAAGCGACACGGAAAAATACAAATCAGCCGGTACTCTGGTCGAAATGAAACGGTTTTTCACAGCATTTTATCAGCAGTATTATAAAAAAGTTATGTTACGATCCAATATTAATCTGTTGCTAATTAAATACATTTAATTAATTAAAATAATGCTTTTTTATTATCCAATCGTATTTATTAGGGAAAACCCAAGTATAGTTACTTTATATCATAATTATCTTTATGCCCATCTGAACGAAAATGAACACTTTTTTCCCTGAAAAGCGAGACCAAAATTGCACTTTTTGCCCGCAAAAATGATTAGCGAGAAAAAACTTACTTTAACTAGAAACTACTCCAAATTCCTTCATTTTATCAAGTTCGACCAATAACCCTGATTTTCGATTGTCTTTTAACAATGTCTTCTTTTAACAGTTCATTAGTCCCACTTTTCAAGTCAAAATGTGGCCACAGTTGAGATGGGCATAAAGTACTATATGTAACTCGAGAAAAAAGTCGAATATTTTTCCCTCGGGTGATACTGCCTTCGATTCGCTTCACTCGCTCTGGCAGTAAACTCACCCGCGGGAAAAATATTCGACTTTTTGCCCTTGCTACATGATGTACTATTTACTCAAATTAAAACTAGGCATAAATAATAATAATTTGCTTGATTCACTTTATCAGTGTATTCAATTTATCGGGCTTCACCTAATAACTACCAATTATTTATCTTAAAATTATCTACACTCTGATATTTGAGTTCCAACACTGTATTAACTAACAAATTAATTATTTAATAAATAAATGTATATTGATAAACATTTATAATATTTCTTTTATTTCGCACAAGGTTATCCAACATTAAACATTATATTCTACAAATTATGCGCATCTTTTACAAAACTGACCAGAAACTATCAAGAAAGATCGTTTCATTTTTGATCCAACTAAACTGACTAATTTTCCGCTAAGAATAATAAAAATGAAAATTAAATGCAGCATAACCCTCTTTCACACCAAAATAAGAAGTACCCTCATCCCCAAGACTTCGTCAAAAGTATCTCAACATTCAAAGGAAAAAGAAAACAATTCCTATATCAGTCACTTTCCATTTTTGTACTGCAAAACTTCTCACAAAACAAGCAATTAAACCTCCAAAAACTTTAAGATATGACTCAGGTGTTTAAAAAAAATCTATGCTATTGTTGACGAACTTGAATTTCTTTTGCCTATCAATGTTATTCCAAAGAAGTAATTTATACCGATTTTCAAACCATTCCAGCACAACCCCTTGATTTAATAACACAATTAGTGTATTAATTATAATAAATAATAGCGTTACTTCAAAAACTCGTATCTACCAACCCCATTAAGATTGGTCAAAAAATCCCAGCCTCTTACCTTAAGCATCATCCATCAGCAACTTCTCAGTCCTAATCTCAACTCCAGCAATTTACAAATTACGACGGATTATCCTATAGCTCCCTCCTCACATCCCCATATACCTCTTCTCCCCTCCTCCCGATAATTTCCATTAATTGAGACAATTACTTTCTCACGGCACGACCCCCCACATCCTCCATTACGAAAGTTCGCGCCCAGCCGATGGTGCGCGCGTTTTCCCCGAAGTTCAATGAGGGAAGTTCGGCCTATATAAGCGCCCACAGCGCTCGGCCTCTCTCTCTCTCTCTCTCTCTCTCTCTCTCTCTCTCTTTCTCTCGGTGCCGTCGGCCTCTTAACCCGCGCGCGCGCCTGCTCACGTCAGAAATGATTTTACACTCTCTCTCTCGCTCTCGTGTTCTCTCGTGTTCTCTGTGACCTTCTTGTGTGCGAGCGCTGAGGTCTGTGCATATTATACATATAGGCAGTGGCCAGGGGCCCTCTCAAAGCAAATGCGCGAGCGACAAACGCGCGAGGGTCTGCCGCGCCGATGTAGGTTGGCTTGTATTTGACTTCCGGGGGGGGGGCGAGCGAATGAGTTTGCGGGTGGTATTAGATGGGGTTCTCTTTTTTTTTACTTTGAAGTTCGTTAGGGTGAGGAGAGGTTTTTGAGAGTGATGGGCTTGAGGTGGGTTTCTGTAATTTATTTGTCATTATTAATAAAGATTATCAAAATTAAAATTTATAGCGAGGGAATAAAATTGATTTGTTCCTAAAATTGTATTATTTTGTTGTAAGAATGATATATGGGCAAATCCTCATATTATGATTACTTCGATTCGAACCCTTATAAATTCTGAAAAAATTCGGTTATATACTTTCAATTGTACTTTATTTAAATAAATTTGTTACAAGAGCATTCTCTGAAAGTAATTATATTTACAGCTTATAACGCAATAAAAATCCGAGTAAAGTTATCGTTAACCAAATGAAAAATCTAAATGTCCACGGCCGTCAACTGAAGTTATAACAAGTGCCCGTAATCAGATTAGCTCTAATTTTGTATCACTATCCTGCGATATTGGTATTGTATAGAACTCCTCCAAAGACAAACGTGTATCTTTCGAAGTAGTTGAGTACGATACATTTAAATATTGATAAGAAATCAAAAGACAATGATTCTTTTAATAATCTTGTCAGAACCGACACTTTAAGTCTGTAAAAAGTGCTCGCATCCAGTTTGGTACTATTAGATATTGGCATAAAGTAGATTTACTGTAAAGGACAAGTGTGTGCCTGGACAATTAATCGATTACGATGGGTTCAAATACTTCAAACATTATCAAAATCGTGTGTTTTTGATGAACGCCGATTTCGAAGATTTGCTCACATATAAACAAATGAATAAAATATACACTTAGGTATGTACTAGATGGTTACATTACATTTTTTTAAATTTCCAAAAATTAGTGTTTTACTTCAAGTCAATTAATAAATCATTTTATTATTAAAAGTTACGCGTTCATACTTCGTACATTATTTCATTGTTCATACTATTTTTACGGGTTTTTTTTAGGACAAAATCAATACTGTTCTTAGATTCTATTTATAATGGTAGTTTAAATGATGATTACAAAAATTAATTTTTATGACATTATTCATTTTTTGACATAAAGCAGGCCTAGTTATAGTTTTTTGGTAATTTATACATAGGTCTAAATGAGTTAACATACATATAATATACCTTTATATAAACGCCTTAGTTACAAAAATACGGTGACATTTTTGCAGAGTTTTCAGTCACAACATTTCTCAGAAATAAACCAACATAATTCTTAGAAACTAATAAATTTTCTAATGTTATATTCCGATTTATATATTTTGAAACGAAATTGTTAAAATCTAAAGCATATTACGATCCGTTTCGTATACGCAAAAAAATTTAAATTGCTTGCAATTAAAATCAATTTTTTTTCTTTTTACACCCAAAGAACATTAGTTTGACGTTGCCTCAGGCAATACGTCCTGGCACGGTCAAAGCAAAACACATCAAAGTTTATTATTTGTAAAAAATTCTTTTATCATTAAAATTATTATTACCGCATAAAAAAGACTGAAAAAAGTGAATAAAATAATTTTAACTTTGTTCCAGAGTTATTGCGAACAATTTTCCAAAGGTAATAATGTTTTAAGTATTAATATAAGTCATATAATAAATTTCTTATAATATACTAATTATTCCTAATGTAATATAATTCTAATATGACTTATATATATACATATATATATATATATGTATATATATATAAACATATATATATATATATATATATATATATATATATATATATATATATATATATATATATATATATATATAATAGAAGAAATTGCTTTCATAATATTTATTTAGTTATTTGCGGTTTGGTAAAAGTTTTCTTTAAATTGTAACATCAACTTTGAGTGACTTTACCGCAGAGGGGGAAAAAAGCGCCAGGCTCAAGAAAAACAGGCTTTTATGTTGGGTTATACGTTTGCGTGGAGCTCTTGAAGTTACCCCTTTGACCCGCATAGACACTAAGTGGACGTGCGAGAATCGAAAGAGCTCCGCCAGCTTCAATTAGAGCGAATGAAAGAAGAAACGAAGAACGGAGATTTTGTAATAAGGAAAGAATTTCACGATCTTCGCTTTCAGAATCCCAACTACTCCAAGATTCAATCCCTTTTTCTCTAGTTTTCTTTTTTTCTCTTTTCCTTGACTCTTGTGTCCTCTCACTTCGTTTTCTCTTTTTTCGTTTTGCTACTTAATGCTTTCTTCTTATGTTGTAAGGTTGTAATGTAATGCTACCAATCATCGAGAAACTAGACAAAAATAATAAGATTGGGAAAATCTCTTACAATCGATATTTAACAAAGAATTTATAAAATCATGTGATTAAAATGAATAATATATTTATAGCGAATTTATATAATTCGTCAAAGATGTTCAGTTATTATTTTTTCTCGATTATAAATGATGTGTACAGGCATCGACATATAGAAGATATAAATGAATTTTTTTAATTAAGATTGTGTTTATGAATAAAAAGTAATAAAAATAAATAGTTTTAATAATTCATAGGCTCAAATATAATGTAGACTAATTAATTTATCGTATCCTTAAAAGTTTAAAACAAATTGTCGATTAGTTATCGAGTTAACTACTTTACCAGCTTAGAAAAGACATTTTTAGGGTAAGCGACTTTGAAGTTTTGCAATAAGTTATGAAGTGATATAAAAAGGTTGTCAAAATATAACTTTGCAAAGTAACGTTAAAAATTTGATAAAGCTTTACGAAAAAGGTACATGAATAAAAGCTACTAAATTTATATGAACAATCTAAATTTTGTAATTTAACTAATTAATTTCAAAGTTTCTAGACAGAAGAAGTAAACGCCTTTAAATTCCTTTTTAATAGGTAAAAATTTAACAGCAACATATTTCCACAAAAGAGAAGAATATCAATCAGTTATATTATTATTCTACATCTAACACAATCACAACATAATCTCCATGTACTTTGAACACTATATATCTATTACACGACTGTTGTTAATTAAAACCAACATTAGCATTTATTTAATATCATAGATACAATACACTGCATTAATTATTATTTCAAATATTGTAATTAAACTAAATTCTATTGTGTATAATGAATGATAGTACAGTAAACTTGTAACTCATTTGATGAGTTTTTGTGTATTTGTACATAACATTATTATGTCAGTAGAATATGACTAATTATTAGAGGCAATAACTAATTTCAATTTAAGAAAAATCTCATTATGTTCAATACTCATATTTGTATGTATATGTACTATAGATTGATATTGCTGTGATTTATATCAAATTTGTATGTTTCGTAAATCCCAAAAACAATTTTCTATAAAAATGCAAACCGCTGCTAACTGCCTTAGCAGAATGCTTTCTCAAAGAGAGGTCCTAATTAATCGATTTAAGGTGATGGAAAGTTGTTCTTCTTTATTAGGACAATAACGTTTCATAAAGATTTTTGCCAAAAATTGAAAATCGAATCAGAGAAGTGGTTCCTTGTATTTATCGGTGACAGGTCGCTTTAGCATCGCCTTAAGGAATCTTATAATGAAAATTTGCAATTAATAAATTAATGCTATAATTAATTCATTAGTTACAAGTTTATGTACCTAAAAATATTTAAAGTATTAAAAGACAAAAAAAAATTTTCGCTTTTAACAATTTTTTTAAATTAATATTTTGTTATTATTTCACGAAAATAAGTTTAAAGTTATTATAAGATATATCAATCGAAAAAAAATTACGTCAACTTTATGAAAACGTACATAGTTTTGACAAGTTCAACGTATAAAGTAACAAAAATCATTTTTTCGATTATTACAAATTATTAAAAATTCAATTACTTTTGCTAAAAAATGAGTAAAATATTATTCATTCAGCTCCAAAATTTAATCAATTCTAAGTTTAAACATATATAATATGCCTGCAAATTTTCAGTGCGTGATAGGCTTCCCTTGAAGAGCTATGGTGTATACAAATTTTGGTTTCATACATACACACACATACACACATACATGCATGTATACAGACATTTTTTTAAAACCTGTTGTAAACCTATTTTTATGACTCATTTTTAAACCTCGAAAACGTCGAGATTCATCAAATCTCTGAAAATAATAGTATCATCATTACCAAGCTTTCTCTTTGAGAAAACAAAACTACATTTAAATAAGAAAGAAATATTTATTCATCATATTTTTTTAAAACTGTACATAATGTATTTTTATGATTTTTAAAAAATATTAACCAATTTACTATTTCCGTAAAATACATTTCTAAATAATTACGATATTTTCACTTTTTGGAAAAATTTGATTTTTATTTTTAACATTCCTGCACGTGAATTTATTTTCGGATATTTAAATTTTATCGAGTGTAAATCCGCAACCACATGGATTGCAAAAAATCTGCACTCTTATCTTTTAGAATAATGCTGTGTTACTTAGCTTTCATGAGAGGCTGAAGATGATCATACAACGGATTTTTAAAGGTGCACTATGAAAGCCAAAAAATGTAGATATTTTCGGGAATTAATTTCTCAATAGAATAAATTATACATCAATATAAAACTTTTTGTAGTCTATTAATACGTAACAATTCAAAGAGTATATAAACATTTCAAATGTGATTTATTTTAAACAAAAAAAATAAAAATTTTAATCAAGTATGAACGTTGTTATCATCCGAACGCGTATCAATTATTTTTCTTGAAAGGAAACAAATTGGTGCGTATTTGAAAACTTTGAACAATTTTTATATATGCTGATCGAATCTCCTTACTTTTTAAACTAATGGCAGCATCCCAAAGTGAATCTTGTCACCGCAATCTCGGCGCGCGCTCTAATCTTCAAACTTAACTTCTCCAAAGGAAGTAGCAATACTTTGTAGCTGTCATTGAATACATCCCACATCAGATAATATATAAATGATTATTCAACTATTTCTTGGCAGCGAAAAGCCCTTTCTTAACGCTACTTTCCACACCACACCTTTAGGTTATTCTTTATTCAAAAAATCTTTGTAAATCGGTAATGTATTATATATCGATATCACTTATTGTACTTATCAGGAAAACTCAAGATAATGCTACATTATACGTGGCTAATTACAATTACCCTTTTTATAATTCACTTTCTTTTTGTAAACCACATTTTACTCTAGAAATTGATACTACTTTAAAAAAATGTAATACAAAGAATCAATTTTTCGATTGTCTAATCCTCTTAAGTCTCGATTATCAATAACAATATAAGAACCAAGAAAATCGGGTCGCTTTACATCTTTAGCCCGCACCATCGGAAAAATCTTTCACAATAACCATCAACGTTTGATCAATTTTTCCTGCAACGCAGCTGACTCATTATCCGCATATCCGCGGCCCTTCAAACTCTCTCCCCGGCCATAAGAGAGAGATATATACTTCCGTTTATTCCACGGCAGCCGATGGCGATCGCGGCTTGCGCGAGACACGTGCAGCTAGCGCCGGACCGTGCCAAAGTCCATTAACTTACGCTTTCAGCCCGCTTAAAACGAAGGGCAGCGCGGCGGCGCAGCGGCCTGCAGTTGTAATTTCATTATGGCCCCATCACCGCTGCCGCGATGTACTGGCATAAAGGCTGTAGGTAGGTATAAGGGATAACCGCGTTAATGACTGATGGCTGCGGTAGTGTGCATCTCGCGCAGGACTTGATGGGAGTCAGGACTCAAGGACTGGATGACGCAAGCGAGAGGGAGTTTTTCTTTGGAGTTTAGATGAGTATGCAAAGAAGATTTGGCAGGTTAATCCTTTGTGGCTTACTGGCTATTATAATAGCCACCTCTTTCGTCTAAGATTTTATTTATAGCTGTATATAAATGATTTTACATTCTTCTATTAGCTAAGAGGTTTCTCTATAATACAAATTAACAAAAATTCAAATTCGTAATCAGCGACCCCAAAAACTTCCGAGTAACAATTTTCAGCTTAAAATATTGAACAGAAAAATGTGGGCCACAAAGGGTTAAGAGAGTTTGAACCGCTGCTTGCGTATTATAAGTTTATTTGACTTATTGTCGTGTTTATGGATAGTCGATTGTGACAAGTACTTTCTAGATTCTGAAGAGTGAAATTTGCACCCGAAAGGCCTCGAGTGGTTCACTTACGACTTGTTTCAAATGAGATTTCACTCTAAGCGAGTGATAATAAATCAGCCATTTAAGGGGAGGTCGGAGCTTACATGCAGTTACGTACTCACCGACAATTTCGAATTTTTCAGTATTCACATTCAATTTTTAATTTTTTTCAATTATCTCAGTTGTCCGGTGTTCCTTAGTACGTCGAGAACACCGGACAACTAAAGTTTTTAACTTTTATGAACAATTAAATTAGAATAATGTAAACTTCAATGCAGAAATCTGCAATCACACGATTCGAGGTGAGATGATAAACGAACGTTTGTTTTCTATGGTTATTTGACTCTTTTTGACATGCACTACAATAAGAGTAGAGCCATTTTTCGTTAATTTTTTTTATTATTTATTTTTATATAGATATAATCGATTTTTTTTTAAATATTTTAAAAATGGCACTTGAAGCGCTGTGACATTGAATGGAACCTCGCGTACATAACCTCATTTTACATGTAAATGTTTCGGAGCTCGAAGAAATCAGGAGTGAGTATCGTTTTAATTATTTTTTCGGATAGTCAAATTCAGTATATTCCATTGTCTTACAATACTGAACTAATTAGTAACTAAGTGACGACTGACTTTTTATTTTAAGAAAAACAGTTATCAGTGCAAAATATATTTTATTTTACTTTGTTACTTTGATCTCAGTATTTTATTACTGTAAGTTAAAAAAAAATTGTTAACATTTTTCAAATCATTTATAAAATACTAAAAGACTGTAAATGTTACAAAGATTTGTAAGTTACGTTAATTTATAAGAAAGAAACAAAATGTGATAAATTTAGTAAAAATGTTATCATAATAATAAGAATGAAACAAAATGTGATAAATTTAGTAAAAATGTTATCATAATAATAAGAATGAAACAAAATGTGATAAATTTAATAAAAATATGTTATAGTAATAATAAGAATAATGTAACAGACTGACTCTATCTGATGTACATTAATAAAAGTAAATTAATTCTAATATCAAAACCTTTGTTTTTTTACCTATAACCAAATCCTGATCACATTTTCTAATTTGAAGATTTGAACTTTCTTCTGCAATAGTTAATAAGTAGGCTACGATTTTTAAGCTTCTTAAAGTCAATTAGTTTTTAACATAGCCTGGATCAAAGTTGACCTGCCAAGCGTGCCCCGCTCTCCCCTATACGCCTGAAGAAGATGCGGAGTTTCGGAGAACGATTTGAAAGGTCGACGATGCGGCGCGACATATTCTTATGCGATTTGTTATTTACTGTTTCCGGAGTAGGTTTTCTCATCCCAGACGGAAATCGTTTTAGCACATAAAAAATAGAAAGTATTTATAACTGTTTATACAAATGTATAAAGGTCGGAATTGAGACTATGTATAATATCTATAAACTGTTATAAATAATTATAAACAGTTATAAATTTTTTTTTTAACTTTTCCTTTTCTAAGCAAAGAAGGGAATATTACATTGTGCAAAAAAATTTATAACTATTTATAACTGTTTTGAATTATAATTTACTCCGTATAACTATTTATAATTTTAATATCTTCTTTCAAATTCTGAGCTATATATAAAATTTTTAAGGGCCCAAACTCCACGTATTGAAAAAATGATAATAACAGTTATAAATTTTTTTATGTGCCTATACTTCACGCATCGAAAAAATTGAAAAAAATTTATATCGGTTAAAAATTTTTATCGACTAATAATTGCAGTTCATATTCCATAATAACTACTATAAAAGTCTCAATTCCGACATTTATAAACTATTATAAATAGTTTTAAATAGTTTATATCTATTATTTTCTTTCATAAGTTATGGCTTATGCCAGGGCAAATGCGGGAATAGTAAACGCGTTGTTTACAAGCTGTACATCTATGAGAGCGAGGTAGTTGAGAACTGCGTTTCGATTATAGGACGAGCGGCCAACGCGCGCGGGTGTCGGAAAAAGTAGAGGCCTTCGTTCGACGAGCGCGCGAAGCGGAGACTCAATTTTATGAAATCGCGGGGACAAATAAACATTCGTGTCCGAAGTTGGATTTCGAGTGCCGGCGTCTAGTAAGACCCAGGGCAGAGTCGAACCGGTACACTACGCGAAAACAGCACGCGCGCGCTGGGTTTGGCTCGACGAGCGGACCCCGTTTTTATGACGGCCCGGATTAGCGCGAGGCCAGCGCTAAAGTGAGGCGCTTGAATTACTTAAGCGCTTCATCTATAGATTGAGTGCGAGTGAGTGAGCGATATTGCCGTGTACATGTTGTGCGACGAAGTGCATGAAGAGAGGGAAAAAGGGCAGCTTTTTCCGGCGATCGACGATGAGCGGTGAGGACCTGCGGGTTGATCGGCTACGAGGGTGGCCGCAACGCAGGCAGTCGAGTTTTGGTCATTGAGTTGTGCGCTTCGAGTGGCTAAAACGCTGGATTTATGTAAACGTATTCGAAGTTGCGTTTTCGTGCGTGCGTATTAATATTTTAAATACTTCGCGAGCGCAGTCGCGCTATCATTATTTTTTGTACGAGAATAATAAGTCTAGTAAATATAACAAAATTCAATTTACTCTTGTTTAATTATTTCAATTATTTCCTTACTTAATATTAGCATTTTGAATTGTTTTAACGCGTACAATATTCGATAGCAGTAGCTTATACATAATCGTTAATTTAAAATAGATAATAACTTTATTACTTATGAGTCACCGCTCACTCATAGTCCCCTTTACCTTACTATATAATATTATTTAAATATAATAAGATCCCGCAGATTTAAAGAAACTTAGTTAATTTTAGTTAATGTAGTACACGAAAAAAATATTTGAAACTTTATAAGTACAAAATTTTCTCATAAATCTAAAATTAAATTTATGGTCAATAGTCAATAATAGAACACCGACCAATAGAAAAGGTGAAGCTTTGCTTAGACATTATCTACTATTACTTGGACATTTTTTTAATTCGTTGATTTTTTCAATTACTAATTTTTTAACCCAAAAATATATAGGAAAATAATATTGGATTTCATATAAATAGGGAACTATTCAATGTTATTGTCACAACATTATTAATTTGAAAAGTATGCGTTTTCTTTTTGTTAATCTTGTAGCGCAATTGATTTATATTATAGTATATCTTATATTGATAAAATGCAAATGTGGTAAAAGAGTAATATTTGCAATGTATGCGAATTACCTTTTATAGAGGCAGCACCACCTTGGATTTAAAAGTATAGCAACCTACTTTGCCGACAAGGATGAGAACTTCGGCCAAATGATGTATATATATATATATATAGTTATCTTCTTTGGTGCAACAAAGCGTCTTTAGTTTACGTATATGCAGTTTCGTCCGTTTGACTGTCACCTAAAAAATTAACCCAATAATGGAGAATGAAATAAAAATCACTGTAAAATGGAGCGGCGAAGAATATCCCATTACGGACATTGGAGAAAACGACACAGTCCTGTCGTTAAAAGATAAAATACACAAAATGACCGGTGTCCGGCCCGAGAGACAAAAACTGCTCAATCTTAAGTTTAAAGGTTATATTTTGCTTACTAAACAAAAGAGAAACACTGCTTTATTTTAAATATCCCAGAATTATTAGAATAATGATTATAAAAATATCATCAGGAAATGATTATTCAACATATTTTTCAACTTAAATGCATTCAAAAATATAAGCTAATATAATCAATGATCATGTATTACACCAAATGTATTTCTTTGGACGATTTTCTAATACCTATGGTAATTTCTTATTAAATTAATGTTAACAATGTCTAATCATTTTTTACATTATTAAAGTTTTGTATCAAGACTTGCAAGTTCACAAAATGTTTGGTGCAAGAATAAAATAAGAATTCGTATCCCTTGAATTTGGTATAAAAACATTCACTTTAAATAATTTTTATACTGCATACATTATTATTTTATGTAAATAAACATGCTCATTTATTATAATATTTCTAATACAAAATAAACTTGTAAATAATTATGCTTATTTATAATTGTTTATAATTGTTTATTATAACTTATTTATAATTGAAGTTCAAGACAACATATTATATATTCTTTACACTTTTATTTCAAATTTTCAGCAAAGGATGGTATCTTTTATATTTATAAGTTTTTACTTTAAAATTTTTTAATTCATATATCATAATTATTGTTTCCTAACTCTAGAAAATTAATTGTGTTAAAAATAAAATTATATTATATTTCTGTTTTTAAATGAACAAACATTAATATTTATTGATAGGAAAACCAGCACAAGACGCTGATGTTATAAGTAAAATAGAGCTGAAGCCAGGATTTAAACTTATGATGATGGGTTCTCGTGAAGAGGATATTGCTGAAGTAAGTCAAGCTCCAGAAAATATGCCTGATGTTATCAATGATTTAGATATTGAAGAGGAAGAAGTAGAAATTGAAAAGGCTGAAATATATCTTGCTAAGATTCAGAAGAGAATTGAAACTTATAAAATTCAGGAATTAAATCCATTAAGGGAGGGCAAGAAATTGCTTGTTCTTGATATTGATTATACGCTGTTCGATCATAGATCAGTAGCTGAAACTGGAATTGAACTGATGAGACCCTATTTGCATGAATTTTTAACAAGTGCTTATAAAAACTATGATATAGTTATTTGGTCCGCAACCAGTATGAAGTGGATCAATGAAAAGATGAAGCTATTAGGAGTTTCAACCCATCCAGATTATAAAATAGCTTTTCATTTAGACTCTCTTGCAATGATATCAGTTCATACACCAAAATATGGTGTTGTGGATGTTAAGCCTCTGGGAATTATTTGGGGAAAGTATAAACAGTTTTCTGCTAAGAACACGATTATGTTTGATGACATAAGAAGAAATTTTATTATGAATCCACAATCAGGACTGAGAATAAGAGCCTTCAAACAAGCTCACTTAAATAGACATAAGGATAGAGAATTACTTAAATTATCAAAATATTTGGAGGCAATTGCTGCTCTAGAAGATTTTCAGATTCTTAACCACAGGAAGTGGGAAGAATATCGGTCTAAGAAAAGTAAAACTAGTAAACGAACTGAACATGATGAGGCTCGTGCTCATCATGCATAATTCTGATAGTGAGAAAAGTCATTTATAAAACTAATGTTATTCTTTTAACTTTTAACTATTAGTGATAAATTAATAAGTGAATCAATGTGTAATAACAATTAATTCTCTAAATGACATTTACTTAACTTAATTTACTGTGAGAATTTCTGTATTTAAAACTATAAAAATTGAAGATGCGCGCAAATCTATTTTTAAATGATATATTTTTTCACATCTTCTATACAATATAATTTAGAATTCATATGTACTTTTTGTGCTTCACTTAAGTGACTGCACATTCTTTGTAAAAAAAATAAAAATTGTCTATTATATTCGTACATTATATTTTAGTTAAACATCCATTATAAAAAAATTTTAGAACAATACATTTTTTCATTGCAAATTGTAATTGTGCTTCAAACTGCGTTTGTAAAATTCTCACGATATATTTTTATAATACCTATAGTATACTTTTTCTATAATTTTTTTTATATTTAGGTATGTCAAATCGAAGTCGAAACTACATCCCAAATGACTTATCGTAATAATTAATCTATTTTATTATGCAACAACAAATGAAATAAGATCAGCATTGCTGACCTACTGTAAATATCTAGTACTGCAATGTAACTACAATTTTTTGAATAATGTATAAAAAAAAAATAAAATATATTTAATATATTTACATGTTTATATCTGCTAGTTCCTTGCACAAATGCTACCCATACATAATTAAATATTTAAGAAAAAGAACTTATTTTATCATAACATTTTATAATTAAATTAAAGAAGAATGTGTAAAAACTGCACTTTTATCCCAGTAAACATAATATCTTCATTTATTAGTATCTTTTATTTCATCCACTTTAATATCAGTTTTCCTTCTGTACACCTAGGGAAAATTAAAATACACTTAAGGATTAAAATATATAACAATTCTTTTTACAATTTTAACAATTTTTAATTCTTCAATTGCAATTTAATATACATTTTCATAGTGTAAAGTAAGTTGTTAAAAAGATTATTCAACTAATCCACTTGCTTTCTCAAAATGGGGCAAAATCAGACACCCTTTACACTTCATTCTTTAATTCTTTTGATGATTCAAAAATTATAAAATCTAAATTTTTAAAATGCTAATAATGACATTTAAAAAAAAGTAAGGTTTTATTTAGAAAAATTACAATAGCGTAATGAAGTTTATGAATCCTATCTTAAATACATTGACTTATAACAATATTCTAATGTTGTACTAAAAATTTATGTGCTTCCATATCTTCTCTTGTTGAATGTGTATTATAAGTAAAAAGTCTTTCTTTATTAGTTGCATATACTGTATGATTATTCACAAGATTTTTGTGTATCCTTAAAGTTTGCTGCAAATCAACTATATTGATAGAACGAGGAACTGCTACCAAAGTTTGTGTAGAACAAGCTAAGGCAAAAGCTGTGGCTTGTTCTGCATCTTCAATGCATATTTTTGGATTAGGCATCTGTCCTGCTGGATCTACAACTATCGTCGGATTTGCAAATTTGGCTTCTTGAATAATGGATGATGTATTTCTCTTCCATGAACTTGGCACTGTTTCGCCAATGTTATATATAAAAGATTCATCACGAATACAAAATCCTTTCCGTCGTGTTACCATAGCTGTTAAGATGTTCTTCAAGAAAATATGAGTGGCAGCTATTATAATATGTGCAGTATTATCTTCGGCTCCATCCATATTATTTTCCCAAGCAGCTAGCATAAGTCTAGCTAAGACGAAAGTGCGATCTGGAAGTACCAATTCCTGTGCACTCGATCGATTCGCACCTATAGGTTCATCGCCTACTGGTGAAGATGCTTGACTCAATACTTCTGCATAAACATCAGCAGGTTCAAAAGTAGATTTATCTGTCTTATATTTCCGTTTCAATCGCAATCGTTTCTCTTTCAAAGTTTGCGCATTACTCTGCGTACTATTTACTTTGGTTATTCTTGGTGGTGCCGATACAACAAGACCTCTCACTTTGTTAAACAAACATAGAAGAAATTCATTGTGTAAATGTACCTGATCTTCCGACATTATACTTCTAGCTTCCTTGTCGAATTCTTCCTTTGTTGACTTCATTTGAAACCACAACTTCATTTTCTCAAAGTAGACTTTGGAATTCTCCCCCAATGACGCGACAAGTGTTTTTCTCGCAACATTTAAATCCTTTGAAGTAGTCATGGGTAAATATAACAGATTCCTTTATAATATATAATATTTTAAATATATTTTTACGATGTTTTTATGTACTCTTTCGGACTATTTCTTTTAAGTCCTTGTTTTGATGACTTTGTTTTGACTACGTTTTCTTAGGTTATGTTTTGTTAAGGGTTGAGTTAGCAGAAGCCGCGAAGGCGCTAAATATTATATTTGTTTAAACATTCAGTAATATATCAAACAATTAATTAATACTTTGAAATTTTAATTGTAAATTATTTATGAAAATATTAAAAAATATAAATAAAATGAAAATATTACAAAATATAAATAAAATGAAAATATTAAAAAATATAAATAAAATGAAAATATTACAAAATAATATTAATTAATAACAATAATATTAATAAATAATAATATTATTAATAAATAATAATATTATTAATAATATTAATAATATTATATTATAAAATATTTAAAAATTAATTATTTAAAGTATGTTTGTAAATTTGTGAATAGCTGCACCTTAGGGATTTGTTGAGTGACCCAGATACCTACATTATTATATTTTTTTTTTTCTTCTGTTGTCGGGCTAGAGAGGAGTTCCTCTATGCTACCCACTACCATTCAAGGCTAAAAGTCTTCTCGTTGGATAATTCTTTTCTTTTGATCTATCTTCGGCCCGGGGATTTCGATGTTGATATGCAAAAGCGAGGCTCTCAGTTGATTCTTCAGGCAATGATCCTCAATGAGTCAACTGTGGGCCATTATCCACTACTTTCCTCGAGGCTGAATCATGATATGGAGAGAAACTAGAAAGCCTCGAAAGTTCTATGATCTTTCACTAGAAAGATCTATGTGAATTTTGTGTACCTCAGAGCTAGCTCGGTGAACTTTAAACCCTCGTGACGAGTAGATTTGTTTGTGTTTGTGTATCACGGGCCGACCTTGGAGCGACTCAAATGAAAATATAGGCTTATAGCGCCGCTAAGCCGTTATAAAGGTCGATATGTATATAGTACATTCTAAACCAAAATGCTTGAGGATTTCCGATGGAATAACATACGGATAGAATAATTATCTTTTTGCCAAGTCACTATATAAATTCGAGATGTACTTTCAGGCGATATTTTGGCGTATATAGCATGAAAGGATTTATTCACACGATTTTATGGTCTGACTTTAACACTTTGTCTTTATCTCCCGTATAAGATAATTATAAATTATAAATTATAAACTTAAGTTTATAATAAAATTGTTTGTTTCAAATTTGTTCAAATTACACTGTGAGCACACTGGTCTCGCCTACCCAGATAGCAGCCCGTGCCGAGCACGACGTGCTGGCACGGCGTGACGAATTTGTGCCATCACTGTGCAGTCGCGGCGTGCTGTCCGATTCGGTGGCACGTCGTGACCGCCCTGTGCCGTCATCGTGCCGTCACGCAACATCACTTTTTTGAACTTTTAGATTCCAGCAGAATGACGGCACAGTGCAAGCCCGCCGTGTCGGGAAAATCGTGGCCGCAATGTGACGGATTATGGACAGCACGACGTGCCATCAATATAATTATAAAAATATAATTTAATTGCATATTTAAGTTATTATTTCTATTACAAATAAAATTGATAATAATAGTAATGATTTGTTAATTTATTTATATGGGGCTCAATTGGTGTAATTGAATAAATAAATAAATATAAATAAATAAATAATAGTATAATTTTATGATTTATATTTTTATTAATAATAAATATATTTGTTTATAATTGAATATTAAAATTGATTTACATTATAAATTTAAAGTCTTGAAATAATTTCGAGCTTTCTGTTGTTTGAAGAAATATATCGCATCCCGCCATTGCAGTAATGTCCCTGGTTTCATGAAGACTTGATCTTCAATTGCAGACGCGCGCAATAAGTGAAATTGTTCTTAATAATTATAGCGGTATTATTGTAGTTATTAATTATTGTAGTTATCTGTGGTGTAATTTGGAATTCTGAATTATATAATTCGACTGTGGCAAGTTTGTGGTGGACGTTCGAGAGGAAGTGCAGCTCGTCTTGAGGATCATCCTGGCGCGCACACGTGCAATTGCAGTTCATAGTAAATAATTACTATCATTAATTATTTACATGCTGCAATTTGGATTTCCCAAGAGAACTGTGGCAACTTTCTGGACGTTTCAGGGTGAAGAGATTGTCTTGAGGATCACCCTGGCTGAGATGTAAAATTTTTTTATTTATAATTATTCTAATAATTATATTATGTTAATAAATAGGTTAGTTTTGACGAGGAAGGACGAGTGGCCAGGACGAGGAAGTGCGACGATGGATGCAGCAGGACGGGTATCTGGGCTACGGTCCCCACGAAGGGGCACGAAGACGAGAGCTGCAAGGCCCAGGACGGCGTACTTGCGGCAGCAGCAGTGGCACGGTTAACCTCGAAGAGGTTATGTTTACATACAGCTTCCTACTGCATTCGTCCACTGCCAATATTATCAGGTGAGATTAGTGTTTAGTTTATCACTGTAATCTCCCCTTACTAATGCTGCGTTGTTTCTAGGTGTCTGGTGAGTGCTTCGGAGGTTAAATGAACACTCAAACTCTAAAATCCATGAATCTTCAAACATATGAAACCTACAACCCATGAACCGTCAAACCCCTGAACGCAAGACTTAGTTTTATAATTATTAAATTTTTCATTTCTTAAATATATCGTTTATTTTTAGGTCAACTACTTGATTTATCTTGGTGGTAGAAATACCGATGACTCTTAAGCAATTTTTTAAAAAAATTGCTTTGCAGTCAACACAGAGCTTCTGTGCAATGTTACTTGGCTTGGAGATAAGAAAAAAATGTCACAGGACTACGTGATACCCGTTTTGTGTCAGATTGTGAAGGTATATTGTTTTATATATTTTATTTTACTTGTCACACTAGACTTATTATATTAATTATGAATGTTTCCATTTTTTTACCAGGGCCTTGAAAAGCCTTAAGCAATGTCTACGGCGTCTCGAAGCGATACGCAGAGACGAGCTACTACCCGAAAAAAGAGATGAGGAGCAGCTGCCACCATCTCCGAGGAGAAGACGAGCTCCTGATGAAGAAGAAGAAGAAGAACATCAAGAACCCCTGCCATCCAGTCCAAAAAGAAGAAGAGTTTTAGAAAAAACTTCAGTCGACGAGAGGGAGAGGGATGATCATCAGCATCTGTCCAGACCAAGGAGCTATGTAGGATTGGATGACCTGAAGGATGAAATACCCGACGAAGATGACGCACCTACAGAAAATTTCGACCATTTAAAGCAGAATCCACCTGATAAACTCTGGTAAGTGGCCTCCTGTTAAATATTATCATAGAGCATGTAAAAAACCGCTGGCAATTCCTTGGCACTTTGCTTCCTCAAACTTAATTGATTGTTTCAATATGAAATTAATTTTAAATTTACTTATCTTTTTTTAATCAATATCTTAAAAAAGCTGTGATTTTAGTATTGATGAATTGTCAAAAGATAATTTTTTACTTAAATTACATATTTAGATTAAATTACAGTTTTTCACGTCTTTTATAACTATTGTTATAGATAAGTTATATCTAACATTCCAAAAAACCCTACAATGTGAAAGTAGATTTCGCCCTCGAGTGATTACTGCCCTCGCGAGAAGATTCTTCCCTCGGGTGATTTTTCCCGCGGGAAAAACTGCTACTTTCGTCCCTTGTTGCATAATGTACTATTCTGTCCGGATAAGCGGGTAAGAAAGTTTTTTTACCCGTTGACTACTTTTGTTGCCCGAGAAAAAATTTCTTTTTTGCCCGTTTATTTAAAAACTTATTTTAAAAAACGCAAAAATCCATACATGTGTTACAAAAAAATATGGTGTGACACACACACACACGCACACGCATACATGCGCACACACTAACTCACTCACACGCACGCACACACACTCACACGCAGGCACATACACACTCACTCGCACGCACGCACACACGTAAACACACTCACTCACACGCACGCACACACACATACGCGCATACGGACACACACGCATGCACATACACATACACGCGCACACACATGCACGCATGCATGCATGCATACACGCAGCACACATACACGCGCACGCACTCACGCACGCACATTCATACAGACATTTTCTAAAAATAGTGTATGTTGATTCCTATTGTCTCAAAAAATATGTCTTTAGTGATTTTAGCAAAACTTTTTTATTACCATCCCAAAGCTTCCTCTGTGATGAAGCAAAATCAAATGAATTTAAAATAAAATATAAAATATATCAGGGAATCAGAGGACGGAGAATTCGATGGAAGGACCCACTATGACGAATACCCCGCGAAGTATTTGGAGGAGTGCCGACCTGACAGAGGAGGTGCAGAACCTTACCCGGACGATGACACGGAGATCGAAAGCGACGCCGAGAACAACAAGGATCATGACGACCACAGCAACACCATGATGGAGGACAACGGCCAGCCTGAGGATGGGACCGAAGAATTTCCGGACATCTACACATTTATAAAACACCAAGAAAAATACTAGCTTGCTACATATTTCTTTGCGTTTTATAAAGGCGACTTTATTTATGTTTTTACTTTTAGGGAAGTTCATATAAAAAGTACACGTTTATTATATTAGTAGCATTCTTTTTATATTATCACTTGCTGAAATTAACGTGGACTTTTTATATGAATAGAACGTTTTCTTACATTTTATATTTTATTTATTTGTTCATTTATTTAATAAATTCAATTATCAATTTACTAATCTTTTATTTTTTAATTATATTTTAATTTTTAATTACGTATTTAAATTAAAAAAAAAATGTAAGGAAGCGTTGGAGGGGCAGAGAATGTTGGTTTTGCCTCACAGAGATAGGCAAGATCGGGGCCCTCTCACACATAAAAAAAAAATTCTTTTATTTTTGTTTGAAAAAATAGCAATATTGAGGTAAATTTTACATTACAAGAGAATAATTCTAATAACATTATAATTATTATAATTATTACCCAGACAGCAAAAAATGAATTTTTTCTAAGGATTTTTGTCGAACACTAAGAATACTTATGCATGTAAGTTAGAAAAGGATTCTTAAAGAGTTTGAAAAGAGTTCATAAAGAATTCTAACGTCTGCGACATTCATGAAATTTGTTTTGCCGTCTGGGAATTCTTTAGTGTTATTATTACTTCTATTAAAATAAAAATAATAATTGTTTTCAGATGCCGTTGAGAGACGTTAGAAAATAACTCTAGAACCGATCCAGCACGTACTGAGAGACGACGTCAAGGAATAAAGACCTCCGATTCAGCGACTGACCCAAGACTGAGGTAGACAAGCTGAGGCTGGGAGCGACAAAAATGACATCGTTTTCAGACTTGCAAGCTGAGCTTCAAGGAGGGCCTAGCAAAGGTAATTTATTCATCATTCTATTATAACTTTCCAACCCATAATGCAATAAAAATCTTATTTTTTTCGTTTTTTTCAACAGAGTTCATAACACTTCGAGCGCAGAAACGGTGTGCACCTGCCTGGAAGTGATAGCGATCTGCTGAATGGTTCCCAAGGTCATGCTGTCGTACGAGCGCGTGGACATGCCTGCAAAACTCTCGATGACGCAGGGGCAACGAGAATGATGTTGAGTAGGAGGCTTCTTGCGAGTTGCAGCTCAGACAATCCCTGTTAAAAAATTGAAGCTGGATTTCAAGCTTGAAATTCAGCGATGAGGTTGAATCTGGTTTGATCGAACTTAAAATCCAGCTCGATTTCAAGCTCGAAATCAAATTCAAAAAATCCACCCTGATCGACCTACATTTCATGTTTGATCAAGCTGGATTCAACCTCATCGCTGAATTTCAAGTTCGATCGAGCCGGATTCAAACTCATCGCTGAATTTGAAGCTTGAGATTTAGCTTGATATTTTCAATAGGGGAACCTGCACAAGGCCTGCACCATTATTTACGTAAATATTTTCAGGGACTATATATATATAAAATTTCTTCATATATATATATATATTCCACGTCGACCATGGAAGAAATTTTTTACATTTCGTTTTAAAATGTTTTTACTAGTTCAGAATAGTTAAAAAATGTATGCAAAAAAAAATTAGATCACAATACCCTAACTATGCAGAACTGTGGCCCTATTAAAAATAAAGTTTTTTTCAATTCTTAGAAACAGAGAAAACTTTAATAATTTTTAGCTCCAGATAGGTGCAATTTAGGTATTTACACATATACATTTTTATTATTTTTCTGTATATTTTTCTGTAAATTTTCTATAGAATATGCTAGCACTTTTTTAGGCCCTAATTACCACGTTTCTGATTGATTTATAAAAGATATACCGTTATATAGTAATAAGAGCTTCAAAATGAGACCAGGTAGACCATGGACCGAGCTTATTAACCGAAGTAACAGAATTTTGAAGGAAATCTACATTCAATTTGTATATCTATATATGAAGATTTCTTTTATAAATGATATACCCTACATACATATAGATATATAAATTGTATGTAGATTTCTTTCAAAATGCTGTAACGTCAGTTATAAAGCTCGGTCCATGATCTACCTGCTCTCATTTTGAAGCTCTTATTACTACAAAATTTTGAGATTAAAATAAACTGCCGAAATTTTTTAAATAGCATATAACGGTATATCTTTTATAAACCAATCAGAAACGTGATAATTGGGGTCTGAAAAAAATGTCAGCATATTGTACAGAAAATTTACAGAAAAAAATGCATATATATATATATATATATATATATATATATATATATATATATATATATATGTAAATACCCAAATTGCACCTATCTCGAATTGAATTTTCTACTTTTCTAAAAATTTAAATAAACTTTATTTTTAGGGTCACGGTTCTGCAAGATTTGGGTCTTATGAGCTAAAATTTTATTTACATGCTTTTTTCACTATTCTGAACTAGTAAAAACATTTTCAGCGAAATGTAAAAAATTTCTTCACGGGTTTACGTGAAATATATATTATTATGAAATATTGAAATTCGTTCAGAATGAACTTTTACTACAGTTTTTTTTATTAGTCTTGACGTTTCTTTCGTCTTTACAATACATCAGGAAAGTATAATACATTTTTAGGCCAATTTTTTATTTGAAAATTTTTATATATCAAATTTTTAAATTTTAAATCTCACCTGAGATTTTACCAGAGATCTCGCGTAAGATTTTGAGTAAAAATTCATGAGGTTTTCGCATGATATTTCACCTGAGATTTTTTGGTAGGGATATATAAATATATATATATATATATATATAATCATGCGAAATATCATGCGAAAACCTCATGAATGTTTACTCAAAATCTCACACGAGATCTCTGGTAAGATCTCAGGTGAAATTTAAAATTTCAAAATTTTATATATAAAAATTTTCAAATAAAAATTGACCAAAAATGTATCATACTTTCCTGATGTATTGTAAAGACGAAACTTCAAGACTAATAAAAAAAACTGTAGTAAAAGTTCATTCTGAACGAATTTGGTATGAGATCTCAGGTGAGAATCTTACTTGAGATTATTCAGTAGGAGTATGTGAATAATCATAATTAAAGTATAAAATTATAATTAAATTTATATATTTACGTAAATAAATGGTATATATGTGTTATTATTGTATGTATATATCTGCTGCGGATTCCCGGAAAAACAACTCAAGTCCATTTTTTTGAAAATTGAGTTTTAAGCGATTTTAATATCTTTATATAGTATATTTTCAGATAAAAGTGCACAAAATCAAGAAAGTGTAAAAATAAGTAGCCTTATCTATGATTTATGATTTTTTTTACATTAGTTCAAATGGAAAATAAAAATTTTAAGTATTAGTATCTTCAAAACAGAAAAGTGGACTTATGTTGTTATTCTGCAAAACCATATATATATTACGTATTAACTTATTAATTTATTGTACAAAAATATTAAATATTTAAAGTATATAAATAAAAAATTACAAATATAAAATACAGTATTTTTATTATGATAAAATTATACATTTAATATAAATAATATATATATATATATATATATATATATATCGCCGTGCTAGCATATTGTCGGCAAATTGCACCGCACAGTGCTGACACGTTGCCGGCACGCGGGCCGCAGTACCAATCGCGCATGCAAATTGCGTCGGCAAAATGACGGCACTATGACGGCCCGCGTGCCAGGACCGCGGTCCTGCACCGTGCCGTCTCAGAAGCGGGGCAGGAATCCGTCACAATGCCGGACCGCGGGCGGCCCGCGGGCCATCAGCGTGCCGACACAGTGCCGACTCAATGCTATCTGGGTAACGGTAGAACTTGCGTTTTTATATGTATCTTGGGTCGACCTCGGAGCAAATCAACTGTCTATATATATATATATATATATATATATATATATATATATATATATATATATATATATATATATATATATATATATATATATATATGTTACACTTATATCATAGAATGCTTAAAATTTACACAAAAATAGAATCACATTTATAGAAACTTAAACTTTAAACTAGGATAAAATAAAACTATGGTAATTGTCTTTTATTGTTAAGTTACTACTATAAACACCGGGAATACTTTCTAGCAATAGCTTGGCAATATTGCTTGGAGAGAGTTTATTCACTCGATTTGATGAAGTAACATTGACACTTTGTTCAAAGAACCACACACGATGCTGAGGGTGTGTAGAAGATTTGTCGGAAAGTGCACAGGATGTTTTTGTCCAAAGGACCACACAAGCTGTTGAGTGCGTAGAAAATTCAATATTTAAAAGTCCACAATTCTTTTTATTGAATTTTTTCCCTTCTTTTATTTAAACTTCTGAAGGGTAAGAAGATGTTTAAAATAAAATAGTTAAAAGTAAGAGGTGAGTTTGAGTTTGAGATGAATTTGAAAAACGTGATTCTGCCCGCTGGTCTCCAAGTATAACTTGAACGAGGCTCGCGTGGGCCCGCGCGCACCGTACGTCCGAACGCTTCGAGCCCAGCGATCAGAATCCACATTATTATATTAAAAATTATCCATTTTCATTATTTTTATAACTATTTACTACAAAATTTTCATCTATAAAATTAAAAACATTGCATAGATATACATGGGACATATGAGCAACAAATATAGGTAGATGACGTATAATTCGTTGATTGTTATCAATATCAGTATCATCATGTTTTGCCATTTTTTGACAAAAAAAGAAACAAGTGTAATTTTGTACAGTCAAGTGAAAATCGGAGTGTGTACTGCGTGTTTATAGAATCATACAATTATTTCTGTGGGTTCCCGGAAAAACGACTTAAGTCCACTTTTCATGTTTTTGAGATATTCAGGTTTAAAGTTTTTAAATTAAATTTAAACTAATGTTAAATAAATTCATAAACAGTTGATAGGGTCACTTATTTTTATACTTCCTTGATTTTTTGTACTTTTATCTGAAATTATACTATGTAAGGATAATAAAATCGCTCAAAACTCAATTTTCAAAAACAGTGGAATTAAGTCGTTTTTCCGGTTAGCCACAGATTTACTATAGTTTACTTAATTTAAGGTTTTTTATAAGATTTGTATTTTACAATATCCTATAAATATATATCTAGGTATATACTAACTTTTTGCACACACAATTACTCGATAATTTCTATAAAAGACGTAGATACACAAAAAAAATCATTTATAAAACTTATGATTATCAAAAGATACAGAAAATTAAAAAAATGCGATAAATTCAAAACAACTGACCTTGCATGGCAAAACTGACGATCAAAAATTGTCTCAATTTCATCTCTGGCTCCCCAGATAGCATTGAGTCGGCACTGTGTCGGCACGCTGACGGCCCGCGGGCCGCCCGCGGTCCGGCATTGTGACGGATTCCTGCCCCGCTTCTGAGACGGCACGGTGCAGGACCGCGGTCCTGGCACGCGGGCCGTCATAGTGCCGTCATTTTGCCGACGCAATTTGCATGCGCGATTGGTACTGCGGCCCGCGTGCCGGCAACGTGTCAGCACTGTGCGGTGCAATTTGCCGACAATATGCCAGCACGGCGATATATATATATATATATATATTATTTATATTAAATGTATAATTTTATCATAATAAAAATACTGTATTTTATATTTGTAATATTTTATTTATATACTTTAAATATTTAATTTTTGTACAATAAATTAATAAGTTAATACATAATATATATATGGTTTTGCAGAATAACAACATAAGTCCACTTTTCTGTTTTGAAGATACTAATACTTAAAATTTTTATTTTCCATTTGAACTAATGTAAAAAAAATCATAAATCGTAGATAAGGCTACTTATTTTTACACTTTCTTGATTTTGTGCACTTTTATCTGAAAATATACTATATAAAGATATTAAAATCGCTTAAAACTCAATTTTAAAAAAAATGGACTTGAGTTGTTTTTCCGGGAATCCGCAGCAGATATATACATACAATAATAACACATATATACCATTTATTTACGTAAATATTTAAATTTAATTATAATTTTATACTTTAATTATGATTATTCACATACCCCTACTGAACAATCTCAAGTAAGATTCTCACCTGAGATCTCATACGAAAATCTCATGTTATTATATGTACACTTAATGAAATATTGAAATTCGTTCAGAATGAACTTTTACTACAGTTTCTTTTTATTATTCTTGAAGTTTCTTTCGTCTTTACAATACATCAGGAAAGTATAATACATTTTTGGCCAATTTTTATTTGAAAATTTTTATATATAAAATTTTGAAATTTTAAATCTCACCTGAGATCCTACCAGAGATCTCGTGTGAGATTTTGAGTAAAATTTCATGAGGTTTTCGCATGATATTTCGCATGATTTTATATATATATATATATATATATATATATATATATATATATATATATATATATATATATATATATATATATATCCCTACCAAAAAATCTCAGGTGAAATATCATACGAAAACCTCATGAATTTTTACTCAAAATCTCACACGAGATCTCTGGTAAGATCTCAGGTAATATTTAAAATTTCAAAATTTGATATATAAAAATTTTCAAATAAAAAATTGGCCTAAAAATGTATTATACTTTCCTGATGTATTGTAAAGACGAAATAAACGTCAAGACTAATAAAAAAAAACTGCAGTAAAAGTTCATTCTGAACGAATTTCAATATTTCATAATAATATATATTTCACGTAAACCCGTGAAGAAATTTTTTACATTTCGCTGAAAATGTTTTTACTAGTTTAGAATAGTGAAAAAAGCATGTAAATAAAATTTTAGCTCATAAGACCCAAATCTTGCAGAACCGTGACCCTAAAAATAAAGTTTATTTAAATTTTTAAAAAAGTAGAAAATTCAATTCGAGATAGGTGCAATTTGGGTATTTACATATATATATATATATATATATATATATATATATATATATATATATATATTTATATAGATAGATATATGCATATATATATGCATTTTTTTCTGTAAATTTTCTGTACAATATGCTGACATTTTTTTCAGACCCCAATTATCACGTTTCTGATTGGTTTATAAAAGATATACCGTTATATGCTATTTAAAAAATTTCGGCAGTTTATTTTAATCTCAAAATTTTGTAGTAAAAAGCTCGGTCCATGGTCTACCTGGTCTCATTTTGAAGCTCTTATTACTATATAACGGTATATCTTTTATAAATCAATCAGAAACGTGGTAATTAGGGCCTAAAAAAAGTGTTAGCATATTCTATAGAAAATTTACAGAAAAATATACAGAAAAATAATAAAAATGTATATGTGTAAATACCTAAATTGCACCTATCTGGAGCTAAAAATCATTAAAGTTTTCTATGTTTCTAAGAATTGAAAAAAACTTTATTTTAATAGGGCCACAGTTCTGCATAGTTAGGGTATTGTGATCTAAATTTTTTTTGCATACATTTTTTAACTATTCTGAACTAGTAAAAACATTTTGAACGAAATGTAAAAAATTTCTTCCCTGGTCGACGTGGAATATATATATATATAGTCTCTGAAAATATTTACGTAAATAATACGGTCACTCAAACGGACCAGTGGCTGAACCAGCTGGTCTTTGTGCAGGTTCCCCTATTGAAAATATCAAGCTAAATCTCAAGCTTCAAATCCAGCGATGAGTTTGAATCCGGCTCGATCGAACTTGAAATTCAACGATGAGTTTGAATCCAGCTTGATCAAACTTGAAATGTAGGTCGATCAGGGTGGATCTTTCGAGTTTGATTTCGAGCTTGAAATCGAGCTGGATTTTAAGTTCGATCAAACCAGATTCAAGCTCATCGTTGAATTTCAAGCTTGAAATCCAGCTTCAATTTTTTAACAGGGATCGCCTGAGCAGCAACTCGCAAGAAGCCTCCTACTCAATTCTCGTTGCCCCTGCGTCATCGAGAGTTTTGCAGGCATGTCCATGCGCTCGTACGACAACAGCATGACCTTGGGAACCATTCAGCAGATCGCTATCACATCCAGGCAGGCGCACACCGTTTCTGCGCCCAAAGTGTTATGAACTCTGTTGAAAAAAACGAAAAAAATAAAATTTTTTATTGCATTATGGGTTGGAAAGTTATAATAGAATGATGAATAAATTACCTTTGCTAGGCCCTCCTTGCAGCTCAGCTTGCAAGTCTGAAAACGATGTCATTTTTGTCGCTCCCAGCCTCAGCTTGTCTACCTCAGTCTTGGGTCAGTCGCTGAATCGGCAGTCTTTGTTCCTTGACGTCGTCTCTCAGTACGTGCTGGATCGGTTCTAGAGTTATTTTCTGACGTCTCTCAACGGCATCTGAAAACAATTATTATTTTTATTTTAATAGAAGTAATAATAACACTAAAGAATTCCCAGACGGAAAAACAAATTTCATGAATGTCGCAGATGTTAGAATTCTTTATGAACTCTTTTCAAACTGTTTAAGAATCCTTTTCTAACTTACATTCATAATTATTCTTAAAGTGTTCGAAAAAAATCGTTAGAACAAATTCATTTTTTGCTGTCTGGGTAATAATCATAATAATTATAATGTTATTAGAAGTATTCTCTTGTAATGTAAAAATTACCTCAATATTGCTATTTTTTCAAACAAAAATAAAAGAATTTTTTTTTTATGTGAGAGAGGGCCCCGTCCTCGCCCATCTCTGTGAGGCACAACCAACATTCTCTGCCCCTCCAACGCTTCCTTACATTTTTTTAAATTTAATTACGTAATTAAAAATTCAAATATAATTAAAAAATAAAAGATTAGTAAATTGATAATTGAATTTAGTAAATAAATGAACAAATAAATAAAATATAAAATGTAAGAAAACGTTCTATTCATATAAAAAGTCCACGTTAATTTCAGCAAGTGATAATATAAAAAGAATGCAAACTAATATAATAAACGTGTACTTTTTATATGAACTTCCCTAAAAAGTAAAAAAATAAATAAAGTTGCCTTTATAAAACGCAAAGAAAAATGTAGCAAGCTAGTATTTTTCTTGGTGTTTTATAAATGCGTAGATGTCCGGAAATTCTTCGGCCCCATCCTCAGGCTGGCCGTTGTCCTCCATCATGGTGTTGCTGTGGTCGTCATGATCCTTGTTGTTCTCGGCGTCGCTTTCGATCTCCGTGTCATCGTCCGGGTAAGGTTCTGCACCTCCTCTGCCAGGTCGGCACTCCTCCAAATACTCCGCGGGGTATTCGCCAGAGTGGGTCCTTCCATCGAATTCTCCGTCCTCTGATTCCCTGATATATTTTATATTTTATTTTAAATTAATTTGATTTTGCTTCATCACAGAGGAAGCTTTGGGATGGTAATAAAAAAGTTTTGCTAAAATCACTATAGAAATATCTTTTGAGACAATAGGAATCAACATACACTATTTTTAGAAAATGTCTGTATGAATGAGCGTGCGTGAGTGCGTGCGCGTGTATGTGTGCTGCGTGTATGCATGCATGCATGCGTGCATGTGTGTGCGCGTGTATGTGTATGTGCATGCGTGTGTGTCCGTATGCTCGTATGTGTGTGTGCGTGCGTGTGAGTGAGTGAGTGTGTGTACGTGCGTGCGTGCGTGCGTGTGAGTGAGTGTGTATGTGCGAGCGTGTGATTGTGTGTGCGTGCGAGTGAGTGAGTTAGTGTGTGCGCATGTGTGTGTGTGTGTGTGCGTGTGTGTGTGTGTCACACCATATTTTTTTGTAACACATGTATGGATTTTTGCGTTTTTTAAAATAAGTTTTTAAATAAACGGGCAAAAAAGAAATTTTTTGGCGGGCAACAAAAATGGTTAACGGGTAAAAAAACCTTTTTACCCGCTTATCCGGACAGAATAGTACATTATTACAACAAGGGACGAAAGTAGCAGTTTTTCCCGCGGGCAGTAATCACCCGCGAAATCTACTTTCACATTGTAGGGTTTTTTGGAATGTTAGATATAACGTACCTATAACAATAGTTATAAAAGACGTGAAAAACTGTAATTTAATCTAAATATGTAATTTTAGTAAAAAATTATCTTTTGACAATTCATCAATACTAAAAATACAGCTTTTTTAAGATATTGATTAAAAAAAAGATAAGTAAATTTAAAATTAATTTCATATTGAAACAATCAATGAAGTTTGAGAAAGCAAAGTGCCAAGGAATTGCCAGCGGTTTTTTACATGTTCTATGATAATATTTAACAGGAGGCCACTTACCAGAGTTTATCAGGTGGATTCTGCTGTAAATGGTCGAAATTTTCTGTAGGTGCGTCATCTTCGTCGGGTATTTCATCCTTCAGGTTATCGAATCCTACATAGCTCCTTGGACTGGACAGCTGCTGATGATCATCCCTCTCCCTCTCGTCGTCTGAAGTTTCTTCTAAAACTCTTCTTCTTTTTGGACTGGGTGGCAGGGGTTTTTGATGTTCTTCTTCTTCTTCTTCTTCTTCTTCTTCATAAGGAGCTCGTCTTCTCCTCGGAGATGGTGGCAGCTGCTCCTCATCTCTTTCTTCGGGCAGTAGCTCGTCTCTGCGTATCTTGTTCTCTTCGAGACGCCGTAGACATTGCTTAAGGCTTTTCAGGGCCCTGGTCATCGAATCTGTGAATTGCAAGTTACTTGGCCTCGGTAAGATCATGGCATTTGAGGAGATGGCTTCTATAAGAAATTAATGAAACATTCATAATTAATATAATAAGTCTAGTGTGACAAGTTAAATAAAATATATAAAACAATATACCTTCACAAGCTGCCACAAAACGGGTATCACGTAACCTTGTAACATTTTTTTTCTTATCTCCAAGCCAAGTAACATTGCACAGAAGCTCTGTGTTGACTGTAAAGCAATTTTTTAAAAAAATTGCTGAAGAGTCATCGGTATTTCTACCACCAAGATAAATCAAGTAGTTGACCTAAACATAAACGATATATTTAAGAAATGAAAAATTAAATAATTATAAAACTAAGTCTTGCGTTCAGGGGTTTGACGGTTAATGACATGTTTTTCTGATTAAATAAATAAATAATATTAATAAATATTTTTACATATTTCGTACTTACAACATCATTGTATGTGTCTTCATCGACAGCGTTAAAAGCTAGAAGATCTTCACGTGTCTTGAAGGGAAGGCAGTCTGGAATATCTCGTGCCGTTCTCTTCCTACTCTTCGACAGATCCTTTAACATTTTATGGCTTTCTCTGAAAAATGTGTTAATAATTAATTCTTAATCAAGTAATTTATGGTATTAAAATACATACAAGTTTATACATACTTAGCTAATTGTTCAACATGAGCCATCCTTGAATTAAGGTTTCTACGATAAATTGTAATATTATTATATATCATAAATAATAAAATGTATATATGTATCTGCGTATTGTTACGTACTGTAGGGCTTGCATAACAGCATTCTCAAATGGCGTAAACCTCGATGATGATGCTGTTAGAACATTAATTGGTATTAGTGATTAATATAAAATTATGAGTTAACGTGACTCCAGCGACATTTTATAATAACAAAGACGTCATTGAATCTTTCCAAAAATCTTCATTAAACTTTTGATATAGATAAAGAAAATCTGAGGTCAACGACTTCTTTCAACTAGCTTTTAACACGTAACTTATGAGAATGAGCTGCTTTAAGTTATTATTAATAATATCAAGTTACGCCGACGTTTTCTACGTATTAATATAATATTTTGTTTGTTATAAACATTGAGAAATAGTTCACAATGCTTTAGAATAAAATTTATATAATATAATTGAACCAAAATTAAAAACGAAAATAAAACCTCCCAAAGCCCTCACTTGACACGGCACCCACCGCTGGAGCCACCTTAAGGGAGTGTCAAAGTCAATTTTTATCCTTCCTTACTTACCGACCCGAGAATTATAAAATATTGGCTTTAATTAAAAGAATAAGTATAATTATGAAAAACTAAGAGGTCCTTGCCCTCCGTAATACAATTATCTACCACTGTGCGAAGTTTGAAATAAAAACTTCGAAACCTCTACGAATGGCTTTGGAACGAAATTTGAAGGTTCGAGTCTAGACTAATATAAATTTCATTCCAATGGCATTCGTAGAGGTTTTGAAGTTTTTGTTTAAAACTTCGCACAGTGGTAGATAATTGTATTATGGAGGGTAATGATGCCTTGATTTTTCATAATTTAGTTTATTTATTAATTGTAATCAATTGTTAAAGAATTTGAGGTTAGGACTGTCGGCGGGAAATTTGAATGGTTTGACACCCCCTTGAAGAATAAAATACCATTTTTATTTATTTGAATAACCTGCGTCCCCAAAATCAGACATTAAACCAGCTGGTTCCTCTTGACGAAATCCTACCTGCGATCCGTTGAGCGCGAGCGAATGCTGCATATTCACCTTTTGTGTGCGTGAATTGCCGAGTATGGGTGATTGCTGTTGAGTGGATGATTGACTTTGTGTAGGTGACTTGTAACGTGTAGATGGTTGTTCTTGAGTGTGGGATGATTGTTTATCGCGCGGATGTTTATAGTGCGATTGATCCGGTGTGCGTGATTGCTGTTGTGTAAATGACTTGCCATGTGTGGGTGGTTTCTGTTGAGTGGATGATGGCTTTTGTTTCGATTGATTTGGTGCGCGTGATTGCTTTTGTGTAGATGGCTTGTGAAGTGTGGGTGGTTGTTGGTGAGTGTAGGATGATTGTTTTGATTGATCTGGTGTTCGTGATTGTTGTTGTGAAGAAGACTTGTTGTCAAGTGTGTGTGGTTTTTGTTGAGTGATAGGTGATTGCATATCGCGCACTCGTTGGAGTATGCGCGGGCGAAAAGGCTCAGATGGCAGCCCTTCCTGTGCAAAATGTGATTTATGCACTGGACTTGGAGTATAGTCGCTTCTTGTTGATGTATGCGCTAGACTTGATAGCGATTGGGACGATGCTCTTATCGGAGGTCCACCCACTTGTGATAAAATCGACATGCCACAAGATTCTGCTTGCTGAAAGCGGTGGGAAGACTTAAGATTCGTCGAAGCTCCAGATCGCATCTTTTGCATTTGGTCGAAAATGTTTTTAGCGGCAACATCGGGTGACACTCCGCCACGATTTTTAGCCGGTCGTGAATACATCTAAAAAATAAATGTGGTGCCAGTAGGATGCTTAATAACAATAACGAAGATTCGCTTCGTAACAAAATTGATTCTATGTAAATACATTAAAACTTCACACATAAATACATACATACAGACAGACGTACATACATACATACAACGTTGCCGTAATGCCATATCACAGCAATATTTTGCAATATCGCAAAGTTAAATATCACGATATATCACTGCGATATCACGGGAACATTGTGATACGATTTTCGGCAGCTTTGGAGCAAGGCAATATGATGGCGATATTTTGCAATGCCGGAGTGTTGCATATCGTATCAATGTATCTGCAATATCGTCGAAACATCGCAATACGACGTTCCACAGCTGCAGTGCAAACCGATATTAGGGCAATATTCTAATTTCTTTTATTTTTCATCTGATTCGAACTTTAAACCACTCATTTGAATCGTTAAACAATTTAAAAACGATTAACCGTTGGAAATTAAAAAATCGACAAAATCAGCAAAGTTAGAGCCAATTGTTTAAAGTAAATGTGAATGAATTTATGAATTCATGAATTTATTCACATTTAATTAGTAACAATTTACCCATAACAATTAAGGCTCTAACTTTGCTGATTTTGCCAATTTTTTAATTTCCAACGGTCAATTGATTTGAAATTGTTTAACGATCAAAATAAGTGGTTTAAAGTTCAAATCGGATAAAAAATAAAAGAAATTAGAATGCACGAACATGTTACGATTTTCAATCGAAGATACATGGTTTTGCAATAACATAATTTCCATAAAAAAGTGGTAATATTTTGTACAAGGGAACCACCTTAACATTTCTAAAATAATCCTGAAATATTCCACAAAAGATTCAGTAAAACCATTTGATTTTGGGAATATTTCAGAAATTTTTCAGAAATATTTCATGTAATTTTTCTAGTAATAATTTAAGCAACTTTTTTATTTCAGGAGACAATGTAAAACAAACTCTAGTATTATTCAAACATGAAAACTAACCTATTTATTAACTAATATAATTATTAGAATAATTATAAATAAAAAAATCAATGTAATTACTAATAAAATTCTACAATTTCAAAATACTAATATCAATAAAGAAACCTAATAAGTCTATTTAATATTTATTACACTTAGCAACTTTTGATTTCAGAAGACAATGTAAAACAAACTCTAGTATTATTCAAACATAAAAACTAACCTATAATTTATTAACTAATATAAATATTAGAATAATTATAAATAAAAAAATCAATGTAATTACTAATAAAATTCTACAATTTCAAAATACTAATATCAATAATGAAACCTAATAAGTCTATTTAATATTTATTACACTTAGCAACTTTTGATTTCAGAAGACAATATAAAACAAACTCTAGTATTATTGAAACATAAAAACTAACCTATAATTTATTAACTAATATAATTATTAGAATAATTATAAATAAAAAAATCAATGTAATTACTAATAAAATTCTACAATTTCAAAATACTAATATCAATAAAGAAACCTAATAAGACTATTTAATATTTATTACACTTAGCAACTTTTGATTTCAGAAGACAATGTAAAACAAACTCTAGTATTATTCAAACATGAAAACTAACCTATAATTTATTAACTAATATAATTATTAGAATAATTATAAATAAAAAAACTTTACATTTCAGCCAGAATGATCCTCAAGACAATTTCTTCCCTCTGAAAATTCCACAGTTCTCTTGGGAAATCCAAATTACAGCATGTAAATAATTAATGATAGTAATTATTTACTGTGAACTGCAATTGCACGTGCGCGCGCCAGGATGATCCTCAAGACGAGCTGCACTTCCTCTCGAACGTCCACCACAAACTTGCCACCGTCGAATTATATAATTCAGAATTCCAAATGACACCACAGATAACTACAATAATTAATAACTACAATAATACCGCTAAAATTATTAAAAACAATTTCACTTATTGCGCGCGTCTGCAATTGAAGATCAAGTCTTCATGAAAGCAGGGAGATTACTGCAATGGCGGGATGCGATACATTTCTTCAAACAACACAAAGTTCAAAATTATTTCAAGACTTTAAATTTATAATGTAAATCAATTTTAATATTCAATTATAAACAAATATATTTATTATTAATAAAAATAAAAATCATAAAATTATACTATTATTTATTTATTTATATTTATTTATTTATTCAATTACACCAATTGAGCCCCATATAAATAAATTAACAAATCATTACTATTATTATCAATTTTATTTGTAATAGAAATAATAACTTAAATATGCAATTAAATTTTATTTTTATATAATTATATTGCTGGCACGTCGTGCTGTCCATAATCCGTCACATTGCGGCCACGATTTTCCCGACACGGCGGGCTTGCACTGTGCCGTCATTCTGCTGGAATCTGAAAGTTCAAAAAAGTGATGTTGCGTGACGGCACGATGACGGCACAGGGCGGTCACGACGTGCCACCGAATCGGACAGCACGCCGCGACTGCACAGTGATGGCACAAATTCGTCACGCCGTGCCAGCACGCCGTGCTCGGCACGGGCTGCTATCTGGGCCGCTTCTGAGACGGCACGGTGCAGGAACGCGGTCCTGGCACGCGGGCCGTCATAGTGCCGTCATTTTGCCGACGCAATTTGCATGCGCGATTGGTACTGCGGCCCGCGTGCCGGCAACGTGTCAGCACTGTGCGGTGCAATTTGCCGACAATATGCCAGCACGGCGATATATATATATATATATATATTATTTATATTAAATGTATAATTTTATCATAATAAAAATACTGTATTTTATATTTGTAATTTTTTATTTATATACTTTAAATATTTATATTATATTTGTAATTTTTTATTTATATACTTTAAATATTTAATTTTTGTACAATAAATTAATAAGTTAATACATAATATATATATATATATATATATATATATATATATATATATATATATATATATATATATATATATATATATATATATATATATATATATATATATATATATATATATATATATATATGGTTTTGCAGAATAACAACATAAGTCCACTTTTCTGTTTTGAAGATACTAATACTTAAAATTTTTATTTTCCATTTGAACTAATGTAAAAAAAATCATAAATAGTAGATAAGGCTACTTATTTTTACACTTTCTTGATTTTGTGCACTTTTATCTGAAAATATACTATATAAAGATATTAAAATCGCTTAAAACTCAATTTTAAAAAAAATGGACTTGAGTTGTTTTTCCGGGAATCCGCAGCAGATATATACATACAATAATAACATATATATACCATTTATTTACGTAAATATTTAAATTTAATTATAATTTTATACTTTAATTATGATTATTCGCATACTCCTACTGAATAATCTCAAGTAAGATTCTCACCTGAGATCTCATACCAAAATCTCATGTTATTATATGTACACTTAATGAAATATTGAAATTCGTTCAGAATGAACTTTTACTACAGTTTTTTTTATTAGTCTTGAAGTTTCTTTCGTCTTTACAATACATCAGGAAAGTATAATACATTTTTGGTCAATTTTTATTTGAAAATTTTTATATATCAAATTTTGAAATTTTAAATCTCACCTGAGATCTTACCAGAGATCTCGTGTGAAATTTTGAGTAAACATTCATGAGGTTTTCGCATGATATTTCGCATGATTATATATATATATATATATATTTTTATATATCCCTACCAAAAAATCTCAGGTGAAATATCATGCGAAAACCTCATGAATTTTTACTCAAAATCTTACACGAGATCTCTGGTAAGATCTCAGGTCAGATTTAAAATTTAAAAATTTGATATATAAAAATTTTCAAATAAAAAATTGGCCTAAAAATGTATTATACTTTCCTGATGTATTGTAAAGGCGAAAGAAACGTCAAGACTAATAGAGAAACTGTAGTAAAAGTTCATTCTGAACGAATTTCAATATTTCATAATAATATATATTTCACGTAAACCCGTGAAGAAATTTTTTACATTTCGCTGAAAATGTTTTTACTAGTTCAGAATAGTGAAAAAAGCATGTAAATAAAATTTTAGCTCATAAGACCCAAATCTTGCAGAACCGTGACCCTAAAAATAAAGTTTATTTAAATTTTTAGAAAAGTAGAAAATTCAATTCGAGATAGGTGCAATTTGGGTATTTACATATATATATGCATTTTTTTCTGTAAATTTTCTGTACAATATGCTGACATTTTTTTCAGACCCCAATTATCACGTTTCTGATTGGTTTATAAAAGATATACCGTTATATGCTATTTAAAAAATTTCGGCAGTTTATTTTAATCTCAAAATTTTGTAGTAATAAGAGCTTCAAAATGAGAGCAGGTAGATCATGGACCGAGCTTTATAACTGACGTTACAGCATTTTGAAAGAAATCTACATACAATTTATATATCTATATGTATGTAGGGTATATCATTTATAAAAGAAATCTTCATATATAGATATACAAATTGTATGTAGATTTCCTTCAAAATTCTGTTACTTCGGTTAATAAGCTCGGTCCATGGTCTACCTGGTCTCATTTTGAAGCTCTTATTACTATATAACGGTATATCTTTTATAAATCAATCAGAAACGTGGTAATTAGGGCCTAAAAAAAGTGCTAGCATATTCTATAGAAAATTTACAGAAAAATATACAGAAAAATAATAAAAATGTATATGTGTAAATACCTAAATTGCACCTATCTGGAGCTAAAAATTATTAAAGTTTTCTCTGTTTCTAAGAATTGAAAAAAACTTTATTTTTAATAGGGCCACAGTTCTGCATAGTTAGGGTATTGTGATCTAAATTTTTTTTGCATACATTTTTTAACTATTCTGAACTAGTAAAAACATTTTAAAACGAAATGTAAAAAATTTCTTCTATGGTCGACGTGGAATATATATATATATATATATATATATATATATATATATATATATATATATATATATGAAGAAATTTGATATATATATAGTCCCTGAAAATATTTACGTAAATAATGGTGCAGGCCTTGTGCAGGTTCCCCTATTGAAAATATCAAGCTAAATCTCAAGCTTCAAATTCAGCGATGAGTTTGAATCCGGCTCGATCGAACTTGAAATTCAGCGATGAGGTTGAATCCAGCTTGATCAAACTTGAAATGTAGGTCGATCAGGGTGGATTTTTTGAGTTTGATTTCGAGCTTGAAATCGAGCTGGATTTTAAGTTCGATCAAACCAGATTCAAGCTCATCGCTGAATTTCAAGCTTGAAATCCAGCTTCAATTTTTTAACAGGGATTGCCTGAGCTGCAACTCGCAAGAAGCCTCCTACTCAACATCATTCTCGTTGCCCCTGCGTCATCGAGAGTTTTGCAGGCATGTCCACGCGCTCGTACGACAACAGCATGACCTTGGGAACCATTCAGCAGATCGCTATCACTTCCAGGCAGGTGCACACCGTTTCTGCGCTCGAAGTGTTATGAACTCTGTTGAAAAAACCGAAAAAAATAAGATTTTTATTGCATTATGGGTTGGAAAGTTATAATAGAATGATGAATAAATTACCTTTGCTAGGCCCTCCTTGAAGCTCAGCTTGCAAGTCTGAAAACGATGTCATTTTTGTCGCTCCCAGCCTCAGCTTGTCTACCTCAGTCTTGGGTCAGTCGCTGAATCGGCAGTCTGTATTCCTTGACGTCGTCTCTCAGTACGTGCTGGATCGGTTCTAGAGTTATTTTCTAACGTCTCTCAACGGCATCTGAAAACAATTATTATTTTTATTTTAATAGTAATAGAATTCTTTATGAACTCTTTTCAAACTCTTTAAGAATCCTTTTCTAACTTACATGCATAAGTATTCTTAGTGTTCGAAAAAAATCCTTAGAAAAAATTCATTTTTTGCTGTCTGGGTAATAATTATAATAATTATAATGTTATTAGAATTATTCTCTTGTAATGTAAAAATTACCTCAATATTGCTATTTTTTCAAACAAAAATAAAAGAATTTTTTTTTATGTGTGAGAGGGCCCCGATCTTGCCTATCTCTGTGAGGCACAACCAACATTCTCTGCCCCTCCAACGCTTCCTTACATTTTTTTTTAATTTAAATACGTAATTAAAAATTAAAATATAATTAAAAATTAAAATATAATTAAAAAATAAAAGATTAGTAAATTGATAATTGAATTTATTAAATAAATGAACAAATAAATAAAATATAAAATGTAAGAAAACGTTCTATTCATATAAAAAGTCCACGTTAATTTCAGCAAGTGATAATATAAAAAGAATGCAAACTAATATAATAAACGTGTACTTTTTATATGAACTTCCCTAAAAGTAAAAACATAAATAAAGTCGCCTTTATAAAACGCAAAGAAATATGTAGCAAGCTAGTATTTTTCTTGGTGTTTTATAAATGTGTAGATGTCCGGAAATTCTTCGGTCCCATCCTCAGGCTGGCCGTTGTCCTCCATCATGGTGTTGCTGTGGTCGTCATGATCCTTGTTGTTCTCGGCGTCGCTTTCGATCTCCGTGTCATCGTCCGGGTAAGGTTCTGCACCTCCTCTGTCAGGTCGGCACTCCTCCAAATACTCCGCGGGGTATTCGTTATAGTGGGTCCTTCCATCGATTTCTCCGTCCTCTGATTCCCTGATATATTTTATATTTTATTTTAAATTCATTTGATTTTGCTTCATCACAGAGGAAGCTTTGGGATGGTAATAAAAAAGTTTTGCTAAAATCACTAAAGACATATTTTTTGAGACAATAGGAATCAACATACACTATTTTTAGAAAATGTCTGTATGAATGTGCGTGCGTGAGTGCGTGCGCGTGTATGTGTGCTGCGTGTATGCATGCATGCATGCGTGCATGTGTGTGCGCGTGTATGTGTATGTGCATGCGTGTGTGTCCGTATGCGCGTATATGTGTGTGCGTGCGTGTGAGTGAGTGTGTATGTGCCTGCGTGTGAGTGTGTGTGCGTGCGTGTGAGTGAGTTAGTGTGTGCGCATGTATGCGTGTGCGTGTGTGTGTGTCACACCATATTTTTTTGTAACACATGTATGGATTTTTGCGTTTTTAAAATAAGTTTTTAAATAAACGGGCAAAAAAGAAATTTTTTGGCGGGCAACAAAAGTAGTCAACGGGTAAAAAAACTTTTTTACCCGCTTATCCGGACAGAATAGTACATTATGCAACAAGGGACGAAAGTAGCAGTTTTTCCCGCGGGCAGTAATCACCCGAGGGAAGAATCTTCTCGCGAGGGCAGTAATCACTCGAGGGCGAAATCTACTTTCACATTGTAGGGTTTTTTGGAATGTTAGATATAACTTATCTATAACAATAGTTATAAAAGGCGTGAAAAACTGTAATTTAATCTAAATATGTAATTTTAGTAAAAAATTATCTTTTGACAATTCATCAATACTAAAAACACAGCTTTTTTAAGATATTGATTAAAAAAAGATAAGTAAATTTAAAATTAATTTCATATTGAAACAATCAATTAAGTTTGAGGAAGCAAAGTGCCAAGGAATTGCCAGCGGTTTTTTACATGTTCTATGATAATATTTAACAGGAGGCCACTTACCAGAGTTTATCAGGTGGATTCTGCTGTAAATGGTCGAAATTTTCTGTAGGTGCGTCATCTTCGTCGGGTATTTCATCCTTCAGGTCATCCAATCCTACATAGCTCCTTGGACTGGACAGATGCTGATGATCATCCCTCTCCCTCTCGTCGTCTGAAGTTTTTTCTAAAACTCTTCTTCTTTTTGGACTGGATGGCAGGGGTTCTTGATTTTCTTCTTCTTCTTCTTCTTCTTCATCAGGAGCTCGTCTTCTCCTCGGAGATGGTGGCAGCTGCTCCTCATCTCTCTCTTTCTTTGGGCAGTAGCTCGTCTCTGCGTATCTCTTCGAGACGCCGTAGACATTGCTTAAGGCTTTTCAGGGCCCTGGTAAAAAATGGAAACATTCATAATTAATATAATAAGTCTAGTGTGACAAGTAAAATAAAATATATAAAACAATATACCTTCACAAGCTGACACAAAACGGGTATCACGTAGTCTTGTGACATTTTTTTTCTTATCTCCAAGCCAAGTAACATTGCACAGAAGCTCTGTGTTGACTGCAAAGCAATTTTTTAAAAAAATTGCTTAAGAGTCATCGGTATTTCTACCACCAAGATAAATCAAGTAGTTGACCTAAAAATAAACGATATATTTAAGAAATGAAAAATTTAATAATTATAAAACTAAGTCTTGCGTTCGGGGGTTTGACGGTTCATGGGTTGTAGGTTTCATATGTTTGAAGATTCATGGATTTTAGAGTTTGAGTGTTCATTTAACCTCCGAAGCACTCACCAGACACCTAGAAACAACGCAGCATTAGTAAGGGGAGATTACAGTGATAAACTAAACACTAATCTCACCTGATAATATTGGCAGTGGGCGAATGCAGTAGGAAGCTGTATGTAAACATAACCTCTTCGAGGTTGACCGTGCCACTGCTGCTGCCGCAAGTACGCCGTCCTGGGCCTTGCAGCTCTCGTCTTCGTGCCCCTTCGTGGGGACCGTAGCCCAGATACCCCTCCTGCTGCATCCATCGTCGCACTTCCTCGTCCTGGCCACTCGTCCTTCCTCGTCAAAACTAACCTATTTATTAACATAATATAATTATTAGAATAATTATAAATAAAAAAATTTTACATTTCAGCCAGGGTGATCCTCAAGACAATCTCTTCACTCTGAAACGTCCAGAAAGTTGCCACAGTTCTCTTGGGAAATCCAAATTGCAGCATGTAAATAATTAATGATAGTAATTATTTACTATGAACTGCAATTGCACGTGCGCGCGCCAGGATGATCCTCAAGACGAGCTGCACTTCCTCTCGAACGTCCACCACAAACTTGCCACAGTCGAATTATATAATTCAGAATTCCAAATTACACCACAGATAACTACAATAATTAATAACTACAATAATACCGCTATAATTATTAAGAACAATTTCACTTATTGCGCGCGTCTGCAATTGAAGATCAAGTCTTCATGAAAGCAGGGAGATTACTGCAATGGCGGGATGCGATATATTTCTTCAAACAACAGAAAGCTCGAAATTATTTCAAGACTTTAAATTTATAATGTAAATCTATTTTAATATTCAATTATAAACAAATATATTTATTATTAATAAAAATATAAATCATAAAATTATACTATTATTTATTTATTTATATTTATTTATTTATTCAATTACATCAATTGAGCCCCATATAAATAAATTAACAAATCATTACTATTATTATCAATTTTATTTGTAATAGAAATAATAACTTAAATATGCAATTAAATTATATTTTTATAATTATATTGATGGCACGTCGTGCTGTCCATAATCCGTCACATTGCTGCCACGATTTTCCCGACACGACGGGCTTGCACTGTGCCGTCATTCTGCTGGAATCTAAAAGTTAAAAAAAGTGATGTTGCGTGACGGCACGATGACGGCACAGGGCGGTCACGACGTGCTACCCAATCGGACAGCACGCCGCGACTGCACAGTGATGGCACAAATTCGTCACGCCGTGCCAGCACGTCGTGCTCGGCACGGGCTGCTATCTGGGTGGGTATATCTCCACGTGCTGTCAGCTGACTCCGCTGACCGTCACCCGTACACTATCCCGAAACAAAGCAAAATAAAACCACACGTCTGCGCACTGCAATAAAAGAATATGGCAATTTCCCCCGCGTTGTCTTGCGGCGGCGCTGCACTCGCCCTCCGCGCGCACGTCAACTTTCTTCGTCTTTTTTTTCCTCCCACACTCATCCTCCCTCCCACCCACTCTTCGCCACTCTTTGACTCATTGTGTGCCAGTGCATGTACACGCGCGATACGAGGCGATCAGTCAGCTCGAGCTCGAGCTCGAAGTGACGAAATCAAAGTGTTCTGGTGTGTTGTGCAAGTCTTAATACTCATAGCTCTCGTTGGAGGGGGCGGATGCGCGAATAAAAAAAATAGGCTGAGAGCAGGTCTGATGTCGCAGCAGGAGCAGCGGCCGAAGGATAAATGGAGCTCTTCCGCAGCGACACGCACTTCATCTTCGTGAAGGAGAGCCACAGTCTCTGGTGGGACAAGCAGACGGGCGACTTCTTCGCCAAGTCGGGTAATGACGAGTTACAATGTTGTCTTGAGTATAATTGTGTAGTCTTCTCTGGTTGATGGTTGGTGTGGTGATAATGAAGTATCAAGTCGTTGTGCTTATGTCAATGTTGCACCTTGTTTGTTTATGATGAGGTTGTTGTTGGTAGGTGGTTTTTGTAAAAGTGATCTAGAAGTGAATGTACGCTTAATAACATTCTCCTTGAGATAAGAAATAGGTTTTTTTCCATACGAACAAAATATAATAAAAAATAATAATAGTTATTTTAAGTTTGACAATGTTTTATATAAACGAAAAATGTTTATTTACTAAAGAATCATCCTTTGGTTGATCTTTCTTACTCCTTTTTTAATCTTTGTTTACGATCGTATAGGAGCAGCATTCAAAAATCAATGTTTACATCATGCTTTGCTATATTGCAATCATCTCCTTATTGTTCAACAATTTTTTAATGTATCTTATTATTTCTCTATTATTTGATCAAATGTGATAAAGTTTTGTTTATTTACCATGGATTTTAGATTATCATTAGTAGTTTTTCTAATTATGATCTAGAAGAACTGAATATACATTTAATTTAAAAAATGAGGGTTGAAAATATGATTATTTTATCTTTAACAGTATTTTATCTCCCATTTAGGTGGGCCATGTACATATTTATATACTGGAGAATTATCATAAGCTTGGTTGATCTCTCCAGCTCCCTTTCTAATCTTTGTTAAGGATCATTCAGGAGTATATGAAAAATCGATGTTTACATCGTGCTTTGCTGTATCGCAATCACCTCATTGTTCAAAATTTGTTTAATGCAGCATTTATTATTTTATACTGTTTTAATGCTTGACTAGATGGGACAAAGTTTTTTATTTATGATGTATTTCAGGTTTTACTAGTAGATTTTATAATAATGACCTTTGACCCAAAAAAAACAAATGAACGTTTAATTACATTCTCCATGAAATAAAAACTTTTTTTGCTTCGAACAAAATACATTTAAAAAATGATAAGGGTTATTTTTCAAGTTTAACAATGTTTCTCTAATATTTACATGTATCGAGAAGTGTTTATTTAGTGGAGAATTATCATAAATTGGGTTGACTCTCTTGCTCCCTTTTTAATCTTTGTTTAGGATTATACAAAAACTGCATTTAAAAAATAAATGTTTACATTGTGACTTGTTATGTTACAATCATTTTATTGTTCAAAACTTTTTGAATGTATAATTTTACTTTATACTAGTTTATAAAAGTTTACATTATAAAAGTTTTGTTTATTTATGGTAGATTTCAAATTGTCAATTCGTAGTTTTTCTCATTGTGAGATAAAAGAAGTAATCATGCATTTAATAATTGAATGTTTTTTGTGCCTTGAACAAAACACAATATAAATAATGAAAAGGGTTAAAAATAATAACTGTTATTTTATCTTTAACAATATTTTATCAATACATTTAGGCAAATCCAAAAACCTTTAATTATTAGCAAATTATTATAAGATGAATTAATCGTTCTAGCTCCCTTTTAATCTTTACTTAGGATCAGATACAAGCAGCATTTAAAAAATCAATATAATATACATGATGCTTTGCTATGTTGCAATCACCTCATTGTACAAAATTATTTTTATACCCAAGTACGTAGAATGAAGTTTTATTTATTGTGGATCTCGGGTTGTCATTTAATAGTTTTTCTAATATATAGGAATAGAAATCTACAGTACGTAAAGTGAACATACGTTTAACGTTATGCTTGAAATAAAATAAGGTTGTCATGCTCTAACACATTGTAATAAAAAATAAAAACGTTCATTTTAATTTTATAATGTTTTACTTTCTTATATGTAAGTGCATCAAGAAGTGTCTGTTTACTGGAGAATTATTATAATAAGTTTAGCTCTTGCTCTCTTTTTATCTTTGTTTAGGATCATGTAGGAGCAGCATTATTCAAAGTAACAAAACTAGTATGCAATTCAGTAATATTTTACTATACTTATTAAATATTATTAGCTAATAAGCTATGAAATTTTGTACTCAAATTTAATCTTGTGTATACATTTTGTACAGATTTTCAAAAATTCAAAACAAAGTTTTGACATAGAAAATATTTGTTTTAATTATAAAAGTTAATCTAATATGCAATATTAGTTTTGAACATAGAAATGGATTTTGGTGAGTTCTGTAATTAGTAATTTGAATGGAAAATTATTTATATGTCTATCAATAGTACATAGTTTATTAGTGATTTGCAAAAACTTTGTTAGTATAGGAACATACCTATCATCATTTTAAAAATGGCAATAACATGGGTTTTATTTTGATAAGAAATAAATGTAACTTAACAAAACAACATTTAGATACATTTTTTGATAATTTAATCTCAAATCTATAAGTATCTAGTATAAAATTAAAAATATAGTTAAAATTTAAATGGTTGCTTCTAACAGCAAATTGTAGATGAAATTATTTAGAATTTGTTTATACAAACATTCATTTCTTAAAAATGACTTGAACGTCTTATACCTTAGTGTTATGTTTAGAGTATAACAATTTCGTCTACAATTTGCTGTTAGAAGTAATTATTTAAATTTATCAAAGGTAAACGTTCAAATCATTTTTAAGAAACGAATGTTCGTATAAACATCTTACAAACATTCCATAAATAAAAATATAGTATTTTTCATATTTGAATTTACTTTAGCTAATTTTTTCTTAGTAAATTTATAGTCAGTTTTAAAACGAAATTATACAACATGAATTTATGACACCAGCGTTGAAATATTTATGTGCATGCGATTATCATAACAAGTGATAATAAAGAAAATGACAATTTTCTATTAGCAAGTACATTCAAAAATATGAAACAGAATTCTTTTTTCTTTTTTTGTTATAATGTCAATCCCAAAGTATTTAGATACTTGTTTCAATATAGAATTTATAAATGCAGAATGAATAAAATTAATATACTAATAAATTATATTAATTAGTCTGAAAAATAATAAATATTTTTTTAATAAAGTATAAAACCTTGTACATATTCAATTTGTCTATATAAGAAAATTTGTGGTACTACTTAAAATTAATAATAAATGAATCTATAACAATGCATAAGCTAATGTATAGAATATACTTATTATATTTTTTAGAATTTATCATTTAAAACTCAAAACATTTATCATCAATAATTGTGAAACTGATAACTGAGTGCCTTCAATTTGTACAATACTATTGCGTAAATTGGCTTACAGAAGAGTGACAAAAAAGCACATAACAGACAATTTAATCTGTTTCTCACAACTTCTTCTCTTGGATATCTTACAAGTGCTCGATATAAGTATACTCTGGGATCTTATACTGACAAGGTTTAACCTCTTTTTTAATACTTAGACCAAAAAATGCAAAATAAATTAGCAAAAGATATTGGCAGATAATTTACAGAAGAAATTATATTTTATTAAATATAGTTTAACATTAATATTTGATAGGAACACAAATTATTTTTCTAATTTTAACTTCGAATTTTTGCCGCGCTCAAAACTTTGTAAATGATTATATTGCAGGTAATATCATATTAATAATTAAAGAACTAAACTAATATAAAGTTGACCATTCTGTTATAAAAGTTAAAAAAGTAGGTCTTTCACCTCTTCCTAGAATTGCGACTGTTTTTACCTAGATGTATAGACTCGTCTAGTTCACTTCTATTTTCGGTGAAGAACTTCGATTTTCTTTCCACAAATGTACCGATTTCACTTTGCATATTTTAGTAAAATCGACGTTCGCGAAAAGATAATTTGACAGACTAAAACCCATTATCATTACTTTTTTATGATTAACGGAGGAACCCCGTGCATAAAGCATATATAATATGCATTGTAACTCTCTGAAATAGATGCCACTAATTTATTCATGTGCATACCTGTATTATAACGTACTTATTTTACGTTAAATTAAATAAAGAAAATTGAATGTTTGAAATGCAAAATCACTCCTAATCGTTTATCCAATATTTTTTATCCGAACATTTTTGATATGGAGTTACAATACTTATAATCGCACAAGATAAAAAAAAATCAGATAAGCAAAGAGCATTATAAATTAAAAACCACTATGTTGAGAATACAGCATTCACAAGAAAATTAACTATGACTTTCTTTAATCTTATTTTGCGCTTCAAAAAGCACTTAAAAATATCACATTCACTAGGCTATTATTTTATTTCATTCATTCACTATTATTTTATAATTATTTTATTAACGAATAAAAAATCTTTTATCCATTTTGATTATAAAACCGCTATAGCATTCATTCGCTATATAAAAAATTTCATTTTATCTGATCTTTTATCGAACAAAATTCGTACATTACTTTTCATTGATCGATGGCTGTAACTTTTTCTTTTTTTATATATCAAATAAAGTTCAATACTAAAAGTTTTACTTTCTTTAAAATATCCATTTTTATTTTAAGATAACAGATTTATTTTACTTATTTTACTTTTATAACGTATTGTGATTAATAAATAAAATAAACCTACGAATATAACAAATATTGCATTTGAATTAAAGGATGTATAAAAAAATACAGTTGTTTCAGAAGTCTCCTACAAGTGTTAGAACTTTCTCAGATAAAATTTATTACTTTTTCGATGGGTCTAAAATAGTTAATATATAAGTAGTGTTAATCTTAATTTATTAGAAAATATAAGAAGTACTAGTCATGTTTATATAAGAGACTTCTGAAAAAAACTACAATTTTTAGAAATCTTAAATTGTCCTTCTTCGTAATAAAGAGTGTCGGTATGATCAGCGCTTCTAGTAAAAAGAAAAATTATATATTTTTTTATGCTTTAACTCAATTTGATTTTCGTTGTTGATATAAATATTTTTTCTTACATATCAAACATTAGCCTTTTTGCATACGCAATATATGCTTACGAAGGTGAAGCAGAATCGCAAGTAATAAAATACCCTTTTTAGTGCCAGTTGTAAACTTAAAAATTCACTTTTTACGCTGTTGGTAAAGTGGTCAATTTTTAACTACTTAGAACTTGTTTAATTAAAATTCAGAGTAAATTTTTCAAATAACATGTATCAATAGTTTCCGAAGCACCAAAACCCGATATATATCTACTGGAAATAGAAAGTTCCTTAAGGTAGCCACATTACCTGCACACCGCTTATTTCAAGTTTTTACAATTATTGAAATTCTGTCAAATTAAAGTGACTTAAAAACAAACTTTAATATTTAACCGCTCCATGATTATAAAAATCACTTGTAGGGGAGAATTGCACAGTATGAACATTTTTTAGTTCTGAGCCACTACCACTCGGTGGCGACGCATAACCACGTAACTTTGATGTATGTTGTTATCTTATCATAATATAATCTGTATCCGATATTTTAAATGTACAACTAAAATCACCACGTTGGTATTTTAGTATAGATAAATAACTTTGTCTATTGAACCTCAACAATTTTTTTCTTTAAATACGAGGGTAGTTCAATAAGTCTTTAGAATGACCAACAGATGGCGCGCGAATCGTTCCAAATCATCTGTTTTCAGTCAGCACCACTCCCGACTAGATATATGGTGCAGTCACAGTCCACATCTTCTGAGTTTACGTGTTTTTATAACCAATTGAAAAAAAAAATTGCTTGTTAAGAAAAATGGAAAAAAACGAGTTCAGAGCGGTAATTAAACATTTTCATTTAAAGGGTTTAACTCCATATGAGATAAAAAATGAATTGGACTCAGTTCATGGCACATCTGCCCCTGCCTTAGCAACGGTTTATAACTGGGTAAATGAATTTAAGCGTGGTCGTACATCAATAAGTGACGAACCACGTTCAGGAAGGCCCGTAGAAGCAACTACTCCCGAAATCATCAATAAAATCCACGATATGGTGTTGAAGGATAGATGATTAAAAGTGCGTGAGTTAGCTGAGGCCACAAGGATATCTATAGGTGCAGTTGTTTCAATTCTACATGAAAAATTAGGCATGAAAAAGCTATCGGCAAGATGGGTGCCGCGTTTGCTCTCAGCTGAGAATAAACGCAATAGAGTGGTCGCCTCTGAGGCTCTTTTGGCGCGCATAAGTCGGAATCCTGAGGAATTTTTTCGTCGATTTGTGACTGTGGATGAAACATGGATACACCACTACACTCCTGAGACAAAGGAACAATCCAAACAGTGGATTTCCACAGGCGAACCAGCTCCAAAGAAGGCAAAGACCGTAAACTCAGCTGGTAAGGTTATGGCTACAGTTTTTTGGGATGCACGTGGAATTATACTTATTGACTACTTGGAAAAGGGTAAAACAATTACTGGTGAGTATTATGCATCATTATTAGAGCAGCTGAAAGAAGAAATTAAAAAAAAAACGACCACATTTGGCGAGAAAAAAAATTCTCTTTCATCACGACAACGCCCGAGTTCACACATGCTTCGTTTCAATGGCTAAAATTGAAGAACTAAAATTCGAATTGGTCGAACACCCACCGTATTCACCAGATTTAGCCCCCAGTGACTTTTTCTTATTTCCAAACTTGAAAAAATGGCTCGGTGGACAGAGATTTACGGACAACGAAGACGTCATTGCCTCTGTAAGTGCTAATTTTGAGGAACTTCCGAAAACGCACTTTTCTGAAGGATTAAAAAAACTTAAAAAGCGATTGACCAAGTGTATAGAGCTCCAAGGAGATTATGTTGAAAAATAAAAAACAATTTACCCAAAAAAAATTGTTTTTATACTTTATTCTAAAGACTTATTGAACTACCCTCGTAGAACTCCAACGAATAAATCCTTCTTTGGAAAATCAATTTTCGTTGTTTTAATGAAAAGTTACAGCCAAAATAGCTATATGGGTGTTCATACTGTACGATCTTCTCCTATTAAATATATGCTTTTTTTATTCTTTTTTATGCACAAAGTTACAGACTCTAACCCAAAATTTTCATATCCATTAATTTCGATTCATCCCGAACTCGATTCACAAATATACAATCTACCCTAAAAATGAACCTTTCTTCCTTCGTCAGATAAACTTGATCTTATATATCCAAAAGTACGTCTATATTTAAGAATAAAAACAGGTGTCCCCCGGTCTGCGTAAACATGTCCTCTGACGTCATCGCGTCAACATCCCCCGCACTCAGACTGTCAAAAAAGAAGCTCCTACTTAAATTGACGGATCGAATAAGCCACGCGCGCGCAACGCGACGCTCATGTATATATAGGTATAAATAAACTTTACCGGCGCGGCGCGTAAGTGCGACCCTCTTCTGCGATGTATATTTTATGAATGAAAGAGTCCCTCGGGAGGATTAAAAGCGCGCGAGAGAGAGATAGAAGAAAATCCGACGCACTTGCTCGTCGATCGAGGATTGCAATTGGGTCAATCAATATTATACCCGACGTTCGAATTTTGTCGGATGTATAGCGAGATCCAACAATGGGCTAAACACACATGTCCACCCGTTGATGGAGATGTAACGTACCTATGCGCTTGTGTTTTTTATTGAATAGCCGCGGCGCGGGTCGCCGTTCGTTTATTTATAGGCAATGAAAGGCGACGTGCAACAAAATTCTTTTATGAGGGTATAGTTTTTTTTATATAGATTTAGTTTTTATTGAATAGATTTTATTTGTATTTTGGAAGAGGAGGGATGTAATGGTTTGAGGGAAGACAAAGGAAAACTATTTTAAAGTTGAAATAATCAATATATATGTTATTTTGCATAATGTACGTATGATTGTAATTTCTGACAATATAATAAGAAACACTTGCAATATTCAATACAAAGAAAGACTAAAAATAGTTTTGCGATAAAAAAAATGTCTAAATATTTTAGAGATAGTAGATTCTAAATTGACTGAAAGTTACTTAGAGAAAAATAGTTTTTATTGTATATACCACGATAGCTTTTTGTTACACATTGCCGACGATATATATATTGACTACTAATGATTATTATTGATTAATAATATTTAGTATTATTTACTGCTATTTATTATTATTTACTGTTGTTTACTATTATTTACTATTACTTACTATTATATTTGTCTAATAATACTTTTATTGACGTTCCCTTGTTTATATTTTGCAATATTTTTATTTTTTATCTAAATCGAGCTTGCATTTGAGACTTAGAATAGATCTCCCTCAGCGATTAGTTATGTACATACTACCATTTATTTTTATTATTTATTATTATTAATAATATTATTTTTTATTATTAACTAATATTTGTTAGTATAATATCGTGTTGTATAAATATTAGGTTGTAGCAAGAATCCACGTTGCCTGTTTTTCTTGCTATAAAATACTAGTGTCCATTAATTTAATAATCAATATAATAACATTGTATATTGTAAGTGTAGAAAAAAGCTTTTATTCTCTGATACGGTAGGGATTTTTGTGTTTTATTTTCAAGCATTTACCTCATACATATATCTTGCACAAATCTATTATCATCGACCAAATTCTGTATAACATATTTTTTAATTTCACGTTAAAAACTCATTATTTACTACTCGTATTTACTTACCGTTTGTAATAAAAGCAATGCAAAATATAAACAAGTACTTACTTACATGCATAAAAGCTGCCAAAAAAAATTATCTTAAAATTTGTTCATTTTTACAAAAAAATTAAAAATTTTGTTTACTTAAAATATGTAGGTATTATTATTAAAAATAAGTTTAATTTCCTTATTTCTATGTAATCAAGAGCTTTATTTAAAAGTATAATTTTGTTATTAACATACAGGTCGAATTGATAATCCTCCTTCTTTTTAAAGTCGGTTATTAGATATCTGATGGGTAATATCATTTTAATGATTAAGTAATATTAAAATTTAGTCAGCAAAACAATAAACTAACGGTTGAGAGGAACAAGAGGCTATCTCAGAAAACCCTTGAAGAAGAGGCTAATTCAGAAATTGCATGAATATTATGGGTTACTTTAACCAATTATTTCTCGCATTTAACTTTGTAATAGGCAACAAAAGAAAATAAGAAAAGTAGTTTTTTGCAAATATATATTTTTCTATTTTTTTATGTTGCCATTACAAAATTAAACACAAGATATATTTGGTTAAAATAGCTTTTTTACATGCGATTTCTGAATGAGCCTCTTCTTCAAGCGTTTTCTGAAATAACACGCTTAAAACTGTTACCGATTTTTTGCTGTTTAAAAATTTTAATTATGTATTTTAAATGTGTTATATACTTAACTAATAATAATTAAAATATTATTAATTAATTAATAATTAAATTACTTGACTAAAAAAAGATATTAAATATAATATACACTGTTATAATTATAATTCAATCTAATTCCAGATTGGGAATGGGCAAGTGCAAATGACTTGGAGTGCCTGGGCTTATTCTATGGAATCGTTGGGAAAATCGAACAGGCCAATGTCTTGGAGACTCGTTTGATGCTTGTCAAGGAAATAGCATCAGCCGGAGAACTGCAAGGTGGACACGTAGTGTACAAAATAAAGTCAGTCGCTTTCCTGCATCTTGGCTCAGAGAACTTCGACATAGGCCTACTGCCCTGTGCGAAGCATCAGCATGGACTCAGAAAGAAACCAACCGGTGGTGGTCTGTTCGATACACAGAAAGCTGGTTTCGCCAAGACCTGGGGTACCATCAAGAGTGCCACGAACACCATCAAAAACACTACTCAGCAGGCAGCTGCACTTGCCACGTCACAGGTTAAGTCTACAGTCACGAAGAGAACAGGTGTCAAGGATAAGGAGAAGTTCGAGAGGCGAATACTGGAAGAATTGAACAAGATTTTTACGGAGACAGATTCTTTCTTCTTCTGTCGAACTAGGGATATCACAAATAGCTTGCAGAGGCTATGCGAGAAAGATGCTCAGAAGAGTCAAGATGGCCAAAACTTACCTTTGTGGAAAACAGTGGACGACAGATTTTTTTGGAACAAGTTTATGTTGCAAGATATCATTAATTTAAACGTGAGACATAGCAAGCTCTTTTTTATTTTATCTTTTTGGATTACTTGTTAATGGTAGAATTGAAATTACAGACAAAGAAGGCAGATTGTTGGTTATTACCCATAATACAAGGATATGTTCAGATTGAAAAATGCCAAGTTGAAGTGGGATTCGATGGGCAACCATTACACGAGATTTTTAATCTAGCTATCATATCAAGAAGAAGTCGATTCCGTGCAGGAACTAGGTAATGCTTTATTTTAATTGAAAATTTTCAATTATCTGATTATTATAATTAAATATAATTACATGTATCTATGATTTCAGATATAAACGACGGGGTGTTGACGAAGAGGGAAAATGTGCTAATTATGTTGAGACAGAACAATTAGTTTGGTACCACGATCATCAAGTATCTTATGTTCAAGTTAGAGGAAGTGTGCCAGTGTATTGGTCTCAGCCCGGTTACAAATACAAGCCACCACCTCGAATAGATCGAGGTAAATAATATTTGTTACTTGCAAAATTTAGTTATCTATAATTATGTATTATGTAAGCTATATATATTATATACAAGTAAGAATACAAAAATTAAAAATATACTTATGCTTAGTTTATATATATATATATATATATATATATATATATATATATATATATATATATATATATATATATATATGTATTTTAAGGTACATCATGTACATATCTTTTAATTTTTTAACTTTACATTAATTTTTATTAATAATATATTTTATTTACCAGATGAAATAGAAACACAAGTAGTATTTGAAAAGCATTTTAAAGAAGAACTAGATTACTATGGGCCGGTGTGTATTGTAAATCTTGTGGAACAAAGCGGTAAAGAAAGTGTAATTTGGGAAGCTTACAGTAATCATGTTTTGAATTACAATAATCCTGATATTACTTACACTACTTTTGATTTTCACGAATATTGGTGAGTTTTGAAGCAATTTAGTTGTTTTAAATATATTTGAAATTAGTAATTACTATTACTTCTTTGATGACATTCTGGTGATTTTGTTTAATATTTTAAACAGTACCTATATTTTTTTATAATTAAAAATCCTTCTCCGATGAGAGATTTCATCAAATACATGATTTCTGGTAAAAGTGGTCCTTATACTAGCCAAATTTTTAATTGTTTTAAAGTTGCCTAAAAGACTTAATATATTTAGACAAGAAATTATTTATTATTTATTATTAAATTATTGATTATTTATAATTAAATTATTTATTATTAAATTATTTATTATTTATTATTAAGTTTGAATTAGATTTGAGAAATTTTAATTTTAATTTAATTTTTTCTATGTTTATTCAAAATTTTAATGATTTTCATAATTGTTTAAGGAAATGTGGATAATTTTTTTTTTTTTTTTAAGTGGCAATTCGAACTCGAAAGTTCATCGCCTCATCTACGCAAGCATTCCACGTTTCCCTATTTTGTGCCAACCCCATCCATTTCGCGCCTTCCCGCCCAATTTCAGTTACGTCTGATTTTACGTTATCCTCCCATCTGCGTCTAGATCTACCAAGAGGTCGCGTTGCTTTCGGTTTTCCTTTCATTATGCGCACTGCTGTACGATCATCGCCCATTCTTGCCACGTGCCCTGCCCATCTTAGTCTCCGTGATTTTATTATTCTGTTAATATTTGGTGACGCGTACAAATTATGTAGCTCGTCATTGTGCAGTTTCCTCCACTCCCCAGTTTCCTCATCTTTCTTTGGCCCGTATATTTTCCTCAGAACCTTATTTTCAAATACCCTAAAACGATTTTCTTCCGCTTTAGTGAGCGCCCAGGTTTCGCACCCATACAAGATTACCGGCATTATTATAGTCCTATATATCCTTATTTTGACATTTTTCGACAGTAGCTTTGACTTAAGTAATCTGTTCACAGCGTAGAAGCAGGCATTACCCGAATGAAGTCTCTTATTAATCTCGGCTTTAATTTCGTTTCGATCATTTATAGTTGTACCTAAATATCTGAATTTGCTAACCTTTTCAAAAATTAAATTTCCGACTCTGAGATCCCCCTCTGCTTCGCGAATGTCCAGTTTCTCCATGATCATATATTTCGTTTTCGATTCGCTCACTTCTAACCCCGTGTCTTTAGCCGCGTTTATAAGGATTTCCGCATTTCTCGCCACCGTTTCACCGTTATCTCCCACTATATCCAAGTCATCCGCATAGCCTAAAATCTGCGTTGTTCCGTTGAGTGTTGCGCCTAGCTCGCTAGCCTGCATTTTTCTAACAACATGCTCTAGCGTCAAGTTAAAGAGTACCGTTGAAAGCCCGTCACCTTGCTTCAAACCGTCGCGTATCATGAACGATTCGGATACATTACCGCCTATTCGGACCTTTCCAGTGCTTCCGTTCAGACATATTTGAATTAATTTTACGAGTTTTTTTGGTACGCCAAGGAGCACTAGGATTTCATACATTTTGCTTCGTTTGACAGAGTTGTACGCTTTCTTAAAGTCCACAAATAACTGGTGTATAGTTTCGCAATATTCCCACTTTTTCTCTAATAATTGTCTTATGGTAAACATTTGATCGCTCGTTGACCTGTTGCGCCGGAATCCACACTTATAATCTCCTATTATATCTTCCGCGAATGGTGTGAGTCTGGCCTGTATTACGTTTGACAGAACTTTGTAGTAGGTAGCTAAAAGTGAGATTCCCCGGTAGTTATTGCAGTCTGTTTTATCTCCCGTTTTAAAGATCGGTATGATGATGGATTCTTTCCAATTTTCTGGTATTGTTTCATTTCTCCAAATAGCACATACTAGATAAAAAATTTTAGATGTAAGCGCGGTGCCTCCATATTTAAGTAGTTCAGCTGGAATACAATCGTTTCCTGCGGCCTTATTGTTCTTTAGCTTTTTGATCGCGGCCTCTACTTCTTTGTAGGTCGTTTCGTCCATATGGAGTTCAGCAGTGTGGATTTCGTCTCCCATTTCCTCGGAGTTTTCATGCACGTTTAATAACTTATCGAAATAATCTTTCCATAATTTCAATAGTTCATTTTCGCTTGTCACGAGGTTCCCGTCCTTATCTTTCATTAACTGCGATCTACTCTGAAAACCCTTCCTAATAGCGTTTATTCCTTTGTACATCTCGCGCGGGTTATTTTCCCTACTATTAGTTTCTATTTTTCTAATTTCATTTTTCTGATACTCGCGCTTCTTGTTTCTGTAAATCACACGCACTTGCTTTCTTATTTCATGGTATTCTTCTACGGCCCTACCGCTTTCATTGTGTACACTATCTAATTTAGCCTTCTTGCGCCTTTCAAACCAGAGTTCGCACTCTTCGTCAAACCATGGTTTGCTCTTCGGCCTGTTTTTCTTACCCAGTACTTTGTTCGCGGCCCCTTTTATAGCTTTTTCGATAGCCCCCCACAACCTGTTCGGATCGTCATCTACTCCCGTCTGTTCATCCGTTTCCTCGAGCACCTGAAATCGGTTGCTAACTTCTACTTGGTACTTGATTCGCTCTACCCCGCTTCGTAGTTTTCCAATATCAAAGGTTTCTACTTTGTTCGCTCGCTTACTATTTTGACCGGCTACTAATCTGGTTCTTAATTTGGCCACTACTAGATAATGATCTGAGTCGCAATCCGCCCCCCTATAGGTCCTTACGTCGAGTACATTCGTGTGGCGCCTCTTATCAATAAGAAAATGATCGATTTGATTGTGCGTGACCCCATCCGGCGATGTCCACGTTGCCTTGTGTATATCCTTGTGCTTGAAGCACGTGGTCTTGACTATATGATCTTTTGCGGCCGCGAAATTTATGACCATAATACCGTTATCGTTGCTGGTTTCGTGCAGACTTTCTTTGCCTATGGTGGGCCTAAACATTTCCTCTCTCCCTATTTTAGCATTGAAATCCCCCACTACTATTTTGGTGTCGTAAGACGCGAATTGGTCGATTAATTGCTCTAAAGTTTCATAATAAAGATTTTTGACTTCTTCCTCTTTGTTCTCCGTGGGACAGTGGACGTTAATAACCACGTAATTATGCCACGCTCCTTCGATGATGATATACGAGAGTCGGTCATTCACGAAATTGCAACTTTTAACGGAATGTATGATGCTTTTGTTAACAAGAAATCTGGTGCCTAGAGAATGCCCGCTCGCGCCTCCATATAAAAAGGTGAAGTTACCGGATCCTAGCATCGCGTTATCTTTCCATCGGGTTTCTTGTATTGCTACCAAATCTAAATTGTACCTCTCAGTTTCATTTATGATTTCCCGGAACGCGCCCGCTCTGTGTAGACTGCGTACATTCCAGGTTCCCACCCTTAAGTTTCTTTTGGTTTGGTTTTGTTTTCTTTGAGCCATGATAGTAAGTTAAACCCGCGCGTTTTGGATCCTGTTCCGATCGCAGGTGAGTCCATCCGTCTAGGGGTGATAACCCTCATACCTCCCTAGAACTAAGTATGAGAGCTTTCTGACTTTGGCGAGGACACAGTCAACTCGTCGTCAGACACACTCGGTTTCATTCTCATATCCTAACGCCCCCCTGCAAGGCAGCGCGCCTTCGCTGGCTTCGTTGCCATGTAAGACCAGGTGGCGAATCATTCTACACATCCCCTCTCAGGGCAGTTGTCATCGCTCCCGCATCCTCCACGACAGCAGGATTTTTGGCCCATTTGTTGTTTGAAATGTGTGGTAAAAGAGATAGATTACAGAGTAAGGTAGAAGAAGAAAGTAAGATAGGAGATTTTGTATAGTGTTTGTAGTTGTTGCGGTGCTTGCGTAGTGTTTCTAGATGAATGCGTTCGCCAGTGCGGGCTCATCACACCCACGCCTGGGCCTATCGGCTGTCCGCGACTGCTTATTCGCTTTATTCGCAGCTAACCTCTTTCTCAGGGGTCGTTCCTCTATCCGCAACCTGAGGACGCGCTGTGTAGTGGTGATAGGCACCCACCCGTCTGCTCTGGACGACTACGCCCAGGACCCGCTTAGGGTAACGGCGTTGCAACAGAAATGTGGATAATAATTAGTAAAAATTAAAATATTGCTAAACTAAAAGTTCAATTTATTTCTTACACATAAAATACCTCTTTTATAAGGACCACTTTTATTCATAATTATATATTTAAAGAAACTATCGTTAAAGAATGATTTTGGCTGATCTGATCAAATTAAAACATTTTTTACCTAAATAATAAAAATGATACTGTATTGAAGATATTCGTTAAAATCACCAGATATCGTAATTTTTTGTAACTACTTTCGTTCTTACAATCGCAATTAAATAACAAACGAAACATAAGATCAGAAAAGCATTCCCATTCTACAACTCACGCTCCCAAACATTTCGCTTAATTCGCGCCGCAGCCGGGGCATGCATTTCGAGAACGTGTCCCTGCTGATCGCGGCTTTGTCGCCCGTCCTGTCGGAGATGGGCTATTGCTGGCACGACCGGCAGGGTCCGATCTGCATGCAGAAGGGCGTGTTCCGGGTCAACTGCATCGACTGCCTCGATCGCACGAACGTCGTGCAGACGGCCCTCGGCAAGGCCGTCATGGAGATGCAGTTCTCGAAATTGGGTCTCATACCGCCCGATGGCATTCTGCCCACGAACATACGACAAACCTTCCAGCTGCTCTGGGCGAATAATGGGGATATCATCAGCAAGCAGTACGCGGGGACTAACGCTTTGAAGGTATGGATGTTGATGTTTTATTAGGATGTATAAAGTATTCGGTATCCTTCAGCTTTGTATTGTAATTGTACTTACTAATACTTGCCATCATAAAATGTAAATTACTCTTCGATGATTTCTACGAAGACCTCATTTTGAGTTGAAACGTTGCTTGAGCATAACATATTTATCAATCGCATTGAAACTTGACTTTTAAGTCTTGTTTTCTTTTACATAAGAAATATGAGTTGAATTTTATGTAAATAAAATTGTATTGTTGAGTTATTCATTTTAAAATTTGCAATACGTTTTTCAATTTTGCAATTTATTTTTTTAGTAAACAAGAAAATTATAGAGTGTATAATAAAAGAAGTCTTTTAAGTCCAGTTTCAATTGGATTGATGAATTTACTATGTGCATGCAAAATTATAAGCCAAAAAGAAGTCTTCAAAGAAAATCGTTCCTTGGATAGTATTTTAGACATCTATAGTATACATAATACTTTAACAGCTGACGTTCGTGTTTCATCCTTCAAGTAATAAAATTCTATAAGAATTCATAAATATTAAAAAAAATCCAAGAAAAAAGCATTTATTTTTTAAATTTAGTAAAAATTTACCTTAATCTAATAAAAGAACAGATTTTTTTATAAATTTTCATTTCTTTTTTCGTGTAATGTGATTCAAAGCCTTATAATTAAGAATGTAAATTAATACCTACGTTTTTTAATGAATATTTCATGTTTATAAATTCATTTAGCTATTTTAAGTGAATATTTATCGATTCTTCTCAAAAATAATATATTTTTTCATTTTTATAGGGAGACTACACAAGAACAGGTGAAAGAAAATTTACAGGGCTAATGAAAGACGGAATGAATTCTGCTAACAGGTAATTTTTTCGTAAACTTTTGTACTGTGCTCTACTGCATCAAATGCTTCTATACAATCACACATGCCATAAGTACAACCGAGAGCCATTTAAGCTAGAATTGTCACAGTTTTGAATATACGTGTGAATGTAAACATGTATGAAAAATCATTGTTAATCATACCTGACTCGAGGAAAACTAATTTTTTCAACCTTCTTTCATCTCCAAGTCACTTTAAATATACAAAATTATTTCGAATCGCGCGATTTCCTGAAACAGTTGTTCTAATTTTACAATAGATACATTCAGCAACACTTTTTGGACAATATTCGTCAGGCAACGATAGATGTCTTGCTAGGGTATCCGATCGACCTTGAACAACTGAATGACGATTGGTCGCATTATTTAAACATTATAGACAATTGCTGCCTAGAACTTATACCCGCGAAACCGCCAAACATACAAGTCCAACTTACAACACATCCCGAATTTCTTTACGCCAATATCATGTTTGATTTAGCAAGGTTCGTGCGACTGTTTTGAGCTTCTGAATTTTTTTGTCTGGTTTTGAGCCTCGATCAAGGCTTTTACCATAGTTTGCTTAAGAAATATTTTCGGTTTAGATTGAAATTGAAGTGGTTTATCATTAACTGTTCCTTATTAACAATTGAGTTGAAATCGTGATTAATATTTGCAGAATTGTAGGCATGGCTTTGTAATTTTTAAATTTGGCATGCACGATGCATTAGTGTTACTATATATAGCTAGATAATTTGTCTTTCACATACTTTTGCTAATTGTGTTAATGATTTTGTACTTAAAAACATGTGATTTCTATTTCTTCCAAAATTAACTGTATAATATATATCTGATCTTCTTATTTGCAGGTATTACTTAAATCGGTTCAAGGATGTTTATCGACAAGCTACTATTGACATGATGTTAGGTAATCATGTGAGTGAAGAACTATTCCAAGAGAGAACTGAAGAGGAGGATAATGCTGCTACAGCAATTCATGTTAAATTGTTGATTGAAGACTGCAAAAAGCTGCTGATTCCTGATCCTGAATTCATTCTCAATAGCTGGGGATTAATTGATGCTGATCCTGTGTATGTAATATGTTTACTTCTGAAATAATGCTTATGAATGATAGAAAATTTCTTAAAGAAGAAACTGCTTAAAAGAACAGATGGATATTTTAAACTTACAATAATTCTTTTATTTATGATTTACAGGGCGGGTGATCCTACCGAAACAGAGATGGACAGTATTTTAATTTTAACTCATGATAGTTATTACATAGCTGATTATGATGACCAAATTGATAAAGTAACGAATTACCAAAAAGTATTACTTACTGACATTGTCCTGATTGAATGTGGTCAACCCGAAAACACCGTTTCTTTATTTAAAAATAAGAATCATTATAGCATTAGGATAAATTATAAAGTAGGTAGTGACTGCGGCTACTTTCACATGTTCCGCAGTACAAATTTACGTTTCTTTAACAATATGGCAATAGTTATTAAAACGGAAGAAGAAACAATTGGTAAATTTCTTGATCCTAAACAGTGAATAATAACATATGTATTTTTGTTAATTGATTTTTCTTTCGTTTAATAGAATCCTTAAAAGCGATAGCTGAAGCTATTTCCGTGGCCATGGAAATCGCAGGCTTAGAAAAAGTACCAATAGCAATGAATGTGATTCTTGACAAACGAAAGAGCAAATTGGTCAATGTTAAAGGTCACGCAGGTCTTTTGGACATTGCATCGTTCCCTGCACTAACTAGAAATGTTTCCGAGACACAGTTAAATGCTCTTAAAAGCGCAGGTAATTTTTTTCATTTTGATGGAAGTAATAAACCTAAATGAAAGTAATGATTGATATAATATTATGGTGTCTCCTTGATGATTTTCAAAAAATCATTTATACAGCTTTTTGAGATTTAAAAGTTTTGTATAAATAATATGTCAGATTATTGAAAGAAGATTTTTTACAAATTTTATTAATTTTAAATGAAAATACTTTCATGTAAAAATGATTCTTGCGCATATGAAAATGATAAATCTATTAAAAACTTGCACTGCAGAATTTAATAAAGATAATAATCGTAATAAAGATAATATAGAGCATTGAACATTTTCTATTTTATCAATACTTTGATACAAACAAACGAAAATGCTTTAAATTGTTAATCAAAATGAACAACATTACTTAATTAAAACATTTAACAAAAATATTTTTTTAATGAAATGCAAGCTAATAATTTGTTATATTATACCACGTCTTGAAGCAAGTTTCAAGTGATTTGGTCATTTTGCTATTCGCAATGAATATTTATGTTTTATCAATAGAAAATTTAAATCATTAAAATCACAAAAGACACCAGAGAGCCACCTAAATCGCTCACCCCCAAGCATTCCACCAACCTCCACACCTTTCGCAGGCACCAAAGCCCTGAGCAACATGTCCGAGCAGTTCAGCAAGCTGAACAAGCTGAGCCACAGCCTGGCCGCCAAGCGGCCCATGGACCTGGCCAAGAGCATCGGCAAGAAATCCGAGATCGTCGACGGTATCAAGCCGACCTTCACGCTGGGCAAGCGTGAGCTCTCCAGGAAAATGCACCGCGGCAGCAGCGGCGACGACGACAGCAGCAGCGGCGACGAGAACATCGACATGATCCCGATACAGACCGAGAGACCGACGGACTTCCAGCACGACAAGAAGCTGATGGAGGCGTACACGCCGACGATCGGGATCATCATGGGTGTGCAGAATAGCGACGTGGATGAGGTTGGGAAAGAGGTGGTGCTGGAGGGTGGGGCGGATGGGGCGGATGGAGGCTTTGGGATGAACGGAGCGAATTATCAGGTGAGAGGATTGGGGATGGAGGGAGGGGCTGGTAGATCGGAAGTGTCACTGGTGTGTCTTGCTGATTTCGTGGTGTTCTGATGTTTATTTATTCATATTATTATGCCGACTTTTGATTACTACGGTAATGATACATTATTTGTTTTTAAATATAATTTATGTTTAAAAATGTAAATATTTGTTCAAAAGTGTACAAATAAAGTGTAATAAATGTGAACAAAATTTTTGCACTTTATTACATTCTTTTATGGAAAGAATTCTACTACGGTTGTACTTACCTACTTGTTACCAAAATAAATTATTTTTAGAAAAATTTAAGGATGCAACCTCTGCTAAAGAGAATACTACCAAATTGGAGTTGTGTATGAAAATGTAATTAATTGCCAATGATTAGGTTTGCTTGTATGTGAAAATGATGAAAAGTCGTATTTGGTGATAAACTTTAGGGGTGAGTTTACACCCCATAAACATAGGAATTACCACGTAAAATAAATATATCAGTGAGGTACACTTGGAATACTTTCTTTGTTCAACATGTTTCAATAAGCTTCGAACTACATCAGTAACATTTATAATGGTTTTGCATCGTTTCTTAGTTGGATTCCTCGAATATGTGGTACAATGGTTCGGACTCGTCGTCACAGAGGAATCTCGCGACGACGCCCGAGATCACGATTCAAGGTGTCGGAGAGAGCTTCGGCAGTGCGTCGAACGAAAAGGCCATTCCTCCGACGTCCTTAAATCTACCGAAAAACATCAGCCACTCGTCGGGAGAAGTTGATAACCAGGTGGTATCGGGCGTTGGAAACTCACCGCAGGTAAGATTTCAGTTCAAATGTGATTTCCTTAATTTTCAGATATTGTAAATTAAATAATTTTTCTGTCTTTACGCATCAGTAAAAGACTAAAAGAATTCATGCTACTAGTAACACAATCCTAATTTAGTTTTGAATTACAAATCTCGAAATGTAAATCTCAAATAGTACTTTTTACTTTTTTCAAAGCAATGAATTAAAATTACCATCTATAATAACTCAATTTTGCCAATATCAAACAATTTTATTGGAGATGCTAGTTTGACAAAAAATGATATTTGAAGAGATAATTTTCTAATTGAAAAACTAAAAGTTGACCCCAATTGGTATTAAAATAAGAAATATTTTGAGATCTTAAAAAGTATCTAAAATTATTTCCTTTTCGAGAAAACTTCGGAACACGAAAATTGAGGTTAGCTTTTCCGTTCCGAAGTTTTCTCGAAAAGGAAATAATGTTAGATAGTTATTAAGGTCTCAAAATATTCCTTATTTTGAATAAATAGCAAAAATCTGATTAGACAAGGACGGAAGATATACACTCCTCTTAAAGTAGTCTTTCTTCTTTTTAATAAATTGCGCTGTAATGAATATTTCTCGAATACCGAGATACCTCGACAGCTTTAATAAGATAATTTAAAAGTCTATTATATTTTAATTCAATTTATATTTTTCCCATCATGAAAATAAATATCATTCTACAAAAAAGATGAGATACTCAAATTTTCAAAATTTTTACATACATGATTTAAAATAATAAAGCTTACAGTTTCAGAAAATCAACAATATATGAATATATTAAATTAGAAAATAAATATTTTAATGATTCAGTTTCTTACGCAACTTCGGACCCATGTGAAAATTTCTAAATATCATATATTGTTTTTAATTTGTCATGTTTGAGAAAAGTTAAAGAATGGTATTATATAAAGGGATGGCACTTCTAAAAATATGTATTTTAGCCGTTTTTATTTTCTATCTTTGGATCTACAAAACGAATGTGAAACTCATAAAAGTTTTCTAAAATCACCTAAGAAACATGCAAAATAGTTTAAATTAAAAATATTAAGAGCTGTAAGAGAAGATAAATTATTAAAGAATGCTTTAAATGACGATAAACCATACGTTAATAATCTATCGTTTTAAAACTTTTTCTACATGCTTAGATGATTTTTATAAAACTTCTCACACAAATTTGCACAAAGTCTTCTAAATCCAAGAATAAAAAATAAAAATGTCCAAAACGTCAATTTCCAGTAGCCCATCCCCTTAAACTTAAACAATTAAAATCTCCAACTAACCCCATCAAAACTAACAACAAAATATCCATCGCCCCCAGGGCAACACCCTTCAGACCGACAACACCACCAACAACCGGCCCCAAAAGCGCTCCACCTCCGAGCAAGACCTCACGCTCTCCATCAGCTCCTCCAAGAGCGAGTCCGCCCTGAAATCCATGAAGTCCAGCATCGCCAGTGCCACGTCGCCGGTTACCGGCACCACCGCCAAGGACATACTCTCGCCCTTCTCCAAGTTCGCCAAGGGCGTGCAGACCCTTGGGGCCAATCTCGATCCGCGTAAGCTCAAGTCCGCGGGTGGCGGCGGTGGAGCCGGAGGCGGAGGCGGCGGAGGCGCACCCGGGGGTACCGGGGGATTGCCCAGGAATCTCTCGGATCACCAGCTGGAGGAGAGGCAGAAACTGCTGGAGAGATGGGCCAAGTGCAGGTCGAGATTGATTGCGCTGTAAATGGGAGGGTTGGGTCACTGTTCTTTTTTTTCTTGTCTGTGTATTCGTCGCTGGTTTTCTTTGTTTTTTTTTCGTCGGCAGTTTACCGCTGTAAGGGTGGATTTGTGGTTGTAAGGATGTTTGAAGTTCGCGATTTAAGATTGGGGGGAATAGGGAGCTTTTTGAATTTTAGAAAAGAAAGGTGTATTTACAATTGTTATAGGCGACTAAAGTTCCTTTGAATTACGTCGTTATAACAGAACTTCAAGAAATGATTAAGAAATGATGTATTAATTAAAAGAGCACGGTAACACTTTTAAATTTGGAGATATGACAAGGATTCAAAAAGCTCGCAAAGAAAAGTCTGATTTGATTATAACATATTGTTAAATTAAACATGGTTAAAATTTAAATTTAGTGTTATGTTGGTAGTTCATAGTTCAGAATAGTTTAAAATTCAGAATTTTCATACTTACAAAAGTCCTATTATAAATTATCGAGAAATCAGAAACTTAAAATTTTGTATGATTGAACAAAAAGTAAAGCAAAAATACAAACAATTTATTCTGCTATTTTTGAACATTATTATTCTTCTTTTCAATATTCTTATTTATTATTATTAAAAAAGTCATTCTATATATATTTTAAATTCTGAATATCAATACGTTTGAACTTGAAATATTCTTATAAATTAAACCCATTCCTTTTTACTACCCAGCAACGTGATATATGTATAAGTACGCGTTTGTGTATTTATATGTGTAAGGCGCGCACTGAGCTTTTCTACGAAAGATGTATTTCAACGCGACGTTTAAGTAGATTTAAGGGAAATAGGAGAGTTATACCTAAGAGGGTGAGAAAATCAAGTGGCAAAAAATTGAGATTCTTTTAATCTTGATGTGTCATGAAAATTGCGATGAATTTTTTTAACTTTGATGATAAGGGATTTATATTTCTACGTGTATATTTATATTTCAGAAGAATTGTACATTTATAGAACTAATGTTCAAAATCGAGTTAATTTTTATGATTTTTATATATATAAGTGAATTAAAAATGATCAATTTATCACATAAGCAACTTCTCTAAAAAATGTTAAAATTTAGAGATTATATTACTTTATCATTAACTTCTATAAATATTACCTATTTAAAAGTTGCTTCAGAATTTTGCTACGAAATAAAAATTATAGAAATTCGTATAATTAATGAAAAGAATCGATTCTTATTATATAGCCGACTTTCTCACCGCCTTAAGTCGCTTATTTTAGATTATTTTAAGATTTCACTTTTAACTAAATATAATATCACGTTGCTGATTTAAATGAATACGAGTCTGAAAGTTTTTGAAAAATTTTATCGCTTCTTAAATACATCAATCCAAAAGTACAATGTTGTCAATCAATATGTTAACAGTAGCAATTTATGTTGAAAATGCTTTTTGAGAAAGAAAAACGACACTATATACTTATAAGAGAAAAAGATACTTAATACTGCATATTGTAATTATTGCATGATTTCTAATTGATACGTTGAATAAAGTTTTTATTGTAAATGTCAATTCAGTACAAACGAATTTTTCATTTGGTGCATCAATGGAATAGGACCATGAACCAAAACAGTTAAACACGTAAAAAACTATTCTCTGCGCAACAAATATTGAGTATAAGTAAAAAATATTTATCGATCAGAGTTTGAAAAATATTTTTATTAGCTGTAAAACGTGAAAAAATAAAAAAAAATGATTTTTTAGAACAAATAATTGTTATCCTTGATTAATTTATTAAGTAAAAAATTTACTCTAAGAAGAGAATATTTAAAGGTATATTTTCTCTATTTATTTATATAATTTGAATATAAATTTAAACCAAAAATCTATATTTAAAATAGCTATCTAAGAACTATGATTGATAAGTACTTTCTGCCGAACTCTATAACAACTTTACTGTTACTTTTGTTTTGTTGTCTGTTAACTCACGTGTGTTAAAGCACACGTTAACCACCAAAGTATTAACATCCTTGCAAATTAAGCGTCTGTTAATGGCGGGAATGTCTAACTGTATGACAAAAAGATAGAGAGAAAGAGAAGTTGGTAGTCAATTATGTAAATATAAAGACTATCTTTAGAGATTAGCACGAGTGATGTAGGAAAAACATCGCTTTGTATGTTAATTAGATCGTTAAATTGTAATAGCTAATTATTTATCGTGTTTCTTTGTTCGAAACACAGTAAACAGTGTATGTAGTTCGATTTTAAAAAGTGTAAACATTTTCATAACGCCTGTTATTTTATTTTGTTTCTTTCTAATTCCATAAACTATGAAAATATCCTGTTACTAATTATTATGTATTATTAATTAAAGGAAAATGATGATCATGAAAGCACAAACTATGTATGAACAGAATAGATTTTCTTTAAAAGATCTGTAATTAATTCACTCTTTTAATCGAATATTCCACAGCTCTTCCTTAATTATATATAAATAATATGTATGCTTCATATCTATATAATATATTTACTTTGCGTTTTATCAATTTATAGAGAAATAATAACCAGATTTTTAATGATTTTGTTAATTTTGTAAGCATTTTTTAATTGTAACTTAAAGACAATTTTTAAAGCATTTATGTTAAGCTTTTTACTTGAATTATTTATCGAATTTATATTTTCCTCAAATCGTGTACCAGTTCAATTTATTTTATTATAATTACTTATTTCTCCATTAAATTCTTGAACTATTTCGTATTCTTATTTCAATTTACAAAATGCTTTTAATCAATTATCTTAATTCACTATAATAATGTTTTCTCTTAAATCTTTATACCGATCTCCCTAAAAATATTATTTCAAAGCCAATAAACATACAAAATAATTAGTAATGGGATTCTTTTAAGCGGTAGTCTGTGATAGTATTTTGTGCGAGACGTTTACAATATTACCACAACTTAATCCGCGCAATATATCAGCGAGCCTTACGAATTCGATACGTGTACAGCTTATGTATAAATATGTGCAAACTGAATAAAAAATAACATAATGCGTGTGAAACGTCCGCAGATTTTTGGTTATATAGAATGTGTTCATTCTGTAAGTTTAGCGTAAATTCCGCAATGTCATGACAAAATATTTATTGTAAAAAAAATTGCGCTTTAAAACGAATGCTCGAATATCGCTGTAGACAAGCGCGTCTTTTCGAACATTCGAAGAACGTTCATTCTTTGTTGTATGCAGTTGCACTCGAGTACAGCGAATATATAGTTTAAAAGATGATGAGAAACGTGTAAAAACTTAAGAAGAGACAACGCATAAAAAAGTATTCAATAAAGTATTTTCTAGCTTGTACTAATAAAAAAAGGCTTGAAACTTACGCCGCGTAGTATTGTAATTGGCGTCGTGTACGTTACGCATCAACGTGCATTCTGAACATACCGAAAGAAAACACATGTAGAAACGATGAAATGCAATAAACTGCTAAAAAATATTCAAAGTATTTTATTTTGCACTGTTTTTCCTAAACCCTATATCCAATCATTATTATCATTTATAAATAGCTTAATCTTAATTCAATAAAAATATTTTTTTTTAACAAAACACAAAATAAGGAAGTTCAAAAGACAATTGAAAATTCAAATTTTCTGCGTTAAATTTTATCGAGAACTAAATAATTGATTATAATTATAAAAATACTTATATTTAGACGATATCTAAACTCACTTGCACTGTATTGAGAAGTTATATAGACCTTTGTACGAAATTTCTGGATATGACCCCATCGTTATTAAAATACATTGTTACATAAATGAGTAATATCTGTAACAATATTCTTTATTTTAAAATAAAGTTGTTTTTCTTTCAATTACGTAATATTTTCTATTTTCCGATCATGACAATCAATATTTAATAGTATATTGTGTACCTAGGGAGCAAAGACGCAAGGGCGCCTCGCTAAAATTTTTCGGAAAATTGCTATTATAGATATATATATTTAGCCCCGCTTAATATGCCAGAAAAACGCAAAAATCAATACATGCGTTTTTCTGGCATATTAAGCGGGGCTAAATATATATGTCTATAATAGCAATTTTCCGAAAAATTTTAGCGGGCGGAAAAGTTACTTTTGCGCCCGTTTATGCGTATTAGCGCCCGTCGGTTTGAAAAATGGCCCTTTAGGCCGTTTAATAGGTACAGAAAAACGCGAAAATCGTGCTTGTGTTACAAAAATAATATTTTGTATCGACGAAATCAAAGATCACGTCTTTTTCGCCGATTCCTTATACATTTACGAAATACAAGTCGATCCACTGCCACCACAATCTTAACAATCACCTCGAGTTCAAAAACACTAACTGCCAACACCATCGCAAACATCCAAAACTTTTTAAATGTCGAGACCTCTCAGACGCATTCATTCTTCACGAACTTCCTCGGCTCCCGCTGTTTGAACAACCCGGTCAATCCCGCCTCGCCGATCCTCTTGAAGAACTCGTTGAACTTCACCACGACTGGCCAGTCCTCGCGAGCGGAGATCACCACGAAGTGCGCGTGTACGACTTGGCTTTGAAGATGTGCAGTCGCTCGTCCTCGCGCACGAGGTATCTGACTGCGAGGCATCGGTGCATGCAAGCCAAGCGCTCCTTGTATTGTGGAGAGGGGTGATAGTAAGAAAGTGGGATATAGTTTGTCGGTGTGATAGGTATAGTGGCTGATGGAGACCATTGAATTTTGCGAGGAGCCAGAAGTCGAGGTGGTTCAGGAGACTGTAGACTGTTCATTTTGACTTTCTGTAGAGGTAATGTTTTGTAACTGTTTTAATGCAAATTTTGATTGACTAAAATAAAGTTTTTCACTTTTGTTTAGTCAATTGTATGCATAATTTATGTATTAAAACTGTAATTTAATATCATTTTTAATCCACTATCATAGATATTAAAAACATAAGTAAAAAAATTAAAAGAAATCGCAAGAGAATCATGAAAACTGCATCCTTTTAAATAAACTATCTTTAAGAATATGTATACAAATAAAAGAAAATACCCTTTAGTTGCACCATTTTGGAAATTCACTATACGGCGTTTTATTAAATGCGGACTCCAATAACGTTGCATATCGATGTCTATTATATACAAAGTTATTATACGCAGGCAACACACTGTATCTTGATGATTTATTTAATACAGTCGTATCTCTGAGAAACAGAAAATTTCAATCTTATCTCAATATGTAATTCAATAAAATCATTTATATCGGCTTCCGTTACTCGTTAGTCGTAACAATTTTTAGTGTATAAATTTGTAGCATAATCTAGCTCGTTAAATCACAAATATAAAAGGCAATAAAAAATATTATTTATTAACCCCCTAGCGCCGTGCAATACATATTGTCGGGACATTTTTTCATAAATTTTTAGTTGTGTTTGAATATCTAATTTTACGTCTATTATTATGAAAACTTTATGTATATAGAGATGCGATGCTAGAAAAATTTGAATGTTCCCATTAACTGTGCCATTTTCCTACGTCAATTTTCCCGCAATGGCAATTCGTCTCCCCAATACCACAGAAGTCATCGAGAGACTCGATTATCGGTTCGTATCTCTTCACCGCGTTCATGGACTTGAGCCTACTCTGCAGTTACGAATTGGTAATCAGCGTTAAAGATACAAAAGACATGAAGAATATCCTGTCTGATGAATCAGATGGTTGTTCGAACAGCTCCAACGCCGACATCGACAACCTCGGCTTCAACAAGAATGTCAAAATGATCTCCGAAGTTACATACACCGCGATCAAAGTCAGCCAAACTCTGAAGGTAAACACGATCTGGAACTTTTTGTTCAGGGACATGGGTTCCTTGAGAATGACTATTATGCATAATGAAGCTGACTCGTTGGGGTAGCTCTGGTACTTTAAGTACTTACTCTTGGCGAAAGGTGATCATGCTCATTGAGAAGTATATGATTCCGTTGAAGTTGTGGTGAAGGACCGTTCCGACTTAGATGGGATGGCTTTCCAAGGCTTTCGTCATGTCGAAAAGAAAATTTTTAAAGAAAGATGAAACTGTTTTCATTTGGCAAAGTAGAGTTTAACTCTCCTGCGCAGAAGTTTATTTTCGTGTATATGGACTAGATCGAATGTAAGTCTGCAACAATATTTTCTGCAAATTCGTAACATTTTCTAAATAATAGCTATACTATTTAGCTTCAATTTGAGAGGTTGTAGATGTCCCAACAATGTAAAGATTTAAATTTGTGATACAAAATGTATACAAAAATGACGTGCGGTTTGGACGAGTATACTCGGCTCTCTGCGCAGGGGGGTTAAATAATTTTAATACGAATGAATACAATATTTATTTCTATAGAATTTATATTTACCATTTAAATAAAATGATGCATCTATTGAATGTTGAGGTACTATCATATAGATTGCATATAAAATGTTGTAATTCCAGGATGTATTGAGAAAGGAAGATCGATGATGCACAGCCATCGCTTACATATCGGAATTTATTACTAAAAAGATTCCTTCTATCTTCCACCACATAGAGTACGTTAAAGTTTCTAATATTGATGATAATATTAAGTTGGATGTTGCTATATACAAAATACTTGACTAGATATTTTACTCTAATTTTTGTAGTCTCAGTTAATTTAAATTTATGAAAATCATTGTTGATACGAGTACTAAAATTTTATGATTTATAGATCCAGTTTAAGTTAATGGTAAATGCCAAGAAAAAGCCTCACCCAAAGTGAAAAAATTGAGTTTCAATTGTTGTTCCAATTGTTAACTAAAATAGTATTTCCTTTACTATTGTTGAAACAAGTTTTGATCATATTTACCTTAATAAAATTAAATTACCTTAAAAATTAATTTAAATTTAATTTGCTAAATAATACGATTCTTACCGTATACTTTGAAATACTATCTAGTTTTCTTGAATTCACTGTATTTTCTTGAAAACTATATGGTATTGTTAAAACACATTTTAACCATATCAATTTTCTTTTCTAATTATATCCTATAATATCATAAACTTGTTTCATTATATATTTACATTCTTATTATTATTTAAAATAAAATGTTTAATAAAATACTTCTAAGAATACGGCTTTCAAACTGTGTGAATCATGTCACATTTACGTATTTTATGAACAAAAAGAAGACCAATAAAAATAATTTAGCGTAGAATATGCGGTCTTCGTTGTATTGTGTATTCAATAGATGTCGATACTTACAAAGGCTGCAGTCAGCACAAAAGGTTCATCAATTATTTTGAACTGTCTATTAAGTCATAGTGAATACATTTTCACATAATGTCTGATTCCTTTGGAAGAATCATTCAAGCACAATCGTTAAATAAAGAAACATTTTTATTGTAAATTAAATAAGAAAACGGTTTATTTAAATAGATGTTATCATTCAAATTTAAAGAAATGTGCTTAAATGGAATAAAAAATAAAATTACTTATCAATAATCATTAAAATATCGAATTCTTATTTGAACTTTTAGTTCTTAATTTATGTAGAAGAAACTACTTTTTTCTACCTAATATATATCTAATTAAGTAACAGTGCATGTACACAATGTCTTATAAATATTATCCCTGAATAAATATATAAAGTACATAATGAAGATGGAATTTCTAGTGTTAAGTTACGTGCTTGGTGTTAATTCACAAGTACGGACTTAATGTTGTAATTTTTATAATTACAGTTTTTATTGATTATAGTTTTTGTACTTACGTTTTATGTTATTGGTGTAGTGGCGGGATCTCTGCAGGCAGGCTTCTTCGTGATGATGGCAGGTTGAGAATTAAAAGAGATTAACACGTAAAGTGTTGTTATTTTATATTTTATTTAAATTCAATTGTAATATACTATAAGAAAATATATCTATATAGTTAATTGCGAATTGATATGTATTGATAATTTATTCTTTCGAGTGGATCTGTGGCCGAACTGCTGTTAAGTGGGTCGGAGGTGATTATTTATACCTCCAGTGATCAGCATTTTTTCAATGATTAGCAATTTTCAGTCTTGCTTTGACGATGTATGCAGTTTATATTTTTAGTGTTATATTTAAATGTTATAAAAAATGAGAATACGTCTCATGACGTAACACTAGGTATCACTTATAATCTTCTTTAAGCAAAAGCACTATTGAACATGGGTGTTCTAGCAGTATTTATTTTGCTTCTTCATAAAGGTAGTTTTTTATCTTTGGATCTACAAAACATTATGCCAAACTTATGCAAAAAGTTATTTAAAATTACCTAAGAAACATACAAAAAAAATGTTAACAAAATATATTATGACCTGTAGACAAATATAGATTTTTAAATAATGTTTTAAATACAAATAAATCATTGGCTTACAATCTGTTTTCCTACAGTTTTAGATATTTTTCGTTGAAACAATTTTATATGTTTATTAGATGATTCTAAACAACTTCCCGGATGGGTTTTCCATAAGGTTTTGGAAATCTAAAAATTGAAATTAAAAAACTCTATAACATCAATTTTCAGTTGTGCGCCTCTTAATGCGAATACATAATTTTGGTACGTATAATAGAAATAGTGATAGTGTAATTTTTCTATAACGAACAAAGATTATTTTTTGAAGCACTGTGCAATTATTGTTCGCATAATAAAAAGCAAGAAGAGAAAAAACTTTCAGTACAATACAATAATAAAATGAAGAATAATCTTCAATTTTATTTCTTGAAGACTTTATTGAAAACCAACTTTTTAAAACAGCATCTCTTAATTGTATAACAAACAACCATTTCACACAAAAGAAGACCAGAGCCCAAAAGCAACCCCATAATCAAAACTACAAAGCCAAATCTCATATTCTTCATGGTAATCCTCTTCACTTGCTCCCCGACCTCCGGATTGTGCATGAAGTGGCCCGTCTCCCGCGTCCGAAACAACGTAATCAATCCCGCCTCGCTTATCCTCCTAAGAAGACAGTTAAATCTTCTCAACAGCGGCCAGTCATCCCTGGCCGAGAAAACCATGAAAAACTGCCTCAACTCTTGCCTGGATATGTGAAACTTGTCGCTCTCGTAGGCGCTGAATCGAGCCTCGATGCATCCGGGTATGCATGCAGCGCGTTCGCCTCTTACCAGGCGTTCGATACAGACGGGATACTCGCTCAATCGGTAGCGATCTTTGATGCTCAGATCCGAGAGGAGTTCCTTGTAGCTAAGGGTGCCGTAGACGCGGAGATTCGACTTCAGCAGGTCCTCGAGCGTGTCGATCGTGGGGTTTGTGTCCGGTGCGACGATGATCGAGCTTGGACAATAGAGGATGGTAGCTTTCAATGTTTTGCGGGTGTAATAATGTGATACAAATCCTGCATTGAACTAATTGATTGGTTTTAGTGATTTGAACTTGTGCTTGAATCTTTCATTTCAATGTAAATGGGAATAATTATTGAAAATAGTTCGTAAAAATTAACATAAATCCTTATAATAAACAGCTAAATTTTAAATTGGATAATAATAATTATGAAAATAATTTTGTACTTTTCGTCCTTACATTCAGCTTTTTAATACAGTTTCAAAAAAGTTAATATAATTAGTTTACCGCACAGTCCAATTTAATCAAAATTCAGAGTTTCAAGGAGATCGTGATAAAACTATTCGTGGTATGATATAGTTTCAGCACGTTTGAGTTTTGACGCATAAGATAATTGACGCATTTACAGTGACCGCCCCGATGACTGTGTTTTTATACTAAAATAGACTGTAAAATAAAAATATGTATAGATAAATAGGAAAAATTATTGTTTTTCAACTCATTAAGCTATTACTTTATATGTTTCAAAAGTTAATACTGACTTTTCGCTTTATTTGAACTACCGTTAAGATTATTACAAAAATGTGATTTCGGTGGATATTTTGCGACAGCAGACGCGTCATGTCAGTCTACTTAGTCGCTATTATAACCTTATCTCATTTTCTAAATTATTTTTTTTAATTCGACTTTAGTAATTCACTGTAAGATAGAGCACATGAATAGTTGATGAAATTAACTACTTCAATGAAAGAAAATATTCGTTTCTATAGGACACGGTAACGTACTAGAAGAATAGTAATATTCCATAGTCTATTGAGAAAGCACAGATGTAGGAATAAAATAACTACTTTCGTTTTATTGAATCACTATTAAATGTTAATATTTTTTGAACTAATATGATTCTGGAACAAGTAGTTAAAGCTAAGATTACTCTTTAATACAAAGGTCACTTAACGACACAGTAATCTAGCCCAGTGCCCTAGAATACTTTTTTATACTGGGTGTAGATAACCAATGTTTGAAATAATTTACTAATTTTTATTTAAATTAGAAAAAATAAGATATTTAAAAATATCATAATAATAATCAGTGTACCCTTACTTGAATCGACTCTGAAAATAAGAATTGGTTACCGTCGTCAGGATTATAATGACCAGTAAGATGATTCTTCTTAGCGAGTCCTGTGGCATATCTTTGATATTTGTTGAATTCAGCAGCATTCGCAAATATTCGAATCCCGCGTATAAAAAGGACTGCTTCAAAATTAACTTTAGAATAAGTATCGAGATAACGAGTGTTAGTCCTAGAATTAGAGGAATAATTAACATTACCTTGAGTGCCAACAAACCTATAAATATTAATTGCAATGGTTTCAACCACGTCGCGTGTAATCATTCAAGTAGAGTTCATGTGAATTATGATACTATTTAATAGCTCACCTAGAATCAAACATAATTGGGTAGTAAAAGCCAATTTAAACTTCTGCATGTGAGTAACAGGATCCTTCAATGACACAATGCAGAATCCCGATGTCTCGTGAGGATACGTCTGCTGCTTCCACATTTGACGCTGCAAGTTCATGTTCATGGCGAAGTCTATGACACCTGATTGGAGGTCCTTCATGAAACTCTGATAGGAGCCCTTATCGTCGACCGAGCCCATCGACGAGTAAAATTTAACGTTCGCAGTGACATTGAGATGAGTGAAAATTGTACCAATTATGTCCCCGTTTACTCCGCCAAAACGCTTTAGTCCGGCTTTGCTGACGTCGTGACGGAGCAGATTCGTGTGCACGTAAGCACCCATATTTACGGGATATCCCTTTAAGTTTATGGTTTTGTCGAAAACCAAATTTTCACAAACTGTAGAATTTATTTTAATTGCGTATTCAGTTTCAGTTATATTGGTTTCAAAGACTTTCTATATTAGTAATTATTAGAAACGAAAGTAAAAAACTAATTTTTTAGAGAAAAATAACGTAACTTTGTAATAATTAATTTCAAATTTGCGAAATCTAGTTACATAAGCATATCACAAGTTCGAAGGATGTAAATGACTTCATAAACATATAAGTAAGGCGCAAGCCGTATACTTTAATTTCAACATAAACATGAACTTTGTTTTTTCTAATATTCTATAAACTTTTTTATTATTTATACTGTTTTATAATGCTTCAAATTTAATACTCACAAGACATATTGAAAGATGTTTCCAACGATTGTTGAAATAAGATCCAATGATGATTTTTTTGTACATTGTTATCTGTATCAATTACATTCCAAAACTTCGGAGCGAAATTATGGTATGGATTATACGTATAGAGTTCCAATTTATGGTTAATGTTATAGCATAAGAAAACCGCTGATAAAATATTAAACGTCCACACTAGCTGTAAAAATGAATTTGCCATTTTACAGCCATCATCATTTTCAATGACTAATAAAAAGAATCCTTCGTGATTCCACCAAATTGATTTTTTTAGTAACTTCAAAATAGACAATAGGGTTAAACTTGAAGATGCATAAAGAATGAAATTACTTCCAGAGTGTTCTTTGTATGATGTATTAGTCTCATCAACAGCATGACGGTGTTCATTGTTCATACATTGAACTTTAATCATATTTTTATGGTATCCAATTAAATGCATCGGTAGTAAAGAAGAGAACATTTTACTTAAAACGTTATCATTATCTGACCAATTACCAGCTAAAATATTGCAAGTAGTTTTATTCTTAAAACATTTGTCGATTATGTTTACCTAAAGAAAATCATTATTAAATATTTGTTAAAGAAATATTTTCAGCGCATTTTTTTAAATGTACTGAATTCTCACCATAGCCTCTGTCACTTCAATTTTATTGTTCAAATATACATAGTTCTTTTCAAATATCTTCTGAACACTTTGCAAAACTAGCATTTTTAGTACATATACATGTATAAAACCATATTTGATATGCATACTTTCCAAAATAGTTCTTCATTCAGTTTATATCTATTTATTTTAAACTTTTTATATTATATATATACAAATTATTATTCATATAAAATATAGCACACGCATAACATAAGATATCACCTTTCTTAAAATTATTCTAGAATTATTTGGCATATTTGCAAAATAATGTTATATTTCTGCAGTAAAATATGTGAAATTGAATTTTTAAGAAATCGAATTGTTTTTGCAGTCAGACTATACAACTATAAATGTACTATGTAGGCAATACTATGTTGTGTGTTGTGGTGACCACCATATGCCATAAAGGAACCTATTAATTTTTATGCAAATAAATTTATGCTCGGACTTTTTTTATATTTTATGATTATATAGTATACGTAACGTGTGTTTATTTTATAATTGACTGATGTGATTACTTAAATTACAGTGGCAGAGCGATAACCATTTTATCCAATAATCTTCTTGCATTTGCCTTCTGTTTACAAATACTTAAAATACTAAGCCAGCTGAATCGGTGAAGGTAAGCCAATCTTGTTACCAGCATTCCAAAATAGCATCGTTAATTGGGAGAGGGTAAAAGAACTACCAAGCTCTATTAATCGAAAACTGAAATCAACACTTTACCTTCAACAAAATATTGAATACAATTACAATCTTCTATTAATTGAAAGACCTATCAAACAATAAAAATTGGGTAATTTTGAAAATTGTTGATTTTTATATATTATACTTTAAGTTTCTAAATCATCGATTTGCTACTTTTTTTATAAGAATATGCCTGATGTAAATTTTTTTCACTAGGAACTTGCCACGAACGGAATATTTTCAATTATTAATAGCTTATATACTTTACACTTATTAGTAAATACGTATAATTATATTACTAAAAAAGTTTTTAAAAATAATTTTTACCAAAGCAAACAAAAAAGCGCTTTACATTATTTGTTTATCTTGAAAAACTGAGAGAACAAAAAAATCACAATATTTTGCAAATCAGAACTAAATCAAACTTTCTTGAACACTGAACTAAAATATTGCATTAAATAAATAATTGATGCACAGTATAAACTGCTTAAAAATTATTTCCACCTAATATTAACCTATCGAACAATAAAAATTGGGTAATTTTGAAAATTGTTGATTTTTATATATTATACTTTAAGTTTCTAAATCATCGATTTGCTACTTTTTTTATAAGAATATGCCGGATGTAATTTTTTTTTACTAGGAACTTGCCACGAACGGAATATTTTCAATTATTAATAGCTTATATACTTTACATTTATGAGTAAATACGTATAATTATATTAATAAAAAAGTTTTTAAAAATAATTTTTACCAAAGCAAACAAAAAAGCGCTTTACATTATTTGTTTATCTTGAAAAACTGAGAGAACAAAAAAATCACAATATTTTGCAAATCAGAACTAAATCAAACTTTCTTGAACACTGAACTAAAATATTGCATTAAATAAATAATTGATGCACAGTATAAACTGCTTAAAAATTATTTCCACCTAATATTAAGCTTGGAATTGCAATGAAGACGTGTATTTTCCTCATTATAAAAACAATGTAATATCAACTCAAACATCGTATAGGCTTGCTTTGTAACCAACTGAACCACATCAACCAAGTTTTCCTAAGAATGTCATGTTTACCTTATGTCATTAACACAAATTTCCACTAATCGATTAATCATAATAATAGCAGCAGGTATCCGATTGTTATCTATTGAAAGTAAAACTAGCAGCTCATTTGGGTATAAAAGGGCAATGAACACTGTGTTATATACGTTTCTAAAGATTCATTAAGCTATTGTATACGTATATAACAAACCCTGTTTTTCTGATTACAAAAATTTAGACATAGAAAAGGCGAATTGAGGCACCAACGTATATTATATAAAACGTTGGTCATTAAATAGTGATTTATATAAGTATACTACTGTAGAAGGGGCTGACGGAGCTAAAATCGCATTTTTTCTTTTAGTGATTATTTTAAAGTATAGAATGCAGGGAAAAATTAAAAGCAGAGCCCCGTAGTGCTCTTCATAACAAAGCCTTTGCATACCAGGATCAGTTGATCTGATCAGTTATTTTTCTGATTAATTAGAAATACGATAGGGTGTTGAGTTCCGAAGTGCTTACTATAATGAACCGATGTGTACAAGATAAAGTCAGTTGGACTTGTAGTTTTTACAAATAATTGTAAATACATAATGCGCGGGACAGTCAAAGGGGGAGGGGCGGAGCTCCGACATCCCCTTAAATCATGATATTAGATGTAAAGATTATATTTTTTTTTATTTAGGCGACTAATTAAAAAGATATCAAAATGAATATATAATAGTGAAGTCATAGGTTATATTAAAAAAACCGCTGCCAATTAATTGACACTTAGCTTCCACAAACTAAATTAATTGTTCCAGTATGAAATTCTTTGTTCTAATAAATTAATTTTAAATTGATATATAAAATTACAGAACGATAGGTAATAATCCATATCACAGCAATTTTTTCTCTATACGTAATTTATTAAAATTATTTAAATATTTAAATTAAATGTAATCAGATGTTAGTACGTAGAGTCACTGAAATCCTAATCATCTAAAATTTTGTGAACGATTTTCCATCATAGATTTTCGAGATATAACCTTTTAAATAAACTATGTCTTTTTTCGTATATAGCAAAAGTAGGGAAAGAGCCTACCCAAAATACGTAATTGTAAAAGATAGGTGACTTTATGTTCTTTTTAATGCATTTACACTAAATTGATCATAATATTTCTAACATACCAAAAAACTCGAGAAACTAAAACTCATAAATCCAAAAAACGAAAAACTGTTATAAAAAAACGAGTCGATGAATCTTTAAATTTCTTTTTAACATCGAATTCTCATTAAGAAAAAAAAATGAGCCCCATTTGGTAAAAAATGTCCGTGCCATTTTCGAGATATAGACGATCAAAAAAAATTTCCAAAAATACATAACCTCAAATATCTTAAAATATAAAGGGCGTTGTGATTTGGGCAAAGAACTCGTTTAAGAAATAGTAAAGAGCTACCATTTTGAAAAGTTTCAGATCAAATGCTGCCGATATACTCCAATATTCGCAGCTGAATAAAAATTGATTTCTTTTAAAAAAAGATTTTTTTTCCTTCAAAGAAAAAAGATATAACCTCAAAAATTTTACAAAATATTCTTCCATATTTTTAATCATCTCAATTTTTTTCAATTATTTTCCTTCTTATATTTCACAGATATAACCGTATGAAAAAAATTACGATTTCGTGCATAACAGAACAAGAAAAATAGTTTATTTCAGATGGAAAAAAATAGGTAATTTTATGCTCTATCAAATGTATTATCACTTAATCGATGATATTATTTCTATGGTATCAAAAATCCCAAAAAACTAAAACTCAAAAATAAAAAAACCGCTAAAAAAACAAAAACGTAACGAAAAACAAATAAAAATGGTTTGAGCCGCCGTCCTTGAAGAAAAACAAAAAATAGAGCCCCGAAACATTAATTTTTACCGTGCATATTTAGAGTAATGTTGATGCACATCCATACATACATACGCACACACGCGCACGCACGCACGCACACGTACAGGTACACGCACACGCACACGCATGCACACACGCTCACGCACACGTACAGGTACACGCACACGCACACGCACACGCACGCACGCACGCACACACACACACACACACACACACACATCCATCCATAACGAAAAGATTAGATAACGTTAATAGCAGGATCAGCAAAGTCATTATTAGTGAAGTGATCAAACAAGCATGAATATAAGCGCGAGAAATTACTGGAAAGCAAAAGGGTTACAAGTTCTAGTGTGATATCGGTCTCGAGCATTTTGGCATATTTTGATTCTTCTTCATTGCGAACGACCGTGTCCAGCCTACATTTGATCTTGGGAATTTTTATAAAAAAAAACAAAAAAAGTACTTCACATTATTTATTTATCTAAAAAAACTGAGAGAACAAAAAAATCGCAATATTTTGCAAATTAGAACTAAATTAAACTTTCTTGAACACGGAATTAAAATATTATATTATATAAATAATTGATTCACATCATAAGCTGATGTTAGTTATTATGGCATGACTATCGTCACATCGGTTACAGATACGTATAATTGTTATAAATCCCCTTTCATTATCAAAAAATTTTAAGGCAGGGTCGGCCTATACTACCTTACTGATGAGTCCAGTAGGTTGACCCGGGATGAAACGCATCATCCGTTAGTATCGTATTCTATTCCCATCAATAGTGAAAAGTAATATTAAATTGATTTTAGTTTTTACGAATAGGCTGAGCATGATAAGTAGAAAAAGATTTTACGGGATTTTTAGTTTTCTGCCGTATACCTCGAAACTTTGACGGTATATACAGATTATTAGTAATCGACCACGTATATCTCTCTATATATAGCTACATTTTCTTCTCAATTTTAAGTTTATTTTACACATACAACTATTAACACTAGTAAAATACATATTATCTATATATAAGAAACATATTATCAATAATATCCATATTATCTCCGTTGAAAATATCCATATGGATTACATACATATACGCTTTATTTGAAAAAAGGACACACTAATAGGGATACGTTTACTAATACAGACCCATACCATCTGTATAAAAATATCTATATCTACCCTATATCATCTGTATAAAAATCCATATGGAAATCCGTTCAAATAAATATATATATATATGTATATGGATGCTATATAAATTTCCATATAGAATCTGTATGAATATTCAACATTCTCAACAATTATTCACAATACAATATAACAATATGTTCAACATTATTCTGTTGCATAATGTTTTCTTCATATTAACAATTGTAATTGATAATTAAAAATTCATGAATAATCACCGAATATTCATGCATTTTTATTCATCATTTTCAAATGTTAATAATAATTTGAATTAGAATAATATTTTTATACAAAATAAAGCTTAAATTACAGCTCTTTCAACTTACTTTGATTATCTTTTGGGTCAATTTTTCTAGCATAAAAACTTGCAGAGTTATTGTCAAAAGAAAAAGTACATTTTTTCATTAAAATAACGAATATTTGAAGCAAAATACCTCATATTATGTCGACAATAGGGACCTATTGGATAAGATTAAGGGTGCTAGGTTTCAATATCAGATAATAGAAACCACCTCCTGAAGTTTGATAAAAAATAGTTTCCCATAGGGTATGCACTCTCCTTGTTAGTTTCGTGAAATGTTACTTTGTTACTTTGCGTAAATATCGCCTTTGAACAAAAGCTTTTATAAAATCCAATATTATTATTTCTCATATTATTATGAGACATTCAAATAAAAGAGATAAATAAAAGTACGTAAATATTTCTTTGTTTTTAAATTAGAAAATTTGCCTACACATCTACCGAATTTCAGTGTATATTTTTACATTAAATTATTTCTTTAACTATTATTATACATCAATAATAACTTTGTTTATATTACAATGCAACATTTGGACGACCGAATAAAATACCGCTACTAAATAATCCAGCAGAATTTTCTTTCTGAAAAAGCTTCAATTATTTCTTTTATCATAAAAAATTTCAATGACTTTTTAGTATAAAATTTTACGACTACGCTTCTGCGCTTTCAACATGTAATGTAAAAGTTTCAATTATACTAATAGAAAGTTTAAAATTAAATTAAATTGCTTGAAAAATATAAAAATAATTGACGGCAACTCAATTATTTTAGTTCCTAGAGATCGATTGAGGCTTCTATTTATTTAATAAATTAATCATCAGACAGTAGCTTTTTCAAAATATTAAAAAAGTATAATTATTCACATATAATTTGGTAAAAAATAATAGTACAGTTCTTTACATTATAATAAAATTAGAAAATAATAAAATTAGAATGTTTTATGTTATTCATTTATATAATTCAACTTTTAGAAAAATAATGTTTGATAGGTTTAATTTTTAACACTTATAAACAATTATAAACAAAAACAAAAATTTTAGTATACTTTAACGTTCAGAATTGTATGATTTTCTAAAAATCAATTCAAAAAGTATTACTTATACTTGATCTATAATTTGCCATTTTGTAATTATAAATTTTATCATATTCCTATCATTGTATTTTCTCTGAGAAAACCAAATATTTCACACAATATAATTAATCTTCTAGAATGATTTGCAAAAGTAACAAATGTGTGGGTCAAAGGAAAAATTTTGTTTGTGAAATTAGTAACTAATTATTTAACAGTATTAACTCCAAGAGATACTTTTTGCATATATTATATATTGAATTCAATTCTTTGAATGCCAGGAATAGTATGTGTAATTGTACATGGTAGGGTGCAAGTGGATTACTTCTGAGTCGAAGAATAGGTCACAGTTCTATGGTGTACATTATATTAATTTTTCAGAGCTTTTACCTATCGATCTTATTTATACCATATCTGTGTAACGAATTGATTCTAAACCAGGCAACATGTATTACAAATATATACAAATAAATCGTTTTGTCATTCATAAAAAATTTAATTACACTAGGGGTTAAACAAGAATGGGTATCTACTCTTTTTTAAACATTGACGACATTAATTATTTATAATAGCTTTATAAAACTTACAATAGAAAAATAAAACAATTTACAAATACATTTTTTTCACTCAATAAATACAAGAAAACTAAGGTCACTTTTAGATACCAAGGTAAGTACCTCGGTTTGTCCCGGTCTCTCCTATAATTTGAAAACATAATAAAATTAAACTTAATGCTAAAGTGTTAATTATAAGAGGATGTGAAAGGATCTCATATGCGTTGATTACCACGAAAAATATTTAAATCAGTTTTCTGGTTGTAAAATACAACGAAATCTTTTGAAATATTAATCAAACAATGCTTATACACATGCGGGGGCATGGTAAGCCATTTTTAGTCAACAAAGTTTGTTTAATCTTGAATAATTGTTTAAAGTAGAGGAGTCGGTAATACAGATCCCTGTAAAAAAGTTTAATTTTAAAAAACGACTTAGTATGTCCTTCGTATTTATATAAATATTACCTAGTTAAATTTTCAAGAGATTGTGTTACTATCTGCTACTATCTGCAGTCAGAAAACTATTTTGAAAAGTACCCTTTTCATGTCCTCATAATTATTTAATATTAAATTTGGTCCAAAGAAAAAATAAAAACATTTTCACGTGCGATTTTATGAAAATTAATATAACAAAATGTAGGGGAGAAATTGAATTGAGTATTAATCAAAAGTGAAAAATTAAGTGTTCGATTTTTTTTAAAATGTCTCCTAGTACTATATGAACATTTATAATTTATAGGACAGTATTTTTGTTATAAATACTTAAAAATGTTACGAAACATATATGTAGAAGTTATAAAATAATTAGTACTAATTAAGCTTATTCACAGGGCGAGTGCATAACCTATGGAAAATAACTTTAGACACGGAAATAACAGCATGTAAAGTTCTGCCATCTAGCAGTAGGAGCCCAATACCCATTGGTGTCTAACTATTAGTCACATTATGAAAAATTGAATGTTTTCTACTCATCTCAGCCACTATTCCTCTTAATGCATTTCTAAAATCAAAATGTATTTCAACAAGATCCTTACAAAATTCTAACCCGAAGTCTCTTCTTCATTTTATAAAAGAATATATCAGCAAAAAATACAATTATCGCCATTACAATTCCACAAATCCACAGGTACCAATACACCTTCATATTCTTCCGGAAGAGTTTCTGATAATTAGCACTTGTATCATTGAGATTCTTCAAAAACTTGCTCGACTCCCTCTGCCTGAATAACCCGATGAATCCAGCCTCGCTCAATCTTCTGAGCACTTCATTAAACCTCGAGTACAGCGGCCAATCTTCGCCCACCGAGAAGGACATGTAGAACCGTCTGATCTCCTTGGACACGTGCAGATTCTCACCTTCGAAAGCGTTGAATTTCGCCTCGTAACATCCAGCGATGCAGATCGCGCGATGGCCCTTCAGCAGGCGATCCACGCACTCGTCGTACCTGCCGAATATGTAGCGTTCCCTGACGTTCAGATCCGAGAGAAGCTCGTTGTAGTTCAGGGTGCTGTAGATCATCAGGCTCGACTTCATCAGATCGACGTCCGTCTCGATCATGGGATTGGCATTGGGTACTACGACGAACGATGTCAGTCGACTCTGAAAGTACATGCTCAGCAGCATCATCAGAAGGACGAAAAAGACGAGCAGCGCTTTGTTGAAGCAGTTTCGTGGTTGCGAACGGGTGGGAGCTGCGACAATCATGCGAAGCAGCTCCAGGGCAGCGAAGCACAGAGATCGATTGACCAGATACTTCAGAGTCAACGTTAAAGTGAAGCATACTACACCCAGTGCTAGCCAGCCTCGAGGGCAGAATACCATCTGGAATTGTGATTCGGTGGATAAGAAGGAATCCTTGCGGGATACCATGCAGAAACCGGCAGTCTCGTGGGGATAGCTCTGCAGCCTCCAGAAATCGCGCAGCAGATTCATGTTCATGGCGATCTCGATTTTGCCCATCAGGAGATCTCTGAGGAAACTCTGCAATGAGCCATTGTCAGCGATGAAGCCGGATTTCAGGTAAAAACGTACAGCCGCGGTGGCGTTGAGATAGCTCCAGATGACCAAGGAGATGTCGCCGTTCACTCCGCCGAATCTTTCCAGGCCGGTTTTTCGATCGTCGTAGGAGAGCAATTTTTCATGGCGGTAGGCACCCATTTGAATGGTGTAGCCGCCTAAATTTCTGGTTTTATCGAAATACAAATTTTCGCAGATGGTCGAATCTAAATGAATGACAGTATAAAAAAAGGAATTTTTGTACAATGTATTATCCATGCTGTCTGATCCTAGGTGCTACCTATATTTTTTGCAGATTTACATGAGCTTATGGATAGGTGGGTGCATATTTTTAACTTTTATAAGACATAATTTGTTTGTATTATTTATAAAGCCAATTCTTATATGTTATTACATTCTTATAATTCTCCAAATACTAACTGTACTCTAAAAATACACTCATATTATTACAGTATCTAAAGCACATTTAGTTTAAAAAATGTATTATTCGTTGTAAAAAAAATTACACCGTATATATCTTAGAGTCTGATCAACCCGAAAATCATTCTGATATTAACATATAATGGGTGAGTTAAAAGTATGGGAACTTTAAAATACTTCGAAAGAGAAACATTTTTGCTAAAAGTATTCAAATCTTGAAACTTTCCAATTTAATGATTTCAGCGAAAATGCTTCGTTTTCGAGATACTTCAAAGTTTCCATACTCTTCACTCATTCTGTTGTAACAATAAATGCAATTTTGTGTTTGTAAGACACACAAGATACCATACTTAAATACTTAGATACCATACTTTTTCAACCCATTCCCAAATCTTAAAATTGCAGTGCAAAAAATACATCATTTGAAAAAATCAATTGGATTCCATAGATGTGACTTGCGCACCTAAGATCAACTATATTTAAATATATAATTAAATTAATACAAGTTTTGTATTTTAATACTTACAGGAAACATTAACTAGTGTATTTAGCGATGTTTTATATAATGTCCATTTTATACGTTTTTCTTCTTCATTTTTAATAACAGCGTTCCAAAATTTTGGAGCATTGTGAGTGAATGGATTAAAGGTGTACAATTGAAGAATATCGTCATCATCATAACACACAAGCGCTACAGATAAAATATGAAAAGACCATGCTAAATATAAAAGTGATCGAGCAGTTGTGCATATATCTTCAACGTTTTTACAGATTATTAAAAACAATCCTTCATGGTTCCATAAAATTGATTTTTTAAGCATTCCTAAGGCTAATTGTAATGTATTATTAGAATACACCATAATAATAAAATTACTGCCTGGGTATTTCTTTTTGCTTATGACGCTGTAATCCATTTTATAAATATCTTTCAAGCGTTTGTGTTTTTTAAAATGAAAATCTTCGTGTAATCCAATTAAATATAAAGGCATGGAGGAATTAAACATTTGATTTAATCCCAAAATATCGCTATTTCTCCAATTTCCTGACAACACAATGTTGTTGTTTTTTTGGTAACAATGTCGAATATTCATCTTAAAACAAATTAATTTTATCGTTACTTTAACTATTATTTAAGGTAATAGGTGATACAAAACGTAATAATCTTACCATAACTTTTGATATATTATTATCCTTTTTTTTTAAACTGCCAAAATGAATATCACACGTAGCTTGCATACTCGTAAGAAGCAGTAATTCAAATAGCCATATGTGGAAAATCACATATTTTAAGTTCATTATACTAAACAACAATTTTTCATTTCACGAAATCTTAAATTATTATTTTTATTTAACTATGTTCAAGCATGTCATAGATATAAAATTTTTTTGTATAGTTAAATAAATTACCATACTTAGGCATAGTTATATTTTACTATTTTTTGTATTTATATTTCTTTAATTGTAAAAAATACTTCATTGTTCGGCTTTTAACGTACATGCCGTTCTTTTGAGCACTTACAATGCCTCGCTTGAACGTGAACATATTTTATTAATTAAATATTTGTTTGGGTCACGAAATGTCTACATGTGATCGATTGACATCGATAACATCGATCAAATTTAATTGCGTGTAAATAGAATAGAAAGACGTAAGTAAATTGGGTTTGCTTATGTAAATAAATAACATGTTTGGAAAATAGTAGGGGAGACCGGGGTTAGTTTGGACAGTGAATCATGTTCTTAAAACTAAAAACAAACATAGTAAATGATTAAATAAGTAGCTGAAACTCTTTAAATAGTTAATTAAAACTAATTACTTGATAAGTATACACTAATTGCAATAGTACTATTTTCCATAAAATATATTTAATAATAGTTAACTGAACATTTAAGTATTATTAATAGAATTAGGTCGATTTTTATGGGCAGAAAAATTGTGATCCTATTAAGGGGGAATTCTAGTGATTTTTAAAAAATCTCTATTATTTGTCCAAAAATGTTGAAACTTCGGTATCATTTTTATCATGATTGAAGAAAGTTGCAAACCAATTTTGAGAATTTTTCACTAGAATTTTGTTAAAAGTTTTCGGAAAAAATGAATATTTTTGTGATAAAAACAAAAAAGAACGGGTTTTAAAAAAGTTTCTTGCGCATGCCAATTTGACATATAACAAACCTTCTTTAAAAAGTTCAAGATTTTTTTTCAACTTAAAATGAACAAAAGTTAATATTTTTAAAATTGTTTAAGGTGTGATTGTGGTGGTTTCTGACCAAAAAATTGAAAAAAACTTTTTCTTTAGATTGTTTGCTCAAATACTTGAAACTAATACTGAAATCCCTATATGCTTTTGCTTTTCTTATCCTATGAAAAAAAGCTATCGAAGTTAAAAACTGTGTTCTTTATATATTACGTTTTCTACAAGAACCTCATTTTCTCAGTTTCATGTTTTCGGATATTCAAAGTGTATTCTGCGCAACCCGTCTAAATCTTATGACTACAAAATTTTTTAGCGTATTCCTGAAGACTATAACAACAATTTACATTTTCAGGCGCGATTGTATGGAAATTAATATAACAAAATATAGGGAAGAAATCGAATTGAGGATTGATCAAAAGTGAAAAATTAAGACTGTAAGCTCAAAGAAAAATATCTCCTAGAATATATGAACATCTGTAATTTATAGGACAATATTTTTGTTATAAACACTTAAAAATGGTACGTAACATATATGTAGAAGTTATAGAATAATTAGTACTTATTAAGCTTATGCATCCAATAACTTTGTACATGGAAAATAACTGCATGTAAAGTTCCGCCATCTAACAATAGGAGCACAATACCCAATGATTACATTTTCATTTTAGTTTTCACAGTTTAGCTCTAATTTTTTATCGGTATCGTGAGATATTAGTAATGCATAGAACTCATGCAATGGACAAGCGTGTACCTTTCAAACTAGTTGAGTATAATAGATTTGAATATTGATAAGAAATACAAAAAAACAATGATTTTCTAATATCTAATAATGTCAGAACTGATGCTTTAGACTTATCAAAAGTGCACGCACCCAGTTTGGTTCATATTATTTGAGAATATTGTTAAATATTGCTATAGAATAGAACTTCTGTAAAGGACAAATGTGTGCTGTTACATTTAATTGAGTACGATAGGTTAAATATTATCAACATTTATATGTTTGTGGAACGTCATTTTTGAGTAAATGCTTGTATGTTTGGAGGAGTGTGTATCAATTTATGTTACTAAATTATTATTTTTTTTTATAAAATGACGGTGTTTGTAACAATGCCAGCCGTATTTTTCAAAATGGGCTCCATAGATTACAGCATAAGCGCTATAAATTTCCACCTATACCAGTAAACAAGATTCTTTCATCATATATATGCTAATGAGTATGGTAGTACGTAAAGGTCTCAAAATATTGATGTATGAGTTGATGTCATATTGGTTTCGTCATTTTGAACATTTATTTTCCTCGAGCACTAAATCCCCCGATAGCTATTTTCATTTGAGAATTTGGAGGCTAGATTTGAATTCTGCAGATCAAAAAACCTCAGTATGCAAAGTTTTATAAGAAATTGATCGAATGTTTTAAAGAAAAAGAGGTCATTTTCTTTAGAAAATCTTCTTTAGCCTAAAAGGAATAATTACTAACATATAGGTATTATAAATCAATTGGAGATATAACTTCGTGCAAAAAATTAATACCTCATCGGACATCGAATAAGCTTGTGATCATAACATGCTAACTTTTTCATGTCTAGCTAGTGGGTGATAAACACTAGTATGCAGTTTAGTCAATAGTCATCTTGACTCGTGACGAGGAAGAAATATCGAGAGTGATAAGAAGAAAATAATAGTTCATGGAGGGGATCTTGTCTGTGATATCAGAAAAGCAGACGGGTACCGTTTAGTAACACTCACGTTTTGTTACTTGTAACTGCTTCCTACGTTAGATTCTCTGCTCGTAACTTCTCTAGAGCTCGGAATGGATTTATTAACGTTTACTCTGATAGTCGTAGCTTGTTACACGGTGTATTACTATTTCAAAAAGAATCTGAATTACTTCGAGGAATTGGGCATCCCTTATTTACCAGCATGGCCTCTACTGGGCAACATGGCGGCCCCGTTTTTCCGTCGAAAGCACATGTGCGATCTAGTGAAGAACATATACAACGTCGATCAGAATGCAAAGTACGTGGGTGCGTTCGACTTCATGCGACCAATAATCGTGCTTCGTGATCCTGAACTCATCAAGAGCATCACGATCAAGAATTTCGACAGTTTTCCGGACCACAAGTCTTTCATCGACGACACCTTGGATCCACTCTTCGGTGGCAATCTCTTCAACATCGCGGGCGAGAGATGGAAAGAGACGCGAAATATGCTGACTCCAGCCTTCACTTCGAGCAAGATGAAGGGCATGTTCGAGCTGATAGTCCAGTGTGGTCAGAATTTCGTGAATTATCTTGCCGAGAAGTCGGTCGAAGCCAATAGAATGATCGAAACGAAGAATCTGTTCACGAGGTACACCAATGACGCCATAGCCACTTGTGTCTTCGGAATAACCGTCGATTCGCTGAAGAATCCTAACAACGACTTTTACGTGCTTGGCAGGGAAGCCACGAATCTGGAAGGACTGATGACGGTAAAGTTTTTCATTGCCAGGGCTTATCCAAAAATTTTGAAACTGTTCCAGATCAAGTTTATCCGCGAGCATATCGTCAAGTTTTTCACAGACATCGTGGGCTCGACAGTGGCTATGAGAGACGAGAAAGGTATCACCAGACCGGACATGATTCAACTGATGATGGATGCACGAGGTAAGGAGAGCAACAAGCATATGAAACTGGACACCATGGATATGACGGCACAAGCGTTCATTTTCTTCTTCGGCGGGTTCGATACCACTTCCACGCAGATGTGTATAATTGCTCATGAACTGGCCATCAATCCTGATGTTCAAAAGAAGTTGCAAGACGAAATCGATGACATTATGACGGAAAACAACGGAAAGCTGACTTACGAGGCAATAATCAATGGAATGCCGTACCTTGATGCTGTTTTCAACGAATCGATGAGATTTCACTCGCAAATAGGTTTCCTCGATCGGTTGTGCATCAAAACCTTTGAATTGCCTCCGGCATTGCCCGGAGGTAAGCCGTTTACTTTGACACCAGGTATGAACGTCTGGATCCCGGTAACGGGGATACACCACGATCCGAAATATTACGACAATCCGGAAAAATTTGATCCCGAGCGGTATTACGAGAAGAAAGTGTCGATCAACGATGTGACCAATCTGGGATTCGGCATTGGACCAAGAAGTTGCATTGGAAACCGATTTGCCATAATGGAAACTAAAGTTTTGTTCTTCTTTTTGCTATCGAAATTCAATTTAGTGGCTATTGAGAAAACTTGCTCGCCTTTAAAATATAGCAAGAGTACTTTCTCAATTGTGGCTGAAGGTGGGTTTTGGTTGGGGATTGAAAAACGAAATTAAGAATTTGATTTCAAATGATGTTTTGTATCAACACGTGTTTAATAATAACAAAAATAAGTATTTCATTGTGGTCTGCTTATCTTTATATAATTCAGGAAATTAAATAGAGCTTGACTTTATTGATATTTGTGATTTTACTATGTTTTTATTATCAACAGCAGAACTTCTTTTCAAATAGAATTTTATAACAAGTCTTATCTTCAGATAAGTGGTGTAAAAGGACAGCATGTGTTTCATCCACATGCAAACACTTATAATAAATAAAAATGTATCTTATGAACACTATTTCTATATACCTAATGAAGGATAAGATTGATAGAATGAGATTAAAAGTTGATATTATTATTATTCTTTTGTAGTATAGAATAAAGTATAATTAGTACGTACATAAATGATTACTTTTTTTTTAATATATCTGCTATAAGATGTTTCAAAAATATTAATCCATAAGAAATTACTACTATTAAAATAATAGTAATGATGATGCGTTAGATTGATAATTCATACTATGTTTGCTTAATGAATCAATCAATAATTTACAGTATTTTGTATTATATTATACAAATTCGTGATCATCTTGCGCTTCGCAATTTTCTTTTACAAGACTATATCAATTTTAGTTTATAATTTGGATTAGTCACGAGATTTTGCTCATTGCTACTCTTTCAAAAGTGTGACCGCTAACTCTCTATAAAAAAATTGACTTAAGTAGATAATTTTTCATTTATATTTTCAACTTTTTTCTACAAATCTTTTGTTATCTAACATATAATCATTTATTGATTGTTAAAAATTGTATGAGTTAGGTTGTGAGACCATTATGGTTGGTGATATAAAATTTTTATTAAAGTCCCTCTACTCACAATCGCTTAAAATTTGAAAACATTCATATTCTATACAAAATATAGAGTTTTAGAGGTTTTAAATAAAATAACTAGTATTAAAGTCAATAAAGTTTAAAAATAAAATGGTTTTCATATCAATGATATTAATCCTATTTTAGAGGTACGATAGGAATGATAAATAAAAGAAAAGAAAGTTTTCAATAATAATTATTTAAAAGACTCTCGGTTGATAAGTTATCACGCCAGTAACATTGTGAGATTTATTGACCATACAGTTACTAACCGTGAATTTACTCTTGAGTAGCAACGTAGGTCTCTTCACTATCTCGTCAACAGTGTTATACGTATATCGAATATCTACTTTCCTGCGAAGTTTGAAACACATAAAATTAAAACTGAAATCTTCATTATTCAGTTTAATGCAAGTTATAATATATTTTTTATCATTAGAATTATTTTTATTTATAAGAATTATCAATAGAATATATTTTAATATTAAAAAACGAATAATCATAAAAATTTAATTTTAACTATTCAAGTTACAAAGTATTTGTTATTAAGTGAAAATGAGCGATAAATTAGAATTATTAAAGTTAAAAATATTAAAGAATCTATTTCATTTTAATAATATAAAATAATGTAAAATGCTTCTTTGAAGAAATTCATTGCCTAATTTAGAATAATACTATTACTACGTTAAAGTTATTATTATAGCAAATCGTTAAATTAAAAACTGTTAAAAGAAGAACATAAACCTGCGAAGCACCTTACGAGGCCTTAAATATAAGTTTAGATATAAGTTACCTGTAGTAAATTTTGTTAGTTAATTCTTATCTCTTATATGTACCATGTATATAGGTAATATTCATTTACTTCTATGGGATGGGTGTTATATCGAATATATGTAATCCTATAAACTGATATTAACTTGCGTGTTAATACTATTTGTAATTAACACTGTTTTTACTCTGGTTGAATTAATAAAATTTTAAAAAATCAATTTTTGTTTAAAAATAATATTTTGTACTAAATAAAAACCAAATTTATAACTAAATCGTAATATTTGATAAGAGAAAGTTTGTAACGGATAGTGAAGAAATGATCATTATATTTGGAGTAACTATATTATTGATTTTCGTTTGTTTTAACTTTACCAAAGAAACTTATAAATTCATTGTAGTTAAAACATAATAAAAGAATATTTAAATTTATGGTTTATTTAATTTATACTTTTTTTAATTATATAGTTTATTGAATTGAGTTACACATAGATAACATTTCATTAAAAATAATGTAGATGACCATAATATATTAACATTCAATTTTGGAGTTCCTGAAGAGAAACATTAACTAAATTAAATCACTGTATCTTTTTTATTATATTCTAAGTTTCTTCACGTTTTCTTTTTTTTGATATGTGTTAGTGCCAACACATAAGCAATAACATGCAATACATGTTAGTATGGTTAGTCTGGTATCATTAATAAATATCAACTAATTAGAAGCAACTAAAATACTCCTTTCATAATAGTTAATGTTATAAAAAGTTGTGGGTACTCTATAGATAATCGATTTCTAATTTAAAATAAAAACATAAAATTAAATAAAATATCTAAGTAATGTTTTAGTCCACTTTTTAAAGGGTTATATGTGACGTATTTGTAGTCAATTTTTAAATTAAACACTTGCAAGGCATTTTACATGAATTATTTAAAATTGTAGCCCAAGTCACCCCGTTGGCCAAAGTTACGCCCTTTTACAGTAATTAAACCAATTTTGATAAACTGGCCTAGTTTATAAAGCGATTTCATATTACCACATTGAAGTTCCACAGTGTGACATAATAATACGTCACGTGTTATTCGCCATTTATACGCACAAATATTCAAATAAAATAATACGTATTCATTTAGAAAATATACAAAATATATATAATCACTCGATTCTCGAACAGGCTCAAGCACAAATATTCAATTTTAGAAATGGCAAACGAAAGTAAGTCCAAAACAAAGAACCTCTGTTCTACGCGATATTGGGGGGGGGGTCCGAGTTCAAGTGCTTTTCCGGGAAGAAAAGCGTGTCGTTCGCACGGCAATAACATGTGGCTGGATGCAGCCTCTAGACCACTATAGACTGCATATACAAAAAATGGAGAGGAGCTCAACAGGGCTACAGTGAATCTGTAGACGACGAGTAAAATCAGTGAGAGTCCAAACGTGCTAACGGACACACGGGTTTTTCTCGCGATATTCATTTTATTCATTCTTCTCGTTATTTTTCGTTTCAAACACTTTTAATGCGGTCGTAGCCGGTTTCAAGCCCGGATTGGACGCAGAGAGAAAGTGTCGTGCTCAATTAAAATATTCTTGTTTCAATCCGCATTTATTACCTTTTGATTATATTTAATTTAATTTATTTATTTATTATTTATTTAAATAAATCGGTATTGGGTCACGCGTTACCTAACCTAACCCGACCTGGATCATCACAACACTACACATCTTTCTTATTCGCCATCTAGACACTCGGTGAAAGCATCGCTCGCGTTTCACTATAACTTTCATTCCCTCGTTTCGTACTTTCGCGCGGTGCGTCCCCACAACCAACTTGACAGTCATGACCGTTACCCACTAGCACCTCCTCAAAACCGAACAAACCTACATATATCCCCGCGAGCGCTGCACTAGTGTAGCACTCACTGTTCCCACCCACACGCTTTCCCAGTATCTAATACTCACCCTAGCGTCCAAAAGCCAAATCACACAAATCATCCTACGCCAGTTCCGCATCCTACAAGCGCGCATGCATCCCCTGAAAATAAAAAGGGGCACCCACACACTGCAACCTCCCGTAGTCGCGTATATATATATATAGTATCCCGAAGGAGAGGAGCGCCTGCATGCACACGAAAATCCAAGAGAGAGACGGAGCTATAAGAGAGCCGTGTACGCACCATCTGCTCTCCTCTCTCTCTCTTTCGGCTGGGGCTCTCGTAATTCCCAGAGACTCGCTTCAGTCGCGGCCGCAGGCGAGTCGTCGTCGCCGTTTACGCGCGCGTCCGTGTGTATTATACATATTTATTATTATATTATAACAGCAGTTTTATCGAGTCGCGGTGTGCAGTAGGACAGTGCACTGCGGTACTATACGTACACGGCGCCTACGCCAAAACTACACTCCACGCACGTACAAACGAGCGAGTGTAACAACAAAAAGAGCGCGTTCGATTCTCTCTCTCTCTCGAGTGCAGCACCGGTCCCTAGAAGCGAGGTTAATCCTACCCACATACCCAGCGAAAAAGAAGAAAACAGAATGCCACGCTGAAGCATCTCGCGCGTTTTTCTTCTTCATCTCGAGAGGAAGCGGGAAGCCAGTGTTGCATATATACATATATCTATATACATATATATCTATATATATATATATACATATATACAGTGTTGCGAGTGGTGCTCCAGTTTCTTTTTGCAGAGAGCCTGTGGGAGGACGGAGGCATCTCGCGTGGATCGGTCCACTCTCAGCATCCTGCGGATCCAGGGATACCGTTCTCTTCCTGTTTCCTTTTTCCTTGGGGAGTTCGTGGGCAGGATCCCGCTCCCGCGTCCTTGCTGACTGAGAAATATGGGTAAGTGCAAGGTACTGGGATGTGTAGAGGGTGTCTTTGGAGATATTATTGGGTGTGCTTTTGCGGGGGAGGAGGTGAAGGATGACGGGGGTATAGTGTGTATGTAGCTTTACCGGCGTGTTAGCGCGAGGCTTTTGCACGGACACGGCGCGGTTGGCATGGGTATATAATGGGTATATAATGGGTATACTGCAGCATTGCAGAATGTGCGAGAGAGATATCAGTGTGTTTGGTATAGAGGATTGATTCAAGTTTTATTACATTTTGTGTTAACAAAACGTTGATTGGCACTTAAAAGGATGAAGACGAATTGTCTGTACTTTGTGTACTTAATGTAGGCTATTATGCTATTATTATATGATTGTTATATTGGTGCCCTTTTTACACCTAGGCTTTAATACAGTTTCACTTCGAAGTGGAATAAAATTAATACAAATAGAGACAGGTAATCTTTTTAAAGCCTAATGGATTCAAAATATTTTTCTCTATTTTTTATACTGTGCGAACCTGTATGATATGTTATGCCTCGTCTTCACTAGCGTTTCAATGCAGTCTCGCTTTAACTTTTAACATTGAAAAACATCACAGTGACAATTGCTATAGTCAATTTCAAAGATTTCCATTGTATAGAAAATAATTTCTTCTATTTTATCATACTAAACGCGCTGCGCTTCTCTATGCAACATAATTGTTACTCAATATTAAAACTCAAACCGAAACTCTCATACACTGCCAGTGAAGACAAGGCATTATAAAACTTAAAACGAGCCATAATTCTATATTAAAGTATAGTCGAAGACACTGCCAGAGTGAAAAGGACAACATTCTTGTACAGTCTACTACAGACATCTGAAAAGGCGCCTAGAAAGAGAAACAGAAAGAGAAAGAGAGAACGAGTCTCGAGGAACTACGCCCCTTTCAAACTGTTATACACCGCTGCTCCGCACAGACTCCGAGTCCCGCGAGAATTCTCTCTCTCTCTCTCTCTCTCTCTCTCTCTCTCTCTCTCTCTCTGTCTCTCCTATATATACATATATATATATATATATATATATATAAAACGCCTCCTCCGTCTCCAGCAATGCTATATAGTTTTGTTGTCCGTCCGTCCGCCTTCGGCTCGATCGGTTTCTCTCTCGGCCTCTCCTGCACTGCCCACCACCGCCTTCGCGCTCGATATATACACACTGTGTGTGTACGTGATATATGCCTATATATACACACCTATCGCAGATATTTATTTCACTCTTCGTCAATGTCTCTTTCTCTTTCTCGGCGGGGTGTATATTCGCGAGCAGAGCTAAAAAGTCGAAATATACCTGCCAGCGAGGTTACCTTAAAAGGAACAAGTGTTTGGAATGAGATGAATATGACTTCTTTTTCGCAACAGCACTTGTATTTCACGAACTACTTCTTTACATTTTTGGTAAATTTTTCGCCCACTTTGAACTATATATTCCAATTCACACGAGTTAGAGAAACTTCATACCTACATAGATCTACACACGCTCGTTTTCCGCTACAAATACATATTAAATAACCTTAACGCGATTACCCCAGCTGGGCGATCGCCGCGAACGGAGGATACTTTCTGTCACATTATCCGCGCTAAACGAATTTTGTTTACACCATCCGCGCGCGTTCCTATACACACACACACACACACATGCGCATGCTACAGTACACGCATTCGACCATAGGATGGATATATATCAAAAGTATACGCGTGCCTGGTGGCGCCGGTGCGCGAGAGGCCCGATGTTTTCGCGACGGGCTCGGCCGGCTATAATTAGGCGGATATACGTGTGTCTACCGGAGAGTCGAGAGTTCCTCGGCGAGATCGGCGCTCGAGCCCCCCGGAGAAGAGGCTCGAGCCGACGCACCGGCTCGCCGGGAATTGGGTGTGTGGTTTGGATTTGTATTGTAGGAGGTGATGGGGAGATTTCGGGATTTTTAGTAAGTCCACTTTTTATGTTTTGGAGATATTATGGTTTAAAGTTTTAATTTTCCATTCAAATGCTTAAAGAATTCATAAATAGTAGGTATTATCAATCATTTTTGCTTTTTTATTTGAAGATATACTATGAAATCGCTAAAAGCTCAATTTTCAAAGAAACTGACTGAAAGCCACAGACATAATTCAAGAAGTTTGTGAATGAGACTCAATCGAGGACTCAATTAAAAGAAAATGAAAACGTATTTAATCTATTTTTACAATTGTTTTAAAAATCTTTGAGTGGAAATCTCAGTTCAGTGACTGTGTTTTCACATTTTTGGAATAGAATTTCAGTCAAAAAGGGTGGAAATACAGTCTCTTTGAGAAATGCCAGGGAGAGAATTACATACTTTTAGAAACGTACTCTTGGTTAGAGAATTAATTACTGCGCTCCTTTTCTTTAACAAATTATGAAATCATATACCAGCTTCTTACAATAGTAATTTAAATTAATAAACTACTATTTCATTGAGTTACTGTATGATTTTTTGATTATTTTTAATAAGAATATTAAAGGATACAGTAGTTGATCCTGGGAACAGAAAGTGCGACTCCCTAATACACTGCATAGATGATCTTTAAAAATGTTGCTCATATTATTTCACAATGAAATAAAGAAGATAATTTCATAATTTTGTTGGACCAATAGGCAATGGTTACAAAGTCAAATTTTTTCTATCGATCTTTATAAAAAGCCAATACTTCGATATTTGATAGGTGTTGATCTGCTGACCTTTTGTCAGAGAAATCTGAAAATTACATGCTTTCTTGAATATGACTAGATATTATGCGTCAGTTACTGTGCCCCACTGTAATTTTCTAAAACAATAAAATGATAAAGTAACTCGACACAAAAGTAGTTTATTTGGCAAGCTTCTATATCGTCGAGTAACATTTTGATTTTATCATTTGTGTAAGAAAAATATTGAGGGGCACAGTAAGTAGCGCAGGGCACAGAAACTGACTCACTTACCCTATGGTTGATTATAATTAGAATTTTTAGTTTTTCAAACGATATTTCCCTTTTTGTATAGCTATACATTCACTTATTATTAACTTATATTATTTAAAATGATTTATATTTGATTTTTATTAGATTTTCATTAATAACCACTTTAATCATAATAATCGAACTAGACCATGATCAATGTTTTCAAAAATTAAAATAAAACGCATGCACGGAAAATACTATCTCAAAATAATAACTTCAAACTTGTATTTTAATAATTTATATCATTTTCAACTTAATTTTAACCTGTTTGCTTTGTGGTGCTGTTAAAGGATATATTTATATTATATACCTATACTACAATACTAAATAAATTTTAATTTACCCTTTACTTCCGCAACTTTCCGATGTCATCATCAGCGCCCAACGGTAATTCGCATCTCCAATAAGAACACATAATGTTGAAGAAGAAAAGTAAGAAAATAAATGTACAACGGTGCTTACGAAGCATCATATTTTATCATAGGAAAAACACTAATCTATTTTTAATTTTTTAACTGCAAATTGGAATAACTTAATAACAACTTGTATTTACTTGCCAAACCCATTCTTAAATTTGTTTCTGTTGTAAAATGTACGTTTTTATTTTTATCTTACATGAAAACCAATTAACTGCATATTTCAATTGTTTAGATATAAACTTATTTAAAAGGTTTGTGCCTTAATTAAAGCAGATTATTGTAATAAAATGTAATTATATTTGAACACAAAACTATATTACACTGGAAACATTAATTACGGTGCTTATACACAACATTTTTAAAAAACACCAACATCGAGTTCTTGTTTCTTTTCTGTTGCTGAGTTTCTGCTACTCTCGTCCCCTTTATTCGAGAACAGTTTATACCGTGGTTCCTTTGAACTTTATTTACCTTAACGACGATTATTTGCTCATTTAGGGAAGTCTACTCTTTTTATGGAGTAATGCGAGAAAAGAGGAAGTTCGAGGCGAAGTGTGGACTTCTGAGAGGGCTCGCTGAGGAAATGAGAAATCTCATTACTTTTTTCTAAACAATTTTAGTTAGAAAAGGTGAACGAGGAATACAGGATATTACTGGATATTATGGTATTTTATGTGAGAAAAGTATAAGGAATTGGAATTGCTAAAGGCTTTATGTAATATTTTGTACAGTTTATTGTATGTTAAGTATGCGTCTAAATAATTGATTTAAAGAGACGTTAAATAGTATATTATATAAACAATTTAGTTTTAAATACTTCTGTATTGTTGACTAAACAATATTAATCGTATTGTGTGATATAAAAAAAAGAATATTCGCTACTGATAATGGTAAAAATCCTAGAATATAAATTAAATGTTACAATTTTTACATAATTGTATTATGTATGTATTTATTTATTTCACTAAGAAAATAAATTTATAAAAAGACTTCAATTTTCTCTAATAACTGTATTAAGAAAGTACTTTTTAAGTATTTTTAATTTTCTTACATATTTTACCATGTTAAAGCTCTTTTTACATTATTTACTTACAATTAACCATAATTGTTTGTTCATCAAGATACTCCATTTTCATATGTTTTAATGATTTGTCTCATTTTTATGTAAACTTTTGTATATGAGTTTCTACCCATTTGTTTTACTTGTATGCAAACAAGGAAACATTTTTTGGCATGCTACAAGAAATAGTATATTGTGTACCTAGGGCGCAAAGTGGGCTTTTTCAGACCGAGTGGGGAGATTGCAGTACGAGTCGAAGGCGAGTACTGCAACCACGCGAGGTCATACAACCCACATTGACCTTGGTGCACACCATATTTTTTGTAACGCGTGTATTGATTTTTGCGTTTTTCTAGCATATTAAGCGGAGTTAAATATATATATATATATATATATATATATATATATATATATATATATATATATATATATATATATATATATATATATATATATATATATATATATATATATATATATAATAGCAATTTTCCGAAAAATTTTAGCGAGCGCTTATTACTTTTGCGTTTGCTTATTTACTTTTTCGCCCGCTTATTTACTTTTGCGCCCGCCGGTCTAAAAAATGGTCCTTTAGGCCCGCTTAATAGGTACAGAAAAACGCGAAAGTCGTGCTTCTATTACAAAAAAATCTTTCTTGTTATATATCTAATTCTCTATATTATACTTTATTATTAAATCTAAGTATCTACATTCCTATAGATATATAATACAATATAGAATTATTAAATAATTAAAATTTAAAAAGTTTAAATGAACACTTAACAATTTTAATTTAAATAAATTTGATGATGTACACGTTACATTGTGGTTATTATATATTATTACTAGTATAAGTTACAACTTTATATTAAAAATTATCGTCATATCTACTAATGCAATATTGAAATCGATATGACAAGATTTTAAAGCTACTTTGATCAGTGTAAAAATTTAATGTCAATGTGTGAATAGACGACTTTCATGATTTTACAATCATTTACGTAGATCAAAATGCCGTACCGGTTAAAGCGAATCTTGTTATGAAAATATGTATTCGTGTATGGATGGAATCAGTCATCTTCTTTAAGTATACCAGTTTTAGTCAGTAAAATTAATTGAGCATCTAATCTTCAAACTAGTTACGTCATAATATTAATCATCACTATGTATCAAGTGAGAATACCAAATGCATGCAAGGCATTTATTATATCACTTTATTACAGGTTTGCATAGTTCGACAGATTTAATTGCTATTGAATATTTTATTAACTTATTGATATTTACCTTTTAATATAACCTGGTTTAAAAGTAAATTGTTTCCTTTACTTTACTTGATTGATATCATTAGTAAAGATTCATTCAATTTTATTTATTTAACTATATTTATTTAACTATATATAACAACTTTTGATAAAATTACACGGTTATACCTTTATACGCTGATTTCTTTTATACATCATATCACCCTCAATCACATTTTTTCAGTGCACTTCATATTCATAAAGACAAACAAAACTTATCGTTAAAACGCCTCGCGGCAGAGAACATTTCAATCTAATTAATACAAAAAACAGCGCACGATCGATAAACCGTATACATTTTCTAAAAATAGCCTTTATATCTCAGCGGCGCACACAGCGCACCTCTCGCCATTGTTTTTCATCAACCGAATGAAAGAACGAACGAGAGAGCTGAGAAAGAGAGAGAGAGAGAGAGGAACTCCCGTAAACGACTGTACGACTCTCCCCATTCCCATTCATTCAGGCTCTCCGCGCCGCGCATTTCTTCGCTCGACTTCTTTCCTCTCTCTTCTTATATCTCTCATCTCCCTTTTTTTTATACTCAGCGGCCGCCGCGTCGTTTTCAACTTCTTCGCCTCTCCCTCTCTTTCTCTGCATATTCCGCTTTTAATACAGACACGCCGGATAAGTTTCTGTATTTTTGTGGAAGTTCCCTCGATGCTCTGGACGTTATTCCGTTCTTTCAGTGCTCCGGATTAAGAATATAAGTATATCGGTGCTCTAGTTTGAATATGATTAGATTTTTCGGTATAAAGAATAATAACGGTGAAGTTATTTTTTTATCTGCAATATATCTTGATAAATATTTTCTGTTAACTGGCATTCGGAACTCGAAAATTCTCTTTAGTAAAAAAAAAGTTATACATTTCTCTAATTTGCATTCATGCATATTATGGGTTTTTTCCCTAAAATTAATATTTTTATTAGAAATCGTAGTTGGTGTTCTGAACTTATGTACATCATTATATTTGTTGTTATTATCTATAATTAATATTATCTAAGTTTCAATGAAAAGCTATTTATTTTTATATCTAACCATAATTTTACAGTTATGTAATTATTCGTAATTATTGTTAAGGAATTGACTGTCAGTCAATTCCCTGAAATATTGACTGAACTAAAAATTATTGACATAATGAAAAAGGAAACTTGGATTTATGCTAAATCCAAATTCACTTGTCCATTATCCAGGTGCGTTAATGGGCTTCAGTATGAAGTTTCGCATGTTAAAACTACCGGCAACCTAAATGCTACAACAAAGCTTCCACTATATTAGGACGTAAAATTTATTGAAATGATATCTAGACAAAATTTCATTCCAATAATTTTGTATAGGCTGCGTTGATTTTGACGTTTCAAATTTCTACAACAGAAGTTTATTATTACTTAATGAAGTACAAATTAATTTAGGTTGTGTCTTATAATATAGGAATTTTTATAATTTATTGTTGATAAGTCATTTGTCGGTCGATAACATTCATACTGGAAAATTTGAAAATGTAATTGACTTTCCCCCTTAATTACAAAAAATGTAATCATTAGCAAAGTGCAACACCGTATAAAAAATTAAATGTAATGCGCATGGAGCATGACAATCATGAAAAAGTGTTAAAGTACTATCAAAAGAACATTTTGTGAAGTTCTAAACGAATATCTGTAATAAACCAGTATAAAATGAGCAAGTATTGTTAATTGGCATTCCGTCTTTGTAAGTGATGTATGAATTAGTATTTTATACTTTTAATAGAAACTTTACTTTGAAATATTGATGATATTAGATAAACAATAAAAGAATCGATTTTTCCAGCGATTTTCATCACAACCTCCACAATGCCATAAAAAATCTTGGGGAACCTCGCAAAAATTCAGACACTAACCTGGCGTGTCTACCACCTACAAACTCCTCCCCAACATAAAAGAAAACACGAATAACTGCGCTTGGTTTCGATTTCACGTACCACGGGCGCTTCTCGTTATGGTCGTCGCGGGCCGCTCGTGAACCAAGTAAGAAAAAAAAATTAAAAAAGCCAACCCAATAAAGGAATAAGAAGCCATCCACGCCGTTTACGCTCGCGCGCGCGCGCGTTTTAGGTCTCGAATGGGTATATATTCGCTCTTTCTCTTTCTCATCCTCGCGAGCGCGCGCGTCTTCTTTCCCTTGGGTAAAATTATCTTTCTAAAAGCGTATGGGGCCGTCACCGCCGCCGCCGTCGAGCACGAATATTTTGATGCGCGCCTTCTGCTGCTTGCATTCTTGGGCTGTGTAAGTTTAAGGAGAGAGAGAAAGAGAGAGAGAGACGTGGAGAACGGCGAGACGCCATGCCTCTCGTGCAGGAAATCTATTTCTCTCTGAGGTCTCGCGCGCGCTTTTGATTTCCGGGGTTTTTGTTATGGGGGAGTTTTAGCGGCGGCGGGTGCAAAACGCTTGATGCGAGATTATTAATATACTGATGCAGTGGAGGGGGAGTTGTGGGCTTTGTTTTGTTGATTGTTTACTTTTTGATATTTTTTACTTGAAATGCTAAACTGCGCTTCGAACTGGGATTTCACTCCAAGAATTCATTTAATTATTTGTTTAATTAATTCACTCTAATACGAGTGAATTTTCACTTTTTTTATAATTATTAACTCTTCTTTACATTATAAGATTTAAATTTCAATACTATTGTTTCCTTCTCATGTGATTAATGAAGAAATGTTTTTTGTCTGTCTTAAAGGTTTCTATAGTCTATTTTCTATAGTCTTGTGACTAGAGTAAAATTGTCACTCTAACAGATCTCTAACAGATTTAGTATGATCCAAAACAATCAGGATATGTTAATGATTACTATCTAAACTTTAATATTATTCATATGCATATACGTTTGATACATAATCAAATTTCTTTCCATATTTCTTATCTTTATAAATGTTGAATAAATGTTTATTGTGAAACAAGTTTAAATATTTTTTGTATGCGCATACAAAAATAAACATATTTTTTGTTTATACTTCAATGATAAAATTAAAGTTTTGTAGTAGGAACGATATATAATAAGTCATTCAGATGTTCATTTAATTTTGACAACGTTTCGACGATTGATAACATTAAGATTTTTTTCTCCATAATTTAAAGTTTCAAGAAGGTATAAGGTGTTTTATCAGACTTTTAATAACATGAAAATTGTTTGAAGTCATCCAATTCCATGCATAATTTATTTTCTAACACTTATATTCTAAAAGAAGTTTTAATATTTCCTGCTTGCACATAAAGAAAAATATTCGAAGAAATCAAAATATTGTTGTTCTTAATTCAGTGACACAATGCACATATGAATAATGTATAGTGTAAGAGTATTGTTTTGACAAAATTAATAACTCGTCAGATTGCAGTCTCTCCTTCATATTTAGATAAGAAATAAGTAATCCTTGAAAATATTTATCTTCGAAAGCAATAAAGACTCGTCTAATCCCTATACATTATAAAACTATTCGTTCAAGTAAGAAATACAAACAATAAACAGCATTCTTTTAAAAGACTCTTAAAACAACACCTAATACGTATTATCTATTATCATTAAGTTTACCCTGAAAGCTCGATAACAAAATATGAAGCGACAGCAGTACAATTTATTTTCCTCCATTTGCCAAAAATTCGTGTAAACTCCGTATCAATGTGTCCAACAACATTATCAACTCAGCATTCTTAGACGCGCGCGAGTTCTCTCGTTCTCTCTTCGCAAAACTGAAAAATTTGTCACAGAAGAATGCGGTCTCTCGATAGAAGCGTGTCAGTGAAGAATGCTCTAAAATAAAAGTATAACGCGCCCTCCTCTCTTCTCTTCCCTCCTCTTTTCTCCTCCTTCCTTTGTCTTTCCCTACTTCTTTCTCGTCGAGCGTTCTTCTTTTTACTTCATTTTTCCGCCACTACTCGTGACACAATACTTTTTCTCCACCAGCTCTGTGTCTCAGGGGCGGCATTGCAATTTTTCTTAAAATCTGGACGACTGGGAAGTCAGCTGGGAAAGGGGTAGATAGTATATTCTTGATAGTATGCTTTATTTTATTTCTTTAAGAATTAAGATTAAATCTTTCATCTTAAATCTAACTATTCATTTGAATTTAGTTTTCTGTGGACAATAAATGTTTAAATATGAAAATAAAAAATTTTGAACCAAACCAGCAAAGAAAAATAAATTTTTTATTAAGAATAATGAACATTTACATGATAAAATTGTAAAGTTTAAGCCCAAATAGCGTACTTTTTGAATTTCTATGGGCTATAATTTCAAAACCTCTGTGATCAAAGTTTCGTTGGTATTCCAGACTCAATATTTTCTAATTTATTGAACGGACTATAATTCCGTGAACTCAAATTTTAATCTGCAGAAAACTGGGTCAGTCATCGTTTTACTCTCTTGTATTCAAATTTGAGATTAAATTTCGGGGAATATTTGAGTCGAACGCAAAATTTCATGATTTCTCATTTTTATTTTTTTGCGTTTATTCACTATCTTTGATAGTTCATAACTTTTGAGATTCTTAATCTTTTTTACGTGGTACGTCTCAAATTTAAGCTTTCTTTCTCTACTTTACATTCTATTACGTGAAAATTTGTTTGCACCCTTAAAAGTCAAGTGATTATTATATCAGTGATGATCGTTTTTAGTCCATAAGTCCCATGTTAAATTCCCATAAGAAAAATTGATATACAAAAAACGTATGTCACAAGGTCTTTTTCGCTTGTTGGAAATTTTTCTCGTACATTTTAGGACCTATACAATAAGAAAACTCGAGTTGCAGAGGAGTCGTGCCTCGTCATTTATATTTCGTCACTTTTTGAACCACTTATCGGCCGATTTATTGTAGAATTCCTCACATACATAGATATATCGACGTCCCTTACGAAGACTAGCACATTTCAGATCTCTTAAAAAGTACAAGTTCTTATCAGGAATCTCCTACAAAAATTAACAATTTTCAAAATTTAGTGTGAGTATTAGAAAGTGCTAGTCTTTTATAAGAAGTCTCCGAAAAGAACTACCTAGGTGTCTTTGAGAAATCTGAAATGTGCTTGTCTCATAAGGGACGTTGACATAATATAAGAAAGGAAGACACAATGGTGCGCAATTAGCGAGAAGTCAAGTATGTTAAAATAACGACGAACACCTGAACACAGGTACCATGCTTAAGTCACACCTCAGGTCTATAGATTTCCATATCTATAGACTTGTTACATAGCGCCAGCTCTGTATACTCCAGGCCATTCAGACGCGTAACGCCGTCCCTGCCCCCCCTCTCTCTCTCTCTCTCTCTCACACACACACAATCTTCTCACTACTTCTCCAAAGAAAGTAATAAAGAAGCGCGAGAGAATAAGGCTCGCGCGCGCGCAAGAAGCCGACGGCAAGAAGCTGTACATACCATACACTCGTCGCACACCGGCTGCCGCTGCGCCGACTATTTGAGCGTGACCCGCATTTCTCTGGTCATGCTTTGCCGGCTGATGGCTGGGCTGCGGCTGCCGCGAGGCTATTGGTCTTCGCCCCCTTGCGCTGGCCCGGCCAATGCACCGGGCCGACGCGACGCGCGCGCGCTTTGCTGGCACGCTGATGCATCCATGAGAGAGGGAAAGAGAGAGGGAGAGATGAACGGACATCAAAGGCACTTGTTTAATTACCGGCTACACGCTCTGCAGCCTGTAGGTTAAACTGCTGATGCAGGGTGTGGGTGGATTGTGGACGTTGGGGAGTTTGGTAGAGGAGGATTCGATTGCTTTGGGGTGATGTAATAATTGTGTCTTTAGAGAGGTGTGTGCGTAGTGTTGTCGGAGACACGGTTTCTTTATTGGTAATCGGCTCCTGGTTCTAGAGAAGCGAATGTTATACTTCAACTTTTAGACTTCAAGTGATTGTTTGTGGTAATTGTAGTTTGAGGTAACATTTTGTGTATTAGTAAAAATTATTAAGAATTGGAGCCTGGTCAGAAATTGGGTCCATACGGTACACTGAGAAAAAGAATTGCTTGTATAGTTGACGAAAAGATTTAACTATAAAGTACGAATAATATAATAAAGAACTGTGTCGTCTATATGGTTAAGGGGAGGTCGGAGCGAACTTTACCATTGTGACCTCCACCTCGCGCCGTATTTTTCATTATACGTCTAAAATTCACATAATAACATCAAAATCGAGGTTGATAATAGTTTGTTATTATGTAAAGAACACCGGACAACAGCAATTTTGTTTATTAGTAGCCTCAAAAGTTTTTTATTATGAAATATTGTTACAACTGACGAATGGAAAACGGTAAAAGTGATGGTCATCTTACCGTTTCTTAGCCTTACTGATAGCTTCACTTCGCGCCATATTTTTCATTATTTTACGAAATTGTACGCAATTATGTACGCTTGAAGTTTTATAAACATTTATTATTATGACAAGAACACCGGACAACCACATTTTTGTACCATAAATGACCACAAATTTTTATTTTTATTATATTCATTTTTGAGGTTAGGTAAAATCTGCACCAATCAGGATATCTCCGACCTCCCCTTAATTTATTAAGTTATTTGTTTTTCTAGTCAATAATGCTTACCGTAAAATTATAACTTTTCAAATCAAATAGTATTCTTTTTCAAATAAATATGTTTCATATAAATATATGCTTTTTTACCACTAGGTAATACAAATTCAAATTTTTCTGACTTCAAATTTAAATCTAATTGACTTCAGCATACCTAAAATATAATACTACGCTTTTTATTGGTGGGAAGAGTATAAAGAAATAAGGGTAAGATGATTTTTGTTTTATATGAGAGTATAGACGTGACTTTTTATTCGATGGTTTTGGTATTCTTTTTAGAGTTCCATTTTGATACTCTCTACAAAGAACAGTGTCGACTACGTGTGAAAAGAAACTTGTCGAGATAATGATACTTAAGTTCATTTCAAGGTGTTATAGATCAAAATCAAAGTAGAATTTTTGTTGAGTCATGAATGTTGTATTAAATTCCAGACTCTGAGTATGATATAGTATTATTTGGAAATTGTAATATATTAAAATACTTATTTCTAATAATAATTATTATTCGAGGTCTGCTTTAACAAACAAATAAATATCGCATACAAATATATTTATCATCCCGACATATGCACATGTTTGTTTTACAAGATAAAACTATTTAAACAATAAAACTATTTTTTAATTAATGATTGAGCACATAATGTAGTTTTAAATGTCAATTCAAAGTGACAAATTTTGTATAAATCAAAGTCATATATCGTATGCGATCGAAGATAAACTAATCGTTCAATAAATGGTAGTACTAATGATTAATTATTATATCGGTATGTCGTATCGCAAGTCAAAAATTTCATTGATTGTTTCACTCGACGAAAATGGTAATTCTGGGGTTACTTAATGCAGCTATGCTGATGATTCACTTTGTGTGAATGATAGTCTTCATTCATAACCCTTTTCATTAGAATGCAAAATGGCCGACTCATTGAGAATGCCGTAATGTCTCAGTGACCTCAAAAGTTAAATTTCGTTAATAATTCTTAAGTAATATTTTCATACTAATACAATATGTAAAATATAATAACAACTATTAAATTTATAAAATATATATTAAAGCTTTGTTTATTACCCGTATTTAGTATACAATGAATTTATATTACCCGATCGTTACAACACTTTTGATGAAATATAATTATACTTAAATAAAGTATAAACAATATAAAGTTCAAAGGATATTTCGACGCCTCATACGAAGACTAACAGATTTCAGCTTTCCGAAAAAACCACTATTTCATTTTACGAGGTCTGTCCCAAAAGTATCCGACCTACGTTCATATCTTCGCGCGGAGAGACTCAGGCGACCTCTGGAGGGTACGAACGTCACCAGCAACTCCTAACCTTCTCGTCAGTAGCCTGAGATACCGATGAAACGCCTTAGTTCCCGCACAGCATGTATTTGTTTACAACCACTTTTTTGCGTTCGTCGCAATTTGCTTATTGCTAAAAATGGCAGAACGAACCGAACAGCAAATTTGCATAAAATTTTTCTTTAATCTCGGTAAAAGTTGTGCGGAAACTATTGAAATGTTGCAAAAGGCCTTTAAAGATGAGTGTATGGGCAAAACACAAATAAAAGAGTGGTATAGGCGGTTCCAAAGTGGCCGCACATCTGTTGACAGTGATCCTCGTTCTGGTCGACCTTCGACGGGAACATCGTCGAATAATGTCGAGCGTGTGCGTGTCGCAGTTGAACAAGATCGTCGTTTGACTGTGAGAGAACTGGAAGATGAACTTGGAATACCAAAAAGTACTGTTTGGCGAATTTTAACCGAGAATTTGGGAAACCGGTGACTAGCTTCTTCATCACAACAATGCTCCAGCGCACGCATCAAACCTTGTGCAGCAGTATTTATTGAAACACAGTGTTGCGCAGCTCCGCCAGCCTCCATACAGTCCTGATATAGCTCCCTGCGCCTTTTGGCTGTTTCCTCGATTGAAAATGCCGCTTAAAGGACATCGATTCGACAATAAACAGACTGTTGAAACTAATGCGACGAATGCACTAAAGGCGATTCCGAAGTCTGACTTTCAAGAGTGCTTTAATAAGTGGAAACATCGATATGAGCGTCTTGTTCAATCAAATGGGGACTACTTTGAAGGATGCCACCCCCCGGATGACGAAGAATAAATCAAGCGCCGAGAAATCGAGGTAGGTCGGATACTTTTGGGACAGACCTCGTACTTTAATAAAGAAAAATACTGTGTTTAGAAAATTTAAAATTATATCAACGTGTTCACTCTATTGATATATTTCATTTTTGTACTTTCCTGGATTTCTTTTTGTTATTTTTATCAATTTTTCACCTCATGAAAACTAGATGATATTTCAAAAAGCTGAAATCTGTTAGACTTCGTATGAGGCTTCGATTTATGCTATTGAAAGTTTAATTATTTTATGTTATGAATATGATTACAAAGAATTCTTGAATTAATTTTTTTATCTCAGCAGTATCACGAAGTACTTCTTAAAAAATATGAAGCAAAAATTTACTTTCTTTTGAGTTATCATAGTACTGAAAATTTTATAGTGTTCTTTGCTTCGTAATTCTTGGACGATAATTTCACTATAATTATTCAAAAGATAACATAATTAGTTTGGGAATCTAATAGACATTATAAAAATGATTATTAAACTCGTATACTCTTATAATAAAATTAAAACGAAATCTTAATTCTGAAAATAATCGAAAATTACTTAAAACATAACAAGCAACACTATAGCTCTGATCCTTCATTCCTAAAATGTCATAACAACAAATTGAACGTCCAATTCAGAGCACGACCTAAGCCCATCCGTAGCCAAAACATCCCCGCTGGCAGCTCGAGATTCGTTCTCCCGCAGAGGCGAAAATCGGATTCCCTATGTCTACTACAATTGTGGCGCCACGTCCGTACGCTTGCGCAGATTTATATATACATCACGGTATACTCCAGTTCATTCAAAGACTATTGCCGTAATACTACGAAGGCGCTATCTCGTCTGCGAAGTTGAGGTTGGCGGGGCTACGAAAATATTGCCCAGGAGAGACGGTAAATAGTCGACGAACGTATATACACTTCGCCGAGAGAGTGTAACAGACGGAAATAGGGAAAAATGGAATAGAAGTTATTACCCGCGCTATCGGGTTATTGACCCGACCTGTGTAGTACGCTGCAGTGGAGCAGAGATGAGAAAGTATATTGGCCTATAAAGGAGCGGTTTATGCCGTTCAATAATATTTGCGTTTTTGAATAATTGAAAAGTTTTATTGGGTAGTATGCATTTGCTAATTTTATGCAAAATTGTAAATAAAGTTTCGAGTAGCTAATAAAATTAAGAACGTAACTTAAATAAATAATAAGTCTTTATCGACATAAATTACCTTATTAATTTGATATTAAATCTTTTTTGTTTTAGGTGAGTAACCTTTCTATCGATATCGGAGTCTGGTTTATGTAAGCGACATGTGTAAGTAAAAATCGTTTATTTTTATTCTGATTGTGATTTAATTATCGTAAAATATTTATTACCGAGTACAGGAAATAAGTCTTCATGAATAATCAGTTAACGATATAATGTATTGATTTGTTTTTGTGTAATCGAATACAACGCATAAATTAAAGGTTGTATCGAATTACCAAAAGCACCAGCCATTTGATAAAAAAATGGGCATACAAACTGATTAGAGTTATCATTTATCGTAAATTGATTTAGATATTTCAAATAATTTAAAGTATGTTTTTCTTTTCATTATTTTATTTTACTTAATAAAATTAATGTTCACTTTAAATTAGTATATTAATAAGCTAATTGTGGGAATTTATAAGAAATACATTTGTAAAGAAACATGCTACCGAGAAAGTTGGATAAATATTATTAAAGATAAACCTACTCATTCATAGGTAAGGTATATAATGTATGAAAAGTATAATATGATTTGAATATTAATAATATTTTGATAAAGAGGAAATAAAAATATGGTTAGTAATAGGTCCCTGTTCCGTCTCTATTTCTGTACTGACAGCATAGATAATACTAACCATTTCCGAGTTAGACAGCTGTTTCTTGTCACAACCCATCAATCTCAATAGTATTAAAACCAATTAAACTAATTGTTTCAAACTAAATAGATTAGCACAACGAATTATATAGGGAGTCCTACTAAAACAACAGAACATATTATTTTGTATAGTGTGACTCAATATAGTAATTAATTAAGTTATCGTTACATTGTAATAAAATCTATTAATCAAAGCCATATTAAAGTTTGATTCATACACGTACTACCTACTATTTATAAAAACTTAAAGTATATCCAATTAGAAAGCATCAAATCAAATGACGTAAATAGTTTATTAAATTTCTGTTTAGTTTTAAAATCGATTTATGTTTAATACACAACTTTAACAGCAGTCCTTATCAAACTAACTTAAAATTACTGCTTGTGAAGTTTACTTAATATACACGCTGTTTTTGATAATCCTTTTTACAACAATACCATGGAATATACATTGTAGCTTGTAATAAAATGCTGAAACGTATTTTGAATTGAGTTCTTGATTTTCCATGAATAAATGTACCTTTAACAACGTTTTTGTCTACGAGTCACCAACCCTCCAACCTTCCAACATTCTAAAAAACGACCAACAGAAGCATCTTCAAAATTTTCATTCAGCAACACAATACCTTCCAAAACTGCTCAAACTAATCTTCAAGTTTTCCTTCAAAAAAGCCCTGTCTACAACTTCCTTTCATTCCCTTCCAACACACATTCTTCGCGAAGCAATCCACCTCCATCCAATCCAAAAAAAAAACTCTACTCTGAATAATCCACCACACAAGCCTGCGTCTTGCATCTATCTCAACATACATACACACAACAAAAGGCGGTGCTAAACCCACCAACCGAATGTAAAGGCACAACACACATCAGATAGCAGTGTCGAGTATGTGGCAGCAGTGCAGCGATGGCATCGGGCGAACTTTCGATTTCGTATTGATTTCCGGGAGGGTACGAGGAGCTGTGTGACACTCCCCCACCCGCCGACGCGCTGCATTTCACGTACAGCAGCAACGCCCTATGTGTATGTGTTCCACGCACTGCGTATTACGAGGGGGGGCATTAGCTTCGTTGCGTGCTTTCCGCAGCGGTGCTGCATCATTGACTCCTGCAACAACGACGACTTTGTTAAAGCTGTGCGCGCGGGCGTGCGATCAATTTTTGACGCGGAAAAGGGGCTAGTCAAGCGATGTTAGTGCTGATGTCGCATTGCCATTGTGTTGGGTTTGATATTTTATTTGCCTTTTTTTTCTAGAATGTTATGATGGCGGTGTGCGAAGGAGTTGGGTGAGAGGAAGAGGTTGGTTGCTGGCTGCGACAGTGGGTTAATGTGATTGCGCATTGTTTTATGGATTCTGATGCTGACTGTGGGGAGAGAAAGGCTTGAATGAAAATAAGCGGAGTGATGGATAGTAGAGACTGAAATTTAACTTTTTTTTCTAGTTTCTTTGCGCATCTATTTTTTTTTTGCTTTTTTATGTTTGTTGATTGTATTTGGTAGCTGAAAAAATTATTTAAATTTAACATTTATTCGTAATACCAACGTATATATAATATGGAATTATGGGGTTAGAATAGAACAGAAATAATTTTTAAAATGAAAGCAATAATATAGTACTACAATTTATCAGCAATTTATAAACTAACTTATTTAAGTTTTTTTTTTGAATATAATTGATCAGATTTTTTAAATCAAATTACTGCCGTTTTCGCGCCTTGTTTACAACTAATCCTATCCACAGTTTTAATATGCTTCACTTCTTTTGGTTTTCACTTTACTTATTATTTAACTTAATTTTTACTTGACAATAATAAAATTAATGTAAAAAGTAATAAGAAATTACTTCAAATCTATTTAAATTTCAATATCATAAAATAAAACGTGTAAAATTAAAAAAACCGTATTGCAAAATGAAATGGATTAATAGTTATGTACTACGGGGATCGAGACGGGGATTCTTAGAACACGAATTCAACGGAATCTAATTTTGGACATCTAAGACTTAAATTTAGAAGTGAACAATTTACTTTGCATCATGCATAATTACCAATTGTAAGTCTTGCTTACGTAAATGTATTAAGCAATAAATAATAAAATAATGATTTTTGCAATTCATTAAAAAGTCAAATCGTGTTTAGTATAATAAAAATAATAATTATGTTTACCTAATATGCACATCGATTTTGTAAGATTATTATCAACATTAGTTGGATGAAAAATTTATACGCATAGCAGGTTTTAAACAACTGATAATCTATCGTAGTAGTGCTGGATTAAGTCTGAGGAATGTTTTAAATCGCGGTTTTCTCAATTAATTAGTTGATTGAATAATAGTCCAATTTATGCGTACTATTCTGTTTGAGAAGGCTGTGTAGGTATGGTACAGTAAATATAGGTATAGTAAGATGCTTTTAACTAACAGATTTACAATAACCACATTTATTTTTCGACATTTTTTAAATTTATAAATTCATTAAATAATATGAGTCTTAAAGCATATCTTCTATAGATTTAGAAATTTTCTGGTGTCGATTTTTTCCGTTTGACCGCTCAGCGTTTATTTTCATAGATATGTAATTTAAAAAATGCTTTGCAATTTATTCCCAAGTGATTAATAATATCCTTGGTATGGTTCTCAACAAGTCATGACGTAGAAAAGCTATAATTTTGAGCAATTTTTAAACATTTATGTTGTCTCTACTAATTAGCTTTCAAGGCCAACTAAAATTAAGATAGATAATTTTCAGAATTACGCGAAATTCGATTTTTTTGCGTAGAGCAGTAAAATCATTTTATGGAGATAAAAATAACCGCTTGTTTCTTGTTTTTTTATATCTAATTTTTCCTTCTTTATAATGTAGTATAGTAATATAAATATTCATATTATAAGATCTAAATAAAATTAATGATTTCTTTCATCTTGTTCAAGTGTATATTTGGATTTCCCCGTGTACTTTTCCTCGTTTTGATTTTTCCTTATAACTTTTAAGTTATTACTGGAATTCTAAAAAATAATTACTCATAAGTGTTATGGTCTTGGTTACGAGTATTATTTTTGTATATTTAGTATTCAAATTAGTGATAAATCTAAAATAGGTTTAATTGTTTATAATTTTATACGTGAAATAATATGAAAAGGCGAAAATAAGAGACTAATTCTGATAAAAGACTATGAGAAGCCTAGTACAAATCTATAAAAACCATAATATAAGTTTGGAAGATAACAACAAAACAATCGCAAAAGGCCAAATACATAAATTTGACAATTTTGACGATTTTAACTTTTTGAATACTTTTACTTTGTTTATGATTCCCAGAGCTTATATCATTAAGATTACCATTCTTATAACAAAAAATTAACATTTTCCCAATATTTTCAAAAGTCCTACTCCACAATAAACAAATATCCCCATAAAAATAAAAATTTCATTCCTCATACATCACACCCATGAACACTACAACCTCCAGCTTCAAAACCGTCCATTTGAAATTCCAGTCACACTCCATCCCAACTCCATTAAAAAAAGAACGAAAATATACCAACGCAAAATGAGAACTCCTCCACACACGCTCCTCGACATCAATACACCAGATGATAGGATGATACGAACTTGCTCTCCCCGTGCGCAATAAAGCATGCGAAAACTAGAGCGCGGCGCGAGTCTGCTCTTATCGGGATTATTCGCAGGTGCTTGCATACGTACTTATTGCCTTTCATTACGCACACCTCACGCGCGTGTGTGCGCAAGATACCGCGCGTTTATAAAACGTGTCTGTATATACGTATTATAACTTTGGCGCGGCGCGCGCGAGTTGCGTAACTGCCGGCGGCAGCGGCGGAACGGAAGAGTGTCATCGAACGCTTCATCCGCCTACGCAAGAGAGAGAGAGAGACAGAGAGAGGCACGCGCGAGGCTCTATACATGCAAATTGATTTTATACAGTGTGTATAGATGGTTTTATGACGTTCGCTGGACGCGGAGCACTTGTGGCTGGTGTGTGTATTTTTTATTTTCGAGATAGAGGTGTATACGGTGCGATGGGTGTTTCTTGTTGGTTGTTGAAGTTTTTTGGGTTAGGGCTTTGTTGTTTAATGGTTTTGTGCTCGACGTGTATATGATATGACAAAAGTTAGTTTTATACGAAATAATTTTTTCATTGTTTGATTAGTAGAATTGTAGAGAATTTTGATTTGAAAGAGACGAACATTCAAAATTATGAATCGAAGTAAAATTGAGAAAGTTTCGTAATTTTTTAAATTCTTTTACTTTGTTTATGGTTCTCAGAGCTTAATCATTCGGATTACCATTTTTAACAATTCTACTCAATAGAAAATGAAAAGATATGCTGTTATGTTAACAAATTTGCGAATTTCAAATACATATTTTCTATATAGTACAGAGTATTAAAGAATGTATCCTAAAAAGACTTTAGTATGTATAAGGCATGAGTTATTACAAGTTAAAACTATTCAATATTTATTGAATTGTATGAGATACTGAATACACTTAAAAAATCAAGTTCAATACATGCATAAAACTATACATTATTCAATTTGCAGCGTGTATTGCACTGCTTTCATATCTTGCTAATCCGCTGTCAATTGAGTTTCTACAGGGATAAAAATTTACATAATTGAATCAGAAAATGTCTGTTATTAGAGTTGCGAATCAAACGGATACATATAATGGAATTAACATATTTTTAAAACGAACCTGGTGTTTCTATAAATAAAAACATATTTTTATAATATTATCTTGGTCAGGAAAAACTATGCGGAAAACATTTTTCAGCGCGAGCTCAAGTACATTTCATTAAAAAACCGATTAAGCGTGCTTATTAAGTATTGTCACGTCTATTTTTAGACTTCTTCATAAAGATTGGATTTGTTCTGACTCCTCTAAAGCACTTTTATTGCTCAGAATTACTTGAATGCATAAAATAAATTAGTTCTAGTTCGAAAATGGTCTGACCAAATGTGTGCAAAAATTAATCTTTACTTATTTAACTTTTAAACATTTTGAATATAGGTAGATTCATAAAAAAGAAAATATATTAAAAAATGTATAATTAGAAAGCCAATCTTTTATCATTTTTTAAATAAAACTCATTAATTAATATAAAAGAATATATTTAGTTTAAACAAAAAATAAATGGATACTCAAAAATATATATCTCCAATTGTAATAAGTTTATTTAAGATCTATATTTTTGTCAACGTAAACATTTGATAACAAAATACTCATAGCAAATCAATGACTGGACTTTCGATGGCAATATAAATTTCTATCCTGACTTTAATCTGTACTTTATTTGAACAAAGTTGTAACATTATAAAACTATATTTGCAAACTAACAGAATTCATCTTGTCACGAGAAATCAGAATTAAATGACCTACCGAGTAAAACAACCTATTTACATTTCAACCAACCCGACAAAACACCAACAGACACACAATTTTTTCTCATCAAGACGGCCGATCGCTACAAAAATCACCTTACATAATTGATCGCCAGGATAAAAAGCCGCTAACGCGTCTGGAGCGTACGCCGCAGTCCCTCGCATTCCCGATTTCAATTAAAGCACGCACGTCCGGCAGACATCTCGCCGAGAAAACGCTATAAGGTCAATGGCGAAAGGTTTTTCCCATCGCCGCGGCCGCCTGCTGCGAAAAACCTGCAGGTACACGCGTACATTACACACATCGTCGCAAGGACAAACTCGTCCAAGTAGTACATATATATATATGTCTCGCAAGAAATCTTGCTATTTCCTTCGATAAGCTCTCGGGCAGGTCGAGAGATCTGGAGAATTTTTTTGTCGTCTCGCGCGCGCGCACACGTTTCGCGGTGTGCTTATCTCCTCGATGTGCTGTGTACGAGATAGTGGTATATAGCCTTTCCACGTTTGAGCATGTATGTGTGTGTGTGTATGTGTGTGTGTGTGTGTGGGAAAGAAAGAAGAAGACGTGGCTTGTGGGTATTATTATCGACGTTATCTTTTAATATTGCGAGCATTCTTTCGTGGAAGAGTCGCGGTTAGCGACCGACGTACGACATGAGCTGTGTATTTGCTCGCGCGGTTTTTGTTCGTTTGGACAATTTTGTACGTGGAGAGGAATTTTTGTGATGGAATGTGGGTTTGAAATTTATGGTGAAAATGATGATCTAGAATGTGGTCTGTTGGTTTTTTTAATGGAGTGTTTGAAATTATATAATATTCGGAGTACCTGAATGGAAAGGGATTCATAATTCCAGTTTTCGTTTTGGATATGAAGATTGAACCAACAATTTTCTTTTGAAATCGTCTCATTTTAATTGCAAATGAAACCATTGACAACGGTTCTTACGGTTCATATTAAAATGAATCCAATAATATTCGAATGTGAATATCCGTTTAAATGGTATTAGAAATCAAAGGATTAAGGTTGTCTTGTACGTATATGAAAAGCAAAGGGATCACGAAATTGAAATTGAAGTATAATGCTGATGATAAATAATATCAATAAACAAAAATATATTTGGGTCATTGACCAAATGTAGAAGATAATTAGATAATTGAATTCTGAATTTTATTTCGGTAGATTCGGCAGATTGCTGTTTTACTTTATTAATTTTGATATTTAAAACATATATTTAACAAAATATTAGGCGTATATTTTAACGATCATGAGAAATGAGAAACGCATATTCACTTTAAAAATTGTAAGTTATTAGAGGTTCGGAGAAGTAATTTTATCTGAAAGTCAAAATTTGACGTAAAAGACTATGAGAAATTGGCTTTAATAGTTGAGAATTTCTAAATTGTACATACGTTCTAATAATGTTGAGCGGTAATTTGTATGAAAGTTTGCACATACAGTTTCCATTTATCTCTTTGCACACTTTAGAATCTAGCAAGCGATAAAAAATTATGAGGCTCACTAAAGTATTCATGTAATTATAGCAAAAACTACCTTAATTGCAAAATAAAACTTTCTATATTCTTTTAATGACTAAATATTAACGTTTTTCAATAAGAAGCAATCATAAATTAAAAAGAAACGATGCGTTACGATCATCCACAAAAAATGTAAAATCAGTTACAACAGAAATGTAACTATCCGATTCTGTTTAGACACTCCTAATACATTCTGTTAAAATCATTAAACATCAAATCTGCAATAGCAACAACTTATTTTTTTACCGTACGCCACACTAAATCTACTTTATCACCAATAATGGAGCTCCACCGTACATCACAATCCTCCCCATTTGTCATGTACTTCGTAATTTTTTGCGAGATCCTTCCTGTTACGTTATCCCGCCGCTGTATACACGCATCGAGATACGAATCTAAATTTGCACAAATTTCCGCTTCTTTCTTTTCCTTATCCTTCGTTGCGACCGATTTATATACGCGATCGGCGCTGTTTCTTCGGATATTTCTCGTTATAATTTTATTTACGGTTTGCGTCCCGCGTAATTGGAGCGAAACACTGAGAAAACAGGCGGATCGATTCCTTCCAGTCATCACGAGCGCGCGCACACACGGTTATTGCACGTGACGATGAAAGCATAGCCTTTATGACACCGACAAAAGAGAGAGAGAGAGAGAGAGAGAGAGAGAGAGAGAGAGAGAGAGAGAGAGAGAGAGAGAGAGAGAGAGAGAGAGAGAGAGAGAAAGAGAGTCAAGTAAAAAATGAGTCATTTTGTGTTTCACCTAGCTCGTGCTATTGAAGATTTCGAATTTGCAAATTCGGTGGGGAGTGATATCCGAGGTTGAAGATTTTATTATGAGTGTAATAGGCGTGACATTGATTAATTTGAGAAAGCATGATGTGTATGTTTGAATGGCAATTGAATGCTCTTCATAAACGTAATAAAGAATCAAAATGAATTTATCGGACAACGGTAAAACTCGACTACTATTCATCTTCTTGCTTCTGCGAGAAAAAGATTTTATAATATTATTCTATAATTAGTTTTCACTGAGCTCATTAGACTTCCTGTACATTTTTTTAACATAAATAGAACTTTTCTACAGTTATTTTTATTGGTAATCGCTATTCATTATAACGTATATGGTGAGATTTCTCTGAAGAATATCGTTGAAGAACTGATTCTCGCAACTCCCGTTTCTGTAATGATGTACTATATACAGTATTCTATATGCGACACTTGGTCCGACCAATTATTAACACGAAGCTTCCTGCAAAATACAACCTTCAAGCGGCTAATGACAAACGGTAAACTATTTTTGCACTGTCAGTCTTGCAATGACACTTTTTCTCTTGAAAATGCATCATTCGTCTCGGCCATAGCGAATAATACACCGTTGATGTATTTAAGTAGGATTCTGGGGCACTTATTAATATTTAAAAGAGGTTTGCTTTTCTAAGAATATATCGCACTTATATATTAATCTTATAATATTTTAATCCAAGTAACATTAATGAAAGCATTTATAAATAATATAAAAAGTTATATATAGAAAATAAGTTTATACCACTTATTTTATTTACCAGTGTCAAGTTTTGCGATTTATAAAGAATATTTAAAAATTTTAGTTACAGTAAAATTGAACTTAACATGTTTAACTCATATCAATTTTAAAATATTCATTCGTTATAAATCGTAAAACACAAATAGTTTAAGGTAAATGCACCAGTAACCGGCCAGTTAGTAACACGAAGAGAGTTTAAAATATACAAACATTAAAGTAAAATTTAAACCGAAAAAACTTTTACTTATTGTAAGATATTACAACTATCTTTCAAAAAGAAGTGGAAAAATAATATTCTCACGACATCAAGTAAATTATAAATATGAATATAAATTAAATGATAAAAGTAATTCATTTTTTCTAAGAAGGTATTAATTTTACTAAATATTTTTGTAACTGTTCTTATCAATATTTTTTAATATTTAATTGTAATTTACAGTTATAACATAAATTTTTACATATTCATGCAACTCGTCAAAAACATTAAAAATTCAAAACTATATATATCAACCATACGAAACTTTACAAACCAATAAACAATTCTTTCAACTCATCAAAATCATTACAAATTCAAAGCACTCAGCACCACTCTAAAATTAAGATCACTTACAAAAATAAAAACTAAAAAAAAAGATAGTAAGAATACATCTAGTATCTTACATCGACCGCGAGAGATCGAAAGTGAGGATTTTCGCTTCTGTGATCAACGATGCGCGCACGCTCGCGGCACACGCCTTTATTTAAAGGCCTTCCTCTCGCGCTGCTCATCGCAAACAATGACGATCAAGGCTGCGCCGCGCACGAAACACACAAAAAAGTGCCTGACATCAGCTCCGCACCGACGAAAAAAAAACCAACCAGACTAACACACATGTGCGCGAGAGATCATCCAGCGTTTCAGCCTTGATCCTCTCCTATTAGTTGCTTTAGTACAGATACACACACACACACGTGAGAGCTCCGAGGTCTTCATTTGTGAGCCAGCGAGCGCGGGTGTCACCAGATGAAAAGAATTCTTCCGTTCACGTGTCGTATGTTACGTGAAGTATAGATTTTACTGATGGGACGGGGTAATTGTTTCTGTGTTTGACGCGTGTGTGTACTTTGAAACACGTGTGTTTTTAGAGTGCTATCGATTACATTTCCATGCGTATCGGAAGGTAGTGAGCTTAACAATATTATCTAATCGGAAACGGTGTTAGAATAGGAGTATCTTAAATAATGGAATTGATGGCGGAATGTAAACAGGAGAATAATGCTACATTGTTCAAATGAGTGAAAATCTTTTTTCAATTATTTTTTGCATAAATAGTTTTAACTTTTTGTTTTAAACAAAATTGTAAAGCAGCGTATATATAACATTACTGAAAATAGTCACACTGAACCGTCTCTCACCAAAGCCTCTAACGATTTCCTCGAACGTAATAATTCTTGACATTAAATTTCAAAAGTATAAAAACCACAGTAATAACATATCATTCATCCGCTTTCTTATAAATATCCTGAAAATCATACGACGATTCACGCACATTTTTTTTTACAAATTATAGAAATTAAACTAACCGGAAAAGCCTGTACCGTTTTTCGGGCTTTCCCACGCACGAGATCCGCTATACCTCAAGCATACTAGACTATTCTTGTAAGAAGTAGCCTAAGTATTGCATTGTGTAAAGGGCTACCCGTGTACGACCCGACTGGTTTTTCCGAAAGTTGAGCCACCGAGTGTAAAATCGTACGCTCAGGAATGTCAATAAAAGTGTCATCGAAGTATGCTTTTTTTTCTATATGGATATAAGTTATGGGGCCGCTTGCCTGGAAGGGTATATCGTTTTATTGTGCCAATATATATATATATATATATATATATATATATATATATGCATTTTATTTTCAGAAGGTATATAACTACGTCTGCAGGTACATACACACACATGTCAACCATGTCAAGGCAATGAAGCATTTGTAATTTGTACTCATAATTATTAGACGAATTTAAAATTATTGATAATCTTTTGTATACATTTATATTGTAAATTTTAAGTAGCGTGGGTTTTCGTATGTGACTTACCCCCCTTTAGATCAGCTACTTTATTTGATTTCTTTTTTTCTAGCTTATTAATAGAGGGCATTTATAAATATACAAAAACTTTGATATTCGTAAATACGAGTAGTTAATAAACTTATTACTAATAATAAAAAAATTACAATATAAAGTTATTTTTTAAAGAATTCATGATTGAAAACATTCTGAAATAAAAATACTAAATTATTCATTTTAAAAGAATTGCATAACTCATACATTTAATTAATTATTAACACGATCCATAATAATAAAAATGTTTTATCTTAAAAATAGATAAAGATATTTTGATCAAGGCTATATTGTGCGTGTATACCGAGGTGTATACTGTAATATTCAAAACTTATACATCATTGATAACAAAAATATTATTTTTCTTTTGAAAAATATACTGTAATAATACAATCATAAATAATACTATATATAATACTGCAGTCTTCGATAGATTGCGCTAAACCCATAATGCAAGAGTAAACACAATAACGATCTTTTCAGACAGCGAGAAATTGTTCAGACAAGATCTTCTCTTCGAATAAACAAAACTTGAAATTAGTCATCGTAGCTCAGAATTATTTACAAGATAATCACAAAGTTTTAGCGGTGCCCTCAGCCCCTACTATGCGGTTTATGATCGGGTCATAAATCCGCGTGTATTACTTGCACACGCAACGCACAAAAGCTAAACTAATTACGTCATCAAGGCGAAATCCCCTAATTTGCTTAGTCGCTTGTTTATCCACCAGTTCGCTCACCCTTGTGTATTACGCGCAAACGTTTTGCACATTTATTCCTGATACATAATACTGTGGTTGTCAAAAAACTGCTATATATAAGCTAGTTAAAAAATGTTTCTATAACTTTCGTATAAAAATAGCGATAGACGCCAAGCCAAAAACATCGTAATCATCATAGTCCATTTATATTATAAGTCTGTGTTTTATTGATTTTTTACATAATATTGATTAACAAATAATTTAATATAACTTATTCAAAAATACTAATTTGTGGTATTCCCGAAAAACAACGTTAACTTGATTTTTGTGTTCCTCCTATTCTCCATGCTACAGTATTACAAGAATCTAAACATCATCCTAACAGTGCCAAATAAAAATTATTGTAAATCAAAGAAACATGCAACTTCACAAATCGTCTGAAACGTTCATACATCAACTATCACGACACACGTTAACACCACAACAAAACCATTCTCCCCTCATACTAAAAATGCCCTCGAGTCGTTGATCCGGAAAACGACACACACTGCATTATACATACATTATACAATATTTTCGTGTCCGCAGTCAGCTGACTGCAGCCGATGACTCGCGCTCGATCCTCGCCACCTCCTCTCCACCTCCTCTCTTTCTCTTTCTCTTTCTCATTCACCGCCGCGGAACATCGATCTCGGTATATAGAGACTAGAGCTGCAGAGTACACACACGTAGAGGTATATATACGCGCGGTCTATAGAGATCCTCGCTCGATATACTCGCGTGGAATGCCATGCGAAACTCGCCAGACCGTAGCCTCGCTCTTTCTCTCTTCCTCTTCTTTCGCTTGGCTCTCTTTCTCTCTCTCTCTCACTCTACGGGTTTATGTATAGTTGCGTGGTTCCTTCGCACGCTGTACACATATACACCCAGTCAGGTTGCGTTCACAATAGTGAGTTGTGTGGAATTGGTTGGTAGTAAACTGATACTAAATTTAGTGAATTAATGGTTAGGTTTTTAGACTGCGTTAGCGACTAGACTTGTAGAAATTAAAATCGATATGTTTTAAAGTAAATATAATTTGCAAGAAGTAGTGGTTTTCTGTAGGTATAAGTTTAGTTGCAAGCAATTTAATGTGGAATCCTTTCAAACATATATTAATCTCTGTGCATTTAAAATATTGGAAAACTGTTTCTATATAAGGTTTTCTGAGTCGCTGATTTCAAATGTACAGTGAAAATTTATATATATATATATATATATATATATATATATATATATATATATATATATATATATATATATATATATATATATATATATATATATATATATATATATATATATATATATATATATATATATATATATATATATATATATATATATATATATATATATATATATATATATATATATATATATATATATATATATATATATATATATATATATATATATATATATATTCAAGTAACTTTATCTTTTCATATGTTTGAAATAACTCTAACAGCACCTTGATAGACGAATAACTTTTTTTTCAAAAAGTGTAGAGTGTCTCGTACACTCTTTACGACAAGATAAATTTTCATTTTTCTTTATTATTGAAATTTCAGTAAAGTCTTTTCAGTTTATAACAGTTTTAAAAAATTCCTTATTACAGTTACTAAAAACTAGAAACATTTAGTTGTGCCGTTTTTCAACTAGGAACCTCGGTACATTTTTATAGTAACCGATACTATCAATACCTACTTCAGAATATTTTGCGCTGAAACAAGTTTATAGTATCGGTTAGTAAAACTGTCTCGAAAACTGTACTAAAATTACTGGTGCAAAAATGATCCTAGTAAATGTTTCTAGTAACTGTACTGTAAAAAGATGTAGTACCCCATATTAAAAAATTGAACTATATACCGTTTACGATATCCTTGACTATAAGCTATAACTAAATAGTTTATTAAAGTAAATTTACTAGAAAATATATTGCGCTTTACAATCTTAAAGTCACCTGAATAAATAATTGTCTCTACTAAACGCATTTACTTAAATTACTATAACAACAAAATAGTAAACTTTGCTAGAAAATTGGTAACCCCACACTAGAATGAGTTTTACTATAGAGTGCTCAGTAGCTGTTGCCAGTAATTTTTCTACCAAGTAATAGGGTGAGTACTCCAGTGACTGAACACCTATTAAAAAATAAAGCCAAATTCAATGGTTCTTCTTTATTCTTAGTAGCACCAGCATGCTTCCTTCTCATTTAAAATCTTAAAAATATCACTACATTCATCTTTACAACACGTATCTAACAAACCTTTTCCTAAATCAACCCAAAAAACGTCCCGTAATCCCGTTCATTCACTGCTCTTAAACGTCCACGCAATCGCCCTACCACAAAACCTCTCTCTCTCTCTCTCTCTCTCTCTCCATCCATTGTGAACACCACCTAAGACTATCAACAAACACATACACACACAAGCCGGCGCGTCGTTCGCGTTGTGGCTGACGTCACCGTCATCATTCCGCCTCAGCAGGAGGCTCTCCATAGCTTCAGCTCGCCGGTGGGGAGCAGCAGCAGCAGCAGCAGCAGCAGCAGCAGCTTTTGTACAGCTATACGGCGCGCGCGCGGAGAGTCGAGCAGTCAGTCAGGGCAGGTCGACGCGACACTTGCGATCGGGGCCCCGCGGAGCAAGCGCGGAGTTTGTACAAAATCAGTTGCAAGCAAAGAATATATAATCCCTCAGCTCTCTGTGCGCGTTGAAGAGGATCGTGCTTGGATAACACGTATCCGTATACGTTCGATCTGGTTTTTGGAGGGGCTGAGGTGTGTGTGTGTGTGTGTGTTGTTTTTTTGGAGGTTAGATTTCGGAGGGAGGTTCGCTTCTGCGGACGAGGTGGTCTCCGATGGCTACTTGTTGGAATTTGGAGTGAGGAGGTGGTGAAGGTTCGAATTGTCAGTGGATTTTGGGATTGGGGATACTTTGAGGGTTGGGGTTGACGGAACTGGGTTTGATAGAAAAAAATTGGGATTCATTTTTGGAACGAAGTATTTTAGTAGTATTTAGGAAATGTTTTTCGAAAGATGGAGGAGTTTTAATAGATCATTGGTTATTGTTAGAAAAATTAGTTCGTATTGTTTTACAAGTATTTTTATATAGTTGGCAAATTGTTTTTAGCATTTTAGCAAAATTAAGAAGAAAACGAGTGTATAAATTATAAAAACTTGTCTTGGCAACTGTTTGATTCGATGTCTGATGCATAAAACATTATTCAAACTAGTTTTATTGCTACAAAACATATCGAGGAAAGAGAGTCTCACTTTTTCTGCGTGTAAACTACAGATTTCTTTTATTGCTTGATATTTTTAAAAGAATTACATACTTTTCCATTCAATAAAAATATTTAACAATAATGCTTTTCCTTCGAAAACATATTATTTTAAAAATAAAAAAAATACTTAATGAAAGATAACGTTAGCGAGATTTTTAATTAAAATTTATAGGCATCGGATACACATATATAGTTATCTTTCATCCAATCAATAAGTATTATAAATTTATCAAAAAATGGAAATAAAATGTTGAATTAAGAGAAAAAAGAAAACAAATTTTAGATTGTTTTGAAAAAGGAAAATAAATTTTAATATCCTTGAAAGTCGAAAATAACATTTTAATAACAAAACTTTTTTCTACCACAAACGCATTTACGCCTCGTTCGCAAAGCTAGCGAAATTCTCTCCAGCAAGCGCGAACCATTCTTATCACTCTCTCCCGAATCTCCCTCAGAAACACCACCCACCTCTTCACCTATAGCAACAATCGACCAACCAACCCGCTACCAAAAAATACAGTAGCCGAAAAGGTCTCACAAAAAAGCGTGTCGACCGGGCAAAGGATAGGTACACAAAGGAAGAAGCGCGGGTGATCCAATACAGTCTCGCGTGCGCCTGCACATACACGTACACACCTAACATCCAGCGGAACATAAAGACACCACCGCGACCTGAAAAAAAGGCCTTACGCAATCGATCGCTCGCGCCGTAAAGCCAGTGCCGAGTGCGCGTGTGTGCACGTGATATATACACCCGCACCTGTATACGTCTGAATCTAGAGACAGTGCGATACACAAGCCGAGGGTGGAAGAATGAAGTCGAAGAAGCAGCAGCAGAGCGAGAACCTCATCGCCGGGGAGAGGACCAACGGATTGAAGAGCAGTAGTGGAGACGGCGAGGTTAAGGATAAGGAGAAGGAGTTGAAGACACTGAAGAAGGGTGAGCGGCTGCTTTAATCTTTTAATGGAAGGGATGATTGATTGATTAGGGGAGGGTGCACTTGGGGGGTTGGAATTGGAAAATTAATATTGTACCGATGTGGGGATGGTTGGGGAGGATGTGTGGGCTGGCGGGCAGTGGAATTTACTCGGAGGTTTTATCATTTGGTTACTTTACTTTTTACCGAGATTTCGTAGATTTGATATATACGGAAGAAAAGATTTTCTATACAGGTTTATTTTTAATAATATTATGTTTATTATTAAGTTAATATTATACATTACATTTACATAAGTATTTATTTCAATACTTAAAATCATTTATTTGATACAAATAACATATGATCTATTTTAGTATTATCTTTTATTTAAATTAAATGAATATTAACTAGTTCCAGGTAAACGATTTTCTACGGAATAGTAAAATAAATATTTATTTGAACTTGCTAAATTTCTGTTCAGTATATATACAGTAAAATTCATTAAACCTATAGTAAAATTTGCTAGCAGTCTGTTACTATAATTTCTGGTAAAAATTGTGAGAACTGTGACTGCATGAAGTAAGTCGCGTGAGCCTACTAAAATTTAAGTATCAGGGACATGATATCATATTTGCAATGATACGAGAATTCAAGTTAAAATATTATGTTTCATGATTCATATCTTCGTAAGAACGATACAAATTTCATAAGCATAATAAATTAAATTTTTTTAAATTTATTTTAAAATTTACCTGTATAGATTATATTACTTTATAAGATTTTACTATCTATATTAGAGAAATATATCATATTACTTGAAAAGCGAAATCTCTTTGTCTAAAAAAGTGTCAGACAACATTTTAGCAGTTTCCAGTTACTGGGAATTTACAATTTTCTACGTTTGACATGTGACAACCCGGAGAGGATCGTGGGATGTCTCTTTTGATAAAAATATCATATTAACCTGATAACTTTTAGTAGTTTTTTATATAATATTACATACTGTGGTATGTTTTATAATTTTCTACGTAAAATTATTTATCATGACAATAATAGAGGTACGCAATCATCAGTGTACTTTTCTCGAAATTTAATAGATATTTTAAAGCTTTGTTACTGTGTGAAAAACGGCACTTAAACTGGACGTAGGCGTTACAAAACTCGTTTTAAAACTAAAACTGCTACTTTTTAAAATGATTTTTAATATACAGACTTGTATAGTACTTTATTTAAAGTGTTAGTAATTAGTACATTCTTAAATATTAAAAATCGATGCATAAGATACAGAAACATACAAGAATACTTGTTATAAGATGTGTTTTAGTGCTTTTTTTAATTCCGTCTTTCAAATGATGTTTGATTAAATATGTTAACATTTATGATGTCGTAAAAGGCTGAAATTGAATGTCGAAACGATTCTTTATCTGACGATGATATTAAAACTTCTAGTTTGCATTACTTAACTTAGTATTAAATCATGGCATGGTTTAAACGATCAAATTAACCCTTTCGCAGTACATGTCAATGGTCTCACTTATAGAATCAATAAAAGTTACGAGCTATCAATCGTCACAGCGTGATCTGTCATGATTTATAAGAAAACGAAGATACCCAAGAAGTATGAATAATTTATTACAGAGTTATTTTTTATTAGCGTAACGAATTTCTCATTTAAAATGGAATTAAAATTCCTTTAAATTATATGGTAAAAATCACAAATTATATAATATAGTTTACCATTTCTATTTTTACATTAGAATTACTCTTCTATAAAAATGATAAAAATGTTATATGTTCAAGGTAAAAGTTACGAAACAAATATTAAATTTTATTCCAGTGAATATGGAAATTTCACTATGAACATCTTAACTTTTACAGAAAATCGCATATACGTCTCAATGTTTAAAAAGAAACCTAAATTTTGGTATACGCTTTTCCTCAGGTGGCAAACCACTTAAAAACACAAGAAAAGATAAGGAAAACATTCATTCATACTGGCCTTTGTTATTATATACGTATCATTCTCAACAAATATTAACAAACACATTTCCACATTTTTAACAGCTTCAAAATCAAGATCTCAAAAAATCAGCAGTATCTTCTATTCATAAACGCATCGCTTGACCTTCCCAAAAAAAACACCTTTCATCTCGCTTTTTGCTGCATGTACGTATACACAATCACGAGCGCATATGAGCGAGAGCGTGAAAGAAAGCGAATACTGATGCACGTGTGCATGCAGAGCTCGCATCTTTTTTTAGCCTCCCTGGAGGCTTTTAAAGAAGTCTTGACGCACGCTCCGAAAAATCGCCGGTGGCTATTACTTGGGTTATTTAATCGACGAGCGGCGATATTTTTTTTCTTTAACGCGTTTTTTTTGCTACTCTACGCTTCGGGAACGATGACTTCATGCCTATTAAAAATTACGTATGCAGCTTTACGAGAAGATTCCGGTGTTTTTGTTTAGCGCGGGACGAATATTTGTTATTTTTGGCGGTTGAGAGTCGATGATTTAGCGCTCGAGTGATAAGTTTTTATAGCGCATTGTATTTATATTTTTTGCATTCGTTAAGCGTTTGGTATAAATTTGAGGTTGACAAAGTTTGGGTCTGATATGTAAATAAAATTCGATTTTAGGTTACTTTAGTTTTTGAATTAAACTTATATATGTATCTAATAAATTCTGCAAATTAAATTAAAAGAATTTTAGCTATTATTTTAGACTTACGTTTTGCATAAATAATTTTGTTCTTATGCATAACTTATTCAACTATCTCTAAAGGAAAATTTTAAAACTTATTAATTTAAGTAATATTATCATTAATTATAATTTCTATCCATTTACTGGATCGTAAATTCTATAAATATATAAACTGTGCATCGACAAAGAATACTAGACCCATTAATTGTACGACTTTAAAACAAAATGATCATTGCAAAAAAAAAACTACCAAAGCTGTAAATAACACGTAAGAAAAGACATACAAATTTGCCGATAGTTAGAAAGTTATCTTAACTTCTTTTTACGTGTGAATCGTAAAACAATAAAATTCCTCGACTCCGACTGAAAACTTCGAGACTCGTACTCAGCTGCAGTATTGAGCATCGGCGTATTTCAAAGAACGCAATGACAGGCGATACTGAGCCATTCGACAACAAACTCCGACATTGTAATCGTGGTTTTCAAAACTTGTAATCGATCCTGAGCGCCACCGCGTAAAAGGAGCGCTCCAAGTGCATACTTTTAAAACATGACACCGCGGTGCTTCTTCGAGCTGAATTGCAGCAGCTGATACTAAGTGTATGGAATAACTAAAATACTGAATGAACGTTAAAATTAAGCTTTGTTAAGTGTAGAATATTTTACTATTTTATTTTATAATAAGGTAAATTTTTATGTCCCACTGACTGGACACGTCCCACTAACTCGACACTTGATCAAAAATGTATTATTACTGAATTGATATTTATTTTAGCGCATATATTTTCTGAAATTATAATTCAGAATTTATTATTTTAATGATTAAATCAACTATATTCTTACTTTTATCTTGCTTTGCAGAGTATAACAAGATTATGTACACTCAACGTGGGAAATTTCTGGTCGAATGCGAGAAAACCTCCAATGAGCTTAGCGAAAACGTGTGTTCGATCCAAGGAGACTCAATGAAATTGCAGTATTTCAAAAAAATTCAAACGCATTCGACCAGAAATTTCCCACGTCGAGTGTAAAGCTGTGTTCTCGTTTTGGATAATGCACGTGAATTCTTAAGAGTTAGTTAAGAAACGGTACTTTTTTCATAAGTATTTAATAAACTTACTTTCTCGCAGTTTCTCATTTTTTAAGTTTCTAAAACATAATAAGATCATGTTTAATAAAAAAAAGAGCGGTATCATGTGCAAACAATATTTTTTTTATATAAAGAAATTAGTGTTTATTTAGTGGTACGCTAAAAACTGTGCCTGCCCAATACATGGACATATGTTTTACGACGTTGTTTTGATTACGAAATTTAAGTTAGAAATTAGGTTAGAAATGCACTCAAATCTTATATGTCTTTAAAATTATAATTATGTATTGCTACCTATCATTAATGATACAAATGATACTCTGTATACCATAATGATAAGTTTCTCTAAGTATATTCATTAATAATTCGAATCAAAATATTGTAAATATACGTGTCCAGGTATTGAGACTACATTTTCGGACGCTGGTGCATGGACGTATTACATTGTCCACTTATTAGTGCATTAAGAGACGAGATGTTTTATTCATTTCACTCCTTATTAATAATAAAATCTTGTATTTGTTCATTTTATGTGCTACAAAATAGTAATATTTATTGAAATTTAAAAGTCTTTTGCACTTTTACGATGTTTATATGTGTTCTATAGCAGGTATGAACTCTTAGTAAGGTTAATCATCCAGTTAGTGGGACATTTACCTTAATTGCTAAAATGGAAGAATATTATGTTATCGGAATTCAGTAAGATTTTTATCTAAGTGGTTCGTATTCTCTTTAACCTTAACCTAAATAATAAATACTTTTCCTCATTTGCCCATATCATGGGATTTATCAAATTCCATCGAAGCTGAAAATTTTCTTCAACGAATAGCGATGAGAGTCGTAAAATATGAATTATGTGCGTGCATCACGCAACCATCCTAAAATAGTTGAATAGAGGTAACAGACGCGAACGTAATTATGTCTATTATAGTCGTAATGACTAATTTAATCATTGCAATAGTAATTCTATTTTTACGGATGAAACATACCAAAACGACAATTTCTTTTTCTGTATTATAATACAAAAAAGGTATTTTGTGTATTTTAATCATTAGATAATCATTAAAGAGCCGGATGCAATAGCCGGGTATTAGCACTTTTTGGTGATTATTGTCTCAAATAATAATGCTCAGATAGAGAGATGAAAAATATAATGTTGCCAAAATGAGCGAATTTAACAATACTATATTATTCGTTTTTTCATCGGAGTACTATTATTTGTGATACAAATATTTTTAAAAAGTGCTAATACCGTTATTGCATCCGGCCCTTTAATTACCTTAATCATCATCTATAATATATTAGCAGGAAAAAATTATTACATATGACAATCTTTCTAAAATAATACATATTCTCCATAAAAGTACAATAAGAATCATAAATTACAGAAAAAACAGAGAAACAACAATAATTAAGATATGTATAGATGAAATAGTAAAAATAAGAAACACTTTTTATGTACGTTGATGAAACAACATATCATGCTGTAAAACTTCGAAACTTTTCGTAAAAGAATATCAACAGAACTAGCTGAAACGAAAGTATCTACTTACCATTCAAGAAGAGTACGTAATATACTCCAAGATTTACTAAAATATCCAAATTACATAAAGACAGATAAATTACAAATAAAAAAAAGCACGTATTATAATAAATAAAATAGGTACAAATAATTTTAATTATATCAAGTTTCAGTAAAATTTCGATTTTATAAGTTTTGTTCTAAGTTTCAGATTTTTACACTTCTTTTATCTTTATTTCTTTAGCCTTGCAACTTTTTGTTTTTTATTGCACTACCTGGGCTCCAAACGAACATTATCAGTATTATGATCGAAAACCATAACATTTATTGTTTACTGCTATTTGCAATTTTTTGCAATTTTTTTTCTTATATTAGTTGCTAAAAAATATAAATAATTATATATATATAAATAAGAACAAATAAATCTATAAAAAATTTGCTACAATTGATTTGCTTTAAAACAAGACACAACCGATCTGAAAATCAGAACCAATCCAACCGTCAACTCTCCTCTCTCTGGGTGTAGTCGATTTCCCCAACGCACACGCTGAAGAAAGAAAAAGAACAAAATCCACCTCTCAGTCACTGCGAGCGCGAATCGCATGCGCGCTGCTCCGCGTCCTTCTTTGCCCCGGCGTCGTCGCCGCCGCCTCGCCTCGCCTCGCCTCGCGAGATAAGGTAACAATCGGCGCCGTTCATGAACCGCACACACGTCGATAAGACCGTGCGCGCGCGAGCCTCGAGACCGCAAAAACCGTTTCAATTACTTACTCGGCCATGCGCGCGCTCCGGCCGAGCACCGCTGAGGTTTCCGATATTAAAGACGCGCGCGCGCCTGTCTTTGAATCGTCTCTTCTGTTCTTTTTGTTTTTCTCTTTTTGTGCTTGGGCTTTTGCCTGAGAGTTTTGGAGTTGATTGGGAGAGGACTGCAGCGGATACGAATGGAGAGAGGGATGAATGAACACAGAGTTTTATTGGCAAGTTGCGGAGGATAAGGTTTTGCGTTGAGAGAGGAGGTTGGCTTGGGGAGTTTTGAGAGGATATTTCGTGGATTGGGAGAAGTTGTTTTTGAAGGATGAATGGTATTTTTGATAATTTAGTTTGGGTGGTACGATAACATGTGAATATATAGTTCGTAAGGATTCATTCAATCTATTTCTTGTAGGAAATAAACCGAGGGGTTGGTTACTGATGGAATCAGACAAGCACTAGTTTTGGAAATCGATTTCAACAGAACTTCAAATCGATGAATTCACATGAAATCATTAAATTATAGTTTCTATGTGAAATCTATGAAATTGGTGAAATTTAATTTCGCTCTATGGAGCAATCGAACGTGCAAGAAAGAGATAACAAGAGCAAGAATAGTGACAGTAATGTAAAAATGAAAAATACAACAAGTTAAACATTCCATAAAAATACATGAATCCATAGGTATTTCGATATAAATAATCATTATGGATTTGATTGTTAAATGAAATAAATATTTTAATATAAAACGCACATTCATTTCTATTCTATTATCACATTTTATTACTATAAAAAATACTTCTTTTTTGTTAAACTCGGGAAATCCAATAAATTACTAAGATTTTATAGTACATAGTTGAACAACTCACGCTTATTTTCTAATTATTTATTATTTATACGCTTATGACTTGTTAACATTGTTTGAGGCATGTCCCGCGCAGCAAATCTCATGTAAACCAGACCCGATTCAGACCAGATTTCCGTAGGTCAGGTAGGTATCAGACGGGAAAATCTCACTCTCATTAGAAATCATTAGGATATATCAATAAAATCACTGATATCATTGCAGCATCTTATTTTGTGTGTGAAAAAAGAATTTTCGTGTAGGCATTTTCTATATCTCTTAAAAATTGCACAGTTTTTATCATTTAGCTCTTAAAGCCAAAGCAACATTCGGAAGATGGATCGTATGCTAAAGTGTACGAGTTTTTTGGAGTAATATAAGTCTAATGTTGTAAATTTAAAAGTGAAAATCCAAGACGTTTTAATATAACATTTCGTTTATGTTCTACCAAGTAAACATCATTAAGAACTCTTTTGAATTGATAAATAGTAATCTAACAATGTGTCATATCATATGCCATTAATTATCGCAAATTCATCATTAACATTCGATATAAATAAAGATTTGACCTTATTTCCTGGCCTAAGTATAAAACTACAAATTGGATCATTAGTGATGAATTAACGTATATGTCAAATGTTTAACACTCATAAATGCTGCTAAAATTACCTACATCAATAGACTATTTTTAATAAAAAAACGTCAAATTATATTATAGTAATTTTTTATGATGAATAAAATATGAGATTTTGGTGCCACTTAGATAATTCAAAATCTTAATTAAAAATCGCAATATTTCATACTAAACCTTACACCACCAGTCACAACTCACTATGACAAAGTGATATTTTCTTTGATAATCTTACTGACATCATTCATCTGATAAACTACGAGAATCATCAGAATCGCTTCCATACACAACCCCGGGCGTCACCGTAATAGCAGTGAAACATTCCTTGCCCAGGTGCGAGCTCAAAAGGCCCCGTCCCTATCATTGACAATGCAATCCATCGTATTTCCCCCGGCCATGTCGAACAGCTGCCTGATCTTCTCCTCGAATGTGAACTCTTTGATCAGCTGGTTATCGTTCTCAAAGTTCATGCACTCTTTCAGACACTTCCACTCCTTGAACAGAGCCTCAACTTTGGCCACAGATTTCTCCTCGTTGACCGTGGAAGTCTCGACTGCTCCCAGATCTCGATGCATCTTCTGGCGGCGCATCTGGCGCTTGCTCGAATCGTCTTGCACAGGGTGTTATGGTTCTAGAAGAAGAATCGAAGTACCTCACCGTTGGTGGGCAGTTGTCTACCGCGGATATCGTCCTCCTCGTAGCCGATCAGGTAGATAACGATTATCTGCTGGCATTCAATGGTTGACAGCGTAGAATTTGCTTAGGTTCAGTTAGGACTGATATCACACTCGAGATATTTGTAGGTGTTGACAGTGCAGAGGCTCGTGTCGATTTGTGGTTACAGTGACTGAAATCTCTCATTGTATAGTTGATTTGCAAAGGGTGTGTAGCCTTTGTCTACATGGATATAGTCTAGTAAGTGGAAATGTAAGTAATTAAATGTAATAGAGGCGTAAAGGGTTTTTCCAGGAAGGGGCGAAATGTTCGGATGCTTGGACCCCAAATATTATGACGTTCTTGTCATATTAATTTGCATAAGGATTTATTTGTAATTGCTATTATTATTGTATTGTGTATACATAATACATATCTCCTTATTTATTCTTCAACTATAAATAAATCATTCATACTTGTAAGGTTTTTAAATACCAACACATTTATATTGTGATTAATTAAAATTATTAAGTGACCGTCGGCTATTGATGTCTTTGTCTAAGTAAGTTTTCGATATTCGGAATAAGAAAGATTTCACCAAAAGTTATCTATATTCTAAAATCAGTAATTGTTGTTGCATTTCCTTAAAAAACAGATAGGTACTTTTTTGGGACTTATAATATTTATCAATATTTATTGTTCTCAAACGAAAAGAGAAATATTTAGTTTTATGTTAATCAAATCATTATTATTTAAATAAATAAATAAATTAATAAATAACAAAAAATATGCGTGTGTCAGTAGGAATCTGCTGTCGGTAACTGGCGTTCTCTTAAATAAATAGTTTTTGTTTCTTGGTAAATTTTGAATAAATTGAAAAATTACATTTTCTTTAAATTTTCATGAAAATTTATTGTTAACTGTTTGAGAAAAATAAATTATAAAATATAAAAATATTTAACTAGAACTTATATACTTTCAATCAATTTTTCTCCTACAATAATTAATTAATAGAAACCTTTGAAATTTTAACTGAAGTTCAATGAGAAGAGAACATTATAAAACTAAAAAGCCGGTGTTGTAGGAATTGGGTTAGTTCTTTACATGTTTTTGATAAATATCTCTTCCATTAATTGTATCGATATAAAAGAAAAGAAAAGATTTAAAATATATATACAAAAAATTACATCGGTAAGTTAGGAATCGTATCAGTATTTATTATCTCCTTGATAACTATTCCATATTTTAATTATATATAAATCTTTTCGAAAAAAGAATGGTATTAGACATTATATAAATACCTACGAATAATAAAAATATAAATGTGAACTTTAACGTGTAACATTAATATATGGTTTGAAATTACGCAAGTAACAGGTCCGTGTGGTCAAGTGGTTAGAGCATCAACACAGCAGTCTCGAGGTCACCAGTTCGATTCCGCGCTTCAACCAAATTTTTTTTTAAATTTATAATTATTTCTATATATCTGTTTCAGATAAATCATATAATAATTACTGTAAATAAATCTAGTTTAAAAAATAATTAATAAGTACCTGTAGAGTACACGAGAAGGAAATGAATAATTTTTTCTTTGCTGGGGATTAACATCCGGAAATTGGGTCAGAATCGGGCGTAGATTTCTAGGCCGAATCGTATAAAAAATGGTATACAAATCGGAGCCGGGATCGAGTGAGGTTTTCCCGCCCGATACATACCTAACCTACGGAAATCTGATCTGAATCGGGTCTGGTTTACATGAGATTTGCTGCATGGGATATGCCTTAAACAATGTTAACAAGTCATAAACGTATAAATAATTAGAAAATACAAAATAAAAGTATTTTTACAGAAATAAAATAGAATGTTTGTTTTATATTAGCGTATTTATTTATTTCATTTAACAATCAAATCCATAATGATTATTTATATCGAAATACCTATAGATTCATGTATTTTTATAGAATGTTTAACTTGTTGTACTTTTCATTTTTACATTGCTGTAACTATTCTTGCTCTTGTTATCTCTTTCTCGCACGTTCGATTGCTCCATAGAGCGAAATTCGAGAAACACTCTCGAATGATTCATGCTTGAAGAATTCATGCTCTCTTAAAATATCGCGCGTTTGCAGCCTTTGCGATGAATTTGCTTTTTGTTCAATAACTTTGGCTGTGTATGCAAATTATAAACTTCATGGAATTAACATAGGCACTAATGCTGAATTTGTAATGTTTACAACTTGGGAGAAAGTTTAAATTGTAGATAGATCTAGGATTTTTATTACAGGAAATAGAAAGGCAGATCAATGTTCACATACATTACTTTTCTATTTTATTATGGAAAAGAGCATTATGTTTATCGATTAGTGGAACAAAAAAATTACGTTTCATGGCAATTCAAACAAATTATTTATTGCTTACCTGACTCTAATTCAACGATATATGTATAATAGTTGAATAGTACGTATACATTTTTCAATATATATATATTGGAAATGGGTGTTAAATAAATAATAATACACAATGTATATTTCAAATAAAATAACTTTCGTTTATTCAAACTCGTACAAGGAAGGAATAACGTCAGTAATGTGCGACTGCTCTAGCTAGATGCTCTAGTACGACTAAAAACACTTGACAAAAGTGCATAAGAGAATATCGGGGCTGACGCATATAGTTCCCCACTCTTTTCTATATCTCGCATTTCAGTTTATGTCTTTGAGACATTTCTTAGTAAGTCGATTAATTTTTGTACAAGCATGTAGTAGTGTATAACTACAGTTAAACACATACGTATGCTAAAGCATAGCGATATTCCAACAATATATATATATATATATATATATATATATATATATATATATATATATATATATATATATATATATATATATATATATATATATATATATATATATATATATATATATATATATATATATATATATATATATATATCAATTATTAAAATAATAATGTGTTAGAACAAGACCTTTCATACTAATAAAAAAATCAGTAAAAGATTGCTTTTGCAAGAAAGTAACATTTTTTAATAAACTACACTTATAAGCCCTCCCTTACGCTACTTTGTTCTCATACATATTGTGTTAATCTTAAAAACAAGCTGTAGATAAAGAAGAATACAGTTTTTCTATTTCCTTGTATTGCTTGATTAGAAACATCCAAACCATGTAAAATATTGCAGTCTGTTCTTTAAAACAGTATCAACTGATAATCACAAATTAAACATTTGATGCATAAAACGCGGGATCATAGCACAGAAATATTTCCAACAAAAGCCAGGAATGTGAAATCTAATTTTAGAAAACACCTGTTTATTTGTCCAACCTGCATAAAACCAAGCGAAGCCCCGCGCACAAACTATAACCGCCACACTAAACTGCATCCTCGCTCCACAAAATAAAACAATAAACGCCATTCCACTCGATCATTTTCCATACAATAATCTCGACCACACTCTACAAAAACATAAAAACATTCTCTCAAAAAACACCACCTCTCCCATCCGCGTGCACGCATAATTAATCTCCAACTCACTCTCAACAAAAGCTATCACATCCGAATGCGCAAGAACAACCTTACAAAAACCGTTACACAAAAGGAAGCTCCAACAATGCCGGTGCTGCACAGAAAAAAAACCCAACACCAGCAGCATGCAGCAGCAACGAGGAAGAGAAAAAGAAAACGAGATCGTCGATAGCGAAATGCTTTCGCACGTGCCCGCGCCGCGAATTCTCCGGCCAAGTGGAGCCTAAAACCTGTCTCTCTCTCTCTCTCTCTCTTTCTCTCTCGCGGGAACAATGCACCTGCTCCATTGCGACGCGTTTTCGCTTTCACTCCCTCTTTCTCTCGGCGATGATGCATTTCCGCGTGCGCACGGTCGTAAAGCGGCGTGGCGGCGATTAGACGGTATATATACGGCGGATCGTAAGGAACGGCTGTTAAAAGAGAGTATAATCAAGGGGCGACAGACGCTGGGCGGCCTGCTTGTGCGGGCGCATGCGCTGCGAGCTTCGGCTTTTCACGGAATTGCTTTATTGATAGGATCTCAGTGGGTTTATTGGGGTTATATTGCTTTTTGCTCGGGATTTGAGGGTATTCTTGCGGTTGCGTGAGTTGCTGTTGTGGAAGAGAGAGATTGTTTTGCGCGAATGTTGAGAGGGTGTGGGGAGTGAGGAATTGACTTGAAGGTGATGATTTTGAAAAGATTGGGAATCATTGATTGATTGTTTATTAGTATAGAAACGATAGTAGTTGGAGCAAAAATAATAAATGCACATTCATTTTTACCATGAATATAAGAGCAATTTTTAGTATGGATGTGATTAGTTTTTAGATAGGTTTTATTTATAATTAATTGGGTATATTCCTAATTTATAAATAGAAATATTAATTTTCACTATAAATATATTAGTCATTTCACTATAGTATAGACATATTAGAATAATTTTGAGCATTTCAAATGAAAAATTGGAAAAAATTACAATATTGCGTAAGTTTGTTAGCGAATGTCAGAAATAAATTTAAAACGGCAACTTCGATAATTATAGATAATTAGCAGTGATTGCGATCACGATCGCAAATTATATCTTGTGAAGTATAATATTATATAACAGTAAAATCAGCTACCATTTTTTTGTTATAACAATGCTTTTGTTTCAAATGAAGAATCATTTTCATTGTTCCTTATAGAATAAGTACTTTCTATGCATTTAAGTTCTTGTAACTCTAATGATTAACGTTACAGGAATTTAAGGTAGTTTACATTTCTTAAAAATACGAGTTTTCGTTTTATAAGTTATGTCGTTAGTTTCAATTATTCTTATTGTTATCAGTTAACCACATTTTATAATTATTTCAATACTATAATAGCAATATTATTGAAAATAAAATGTATGCTAAATATGTAATGCATTTAATTTAATAGCTTCATAATGATTTTGGAAAATTGAAATTGTATTCTAATTTGAAAGTATATAACAATTTGCATTATTTAGTCTAGTCAAACAAGTTATTTTTATAACATGGTGAAGTGAACATTCTGGTAACTTTGTTATTGCTGGCGTTGTTGTTAATGATAACATAACGTCTCGATTTAAAAAGAGAAAAAATAATGATCTGACGCACTCGAGAAAAGTTTGCACTTTTCATGTTACAGTTCTTTTTAATTAATTTCTTTTCACAATTATCACTTCTGATAAGAGTCTATTTTAAAATACACAGAAAAACATCACGATAAAATGAGAATTTTTAGTTACTAGCAAATGTTAGCCTTTTAATTTAGGCATATCATACTTTTAAAAAGTATTATACAATTCCAATTTTTACATGTCGCTAGTTATGTACATTTGTTGAGATAAGCTTATTCTTATGAAGATAAAATCATTTGATAACATACCAAGCTATACAAACAGTTAATAAACATTAAGTTTTCTTGTTTAGTTTATACATTGTAAATTCTTATTAGAATAAAAACTTATATAATTTTGTTGTTACAGCAGATAGAAAATTAACCACTTGTTACTAATCGTACACCTTATGATTCGTCATTTTTATTTGATCATACAATCTAATATTATTATGTAAAATTCTTATCATCATTTATCGTTCTTTTCGTTTAGTATCATTTAACAAAATACGAGTTTAAAAAATAATTCAAAATTGTTGTGGTAAATCAATTCTCTATACAATTATTCTATTTTTTTTTCAAGTGTAATTGCTACAAAGAATATTCTTTTAAATTTATAGACCTAAATAAGAAATTTAAAGTCCCTATAAAAAGTCCATATTTACTCCCTTATGCAAAGTAAAGCGATCAAAGTTCAATCATCATTGCACTCTCGACACATTACAAAATCCGATCACAGCCAATAAACGACTTCAAAATTCCATTACCGAGCGATCTAACCGCACATAGACGCACTCGCAGACGTCTCGCTCGCGAGAATCATCATGAGAACGAGCCTCGCGGCTCCGAGCCGAGATACACATCGTCGCGATGAGAGAGAGAGAGAGAGAGAGAGAGAGAGAGAGAGAGAGAGAGAGAGAGAGAGAGAGAGAGAGAGAGAGAGAGAGAGAGAGAGAGAGAGAGAGAGAGAGAGAGGGACCAGAGAGAGAGCTGGTGCACAGCGGCCGATCCACGATGCGAGAGATGCCTTGGGGTCGCGTACGCTTTTGACCTCATCCGTCGTCGACGAGCGGCGACATCCTATTTAGTCCACTTTATGAATCGCATTAACATATATATATCGCGCGAACGCGTGCGCTCGGGGCTCGCGTGCGAAAGCCATGAGAGAGTTGCGAGTGCAGTCATAGTCGGTACTGATGTAATGCGCCATTACTGTAAAAGCGAGGGAAGTGTTTCTTTTTGTAGGGAATTGGGCGTTTGTGAGAAGCGGAAGGATAAGAGTCTGATTCGTGTCTTTTGATGTTTATAGGGGATTTTTTAATTCACCTTTTCGGTTAGGACTTATTTTCTTGAGAAATGCAATGTTGATATTTGGTAGAATTAAATTGGATGTGTGAATTAGAATTTTAAAAGCAATTTCGGATTGATGAGTGTGTTCTGCATGAGGAGTTTAATATAATGGTCACTTGTAGGCGTGTGGTATATATATATATATATATATATATATATATATATATATATATATATATATATATATATATATATATATATATATATATATATATATATATTATCAACTGATAAGTGTTCTTATGCACATTTTTATACTGTTTTACATGTATTATTATATGTTAAAATGCTATTTTAGTAAGTCCCTACAGTTACATTAGAAAAAAATCAAATTTTCACACTTTTGGCGGACTAAATGTTTAATGCCTTTAAGTATTGTAATGTACTTTGTATTTGAAAGGATTAACCTTACCACTAGTGTGAAACACGCCGAATTTAAAATGTATCTGAAAGACCAAAGCTCAAAAGGGCTTGTGATATGTCTGTAGTAATCTCGAAGACATAATATACATTTGGGTGGGGGTAAAATTTTTGAAAAATATTATTTTGATTAAAAAAATTGTGAATTTAAATTTTTGGAAAGGTTAATTTATGAAAACAAAATTATTAGAAAAATAAAATATATGATTAAAAATTTTTGAAATTTTAATCTGTGAAAGTATAAAATTACGAAAACAAAATTTTATAAACCATATATTTTGAAAAAATTAACTTTGAAATAACAATTTTTTAAGTATAAGGATCATTATTATTTCAATAGAAATTGTCAAGAATTCAATAAAAATAAAGAATTTCAATTTTAATTATTTTTCCAATTAATTATTTTTCAAAATAATTTATTTTCATACTTTTATTTTTTCTATGTTTTCCCTTTCGTTAAATCTTAAATTCCAAATTTTCATTTTAGGTATTATTTTATTTCCTAATCTGAATTGTCAAAACTTTAACTTTCGTAATTTTACCTTTCCCAATTTTTATTTTTCAAAATTTTTACCCTACCCTATACATTTCTACTCTGCTACATTAAGACGATAATTTAATTTTGAACACGGTTTTCTACCGGGTTTCAGTAGTGCTCTTGCTTAAAATATCGCTGCATAAATTATCATAAAATATACTTTATTAGCAAATCAGGTTTTCATTAGGTCAGTCTGAAGGTTGAACCAAAAGAAGAGTTTTAAAAAGAGACGAAATGGTTAAAGTAGGAAGCGAGTTATGTATTTCCTTGCATATGCAATCATTGATTTTTCATTGTTCAGAATAAATGTGAATATTGTATAGTTCATTTCATCATCCACCTATTTTAAGTCTTAAGGGGTAACACCACTCTAGGTACACCTATTTTTGACGATTTTTTGTGGTTAAATAATAAACGAAATGAAAAATTCGTTTAAAGAACTTTATTTGACAATTAATGAAGTGTAATAAAAAAATTTTTTTTTCAAAATGGCGGCCTCAGGAGCCTGTAGTAGGCCGTTACTTTTCTGTTGACGCTCAAACGGAAGAACAGTTTTCTCGTACATGATTAACCCTAGAACAAAAAAACAAAGTTTTACTTAAAGTACATATTAGTGGACGTGGTAGTACGTAGGGATTTTTTTAAAATCAAAATTTAAAAAATAGTGCACATTAAACAAAAGTTTCGATTTTGACAAAAAAATTTTTTTTACACTTTATTAATTGTACAATAAAGTTCTTTAAACGAATTTTTCATTTCGCTTATCATTTAACCACAAAAAATAGGTCAAAAATAGGTGTATCTAGAGTGGTGTTTCCCCTTAAAGCTAATCTAAAGCATACAAAGTCTCCCGAAAATTAACGACTGAATGCAAATGACCTCTTATCACAGAACCATATAGCAGTTAAATGGTCAATAATCGCGTTTCTTTGTATGTAAACTGCTCAGAATAATCGATTTTGCCGCTTTTTTTGCGAGATAAAGCTTAATTTCCGCGGTTTACTTCTGACACCGCTTTCACCCCTTGAAGAATCGATTGACGTGGGAATTTACCGCAGAGTGTTTCTGGGTCGCTGATTACGAATCTGACGTTGAATTACGTATCTTTTACTTTTTGATTTCTAAATGAACCGATAAAATATTTAAGGTATTTCACCGGTGACAATAAGGTTTAAAAAGTCAATTTATATTTCAAATCATTATTGAACGACTTATAACTGAATGTCTTCAATTCATATATTAAAATGTTAAAATATTAAAAGCAACCCAATAGTTTTGAAATAAGACAGAAAACTAAAGTGCGGTATAAACTTTACTACAGACTGTACTACAATATAGACATGCTAATAACACAGGCAACAATGTTTACTTAGCCATATCTTTGAACGGGGACGGCTAACTATAGTTTTTCTTGTTTTACGTAATGTAGGTAATAATTCTTTACAACATATTAGTTTTTCAGGGAAATATATAATTCATTTCTGCGGTTATGAATTAAAATGTCTCTTTAACACACGCTTAACCTATTATACCGTATGTGTTAAAACTAACAACTTTGATATTGAATATTTCCGTTTTGGTACCGGTACGGTTCTTATAGTTTTGCTGGTGTATATATAATAATATTAATAACATTCTGTCAAAGTTTAAAGGAAATATATAATAAATCGATTAGCCGGTGAACGTCCTTACGCATTTTCATGTAAAATAGATATTTTAGACTTCGGAAAAGCTTTAGTTTACCTTTTATTTTCTTTTTATAAACTTTAAACAGTTGACAATTATCGTAATTAAGTAGGTAATTTCGTAACAAATAATTATAGTGAAACAAAAATCACTTATTAATAAGTGTTGATTTGAAAAATCGAATACAATTTTTTTCTATGGGGTACAAAAATAGCAATGAAACCAGATCATATATAGTTTAGTAGGTCAGTAATTCCCAGCTAAAAGCAATTTTTATCAAATCATTGAGGTTAAATTATAAGTTCCTCTTTGCTCGTCTCAATGACTCATCGTATATTAAAGTTTGTCAAATATTTAAGTGTATATCCATTATTTTTAAAACGAATTGAAATTATTTTCATTTGTTTTAAGTGCTCACTATCATTTTTAAATTTCAATTTACGTATAAAATATTTAAAATTTTATTACATCAGGTACAAATTTTGAAAAATGCAAAAATACGTTTTCCTAATCAAGCTGGCCTTTTGCGTATCGAATCATACTTGGAATCATATCACGTTTAGTCATAGGTACAAATTTAAAACTTAAATGTAGATTAATGTATAACAGATAAGAGATAATGGATTGTATAAAATAATGTATACTTGGTGACTAATAATATACTTAATTGTTTATATTATATAAAAATCTAGATCGATAAAAGCTAGGATTAGCATATTATGATCTTAAATGATCATAATTCTGTTTAGCAAAACTCACATTTGAACATCTGTGCGTGTCTGAATACTATGATAGTCAATACAAACTATCGCAATAAAACTTTAAATAGCTTTTCTGTCCAACCAAGCGTACTAAACTGTTTCAAAACTGGGTAACTATTGACTTGCAAACTTCATAGTCCATAAAGCGGAATCTGCCTAGAAAACATTTGAATCGCACGCGATAGCTTTTTGAACTGAAGATAATGAAACTTAACTTTAGAAAACCAATATTACATTATAAACCCAAAGAAATGTATAATAATTGAATGTTTTAATTTTTACTCATTCTTAATAAGTAAATCGTACCATTCATAAAATTATGCTAAATGTTTCAAAAAAGAAACTCGTTCTAAACTAGACAACTCTCTATTACTTTTGTATTACACATTGTAATAAAATACGATAACACACCACTGAATTCCATTATTCTTAAAAAAAAACCTACAACAACAACAAAAACTAAACTACCTATTTCCTGATCACGACACCCTCCTTCCCATTAATCAACAAAGCCCCAAGATTCAATCAGCAACGCTTTTCATCCTAACTCGCGTAAAAGCTGCGTGCCATGCGCTTGCTCTTTACGATTTATTTGGACTCATTAGAGCGACGACATCGACGATGATGACTGGCCCCCACATAAGTACGCGCGTTATTATATAGAACTGACGTCACGCGATGGCTCGTTTCGACCTGCAGCGCGTTACGGCACGAACGTGAAAAATAGGATGAAAAAAGCAGTAAGAGAAGCTCCGCGGAATTTTTTTTCGGTCTCTCATCCGCGTGGAATTCGATTAGCAAACTGCAAAATGTTACTGGTTTTTTGAGTAGCGTGCGTCAATGGAGTCTTTGGTGCATGCTCGTCTGGTTCTGGGAAAGGATAGCTTGTTATATGCTTGACAGTGGGAGATTCAGTAGCTGTGTTGGGTTATAAAAGAGAGAATATTAACGAAAGCTTTATGTATTATTTAAGAATGTGACGCTTGAATTTAAGTATGGTATCCATAATGTAATATATATGTATTGAAATTTTATATCGATATTATTACGTTCAATCTAATGGAAAAAAAATATCTTTCGCCAGTTTTGTCGGTATGTGTTGGAAAAGAGCGTTTAATAAGTGTTTATATTTTGTTATCTAAATAGCTTATATTATACACATTCAATTAATCATACTAAAAATACTTTTATTATAAAACCTCCATTTTTCACTTTGACGTGATAAATTATATTGTACTTATCTTCCTAAATGAAAAGAAAAATACAACTAGCACAAAATAAAAACGAAGCGAGGATAAATCTGCTTTTTTTCATTCTTTATGTGATTAGCTCACGAAACTTTGTTGAAAAACGTATCCACTTGTGTTCAGAAATAACACCACAACTCTTTTTCGTGACGCTTAATTGCAAATTTGCTTATTCATAAGTTATACTGACAGATTATATAATTTATTGAGTTACTTATCATAATACATTAAATTAATACAACAAATTTAATGCTATTTTATAGTGTGCTCTATGCTATTTTTATATTTAATTTAATACATTTAGTTTAAAGCTTGAAAAACTACAATTTATACAAATTACTTTATCTTCCTTATACATAATTTAACAGTTATTGCACAGTAAATCGAGTGTTAAGTAAGTCTTTTTTAATAAATGTGTTTTCTAACCTGTTAAATTTGCAAAACAAAAATATCCAAAGTCATGTAGTCATTAAACACTAGTCAAATATAAAAATTGCAGTCATAATCGTCAGTAACAACTCATTAAAATCTCCTGATCTTATCTCAAACACTTAACCACGGAAAGAAAGCAGACGAAATTCAAAAGTGGAGCAACGAACTAAAATTCCACTTCACGTATCTAATGCACAATACACACGCTAAAGAAATATGATGATTTTATAAATCCACTTGCTAGCTCCGTATTGATTTTTTCATTTGCAAAGTCTTTTCCTTATGGTAGAAATAGTCTATTTACAAAACTCTCTTTATCTTAGAAACAAGCAATTTTTACAAAAATTAGTAAGCAATCGCTAATTTCGAGTCTAAGCCTAATTTCATGAAACCTCAAAATGGTAAACTTTTTATATCCCTTACTTATTCCAAACCTAAATCTCGTTATTCACTTAAAAGCAGCATTCACCGCAATAAAAGAACAGCCTATCCACTCTCTTCATCAAGCCAACTTCTATCTCACAGACCTTCATCCTGAATGCACACGTTCCGCCTCTCGCGCTCTTTTTCAACAAGTGCTTCGTAATGAGCGGCGCGGGGGCGCATTAATTAGGCGCCGACTTCTTTCGCGCGCTTACCCCCCCAACGTAAACACGCAGGGAGCAGCTGTTACGTCGTTATATCGCGGTACATGCTGTACTTCGCGTCACATTTCGCGTCGACGCGGCGCGCCGAGGGCGTTTAAAAATATTCGGTGACATCACTAGTGCCGCGAGTGCAGGCTTTGACTTCGGCCCCTACTACTTCGTGGCACGCCCGCGTGATTCGAATGAATTATTATTTTACGTTGGGAGAGCTTTTTCTTTTTGAACGCGGACTCGAAATTTCTCCAGACGTAAATATTTTCGCTCTGGAGCGTGTGACAAATACCAAGCAGTTTGTGTTCTTATTAAGGTTCATTTTGATATAATGCTTTTTGTAAATTAATTTTGAAGTAAGTTTATCGAAATGAAAAATTTTCTTTCTATTTTTAAAGAATTAATTTGTTGACATTTGGAACGACTTTTCTTTATTTTACGTTGATTTTATGTATTATATCTGCTCATATCCCACTTCGTTTAATTAAATATTATCCTAATCCCATCTTCCTTCCGACTTACCTAACGCTTTTTTACTTATCAATTTTTTAAATAATAAATAGAACAATAGTAATAATTAGCAATATCTTTTCATGTTTTATATTATTCACTTGTTTATATTTTAAATATGATTATCTTGTTCAAGTAATGTAAAATAATCTTTAAAAAAATTAATAACATTCGACATACTTAATGCTACATTCTGTAAAAAATATTTCCGAAATATAATAAGATTCGATATATGCAATTGGGTTAACTTACATACATTTATTCCAAGTACTTTTGTCTAAAAATACAGTGCAACGTGATAATAATTCTAATGATAGTTAAGAAGCTTAGAAATGTGAAGAGAAAGTTTTTCGCTGGCTAACAGTCAGCTGTATCTCTCGTTGAAAGCTTTAGTGCAGAGTAAACCCGTTAATGTGATTTTTCTATCCGTATGGTTATTAGTTTTTATTAGCGATCTTTATTGCCTAATTTAAAAGCATATACATCAAACTTGTGTTTATTTCCGCTCTAAATCTGTTCAGATATTTGTCTTACGAATCTTTAGAACATCATATATCTTGTTCTGACGAGCTCGATAAAATTAGGTTATACATTCGTCAATGATCATTTGATAAAGTCTAATAACGGGTTCTAATATTAGCGAAGAAATTCTAATTCGTTTTAGAACAAATTTCTTCATCTTCGAACGTGATAGTATATTATACATCATAAATACTACTTTATCAAGAAAGTTACAGTTATATGAAAATTACTTTCCAGAAGTTATTGATTCTAAATATAATAATTATATACGTTATCATACAGCATACTTTTAGACTAATGAATTTCTCAAATAAACTTTTACATCACGTATATTTATCACACTTCCTTGTTAAAAAAAATAGATTTTCAGATGCACATAATTTTATAAATAACAATCTTATCTCTAATAGCTCGTTCCAACTGACGTTAGAATTCAAATTGAATTACACGTTCGTCCCGACAAAATGACAAACAAAACTTAAACGCCGATGCGCCACTTGTATCGCTCCAATTAATTCGTCCTTTTTTCTTCAAACGTCTAATTATCCACAATGATACAGGCATAATTCGAGTAAAGCAGGTCGGAAACCGCTTATTACATTCTTTTTCTCCTTCGAACTAAAAAAATTGCAATTATCACTTCCGAGAGATCTTAACGCAACTTTTCTTCTTGCCGAGGTGCTCTCGCAGACAGTCTTTCTTTTTGCGTTTTTACATTATCTCGCAGGAATTCTCTCATTCGAATTCAATTACACGGCGAACTGCTTTTATTTTTTAATTCGTTATAGGCAGTTTTTGCTCTAAACGCGCGTACGTATAACTTTCACAAAAGCGGGCGCGGCTGCGAGCCGACTAAATTCACCGGCTTTTTGAGCCCACGACTGAAGAAAGCGCAGAATCACTTTAAACTTGGCTTGTAATAAAATCGGCGCTCGGCCGGTTTATGATCTGCGCTAATTTCTCATTACATGCAGTGTAACTTGTAAATTTCAATTTTATAGAGTGTAAAGAGTGTCGACGTGTAAATTATTGCTTAAGGATATATTTATTCACTTTAGTTCAATGATCAATGTGTCTTATTTAACAAATAATACAGTTTTGCTCAAAAGTTGCTTTTCATAACTAAATTTATTTAATTAATTTTTTATTTGTACAGTATTAGCTGTTATGAGTATAATATTATTAAATATATTGAATAAAATGTTTTCTCATAATATTTACGGTTTGTAATTATTAGTTCTATTTATTTATTTATTATTATTTATTTTCATGCTCAGCTACAATCTTAACATTTTATCCATATCAAATTTTTATAAAGTTCTTACATTCTTATTTTATCTACAGATTATTACATGTACAATCTTATATATATCCACAAATACTATTAAAATAATTTAACTTGAATTTACTTCACAATTTCTTCTACTTCTAGTAATTTTATTATTTTAACAATATGTATATGTACAATCGAACGTAAAATCTTTATAAATTTAGTTTAAATCTCTGTTGTTTACAATACGATCGACTGCCGATATGAGCGATAGAGCAATGAGCCGTATAAAAAGCGTGGGATAAGAAAAGCGAAATCCGGTCTATCGGATCGAAGAAAAACATCAGGAAGAAAAATCGTTCCGGTGTGCAGAAGGAAAAGTAGTTTATTTACAGCGGAATGTCGCCGTCTGTGACTCACACACTGAATCCGCGATTTTCTATCGTTATTGCAGCAGAAAAATAGAACTCCCGAGTGTTTGCTTGTCAACTTTGCGCTTTAATGCTTCTGCAGTGCACCGCGAGTGATTGACTCGTTGCGAAGATTTGCTGCAGAGATCTTGGGTATACATTATTAAAAATCGTATGCAAGTATTTTAGTGTCTACTGAACATACACGTAAGATAAATTTTGTTGTCACCTATCAGAAACAAACAACTCAAGTGTTGGTAGTAGAATTTCTTTTTCCTTTTGTATAGTTCGTAATTATCAACAGTTTAATACTTTGTAAGGAGCTTAGACAACGGAGATAAAAATAGTATTTATATGTATTTTATACTAACTTTACATTGATCACGATAGCTTATTGTAGGGCAATATTGCTATTATCTTTAGAAAGATTACATTGAATTAGTCAAATAAATTTAGGATTTTATCAAATATTTTAATTTTAGCGTAGACTTTTACTTATTCGTTTTATTTTTGTGTTTAGCTGCGCTGTATGATATAAATATTGATGATTTTGAAAAAAAGAATAAAAGAGTAAATATCGTAACACGTAACAAATGACTCACATGGAGGACGTGAGCATCGTTAAACTCGAATTCATTTTCGTTTCAAGGAGGTACTTCAATATGCAAATTTTTTAAAATCGGTGTCAGTATTTAAAGAGTAATTAATTATTTAAAGATATGTAGGGCAGGCAATATTTTATTTCATTGTAAATTGTAACCTATTTAAAACAAACAACTTCTCTGAAAAATGCTTACAAATAATACAATACTTAGATTGAAGAAGTAATTAAAAATATTGTACGCTATAAAATGCGTTTAACCAAGCATATTAACGAGATTCTTCTACTTGAGAACGACTAATTAGTAGAAATTTAAACATTCTTAATGCTCAGGAAACTAATATATGACTATAGTACAATTATAACAAAAGCATAGTTTTACCAAAAATGATCGAAAAAACTTCTTTTATAAGTGAAGTGATACTAAGAAACTAGTATATGCTCAAAAAATATAAAATAATGATTGGCCCCAGCATAAAAATATTTTTTATTATGTATTTATTAAAAAATTCTTTCGGGGACGAGAATTAGGTCAGTTTCTGAGTACTCCCGAAAAATATATAGGATAATATAAAAAAGAAGAATAACATTTTAATGAAGCAGAAAACATAATTGCTTATTAAACGTTTCTTTTTAGACTAAAAGTAATTTACGAAAATTGGCAGTAAATAGCTAGTTACTATTTTAAAAATGCTTACATCTAACCTGAGGATTCTCAATTATCTACCAGTAGTCCTGGTACAACAGTGAGGTTACCCTTGATATTTCAATTCGGAACTTATCATCTCAACATATACCCACCATTTTATATGCATTGTACATTCAGCACTCTCAAAATCTGAATAAGTGAAAATCACTTAAAAGAAGTGACTATTCACTCATTTATTAAAAACTTGAGCAAATCTGTTATAATAAAAATACTAGCTATTTGATTATGAGGGGGTAAGACATTTCAATAATAAATTGTAAATACGAATATTTATCTAATATAAAACAAATTTTATTACAATTTGCAGTACAAACAATATTTACTGATATACATACACATACCATTCAAGGCATTGCACAACACTATCACTATCATCTTACAATACAATTTAAATTTTCACAAATAATATACATAACACCACTTTACTCTATTTTAACACTAACAAGCAATTTCAACTGCTTGTCATTAAAGTCCTTGAATATGGTTTCGGAGCAAATATCTGGGAAGTGTATATGAGTAACAAACATCAAGACATGCTTTGCCTGCTGAAGTAAATCTCTTCTAAGTACACCTTTTCTAAATTGAGCTTTTATAATATTTCCCAATTTTGGATACTCTAATTTAAACTTCTCCGATTCTGATGACGTCCACCAGCACGCCGTACAACGTCGTATACTTATCAATCCAGCAATTCTTCGCCTTCAGATCTACCCAAATACCGCACGTAACTGATCAGGGTCAAGCTTTTGTTATTTTCGATGTCAACCCTCGCACCGAGTTCCAGCAGCTCGTCGATGGCGTGCACAGCTCGATGCTTGCCGGTTCAGTGAAGCGCCGTATTCCCAAATTCATCCTAGTAATCAGCATCGACATCCTTGCTGTACCTGATAAAGGTCAACATCGTGACGAAATGCCCGTCGCGCTTCATCGTCTCAAACGCTATGACCAGCGCTGCCATCTCCGCATCTTGGTCCGTGGTTGCCTCGTGCAGCAGCGTTATATTATGAAAGAGGTTTGCCGTACTTCGTGTTGTGTTCCAGCAGAATTTTGACTATGTTTCTGTTTGAAAGCATGACTGCAAGGTGCAACGGCGTGAGAAGATGCTGGTCTTTGACGTTCACCTGAGCGCCGTGTTTCAGCAACATTTTGACGATGCCCTCGTAACCGAGGCAAGAAGCCGAGTGCAATGCAGTAATGTCATCCTTCGATTTTGCGTTAACATCGACTCCTGTGCGTAGCAAGTGCTTGACTATCTCTTTCACTTTTATTAACTCTGTCTTGCTGCACCCAATACTATTAACCAATAAAATATGCAAGCATGTGAAGAACATTTTTACCGATAAATAAAAAAAGAATTTTTTTATCTTGGTTTCCCAGAGACTCACATATATATATATACATTCGTGTATTCTTTATAATATGGGTGACCGGCATTACCCCGTTCTCTCCTACTACTATGCCTATTATGTGTAAAATTAACCCATTAAAATCTTCTTAAAGAGAATTTTCTTAAAATATATAGACATTAATATATATATAAATATATATATATATATATATATATATATATATATATATATATATATATATATATATATAAAAGGCCCTATCATGCCTGTGTTGAAAACAAAGTACACAATGTACTAATAACATCCTTTATGCTCAAATATCTTCCTTTTGTTGCAGCCAGAAATATCGTAGTAAGTTTGTTTATACTTTAGCTGCGTGTCGTGGATTTTAATGGATTAATTTTATAAATAATAGACATAGTAGTAGGGGAAAACGGGGTAATGTCGGTCACCCATATTATAAAGAATACACGAATTTTTATGAACCCATTCCTATTGGCAATTAAAATGTTTATAATATGCAATTATTGTTGAGCATGGAAAACATTTTATTACTATTGATTAAATAGTTACACGCCATACACATTTTCCTATACTTTCCTTATAAGAAATCCCGACTTCTGCGACATGTAGCATATTCTTTACTTTTCCAGCACTGAACTAAATCTTTTATAATAATCTAAATAATAAGCAAAAGCAAACGTGAAAAACAGTCCACAACCTTTATTATTTAAAAGAATTGTTATTTACATTGCGTCAGCAGATTTAAAGTAATACCATGACCCTTACAGAGTACAGTTCGAACACCTTCAAAATTCACTCATATAACCCACATACCCACGCATACGTCACTTCTTTCCGCGTGTCAATTACGAAATTTCCTACACTCCCACCTCCAAACCACTCTCCCCTCCCAATACTAACTACGCTAATCGAATTATACCAACATCTTCATCACCAACATCTACCCCCTAATCAAATTACACCCTCATCGCCATCCCAATGCCCACTGGCCACTGCACATCGCGAATCTCCGCAGTTTCTCGCAGAATCTCGTCGCGTGTACGGCGAGCGAGAAGCGAGCACGGCGATACATACAGCGAGAGCCCTGACACGGAATACAATGGGAGTCGCGGAGCCGTGGAAGAAGGCCGCGGATCCTTTTACACGCGTTGTCGCGCAACGCCCAGCTGCTGCCGCTGTCGCTTTGTGCAGCGCTAATACCTGTCGGAGCTGATTCGCGCGTGTTCAACGTGCGTGTGCGTGGAGACGTGCTCGTGGATGTGTTGTGTGTTTGAGGAATGACCTAATGGGGTGTTTAATGAGGGCTGACGCGACGGCCAAGAGTTAATGCGCTTGACCCGAAAAGAAAAGGAATTTAGGCGTTGCTTTTGCGTTGGGTTTGTTATGGTGATGAGAGGTTTCTTGGTGATGGGGTATGGATGGGATGTGGTCGTGTTTGTTAATGGAAAAAGCTGAAATCTAAGCTTCGTTGAATTTTCAATAGAACAATAAAGTACTAGAAACGATTGCAAGGTTGTAAAAGATTCATTGAAATTTTTGTAATTTGAATTATATATAGTGTTTATATTAAAATACTTTCCTAGTAGAAAAGTAGGGCTAGCTTATTTCTAGCTTGTTTTTATTTACACTTTATTTAGAATAATACTAAAATGCTTTCATATCAACCAAAGTAGAGCATGTACAAAAGTTAAGAATCTTTTTTTTAGAAAAAGCATAATTTCTACCATAATAATTTGCTCATGTAAAAGTAATTTTAAATAATAAAGCATCATTAACTAGTAAAGATTAAGTTAACATAGTGTGAAAATATTGAACAATTTTACATTTTATACGCCGCAAAACCAATCACCAGCACTGGCAAGTTCATTAAAAGTGTCACAGTAGATTAACGGTGACGTGTTTCTTTGATATCTTATATTTCATTGCATATTTTTCTTTTGCATTAGTAAGTTGTACTCAAAGAATTCAACATTTGTTACGAGTTGATATTACGGTTCATGAAAGAATTCAAACATTCAATTGAATATACTACTTTGCAAAAGGTTTAGATAAAATGACATGTTTTCGCAAGCGGCAACATTACACAATTTCTTAAGAATTCCGCTGAACCGTTATACGTTATCTAAAGTTATTTTTATCTCATACTATGATCGAAGCAGGAAGTGTAAAGCATTGTTGCATCAGATTAATTGATAACGGTTTTGTTTAGCCATAACACATACATCAATTTGTTTAAATTATGTAACTCCAAAAATAGTTAATTTTACATTGGTTCTGTATTTCTTTTTTCATTCAATTATAATACTTCTTAATTTTTCGAAACTGTTATGTGACTTCAAAAAGTTAAGTAGTATATTTTCTATAATATAAAGTGAAAATATTGTTCGAAACATTATTGTTTTTAACGTTTTTTATACTCTACATCCCATTTGGAAATCGTTTTATAATCAATATAAAATCGAAAGAAGCTTATTGAAAAATGTATATAAAGTTTTATAAACGTGTTTAAAAATTGAAGAATATTAAAAATTATTATATAAACTCGGCTTCATTTACTGAAAACTGCTTATAACTCAATTTCTTTTCAAAGATCACTTATACCCCTTGACCTTCAAGCGCCTCATATATTATTCAAAATTTCTTATTGAATTTTCGATTACCCTGCTAAAGCTTTTTCTAATCACGTTATAACTGAATATTCATGTATACTGCAATTGGTAATCGAGCGTATAATAACTAAAATTTAAATTAATTACTAAAAATTCAGATACATTTTCATGAATTTTCATACATATTTAAAAACCAGAATTTAGATCGGATTTTGTTTTTTTTTTGCTAATAACTATAAATATTCAAAAAATTGTAACTTAATTTTCAGTTGTACAATTGAAGCTTTTTTCACGCATATCACTGAAAATGTATTTATACCGTAATTAATAATTCCATCAGATAATAATCAAATTTTCAATTAATTCATAAATGTTTGTGTCTCCAAGAGTAAATAAATTCATCTAATATTTGTACTTGCATTTTGATTCAAACGCAGATGAATAATGCACTATTGCACAATCCGATTGAATTCTTCAGTTACATAAACGCACATAAAAATTCAAGAAATTTCAACGCTCCACATTTCCCACGCAACCGAAAAACTTTCTGCCACCCTAATCCCCCGGAGAAAGAGAAAACAGCTCAATATCCTATAAATCCATTGCGCAATAATCCGCGAGTGACGAATCGCGAGGATGCATTATTCATGGGCGCTGAGCATCAGCGCCAGCCGAGCGCAGGCAGATAAAGAAGAAGAAGAAGAAGTGAAGAAGGAGGTGACTGAGGTGAAGAAGAAGAAGAAGAAGAAGAAGAGACGCGCACCGATTTACGAAAAGGTCGAGGGAGCGAGAGCCGCGGGGTATTACACGAGGGTTCGCTGCAATCAGCTGTACGGGATACACGTGGGTACGGATATGAATGTGGATATATTGGCGCGGTGGTATAAGTCAGCGAGAATAACGAGTTTTTGTAATTGAGTGTGCAGGCTGTGATGCGTGGTTGAGGATGAAGCTGGATTTTAATGAGATTCCGTTTGCGTTAGAGCGAGCGTTGTAGTGTCGGTATGCGCCGGGCGTTAGAAGTGCGTAATCGCTATTCTCCATGAATATTCAGAGTGAGAATAATATAGCGATTGGTGATACTTGTGTAGTGAACACTCTAGTAGGAATACATGCAGTTTATTTGGGGTTGCCAAGGCCTTTTAGTTGCATTTCCTATTCTATTGTAATGTAATTAAACTATATATATATTTATTGATAATTTTAATGCTGAAATGATTTACAGAAAATTTGTTTTATTTTGCTATCTTTATAGCTATTCATTCGGTTTTAACATAATTTTTTTTATATCATATTTTGATAAATTACAGCATACTTTCTTTGTGAACTGTTTGAATTTTTGCAAAATATCCAAAATTAAAGAAGATATAGCGCTTCGAAAATCCTCGTGACGTCAGACCGTAGACGCGGCACCTTTGAAGCAACTACGGTCTGACGTCATTCAAAGGAACGTAAATAAGCTATATACTTTCTTGAATTCAGCTTTTTGAAAAATTCAAACAGAATTGCAAATCGGCTTCGATTCTCTACCCGTATCATAGACACCGACGAATAAAAAAAATGTATGTTAAGGTGATACTAAACCCCGTGTGACACTCAAATGCGGGGAACCACTTATTTCATTCAATTTTCAATTTTGAGAAAATATCTCTCTGGAAAGTTGTTGTTTTTGATTAGGGCAATAACGTTTCATAAAGATATTTGCTAAAAATTAAAAATTAAATGTGAAAAGTGGTTCCTCGTATTTGTCAGTGGCAGGTGGCTTTAGCATCACCTTAAAACCCAATTCTTTACTTTTCATGTCTAGTTAAGAGAAAACAGTAAACACATGTAATGCTTTTATTTTTATTTTAGCATAAAATTCCAATATTTTCTTAGCATCTGTTATTGAACAAATTTAATTGTACCGATTGTGTATTAGAAGTTCTAGGGCAAAGTGAATATTGTTTATTGTTTCTTTAATAAGGACATATAGAGTGGCTGTTAATTTCTCTACAATTCTATATAATTTTTTATTAAAACTCAAATAAGTCATAAATAATTTATTGTAATAAGGTATTACTTGCTTATTTAGTAACTAATATATATTTAAATTTTTTCATCGTTGCTTTTTTAAGGTTATAATAAATTAAAAGACGCTTTTGATGCAATTTTTCATTTTTTCTTTAAGGTTCTTTAAAATAAAGTAATAAAAATATTTTTTCACAAACAACTTTTTCTTGCTCTTCAATAGTTCAAGTTTTACTCTCTAGGACCGAGTTTTCTAATTACTTAAATAAATTTTCACTATAAAAGCGAAATGAACCTAACGAGCTCCTTAGTTTTTCTAAGAAGTGATTCCAATTACAGTAAAAGTTCTCTATTCTGGTTCGCCCATATAAATATTTAATGTAATTGTAGTTTTAATTTTACAGCGATGTTAGCCTTAATTCGTAATGAAATTTAACTGTTTTAGAACTGATTAAAAAAACAACTAAAAGCAATAAAACAACAAATTAATTAAAAATAGAAAATTAGTTTTCTAAAACATTAAAGTGACAGACATATATATTTCAAGGTATAAAGAGAAAATGACCTCTTCTAGATATAAAAAGCATTCAAGCGGTACAATGCATTTAATTTTAACTTTTAAGAAGTCGAACGTATATGCATATGTGTGTTTAAAAACCAATTAAAAAAGTCTGTAATCTTAACTCTATAAAATGTTTATAGAGAACAATTAAAAATTCATATTCGTGACTTGTAACATCTGTCTAAGTTTATACCCGGCATAAATTTTGCCTGCCTACATATTTTATATTAGTTTATACCTACGTCGACTTTAGCCAGGTCTATGCAAATCTTGCACATCCATTTAGCCGATGTACACTCGATCAGATTTGTTTCGAAGAATACTTCCTCAGCAAATGTTGGCGCTTTATTTACTTTCCTTTTGAGCACGAGGCTAATCGCTGATTGAGTGGATTTTTATTTAAAATAAAAACAAGGAGGATTGACGTGTAGTGCAGTATATTAGCATATTCAATATATAGAAGTATTTAACACAAAACCTTTTTGTCCATATTTAGTCAACTGGAAATAAATTAAATTGAAATGAGTGACCTTAAAAGGAACATTATAATATATTATACTGTTGACTATTGTTTTCAATAAAATATGGTTTTTTATTTTACTTTCTTCTTTTTTGAAACAAGTGAAAATCGCGGAAATAATTAAAACTGATTACATCTATTGTGACATCATATTACAGAAAATCTCTGGCAATCAAACAAACGGAAATATGAAGTCTAAGTCTATTGCATAAAAATGCAAAATAATAGAATTCTATAGTTCATTATTTACAATTGTTTTCTTTGCAATTGTTGTAAAAAAATGTTAATTCAAGAAATTGCTTTTTCATCTGTGGAAATTACTATTTCAATCACTTTCATTATTCATCTTTGAATCTCTAAAATCAAAAACATTATACAAATTTTAATAAAAAAAATTGTAAGGTAAGATGTATTTCTGTTAAAGACATACCTAAAATTTTATTGCGAGTATCTTTGAGAATTTCTCTCATTGTTTTAGATCTAAAGATAAAAAACAGTTATGACTAAATAACAGTTTTCACGGTTGCTTTCTCCTTTAACCAAATATTTATAATTTCTATTAAATATGTGTGATACTCCGATTTTTTTAAATACGACAAATATTAAAATATTGTAAATAACTATGAAAATTATTTCAACCTGTCTTACCCGTAAAAACCCACATTATTATAAACTATTTATATACAATTGTACATTACCATAATATATATTTTAACGCTATATATATATTATTAATTAAAATCTCTCTTCGTCCATGAAAACACCCACACTAACATGTCCCTTACCTCATCTGTTAACAGGGAAGACCTTCTGCCAGGCGTGCAAGAAGAAGTGCAGCGGCGAGGTGCTGCGCGTCCAGGACAAGTACTTCCACATCGGCTGCTTCAAGTGTGCCCAGTGCAACACCAGCCTCGCTCAGGGCGGCTTCTTCGCCCGCGACGGCGCCTACTACTGCACAAAGGTACGTACATCACACACACGCACGCACATAGAACTCTATATAACACACCCCCTTTGCGGCCGTGTGTTTTGTCCACATAACATTTCCATCTTTCTCTCTCTCTCTCTCGAGTAGGTTGATATACGTGGGGGAGACGATGAGACGTGCGTGAGACGCTGCATGCGACTCATTGTTTTCGCGATGAATATTTTAGGGCTTGTTTGCTTTGCTGAGTGGTGCGTGGTGAAAGAGAAGAGAGAGAGAGAGAGAGGGAGAGGGAGGCTTGGTTTGTTGGGGGAAGAGAGCGAGGAGTGGAGAGGCTTGAGCGCTCGTGATTAATACGATGGGAGAGACTTACGGGGATTTTTTGCAAGTTGCTTTGGGAGTTATGGAACGGTGAGTTTTAGTGGTGATTTTATTGTGCGTTTAAAGGTAAATCGTAAGCACGAAGGTGAGAATACAAGGAATTGTGGAATATAGAAGTGGATTGCTGATGATTGTACTGCGGATGTTTATGTGGAAATATTTTGGCCATAATTGTGGAATTCTTAGAAAAATATATTATCAACTAGAATTGTTTTGATTGGTTAATAGGTGCATACTGAAGTATGCGAAAAATACTTAGAAAATAACGTAAATATTTTTAAAATATATATAGCGAGTAAACAAAAAGCTGCTGAAAATAAAAGTAGTGTGCAAAAATGTGCACAAAAGAACCGTTGAATATAATTAATCGATCATCCAAAACATGAAACTGTCTACGGAAACCCGGTTACGAATTCACGCAACGCGTTTTTCAGATAAAACTATTTTTTGACTCGCTAGGGAAGAAATGCATACAACTAAAAAAGAAATATGTATACTCAAATCGATAGATTTTTTTGTGCTCTACATCATTATTATTTACTTAAAACGATAACATTTGTGGTTAAGATTCATGTAGAATGTTTACAGTAATTTGAAGTGTTTTTGCTTCCTCACAGAGGAAGCTTTGTGATAGTAAAAAAAAAGTTTTGCATAACTCTGCATACATACGGTGAAACTTAATGTTTCAGGGCTCATTATTTTTGTTTTTCTTAAAAGAAGGCGGCACAATAAATTTTGTTTTAGTTTTTGATATTTTTTTGTCTTTTCAGCGGTTTTTCAATTTTTTATTTTTAGTTTTTCGGGTTTTTTAATACCTTAGAAATAACATCATCGATCCAATGAAGATGCATTTGAAAGAGCATAAAATTACCTATCTTTTCCGGTCCGAATTTTTTTTTCTAACGGTTATATCTGTGAAATATAAAATGGAAAATTTTAGAAAAAAATTGAGATGATAAGGAATATTTAGAATCATATCCTGTAAAATTCTTGAAGCTTCATATTTTTCTTTTATCAAGAAAAAAATAATTTTGTTAAAAAAATCGCTTTTTTCCTAACGCGATAACTTAAGTAAATCGACAGCATTTTATCTGAAATTTTACAAAAAGGTAGTTTTTTACTATCTCATGACCTGTATGTTTTTTCAGATCACGAGATCTTTTACTTTCTAAGATATTGAGGTTATGTCTTTTTCTAATTTTTATTTTATTGTTTATATCTCGAGAAAAGCGTGGTCATTTTTTATCAAAAAGGGCTATTTTTTTCCTTTTAAATAAAGATTTAAAATTGCAAAGAAATTTCAAGATTCATCGACTTTATTTTGTTTTATAGTGATTATTTTATTTTTTGATTTTTAAGTTTTTCGGGTTTTTTGGAATGTTAGAAATTTTATGATCAATTTAGTGTAAATGCATTTAACAAGTATAAAAAACCTAACTTCTACAACTGAAAAATTTAGTTAAAAAAATTTAAATACGTTAAATTTTAAGAAAATAGTAATATATTATTTATTAATTTATATACTTAGGGTTGGCCAGTGATGCGAGCAAGAGGATTTCTGTTTTTTTTATAATATTTTCCATTGATATTTTGAAATATTGATTGAAAAAGTATTTTAAGATAAATGAAATAATGTCTATCAATATTTTTTGTTTTATATTTTATATATATAAGTAAAAATGATACGTATGAACGATATAATTATGTGATTTTAGGTGTCGAAGAATTCAAATTCAATGTGAGAATTATTAATTTAGAAAAATAATGTTACCGAAAACTGCTTAAAACAGATTTAATTTATATATAAATGTAAATTAAAATATAAATATAAATTAAAAATAAGATTATGGCTACAGCTAGTTTAATTAAATGTTCTGAATTAAACCATCAATGATAAATCAGCACACATTTTTGAGAACTGAATTGAAAAGAGATATAGCAATTTAAAATTAATTTATTAGAACAAAAATTTTCATATTAGCACAATTAATTTAGTTTGAGAAAGCTAACTGCCAATGAATTGGCAGCGGGTTTTATTAAAGTATCATAAATTTTCACAACCTGAAACTTGGGAAATGCATTATTCAGAAGATACATTTTATTTTAATACATTTTATTTATTTTGTATTTTAAAGTGTTTTCTTCTTCTAAACTTTCGTTGGCTTTATCTCACTGCTATACATGCAGATATAAATTGTACCATTAACCGCGTAATATACATAGATGGAGTTGCCAACAAAATTCACTAATATAATTGGATGATTGAAATTTCTTCTCTTCATTTATCTCCACCAGAATACACAAGGAAGAGAGATTGGATCGAGGGTTGGATGGTTGGATGGTCAAAATGAAAAGGAAATTAAAGAAGGAATAGAGATGAAATAGGATGAATTAAATGATAAGGTCAAGGTGATTTGAAACTGCAAAAGTGACCATTTTAGCTAAATATCACCATCAAATAGAGCATGAAAAAATACATCGATTTATATATACATTGTTTTGTTTTAGTTTTACGCGTTACTTTCCTAGAGAGACAAAAAGAGAGGGTTTATTTCAGTTAATATAATTTAAAAATACATCCAGTAAACTTTTTTCTATATTTTGCGATACATAGAACTACGCAGTGAATGCCTGAATTATAATCGAATTGTCCCAGCGTTTCTGTCGAAGAAGCTAATTAAATCATGAATGCAAAACCGATGCGTCCCTTGCTATTAATAGAATTCATAAATGTTGTTTTAAGTTTATAATTTAATTTATCTTTCATAGAGAATTCCCATCAAAAACAGTTTAATGCAATTTTCAAGTATTAGCTAATTTAAAATAACGGCTTCTATTTGTTAAAAACTGTATGATCAAACGCGTTAATAAAACTTGTTTTTATAGTAAATTGTTAGTAAACTCAGTTGCAGCTTCCGTGCTACAACAGTCTTCTGTACACATTAATTATTTTATCGTACCTTTTACTTACACACTATCTACATACTTTAAGAGAAGATAAGAATTCCCATTTACCTATCAGTATTATGGCGCTTTCAAGCGCCTACTTAACGATTCTCCGTGTTTGCGCAGCATCCTATAAATGCGTATTCATTAATTTGAATGTCTATCTATTAAAATACCTTTTATCATATATTTATTTTAGCTTGAATAAAACTATGTAAAGTTTTGACTTGTAATAAAAATAAATAAGTGAAGAAGGAAGCTAAACACATTGAAAAGAGTTTATCTTTGCTAATAAGTAATAGTATTTGGTTGTTAAAAACCTTATTTAAATAATTACTTCATTCATTCATTTGTAATTTTGTTGATAATAAAATTTAAAAATTAATATGATATATTAATTATTCGTTAATCTATATAAAAGGGTATTATAAAAAATATATAAACTTAATAAAAGAACTCGACTTTTATTGCAATTCTTTTCGCGATCTCTTATAATTATCTCGTTTTTCTTATTGATAATACTCTAAGTTTATCTAATCTCGTATGATTCAGCTACATTTTACTTTGCGCATTTATATTATACGAATGAAAATTTACAAATGTCAGTACTACTATTAACAAGCTAATGAACAAAATAAGTCATTTTTACGCAAATTATAAAATATTAGTCTACAAAAAATTGTGAACAATTCATGTATACTTGCTATTAAGTTGCAAATAAATATATACGCTTTTAAACATACAAAAAAATTTTCATTTGCAGTTAAATAATTGCAATTTTAACAAACCACCATAAACCTAGATGAAAGGTGCTTTAAAAAATGTATAATTTTCGTTCGCCACGTTACATCTGAGTTTGAGTAAGATTTATTATAAACGCAGTAGGTCTACGACAGGGTGAGCTATTGTATGAATGACTGTTAAAAGCTCGTTGCAGAGATTGTCTTCTGTAGTTCACGCGTGTAATTTTGACTTTGGAACATTTCCTGCTCAGACAGTTAAACGCTGTGTTACAAAATGACCCCGGATGCTATAAAATGACCTATCCCAGCATACCGGAACGAAGGGGACCTTTTGACCTATAGGTCTTTTTCGTTCCTTTTTTATTTCGATGAACAATGTTTTAAAAGAACTTTCCAAAGTTAGATAAATGCTTGCTGAATGTACAGAAGAAATATTAATATAATTGTCTTCTAAAATTATAAAAGTTTTTATAAAATGCGTGTAATATTATATAAGTTGCAATCTAGAGAGAGCCGCACAATTACTGATAGTCTTTTGCTATTTACCAACATCTTGATATTTTTCTGTAAACTTGAACAAAACATTTATAAGATATGGGCATACAAAATAATAACTATTATAATGTCTAGAATTAATTATAAGAGGATTTTATCCATGTACTTGGTTTTTGTATTTTGGTTTTCTAAAAACATTAAAAATGTAGTAAACGAAGGGTATTTATATTTTGTTGTTGAAGAACTTAGTTTCGCATTTCTTTAATATAGATTTGATCAGTTATAGCCTTTGATAGTAACTCTTATTATTTTACTTTCTCCATGCATCATAAAATGTATTTTCATTGATATTAATAGTTTTTTCAACATTCTGTGCAGATAATATCAGAGTGTCATCGAATAGCAAAATTATGTCACTAAGTGGGTATATAATCAGTGCCACCCTACTATCAAAGTACAATAGACTCCGTTATAAGTGATTTCGCGTGAAAATTTTAAATTGTGACCATGCTTCAAGCTTTTTTATGATGTGTGTAATCTTAAATAATATTTAGATCACATACAAGTTATCTAACAGATATGTAATTTAAAATTTTTTGTTCAAATCCACCCAAATCGAGCAAACATATATCGAGATTCCACTGTATACAGGTTATTTAGTAATATCACTGATTAACATTAGATACTAATAACACTGAATCATTGTTATAAAAATATGAAACAACTTTCTTAACAACGGATATACCTTAACTTCTTTCGTAATATTTCACTTGTTATTTGATAACCGAATTTGTATATAAGGCTATGAATATTCCGTATAAGAGCATGCAAATAAGCTGGAATAATGTATGTATTGTTTCAGGACTATCGAGAACGATGGGGGACGAAGTGCGCCGGGTGCGGCGAGTACGTCGAGGGCGATGTAGTCACCGCTGGAGAAAAGCACGCCTTTCATCCAAACTGTTTTCACTGCCAAAGATGCAGACAGCCTCTGCTCGGACAGGGAACTAAAGTCACTTTAGTTCAAGGTAATTTCTTCTAATTTTATATTTATTACTTATTATGTCAGTTTTTATTCAATATAGAGCATTTAGTCATTTAAAACAGATTCTTTTTTTCAACTTAATTCTTTCTTTGTTTGATCTAGTCTTCGGGACTGTCAAGTTTTTTAAGTAGTGTCACGTACCTCCTCAAGAAGCTTAAAAACTTTTTTTATCCGTAGAAGCTTTTATTCAGCTTTATGAAAACACTTTTAATACAGGTACTTTTATTAAATATTAGGATTTATTTTTGAATTAAAAAACAAATAATTGTTTATACTTAGAGCATTGTTTCCTTAAAGACAATGAATTGACCTTAAAATAATGAAGAATCAAGTAAAATGTTGACATATTTTACTTTGTCGATAATTACTAAAACGTGACGATATTCACATTCATTAAAAAGCACACACTGCATACCAAGAATTCCAAAAATATAAAAAGAAAGAATTAAACAGCTATAAATCTTCACTATTTTAATATCATTTACCCTCAATCACATTAACACTCTAACACTCAGCAACTCGAAGACCTCCTACAACATATTCCACGAAAACCTTTAATAATCTCAAGCCCCGCAGAAATTCCTGCTGCAATTTCGCCCGCAGAACAATCGAGAGCAATTGCACCTACAGACCCATCGCGCATTCCTCCTCCTCCATTCCACTTTCTCGCGCTACTTATACCTATACACTGCACTCGTCCGACTTGTCAAACGTTCTATGACGTTGCAGGCCGCGGCGTTTTAGAGCAGCCTGTATAAGATGTTGCTCTCGCGCCGTCGCGGGCGTTAATTGCGCTAAAAACGCCGTAATACGTGTCACGCACTCGTCTCGCGCTCCGCGGGGGACGAGCGCGTCGTCGTCGTGTTTCTTGTGCAGAGAGAAACTGGGCTGATTGAGTGGTGTATCAAGACTCGGCTTATGAAATTTTCTTTTTTTTTTCGTGGCTGGGTTGTATATGGAGCAGGGAGGATGTAGGTTAAAAGCCAATATGTCGAGGAAATGTTTAAAAGGATCGGGGTCAGAAGTTCGAGTGTGGATGTTAAGGAGAATAAAATTGGAATTATCGAGTGACATTTGATTTATTTAAAGAAGTAACAATTCTTTCAAACTTTACTTTTCTTAAATTTAAATTTATTTAAATATCGATTTAGTGTGTTGTAATAATGATTATTTTTCAAACGGAAAAAATTATATATATATATATATATATATATATATATATATATATATATATATATATATATATATATATATATATATATATATATATATATATATATATATATATATATATATATATATATATATATATATATATATAAACTGTCATTACTGATTTTAAAAATATAGCTTTTGAAAATCATACAGTTATTCAATTAAATTAATTTAAAATCATAAAAGTGTTCAATAAAATATGCGACATTTTGATGTACGTTTAGCATCACTAATTTTAATCTTCAAATCATATATTTATCTAAAACCCCTCAAATTGAAGCTAAATAGTACATAATTAATTTAGGAAATTGCGGAAGTACATTCCATCAAATGCGGATATGTATAAATTAATGTCTGCGCTAGGGTTATAATATATATGTAATAAACTATAAACTTAACTGCGATTAGATTATTTAACACGCTCAAAATTAGTTAAATATTGTAATCAGAAATAAACAATTTTATAGTCAAAAGATTTTCAAAATAGTTGTTGTAAAAAGAAAAAATCTGTATGAATCATAAAATATTGTATGCCTATCTGAACGAAAATGGCCACTTCTTTCCCTGAAAAGCGAGACCAAAATTACACTTTTTGTCCACAAAAATGGTTAGCGAGAAAAGAATGACTTCACTAGAAACTAGTCCAAATTCCTTTATTTCATCAAGTTCTATTAACAGTCCATTAGTTCCGCTTTCCAAGTCAAAAAGTGGCCACAGTTCGGATGGGTATAAAGTATGTAACTCGAGAAAAAAGACGATTTTTCCCTGAGGTGATAATGCCTTCGCTTCGATCGCTCGGGCAGTAAACTCACCCGCGGGAAAATTATTCGACTTTTTGCGATTGTTATATAATGTACTATTTTAGAGTTTAACATAGTCTCGACCCCTTCGAAAAAAATGAAATTTGTTTCAAGGTGGAAGGCTAATAGAATATTCAAATAGAGTATATTTGTACATAAAGTACTTAAAAAGCACTTTTCTCCATAGTATGAAATAAACTATTTTGAAATCGCTTTAGAAATCAAAATTAGATAAAAAGTCATCTATGGCTTGCAAACTTTGGAGTCCTGTAATTTTGGTTTATCCGACCCTAAAAGTGCTTAAAAGTCATGTTTTTTGAAAATGTTTCAATGTTTTATAACAATATCCAACCGAAAAAGTGCATCGTTCCAGGCCCATAAATTGCCCTTATTATAAGTTTCTCCTCCTTTTCACTAGTAAATGTCTGATAAAATCTTGATTCTTTCACTTATCTTAAACTTAATTAATATCTATAATACAAAACCTTCTCAATAATAAAGTAACCGAATTCAAATAATATCTAGCAAACCTTTCTACATACATTCAATTCCATCTCTTACCTCTATTAAGGGGGTTCAAAAGTCATTTTCCTGAATTACCGACTGAACCATACATTATTTACTTTAAAGACAAACTTACGTTTATTTAGCTAAAATCCAACCTCGCTAGCTCTCCATTGAACAATTATGGACTTATGTATGAAGTTTGAAACGTTAAAAACAACGGCACACGAAAAAATTATTGGAATGAAATTTGATAAAAACTTCATACGTAGGTTCATAATTGTTCAATGGAGAGCTAGTGAGTTTGGGTTTCGTCTAAATATAAGTATTTTTATAATTGTAAATAATTATTCACTACTCGGTCGGTAAAAATCAAGGCTGAAAATTTGAATTCTTAACTGACTTTCAGACCCCCTTAAATATCTCAACAACGAACCAAGCCCACACCTCATTACTCAATTACTCCACCCCCCCCCCTATACACCCACACACAAACCCTCCTCCATTCATCCACAACTAAACCACCATCTACATGTACAATCTCCAATCTGTCCAACAGGCCAGGCTCTGTGCCACCGCTGCGTGAGCATACCCGTGCGGGAGGCCGCGACGCCCGTCGGCAGTGGGCCGGCCAAGGTCGTCGGCGGCGGCGGCGGCGGCGGCAGTGGCACCGGCAATCAAAATGCCGGAGGTGGCGAGAACAGCGGCCCTGGACAAGACCCGGGCGCCTGCGCCGGCTGCAGGCAGCAGTTGCGCGAGGGCCAGGCCCTCGTGGCCCTCGACCGCCAGTGGCACGTCTGGTGCTTCAAGTGCCACAGCTGCGACACCGTCCTGCACGGCGAGTACATGGGAAAGTAAGCGACATGACGGGGATTTTTTACTCGTATCTAAGGGGGGTGCAGGTAATGTGGGTACCTTAAGGAACTTTCAATTCCCGGTGAATGTATATTGGGGTTTGGGGCTTCGAAAACTATTGAGACATGTTATTTGAAGCTTTGACTCTGTATTACCTCGTGAGTTTTTTTGCAAAAAAAATTACTCTATGAATTTTAATTAAAGAAGTTCTGAGTAGTTAAAAAGTCTATCAGTTCTTATGGTAAAGTCGTATAGTAAGTGCTTCAGAAAGTCAAGACTAGCCTAGCAGACTTCCTTTATGTGTTATTTGACTAAATGGTACAGTAGCGTACGTCTTGGTGTCGATATTTTAGGATTAGAACGCCCAGGAATTTTGAAGAAGCAAACGCCGTTTTTATCGGTGTAAATTGTCTTTTGCCTTGCAATTCATTCGTATGACCACTTTACCAACCGATAAACGTCAACGAAAGTTGCCATTTTTGCATCAAAATAAATTCTACGGCAAAAAACTGGCACACGCATCTTAAAGTACATAAGAAAAGCTACAATTTCACGTACCCTATGATCTTATATTCGAGTTTTTATGCTTTCGCGCGTAAACATGACCCTATCTTATAATTAGAGGGCGCTAGCAGCGGTGTCACATCTACTGTCACAATACATATACTGTAGGAGTTACAGTGCCCCAGAATAACGCACACAGGGAGATCTCGTGTAGGTTACCTGCACGGCCACATTACCTACACCCACCTTATATTAAGTGTTTTCTTTGTTGTTTTCTTTTGTGATAGGATGGATGAATTATGATATTAGGAGAGACGCGGTGATAGATAGTTCGCTGTGTATCTTTATTTTTGTGAAATAGAATTTAGACGGGAGATTTTCTGAAAGAGTTTTGTCTTTTTCTTAATTTTATTTATTTGTGAATTATAGAACAAGATTTTAAGTAGTAGGATTCAAAATAAACTTATTATGGTGTTTATGTATTTATTACTAGACATTTTATTTTTGGTAATTTTAGTTAAAAGAATGATCTGCACAGTAGGTTTTTTTTAATTCTCTCATTAGTCTTAGTCTATAGGTGTAAAAACTTGAGTTTTAGTCAATACATGATTAATTCATAAACAGTAATTTTGACTTTGAGCACAACAGCGAGCTATTGCCGTAAACTCGTAGCATAAACTGTTCTGATTATTATTACTGTATGATAGCTGTTTATAAAGTAATTATGCTATTATGACTCAAAATTAAAATTTTTATTTATTGGGGAGTTTTCCATAAAAGTTATACCGAAAAATCGGGTAAATAACAAAATTCTTTTTATTTTGTATTGCAGACCATTTACTAAAAATATCAATATTGCATCAAAAATATTTTATTTTTCAATGATTGGCAATTGTTAACATTTTTTACAATTAACAATTAATACTACTAGTGATCTAGATTTTTATTACATGATTTATTATTACATTTTTTTAGTGTATTGCGCCCTATAATATAGTAAATCAATTATTTATATTTCTAAAACATACTATCTGATAAAGAAAAATTGTTGATTCAAGCTATTATTCAGAAGTTAAGATTAACTAGTATGAATTTTACAGAAAAAAAGGATTAAGGGGATGGTGCGATGATTTTGACGTGTTCTCAAATGCATTAAAAATACATTTAAAAAGTTTGCATATATTTCATGTTGTTCTGTGTACAAGGTTGAGAATGTTATTAGCAATGAATCGAGATTGAAAGTGATTGTTACAGTTTGTTGTTATAATATGAACAGGAAATATAAATAATTTTAAAAGTTTGAATTTCAGTATATTCTTCTATAAATTCATAATGACATAAAATGGAGTTTCTGATAAAAATTATCGTGAAAATCACATCAAACGCGAGCTCTTCTGATTTATGGTAAAAAGTATACCTCCATGTGCTGTATCGGGGCAATCTTTATTCCGTTTAGTAGAAAACAAATTATACCGAGAACTATGATTTTCACGTTATTTTATCATAATTTCTCTTTGTGTACCATCTTTGCCAAAATACAGAATAGAAAATTCAAGTTATTCAAAACTAACTATCACTACTGGATGGATCTCTATTATCAAAACATCCCATGTTTCCCGGTATCTCAATTCGGAATTTCGAATCCAGGAGAAACATGATAAAAATTCAAATATATAGTACCTTACAATGCCGATAGTTCACAGTAATGATTAGAAGAAAAAAAAATGAAAATTTTACAATTACGAAAGCCATACATAGAATAGCCAAAAATCAGGGACCAAAAATTATTTAAAATTCAACCAAAAGGCAGGGTAAAATTACGCAATTCGCAGCGAGTTTTGCCTTTCGTATAAACCGAACCTTACACCGCTCGAAAAATCCAACCAAACCCACTGACCCATTCGCCTCCGCCCACAGAGACGGCGTGCCTTACTGCGAGAAGGACTACCAGAAGCAGTTCGGCGTGAAGTGCGCCTACTGCAATCGCTACATCAGCGGCAAGGTCCTCCAGGCCGGCGAGAATCACCACTTCCATCCGACCTGCGCGCGCTGCACCAAGTGCGGCGATCCCTTCGGCGACGGCGAGGAGATGTTCCTGCAGGGCGCGGCGATCTGGCATCCGCGCTGCGGGCCCGGGCCCACCGGGCCCAACGGCATCGTCAACGGACACTCCGAGGCACACTCCACCCCCCAGCATCGCAGCACCTCCGGTGGAGGTGGGGGCGGTGGTGGTGGAGGTGGAGGTGGTGGAGGTGGGGATCAGAGCGAGCGCATCTCCAGCAGCGCCTCGGAGATGCAGGTAAGGATGATGGAGGAGATGGAGAAGTGGGGGTTTCTTTTTGTTTTTTTCATACGTGTTTGCAGGGGTTGACGGATGATGGTGTATCGTTGACTCGATTTGCAAATTGTTGCGTGTGATGTGGAGATTGGGGGAGTGAGGCAGTGATGGTGAATGCTTGGATATTTTTATTTAAGAAGTTCCTGTTGTCGGTTTCACCAGGGGAGAGTGGGTTGAATATACACTTGCTCGGTACTGAGTATTGACTTTTTCAATGTCTGAGGCAGTAGCTTGATGCAAGAGAAATTTAGATTGATAATTACTATTTTATGGAGTTACTGTATTATTACATTAGTTTTTTTAAATAAAAATATCAAAGGAATCGGTAACTGAATCACTTACCTGATTGAGAGAATATTATTGTACAAAAATTTCTGAGTTATTTGCGGTTAAAAACGGACTGTGATACATACCGAACATAGTAGAATGCATATATTCTTATTATCCATGATAAAGTATTAATAAAAATATTTATTCCTTGCGATTACTAGAAGTGTATCAGACCTCGAAGTTACGGAGTTTACTGATATGTCTTTGAAAAATATTTTCTTGATAAATGAAGAAAAGATATTTTAATGTTTAATTTTAATCAGTGAAAACTGCAGTGAAGCAGACAATTTTTAGGAAAATAATAACTTGGGTTTAACGAACTCATAATAAATTCAGTATTTAATAATAATTATAAAAGAATCGAATTAGCTAAGTTTGCTATGTGAACGGTTCGTTTTACTGTCAATTTCGATGTAATTTTTTAAAAGAAGTACTCTTACTGAACAGTGTGAAATATTTTACAGGGTGTAGTAAATTTTTGGGCGTTTACTATACTCTTGTAAAACTGATAAAATATGTTTTTTGAGAGTCAAGCTAAGGATACACGTTTTGCTTCTCCGAGCGTAAGCTCAACGTTTTTTTTACCTCAAAGAAGTTTTCGTTTTCATGTTTTTCTGGATAGTTGGAATGACACGTGCTAATAAAATGCGGCTGAAGAGTGTGATTGATGTTTTAAGCTCATTAATTATGTAATACTTTCTTTTTTTACACGACCAGTGCGTTATTAAAAAAAAGTAATTCACGCAAATTTTGACCCAATGGTATCACTGGTATCACTTTACTTTAATGGCATAATATTTTTGTTATTGAATTTGTTGCATTATTAAAACGAATTATTCAATCTCAATACCAAATTTATCCATTAACTTTGAAAGAGAATAAGTAGCCTTAATTACCATTCATTGCGACGAATAGCCTCATGATTCAATTGTTTTTATCGGCCGCTCATTTAAATAACGTTTAACGCTCTTACAAATTCACCGATTAAATGCAAATAAAACCAATCTTATGATTTGCCAAAGTGCGACAACAATTTTATTAATTTAAGTTTTATCCCAGGCTTCGTAGTTATGTGTATTATGTTTATAATTTAAATAATTTGCTACAAACAAAGCAGCAATCACTTGCTATACATGTACCCCAAAGTGCCAAACTGTAGCGACAGCCTCGGTTTCAGTATCGAGTAAATGTTAAGTTGCAATTACTACACACGTATATATACTTTTTTATACCTTTATACATTTTTGAGTTTTGCTAGTTTAGCCGACGCATGTTGCTACATACACGAAATTTTTATGAATTTTTTGTAATTTACTATCTTTTTTAATATTATTTTTACTTATACAAAATAGCTTTATTTTTCACTTATTTAGCAATATTTATTGTACCACCATCATCAGCACGCTTCCTTAGTCATATCATCATACCTTATTATTTTTATCATATCGAATTAGCTTTATTTTACTGTATCATACATAGTCTACCTAAGTTTATGATTTTATTTTTATTTTTTCTCAACTATTTTAGTCACCCTTTTATTTTCCGCTTTCGTTAATTCATTTTTTGTTTTTTCTTTTTTCGCACGATTATTGTGTACAGTTTTCATTGAGGTCTCGCACGCCAAGTCTGAACGGATCCATATGCAGCCCTTACAGCAGTCTGAGTCGCAAGGTACGCTATATTGTCGCTTTAATGTACTCTTTTCCTTTCGCTCCTCTTCGCCGACACGCCTCCGCTAAGCGCCAGGCCGCAGCCTCTTACAACATTTTATTTATTATTTTGATTTTTTTCACGATCTATAACCCACCTCATACCGCTTGTACATACATACATATATATATATGCCTATATATATATATATATATATATACTAATATATAATGAATAAATAAACGACCCTGTGTAATTACGTTTTCTTTGGAGGAGATCCGAAGTTTGGAGGACGTGAGAGAGCGCGAGATTTGTTTGTCACGGCTCTGTATTTTTGTTCTCTCTTTTCTCTGAAATTTAGTACTATCCAGCGAGAACCGGCAGTCCCGGACTGATTCTGCGCGAGTACGGCAGAGGGGGCCACGAAAACGTTTCGAGAATTTATACGTACTCGTATCTGACCGAGACGCCGAGTCAGGGCTATCTGAGGCGCCCAATTCAGCCCTACGACAAGCCACCCACTAGCCCGCATTTCCATAGACCAAGCTGTAAGTTATTTTTAAGCTGTATAATTCTTGTCTATTATATAAACTTTTTGTATAAATTATGTTTTTTAACCTTGCAAATTCAGGGACGATTGTTGGGCCTTGAAATTTAGATATGTGCAATAAATTTTTTTTTAAATCTTTTAATTATCTCGAATCCTTTGAGGTCAAAAATAACTGAGGCCCTCATTATTCAAGTTAATAATTTCGAGTTTATCACTCTTATTTCCTCTTCTTGGCCAAATGTTTGGGCTGTTGAAGACTCATAATACTCATAATCACATGAAAAATAAGGAACACCCACCGGTACTTAAACGGTTAATATAAAATTATTATTTTTTAAGAATAATGATGCGTGAGTCATTAAGATAAATAATCAGATTATTGTATTTGTACATGTAAATTAATTAAAGGGCTATTCATCTGTAAAATCTTGATAAATGGTTATTTTTTAAGCAATTCTATCGTAGTGATTGAAATAATTATGTCCAGCTTAATTAAGATTTTGTCTTTTTGTTAATACAAATTTTAAGAGGATTATAACAATTTTTTATAACAATTATCACTTTAATTTATATTATCAGAAGATTCTCTCTATCTTGCAAAGACCTACAACAGTATTTTCCGAGAATGCACTGCCCAGTGTATACATAATAAAGAGAAATTATTAAATAATTAAAAAATGATTTTCTGTATTCTCTTCTGTATTAAAAACAGTATTAATAAATAGACTTTACTTTAAATACTTAGTTTAAATATTTTACTTTAAATACGTCGGACATTTTATTCCCTAAAATAAGTTCATGAAAATTAATCTAAAATTATCGATTTTCTTACTGGGTGAATTTTTAATATTCGTTTAAAAATTTGATCATCGATCGCTCCAACTAATATTGTGATATCGAGGGCGAAGGACAGATAATAAAGAAATAAATTTACCCTCAATATAATATTCACTCGGAGAAATCGACAATCGAATTTTTAAAACACAACATTTTTTTAGAAAAAATAACAAAACCAACGAACAAACATACATAGATACTTATCATCCATGCATACGCATCGAATTAACAATTTTCTCTTTTGAATTTGGTTATAGATATTAAAGTGGTATAACTTTTTTACCCTTCATTTTTACCCTAGGGCTTCTCTGAAACCCACCCCTACATTTTCTTTATTTTTCTTGAATTTTTATGTCATAAACTTAAACTTTTTCAAACTAAATATATGAACCAGATCAAAGTGAACTTTTACGCATCTCGTAAGGGAGATTTAAGCTATCTTCCTTTTAATAAAATCCCATTCAAGTAAAATAATTATTTCAAAAACCCTTTTTACACGGTTCAAAAAGTGTGTTTCTCACCAGTGTCTAAATTTGAATCCTAAAGGATTAAAAACTAACAAAAATAAATAAAAAAAAAAGAAAAATTAATCCCCATTACAACTTCTGAAAATAAAAGCCTTCTCAACTCCACCCTCAGCCTCACGCTCGATAAGAAGCAGCGGCGGTCGCAGCAGTCGCTCGGGCATGCGGGCCTTGGTGGACGCCCTGAGCGAGACGCGGCCCAAGTCGCCGGCGGCCGGCAGCCAGGTCGACAACGAGGAGCCGATCGAGCTCGCCCACTATCCGGACGCGATGAAGCGGCCCCCGGGCCAGCAGCCGCCCATCGAGAGGGACGACTTCCCGGCGCCGCCTTATCCCTACACCGATCCCGAGAGACGCAGGCGGTGGTCCGATACATACAAGGTGAGGGGTGGGAGACTGGAGCTGCGTTTGTTAGCTTGTTGATTTTGGTGTATTTTTTTGGTTTGTGGTGATGTGGATTTAATGGTACATTGGTAAATGCTATAGGTGTACACTGAGAGAATACATCGGTCAGACTTGCTGAACTGTTCGGTAGTTTTGACCGAAGTGAGTTCGGTAGTATGTATACGGCAAGAATAGCGGAACAAGCTCGCCAGCTGAGTCTCCGTAACCTCACTTTTTCACAAATAATCAATATTTTCATGAATTTCTTATTTTTTTCTTACTCTAACCATTTTATATATGATTAGTTACACGGAGAAACTATTGAACTGCAAAAGAGCGTCCATCACCGCGCGGCAAAAGACGGTGCTGAAATGCACCACATATCGACGTGCGTAACTTGTTTTCTTTAAGTCGCGCACGTTCATAGTCTATATATCTGATGACCGCTGTTTTTTTGTTTATTATGCACGGCGTTTTGACGTGCAAAAATATACAATCTCCAATCACCGACTATTATAGTGCACTATAATAGTGGTTTTGGTTGACGCTATAATACGCCAGTTCAGTTTTCGTGAAATCGCTGCAGTTAAATGGACGATTTCGTAAAAAATTTATTGAATGAGTGGAATTTCCCTGATCTGATTTTATAAAATTATAATCAGTTTGTACAGCTATAAACATGTAGGTACGTTTTCAACCCTCCGTGGTCACACATCAAAATAATAAACACGTTGGTCATTCGGGTCATTTATACCACAACAATTAAATCCCTTCCGTGCTCAGGCTGTTAAAAAATTGTCTTACATTCTTAAACTACATATAAATTGAACGTTGTTTTTAACTGTTAGCTTTTAAATCTATAATTAGAATATCTATTATTTTTCAAGTGATATACAGCTCAATATTTTACGAAAATTTGGCTTTATGATTTTTATTATGTTCAAACGTCGAAGATTATTCTACAAGCCTTATATTATAACTTAATTATTACGAAATATATTGAATATCTTTACGAGGATAATCTTATTTAATAGTATTTAAAATTAATATTCGATTAAAACGCGAAAATACCACGAAAATGCGCGCGCATGACGCATCAATTATATTATAATGATCGACAGTGTCGTCGCTAGTGCGAACAACGAGGCGAACGAAATTTGATATTTGCACGTCAAATTGCCGTGCATAATGAACAAAAAAACAGCAGTAATTAGATGCATTGACTATGAATGTGTGCCACTTAAAAAAAAACAATTTACGCACGTGGATATGTGGCGGATTTCAGCACGGTCTTTTACCGCGCGGTGATGCATGCTCTTTTGCCGTTCGACAGTCTCTCCGTGTAGTCTAAATTACATTTTCGATGTTCTACTTTAACCTTACTTCTGTTTTACCTTATCACGAACGCGATAATCAGGCTACAATAAAGCGCAACACCACACACACTTTTAATACACATCCGCCAAAACAGCCGAACTGTTCCGCAGTTTTTACATAACTCTTCAGTAAGAATGACAGACTATGGCCTCCGCAAACTTAGCAATGCGACTTCGGCAAGCCTAACTGAACCATTCTCTCAGTGTATACAGAGAATTTTATGAGGATAATTACCGTGATAATCTTTTAAATCTTTATAAACATGGGATATATACTACAACTTCAGCGGAAAAATTACCTTGAATAGTAAAAAATAACGTTATTCGTTGTAATATTTACCGTTTAGTGTGGTAAATTTTACCGTGAATCAGGGCAATTGTTACCGTTCAGTGATGTAATTTTTTCCGTGAAGTCAAATACCCCACGTTTACTATGATTTTTACGGCAATTTTTATCAGCATAATTCACTCTGTGTAGTTAGAGGGACAAAGGTGATCAATAGAAAGAGGTTTAATTGTTAGATAATTTGCTAACGTAGTCGCATTTATAACGAAGTAATTTAATTAAAATTATATGAAAAATAAGGTGGTGGCGCCACCCTGTCGGCTACTTCGGGAAGCTTAGGTAGTGGGTCAAAAGTATGAGAACACATAATAAAAATTGAGAATGTTACCAAAAAAAGAGGTTTCAGGCATAAAATTCAGCCATTGAACTATTATTTAAATTATTTAAGGATTTTTGCTATATAAAATAAACAAAAAAAAACAAAAAAATTAAATTAGTATTTTTTTTATTCTTCATTTTTACTATGTATTCTTATGCTTTAATCCACTACCTAAACTTCCCAAACAGGCCGCACGGGCTGCGCCACCGGTATATCTTAACCAGGCGAATACAAATTATATTTTATTTGCCATTTATGTATAGAAATTACTCCCTAAATTTTGAAGAATTGAATTTTGAAGGTTTACTTATTAGTCATTTTAAGTGAGATTTCACTATTATCACTTCAAAATTTAAAGGGTACTTGTAGAAAAAGGGGAAATTCGGTTTAACGTGACTTTTGTTCAGGGTAAACTGCTTGATTGTGAGTCAAAATGTTTCTAAGTCGTTTCAGAATGTACAGTCATTGTTTTCTTTTTAAAAACTTTTGTAAGCCTTTAGTATAATATCATTCAAGAATACATTCTAATAATGGCAGAGCTCAACATTTTTTAGGCTTAAAGTGTACTACTTTTGTATTGATAAATTTTTCAAATAAAAAAAATAGATAATAAAATCAAATCAGCTTAGATTTACTCTAGATTGGAAAATCTAATGGAATATAGAAAATTTGATTACAGAATCAAAATTTATTCAAATATTAAATATATATAACAACACCGTGCATGCAATAAGATTTAATTCTATTAAAAAAAAAGCTTTTATATAGTTTATCAAATATTTGTTATGTTGTTATTATTAATGAGGGTGTAATGAACACCTAGTTTAATAATAAAAGCACTATATGAATAATAAAAAGAGATTAATCAAATTTTCACAAATATAAATAATTATTTGCATCATTCTAACTATTTTGCAAATACATAAATATAAACATTTTACAATTAAATGTAAATCTAAATCCAACGAATGAATATAATAAATAAATATAATGTTGTATCATTCATTTATCCAGGGAGTACCAGATTCAGAGGAAGAGGATGAGGTGGACCAGAAGTCGATTAAAGAGGTGGAGCAGAAGCTGAAGAAAGAGCACGACGAATTGAGCAAGATAGACACGGGCATCGCCAAAGTATTTCTTCAGGATCGTGAGAAAGACCGGGAGAACCTCAGACACAAAGCGGCAAACGTTGACCCGAGAAACGCTTCCAGAACTCCTTCTGCTAATCGCGAGCCGGCTTACAGGCTGCGATACGAAAGTCCAGTTGGTGCCTGTGAGTATTATTCGTATATCAGTATTCTTCTTTGTCGAGGTGATATAGAAGATTTTATATTACGAACTGTGCCGAGAGCTGTGCACAAGATATTTTTACTTAATAATCAAACATAATAATTTTATAGTGTTTTGTAAGATTTTATAAGTATGAAAGCTTTATCGATCTTTACGAACTGTATCTATTTTTAATTTCTCTTTATATTGAAGGAGATATGTATTATGACAACACATATTTTCTCATTTAATTAAATAGTTATGTAGTTTTCCTCTAAAATATCGTATTTTTTAGATATTCCTCTTGTGGAGGTTAATGTTTGCCATAAAACGAATCTCCCTAATGCCCTTTCCAGAGGATTATCATTGTATCTGATTAACTTTCAAAGACGAATAATATTTATCCAAAAGATATACCTATGCAGAATATGTTTAATATGAAAAGACGCAGAAAAATATCCTTTATTCAATAGTAGAGGTTGAATTAATCAGACACTATGATAATCCTCTGAAGTAGAAAGGGCATCAATATAAGGAAGAATAAATGAAAGTCAATATAGTGCGTATAAATGAATAAAGCTTACATTTTTCGTAAAATAATTTTATAAATTTTTAAAATATCTAAAAATCCTGAAGATTTTATACAGTTGACAAAACTTATCTTCTAGATCCTCTAAATTCACTAAACAAATTGAATGACATGCAATATACTTACCTACATAAAACGAAATAAATTGTTTCAGCGCCATCGAGAAATATTGACCACGCAAGGCCTTGGGAAGACGAAGACGGCATAAGTTACAGATCTAGCGTAGGACCGAGCTATAACGGTAAGTTCTGCGAGCGCAATTATCTAATTACATCATGATTTATGAGCGTTGTCATCTCATACATGTCCACACGTTCGCACAAGACACTAACATTCCACAACCGATTAAATATCGCTTCAATGCCGACCGTTTATACATTGCAACAGATTATATAAAAAAAACTCCCCCAGAAAGACTGAATCAATTTTTTTTGCCTTCCAATCTAAAAAAAAGCATTGAAAAATCCTAGTAGGTGTTCGCGAATGACTCGCACCTTGGTTGAAAGTTTTCTTGCTCTTTTAAGTGGCGTTGATTGTCGCCGAACTCACCGAAAAAAAAAATTTTTGCTGTTTAAAAACCAGGTGATGTATTTCCGCTTTTGCATGCCTCGAAGCCCACTCTACGATATATAACAGTGAGGGACTTCGAAGCGTTAGACAATAATGTTTACAAATTGTTATCATTGAGACTGTACGGTTTACCTAATTATCGTGTTGATGTTTTTAGGTGCACTTTACAAACATTTTGCATGCAGCACTGAGTGCATTTCATTATTGATTTTTCACAATTCATATCCATTACAATCTATCTATAATTTATTAAGGTAGTTCAATCAGTATAATGATAGCAAATAATCTGTTTAATCAAATAATGATTATGTTCAACTTTTTATTAGATTGTTACGTAATTTAATTGTACTTTGTAATTATAATAACATATGTCAATGTGTATCATTTTACTCTTACTTATATAGTAGATAACAATTATACTACCTTAATTTTAAGTTACTGTATTGTGCAGTATTGGAAGATTTATTTATCAGTGTTAGATTGTGATTAAATAATGTAAAGCATGTTAAGCTTCCGATGATGCATGATAATTTTTTCTTTTGCTTTATTATAAATGTTTTACAATCTATAACATTGTAAGATTGCTCTGTTTGAAACTCTACGTTAATTATTTTGTTATCAAAGTTCAATTTTATGTCATTATTTTATAAACACAAGTAGAATAATATTACTTAAGGTTGTATTGGCTATACAATCCATGATAAAAGTTAGTTTTCGCTTAAAAGTTGCAACAAGTAATCGAATTAATAAAAAATAATTTGTTCATTGTTTGTTTACTAGAACTGTGAAGAATCATAATCCAAATGATGAGCTTTGAAAATCATAAAGTAAAATTGAAGGATTGTCACTAATTTTGTTAAAATTTTTCTTGAATTTATAATTTTCATAGACCAGATCATTCATATTACAATTCTTTACAGTTGTACAATAAAACAAAAAATATGAAAGGTACTTCGCATAATTAATTATTACAATTTGCACCATTGAAACAAAAATATGTGACAATGCGAAAAGCTATTTTTATTTTTAAATTGACTGTTAAAAGAACTATTTCGTAAGCTAACGCGTTTCTGCTTATAATTTTATTTCAATACAAGTAGATACTCAATCCATTTTTAATGCTTAAAAGGTAGGCATAAATTGTTTTTTTACATTAAAAACGAACTAAAAATTTGTGTAGTTATCTTCTCCTGAAGGTGCAAATTCATAACTGAAAACCTAACTTTTGCCATTGATAAATACAACCTTCTACAACCCCAAAAAATCTCTTCTGCACTAATCTCACAATATATTTACAAGCAAACCTCCAATGAAAACGATTTTTCAAGCAGAGCCACGATTCTCAGACATCGATCATCATCCTCATCGACGTCTCTCTCCAATTCTCTCTCTGTCTCTCTCTCTCTCTCTCTCTCTCTCTCTCTCTCTCTCTCGCTTTTTCTCCAAAAAAACTCTCTCTCGTACTTCATCAACCACCTCTTGTACTCTACTATTTTTGTCGTCATTTTTTTTTGTTGTGTGTTTGTTACTTTATTTCTCGTGTGTGCCGCGTACAGCCGGCGGCAGGTCGTCAGCGACGCGCTCCCCGGCGCCGAGGAACTATCCGCCCCTCGGCTCGCAGCGCGCCTTCACTCTGCCGAACTCCATTAGGCACTGTTACTCGGTGAGTCGTACAAACCTCCATGCCTCCTTTAGTCGCACGTGTATAGAGCGGCGTCCGATTTGACCGGCAATTCATGTGTTACGACTATGCACTCAGGGTATAGATTGGGTTTTGTACTTTTTTGTTTGTTTGGTGGGTTGGAGATTGAGAGCTATACTTTGTGATATTAAGGTGAAGTGGGATTTTTCATGAATATTTGTTGAAGTATCTAAATGTATTTTTCTTTAAATTAGAAGTGATGTATATAAAATTTGTAATATTTGAGTTAGATCTGTTTAATTTAGAAATTTGTTTTAACGTCACGTATTACCTAACAATTACATAAAAATAAAAGAATTGATATTGATGTATCGGAAAATGCTGTTAATTTTATTGGTCTAAAATATGTTGATAACGTTATAAAAGTTTTTGAATTGCCGTCAAGTTGGATGCTATCTATATTTTTATATTGCTGAAATGAAAATTGATGAAAGCTTATTTAGAATTGGCCATTAGCTAACACAAGGTGCTGGTTTTGTAAATTATAATTTTCCATTTACTTCTTACATTTCGTATTACTAATAACTAACCATGTTGTGAGATTTTTTTTTATAATTTTGCAATACATATTTAGAAATGTGTCAACCAAATCAAATAAATATAAGCTTTTAAAATCTATTTTTAACTATTTGATTACTGAGTAGAAACAAGTTCTTTTTATTAAATGTTCCATTACACATATGCGCAATGAAAATCAAATATTTATGCAAATGAGTTTTTAATTACAATAATGTATCTTGTCCAAGATGTACACAATTTTATTGTTTTTAAGTAACTATGTTACTATATAACGTAATAGAATATACTAGTTAAAAATTCAAATTCATATATATTAAAAATTGTGTCAGCTTTGTGGTGATTCGATATTTGTAAAAATATGTATAATATGATGAAAAGAGATTCTTTCGTAGTATTTTACACTATCCCTGTATATAATTAATTATTTTCTGAACATATCATATGTGATTGTTCTAAAAACGTGTAGTAAACTATTTACATTTATGTAGTGTGTATATAGGTAGTAACTTTATGATGAGTGGTATTAGTAGAGAAACTGTAATTATTATCTGTGTAATGTATGTCTTATATCACCAAAAAATATTATAACATATTAACTTCAACTTCAGTGCTTTTAAATGTTGTCAGTTAATATAATTTATTTAAATTCAAAATAAATGTATAATGGTGCAGTCGAAGATACTGAAACATAATATTATATTAAAGCATATAAATTGATTAGTCTACAATCAGATTGTTCAATATTTAAAATCAAGAATTAAAATTCTCATCTCAAAAAGCTATTATTGGAAAACCTTTCATAATTCTTTTAAATACAGAATAAGTAATTTTACTACATAGGAACATAGGAAAACAAACAAAATGCAGTTTTAAATGTGTATGATTTTTGTTGTTGTTTACATAAAAGATCCATACTATAATAACTTGATAAAAAAAATTAATTTAATTTTGTTATGTAAACATAAATTTGTAATTCATTCTTATCCTACACAATCGTTAACTACCTCTAAAAAATATTTATTTGACACTGGTTGATCAGTAAAACCGCCTACATCCATCATACTTAGCAAGCCTCATAACCGCGCGAATGAAAGGTAAAAAAGAAAAAGAAAGAAATACTTAATCCAAGAAGTGTCTTACAAAAAACTGCGAACGTTGGGCATTCGTATGGGCTGAACACGTGAGTCGATCAGTAAAAGTCGAAAAGAAAGACAAGAATCTTGAATAACGTACGAAAGATCACTAATCCAAGTTTGAACCTATATCGGTTTGGCCTTTGCGAACCACCACAGTTGTGAGCTCCCTGCGACACATCCCGAAGCCGGGATATGGTCTGGCACCTCGAAGTCACACCTTCTCCTCGACGGGCGGTTCTGTATCTGCTCTCCCTGTAAGTCTCTCATAAAGCACATCTCACAGCGCGCCAGCGATAACTACTACTTTTTTTTAACTACTTTTTCTTCTCTCTTTGGGACGGTGATCTTGTACATTTTTAAAGTGTAATTTCATTTATATGAGCGATTGTTTCATGCGTAAAATATATCAAAGTATTAGGGCATTTACTTGGTTGGGAGCTCTTGATTAATGAAAATTAAAAAGAGTAAAAATGATATTTTAAATAAGAAAAAAGGAAATTCCTTTTAAGTTTGATATACCACTTTAAAGCCATACATATTACAAATAAAATAAAACGAACGTTATTTAGGTTTTACGTGTTTATTTTATTTTTATTGATATAAATAAAGTACTTTTCTAGAATCTAGAATCATAAAAATGTGTTTGAAATCCTCAAAGAAATTATCGACAATAGTTGAAAAAAATGTTACGCATTATAAAAAAGAAAAAAAATTGAAATATTATTATTATTTATTATTTTTATTGAAATATTTGATATCTGTTAAAAAAGCTAAAATCACTGTGCGATAGATGATATCTTAAAATACTGTATAGTACATTAATTATACTCTGAATTACTCATTATTGCTAAAAATAATTATTTGAAGAAATCATCCATCGAACAGTAATTTTATTATTTTCAACACACAGAATATCTATTTCAGTAATTTTTCTAAAATTGTAAAAACTATACCACTTTTTTTAAATTTATAAAAATACCAGAATAAATAAAAGTGCACATTGAATTATTCAAATAAATGAATTCGCTCTATAAAAGTGTAAGTTATACTCTAAAGCATTTACACAGAGCCAACGTCCCACCGTCTATCTATCTCTATCTCTATCTTTATTTATTTGATCAAGCATACAGCAAATAGAACGCACCACTCGGTTCATGCGGTAGACACGCTAATAATTGTTCAAAAGCAAAAGCGAAAAAAGAAAGTTCTCTTTTTTCGGGTACGAGCGCTGCTCAACCGATAAACCTCGTTCATTCACCTTACTCTTGTGAATTTCTGTCCAAACAGGGAGACTACTCGTTCAGCGGCATGGGCGACAAGACGCACAGCACTGACTTTTCCTCCGGCAAATCAGATAGTAAGTACCCCCCGCATCACCCGCACGCACCGTGTATACGTCCTGCGCTGCGGAATATATACCGAGAGCGAGTGATTCTTGAATCTTGACGCGCGATGTGTGTATGTGAGTTTGCGAAGGATCGATTGTTTTTTTTTGTTTTTTTTTCTTTTGGTTTTATCAGGACGATTTTATATTGCTACTATAGGTACATGCACAGACACTCTAAAATTCTTAGGTAGACTTGTGGTTTATTATTATATACTAAACATTTCGTGTATATATTATATAGTAGGCTGTATAAGTGATTATTATTTTTTTTAGTAAGCTAATGCAAAATGTGATTAAGAGACACTAAAGACGTGCAACTGGTCGTCGTCTGCTTAACAATGTAATGAATGAGAAATTAATTCTCAAGCTAATTACAAGAATTTTGTGTGAGTTTGTTGAGCTGATAACAGATTATTCATTTCTTAAGTATTAGTTTCCTTTAGTAATTCAAAGTGTAAATACTTACATGTGTTCCATTAAGTAAATTAAATTATTTTACGTTTACGTAATGATCACTTTTTTAATCCGAAATATACGATATCAGGAAACACAAAATAGATTAGTGCCGTAGATTAATTAGAATTGGTAGTAAAAAGAAACCAAAAAAATTTAAAGACAATTATAAAAATGGAACAAGTCATTAACCGAATATTAAAAAACTAATATGTTAAAACATTTTCTTGGAGTGTGGCTATTAATTAATTAATCCAATTCTGAATGATTAGAGTATTCTATTATTTTCTATTGACACAAAATCTCTTTGATCAGTTTCTATCTCACAAATTACTATAGTCTATTGTTATAATGAAAAATGTAAATATGTAATGTATATTGAAAAAGAGTATTTATCAAACAAAAATTTTAAGTTTTGATATTTTAAAGTTGATAGTACCTGTAACTTCTTCAATGGTCACTCTTTTCATACAAATTCGGTTTTGGCATGTACTAATTCCTCTTAATGAATTTTTTTATGAACTTTTATTTCTGCTAGAGATGTTTTTTCCACAACATCAACAATTCTATAAAATAATTTCGACGAATCTTTTATTTGTATGCATCTGTCTAATTATGTTTTTATTCAATGAAATACCGATAAAATTAAAATAATATTATTTTATTCATGTAGCAAAATTTGCAGACTAATTTGGTTTGGTATTTATTGCTGTTTTACAACTGGACTCTAAACCGAAATATACATCTGAGTGGCAAAAATGCGAAGAAAACCCGATCGTAAAAGTAGACGTAAAATGGACTAACAATAAGTCCCTTGTCTACGTGTAAATCTTAAGAAGTCGTAAAGACCAAAAGATGAATGCACTTTTGTTATAACATTTTAGGGCTTGAGTTTCTTGAAACCGCGACTCAAAATGTTTGAATAATCCATAAACTATTTAAGATACTAAAATTGTGACTGAATGGACTTTTTCTGCTATGTTTTATATTTTTTCAAAGTGGAAAGCTATTTAAACGTATTGTATAGTATCATACGGAGTTAAATAATTTTTGTTATACGAAAACTACATTTTAAACGTAAATTAGAGGAATCTTTAAGTAAGATATAACGTCAGAATCTGTGAAATAATTTATCGAAAAAGTATAAAATATTGTTCTTTAATTGAAAAGTATTCAAAAAAGTCAATTTTGTTAAAATAACAAAAAATGCAGTTAGATCAGCTAATTTTCGGTACTACTTTTAATTGAAATTGAAATTGTTATGGATAAAGCAGGCCTGTTATTTCGTTCAAATGGACCTTTTGTATTCTTCACTCAACAAACAGCCCCATTTGTGGAATTTCAATCTATTCATTCGGATAATCTATAGTGAGAATTTTTATAGTATAATTTACTATTACCGCTTGTGCATTGAGGTATACTTGAGTTTCTATAAAAGTTATTAAATCTATTATAAAAATTACAATATTTAAAATAAAAATGTCTATATCAGTAAATTATATTCATTTGGCAATTTTCAATACAAATATAGTAATTTACCAAAAAATCAAGTATGTCCCAATGTACAAACTGAAATAGTAATTTTTGTTATACAACTTTCGTCAATGTAGATGAGAACTTAACTTTATTTCACACCTACTCTCAATGAAACAATAATCGATTCGTCGAAAGGGAAATTTAGTCTAGGACTCGTTAATCACGAATTAATATCAAGTAATGGCTTGTCGTCCGTCGTGACGGTCTTCTCTTTCATCTTCTCTCTCTCTCTCTCTCTTTCTCTCTCTCTCTCTCTATCTCTCTTCTCTACTGTTGACCATGGTGTTGTGTCATACTCACCCGTGTTTTCCCCTTCCAATTTAGTATCAACAGGCAGCATCACGGACGTGGACCGGCGGGCACTGGTATGTACAACAGCCCCGTACTACTCCCAGCGGCTTAGCATGGTTCGTAGCACGCACTCTCTTTTGCATCCCTTATAAATATCTTTATTTATCACCCACACACACACAGTCACACGTATACATTCACATTCTCATCTCTACACGAATATTTCATTGTATATACATGATTTTTTCGTCATTTTTTTTTCTTTCGTGCATCTGCGCAAATATATAGCCTCGAGCGGAGCCTGTGCAGCATCATTTACGTACATACATCTGCAAAGGGGGATCTCGAACGTATTTTTCTGTTTTAACGTGGATAATGCGAGATATATATGTAGATTTGATTTTTGTAAACGAGTGGATGCAAGTAGTTTATTGTTTGTTTTTATTGTAGAACGTGATTATTCGTCGTGTGTAAAAATGATGTTACTCATCTTTTGGAAAATCTTGTTTGACAGTATTATTTGTAGTTTTCTGTGTGCATAAAATGTTACTTTTTGTTTATTTATCAGTAGATTAAAATTATATGTTTTTATGTACTTCCTTATTTTATTATTGTCATTGCAGTTATCTTGAATTAATTTAATTAATGTAATATCGTTAAAGAGTGTGCAGTAATTGGTATGAATACTGCAAAGTTCGACATCCCCTTAATGTTGAATCATCGAAAGTACATGCCAAATGTATATATTTTGCAAGGCATGCGTGTAAATATATATCGCCTTCTATGCATCATCAGTATTTTTAATTATATTATTTCTGTACAAAGAATCTTACACATAATTGATCGTAGAATGTTTTATTTTGCATGAATTTTATATATTATATATATATGTACAAATGAAGTAACGCTTGTCGTAGATTATACACGTATGTAAAAGTTTTGATACATCGAGGCATTTTGCAGATTTGGCACTGATGATAATGACTTTTACAAGTTTAAACCTTATACATTTTTATACGATCTTACAATGACTTATTAAAGTTTTGCCAGATACGATAAATCCCTTATGACTGTGCAAATGGAAAAAAAACTGATCCCTCGGTGATATTTGTCGTTATAATTACAACCTAGTGACAAATCACCGTATATATATACAAATTATACACCAACTTATTGTCATGCATTTACCCTTATATATATAAATATTAACATATACATGATATCTTTTTTTGTACGCTGAATGTTTATTTAAGTGTTTTGCAAAGAATGCAATATATCGTATACACACAAAATATATATTAATATATATATAATTTATGGTGTTTCGGAAAATTAAAAATGTGAAAATAACATTGTAACAGTGTACATGAATTATGTACATGGTGGACTACGTGAACGGTTAGATTTTTAGGCTCTTTCTAACTCGATGAAACTGGATATTTAGTGCGGTTAACATTTTCAAGCAAGGTTATTGAATGCTGAGAATATAATCCACATGGTAAAAAATATTAATTTTTAGCTGTAAATTGATTATAGATTAAAAATGCAAAAAAGGTTCTTTTTTAAAGAAATATTTATTTTTCGTATTCTTGTTATAACAAACTATTGCACAAAATAGTTGGAACGCTCAATATGAATTTGCGGTAAAAATAAAAAAATTTTAAAATAAAAAATGGCGCATTCAATGTGGTGGTCGAAAAATGAGAAAAGCAGCTATTTCTAATGCGTGTTTGAATTTATAGTTAAAATCAAAGCCAACGAAATAAAAGACTCCTAGAATACGATAGATCAACAAGAATAAACAGTTTCTTAAATTATTTTATTACTTTATTTGCTATGTTTGATTTTCAAAATAAATGAAAAAGGAATTTTGAGAGCGTTGTATAAAAATATGCAAATATTCAGGGTTAATCCTATTGAATTTTAATATATTTTTTTTAATTTTGTTAATTTTCACACGCCCTGCATAATGTTATTTACATTATATAAAGCTTATGACACGATAATTTTAGAAAAGCATACAGAGCTGAAAGATGTAGCTTGCAGATTCGTGTTGTGTCAAAAAAAGAAAAACTATAGGTATTAAAGTAGCTTTACATTTTTAATGCAAAAATTAATATAGACTGAAAATGTTAAAATAGACGGCTTCATTATGTTGTACAGAATCTAAAACCATTTACGTAATGCAACATTTTCGAACGATTACAATCTCATTTCACATTACCAATTCTTCGAAACCCCACAAATTACACAAAAATATTACATATATTTTATATGCACCCCAATATACATATATCGATCTCCTAAATAAATCTATAAATATATATCTACATGTTCTATGTCCCCCTATATTACGTCGTCTGTAAAAAAAAGAAAGTGTCGCCTCTATACCAACCCTCCAGCCCCCTCTGTACCTACATATCAGTCTCTAATAATCCGTTTGTCCGCGCGCGCGTGCGCGCAACAAAATTTTGTCGCACACGCAGAATGACGGGGCCATCCTGCCGTCGTCGACGACGTACACGGGCGGCCTGGGCTCGGTGACGGTGGGCCACCATCACCACAACAATCACGGCCACCACGTGCGCCGCTCGCTGCCGGACATGGGCGCGGCGACGGCCCAGGGCCAGCCAGCGGAGCCGCCCAAGCTCTACCCTTATCACCTGCTCGTCATCACTAACTACAGGCTGCCGGCCGACGTGGATCGCTGCAATCTAGAGGTGAGGCTTATAGTGGCTGGCTCATTTTTCTTTTGCCGAGTTTGCCTGCTGTTTGGAGGTTTGATGGACAATTGTATACAGAGTCGATGGGGACACATGTAGGTTTTGACATTTTTGGTGGGAGGGACACGCGTTTGAGGCTGAAGATGTACTCGGGTTGTATTAATGATTCTATGACCAAAAAGTCAGATTCTACTAGCTTCCGAAGCACGCTCTACATTTCAAGTATGTTAAATATAAGCATATCAGAAAGTTATTTGAGCATTTTGAACTTAAATTGATCAATATAATTTAGTTTATGCCCATCTCAACGAGAATGGCCACTTTTTACCCTGAAAAGCGAGGCCAAAATTACACTTTTTACCCGAAAATCACTTTTTTCCTGCATGTGCGGGAAGAAAGTGACTTCGCTAGAAACTAGTCCAAATTCCTTTATATCATCAAGTTCTACCAATAACCCTGATTTTCTATTGTCTTTTAATTGTCCATTAGTCCCGCTTTTCAAGTCAAAAAGTGGCCACAGTTGAGATGGGCATAAAGTACTATATTATATGTAACTCGAGAAAAAAGTCGATTTTTCCCTCGGGTGATACTACCCTCGGGAAAATATTCAACTTTTTGCCCTTGTTACATAATGTACTATTTATTAATAGATAACCATTTCAAGTTGTGAAAAAAGGACGAAATAGACGGGTTTTACCACGTTTCATAAGGCTTAAGGCTTTTCTATCACGTTTTTTATATTATTGACACAAAAATAAAAACATTGTATGGTTTACATTTTAAAATTGTTTTTTCATTTTAGTGTCAGGTAAGTTTTGTTATAAGTTGTTAGTATTAATCATTGTTTATATTGTACTAGTATACCTTATGTACATTATTGTCAATTGAAAAGAAATAATTAAAAATGCAAAAACTTTTTGTTTTCCATCCAATTGCAATGATCGGGTTCTTATTTTGTTTTTTGAATATTGTTGTGACTTTTAAAATAATTTATGGGTGTTACGGAAAAGCTAATTGTTTAACTAGATTACGTGTTTAGTTATAAACAACAAGCTTTTCCGTAGCATTCATAAGCTATTTTCAAATTTTCTTTTGGTCGATCTGTCAAATAACATTCAAAGATCAAAATAAGACCTCGATAATCAATACTGGATAAAAAACAAAAATTTTTCTGCATTTTTAATGATTCTTTTTCAATTTACAATAATCGTGTTCGCAAAACCACAATTGTTGATTAAAAATTTGTTTTATGTATACCCGAGGACCAAATCATTTTTCCGAATGTGCCAGTTAATGACCGTCAAAAGGTGCATAGTTTATGGCATAAGCTGCTTACACCATAAACTGTGCACGTTTTGACAGTCACATTATCCGGCACATTCGGAAAAACAGCCTGGCACTCGTGTATACATAAGGTATCCAAGTATAAGATATTATACAATCATTGACACCAACAATTTTTAACAATATAGAAAGAAGAATAAAAATAAATTGGTCGTTTTGTAACACTAGAACCTGAACCTCCTGAAGATTGATTTGCGTTACATACCCCACGACAAAAATTAGTTTTTCGCTTGGAAATGTAATAATTAATAATGCGAAATAGTTTTTCCGTTTCTTATTTCGTACAACTGAATTAAATATATATATTAAGTTTGGGCGAAACCTGCAATTTATATATGTGTAGTACAATTTTTATTTTTATAGTACTATTGGTAATATGACAATGGCGGTTCAGTGTAGGAAAAATCGTAGAAAAATGCATAAAATGTATTTATTTCAAAACTTTGGCCATGTTTTCTTAAATATTTTGATAAATTATATTTAATTATACGCAAAAATCTAATTTTAATTTAAAAAATTGCTTATAAAAAAATTACTTTTTGAAATTTATTTTTAAAAAATATGTAAATTCACCCTGAATGTGGAAAAATTAAAATTTGTTTGAAACTTTTGTTAATTTTTAAAACATTACTATAAAAACGATAATTAGCCTATACTCAGCGTACTATTTTCCTACAACGAGCCGCCATGTTAATTGTCGGAGTCATATTACCAATTTAGACCATTTTAACAAAAGAAAAGTGAAACTCAACCTTCTAATGGCCAAGGCCCTTTTTTATCGAAAAAATATATAGGAAACGGAAGGTTAACTTTGAAATATCCCTATTAACTATACCTCAAATAGTTTATTCAAGTAAAAATAAGCTCTAAATTTAATTTTTATCGGAAGAGTTTAGAATCGACTTTAAGTGAATCTGATCTCCATTCAATTAAATGTTAATAACACTTAGATTGTAATTTTTTGCTCTATGTGTTTTAAAGTTATTAAGGGAAAATCAGCATCGCCATCCTCATTGCTTTTCACCATACGCATTATTTTATTGACGCGACATCGACATCTTACATTTCGCAGCAAATGATTGTATATTGTTACATATCTAATATGTATCAATGGTTTACTATCTATCCAAACAAAAGAGTTAAATATTTTGGAAATCATTATGACAATTAAACAACATTTTCGCGAGCTCAAAACACGCGTGACTCCTAAGGGACGGTGAGCGTTAGTGGGTTCATTTTACTTCGATTTATCATTTTTAACGTTTATATCACTTAGATTTCGATTCTCCATAATTCTATATAATAGTAGAAACAAAAATGACAAAAATACCTTACATTGTTAATTATTACAATACTTTTAACTAATGGTGTTGCTTATACAACCAATACAAAAGTTTAAGAGGATTTAGAATTTAATGTTACCGACCGACAAATTAATAATTGGTTGTAAATGATAACTTGTCATTAAATTATAGATCGAATTATGCAAAACTAAGACATCATTACTTTGTCTTATGTATTAATTAATCTACCATTATACGAAGTTTCAAGCAAATATGAGTGAGCGTTAAAATATTTGCTGCGATAAATTTCCATTTTTATATTTGACTCTGATATCTCCTAAATACATAGTATGATAATAGGTCTAACATGAACCAGAACCTTACTACTTGTATAAGAGTTTAATTTGGCTTAATTTTATAACAAGAAATTGTTTTATAATATTTCAATTCTTGTATTTAGTATAGTATATTAATGAAATTTTCTCAATGATACATTTGAAGAAAGTTACAAACATTTTAATAATTAACCATAATTTGTTTTTTATGAATCATATATTAATTTCATTAATACATACTTTTTTTAACTGTAATGTCAAACTAAACAATATTAGATCTTATAAAAGAAAACTTTGATTAAACAATGATAGGTAATCCAGCATTAGACACCAAAGTATTCTTATTGAGTAACTAATTTTAAGTTTAAATTAACAATGCAAGATTCATCAAATATTATTTTGTTAAACAATTGCAATTTAGACATTACACTACCACTTTCTTCGAAAAAAAGTCCTTCAGATTTGTGCTCTACGAGTCAAAATATAATAAGCAACCATTTTATCCCCTCGGGGCACCCCGTTGCACAAAACAATATTTTTATCGCGTGTCCATCATGCTCCATTCTAATAATACTATCATTATTTAACCACTCTGCAACACAACAATTAACCCTATATTGTTCGATTCCAGCGTCACCTGTCCGACGCGGAATTTGAGGCCATACTCCACTGCACGCGGAACGAGTTCTATCGGATGCCCCAGTGGCGTCGCAACGACATTAAGAGGCGCGCCCGGCTATTCTAAGCCGCTCGCGGGCATGCACACCATATATATATCCAACGAAGCCGCGGAAAAGTATGCTGCAGTCCGAAGCAAAATTTTGCAAAAAGTAAACCAGAGCCCGAGCCACGTGGGGGTATATATTGTCAAGAGAATTAGTAACAAGCAGAAGTACGTCGTCGTCATCTATGCGAACTGCCGCCGCTATAAACCGTTTTTTTTCAACACGTGTCGCTGCGCGTATATAATATATTTATTTCGCATGTCTGACGCTATTATAGAAACGAGAATGAGACGCTATGTGGGACTTTTAATCGACGCAATGTAACGATTGTTATTATTGTATTACGACGGCGCGCGAGAGAGCCTTCAACGATTCGTTCGTATATAGACGAGAAAAAAGCCATTTTGCACATGGGATGTGTCGATTATTATATACGAAGAAAATATAACGAAGTGAACGCTCGAGCGCGTTCAGAACGAACGGCAAACAAAGAAAGATTTACTCACAGATATTTGTATCTCTCCGAGCATCGACTTTTTAATCTCTTCACACGCGACGGTTTTATTGATTTTTTTTTTCGTTTTTGTTTTTCAATTTCCTCGAGAGCACGGTTTTGGAGTGCGCAAATGAGAGGAGGGAGAGTGCGAGAAAGAGAGTGCATGGGAATTCGCGCATTGTTTGCAAAACAATACACTGTATATAAGAGAAAGTGAAAGATTATCGAAAATAAAAGCGGGGGAAAAGTGAAGAGCGAGAGAAGATGAGGAAAAAAAGAGGAGTTGGAAAAGAGCAAACGTTGCAGCTAATATACACACGATGAAAGGTTCAAAATGTGCGCGAGTGTTCCGTGCATCGCGACGCGGTGACGGACTTCGCGCGGTGAAGAAAAAAAAACACGTAGAGAAAGGAAAAGCTTAACATGGTTTAAAGATTATTATTAAAGAAAAAACTAAGCGTAGTTTTACTTCGGTATCAATTCGCTCGTCTTCTATACAAAGTAAAAGAAATAAAAGAAAAAAATACGCACCGCGCTGCTGTGCTCCGATATATAAGAAAAATAAAGTATATATACGAATCACGTACGCCTACGTGACAACATTAAATGAGAGGAGAAAAAAAGTTACGATATATTGAACTACTACTATTCTATAATTTTAATATAAGAGAGCAAGAAACGAAGCGTATATAATATGACGAAAAAGAAAAACAAAGAAGTAGCTAGTATTCGCAAGATTCTCTCGCGTACTTCGCGTTTCGTGCGACGAGACAACAAATAAAACAAAAATGCTAATCAAAAACGGAGAAGCTAAATTTTCAAAAAATTATAGAATGTAAAATCGAACGCACGATGCGTCGAGCGATATGCGCAGTATGCGGGGAATTAATAGTCAAATAAAAAAGTATGAAAGAGAAAAAATTTAAAATCGTATTGACTATGAGTAAAATAAAGAAAAAAAAACAATGGCTCTTTTCGTACGTTTCAGTTTCATAGTATATTTAAAAGAAGATAAAAAAATACGGGCATCCGAGCAAAAAAATACTTCATGTGCCTATACAATTGTGTCCGCGGACATTGAGTTCACTTTTGTTACGTTCTCTCAGCTTGTAACTGCACAAATGCTCGTAAAAAATGGTTTCTGTTGTATAAAGCACATCGCTTCCGCTAGTCCAATGATAATAAAAAGAAAATACACAAAAGAGAATCGATTTTTAATTAATTGCTGATTCCTCGATCGAAGAGTTTTTATATATTTTCAAGTTTGCCTTTTCTTTTTATTTTTATATAGATTTATTTTAAATTGGATTCTACCTTCAAGCATCTTTATTATTATTGATTGTAATTCACAGATCCTCGCGGATCCTGAACAAAGCAATGTGTAAATTATTGAAGTTGAACGGATTGTTATTTCTTGAAAGAAGAAACAAGTTGCTTAAAGTTTGCTTTATTTTCTTTTTATTTTAATAAATATATAATTTATTAATTAATTATTTAATCAATAAATTTAAATTACGAAAACAATGAGTCTTTTATTTTAACTATTTACTCAAGTAAATTATCAATACCTCTTAAGAACCAAAATGTACGTAAACAATAATCAAACTCAAGTAGTTTTCACTCGTAGAATAAGGATACCCTCCATTGGTTCAGCGAGAGGTTCGTACTCGTCATTGTTAACCAACTCTGCCTTTTCTCCATAAGACATTAGCAGTGGGGTAGTATGAACATGACCACCGGTGATAGATTTCGGATTGCCTGCTTTGCCTATCACGTCTACAGCTTGGCCAACTCGTACTGATACTGGCAGAAGCTAAAAATTTATTTAAAGCAAAATTATATAGTTGTTTTGTATAATATACTATGATAACAGTCTAAGGTCTAAGTTTTAAGTTTTTAGATTTAATTTTTTAGTATTTATAGGATGTTTCATAGTAAATAATAAAAGTTCAAAAATATAAATACTGCATTTAAACTGAAATTTTATTATATTTGATTTAAAATGTTATGTTTAATAACAAAAAATAATGATTGATCATTTAAGATTTTTTTATAAAAAAAGATGATAAAATTATGAAACAATTTTAACATATTGAGAATTATTGAAGATTTAATACATATTACTTATAGTGGATGAAAATATGAAAATATATATTTTTAAATATATCATTTTTATGAATGTTAGTAAATACTTATTACACATTATAATTGTATCGGAAAGTTGCACTTCTAATTATTGAAAGAAACTTTTTAATGAAAATGATATTATGTATAATTTATTAATTAAATAATGAATTCATTAATTAATTAACAAATATTTTAATTTTTTTAGTTGAATATAGGTATAATACTATAACGTGTAAAAAATCTAATATTTTTTTCTCTTCAATGATCAGTTTAAATTTGCCATAATATTATATACGTAGAGTAGCATATTGATGATCGAGTTTTCAAATATATAACGAGTACAACTGTATCAGCTGTAATAGACTTGTGTATATTTTCGAATTATTTAGTCAATGTATGTATATATTGTTGAAAATTATTTCGTTCCACTATTGGTCAAAATAAATGTAAACATGTGATTTTAATATAATCAAGTATTTTCTTTACATTTTCTAACGCTCAGTGATAGTCAAATCATAAAATATGTTTTCGCTATTAATTCGCGAGTGTAGCCGGACGTCACGTGATTCGGGATTGTGTCCTTTGTTTACCTATAATAACACTGAACTTCTATGTTAATTGGGCGATCTTCCACGTGTGTTCTGGACGGTAGCCAACTATTACTAGCCAATATTCCGAAGAAAAGAAAAATCCTGTGCAGGTAGGATATAAACGTAGATATAAGTTTTAATGACAATAATGAGTAATGATCACACTCTTCTACTTGAAAAGAATTCGGAAGGAACAGCCGCAATCGTCGAAGCAAAGGATACGACGAATCGAGCAGAAATGAGTGATGAAAAAATATTTGATTGGAAAATTAACGATGCTGTTGTGAAATCTGAACCTGGGGATGTTGATGTGAGAACTGCAAAAGGAGAAAATGATGATATCTCCGAGATTATATCAAGTAGCGAAATGCAAACAGAGAATAATAATTTAGTAGCAGTACGATCATCATTATCAGTACAACCAGAGATGGAACTCATTAGTCCCTTACAACTGCTTTATAATAGAGAGTTATTCATGAGCACTGCATTTACAACACATAGAATTGAAAAAGATAAGCCTGCGGAAAAAGTTGTGAAAAAAGTTAAGCCTGCGGGAAGAGTTGTGAAGAAAGTTGCACCGTCTAAGAAACAAGTAAAAAAATATAAACTCATGAAGAAGCAAAGGAAGCTTGCAGCAAATTCAAAAAGACAACTGCCGCAACTTTCTATTGTACAAGATGTTAATAACTCGATAAAAAATGCTGTAACTAAAAACAGTTTTGCTAATGAAAATTCAGTGCAAGCATTGCATTCAACAAACCATAGTAATCCAGAACAGCAGAATGTGCCTGGTCCAACGAATCAGCTGTCAAGCAACGATAAGTTTTCTGCATTAGAGAAATATGATCCTTTAATATCTGTAATTGTCGAGGAAGAATATCCTGATGTCCACCTACTCATTGATCAGCATTTAGATATTGTATGTAAATTAATTAATTTTGAAATTGATAAGATAAAGAATCAAGCTTTTGTTCCGAAATTTTTGTATTCATATGTCAAGAATGGAGTGATTTTGGTAAGATCTACTGATAAGGCATCAAAAGAATGGTTGAAGGAAACTGTGCCAAAACTGTATCCTGAAAAAGGTGTAAAGCTCAAGATGGTATCATCTATTCAAGAACTAAGTAAACTGTATGAAATGAGCATTCGTATACGCCATGAGAGTAACGCCAGTGAGGTGATAAATAGAATTCAGAAGCAGAATTCCGATATTAATATGAGAAGTTGGATACTTTATACAGTTGAACATTTGAAAAGTGTAACACCTGGTATTATTCTCACTATGGGAATTCCTGAATATGCTGTTAAAATTTTAAGAATAAGAGATTTTAAGCTATTCTATGGGTTGCAACAAGTTGAAGTCAATATGAGAAATCTATCTGATCTATAGAAGATAATACATATGAAGATAAAGGTGTAATACAATATTATAATTCTTTATAAAAGAATTATGGAATCATTTTTGTATTTATATACAAAATAAAGTTGTTTATATTAAATGTTTATAAATTCTTTATTCCTCTATCCAATTATTTAATAACAAAATGAGTAACAAGAAGTAAGAACTAAAGTAATAAAAATTATACAAAATGTGCAAATTATAACAATTGATATAACAATGCTAAAAACTTTATGATTGTACAGTATAACATTATTTGAAAAATAATAGTTAAATAAGCACTTAGATTTGTGATTAAGTTAATAATTTCAAAACTGTCATTGATAAAAAATATTTAAATTAATAAAATTTTGAAAGAGAAACAATTATTTTTGAAAATAAATATTTTCTACTACTACTATTATTATTATACACAAATGATGCACGTACGTACATTAATTATACCTATAATAATATATATATTTGAAACTGGCAGACTTAGCGCTCTTTTTACCGTCCCCCAATCGAACCAATCACAATGCACAAATGTGTCTTTCAGACGTCACGTGTTTGTTTTGTTGATTTCAAAAATACTGCAGTCTGTGCGCTCTCCTTTTTGAGTGTGAAGGGCAAACCAATCACGTTGATTTCTGTCCGCATCCAACGTCTAAATATTTTTCAAGCGGCTTATTCAAGAAAAAAAGGAAGTGACTCGTAAAAACGAAAAACAAATTAATTGCATTGTCGGCTGGCACAAAGCGTATTTTGTTTACTAAAAACACTACTGATGAACTAATCTTATTTTGTTGGACTTTTTTAGAGAGTATTTCAAAACAACGGAAAATCTGGAAGATAAATTCAAATATTTTTCAAGTTTTTTTACACAAACAATGAATAATGATCGAATAAAAGTGTTCCAGTTGAAAAGGAATTCGGAAGAAATAGCCTCAATCATTAAAGCAAGAAATTAGACAATTCGAGTAAATAATGAATAGTGAAAGTATAAATGTTAGCATAGAAAATACAGAGTCAACTGAAAATGCGTCTGATAATGACAGTTCAGAGCAAAGTTACATGCAAATTCTATTGTTTCTGAAGAGCAAAGTATATCTATTTCGTCGAATCAGTTATTAAACGAAAAAAATTGTAATTGTCAATGAAGAATAGCCTGATGACAAGCCATTAAATGATCGGTTCTTAAATACTGTACGTAATTTGATTAATTTTGAGATTGATAGTATAATGAATCAAGCTTTCACTCCAAAATTCAAAAATTCTTATGTCACGAATGGAGTGATTTTAGTTAATTCTGCTGATAAAGCATCAAGAAAATGGTTGAAGGTTACTGTACCGAAACTATCCTGAACTAGGAGTTAAGCTTAAAACCATATCTGTGCAAGATCTAAATAAATTATATGAATTGAGCATTAGCATACTCTATGAGAATAGCGTATGTACAGTATTAAACAGAATTCAGAAACAGAATCCTGATATTAATATGACAAGTTGGCAGCTGTATTGAGTTAAACAATTGAAAGGTGAAACGCCTGGTATTATTCTTAGTATGGGAATTCCTGAATATTCTGTCAAACTTTTAAGAGCAAAAGAGTTTAAGCTCTACTGTGGAATGGTACAAGTCGATATTATTATGAAGAGTTTATGTTTTCCATAAAAGGTAGCGCAAATGAAGATAAAAGTGTAAAGTATTATAATTTTTTTTTATAAAAGAATTATGTAATTGTTATTGTATTTATATATACAAAATAAAATCATTTATTTTCATATTAAACTTAGTTTTTATATACTATTTCTTTATTTGATTATTAATTAATAACATAAAAGTATAAAAGTATAAACTAAAATTACATGAATATTGTAAAATTTGAAAATTAAAATGCTTTTGAAAATTTGATAACTTTACATGAAAATTGTTCTATACAGCAAATAGGTGGTGTATATAGTGTCATTTTAAAAGATTAGTTAAATTATGATATTGATTTGTATTCTAGTTAAAAATCTGAAAGTTGTCATCAGTAAAAGGTAAATTGATAAAATATAAAATACTATTACGAATTACTGTTGACAACATAAAATTGTAAACTAAATTTAAAATCTGCAGCTCTATTTTGTATGGTTCTATGTATAAATAATGTACATACAAAAATATGTACTTAACTTTATTGCAATGTTATATATTTGAAATCATCCATCTTTTGGCGCCCCTTTTACGAGCCAATCACAATGCAATAATTTGTCACGTGTTCGTTTTGTTGATATTTCATACCTCGGCCTGTACGCTCTCCGTTTTGAATGTCAAGGACGAATTCACACGTGGTTTATAATTCCTTTTCTCATCGGACACCTTAACATTTCTTAAGTAACCTTTTAGCAGCATGAAATTTACCCGTAAGAAGGAAAATGAAAAGAATTTAAGTAAAACTCAGAAAAATGTCGAGATAGAAAGTTCTATAAATCTAGAAAAAGCATTGAATAATAATGTGAAGGACTGTGAAGAAACAAACTACTTCGCACCTAAGGATTCATTGGACCCTTCTGCACTGACTACAATAATACAGAAACTTGATAATCAAGCAGCAGCGAGTAGCAAAAATAGTGGTGTGCAGGAGGATAATTTAATTGTAGTACAACAATCAGTGGGTCCTTCAGCTTTTTCTTCAGCGAATCATGAAAGTTATTCTTCTACAAACTCAGGATGTATATCGCAAAATGATAAGGATCATCTGAAATTTCCTAAATCGGTTAAAAGAAGAATGTGGCGCAATAAGAGACGTTTTGTGAGAAATATGAATTTCAATAGATTTCAGAACAATAACTATGTTACAAATAAATCAAGTCCAGATATATATTACTGTGATGATAATGTAGAAGATATAGCTGAATCAGATCAATTAAGCTCAATAGTAAAACAAGAATATTGTACAGAAGAAACAGTACTAGCGAACAACAATACTCATACAACATCTAGAACCAGTGACATTAGTTTACAAGAAATAGCTGACAAAGTTGTTTCACCGAGTGACTCATTAAACAAGGAAGAAGATGTAAAAGTACATTTTTATCAAGCCTCTTCAAATATCAATATACTAAATGAAACTGACAATGAATTTGTAAGTAAAATTAATTCATTTGATGAACTTACGGAGAGAGAATCAATGAATCCCTTGGTGATGGCCATTATCAGAGAAGGACAATCTAGTGTTCAGCCTATGAATAATTGGCATTTACAATCTATAAATGAAGCATTAGAATTGGAAATTGACAAAGTAATTTATGAAACCTTAACACCAAGATTTCAGTGGTCTTGCATTAAGAACAATGCAATATTAGTTAAATGCATGGATGAACCATCGATCGAGTGGTTAAAAATGATTGTACCAAAAATTTATCCATGGCCAACTGCTAAACTGAAAGTAGTACTCGCTGAAACAATTAGTAATGCTAATCACTCCAGTACAGCATGCAAGGCAACTATTTGGATACCTCATGAAGAATCTGTCATAACAGTGTTAAATAGGCTTCAAAGACAAAATCCTGAAATAAATATAGGAAGTTGGCAAATTTATTCAGAGAAGAAAATAATAAATGGATCATATGGAATTCTCATCAAATTAGGAATTCCTGGATCATGCATTCAAATTTTGAAAGACAAAGGATTTAAACTCTTTTATGGGATGAAACAAATTAATCTTGAAGTAAATGATTTATCTTTCTCTTATAAAGATGAAAGAGAAAAAGGTAAGAAATTTTAAATTATTATTAATGATGCATATAATACTAAAGTTAAAATGTAAACTTATAGTCTTCTATGAAAGTGTATTGCAAATAAGTTTAAAAAACAAAATATAATTATTTAATAATATAAACATTGAAATAAATAGCGGGAATTGCAAAAATTTTACATTTTTGAAAAATTTCACAACATTTATAAACAATAACAAATTAATTCAATTTTCTTTTAGCAATTACCTCCAAATTTTCATCCAGTGTCACAAGCCATCGTGGTTCCATTGCAAGTGATAAGCAGTACATTAAATAATGAGACTTTCCCAGGATAAGATTCTTACAATCTAAGAATGCAACAAGTACTACGAGTAGCCCAGCCAGTGATGCCTCATCGAGTACTTTTGAAGAGAATTTTAAAGGCTGCAAAGTGATGGTACCCTGAAAAACAAAAATATTAATTTTGATTTAATAGCGTTTTAATAGTTACAGAGTATTATAAAAAAAAAAAAAACAGATTTTTATCTAAAATTAGATGTATTTTACACTTATAATTAAATTCAACTACAGTTTAAATTTTTTACTTAAAATATAGAATATAGATTTCTTTTAAAAAAAAGTGTTATTGAATTAAATTCAATTATATTCTTTAGTAGTTGTTATACATTTTTTATACAATTTATACAATATTTAATGTTGAAAATAAATAAATATTTCATAAAAGTGATTATTAAAATTAAGTTACTTTTTTACATATTATGTTTTACATATTATACTTGATTACGTTTTCTAAAATGTAAATGTATATTTTCCATAGGTATAGCATTTGTGCATTCATTTAATTTTCTTCACTTTTCACCGTTTCTTTTAGCAATAATGTATTTAGCAATATAATAAGCCTAGGCGTTTTGTATACATATTTACCCGTAAAAAAATCTGAGGAAATTCACAGAATATTTTACAGAACTTTTGAAATTTTTAAAACTTTCTGTAGATTTTTTTATAAGGGTTTTGTCTGCAGATTTTCCTGCATAGACGAAACTGTTAAAATTGTTGTTGTGATGCATTTTTTGGATGTATACCATCCAGATATTAATACACCTAATATTTGTGCCCTCTTTCAAATAGTTAAAAACATTTACCTTAAAAATGGTTCACATTAAAAATTAAATTTGGTTCCTTGTATCTTACTACAAATTTACTCTAAATATATGTTTTCAAGAGCGCACGATGCAATTTCTTGTATCTGTGTATTTATAATAAAAAAGTGTAAAAAAAGAGTAACAGAGCAAATAAGCCTAAATATATGTACAAAACGCCATCGCATAAACAAACTTAAGGGGGTCCGAAAGTTAATTAAGAATTCAAATTTCTCGCCTTGATTTTTACCGACTGAGTAGTGAATAATTATTTATAATTATAAGAATACTTATATTTAGACAAAACCCAAACTCACTAACCCTTCATTGAGCAGTAACGGACCTATGTGCGAAGTTTCAGACGTTAAAAACAACGGCACCCTAAAAAATTATTGAAATGAGTTTCATAAAATTTTCATTCCAATAATTTTTTAGGATGCCGTAGTTTTTAACGTCTCAAACTGCATACATAGGTCCATAATTGCTCAATGGAGGGCTAGCGAATTCGGGTTTTAGCTAAATTTTGTTTTTAAAGTAAATAATGTATGGTTCAGTCGGTAATTCAGGGAAATGACTTTCGGACCCCTTTAATCCATCATAGCAAACAAACATTAAAAATAACTTAAAAACCAAAACATATCAAAATGACAACACTCCTTAAACATACCAACACAATAATCTCTCCCCACTAAAAAATATCACAACCTCCAAACAATATCTATGCTCACCTTCCCCAAGTGCACCAGACCCTGCGCCACGCGTATGAGAAACAGATAGGAGGGATCTCGCGAGTGATAGGCGGCCAGTTGCCTCAGTATCGTGGCCAATCTGGCGTTGTTCGTCCCTGCGCCGATCAGTCCGAGAGCGAAAATCGCGTTCAGCGCGACGTCCGCGTCGTTGTCGTGGCTGTACTTGTTCAGGACGTCCAGCAAGCTTGGATCCGGATTCGAGAGATAGGAGAGGGCGAAGGATAGTGGGACCGCCGCGCGAGCGGGCGATGCACCGTAACGACCTATCTGCGAGAATTGAATTATTTTTATTATTGAAGTACGGTATTGTGGTTGTATCGATACTCGAAATTCTACGCGGAGGGAATTTTTTGATAAACATTGTTGTACGGTAAAAATCATCGTAAACGTGGGGCATTCTGACTTTGAGGAAAAAAATTGTACACAGACGAACGGTGAAATTTTGATTAAGCACTGCACGGTGCAAAATTACCCTGATTCGTGGTAAAATTGACCGTACTGAATGCTGAAAATTGTAATGAATGATGGTAATTTTTATCGTTCATCGGAGTGTTCTTTCCCATTGAAGTCTGGATGTTCGACGTTTACAATTACTTCAGTGTATATATTTGTTTGTAGAAATATTCTATTCGTTCTTGTTTTTACTTTTCTATTTCTTCATTTTTAGAACTGAAAAAACATGGTATTCTAAGACACTTCATTGACCGGGGTATTTTGGACCATTCGTGCATTACTGTAGGTATTCATTTATCTGTTGTAATTTCTGATTCATTATTTTGAATCCCGTTTTGTTGCAAAATATATTCACGCGTAAAAATAAATCTTTTATATGCTTAGTCATCATAGCTAATTTTATTACTCAAGAATGAAGTTCAAATTTAACTTTAGTTTATAATGTGCTAGTAAAAAAGGAGTAGGCATTTTGTAAGCTTAAATAACTTAAAATGGAATGTTGTAATTCTGCCGTCCACAGCATAAAACACTGTAAGCTCGATTTGAATAAAATCGAGATTTTAGCAAAAATGTTTTTTTTTTTATTAATAATAACTACTTAAGTGAAAAGAATTTAGTTTTACAAAGTACTCCGACTTGCGGTGTTTTCACGCATGAAAAAAGATCTAAGCCGGGACTTACGGTGTTTATGCGAAGTAACTGCCGACATACGGCGTTTTTAAAAAGGAAACTGCGTAAGCGTTTATTGGCTAAGAACAAATACTTATTTTTTTACTCCTTAATAAGATATTATAAAGAAATTTGAAGACCAAAAGATTGGGTAGATTTCACTTATATAAATGCAATTTTTATCTCATTTTTTTTTTAATTTGACTTACGGTGTTTTATGCTTTGAACGGCAGAATTATCATATTCACAAAGATTTGGTGTGGCTAGATCCGCGGAACTAACGTACCAGATATTTTATAGTTGTCATATAGTCTTGTACTGGGGGTGAGATATATTTGTATACATACTTTCGTTTTAATAAGTTAACCCTCCTGCGTAGAAAGCCAATTATACCAGTCCAAAATACACGTAATTTTCTTTACGTGTTTGTATCGCAAATTAAAATCTAGAGTATTGAAAAATATTCATATGATCATTATCTTTTCGTTTTCAAATGATATAGCTGAATAATACAGCTGCAATTAAAAAGGACTCAGATGTTTTGAAGTACATTAAGTTGCAGTTCTACTCTCGATCAAATTCAAATATTATTTGTAAATGAATTGATACACAGAAGGATTAATGTTTTTTTAGACGATAGAAATCATTAGTTGCAAACAAAAACTTGTTATATGTAATATGTTTTTTTTTTAATTTTAACAATCAATAATTTCCTAATTACTTGACCAAATATTCGCAAGTTTTCTCTGCCTTCACTCAGACCAACAACTGCAACTCCAAGGGCTGCTATTGGTTGTGTAAGAGCGATTTCTCTAAAACATAATATATTTATTTAATTTTAATTAATATATGCATGTTAAATACGCAATAATAACTTTAAAATTATAAAGATGATATTGAATAAGAATATCTGTTTCAAATTATATATTGCCGAATAAGTTTTTGGAATTTCATCTGAATGAAATGATTGCTCATTTTAGTACAGTTAATATTTAGAATATTCACTATATTTGTCATTAATTAATTTGTCGAGCAAACTTATTATTTACTCTTAAGTTGAACTACTAAATCTCAAGCTGTATAATAATATTCTTACTACCTTTACTCAATTAATTACATATTTATAACTTATAACAGCAAAGAAAAAGTATATTTAAATGTTTTAATCTTATAGTGAAATAACATAGTAACGTACGTTAGAACCTTTTCGCTTTTGGATTTGCTTTTCTTTTCACCGCTTTGAGAGTTGTCATCTTGCGTTCGATTTCGTGTATCGCAACATCCAACACTCGGTTGTTTATTTACAGACGATGAAGACTTTTTTAGATCATTTTCACTTTCGACTGGCTCAGAACAGATACGTAGGAGCTCTTGAACCACAAGAACGTCACCGGTACCAGCGTATGAACACACCTATTAAATACGTTTTATGCGTGAAAATATATTTATTCGTTGTATAATTTATTATGGCGTTTCTTATCAAACTTTTGCTAATAATAGTTAAAAATAGTCTCTCAAATTTTTAGAGTGATAATCTCATTCCAGTGACTGTTTAACACGCTTGGAAATAAATTCCACTTCAATAATGTAATATGTAAAAACACAAAATTTTTGGAACATATTCATCTCTTTTTTTCTAATTTTCTAATGTCTAAATAAAATTCAATAAATAAATAAATAATTATTTGTAAATGTAAATGCAATAAAGTGAAAGATATATAGATATTATTATTTTACTTGAATCATCGTTTGAGCCGGTAACTTATATGGATCTGGTAAAACATCCAAAGCTGCTGAAAGAGCTTCTATGTTGCCTCTGCGTCCCATGTAAATCAATCCCAGGGCTAACGGTAAAAATCTGAAAAAAATATTTTCCATTTCATCCGTGTTCTTTATTAAAAAAATATTTCGCTTTTCTAAACTATACATGGTATAAAGTCTTGAAATACACCCTCTGATGATTTCACCTGACGGATATGAATTTTATTTTTCGATAGGAATTTTGATCTATAGGCAAAATGGTTTTGAAGGGTTTCGGAATTTCTGTATTATGGCTTCGGGCTATTTGACCAATCGGTTAAATGCTCGGTACAAATGGAACGCGTTTCAAAAATAGCCATGCTGTATATTGTTTAAAAAAAATTAAGTTAATATAGTAATTATAACTACTCTGGCAAGAAGATAATATGGAAGAGAGAAATTGAAATTAATTATTTTGAGTTAAATTTACCATTCGAAAAAGTGAAATAATGCATTTAAACAATGAATCATTTTGCAAGGTTTGTTAAGTGCATTGTTTCTTTAAGACGAGAGAAAAATGACTTTTTAAAAAAGAAAAAAAACATTTCACCTACGATAGTGAAGAGTTTCAGTAATTTTTTATATAAATAATGATTCAAAGAAAGAGTAAAATCATAGAGCGCGCATTCGTTTCTCATGTAAAAGATAAAACTTAAGTTATTTACTGATGAAAAGCAGTTATGAAAAGCAATTCGCTTTTATCTGTAATTATTCTGTAATGGTGAAATCTATTACCATATTCATATATTCTTCTTTGTATTTTGTACTAATCAAAATCAAGTATCCTAATACCTAAGTCCTACGATCGCTACAGCAAGAAACTAATATTGTTGAATTCTCTTCAGTTTCAAAATAGCGCAGAATTTCACGGGCCCAATAAATTTTAAAATGCTTTCGATTCATCGAATGAAAATCCTTACAACTTCATCTACTTTAGACGTCTATATATGCATCAGCCGCTGTTTACATTACGGGCATGCTAATTATACCTGGAATGCGTGGAGGAGAGCTGTTGAGAATCGAGTTCCAGGAGTTTCTGCAGAATGGCCGAGGAAACTTCGGCGTCTCCGGAGCCGACGTTAATAAGGCCCAGCGCAATAGCCGAGAGCGAAATAACTTCCATCGTGCCTTAACGAGCCCCCCGCCGGAAAATGTATAAACGTGCATTTCAAAAAGCGCCAAAGTTTAATAGGCGTTCTATACTTTGCAAGGGAGATCAATGGCGGTAACTACCCCCAATCAAAGTTATGAGCGTTCAGATTACGGAATGAAATAGAGCTGCTGGCTTGTTAATCTGCATATCAACTTTTTTATCAAAGATTTTTAGTTGAAAGTACTATATAAGAACTTTTTAACGTTATGTAAAAACATAAAACTGGTATTATATAAAGTTTGAAAAATATATATTATATACTTTTTTAAACAAATCAAGAAACAAGTAGTTGTTATGTAGATTTGTATTCTATTTAGATATTCTATTTTTACGAACGATCAATAGACCCATAAAATTAAGCTGGTTTTCAAATTTTATTACAAAAACCTATTTAATACTTGGCACAATAAAACTTTTAACAATAGCCATAAAAAATGTAACAGTAACATATTTTGATTTAAATGTAAATTAAGCATAATATGTTCAAACTTAAGTGGTTTAAAAACTGTAAGCTTCTTAGCTGATCAAAGTGTTCGAACGCGTTCCATTACAACACAACATCGATTCGAATGTCAGGAAAACCCTCTACATGCAAACTTTCATTAAATTACCGAGGCAATGTCACCTCGTCAGTCCCAGAAAACTAAAAAGGCACTTTTTCTCGAATCAAAATCCATAAAAGCCCGGACATTTCTCACTCAAGACAAAACTCCCTCTACACAAACGTTCGCTTACTCTCCTTGTCCGTCAGCGGTCCCTGCAGCAGCTCATTCAGATCTGACCTGCGCGAGCCTGCGTAGGCCAGGCCCAGACCCAGCACCGCGCCGATCCGCAGATTCTGACTGGGCGCGAGCACGTGCTCGCTGAGCAGCGCCAGCGCCGGGTCGCACTCGTTGCGCACGCCGCAGTTGACCAGGCCGATGGCCAGCAGGGCGCCGGACCGCACGAGCTCGTCGCTCGCGTACAGGAATCTGCGAGGAGAGCGTGGGTACGAATTGCGAAGATGCAGAGGGAATGGGAGATTTTTTAAGCGTGCGGTATTTTGAGAATTGTAGGGTTGAAAGTAATAACGGCTTGGGAAGCAGGCTTTTGTATCTTTTGGGCTTTGAAGAACTATGTATGGGTGATTGTCAAGGAAACGGCACTTTGTCGCCTAATTTTTCGACCCATCTAAAAATATCGTTTTTAGTGTTAATTTGGGGTTTCAGTTGTTATTTATGGTAAAATGAGACAAACTTTTCTTGGAAACAGCTGCAGGTGACAAAAAAGTTTTTACATGTATTTCTTATGGGGATTTTACCAGATCGGTCACGATGATTACGGCCACGTAACGAAAAACGTTCAAACTAACTATAGAAACTGCAAATAAAAACCGGGTCGCTCGCTTACGTAGTTGTTCGAAGTTCGAACTACGTAACCTCTTACGTTAGATGATGCTACTAAGTTGATATACTCATCACAATACGATAAATTGAGCTGGGATTTTAAAACTCAAAAAGTTGGCGACAACATTTGTAACGCTCCTACAGACAGAAGAGTTTAAAAAAATTCTGAAAAAATTAGAACATATTGTACGTATGATGTACTTTAAAATGTCTCATAGGTTAGATATAATTAAATCCTAAAGTTATTGTCTAATAAAATCAGAATTACGCGAATTGTTCGATGACGACAGGCCACGGTAATTACTTTTAGGCTATATATATATCACTTGTGTGTTAAAAATATACCATATTTGTCTTAGTTTTGTATTTAAGATGCTTAATTGCATCGTTTTTAAGAACTTCAAACGTTTACTAGACCGTAATAATATTTTCTTTCTACTCGGTTATAAAAAAATACCGTTTTTTTGACAATCACCCATATATGTATAAAAGTTTTGTGGATAAAACATGGAATGTATGGTTATAATTGTGAATGACGTAGTAGTATATGCCTGGTCGGAAGAATGCTACTGCACTCTTTGAGACAAACATTCTCAGGTTCATAAAGACGTATTCTTATCCGGCCTTTATCTACTTACGCATGTTGTGTCGTATGTTCAAAAAATAATTATAACTTGTTTTCTCGAGGTTGCAAAGTTTTTATGTGTGTTTATTATACATTTTTCAGAATAAAAGTTCAATACGCACTTATCAATAGGTACGAGTCCTCCATCAACATCCCACATATGAATGAGACCAAGTGAAGCTGTAGCGGATAACATCGCGTGGTCCTTAAAAATAAAATCCATGTATTTAAAATTTCAAAATAAATTTAAAAACTGAAAATGATACTTTTCGTACACGTCAATTATTACGTAAATTATACTTTTAATAGAATAACATCATAAGTATGTTATATATAGGTATTGCTTCGTCTCCAAATAGTGATGAAAAGCGTCTCTACTTAACTTTTGTCATCGAATAAAATTCGTCCTATCTATGTAACTAAACTTCATCACGCTTAAAAACCGAATAAAAATATACTTTTTAGACATTATAATTCAAGTTCTCCTTATAATTATCACCCGAATATTATTCAACCTTACAATCGATTAATCAAAACTTAAAATTTCCTTAAATAAATAATTACTTTCGACACCCCGAAAAAAGCCAACGAACAAATCATCGAAATATCGCTTGAAAAAAGAAACAGAAAAATCGATCGTCATCCAACCTTGTTCTTGTAAACCCAGCACTGCTCGGTACTGTACATGAGCTTATCTCGCCCGTAGCCCGCGTGCACGAAGCTCGAGGCGAAGGTCGCGGCCAAATTCGCCCTGGCCGAGTCGTGCTCCTGGAGGAGACGATCGCGCGGCGAGGGCGACTCCAACCAGCTGCGGTAGATCTCCTCGGGCGACTTGGGCTCGAGGATGTCGAGCTCGCGGCCGAGCGTCAGGTAGTGGCCGTTCACGTGGCCGTTGCTCAGGATCGACTCGAGATCGGCCGCGTCCGGCGAGCTTGAGTAGTCTTTTTTCAGCGGCTGGTCCTGGAGAAAGTAGGATATATGGAATATCGAGCTTCAGGGTTAAGTGAGTTTTCTAAATATTATAAAATTGTACAATATAACAATGATTTTATTATGTAAGTGAAATTAGTATAAATGTTGTATTTATGTCAGAAATATATTGAAAGCTCACTTTATTACCCCCAGACTTGTTTTGATGCCGTTTCCCATTTTTTAGATATCTATAGACAAGATATTGTATTGTATCTAGATACTTATTTGGCTAGACAATTTTACTATTCTCTTACATTCATAGAAGTACCTAGGTACAAATAATCCAAATACAGAAGCAGAAAAGATACTATTTTTAAAAAGTATTAATTATGCATTTTAAAAAAATGATACCTGCGTCTAGAATCTTAGATGTACAAATTAATATACACTTTACATACAAATTAATTTTCTTTATGACTAACGATAATATAACAATATTTTTAAGAAAACATAAAATGAAGATTTAGATTTAATGTCTAACGAAACTATTTTTTATTTCCTAGGGAACGATTATTTTTAGCATTAACTACAATTCTAAGATAGTAATAGTATTTTGAGAGGTTTTACGATCACTTATCTTTTTTAGTTTACCTATAGATCTTTAAAATGTAAAAATAAATATTCTAGCATGAACTATATAGGTCCGCACTGCACGATCTTTGAACCAATTTTTGATGGATAAGGGTAAATTTCTTCAAAAATCTTCATAAAATAATTTTTTTTAAATGAGTAGAGCATAATTTAAAAAATTGATAAGTGAAATTAAGATAAATTAATAAAAATACTGCAAATTTGTTAACATTTTATAAATACCTATCGAATAAAATTTGAATGTTCTATGAAATAACACTTATTTATATAAGAATACTAAAGATTTATCGAAAGTTTAAAGTTGATTCGTCAAAAATTACATTTATACCTAGGAGAATTGTGCTCTGGGGGAACGTTAAATGCTACAATTTTGATTTTTACATGACAGAGATTCAGGAGAAATTTCGTGATGAGTAGGTGCAAAGTGATCGAAACAACTCTCAAAACACTATTTTAAAATTCTAATCAATACTAAAAATATTTCACAAGTCAAGTTGGGTTGATATTCATCTAATGATTAGTAGGATACATACGAATAATAAAAAATAGGTACATCGATCTTCCAAATTGTAGTTATGTATTTACATTAGCTGAAAGCGCATATACTGCTCAGGGAAATGATTACATTTTTCCTCGAAATGCTTGCAACATTTTACAAACGGTCATCTGGATTAACTAAATGTCAGAAAATTCCAACTTGAAAAGAAAAAATTAATACCTTTTGCCTGGCTAAAATGAATGCAAGTTGTTTTCGAATTAATGGATCCTGACATGTTGAAAAACATTCATAAACCAAATCCGAGTCAGGAAGCTGCATCGCCACTAAAATCGCTTTGCTGTACTCGTGAAACTTTAAGTAGTGACCCGTTACAGCTTTTAGCAGATCACGTCGCTCTAAGTCCTCTCTAAAACAGAATATGATGTCAGCTTATAAATACATAGTTCTACCTTTTCTTTCGCATTTTATGCCTTTTTATGTTCTCAAAGAAATTCCAAACTTTCATTTGTATGCAAATAAACAAATACAAAATTATGAGCTTTATGAAAGCAAAAAGAAATATTTTTTAATTGAAGGACGATTGCGGAAAATTTCTAATAATTGAAGATAGTAAATTGGTTACGTGTAATCAGCGGTGCTAACAAGATACAAGCAGACTTTTGAAAAATTATTTTCATCCAAACAATCCTTCAGTAAATCCAGCCGGCCAATTTCCAGACAAAGATCACAAGCTTGTATTTCTGCATTTTGTTTTGCGTCGAATGTAACGATTTTCTTCACTAATGGCAACAATTCCTTTCTAAGAAAAACATAAATTTTCTTTATAAAAATATTTTATTTAATTTTCTACTTTGTTAAATTAAAATATTATATATATGGTTACATAATATAATTTAGAGCGCGTAAACGAAAAGGAAATATGCACATATTAAACTTCTATCAATATTACGGTGGGGCATGGCGTGACAGGCAGGTTGGTTTGGCACCTCGATATTAAAACGATTAATAGATATTTTTAAGGAAATAATTGTGAAAATCTAAAGAAAAATACTTCTACTTTTTGTCTCTGATCATAATATAGAAAAAGAAAGTCCAACCAATTACTAATTGAGCTTGAAATTCAAAGCCGAAATAATAGGTTGGTTTCATTTTTCATTTGGCTGGTAGAACGCGAAAAAAGATTGGATCCGTTTGAAACAAAGTCTACTTGATAGTTTATACTTCCAACTTTCAGGCCTTGCTTGATATTTTACCTTGCAATGCTCAGTAATTGTGTATTAACAGTCGGAAAAAGCATTGAAAATGGGGTACGACGGGCGCTTAGGTGGGGCACGAATAGCACACGAAATCTGTTGTGCGGCGCGTCAACTGTTTGCCTCCTAACCTTTAAAAGTTTATAACGCTGTAAGATCGAATTTCGCTATTTTTCATTGCAAATCATATCATACAATCAAATATATGCACAGTACTTCTGATTTTATTAATTTTTCATTTGATTATTTACGTAAAATTATAAATGTGAAAATACCTCATGAAAAGCCGTGCTCTACGTGCCCCACCGGGGTGCCACAGTTGCCCTCTAGTGGGGCACGTAGAGCAGTTTTGACTGACTTTACTTTTCGATTTATATAAATTAATGTGTCACAGAAAACACATATTCAACTGTCGCTTTCGATTCTTGATATAATTTCCTAACTTTTTGTGCTTTTCAAATGTTCTCCGTGTCTATCATTTTTATATAATCCTTGTTAAAAGTTAGGGTGCCACTGATGCCCCACCGTCCTCTATCCCATATATTAAAATCCATTGCGATGTATCGAATCCAGGAAGAAATATCGAATTTTCGATTTCTAATTTCGATATTTTGATTTGCAAAAAAAATGAATGTGCGTGAAGATAACCTCGGTGCGCCGAGCGTACCATAATCTTGTCTAGTTTCATTTAAAAATTCAAGCGATCCCTAAAGTTAGCGAGTTTTGAAGTAATAAAACGATAAATTTACCTATACGCCCTTTACGCTTTCGTGACCTCAATTATATCCTTTAATTGACATAGGATTCTCGCATTCATGAAAAAAGTAGGGTACTCTTTTCAATAGAATAATGAACAAAATCTGTTTTTAATAGTGGGCTGTAATTACACGCATATTTGACTATGTTCGACTGCTACATACATTAAAATACATGCGTTTAGCTAAGTACCCCAATAAGTACACTTTTGGAAAAAAAAGAAAAATAAACGAATGATTACAGAATAATCGAAAAGTATTATTAATAAAGTATTTTTTGTAAATAAGTTACTTTTTATATCGGGCTTTAATTAATTTGGACATAAAGTTGAAGGAGTTATTTTAATATAGTCCTTTGAAATTTTATAAGTGGCACAAATGTTCTAATTTGAAACTAAGCTTTTTGAAAAACTTTTGTAGTATAAGTTATTTTCTGCGAATTGAAAGATATATAAGCCCTTTAAAAATTTTATTTAGATATATATACATAGTTTGTGATAATTATTTAAGAATGTGGCAAAAATCACCATGTTTAACGTCAATGAAAATAAATTTTGCATGATTCTTTTTGGTGCATTTAAACACAGCTTGGCATAGTTCATATATATATATATATATATATATATATATATATACTAATATTCATAATATAATCGCTCATACATACTATAGTATATACTAGATTGACGTTCTAGCCTGTAAAAACCCGCTATCCTTGAGTTAAATTCTCGAATTTTTAGAATTTCCTCGTAATTTTTTAAATTAATTTTAGCGTTCAAAATTGTGCACAAGCTCAAATAGGTTAAATCATTTCCATAAATATGTTGAACTATGCTCAGCTATATCAAAGTGTTCCTAATGTACCTAACAAATGAATTATTTGCGAGCGATTTTAAAATTATAGATATAAAGCACCGGGAAATCACGAATTTAAAAAATGATCTAACTTATTTTTTATATACAGCTATTTTAAAAGAAGAATTCATAAAAAATCCATGAAGCTTTAAGGAGACGCTACTGAAAATTTACTTTTTATAGGTTTTCAATTTTTATCATTAATTTTGCAGAACGTCATGCCAAACCGATACTATAACATAAATATTTTAAAATCATCTGAGAAACATAAAAAAAAAGTTTCAAATAAAAAGTATTAAACAATTGTAGAAGAAGATAGATATCTTATGAATATTTTAAATAAAAATAAATTATACGTTAAAAATCTATCTTCTCCTACACTTTTTACTTTTTTTATTACATCTTTATTTACTCGTATTTCTTAGATAGTTTTATAAAATTTCTCGCATGGGTTTGGCATAAGGTTACATTTTGCAGATCCAGATATAAAAAGTAACAACCGCTAAAACACCAATTTTCCGTAGTGTTGCCTCTCCCTAACAAAAATCTCCTTCCCCTTACTCGAATACTCAGCTCCTAAATCCCTAACCTCCTTCAACGCACTTCCCCAACCCCCCAGAAAAAAATCCCGATAGAAGCAAAAAACCCCCATTACGTGATCTCCTCCTCGCGTGCCAGCGGCATGGTCGACCACTCCTCGACGATCTCCATCTCGAGTCGCCTAACGTACTCGTGGCCCCAGTCTCCGGGATTGGCCAGGGTGCCGCGCAGACAATAGTCCAGACAGTCGCGCTCGCCCGGGTTCGCCGCGGCCAGCGCCAGGACACTGATGATGTCCGCGAGCCGTGGCTTCATCCTCGTCGCGTCCTTGTCGGTGTCGCTCTTGGGAGGCTTGAGATTCTTGTAGGCGGCCTTGAGCGCGGGATAGGAGTCCTTGAGGTACTTGAGGGGCTTGGGCACGGCGGTCATCGAGGTGGTCGAGGTGCGCATGAGCTTGCGCAGGGTGGACAGGGCCGCGGGTACCGATCTGTTCTCCTGAGAGGGGATTAAGAGTGGATTGGGATTGGGTTGTAGACTTGTAGGCTTACAGTGGATGTAATTCATGGAATCAGGTCAAAAATACAAATATTAAGGTTTTTCTACGAAATATTAGTATGAATTTATATTGTGTTTTTTAATTACTGTTTTATAATCTGTTTAGATGATTGATGTTAAGGTTGACTGTAAAAATACTACTCTGGGAGTAGTAAATATATACTATTTATCGGTGTAGTTATACTCTTATACTATAGAAATAGTAAATTTTCTGTTTTCAAAATAGTACATGCTACTAGCAGAGTAGGTCTCATAATTTCCTAGTCTCGGAGTAGTACTTTGACAAGAGAATTTTAGTGTACAATATTGGAGAATAATGAAAATGTTTTCCATCCATAATATTGATTAATTATAATATCGATAGAGCAATTTTTGAAGGTTTCAAATTTAGACTTCAAATTTAGATTTCAAATATTAGCTTTGAAATAATGTAAAAAAGCTAAGAAAAAAATATTTATAAATTTATTTTATTTAAAATTAATGAATAACTTAATTTTTAATAGAAATATGTAATTATATGAATGTATTAAAAAGTGGGTTTGCGATTCCTATCTATTTAAAGCATTATATTTGTTTACTTCGATTAAACAAATTCTAATACACGATTTAGTGAAACTTAAAACTTGTACTAAGTAATTGCTGCATACATTATAGGTCATACAAAAAAGTAGAAACTCAAGCCCATAACCGTATGCAGATAATGTATAGATGTAGTGCATTACCAAATATTTTTTACTGTATAAACATTATATAGGTATAAAAATATATTATTAATAATCTTAAAAATTCAATTTATTTATAGATAAGAAATATCATTAAAATGACCGTTTTTATATAATATTTACTCTATTCAATTTACTACAAAACAATATTGAATAACAGCGAATATTCAATACTTACAACTACATCTTCCACCAATTGTCGAAGGTCATCTTGAAGTCTTTTATCTTCATCGCTCTATATTAGAAAATGTAATTTTATCAAATATTAAATTACATGAGCCCATAAACACCAAAGAAAAAAAGTACCTTGCATAGTTAACAAAATATATACATATTTCGCAATTATATTGCGGATAATGAGTTTTACAATTGCTGGACTATGATTTTCATAATGATTATGAACTTGAAAAAATAGATAAAAAAGTAAATATAAAAAATTATTTTTATTTTGTTTAACTTTGACGTGTTGTCTTACCAATTCCGCTTCTTTTTCATTAAATATTTTCCTTTTCTTCACATCAGTAGCCATGATAACCTTTAAACTTTTCACGTGATGAGTAGTATGGTGATCAAAAAAGTGAATAATACGTTATATGTAAGATACAACTATATTCACACAAGTGAAAAGTGTCCTTTTTGTTAGAAACGAATGTGTGTATAGTTTCTATGTAATAACTTGGTAACTAACATTGCTTTATACTTATTTATTATTTTAATACATATTTACATTATTTATCACAATAATTATCATATTAATAATATATATCTAAAAAAATTATCACTAATATGTATCTGCTCTGATTGTTTTCATTTTCAACATATTGAAACAAATTATATTGCTTAATTCTTAAAAATTGAATCACATACGTATTTCACTTTTGTACAAAGTTGAGTATAATGCTTTCGCATCTCATATACTCAGTTATTTACAAATATACGTAGTATCGCAAAATTCTTTTAATAATTTTTGGTTCACATTTAATGTATTTTAACATTCATTTACATATATTATATACACGATTAGTTAATCACTGTTAAATTAATCAAAATGTGAAATTTCAAAATGTGAGAAACTGTGACTAATCTGTGAAAAAGTGTGTAAAACTATAAGAATTTCGTGAAAAACTGTGAAATTGGGGTTACATATGGAACAAGATTTTAACAAACTTAAAAATATTTCACACATTTTGTTACAGTTTCTCATAGTTTTTCACAGTTTTTCACATTTTGTCATTATTTCTCACAGTTATAATTTCCATTATAAAAGAGAATGCAATGAAAAAAATGTAAGAAAATGTGAAAAACTGAAAAGCTTTATTAGATAATATACGTGCTTTTTATACGTGTGAGAAATTGTGTAAAACTATGACAAAATGTGAAAAGTGTAAAAAAATGTGCACATTTGTTTGTAACAGGGGGTTTATTTTCTAAACATGTCACTCGTAAAATAACCGATATTATCTTTAAAGGATCTCTCAGATTGGCCAAGAGCAAATTTTTACGTATCACGCGGATAGTTTAATAAATAGGCCCCTGATGTTCCAAAAGTATTGTGTGTATTTTCACATTTTTTCACACTTTCTCACATCTTCTTCATGATTTTTCACAGTCTTTTACAGTTGTCATTTCCACTAGGGTTTCAAGCAATAGTAACAGTCAACTTGTCATATTTTTCTTATTATTAATTATACAAATATAAATCTATGTTTATATTGTTCGAATGGTGAATCGGATTTAATATTATTAAACTTAACACCCCAACTGTTCATATAAATATATATCGCATTATTAACAATATTTGTATCTACATAATTAAATATCTAATACGTTTCAAGAAAATTTGTCAAAAGTTATATAAGAAATTCTCGATGTTTGCATGTAATGCTTTAGGTTAAAATATTTCTTAGTTTTTACAGGACGAAAATATTAGAATGATTGTTTTATTACATTGGAAAATTCATTTAATTTAATAACAATTGATCAAACATTTTACAAATGTATCAATGATAAATAGTATCAAAATTGAAAAAAAATTCTTTACCTTTTCACTAATTAAATGAGTTAGTGTCCATTACGATTCCTAATGAAAAATGTGCAGAGTCAGGCATACATGTACACATAAGTACATACATTAGTAGTAAATGTTTCCAATTCAACTTTAGAGAAAAATTCTTTAGAAATAACTGCGTTACACAAAAATCAAAAGATACATCCAAAATTGTTTTGGTTATCCATATTGCACAACTCTTTTCTATCCAGTCATGAGCATGTATCTATATGATATAAATACAAAGTATCTTTTCTGAAAGCGAAATATAACGAGCATAAAAATATGTTTGTAAAGAATATTGCACATAATTGCACATGACTTATGCAACCGCGATTACGTAAAAAATATACAAAAAACTATACAAGATACATGGGTGTCTAGATACAGTACGTAGACCAAGTAAAAATTTAAAGTATTTTGATAGTTTAGTATCTATAGACACAAAAGTATCTAAATACTTTTTACTTTTCATGCAATTAACATATAGTCTTTTTTTTAATCCTGTACAATCGATCCTTCTCACCACCAACAACTTTCCTCCCAAAAGCAATTGTCGATTAACGCACGTTTTAATAAAATGTACAAGTCATTTCTTATCTTACAGATACCGCGGAATCTCGCATCTAACTTCTCCCATTTACAATACTTTTCGGCCAGCAACCCCGTCAATACCTCATCATCTCACTCGGCTTCTCTCCCAGTCCAATTCCCCCCTGCAGATCCCCATAATTCGTCATCCTATTCCCCCCGCTCCCCATCGAATTCTTGATCGAGCTCTCCTCGTCCCCACTCGGCGTCTTCCTCGCGCCGCTCAACTTCAGCTGAATCTCGTTCAGCGTCTTGCCCTTGGTCTCGGGGAAGAGCAGGACGATGAAGACGATGTTGATGGCGCAGCAGGCGGCGAAGAACCAGAAGCCCGCGTGCGCCTCTACGTTGGCGAAGAACTTGGTCAGCAGGAAGCTGAACGTCCAGATGACGAAGACGCAGATGGACGAGGCTTTGGGCTTGACCGCCGGGGCGAACATCTCGCCCATGATGGTCCAGGGGAGGGGACCCCAGCCGATGCTGTAGGCGATTATGTAGACGACCAGGGTAGCCAGGGGTACCCAGGATATGGTGGAGACGTCGTACTCGATTTTCTTCAGGTAGAAGTAGGCGCCGAGGATGCCCTGGAAAAAGAAAGTCGCTGTCAGACTTGATATTCTTTCAAAGTTTTATAATGGGCATTACTGCCCTTACTTAGATAGCGGTGATTGTATGCTCGATATTCGCCACCGTAACCCACACCCCTTGAGCAGCCGTTTTCTTTAGAGATACACGTTTATCACTTGAGCCATCGACCGCCCCTTCTTGTCAACAATCAGTGTTTAAACATTTTGCAAAAATTAGTTTTTTCATAGTTTTCCCAGTAGTTATTACCCATAATCCGTACTCATCTATTCATTTTATTTTTTTAATTTACTTAATTGATTTCTTTATTTTGTCAAATCGACGGAATTTAATTTAGAATGTACAAATATCATCTATATACCATAAAAGTTCTTTCCAAATATTTGTCAATTTTGAGAACGGAAACATTTTTGTGAATTAAATTTCAATCATTCAAATATATTTACGTTTTCATAAAATGGGAACTGCATGAGAGCAGTATTGAAAAAATCTTCACATTTATTTTATTAAATGCAATGGCGATAATTTTAAGTGTCTTTTAAATTTGAGAGCGTAGATTAAAATTAATTGATTTTTAACAACCTTCACCAGACCTGTAGAAAACTATTGCAATGTAAAATAAAATGTTATTTTTGAATGGCGAATATACGTAATCATGTTCCTAACTTAGAATTTATGCATTTATTTGTTTTTTACTTGTCAAAAAGTGTTAGTCATGCATCACGGTTTCGCGTCAATTTTCACTTTATTTACGGTTTAAATCTCATCATAAAGTTTCTATTCTTCGTTTATTTTTACTGTTTAAAAAGTATTTTTTTTTAATTGCACGATTCATTTGCAGAATCTTGAGCACTGCAGACTTCTGATCCTGATGAAGTTATGAAGACACTTGCAAAAGTGGAAATCAGATGTACATATTTTTTGTTATAATTAGAACTTGCTAACACACGTGGGAGTTATTTTTTTAGTTAGAAACTACAGCTAATTTTCCTACTGCGATGAGTTGCATAAAAAGATATCGAACAATAACTAATTTCTCTTAAGTAATGCATGTATAAGTATCGTTATTCGTGATTTATTACAGAGATATGATGATATGCTAATTATTGCGTTCATTATTATTCTATAAAATTTGTTACAACCTTCGATTCAGCCGGTTAATTTTTTTCACGCGTTGAAAAATTGCACATAAGTTTCAAGGAAGTGCATTCCTAGTGTTGTATAATCAATAATCTTTGAGAGTTTCTAAAGATTGTTGCTGTTTAAAAAAATGCATACCGTACCAGAGCTGTAAGAATTATAAATAATTTGAATCTTCGCTTCTAATTAATTCGGTTGTAAAGAAAACATGATCTAATAAATTTCTAACAAACTTAAAAAAATATATTGAAAATCATATAAAAAAAAATAAAAATAGAAAACAATACACGTCGAAGCTTACGACAGTTATGCCACTTCCGATGCTCGAGATGATGAGGAGAATTTTCCTGCCGGACTTGTCGACGACGATTGGCGTGACGACCGACGAGACCATCTGCACAACGCCGATTATTATTGCGGATACGGCCGTGTTTTTCGTTCCGGCGTCGCGGAATATGTCCTCGACGTAGAAGAGCACCACGTCGATGCCCATGAACTCCTGGAAGGACATCAATATGCTCGTCAGCACGATGGCCTTGATGTTGACCTTCACCCTGAACACGTCGTTCCAGCTAGTTTTTATTCTGTAGGCCTCTTCGATCTCCGTCTGAAATAAAAATGATTTCAAACTTTGTGACGTTTGCTGAAACTTCAATTTTTTAATAGTCAATTATTTTAATTTATTCAGATATATGGATTATCCCAATTTTATCTTTCTTTCTTTAATTGAGCTTTTATTGATAAAACATTACAAAGAATACCCGACATTTATTCAGTATAATAAATATTTAAATGGCTTTTGTAATTATGCAGAGAAAATATTATACACTTTTTCCTGTCAATGGATGATAATACATCTATAAAAAATTTAATTGTAACGGATTGATGAAAGGTTAAAGTTCTAGAGTGACGTATTATGAATAAAAGAATTTAAGGTTTCAATGTCTTTCTGGAATATAACTTCATAATGAATGACTTTAATGTAATGCAAAAACTGTAGATTTACTACACTTTAAAATCTTTTATTTTGCTTTATTGTACGTCAAAACGTGTTTCTATGGTGTTATCTTAAAAATGGCGTTATAAAAATTAAGAATGCTTTTTTTATGAGCACCTAAAAAATAGCCGATAGCGATCTGTAAATTAAAGATTTTGCTGTGTACATTTATGTCGGTTAATCATTTTTTAATACTATGACTGATTATTTGAGTATAATATTCTTTTTGTTATGTAAAATGATTATAGAGGCCGCATCTTTTTTGAATTAGAGTCATTTTCAATGATAAGTATAATTAATTCTGTAATATTTTTTTGCAGTTAGAGGAAGTATGAAAATAACGACATTATTTTATGTTTCCGTATTTTTCAAACTTATGAAAGAAACAGACTAAAAAACAATTTACTCCTGTACCATTAAATATCATAGTGTACCGTAAAATGGGGCTAAGCGAGTTCTGTAAATGAAAGCGAGGAGATATTTATTTAACTCTTATATTAAAACTTCATTGTAAAATTCTACAAAACCTTCAGTAAACTTCATTTGTATCGGTTCTTAGTTGTACTTTAGAAATTAATTGCAAACGTATATGTAATAGATTTTTTATATATCCTTTTTATAAAGAAGATGTTGAATTATATTAACCTGCATTTGTCTTAAAGTTTTCTAAGTTCTATTTTATGGTATAATGTTTGTAGTTTTCATCAGTTTCATTAGGTGAAGATTTCTATCTTTAGTAAAGGGGGTGCAGGTAATGTGGCCACATTAAGAAGCAACCGTCAATGAAAGTTACAATTTTTGCATCGAAAATACACTCTATAGCAAAATCTGACACATGCATCTTAAAGTACGTAAAGAAAGCTACAATTTATTGTACCGTAAGTTTTTGTTTCGCTCGTATCTTGCTGACATAGGTGGTTTCTGTACATGCATGCACTGCTAAGAAATCAGAGTTTTGATACTTTCGATCGTAAATATGACACTATCTTATTATTAGAAGGCGCTAACAGCGGGGTCACCGCGCCTCTCAACATCTATATTGACACAATATATATACTGTAGGAGTTACGACACCCCAGAATAACGCATACAGCGAGATCTTGTATAGGTGGGCACATTACGTGCATGTCCACATTACCTGCAGGCCACATTACCAACCTTAATACCTATATTATAAATATGTGAAAATTTGTTTGTTTGTTTCACAATCATCTGAGAACTATTGCACCAGTTTTGATAAAGCTTCAATGTTTTGCTTTTGTTTCAATTAAGAGATGAATATAGGTGTTATACGAATAACAAAAAATAATGTTTTCAGTAATATTAAAAATATCTGATATGAAAACGAATTTTTTCCCCTTTATTGTCATTTCCTTTTGTTTGTTTGTTTGTTTGTTTATTTGAACGATTCTTTCGATTTTAATCCATAGAAAAACATAGGTGAATTATAGGAAAACATGTGAATTATAGATAATGTTTTGCTTATCCAGATTAATTGATAACATCTGATTTGTATATATTATATATAAAGTACGTGCTTATTTCGCGTATGTCGAAAGTATAGGTAAAACGAGATACTAGATAAAACGGGGTATAGGTTAAATTTCGTATGGCACATTGTGTCGCGCAGAACCGATTGAAATCTATTAAATATGTACTAGAAAGATAAAAAAACACGACTCCTAATCGTTTTAAGTATCTACCGTTGAAATAAAAGTGAAGTCATATAAATAGATAAAAACTATTGCAAGTTTTGACTTACTTATTGACCAACCGACAACAACCGAGATTACTTTAGTAAGAATTTAAGTACATCATTTTGTAGTGCTACTCAAGAGCTTTAAAAACAAACCTTACTTATAGTTATTTATTTCAAAAAAGGTACGTAAATATATACAAAAAATTTAAAAATAAAATATAATATCGTTAAAATTTATCAAAAATATTTTTGTTTAGTTTTAAATCTATTTAGACTATGTTTCGAAGAAAAACGACTTATACGACAATTTTTATATCAGCAAGACCCCTTGAAATCTTTCAAGGAACAAACTGAGGCCTTTGGAATTAAAATTGAACAGAAAATAAAGTGGTCTACAGTGTTTTATCGAACCTTTCTCTATTCGACGATATTTATACTTTTGCAATATGGAAATTAGGTTTAAAAATTTTTTTTTCGTCACTTTAAGTGTTCATTGTTTCTATTATATCATTCCTCATATTATTATATAATTTTTTTTAATTCAGGCACAAATTGACGCATGAAGCACCTTAAATAATAATGAACTACAAGAAGAACCAGAATTCTAAAAATTATATGTGACTTTACTTTAAAAATCTACTTTGATTTCTTTTTCTAATCTCTAATATTCCTAATCTAATAACTTTGCACGAACATTATTTATACGCTCTAAATTTTTCTATAATAAAAATAATTAAAACAAGGTACACTGAAGAACAATGACACCTCGCAGCACGGATTTCCTACTTCACCACATTATCCTCACATTGTCCATCGTCACAGCACCTCGTTTCATGAATCAACAAAAGACGCGAGCAAAAAAAAAAAGAAATCACTCGTTCTCGCAAAGAAAAAAGTCATACAGCACACTGCCTTATGTAAGCGTTCACGTAACCCAATAACTCCCTCATCCACATCCGCATCCATATCCACCTCGAACAATGCCCAGTCTTAAAAAAGCAACAACACAACGCGTAAGGACACGGTATACCTGTATCTCCTCCATCTCCTTGCGCACGCCGGCCAGGCTCTTGCCGCGAAACCTGGCCAGCGCCTCGGCGGCCTCGGCCTCGCGTCCCTTGCTCAGGAGAAAATGCGGCGACTCCGGCATGAACATGAAGCTGAGGAAGAAGGCCAGGTGCAGACAGGTGCAGAGCAGCCAGAAGACCGTGTAGGTGACGTAGGGGCCGATGGCGTAGGAGAAGAGAAAGCCGAAGGTGATGAAGAGCTGGAGGAAGGAGCCCAGCGTGCCGCGGATCGATACCTGTAGTAGGGAGAGAGAGAGAGAGAGAGGAGCGAGATATGGTGGTTAGATTGGAGAGCTTTTTGAGGGGTGTTGAGGGGACAGAGGCACTTTTGCAATTTTTATGCTGAGGTGTGTTGCACTGAGAGAAGTTTGTGAGGTCGGTTGATATGAATGTGTTGGGGTTTGAGGTCTATGTTTGCATAGCTCGTTGTTTCGATCTTCTAAGAAAATTTGAGTTATGTATATTAAATAAGAAGGACTGTTTATTACCTACCAGCGGCATGAACCCTATTTTGAATCGTTTAATTTTAAATCTATTATCTTATTATGAACATTTATCGTTATTTCTAATTTTAGGTTGAAAGTACTTATTCTTTAAAATGAAAAAAGTAATAATTTTAAACTATTATAATAATGATTTAAAACCTAATGATTCATAAGAGAGGTGGTACTGATCAACACTAGGGTCGGTGACGCTATGTCCTATACTTTGAATATGTGCGAAAACTTTAGAAAGATTAAAATTACGAAAAGTTAAATTTACTTTGCTATTTTAAAGTTACTATAACAAATAATGTTTTTTACTAAATGCATTTGTATAGTATAGCGAATAAAAAGTAAACTTTTACTAGGAAATTAGTAATCTTAAGTATTTTAAGTTTCACTAGAGTGCTTATAAGAACTGTTGTCAATCGATTTTTTATCAGTGTAATCAGTCGACTTTTGGTAATTCGAATATTGATAAGTCGATCTGACACGATTTCATGAATTGTTAATTTGAACTTTGCCTATTATAAGATTTTTGATATTTCGAATATTTTATGATTCTAAGTTTAATCGGAAACTTGATAACTCAAAGTTTATTCCAGTTCAATTAACTGAAAATTTTATTGAGAGGTATGCGAGTCCGTAATGATTTTATTATAGATTTTTAAACTCTATTTCATCATTTATCATACGTTAAGATTAAAATATATGAAATAGTTTTCATAATATGTAGATGAATAAGTCATTAATTATACGCGTATATGTATGTAGCAATATTTTGTTTTAATTTCTCCATATTTTTTAACGTTTTCGTGACTACGCGTACCACAAATGCGTTGGGAATTTATATCCCATTGTGCATGTTGTATAAGTTTTAGTATTTTTATTGTCCTTGTAATATAAAAATATAAATTTATATTCGTAAGTGTATAATTTTATCATTTTTGTGGGCATTAACAAAAACGAATGCATAGGCCGATAATATAATCAAATTATTTTAATTGTAAAACATATTAATTAAAATAACAATAAATAGTAAAAACGCGGTAGCACTGAGGGGAAGAAAATGCTTATACACAGATAGCAGAGAGTGTTGATAAAGTGCTTAGTTACTAATACGTTAATTAAACTAATTGTTTAAATTTGCTAATAAAAATGTTTGTTTTAGATCTTTCTTGAAAATATTCTGTTTCTTTGATACATTAATCTCAATCTACAATTAAAAATGTATTAATTCCGTTCCCACGAAAATTGCAGGTGCGTAGTATTAACTATAAGCAAAGATTAATTAATGTACGTCGTATCATGCTTTTGTTAAATGTAACTAGATATTTTATCAGTCTAAGTTAGTTTGTAGACACTTAAATTAAAAGAAATAATAAGCAAAAAAGTATATGCCTTTTATGAAAACAGTATGTATTCCGTTAAAAATATAAAGTTAGAATAAAAACTTGTACATGTAAAACTTTCTATTCACCTAACTTTATTCTTTCCCCGACTTATTTTTCTCCGGCTAAACATAAGAAATATTAGCAACATCTAATCACACTAACATCCAAAGACTCCCAGTGAACTCTTTCAAACTTCTATGTAAATAACAACCCCTGCCCGGGTCAAGCAATCACGATGAAAGTATTCATGTGTACCGTGCCAAAGTGCAAACGTTCACATGCGACGATACTCGAGTATATTATACAGTGTCTCTGTCCCCCTGAAGTACCTCATCTGCGGAGTGGCTTTAATGGTGGGAAACTCGCTTCTGAAAATTCGCCGACGTACATGGGCAGGACCGTGAACGGCACCGCGACGGCCAAGCCCAGGATGAAGCGGCCCGCGTAGATCTGAATGATGTCGTTGGCGGTGCCTACGAGTATCCAGCCGACGATGAAGGGAAACGTGCTCATTAGCATGGATCGCTTGCGGCCCAGCCTGGAAATAGTAAATGGAAAACCGGTAAGAATTTTAGTTCGTCTGACTTCTTCATTTTTATTAAGAGAAGTTTTGGAAGTGTTTCTCAAACGTGTTAACGGGATGTTTTTTTATTAATTTTTTTGTTTGTATTTATTTAACGAGTTTTTTATATTGCAATAAGGGTTAAAATAATAATAAATGAAAGGATTAATTAAATGTGTTAAATTATTAAAAAAGGTTAATATATTAAATTTATTTATTGTTAAATGTTTAACAATAAACGTTTCTTAAGAGTGATGTTTATTAATTATTAAATATTGATTTATTTCACTTGTTTTTCATTCATTCATTATGAGAAAATGTATTAAACAATAAAGTGCAAATTATAAAATAATTAGTTGTAACAATAAGTACTTTCTCAATAAAATAATTATGACACGTAAACTTGAATTCAGTGTTTACTTTCATTCAGTTTGTTTAGTTTATTACGACAAAATTATTAATCAAATATAAAACATCAATTTTGACTTATTATTAGTTAGATATAGTACTTATGCCTTGCAGACCATTAAGAGAAAATATATGAATATTGAAAACTATTTTATGTTCAGAAAAATCCTTGAAAAAGAAACTTCTAGAAACGCGACCATAAGGAAATGACACTTGATAGTTTTAGTCTATTACTATACTAAAAAGCAAAATGGGTATTAAATCATTTCTGGGCCATTAAATAAATAAATTCGATACACCGCTAATATTATTTTGATACACGGCTAATATTATATGTTGTGGGTAAAGAAAATGTAATTTTCTTTGAAATAAACTTTTATTTGTTTTATACAATTATAATCAAATTAATAATACCTATAATGGTATACAATTTTTTTCGTCCAGCAAACTTAGTTTTTGATAACTTAAATACACTGAATCATGTAGGGGAAACTGGGGTAAAGTGAACATAGAAACTCTAAAAGTCGAAAAAGATGTATTTTTCAGACTTAAAACATTACTTTTTAAGTTGCACAAGAGACTTCTTACACCAATGAACATACTAGCAACTTAAAAAAGTCATTTATTAAGTTTAATATTATTTACCTATTTTTGCAAAATACCTGTTCACTTTACCCAGGCTATTCAGTGCGGGGTAAAGTAAACTAGAAGATAGAATTAAATATTTTGAAAAAATTTTACTAGTTTTTGTACAAGAATAAATAAAAACGTTAATTGAAACAATAATAAAGCTAAAAATACATCTTAAGACTATTAAAATACTGTAAAATTCAAAACAGTTAAGTATTGAGGTTATGTTGACTGATTCTGGTATAAATGCGAAATGCATTGCAACAAAGGCTTTGTATACTACACTAACACACACCTTGATTAATATTTTATTAAATTTTTCATCTGGCCGCGTATAAATTAGTGTCATCGTATTATTTTCCGGACCACTTTACCCTGATCACTTTACCCCGAGACGTCGATTCTTTAAAATATTTGTTTAAAAAAAGAAAAACGTCTTTTAGAGCTCTGTATTCTTGGTAATAGTAAGTAAAACGTATTTTAAGTAATTAGAAAAAAAGTCTAGCAATGAAATTGATTATAAACATCTTTAATGTGAAACTTTTTAATTATCATCCTTGCATAATTATCTTTCACTAAAATTAAAATTAGGCGTAAATAATAATTTGTTGAAGAAATAATAAGCATTATTCACTTTACCCATGTGTTCACTTTACCCCAGTTTCCCCTACATCTCAAATATTGAAAATGTTTATTTGTAAATTATACCATGGAGTAACTATACAAGAGGAAAACATACTTTTTTTCGTCAAACAACCTATTAAACAATTAAAATCAATGCTCAATGACAATGCTATAATCGTCTCTCCGGGTTACGAAATCAAATTATTTACCGCTGTTACAAGATCAGCACATGATTATGCTCATTAATGGCGAAAATAAAAGATCGCGCGGAGACTATTCCGTGAAAGAAGCGAAAAGCAAAAGGCGGAAAAGTACGACATCGCCGACCATAACGCCGTCGCGAATGAAAACAAAAACGCTGATAATTGCATCGTTGCTATGCTTACTCAAAGAGATTTCAATACAGCCTCAAATATTTTAATTCGTTTCTATTTTAGTAGTAAGATATGAATTGAATTGTACATAATATATTCATGCTACTCCAGGAATCAACATAGATTTAAATCAACACAAATTTTAATATTACATTTTAATAAACAGACTGTTGACTGTAACATACATAATTCGTATTTTTCGACGATTCGCAGGTTTTTCTCGGTTACTTAAACGCAGATTATCGAGTTTCGACTGCAAATGAAAACTAATTAGAGTCTCAAAAAATCGTTATAAATATTTGTTAAAAATTATTTATTTATTTATTTATTTACATAAAAATCTGTTTTGATTGTTTTCTTTTCAACAAATAATGTATTTATCTAACAAAAAATGCGTATTAATACATCTAAATCCCAAAACTATTTATAACAAAGTATTATCGAAATTATGCTTATAGTTTTAAAAATACATAGTATGTCAAAAATCTATAAAAAAACTTATTAGTGTTAATAATTATATAAGTAAAAGTAGTTTACCTTATGAACACAAAACATTTTTTAATTAACAATTGTGATGTACAACATGTGAAACATGATGATTGTAAAATAAAAAAAGGATCTCATAAAATTTTTGAATTATAGAAATTTAATATATTATCTCACAGTATAACAAATCCACGATGTCACTTATCACATCATTTCCGGTCTCAAATTAAAGTATTGTATCACTGCTTCAATTAATATATAAAAAGTTGGATAAAGAAATAAATTTTATTCATCAAAAAAATCCTTCAAAACACAGAAAGCTTTTATATTTTAAAATATAACTATATAAGAAAAGCGAATTGTTTAAATTTGCTCAAACTTTTAAGTAATTTCTAAATATGATAATAAATATCCATGCAAAATTGGATTCGGTGATTTCAAGGGGTTTTAGAACTTCGATGAAATTCTAAAGTGTACGCGTGCTCACACATATATGCATACCCAGTCCACCCTCTCTCTCACACACACACATACACGCACACATACACACACACGCGCGCACGCAGACACATACACACACAAACTAGAGTTGTCATTTTCGGGTGTAGCATATTTGGACCACAGTAGACAAAATGTGTATGCGTTAACACATCGCGTAAAATCCAATCTCACCATTCTCCGAGATATCCGGATATGAAGCTGCCAAACATGACTCCGAGCGGCACGAGCGAGCCGATCCAGGCGCCCTCGTCTTTCGTTATCGGCCTGAGCAGCTGATTGTCCGGCGCAATTGGGTTATCTTCCGACAATTTCGGCAGGATCGGGCTCGTCCATCCCAGTATCGCTCCGCAGGCTACTATATTTAAATTACCTGGCGACATTGAAAATTAAATTAGACGTAGGAAAGGCGGCAGGGTATATTCGGGCTCAGCTTAGCGTGTTCAAGATTGTACAGAGATCATAAGTGGGTGGTTACTGTAGATTTGTATATAATGTAGATGAAAGTTAAGACGTATAAAATATGTAGAAGTAGATACATGCCGGCTATAGTACTGTACTACTTTTAAGTTCAGTTTTATTATTTCTTCAACTTTTCCATTGCTTATGGGGTTACATATTTCTTTCAATTTATTAATCCTCCATCCGCTACCTGGGTCATTTTTAAATACATGGCTCGAAGCCAGTATTCAGAAAACTGCATGAAAAGCGTTTTATAAGACTGCACTGATTTATTATGAAAGACTGTACCCTGTATTTATACAAATATCTATATATGCTTATAATGCGAGAGCATTTGATATCTGCGAGATAAAAAGAAGAAAGGGCAACAAATAATTAAGAAATTGAACTTTAAAAACTATTGGATAATGTAGTTGAGGCCTTGATTATAAACTCTGAATTTTTGGAGATTATTTAGAAATGAGTAACCTAAAAACCAGAGGTCTTGACAAAAATTACAGATAGCGGACGAAGGCCGCAAAAATAAACTAGCGAACGGAGGGTTAATAGTACATTATGCAACAAGGGAATAAAGTTGACTTTATTCTCGTGTAGCATATAGAACTTTATTTCCGACTTAAGGACGCCAGATATCTCTGTCCTTGTCTAATTGAGTTTTCATTCATAATTTTAAGAGAAATCATTTTTTTGAAAAAATAATAGTTGTCCCCGCTTCGTTTTATAGTAATCTAAATATATTTCCAAACTGGGTTCATTCATATGATTGTTTTGTTTTCGAGAAAACTTTGACACACTATGAGGGCCAACTACATGGAGATTAACCTTTATATACTAAGTTTGTCAAAGTTTTCTCGAAAGCAAAAAAATCATATGAAACCAGCTTGGACATATATTTAGATTACTATAAAACGAAGCGGGGACAAGTATTATTTTTTCAGAAAAATTATTTCTCTTAAAATTATGAATGAAAACTCAATTAGATAAGGACAGAGATATCTGGCGTCCCCTTAACTGTGGCCACTTTATTGAGTTGAAGAGTGGGACCCACGGACAGAGAAAGAAATAGCTCAAAATTGAAAAAAAAGAGAGAAAGCATTTGTGGGAAATAAAAGAAATGCGGTTGAGGGAAAATTTTTTTTTACTTTTGTCCCGGTTTTCAGGCCAATAAAGTGGCCATACGGTTGAGTCGAGAATAAAGTTCTTTTTTATGCTCTTAAAAATGGTACATGAGTCACATTATATTACAAAATTAAATTTATGAATATATATTTTAAAATTTATTCTAATTAAAGGTTGAAACTACTAGTATAATTGAGCGAACTGTATCAATATTGTGACTTTTTAGCCGTTCTGTTTCTTGGCTCAGGTCCGAATTTATAGTCGCGTCTCAGGACTTCAGATGCAGCTATCTTGGTCGTACTCATGCGTTTTCGTATGGGCGAGACAAAGACAGCTGCATCTCATGATCTGAGATACGACTATAAATTCGGACCTCACAGATCATTTGTATGCAATTCATTTGTTTACTGTAAACATAGATATCATTATTTTACGTTCAGTTTGAGAAGTTAAATTTTAATCAACTTTTAATTTATAAAGCATTTCGACATCACGTTTAATTTGATTGCTTAAATTTATCCTGAAATCTGTCAGTAGAATTATTATCAAAAATTGTTATTATTGCAGATTTAAAAAAATTTACACTCGGCGTTAAAAATATCTGGTCGAAATAGTTTGAATTTTTCGGAATCCTCCGATGAGGTCAGGGAAAACGAGCATTTAATCCAATGAAGTTGCAGCATTTAACAAAAATTCAAATTAATTCGATCAGATATTTTTAACGTTGAATGTACAATGCAGTGCTCACTTAAATAAACTGAATCGCTTGAGATATAAGATAAATATTCTTTATTTTCGAGTTAAATGCAATGATAATTAATGTGCTGTTAAAAACTTTATAATTTCAAGGTAAAAGAACATGTTACTGCTTTGTAATGTGATTTAATTGTTTACAGCCTGAATAATAAGTATAACATAAATGTTAAGTGGCTATCGAATAAATTTGAATATTTTTTTTCAAGTTAATGGAAGTCATTTTTTCAGATTCGTGTTTATGATTTAATTCTATCATAACGCAGACAAAAAAATTCCGCTATAAAGACAAAACATATCGGCGTATTCACTATTAGCCTTTGATCGCTTGATTAATTGATTAATTTCTATATTTTGATAAAAGATTCCATTAAGTTTATAGTCAAAAATAAAAGACAACAAACGGATATAAGAGTAAACAATATGTAGTTCCTAATTAAAATTACACATGTAAAGCAGAATATCTTCAGATAATCAGTTTTATCAGAAAGTCGATCCCGTACTTAGAAGTCACGTATAGTATAAAAAGCACGTGCTTTTGCTCTCCAGATATGTTTATTATATCTTCGAAACTAAATCGCATGAACAAGAATGCAATTAACTTACTATTGGCATATCTTGTAATCATTATCATAATTTTTATCTGCTTAAGGGAATTATCCGATAATCATCATATGATAAAAGTTGTACTCTGAGATTACGTCACCATTGTAACTGACGTAATGATAACAATACAATAAATCAATTGGATTATGCTTTATTCATTATCAATTGATGAAATTTTCAAAAGCTTGTAATAGTTAAATAACACGTATCAATAAATTTATAGATTGTTAATTTAATCTTTGAACATCTGTAACAAATGCTTACTTGGTAAATTGTATATATTTTAAACTTGATAAACTTTTTTATTGTTTAGTCTAACGAACTAAAATTTTGAAGACACATGTAAACTGATATTAATAGGTACTATACCCATTTTTTCTCAAGATATCGATTATTTTCAATTATTAAGAGAAATCGATTTTTTTAAAACGAGAATAACCGGTTTTAAAAATGCTTGTGCATGGTATTTTGAGATTAAGCTCTAAAAAAGATTGATTCTCTTCCTTGTTTGGCAAACAAAAGAAACTGTTGATTAGATTTAATAATTTTTGTAAATTGTTTTACTTGAATACGTGAAGCTTTGTTATAACACCGAGGTTTAACATCTGACAGGTTTAAAAATATTTTTACAATTGCGAAGGTTAAGAAAATTAAATAAAAAATTTGTTAATATTTTGGCCGAAAATCACCAGAATCTAAATTTATTAAAGTAGCTTACTGAGAAGATTGTTATAATAACAACTTATATAAACAGTATTTTAGACTTACATATTTCAATTATTTACTTGTTAGATTCTACCTTCAAATTTCACCTTCAAGAGATAAACTTCTAGATCAATGGAAATTGCTAAATTTTGTGATATGGTATTGATTTTTTATCATGGATTAGAGAAAATTATGTTCTGAATTTCAGATTAAAGCTTATTCCGTCTAATAATCTTCTATTGATGCGTAATATAAGATATAAAGTATAGCAACACATTTTTTAATACTTCAATTAAACTGTAAAGAATTTCGACTTTTAGTACAACTTTACTCTAATTTAAATAAGAATTTTCTCCATAAGAGTGGGAAGTTACTCCATGTATATATAGTTCAATTTTTTTTAGAATATAATAACATTAGACTGTAATGAATTCAGAGCATAAGATAACTAAAAACCAAATTAAGAATAATGATCTTGCACTCCTACATTAATACAGTCACATTTACACTTTGCGTAAAACTATTTTAGTGAATTTAATAATTTTTACGTTTAATAATGTGTTAAAAAGGTATTTGGGCCAAGATTTTATATAAAAAATTATACGATTTTCAAAAAATAATTCTTCAATAATGGAGAAGACTCTTGTTCATATTATAGTTTAGATTTCATTTATAATCTTATTAGCGCCTTAAAACATGTTAGGGGAAACTGGGGTAAAGTGAACATAGTAACTCTAAAAGTCGAAATAAATGTATTTTTCGGACTTTAAACATTACTTTGTAAGTGGCACAAAAAACTTCGTACATCAATAAACATACTAGCAACTTTAAAGATAGTCATTTATTAAGTTTAATATAATTTACCTATTTTTGAAACATACCTGTTCACTTTACCCGGGTCATTCAGTGCGGGGTAAAGTGAACTAGAGGATAGAATTAAATATTTTAAAAATATTTTACTAGTTTTTGTACATGACTAGATAAAAACGTTAATTTAGATAATAATAAAACTAAAAAGACATCTTAAGACTATTAAAATACTGTAAAATTCGAAACATTTAAATATGGAGGTTATGTTGGCCGATTTTGGTATAAATACGAAATGCGTTGCAATAAAGGCTTTGTATACTACACTAACACTCATCCTGATTAATATTTTGTTAATTTTCCATCTAGCCGCGTATAAATTAGTGCTTTCGCATTATTTTCCGGACCACTTTACCCCAATTCACTTTACCCGGAGACGTCGATTCTTTAAAATGTTTGTTTAAAAAAAGAAAAACCTCTTTTAAAACTCTGTATTCTTGGTAATAATAAGTAAAATGGATTTGAAGTAATTAGAAGGAAAAATCTAACGATAAAATTGATTATAAACATCTTTAATCGTTATAACGAATTCGACAAACCAACTGCTATTTATGGTCGAAAAATAGAATTATTTTTCTTTCATAAAATATTAATGGTTATGCAGTGAAACTTTTTAATTATCATCTTTGCATAACTATCTTTCACTAAAATTAAAATTAGGTGTAAATAATAATTTGTTGAAGAAATAATAAGCGTTATTCACTTTACCTGTGTGTTCACTTTACCCCATTTTCCCTTATATAGACCAAAACTTCAAGACGTTTTGATTTGAACAAAATGTTATTTTAATCTAAGTAGTTTACATACATCTTTCACTCTAATATTCTCTTCTATAATTCAACAGCAAAAAATACGGAAACCAACTTATGCGATAATTTTTAACGGAAAATGCCATCCAAAATCGGCTGAAAATCGCTAATACTTTCTAAAATAATTAATTAATCCGCATTTTTGAAAACTATACTATATCAATTGCTTATTTTAGTCCTCAAAGTAAAGAATAATATTGTCAGAAATCTACAGCGAAACTAAATGTGCAATGAAGAATAATTTTTCCACGGAAAAGAAAGATTGTTTCTGTTAATAATGTTGAAGATTTGCTAGAATATTTCATTTTCAGAAAGTCAAATATGCATACTACCAAACAACGTATAATTCCAGTTATACAAAGAACCGCTCAAAGAACTGCTATAAAAAACCCTACTACAACTCTATGTCACCTACCTGCGGATGCCGCCATATACTGCAAAAATCGCGATCCCTGCTCCGTCATTTCGGATTTCGAAACACACACTCGCGGCCACTTTGAACTTCGCGTATTACACGATATAATACTGATACGCGCGAGGCTTGTACAGAAAGTGACCGTAAACACGGCTCGCGCGAAGCTTGATCCTACAGCTGCCGGCGTGCGTGCTTCCGTTTAAGTTTTGTGTTCAGCTCTCCACAGGCTCTCGATAGTGGGGGCGGGGGAAGGAGGGGGGGGGGGGGGCGAGAGACGCTTGTGATATTGGCGCTCTTTTTTTTTCGTGCACGCTGTACGATGTTAGGTATACATTATCGGAGATTTTCACGGTCGCGCGCGCGTGGGGATATTTCGCTAGGAGAGATTATGCTTCTCGTTATAACAATTTATTGAGAAAGTTGGTTATTGAGGGTCGGATACTGAGAAAAGTGTAGTTGAGTGCGATTCTTGATATTGGTGGTGAAGATCGCGGTGGAAAGTGCTTGTAAACAATGTAATTTTTTTTAATGTAAGGAATGTTGGTTTGATTTATATCTTGTACAGGTAATCACCGATAGTGTTGTTTGGAAACTTTTATGATTTACATTTACGCATTAAATTCTGCGCATTAAGGAGAGGTTCTATTGGCATATATATATATATATATATATGTCATAGAATAGAAACATTTTTTACTGCAATTTAATCTCATATAATGATATGAAAGTCAATATATTATAAAATAAGGAGTTCTTGTCCAACTAAAAAATTTTTTTTAGCTAAATTCCGTTATTGCAAAAGTAGTTATAGGCAACTAAAGAAAAATTTGACAAAACAGTGGAGACTTGTTGGTTTGTTATCCGATTTGAATTTTGAAGGTCTCATTATGTTCCTTGGGAAATTTCAGGGGGACTTACACATATAAAAATTGTATATCATCGGATAAACTGCAAAGTTAGTCCGATTGTTTATAAGTTCATACATGTGTTTTATAAACAATAGGACGTAACTTTGCAGGTTATACGATGATATCAAAATTTTCCATCGGTAAGTCCCCCTAACATTTTTTAAGGATCAAAATGAGACTCGAAAAATGCACCCGCCTTCGGCTCGTGCATGCTCGCTTTCGACTCATATTGCAAACGTCATACGCGGTAAAGATATGTATACCGTACAGAGTAGATACTCGATTAAGAAGAAAATTCCGTCGAAATAAAGGAATACAGAAAACATGACTTTTCGGTTATAAAATACATGGTGTGCCAAGTAACTACACCAGTATTGATTAGGTAAAACCTTTCTATTGAATATAATGGATAATAAAATGGATGTTCCGGTGCAAAGTTATGACCAATTGAAAATAGGGTAATAATTCGTCGAAAATCTCAAATTCTGTAAAAAAATTGAATTTTCAACGAATTATTACCTTATTTTGAACGAACTATTACCCTATTTTCAACGAATTATTACCCTATTTTCAACGAATTATTACCATATTTCCAACGAATTATTACCCTATTTTCAACGAATTATTACCCCATTTTCAATGAATTATTACCTTATTTTCAATTGGTCATACCTTTGCACTGGAACATCCATTTTCAACGAACAAAAACTCAAATTAAAGGTCTTTTCTTCTACTTTTATAGACTTTCTGGAAAAAAAATTGCCCACCTTCGTATGCACAGTTATTAATTGCGCAGTAAAACCCTTTCTATTGTTATTTATAAAAAATCGTTAAAAGTATCTAATTTGCCAGAAAAAGATACTCACATGGGCAATTTTCATTGTTCAAACGCGTTTTTCTTCGAAATTTGGTCCCTATAACAAGATAGAAAAGGTTTGGAAACCCGAGCATTCAAGTTTTTTTTATGATGTCTGGACCCAAAAAAGTGCATTTTGTTTTTGGAAATTCGTCATATACAGTAATTTTTGTAAACCTATACAATCGACCAATTTTGGCACGAATAAATTGCTTAACATGTGTTTCAAAACAATATACTTATATCTAATATCATAAATACTGTGACGTATCTGTCATCTATAAAAGTTCATTTTTTGGGATTTCGTTATATATGTGTGGATATGAGTAGCTAAAATAATTGATTTGCACGACTAACATAAAAAATATGTAACGCAATAAATCGGGAAAACTATATAATGAGAAGAAACAGGGAGGGAGAGAGACGAAGGAAGGAGAGATGCGATGAAAGTTGTAGGTACGAGGTATGCTAATTACAAATGTTTTTTAGATTCACGGATAATATGATTTTTAATTAAAAATACTTCTTTCATTAAGGACCCTTTTATTCAATCCTTTATACATATATTCTATCATGAAACTATCGTACAGATTATCATTACTTTTTGAGCACATCTTTTATACTTAACGATATACTCTGTATAGTAGAAGGACTTGGGGACAAGTTTCAGAAGTTTCTAAAATTAAAAATACATCGAATAAAGTGATGAATCGTGAATTCTATTAAGTAGACACGTACGGCCTCCTCTTAAGTTACTAGTTCAAAATAACATTAGTAATCATCTGCTTTATATTATAAGTAATACAAATGTTCTTTATATAAAAAAGATATTAATGTCTATTTCCTGCAATTTACGATGGGTGTAGAGATTGCCGACGCAAAATTGTGGCTCGCCTAGCGTGCCTGGCATGCCTAGTTCGTTAAGTTATAAATGCATAAGCGTTACTATGTTTGAGGTAGTTATCCCCAAATGACTGTATTCAATTCAGCAACTGTTTACATAAACTATTTTGATGATTAGACATTTATAAATCAAATGCCCCGAATAGCGCACTATTTAATGAGAGATAGGTCAATTATTCACTGAGAAATCCACATTAGGCTTCATTTTCTTCGGTTTGTGGATATTATTATCCTTTTATTTGTCTTTTGTCTCATTGTTAGCGAATTTTTGTTTAAACTCTAAGAATATCAATAATGAAACATGCGCGCGCTCAGTAATTTCCAATATAAAAGATAAATAAAAATTGATAAAACTAAAAGATAAAAGTAGTTCAACTTCTAAGCAACCTATCATAGTCTGTAATAACCCACAAGTAGCCAACAATGCCAGAAAACTATGAAAAAACAAAAAAAGAAAAATAATTTGAGACCTGATAATTTAAAAAATATTAATGATTCATTATGTTGCGGACATTTTAAAGATGTAAACAGAGAGCATCATAATTTTGACGCTTTTTATGCATTTTCTCTACTCATGGTAAGCATACATTTTTAACAAAATAATATTTTTTTGATCTAACAAGTCGCATATTAAAACTTTTTTTCTTTATTTTCATTTTCTAAAAGTAAAATTATTTTTCGTTACTTAAAAATCGAGCTACCTCGCTATCTCAAGTCACTCAATTTGTCGGATAACAAAATTTTATCATCGGGTACCAGAATCAATCTCACGGAGATTCATCTAAATCCGTGAACCAAAAGGAAGACAAGGGAGCTACCCATCTTGTAAAATGTAATTGAAATGAACTTAAAAAATATCTTTTATTTTTATGTACTTACTCGTTGTACATTTACAAACATCTTAGAAACATTACACGGAGAATTAGTATACCTGGATGGCATCATTGTAACACGATTCGGCAGTAGATTTAGCAGATTTACAATGTAAGTATTCAAGATAAAAAGTATATTAAACAATAAAAGAACCAACCCTTCCCCTCTGAATGACAACATGAAATGTAAGTCTTTTGAAAAGAAAACGACAAAAGTAGGTTTAGATGGCATGAGACATTTAATGCGGCTTAAACATAGACATACTTATAAGCTAGTTTTCGTGAAAATAACTATAACTGTTACATTATAATTATAAAGTGACGTAACGTAAATATAACATTTTTTAACGCACGTGCTCCTATTTTCTAATATACAAAATATGATTAATACACATAGTAATCAAACGAACTTGTTGCTACTGCATCTGTTGTTGATTGTCGAGTAAGTGTAAAGGTGTATTTCGCATCATAAGCGATGGCCAAGGCCAAGTAATAAAATGTACAGCGGCACACTGTCTCGGTGCATTAGACTGTATTTGGCGGAATGTCAAATCCTGGATATTTTAAAAACAATTTTTGGCTTTATAATGAGCGAGGCAACATTATTTTATTTTCAATTTTAATTAAATACTTACGTCCAATATCAGCGGTTTATGTATCTTAAGTGTTCTGCCGCCTGAAGCAAGAAAGTCCGTAACTTCAAAAAAACTTTTTATATACTAGCTTTAATTGCAATTATATAGAAACAGTTTTTTACCGCTCATGCTTTGATCATAAATAAATATGTAAGCTTAATAAATAAATAAGTATGTTTAGCATTAATTAGGTAGCTTAGCAAAATAGGTATTTGTTGGCATATTTTTTTATACTCAGAAACGATTGCGCTGATTACATATTAATTAAAATAAATCAGCGCAATTTTGAATATTGTTCAACCAGCATTCGGTCACGTGAGGTTTTGACGTTAAACGTGAAAAAGCCTAATGATAACCAACACTACCAAGATTGAAATAATGATTTAAATAATTCTTGCTATAATATAAGTAATGTAGCTTTTCAGAAACTTTTATAACATAAGTATTAATTACTTGTGCAAGACAGAATGTTTACATAGAACAAGTCACAATAAATTACTTGCTATTTCGCAACGAATCATTCACTAATCGTTTAAAGAACATTCGCAGCGAAAAGGCACCTATAAAGATGCTTTCATAAGCAAGAAAGTCGTAATTTTTGTGTAATTACAGCTTTTTGGTTAGAAACAAATGAAGTTTACAGTCGTTTGCTTATATTATAAAGCAAGAATTTTGTAAGCGAACCTGAAAAGTAAGTAAGTCGAATCGCGGGGACTGAAAAGGCTCTGAACCCAAATTCTTTGGGACTGCAATGTGTATTTAGTATAGGAGCGTTTCAGTCCCCGAGACATCCCCATGTATAAGAACATTGCAGTTCCCACGCAATTTCAGTTTGCGGGTTTTCAGTCCCCGCGAGTCGACAATATAAGGAAAACTTACTTTTTTTTCTAAGTCTCACCAAAACTTTAATTGATCATTCCTTTTTATTAAGGCAGATGTATACAGATACTTAAATGATTATGTTAAATTATTATAAATCTGAAATACATTGTCCGAGAGGAATTAAGTTCCTCGGGACGGACAATGGAAAACAGTGAAAAACACGGCCGCCACGGGGGCTGTTTCACGTAAGATTTACATGGAGAGTATATTTATAAATTGATTTACAAGTTTTATACATGACAAAGAATCTATTAACGTCGTTGTATATACTATATGAAAGTATAGTATAATGGATGGTAGCAATAAGTTTTTTTGTTACGGATTAAACCCGTATTTCTTATAGAGAAGCTGCCCCCGCGGCGGCCATGCTTATAAGTGCATCCAGAATCCGCTAGTGTCGCATTGAACATTTAAACTCCCTATAAGTACCCGTTTCAATTCGTGCAGTTTTTGAATATTATACAGTCTAAGCATTCATCCTCTGGGTACAATTTACTCGATTCATTTTGAAATTTAAGAACGCACTCTTTCGTTTTTAAAATAAACATACAATGCAACGTATTCATATAATAGTAAGATTAAATTTACAAAAATCAGACATTGCATGAACTAAATAATTTAGAGAAAAAAAAATTTATAAGATTAAAAATCGGATGAACCATCATTAGAGCTGGAAAATTGGGAGCGCATTTCGTTGTATGTCAGTCTAGTCTTTCCTCTCAACTTTTTGCAATATCCGACAAGTGACGACATCATTTAGTTTTTGATACGAAATTTTTTTCTAATGAAGTTGTTTATGAGAATTTTGATTACAAGCAGCATTGTTTATCTATTACGCGGGTATAATACTTTAAATGAAAATTTGATTATTTACTTATCATCTATAGATTACACGTGTCTACGTTCTCTTCATACACGTAATCGTTTTATTACGTTATTATTAAAGCTATAAGCATCATCTTGAGAATATGAGAATTATATAGTTCTTGTTTGGCTAATTTTCATTTGATAAGAATAAACTAAATAATAACATGCTAAAATTTAAACAAAAATACGAAAAAATATATTTTTCGACTTATAAAAACTCCGAAAAAACCAAAGATTAATTTGAATTATTGAATTTTTAAAAAATTGCCAACTTTTAAATATATACATTTAATTTTTACTTCATATAAGTCTGAGTGGAGATTTCACCTGCACCGCAAATGAGTCTTTTTTAAGGTACTTGATTCACGTGAGAGAAAAATCATTATAAACACTTACAAATTTTCAAAGCAGAATATCCACTTAAGAACTCGTATAATACAGGTTAAGTGTCCTAATTAAAAAATTAAGACATGAAATTAATCTATTTCGCGGTTAATTTTAATTCATCAAAAGGTTTAAGAAAATGTCGAAGGGATGCTTTTTAAATATTTTTCATTTTTTTATCATGTATTTTAATTTGAAGTATGTACAAATTTCTGCAAAATTGAAGAAAAAAATTATGGTTTATTTCTAAAGTAATAAAATAAAGAAGTGAGAAAGGCTTTAACTACTTATTTTATAAATCTCTGTAGATTTGAATTTTCTAATTACCATTTTGATAAGCTACTTTATTCTATGTATGTATTTTCATCAACGAAAATGTATAAAATTATTGTAAATAATATTTTGAACCAATTATTTAAAGTTCAAAAATAAGTAATTGCATAAATAAAGTACATGAAATTTCGATTTTAAAAATAATATAAATCCGACTGTTATGGCTGACAATTTTAATTTGGTTGATTTATTCCATGACATAAAATAATTATAAAAGTATTTTACTTTCATATATAAGATCAAATCCTCAGAATCGGCGTTCCTCAAACATACAAAATTTTGATAATGTTTGAACCTATCATACTCGATTACTTGTCAAGGCTCAGACTTATGCTTTATAGGAGGTATATTCTATAGCAATATCTAACAGTATCCACAAAAAATATTAGCCAAATTGTATGCGTACACTTTTTACAGATGTAAGGTGACGGTCCGGACATTGTTATTAAAAAATCATTGTTTTTTTTTATTTCTTATCAATATTCAAATTTATCTTATTTAACTACCTTAAAAAGCACACGTTTGTCCTTTGGAGAAGTTTTATACAATACTAAGATCACATGATAGCGATAAAAAATTAGAGTCAATCTGGTTGCGGGCACTTTATAATTCAGGAAACGATAATTTTACTCGGTTTTTTACTGCTTTACAAGCTGAAAATATAATTACTTTCAGAGAAACCTTTCATAACAAATTTATTTTAATAAAGTACAATTTAAAGCATATAACTTAATTTTTTCAGAATTTTTAAGCGTCATAGGCAAGGTTTACAAGCAATATATGTGTTCGAATCCCAGTAATCACGATTTGAGGATATATATATATATATATATATATATATATATATATATATATATATATATATATATATTAAAATATCGTTCGAATTATTTATTATTTATTTAAGGGGACATATACACCATTAAAATTTAAATTAATTGATAATACTTTTAATTGATTAAGGTAAAAATGAGTCACTCATCATATATTACCTGTCTTCTTTCGAAAAAAAGGATATAATATGGAAAAAATGTTATATTTGAGAAATCACTTGTTGAGTATTTATACTCAATTTGAGTGCAAATCGGCACTCTCAGTATTGTATAATTTATGGAACAGTAGATTTTAGTTGAACGTGAGCAAACTTACTTGAATGTTTTTTCGTAAGCGTAGAACATAATTTTTGTTTTGTTTCATACAATCATCATTTTTATAATCTTCTTTTATAATCCAACTATTTTAGCATTAAGTATCCCAAAAGTTGATAAAACTTCAGTTTTTTTACAACTAGCCAACACGTGTGTTTACATAGATAGACGCTAAGTTCGCATGTGTGCACCTCGCGAAAAAGACAAATTGAGAGAGTAATTTTATTCTAATAAATTAATTGAGCTTTCAATGAAGTAAAATAAGTTTTTTGACAGAATCACCAGCTTTTTTGACTAAAATTTTGATTGAGGCACCTTTGACAGATGTGAATTGAATTTTTCTTACGAAGAAGGTTAATATTTATAATTTTATTAAGAGGTAAGGCCACTCTAGAATTTTCAAAACATCGAAATTTTTTTCCACTCCAAAGGATGCCTAAGCCCGTTAAGAATAAGAAAAAACATACCATAGCCCTGGGAATTCTCTATAAAGTTATTTTCGGAGGTTTAGTGTAGGCATCTGCTTGAACTGTAGATCGTTACCCAAAACTCAAACGCATTTTTCTCAAAACTGCATTTTTCAAATCGTGCGAAAATATAACTCCTACAAATCTTTATCGATTCAATTGAAATTCTGAGGGTAGCTTTGAGGATAGCTTTGTAGATACATTATCTAGTATACAGCGTAGGGATTTTTCGATAAGTTTTAAGTTTTTTTTATACACAATTTTTTATGAAAATTTTTGGGAAAAAATAAACTTTTTCTTCAAATGTGCATTTCGAAAAAATGATATTTTCAAAATTTCCTACGCAGTATACTAGCTTTTAATCAGTAATTAAAAAAATTAGGTTATTTGTCTTAGGTGAAAATCTACCGGAGAAATTCTTTCGCCCGATTGAGGCCTTGAAAAAAAGGTGCCTCGCAGTTTTGTAGTCTACGACCGCCATTTTGTAACTAAAATAAAAAAAAACAATTTTCTTATACATTTTCTTATTTTTTTTAATACATGCCTAATAAAGTCTTTGAACCACATTTTCTACAGCTTTTATTATATCGTTGAAAAAAAATCCCAAAATCAGCCTTTTTTGGATTCTACAGTGGCCTTACTCCTTAAATTGAATAAAATAAAGTAATCGCGATCCCAAGCAAAATAGATGCCATCTACGCGAGTAATGACGGCCAAAAGCGGAACTATACGACCACGTAATTCGGAGAGGTGAAAAGAGTATGTTATAGGTATATTAGAATTAATAATAATTGCCGTTAGAGTACTCAGATAGTGTAAACCACAATACAAAATAAACATATATGATTTTTTTAGGTATAACTTTCAGTAAGTGACCACAATTTTTATATTTATGCAGGTATTATTAAATTATTCATTATTTTAGCATACCAAACAATGCATTTTTCACCTCTCCGAATTGTAACAGAGCTTGGGGTCGCGAATTTTGCGCTTAAATAATGATGATCAAAGTTAACAAGTATTTTACTGATGAACATCCCACTACATTCTACGACGTTTCTACAATTCCGCTAATAGATACTGGCAAGTTTTTATTTAACTTCAAAATAAAATGGTGACGAGCTCATGAACATTTTTACCAGGGTATTAATTTAGTAAGAATGGTCAATATAAATATTTAGAAATTAGGAATACTCGACAACACACACGAGGAACGAAAGAAAACCATTCCAGAATTTTAGGCATTTATAAATCATTTTGCAACGAGGGAATAAAGTCGACTTTGTCGACTAATATAACTTTATTTCCGACTTAACTGTGGCCACTTTATTGACTTTTATTGAATATATATATTAATATTAATTGCCGCAATATTGCCAAATTTGAGGGAATAAAGTGCCATTTTCGACCCGCTTTTCAAGTCAATACAGTGGCCATTATAGTTAAGACGTGACTAAAATAATTTATAATTATAAAATAAGCTGCTTTATATAATGCACAAAAATGTGTTATAAATCATATATCATTATCTAAATCAGTTAACGTATGATGCTTGTATTTCTAGATAATATTCGATATGTGACTTAAAATTAGGTGAAGGTTATAAATTAAGAGTAAAGATTTGAAATTGAGTCTAGTTCTTGTTTGTTTTCTCAAAGAGAAAGCTTTTAAGATTGCATTCGGATTCGATTCTTCAAAATATTCTATTTTTTTTGTAACGAATCGCTACTTTTGTCAATTATCTTTTTAAACGATTCTCAGCAACTCGATTCTTTCTTAATTCAGAATCATCTAACAGGAATCGACGTTTTACCCACTTTATTTACAATGGGATGTTGTCTTGACTGTGGGACATGCATTAACGTTACATATAAACTAAATATAGTTCCTTTTTTTTAATTTATAAACTATCTTCAGTATTAAAATTCACATTCTTTGACTATTTGTAAACTAAATTTTTGTATATAAAGTATTATTAGTATCATAGCAGCATAATTTATGTAATAGTACAATTTTAAATTTTATATTCTCATTTGCATAAAATAACAAAAAAAATCAGAGTTTTTAATAGCTAAGGTTATAATTGATTATATCACTGATTCAAAAGAATCCTAAAAGAATAGTAAGTTAGCCCTAATAGTATGTTTCTATAATAGTATAATGCATTAGAAATTATGTTTATTATTTATTCTGTTTTACAAGAAAAGGGGATAATATAGGATATAAATAAAGAAAATCATTGAAATATGTTGTTTTAAATAATTTATTCAACAATATCATTTACAACAACTTACCTAATGTACACTTCGCAATATAAAATGTTTTACATTTTGATATGTGGTATTCTATGTAACTTAATAATTCGAATTTTTCAGTATCAAAATACTGTTCTATCAATTTTATGAAATATACCGCTGCATCATTGTTATACACAATAAAAATTTATTTTATCGTACTGTATTTTATAATAATTAATAATTATTAATTAAACTATATTCTAAAGTATACCTGCTTTTATATTACTTAAAAATGAAGTGTTACGAATTCAAAATTTAAAAAACTTACAAATTGAAATGGTCGTCTGTAAATTTTTTAAAAATATTTTGTAATATTAATCTGCTAACGCTATTTGACTAGTTGCATTAAGGTCGAAAGAAAACTGTCAATGTTTACGTAGCAATAATAAATACACAATGATGGCAGGAACTGTACTACATAAATGCGCTATAGAAAATTAATAGTAAATATATTAAACAATAATGACTGCTTACAAAAAATGCTTTTAGAAACTTCATGTTTTCCACTTTGCCAGAAAGTTACCCAAACTTCTTTTTATTCTTTTAGGATTATTCTTAATATTGCACTAAGCCATAAATTATTTCACAATTTATCATAAAAAGAAGTAATGACAAGATAATTAGCCATTATGTGGTTCACTTTAGTAACGACAAATTTTAATAAAATATTTTCTACTTATATCATTCTTTTTTATAAAAAAATTGTTAAATAACTTATACATGAATCTTTTATAAGAGAAAATTAATTTTGGGCAAAGAGACATATATCTTATGATTAAATCTATTGCACTGCAGCGTCCTACTTCAAATTATTACTATACTTTAGTATTTTATTTTTTAGAAAATTATCTATGTATTTATATAAGTATTATCGCTTACATTTTCGTTGCATATAACCGTATGTGAAAGTATTAAAATGACTTATTTGAACGTGTAACATAATAAATACTTAATCTGGTTAGGATTTTACAATAATTTAGTTTTATAAATTGTTGAATTTCAATTTCACATTTTTTTTCAAACTTTTAGAAATCTTTTAAATATTTATTATATAGAAATGTCTTATGTCGTAATTTTATTAAGTCTAACTATATTATTGTAATATTGCACAGCACCTTTCAACAATCAATTTGTTTTAATTATACGTTTGTTCTGAATTAATCTCTCATACTATCCACTAAATACAAGACACTTAAAATATTCAGAGAAACGTTGGAAATATTTGTGCGTGTGATATTTGTTGGACTATTTATTTGTGCGTAGAACGTATAGGACGTCTCGCAAGGAACTGCTATTGGATATAAATTTCAATGTGAAATTTCACAATTTTATCTCTAGAGTTTTGCATAAGTTACAAAATCTCAATAGTTTATAATTTACGTATGTTGAATTATATGCATATGAAGGATATTCAACCATAAAATATTTAACTTTTAAAACAAAAATTAATTAAATTTGCTTTATTTATCAAAATTATATCAAATACATACAAACATTTTTGTATTTTTAATAATTCACGATTTCTTAAATAAAATTTTTCTTTTTTGTGAGCCTACATTTTTATTATTCCAAAAAATGATTGCAATAACAATAATAATACAGTATTATTATATGATACATATGAAATTAAGATGTCTCATTTAATTTACATAGTAATGTTTAAGTTTATGCTCATATTTTGAGATTATGTTTATTTAATTAATATTATTTATTATTGTTATTATTATTATTACTGAAAAGACACGTTTCAAATAATTTCATATGGCAATCTTTTTCTTTTTTAATCATAGACACTTTAAAATAATAGAATACCTTTCCCTAAATAAAAGTAAATTGTTTAAAATAATTATTTAAATCAATAATTATAATTATTTTACTTGAATACTATATTATTTGGGTCGTTATGTGAAAAAGCACGTCTATTATTTTTTAAACCGTATTTTATAAAATAGTCCTGATAAGCAAATTCAATTTTCGACTGTGATCTATTTCAAGTATTATTTTCTTTGAAAATTTGTATGGCTAAATTCAATTTACTAATGCGTTTTTAATGAACATAGACACCGCAAGGTCAATGAATTTTTTGTACCATGAGATTGAACGCTTAATGAAAAAGCTAATCAATCGTCGATATTTTTAATCCATGCATAATATCATTACCGCTAATAGTAAATAGAGAATACTTTTACATCACGCAAAATTAGAATTTAAAATCATAAATTATTTTGAATTACGCAGAGCAATAAAATAGTTTCTTTTATTTTTAGTATAATAGGTGTTCTGGTAAAACTTGCATATCAAAAATAATAATAACGGCCTATGGCAGTTAGGTATACAATCATTAATCCTTTAACTGTAAAAGTTTATAGTTTTTCCCGTAATAATGGACGTTGACTATTTATTATTATATTTAGTCACTGCCTACATCGTTAATTTGTTAAAGTATTTTACAGTTAAAGAACTAATGCAACAGACTTTCTCTAAAATTTGTTAATCTTATTAACAGCAGTGAATACTGTTAAATGTTCAATACTAAAATTAATCAATGAGTTCAAATTGTAATAAACATCAGAATATTTAAAATAATAAATTAAGTAGTACAACGACTTCAAATTTCTTTAAAATCAAAATAATGAGAGACATGACTATAATTGCTGTGATGTTAACCACAATTTTTTAATATTTATTATGAATTGTGTTCATAAAAGAAAATATTCTAATGTGCTAAAAAATCTTTTAATTGATATAAAATACCTTTTGCAATAGCTTCATTTAAAATTCAACTACCAATATGTCACCTGGATTAAAGTGATCCTGGAAACCATAGTTATTACAGTTACTTCTAAAGGCACATTATCCATTAAAATTATAATAAATATAAATTCCTATGTTTTGAATAATTCAAGGGATTTAGAAGGGTCGTCATACGCATTGCTTAGAGATTTTAATCAGACAATGCTTATTATACAAATACCTGGGGCATAGTAAGCCGTTTTTTAAATTGCTTTAATCTCAAATATTCGTTTAAAAGAGAATAGTCGATAATACATTCCCCTACAAAAAGAATTTTCAAGTTTTGAAAAACCGATACACTAGGCCCTTTGAATTTGTATAAATAACTGTTTAAATTTTCAAGAGATCCTGTTATTATCTGGATTCAGAAGACGGGTTTGAAAAGTACACTTTCACCTTCACTTAAATAGTAACGATGCAATACTATAACCCATCGTACGCATTTGATTTTCGCATGGGAAACAACAGCCATTCCGTGTCAATATCTCTAAAATTAGGACCGCATAACCGTGTATATTATTTTACTTGGATTCAAATGTATGCAATCGAATACACCCGGTAACAGCAAGAGTTCGCTGAAGGAAGAATTATGAAGGAGTCATCGGCAATTGATAATACAAATCTTCCACCTCAAATCTTACCAACTGCACGATGAATATTTAGTTATATAATTAAATATATTAATTGACTAAATTATATAAAACCAAGACACAATTATCTTTCTTTTCATATAATGCAAATCATTATACAAAGTTGCAAGTAATACTATTCGTATTGTTACTTCAGTAATAAGCAGCGTCCCTTTACAGTCATTCAAGGACTACTCTTTTGGTACTAAATATGCATTTTTATCACGTTGTCTGCTATGATTTAACAATTCTATGTGCAAATATCCTCGTTTTCTTTAATTTTAGGATTATTGATAAAATGTGCTTTGCTTATTTCAGTTTAAATGTATACAATTGTACCTAATATCATCTTTTAGATTTGTTTCTATCTTACATTTATTAAAAATGATTTTCCATGCAAATAAGTTTGCTTACCACTAAATGTTTAATTAATGAATGACCGCTGAGAGGCGCTACATGTTACTCAAGAAGACACATCAGAACACGATATAAAAAAGATTATCGTGCACCAATTTAATTATTCATTGCTCGATCGGTAAGATCTGCGACGAGAAATAACCACCTTAAAATGCCTGTCGACACTTTTACACTGAGAAAAGAGCTTCTTTATACCTAGTACAATTCCAGTCAGCAGATTTAAAAAACAGCAAACCGAATATTACCTAATAGTTAGTAAATCTGAAATTCGAACATCTCTAACCTAACTACAGTTTATATCAGCTGAAACCCAGACGATCTAACAGTTAAAAACTCCGCTTCCCAATGAAATTAAAATCCATAAAACTCCAAATGCATCGATTTACTCATAACAAAGCCATTCTTCTCTCAGTGCGACACTCCCCTCCCTCTTCCTCCCGCTCACTTCGTCGAGTTCTCGCCGATCTCGCCGTCGTTGTCGTACTCGAGCGACTTCACACCGTTCAACTCGTCCTGGATCTGCTGCAGGCTCTTGCCCTTGGTCTCGGGCAGCAGCATCACCGTGAACAGCACACTGACGATGCAGCACACGGTGAAGATCCAGAATGCCGTGTGATTGCCGTAGAGCTCGACTATGTTGCTGAAGTACTTGGTGATGACGAAGGCCAGGGCCCAGCAGGCCAGGACCGTGATGCCCGAGGCCTTGGCCTTGACCTCCGCCGAGAACATCTCGCCCATGATGGCCCAGGGCAGGGGACCCCAGCCCACGCAGTACAGGCACATGAAGAGGACGAGAGAGGCGATGGGCAGCCAGCCGAGATCGCTGACGTCTGATTTTTGGACGTTCTTGATGTAGTAGAACACGCCCAGCACGCCCTGGAATTTCATAGGCGAGATGCTATTGTTATTCGAGGAGAGTCTTTTGAGCAAAATCGAAAGAAAGATTATTATATGTATTATTATTATGTTATACTTGTCAGGAGCTTCCTACGAAAATTAGCAATTTATTAGATCTCAGACAAATATATATATATACCTGCGAAGAACTGATGGTGTTTTCGAGAAATCAGAAATGTGCCAATTGTCGTAAGAGCCATCGAAGTAATGTAATGTAATTGTGTAAATAATCATTGCAATTAATATAAATGATCTAATCCTGACTTTTTGGTTGCTAGAGAAAAATCACAATATTGATAATCGTTATTACCGATAGAAATATCATGTAGATAGTTTTAAAATGATCCGCCTTTGTAACTTATGTTTCTATCAGATTTTGTTAGGTTCTTCAATGGATGGGTCTAAGTACATGGCTTTACGTAAGTTTATTATATAATTTATTCACGGTATCTAAAACAGGGTTTAACTACGTAGCCTTACTTACGAGTCAGTATAGACATACATGGGATAAAATACATCAAAATGTATTATAGGTTATTATTTATTGATTATTTCTGTCTGTTTTATGACCGATGACTTATATTCTACGAATACTCTGAATTACATTATGTACGCTGCACTTCTAAAAATTTATATTTTTTCGCACTGGATACAGTAAATCTCTATTTTACTTTATATTCTTAGATTTTTATAGTTCTACACTTCATTTTTTGACATAAAATTGGATATATTTTTTTCTAAAGACTATAAGTACCAAGAAATCCAAACAATTTATATATCTAAACAAATTATATATTAACAAAGATTCAAAAAAGTTAATTAATTTTAGTAATTTTCATTATTTTTCATAGAGTCTGAAATTCATTTTGTATAACAATATAAAGATGTATAAAAAAATTATCAATCGCCATATTTGTATTTTGTAATTATCATCGCGAATTCTTAATTAGCAAGCTCAATAGTTTTGTAAGAATTGTATTTATCTTGAAAAAAGTGCTTGGAATTTTTCTAGCTTTGTTTATGTATAATTATGCTTTTTCTTTATAATTTTAAGTTTAGTTTGTGAATACTTACGTATACATATGTTTGAATTAGTAAACTATGATTGTTTTTTGTTTAATAAATACATCATAATCAAATATTATTATTATTGTCATGCAATTATATTTAAACTAAACAATTTAATTTATAACAAAGCAAGTGAAATTTTGGGACACTTTTACAAGTATTTTATGCAGTTATCAAAGTCACAGCCAAAATTTGTATGTATTTATCATCTACAAAGTTATATTTCAATTGAATAAATAAATCCAATTACATTTTCATGAAATCATCTGAAACACACAATATAATATAATTTAGTAGCTAATGAGTAAAAGATTTTTCCAATCTTTTTAACTATATTCTTTTATCACAAGAGCAGTGGCAGATACTTTAGATATAGTACGTCTACAGCCCGCTAGCTGTCATTGCATCTTGCAATCATGTCTTTGCGCTGGTTGTTCTAACAAATATTGTATTCGTGCTAAAACCCCTTAGCTTATAAGTTAATGAACTCATATAAGTTAAGTAAATTATAAAAAGTTTTAGATTTTTACATCATTTTTTATTATCTTGACTATCTCAAATATCGTTCGTACGCAATCTATTTACTTCTAGATTTATGTCTACTAAAAGTATAAAAAATGTTAAAATAAATTATAAAAAAGGTATAAAATTTATCAAACGCATAATAACAAAATAAGTTTTTGTGATTTTTTTTGAATTTCGCTTAGGTTCAAGTTCACATGTAGTTTAAACTACATTCCATGTCTTAATAGTTATTTTCAATTTCGCAAAAGAATTTTACAAGCAATTAGAATCAATACTACTTCAAATTATATGTGCCCACGCCAGTTTTTGACAGTCGAATAAACTTTCAATGACTCAAATGCAAGTGTTAAATTCATTATGATTTCACTATCAGGGATTGGTGCACTTACCTCATTAGGCATTACCGTAAGCGTTGTATAATGGAAGGCACACGCGCGCTTAAAATATGCATACCGCATTGTACTATGTATACATACTGAAGTGCATTGCCAATGCTACAGCTAAGAAAACTTCAATATTTCTCGCGAATCTTATGCAAACTTCCGGAAAACACGACGAGAGCTCAATCAGTTAAGAGCAAAAGTGCTGATGAGCACTAGAACAATTAGCAGAACTAGGAAAATGACTGCAATTACTGCATTCCAATTGTATCTTTCAATTTATCAGTCGCATACCTTTGTTCACCTTATCGATACAATTTGACGGCTGCTGAACACGATCGTAAAAATACGTAATCCGTCCGGCGAAAAAGAGACGGTGACGAGACAGTGACCTTGCGCTAAGGAAGGAATGCACTTTTGACGCGTTTTCCTACAGTCTTACTGATATACCTATATTGGCACGAATTATGTGAGACTATCTCACAGACATACTGAATTATAAATGGTAGCTAAAAATACGTAATATTGACAGTATAATTAAAGTAAATAAATACTTAGTAGATAGTAGATCTTAATTCTTTCGTTAAAATGAATGCAAATGAGTAAAGTTTTATGTATGAAAATTAGATAATAAATACGTAAGTAGCCAATAAGGCCTTGCTATGGTACATTAGGTATTTAAAACTTAAAATTAAATATTCGAAAAACATACTAAATATAATTGCAATCAGTTAAATACCGATTCCAATTATCTTAATGTTTATTAAAGACAAACTAAACTTTATTAATTTGCTGTTGATTTTTAAATTTTATGATGGAGTCATTCTATGGAATTTTGATATTAAAATATTAATTAAATATAATATTATCATAATTTCTAGTAAATTTTTTATATTTCACTTATATTACGTACAGAAGCTTTTATTTTCAATACAAATCAGACCAAATTACTTTATATTAGATAAATTAAAATTTCTCTTTATATTGTACGAAATGCAATTTTGTTCCAGTAGTATTTACATTGACTATCTAGGTGTATAATGTATTGCCGAAAATATATAAATCTTTAACGTAATATTATTTAAAAATCGTTAATATTCGGTCAAGGTGATTGCTAAAAAGCATAATATTTATACAAATTCCTAGAAATAAAGTGATACTAGAAAGCATGCGAGAAAGTAATTCGATAATGTGATCACCAGAGCGGGACCAGAAGGAAAAGGACACGTGACTAAGAGTGGGGGAACTCGTCGGTAATGCGGAGAGATCAGAGCAAACGACTAATCAGTACAGGTTAAGATATAAAGCTAAGATAAATATTATGAAAGTGAATTATTAAATTGCGTTAAAATTAGTGTTATTGAATTTATATTATATATATTTTATTGTAATTTTGTGATTATTTCTTCTCCTACCCTCATCCCGTACTTAGAAACTTAATAATTCAAAATATTCTTTGATTAAGATATTTAAGAAATTCTTTTTCTAATACTATAAATGATACATTGATGATCATGCATAGATCTGAATATACTCACAGTGCCAATGGCAGTTCCGATGCCGGAGGCAATGAGCAGCATGCGCCTGCCGAGCCTGTCGACGACGATGGGCGTGACGCCCGAGGCGCAGACCTGCACCACTCCCACGATTATCGTGCAGACGGCCGGGTCTATCTTGCTGCCGGTGCTCACGAAGATGTTCTGAGCGTAAAAGAGAACGACGTTGATGCCCGTCAGCTGCTGGAAGCTAACCGCCGCGCACGTGTACAGCAGGGCCTTGAAGTTGGCCTTCACCGTGAACAGGTCAGTCAGCTTCACCTCCGTGCTGAAGGCTTGGTCTACCGCTACCTACGAGGGAGACAATACTATTTACTCTAACTTGCAACATTCACAGTGCAGATGTGTTACTTCACTCCATTATTACTTAGTTATTGGCATTCAAAGTTATAAGACTTTGATATTTTCCTATGTACGAGTACGTACATTGGTTAAAAAATATGAATCTCACCTGCATTTCGTCGAGTTCCTTTTGCACACCGCTCGTGCTTTTGCCTCGCAATTTAGCCAATGCTTGAGCAGCCTCGGGTTTCATGCCCTTCATAAGCAGGTAGTACGGAGATTCTGGCATGAACATGAAGCAAACGAAGAAGACTATTGGCAAGGCAGCGCACACGATCCAAAATACTAGGTACGAAACGTAGGGACCGATAACGTAGGAATACAGAAGACCAATGGTGACGAATAATTGCAAAAAGGAACCTAAGACACCCCTAATACTAGTCTAAAAGAAAGAAAAAGCAATACGTTATGACTAAATTAATGGATAAATATAGTTTCTGTTTTGATGATGATTCTCATTCGTTTAATAATTTCTGGCCATATTTGAATAATAACATAAAATAAATGTTAAGATGACAATTTTAAAGAAAAATATCAATAATTAAATAGTAATACAATTAAGACAAGTAAGACAATATCATTACAGTTGCGATATATTTAAATATTATTTTTCATGAAATTTAATCAGTCTTACAATATTTTATAGTTAATACTGGTTAGAAACTTACTTCAGCGATTTCACCGCAGTACATTGGAACTATCGTGAAGGAAATGGCAATGGCGATACCGAAAATAAATCGTGCAGCATAAAGTTGCTCCAGATGTTTGGCTGTTGCAATCAAAATCCATCCTAAGAGAAAGGGTACTGCACTAAAAAGCAGTGCACGCTTACGACCAAACCTGAAAAACAAATAAATGTTTCACTCCCAATCATGCTATTATTAAGGATACGTGAAATACGGTTCCAATTCCTTTACCTTACTCGAAAATATAACTAGAGATTCCTAGTACGAATTCGGTGGGTATAAATTAGTATTCTTTAGAAAAACTTATTTAATACCGGAAGAAAATTATATAAGTTAAAAATTGGTTAGGAATCGACTCCAAGTGCTGTCGTACAGACTATTTTCTGGAATGACAATATCGGAATAGAAAAACCGAAATGGCATTGATCAATCAAAGTCGCCTTGGTTCCGATTTTAGGCACTTGTTTCCATGGAGGATGAAAATTCGAAACGAAGCAGAAGAAATGCCTCAGTATCGACTATGATTGGTGAAGTGTATACAAACAGCCGATTTGGCTTTACTATTCCGGCTTTGACATTTCAGTTTCGTTTTGGCCATGGTACAGTCAGCCTCAGTATTTCTAAATAAGTAAGGGAGAGGCACCCTCTTTGGGACCGCGCAAACTTTGAGATACTGCTGGTTTCGCTGCTTTCCAAGGGGGTGTGTGAATGTAAAAGAAAAAAGTGGGAGGTGTGATGGTAGTAGGGGGGTTGTAGGGGATGTGGTGGGAAGATTTCTTTAACTAAATAATGATATGAGCGCTACACTAAAATCAACAATTATTTTCGCTATATTATAAATAATGCATAATTATATGCATAATTGTATATACATTAAAGATATCAATAATTATTTTACTTACTATTTAAAAGAATGATAATAATTGCAAATGACTATAATGGAAACTTTAATGGACCTGATATACTATTTTTTTTTTAAAAGTTCTATACAGTAGTAATAAAACATGTTTAGGGTGATTGAAACTGGATTGATAAAAAAAGGTCCTAAACTGGGTAAACTTAATCAAACTTTATTGTACTATTTCCTAGTACTATCAGGTACCTATACGGACTTATAAAGCAAAATTTGATCCTAATTGGGCGACTTTCCAAAAAGATATGCATTGTTGCTGAAGGTTCCACTGATGAGTGTTAACTAATTTGCAACAATGCCCACCTATTTAGAATTACAACACAGTAACATTTGATCGATAAAAGAAATATGTCATAACATACAATTGAAAAGTCATACCTTTCGCCGAGATAACCAGAGAATAAACTGCCGGCGACCGCACCCAAAGTCATGAGCGAGCCAACCCAGGAGCCCTGCTCGTCCGTCACCACCACTCCCAAGGGATTGTCTTCGAGGGAAGCAGTGTCATTTTTGCCCATGGCCACGAGGGCCGGACTCGTCCAGCCCATCATCGCTCCGCCCGCGAGGATGCACAGATTCGCTGCAAGCACACATGTGCATGTTACAGAGGATTTGTTTTATATATATTGACGTTCCACGTCAACCGGAACACTGCCCTGCCCAAAATTCCTTTCGACCTAAAAATTTTTTAAAAATATGGAAAATTTAGCATTTTTTATGTACTTTAGATTAGCGCGTGGCTATTTTTAAAATTTCGTTTTCAGACGGAGCTGCACGTTACCTAACCTTACAGAAATACTACTTTATGTAATGATCAAGCTGTTAGAAATCACAGGAGTTCCGAAAAATTCCAAACAACGACTATTTTTATGTATTTTGAGCTGCTGAACACTAATCCGACCCTTTTTTTTACTGATACTGCAAGCGTTCGTCCCTAACCTCAAGAAACACACCAAAATTGCTGTTTCACGTGGTTGAGAGGTAGGTCCTGTGATCTACGTGAGGAAAATTATTGACAGAGCGTATTTTTATGTATCTTTTGTTTATCCCTAATCTCAAAAATCACCCCAAAATTGCTGTTTTACGCGATAGAAAACGTAAGTCTATTGAGGAACATTATCGACGGAGACTATTTTTATGAATTTTGAGTCCCTGAATATTAACACGAAGCTAAATTTTATTTGTTTACTTCTACTCAAGTATATTCAATTAAAATAACTGTTTACTGATATATAGTTATTATGCAACTTTCTTATTGATTCCTATGAACGCTCTCTGCGTTTTACAGGATTTAGACTGCCTTTATTACAAAGCCCGCATTACGTTCTTTTTTTTTTATTTTGTAATTTCTATTTTTAAAAAGTTTTTAATTTTTTAATTATTGTCATCTTTTGTATATTTGTATTATTTTGTTGAACATTTTTAAAATTCAATTATTAATATTGTATTATTGATAATGGATTTGGTGCATTAGAGTATCTAAACACAGTATTTTTTTTGTCGGAAGAAACTAAAAACGCGTATCCTTCTGAAATTTTTGTAACAAATGGTGCAGTTGAGAATCTTTTCTTTAGTGATCTTGATGTTTTTTCATAATCTTTTTGGGAATAGTGAAAGAATGTTATTGTTTGGAACTTTTGTCTCGCCCAGTCATAAAGTTGTTTTGAATTTAAAATCGCGTCTGTAGCTTTGGCCTGCAAGCTGGTACGCTGGTACGAGTAGCTTCTCTTTTTAACACGGCCCCTACTCCGTCACATGTGACGTATATAATCTTATTCATTTTCGGAAATTTTTTCTTTATTTCAGGAATAATTTTTCCTTGTAAAATATAAACTGTGGATAAATATAAATTGTTGAGTAGCATTCTGAACTACGTAAGCAAAATTTTCAGAATAATCCATTTCCAGAAGCCCTTCGTTCTCCTGTAAATTGTTTTTTAGATCTTTTATATGTTTTGATTGTTTTTTGCCATAAAATGATGTGGTATAAGTTTTTTTAAACTTAAAGACAATTCGGAAATAAAATCATCCACCGAAAGACATTCTTTTTCTAAAGTACATTTATCTGTTGACGGCCAGACACTGAAAATTAATTCTTCAATCTTATTTTCGTATTGTACAGAAGATAGATATTCTTCAAATCTTAAAAAATTATCACATTTTTGACAACTTCCTAAAAAACAGGCAGGATTCTGCTTTGTACATAAGATTAACGAAAATCAATCGGTATAACCATTTATTGGATCACCAGATTCCTTCGAAAAGATTTCCACCACAGAAGCGATTAGTATTGAGTAATATTAAGTTATAAATGGATATAGTACGAAAAAACATTAGACAATGTCGAAATAACGAGAAAGTAAATTAATAGAATATCCCAACTAAAGGTTTTTAGGATAAGTTTAATTACTGCGTGATCCTTGTTTTGATTACTTAAATTAAGTAATATTCAGGCATTATAAGAGCCATATTGAATCCGATAAACGATTCACGTAATCAGGTTAATTACGTCAATAAATTTATTAAACATTTAAATCAAAATCCATATTGATTTTATCCAATAATGATTTAAATACAAAAATCACCAAAATCGCAGGTATTTAAATCATTTTCCAAAAGGAATCAGTCCGTTTAATCCATTTATTTCTTTGGAATCCTACGGTCAGTGTACAAATCCATGAATCGTTATACGCTTAACAGATATTGTAGAGAAGGACCAAAAAAGTTTTTAGCAAGCATAAATTAAAGGTAATACTATCTAATTTTTTAGGTTTTAAAAGAGCTTGGTTTCCTTAATTATATATACTCAACTAATAGAAACCAAATAAAATTAGATTCATGTTCGTGTTTAGCGGCTCCAAATTCATAAAAATACTCTCTGTTAATAATTTTCCTCCCGTAGATCACAAGACCTACCTCTCAACCGCGTGAAACAGCAATATTGAGGTGTTTTTTAGGTTAGGGTCGAACGCTTGAGGTATCGGTAAAAAAGAGGGTCGGATTTGTGTTCAGCAGCTCAAGATACATAAAATAGTCGTTGTTTGGAACTTTTCGGAACTCCTGTAATTTCTAACAGCTTGATCATTGCGTAAAGTAGTATTTCTTTAAGGTTAGGGAATGTGCAGCTCCGTCTGAAAACGAAATTTTAAAAATAGCCACACGCTAATCAAAAGTACATCAAAACTGCTAAATTTTCAATATTTTTAATATTTTTAATATTTTTAGTTTGAAAGGAATTTTGGGCATGGCAGTGTTCCGGTTGACGTGGAACGTCACATGTATAAATATCATTGAAGAGATGTTGGTTCTACGTTGAAATAATCGAGCTGGAAATTTAGCTGGATTTCCAAGTGGATTTAGCTGATTTCCGAGTCTGAAAATCTGGGTCTTTTCGTCATTTGGATTAGCTGCTGGATTACTTGCTAATTTTTTTAGAGTAGATACCATTAGGGGAAGGTGGGGCAGTACGGGCACCCTAACTTCAAAAGAATCCTGTACTTTCTATTTTGTACCAATACAAATTATTAAAAGTGCTTCTTAAAGTAGAATATCTCAAGATTTAGATACATTATTTTTTATTATAAAATATATATTGCATTGTTTTTTATAATGCAAAGTACAATACCGCTAAAACTGCCCATTTTCCCCACCCGTGGGGCACGATTGGCATGGAGGTGGGGCACGATTGGCACGGTGAATTAATGAAAAATTTATTTAAAAAAAATATTGGACGTTACTATTAAATTTGCATTTTATAGGATTGAGGATCAAAACTAAAATCCAGACCATTTCATTAACACTGACTCTTTCACCAACATCTAAGACTCCGACTCCGAAATGTTAAGGGCGCAAAAGAAAGGTTAAGAAAATCAGCTGTTAAACTCGGCGGAAATAAATTGACGACTCACGTATGCCAATCGTGCTCCGCTAGTGGTGCCAGTCGTGCCCCATTTTAGAGTATTTTTATATGTAATATTACTTTTTTCCTAAGCATCGGAGATCATCAATCAAAAATACTATTAAAAATTTACGATTTAAACTGTAAAAGTAATTCCCTTTCGAAGCTTATATGATTTATTTGTTCTTGAGAAATAGATTAGAATTATGGAAAAAACAACGTTTTGACGTCCTCAATTTCTAATAATTCTCATACGATTTGTATTAATTTTTTTCATTTAGGATTTGCAGAGGGAAAAAGTAAAAGCTATTTACAACATATAAAAAATACTATCATGTTAGAATATTCATTTATTTAGTGAACATTTGAATGCCCAATCCACCCGCCAAACCCATCGTGCCCCACCTTCCCCTACCATGCAGCCGGATAGGAAGGCCTATATTGGGAAGCATTTCACGTAAGAAACGATGTCTTAGGAAATAATTTAGTATTTTTGTTAGAAAATGCATAATCAATCCAATGTATAGCAACCCAACCCCAAAAATACCCAATTTTCATCTTTCAATCAAATACAATTGATTTTAAAAAAATTTTAAAAATCATAAAAATGAAAATAAATAATAAAACAAAAACGAATTGATGAATCTTAAGAAAATATAGTATAGCCAAAAATTTTACACTCTTTCAAATGCATTTACACTGAATCGATCATATTACTTCTACATTCAAAAAAAATTGACCTCATCAATTTCTAAATATCGTAACATAGAAAAATCATTATAAGACAAAATAGAGACGATAAATCTTAAAATTTCTTTGTAATTCCGAATCCTTATTAAGAAAGTTCTCGAAATATGAGCGATCAAATATTTTCTGGCAAAAAGACAAAACCTTAAATATCATGAAAAACCAAAGTCTTCATGATCTGGGCAAAGAACTTAGCCAAGAGATTACTAAAAGCTACCTTTCTGGAAATTTTCAGACAAATTAAAGCCGTTTTACTCAAGTAAATGGACGACAAAGAAATTGATTTTTTTCTCATAAAAAGAAATGGAAGTATTCTTTGTCATATTCCTAATCACCTCAAAATTTTTTAAACATTTTCCTTCATATTTTTCACAGATATGGTCGTTTAAACAAAAAAAAACATTTCCGTGTATAACGTGAACCGGGAAATGACTTTTTTATAACACGTGAATAAAAAAGACCATTTTCGGCGAAAAGACCTATAAAGTGCAGCGAAAATAGAGTTTTCCGAGCGTTAAATAAAGGATACCGAAAATACTTATTTTCGCTACCTTTTATTAGTAGCGAAAATACTCATTTTCGCCACCTTTTATTTTCGGATGCGAAAATAAGTATTTTCGGTACCCTTTATTTATTTTTGCTTCATTTCCTTAATAAAGTGGACGACTCGAAAAACTCTATTCTCAATTCACTTTGTAGAGGACAAAGAATGGCCTTCTTTATGCACTTGTTATAAAAAATACGGTACGCAACTTGGAGCAAAAGGGTATTTCCAGACTCGGATGATGATTTTGAATACTCATGATCAATCATCATCCTCGCTTGGAAATACTCATTTTCGCCCCTAGTTGCGTAATATACTATTTTGAAATTGCGGGTCGGAAAAGATAGACAATTTTATGCTGTTATAATCCATTTAAAATGAATAGATAATATTATTTTAAACATACAAAAAAAATCGAAAAACTAAAACTCAAAAATCAAAAGCCACTATTAAAACAGAAAAACATCGAAAAATCAAAGAAAAAAATTTTCAGCCGCCTTCCTTAAAAGAAAATCCAATGAGCCCTGAATCAGGTAATTTAACCGTGGATTACGCGAGATACAGAGGGATACATACATACACACACACACATCCTTACGGACATTTTCTAAAAATAGTGTATTTTAACTTCTTATGCCTTAAAACATGTTTCTAACATGTTTTTAACAAAAGTTTTTTTTTACTATTACAAAGCTTCCTTAAGGAGGAAGCAAAATTAGGTTAACGTAGCATAACTATTCCACAATCAAATAGGAAGCTTAGATGCTATTGTACGAGACGTGTCATAGATTTTTCAAATATACTGTACTCGCACGTCAAGTATTTACAGTACTCTCTGTGCCAATACATATATTTGTTACTCGAAATCGATTTATTTGTGTAATATTGTAATACCTGATAATACACACATATTTATTATCGTAAAAAGGATATAGCTATTACGTCATATAGTAACGTAGATTAAACCAGTTTTCTTGCTCTGCTCATATAGATTTCAGACATTGTATATTAGCGTCATCGTGTCATAAAATAAGGTAAAACAATTTCGTAATTATCAATAAACTAAGCAAATCATTTAGGTACAGACTCGCGCGAGCAGAAAACCTTAAAAAAGTCATAACCTGCGTAAAAATAATAACAGTTTACCGTAATCAACGAGACAGATAATGTGAGGTTTGATAAATAATGCCAGCGCGTTAGATTGGACGGCGAGATGTTGCTAATGGAATTTCTGACGTAATGTTCACCTCTTCGTGTTTAGGCGCACAGATATAGTACGTGTACACACGTGCTTGCGAATAATTTGGCTGAAGGCTTGCAATTTGTTTTTGAGTTTTAGCGACCACGTTTCTATTGTCGCGTGTTCATTTTTATTTCGTTTCTTTTGTTTGCACAGTTCGCGCTCCGTTGATTTATACTTAACAGTTCTGAAATAGATAAATTTGCAGATAGCACACGAAATATTGACGCTTTCCTCAATTTTAACGTAAATAATTGTCGTTAATTGTTCGGAACATAATCGTCATAACGAGAATATTATGAAGTTTTGTTTTCAGATTTTTTTTGTAAATAGAGACTTAAGTTTAGAGCTCGTAAAGTAGAGTTAATTTGGATAATAATTTTTGTTTTTGTATAAATGTCATACAACTTTTTTGTGGTAATCAAACTTTTATTGGATTTCTGTTTTGTATTTAATTATAACCCGTGAACACAGTTATAAGTAATTATAATGAGAAATAAAAAGTAAAAATGCGAATAAATGTTTTTTTTAATAAGAAGATGTTGATATTTAAATGCACGTATCTTGAACTTTAACATGTTTTATTCGTAAACAATATTTATCTTTCATAATAAATACAATAATTCTTACAACAGCACAATTAATGATTATAATATATTATTGACAATAGTGTGAATGAACTTTAGTAAATGAGCAATAATAATATTTATGAGCATATATTGCTTACACAAAAACTGATCGATCAACAAGTATGCAAAGTCTTATCGCTAATGCGACTAATAGTTAGAGGCAATTCATAATAAATAATCAGTATATGTAAACATTTAAAGCCTATAAGCAAACGTAAATTTATTACATAGAAATATGTTTACTTGATGAAATGAGTGTAATCATTGACGATATAGAATTCATCATAATCTCTAAAAGTGGGCGAGTACTTGCGCACTTTAATTTTTGTGTCATAATGTGATAAAACGCGTCAAAGTTGATAAACACGTGAAACTTGACGATTTATCGTGAACGTCTGTTTTTTAATTTTATTCATCTTTTAATAAACGTACTTTGTTGATTAAATATATTAGCTTGATGCAGTTTAATATGCTATACATGAAATTTTCATTTGCTTGAGAATATCTTTACACGCTGTGAAAACTTATCTTTAGGCACGACCGTGACACGGAAGTGCCTTATATTTTCGTTAGCGAAAAATGTGTGAGATAGGATATCTCACGCAATTTTTGACCAATCGGGCTAAAATTTTAGGAGAAATCTCCTCCAACACAATATGAAATTCTATTTCTTTTTATCCGGATCCTGTACGTAGTTTTTAAATTGCTGCGAGCACTTTTTGATGCGAAGCGTTTTGCAAGGCGTGGAGGAGCTTAAGAGTGAGCGCGACGCGCTCGCTTTGAAGCTCCGGAGCAGGCAAGTCACATGCGGCCGAAGCCCGCGTGTGGCGCGCTTGTTTATTTAAAAAAATTAAGTTTTACAACTTACACTATGATAGGCTTTTATTAAACAAGAAATATATTAGTTTAAATTATTATATAAATAACTGAATATATTACAATAAATACATAAGAAAGAAACTAGTGAATGTTTCTTAAAAAATCGAAAATAACTTTTAGAAATCAGGTAGTAACGGTTTTTGGCCTTTAACTAGAGGATTTAGCAAAAAAATATTTTTTTATTTTTTTATATTTTCTCGAGTTATATGAATTAAAAAATGATTTAGGCTCCCACTACGAGATCGGAAATAATGCACTTTGATCTGATTTGTATATTAGGTTTGCAATATTTAATATTTTTACGAAGAAATCTTAAAAAAACGAAAAAAAGTGAAAAATGTTATCTAAAATAGAAAAATAGAATAAAAATAAAAAATTTAATATTTTTACGAAGAAATCTTAAAAAAACGAAAAAAAGTGAAAAATGTTATCTAAAATAGATAATCAAATCTTAAAAAAGAATCAAACAAACAAATATGAACAGAATAATTAACTTAATCTAAAGCATAGATCATCATCGAAATTTGTAATTTTATCATCAAAGTCAATAATCCTGTACATGTGAATACAACCAATGCACTCTATTGAATATTAGCATAAGTCAAATATCTTTAAATGTATTTTCTTATCAGCACTAAGTAACTGCAAATTAGTAACATATTATCTAATGTACGTCGAAGCACCTGAAATGCTTTTAAATGGATGTATTTTTATACTCTTAATACAATTTAAAGAAAATTAAAATGAACATATTAGACTACATAGGTATTGTATTTACGAGGACAAACATTCATTGAACCCAGAAAAATAAAAAGTAATCATTTAAACAAAATGTCAACATAGTTACAGTATTTTTTAGCAATCTTTGATAACTTTACTGATCCAAACCCTGATATCAGATCAATTTTATTTCTACTTGCTCTTCATTTATTTTCAAAATAATATTGTAAAAGATTTCCTAAAAACGATATCCAGTCGATCCGTAAAAAATGTACTCAAGTCAATTTTCAAAGGTTTATGGTTAAACTAAAAAAGATTTTCATCTTCTACATCGAACCCCTACCCGCGCCTTTAATTTAAATTCGATTAATCCATATCTGTCGATCCGACCCAACAAAAAATCGCGATCGTAAATCTCAAACGACAATTAATCACCAACCCGCTAATTAAATTTCATTCAAACCAGATCGCGCGGGAATTAAAAAAAGCCCCAGCTCGAAGACGGTAATCTCCATTTATCGGAAAAATCTCGGCCTTCCTATCTAACGGTTGCAATCTCGTAATTCGCCGTTATAAAACAAATCTCCGCGGATAGAAAGAAAGAATGAAAGAAAAAAAAGCACGAAACGAACGAAGGCAGGTCCGATCCGTGCACACTGCACTCTCCGCTTTTCTTATCTCCGTCGAGGTCGCTAAGGAGATTACCGATGGGGGAGGGAAAAAAGATGGTGGACTTTTTTTTCGATTAATCCAATCGGCGCGTCCCCGAGCGTGCACTTGATTCTCCTTTTTTCGCGGGGACTCGGCTCGCAGCGCTACTCGTTATTACCTTTCTAGGAAGTAAAGCTTCTTTCTCCCCGTGATCGTGGCGATGCGAAAATAAGTATGTAACGATCGGAAGGGGGAGTGAAGGGGGATGTTGTGAGGTAGTGTGAATGCTCAGCTGATCTGCTCAACGCTACTTCGTATTGTTTATTTTTTTTAATGGTACTTTTAGACTTATGCATTGACCCGTTGCGTTCGAAGCGATAATTATGTGAATGTCGATTGGTTTTTGGTTTAAAAGTTGAGAATTAGTTTCTTATCTAAGAGAACGTGTAAATATTATCAAATTACTTAGCGATCAAAAATATGATTTTTTAAAGAAAATGACTTGCTCTTTTGCATTATGAGATTCGATTTTCGAAAAGTTATAGTACAAATGAAATGTGGTTGTCTAATGGAGGCACAGATTTACCTTTTTTCTGAACATATTGTGCCTAATTTGAAATTTAAAAAATCGGTCTTAAAAATAGGAAAGTCTTTCTCTTCTAGAAGCTAGGCACATTCTTCATTGTTAATTTGAGAAATATTTAACGTACGAAAGTAATAGATTAAGTACGTTAAACTAAGATTGTTAAATCTATACCAACCAAAAACTCTAATTTTTATAATTAATGTTTTTTTAGTTATCATATGGTATCTATGAAACGATTTTCATGTATGAGAACAAAATATTTGTATGTCTGAAAATGTTAATTTATTTCAGTTTTTAAGATTACGTTATTTTTCTGCTTGAATATAACGTATTAAATATGAACAAAAATAATTGTTAATTTATTAAACATGTATAAGTTAATTCTAGCGATATCCACTTATTCACTCTTATTATAAAAAGAAACATTGTCTTCTAAATCAGGTCTTTTCAATTACTCTGAAAAACCGAAAAAGTATCTATGATTCGTATGTAACTTATATGCATGACATTAAATTGCTATAAGTTTTCACATTTTTATATTAGAAATATATTAAGGGTTTCGATTGTTCTTAAATGTGCATGCAGCGTCTCAAAATGGTTTTGGCACGGTACAGGTAATATAATATCTCCACTCAGACTCGTCTGAAAAAAAAACCAAAAAGATTCCTTATCTATATGACTGACAGTATCGCCGGTGCCTAATAAATAATTTATTGAGATACTGACGATAACGCTACTTATACGGATTAAGAATTTTTTTGATTTTTTTGTTTCAGAAAAGTCAATAAATTAAGTATTAAGGTACCAGTGATAGCGATACTCATGCAGATTAAGAATATTTTTGGATTTTTAGATTTAGATAATCTAATTGTAAGTGCAGACACCAACTGAACTACATATAAACTGTTTCTTGACGCGCTGTATTTACACAAAAAAATACAAAATTAGAAAACTAAATCGATGTTTATAAGATGTTTCAATTATATTTGTATGTTCATTAATATATGATTGAAAAATACATTATAGATGTATACATTTAAATCATTATAGAAACTATATGTTTATGGATATCGAAGTTTAACATTAAAATTTGATGAGTTAATCATAACGACACAAGCTTTAAAATGTTTTTCAATTACTTGTTTGTATTATAAATTATTTAAAAATATAATAATTTAGCGTCAATATTTCGCAATTTAACACTTATAATTTACCTACATAATTTAAAATTTAAAAAAGCAGAGTGGTGGACCAAAATAAGAACATGTTTCCAAAGGAGAAGTAATATTCCTATGTAGTAGCAGTGATTCTTAGAAACATGCAAGTATACGAAAGTCTCTTTTATGTGTCTTTTTAAAAAAGACTTTTTTACTTTGTAACATGCTACTATATTACTCATTCTTATAAAATGTGTAATCATACGAAGAATATATGTAATTTTTTTATAAGCGCATTTTTTCTAAGACCATTTTATGAAATCTATTTTCTTGGTATTGAATGAAACATTTTTGTAGATAGATTTATATTATTCAGAGGTTTTTATAATGACTTTCGGCACACCTTTAATGCAATTAAAAGTAAAATATTAAGTTCCTTCATTGTTATACATAGAATTTTTATAAAAGTTAAAAGAATTTATAAACAAAATCCGCGTAGGTATATAATGTAAATAAAAAGTATTTAATAAAACTTCTGCCTAAAGACACTGTATATAAGCTAATTGAAAAGTGTAATGATAAAAGCATGCGATGGCTTTTTTAGTCACTGACATTATCTACTTGACACAACTAACAGCTTAATTCAACACTTCATTTAAATGCGATGAAGCATACTTTTACAGCGGATCGTCTAACCGGATCGCGCCTGTATCTACTTACTACAGTCGTCAAACTTTATGCTTGAATAGACTTGCAGTAACTGAGTATTGTACTAATTTTAAACTGCTTAAAAATTAATTTGTTAAATTAATTACTTGATGTACTCTCATTATTTATAAATTTTATTTATTATTTTCTTTATAAACATTTTTATTTATTTATTTATTTATTTAATTTAATTTAACTGGCATGCTTGCCTTAAAACATTTGTATACAAAATTATAGTAAGATTGGAAAAGCATTTGCAGTTAAATCTTCTATCGCATTCTGAAAAGTTGGTAACAAATAAATTATTAAAATGTTATAATTGCTAAGATCTGACAGATATCTTAAAAGATGACACCAGCTGGTTTGACTCATTTGACAAATTTCTTATCGTGAAAACCATTATTTTCCAAGCTAAATATCGAAACAATGATTAAAAATCTTCTATTTCCAAAGTTTCTCGATTTGATTAGTATTGTCATCTGATTTCGTTAACTTTTTAAGTAGTCTCGCTATTGTATTGAACTCAAAATTAAAAATTCTATCTATGTTGAGCAGTTACCTAAACTCTATTTTGGTTGTGTAATTCATTAGATTTTGAATAGTTTTCAAAAAGATTAACAAAATGTTCAAGTTGTGAACGCTACGGTGAGAGATTAAACTACTTAAATAAGAGTTTTAATTATATATATACAAATACATAAGTAAGTAAATAAATAAACATAATGTGCAAATAAATAAAACGTCAAATAAAAACAATAGGTTTAAACAAACTTTAGTATTGAGTACAAAACAAATTCTATTCAAGTGCTAAGTTTTTCGCTTCCTGCTACGGCTACACATTGTCATTGTTTATTGTGTCAATGTGTTATACGATGCATTCGGAAATACGTTACGAGTGTATATGAGTGCTCGTAATCTGTAGTGATTAATTGGCGTACTTGACATTTTTACCAAGCTCTTGTGTACCTAATTCAATAAAAATTGAGTTGCCTTGATGAAAAAGTTTTGACAAAGACCTCAATTACGTATATATTTAATAAAAACTGATTTATTCAAATTTCAATGCGTTTTCGCCTTCATACTGCATTGCCGCATGTTATGTTTTAATTATCAAGCACACACATGAATATTAATGGCCATAGTATTATAATAATTATGAGCTGCAAATTAAATAATAATATAATATTATATCATTTAATTTATATATTTTATAGGTGTAAAATTTAATGTATTCTGATATTATTTTTGTACAAGAGTCAATTAATTGATAAATATAACATAAAAAGCGGAGAAATTGTATTTTTTTAGAATTTGTATACTTCTAAAAAATGAACATTATAATTTGTTACTCAAAATGCTCATTTGATTTTCTAGTTTTCTTTACATACAATAAAAAATAGAATCATCTCATATTTAAAAATGAGATTATGTTATTTGATCAATGCGAATTTCAAGTATATTAAGCCTTAGTATTGGTATTATAGAAATTAAATGAATAATACCATTCAAAGTACAGAAAATACAATCCTACTTTCTTCTTAGAACATCTGTTTATTTACGCAAAATCTCTAACAACATAAACCCCACCGCAAAAATACATTTTCGAGGACTGCCCTTCAACTGCATACTCCCCTCTAATTCCCCACATTAACCACTAACCACGCTAACAGACGCATCATTACGCGATAACGAAACGCACTCGTTATGAATTTTCCAAGATCCTCGGTACCGCTCGCACACGCGAGATTCCTCGCGTTACCTATATAGACTCTTGGCAATGAATGGGCAGAGCGCGATGAATGATTAAATAGACGAGGAGCCGCGGTGGCGCGGAAGTGCACTCGAAAGTCGCCTCTCCGCGGCGGTGGCGGCCAAGAGAGCGGCGAATCCCCGTGGAAAATTAATGATACACTCGTGCATGCGTGTGTAACGAGGTCGCGCCTCTTCTTCCTTCCGTTTTTACGGTCCCGCGAGTGCGAGCGAGTCCCAGGTTCAAGTGGTGATCGTTGCGTTGCGAGGATTTTTAATTATTGCGAGCCTTAATTTGGAAAGTTCTGTAGAATTTTATTTATGTACTTTAACCCATTTCTTCCCAAGCGGCCATTTTATAGTCGATAGGTCTTTGGCCTAAAAAATTGTCGAAAAAAAAATAATAATAACCAATAGCACTTTTCTGAAGTACAATTGTCCGCTCTTTCCGATTCTGAAGTCAGAATTTTGAAATTTCAGTTAGAAAATTTCAAAATGGCGGTTTTAGTCAAAAAACTAATCGACTATAAAATGGCCGCTTGGGAAGAAATGGGTTAAAGTATAGTTTATTGAAATAAATTTGTTATAAGCCCCGGTAGAAATTTGACCATTTTTAGTAGTCACCGTGTTAAGGGGGCAAACCACCTATAAATTGTCAAAAAATCGTTTTTTTTTATTTACCTTATTTATAGGAAATTTCCCGCAGAATAAGCTCCCGAAAACCGTTTTAAGATATCATAATTCCTTTTAAAGTTAAAATATAGATACTGAGACAGCTTTTTTGCCGATTTTGCGTAAATTCGGTATTTTATCAATTATTATTTATTTTATTATTATTTATAACTAAATGTTTGATTGATTATTTTATTTAGTTATAAAGCAATAAAATATAATATAATTGGAACCAATTTGAAGGCTAGAATCCTTCAGCGCCACTACATGTGAATAGTTGAACTTAGATGCGTTTGAGATAAAGGTCGATAAATCAGATCGAATTTTTGACTAACCTTACCCGTACATTTTTATTACTTTTGACAGTTGGCTTTTATGTTTACAAACCACCTGTTAGTAAACACAGATAATATTTTTATTGTACTGAACTTATACAGTGTTTTAATTGCATTTGACAATTTGTGAATGTGTGTAAATCAGTGTAGTGAAAATGTCTTCTAAAAGAGATAAAAGAGGAAGATTCACAAAAGAAGCCAAGACTATCCACCAGCTCAGCGAGGAAACTCCAAAACACAGCTAATCCTAGAGACACCAGTGATACAACAAACAGAATCATTGACACTTCAATTTTATTTTCTAAACTTAGAAGTGTTCTGTGTTGTAATCGGTGCCATGGCAGTGTTCAATTAAGTGAATCTGGTGTGCAGGGTCTTGGTTTCAAAATAGATATTGTGTGCTCAAAGTGTGGTGAAATAGCAGCGATCAATTCCAGCAACAAAGTAGGAGCCAAAGGAAATGCATATGAGGTGAACAGAAGATCTGTGCTGTCTGCTCGTGCACTTGAACATGGACACGCTGGCCTTTCAACTTTTTATGGGGTTATGGACCTATGCAAGCCAGTTGCCCAATCGGCTTTTGATGAAATAAATAAGCAGTTGAGTGAAGTGTGTGAAAGTATCGCTCAAGAGTTTAGTATGATAAGTACAGTTTACTCCATTTATTCATTTTTGTGTTTTTTTTTCATGTTACTGTCCGTAAGATTCCAAGTGAACGCATGGACATATTGGGCTCGAAATTTATGGAGATACTCATATAGTAGTACTTTTCATATGAGTGTAGGGATTTTGATTTGAACGAGTAGAAAATTTTTTACATCTATAAAAGTGATAAAATTATTAAAAAATAAGTGTTATATTGACAATGTTCATATAAAAAAATACTTCTACTAGTTCAAATCAAAATCCCTACGCTCTTGGAATCTTACGGACAGTGCTTAAAGTCTTCGAAAACAGTCTGGTTTGCCATGGAGGCATAGAAGGTCCAACGAAGGTAAAAAATATACAAATTGGTAGGTTTTTATGTATACTTTCAGGAAAAAAAACCCTTATTAAATATAAATATCAAAATAAAAATTCTTAATTAATTTTTTGTTTCAGATTTTAAAGGTGGTGTGCCCCCTTTATCAAATGGAGGTCTTTTTGTTTTTTTGCTTTAAATCAATATTTAAATCTAATTAAAAATAACAAAAACTATTGTTATATATTGAAGGATCAATATATTATAAACTGTTCACATGGAACGATCCCACTCTATATTCATTTTTGTATATGATTATCAAATAATGCTATAATGTTATGTTTTTAATTTAAACTTTGACCATTAATTGGCCAAAAAATGTAAACATTTCTACCGAGGAGAGGATTTTCTGAAAGTTATTTATTATATTTATAATGTAGAAAAGATGGGTGAAATTATTATTGACCCTCTAACTATAAAATTAAAAATTTACAACTTTCATTCGGGGTTGTAACAAGATGCCGCAACTAATTTTGCTATAATTCTTTTGTCGGTATCATAAGGTATCGGTATTTCATCAAATTTATTTCTAGTGGGTAAACGGGTGTGTCTTTAAAAGTAGTCGAATAGGATGATTTGAAAAAATTGCAACACAAAGATTTTATTAAGATAGAAACTCAGCCGATTTTAATAGAAAACTGAAAAATTTATTTCATTGTCACGCAGTATATTCCGTATAATTTGTTCATTATGATTATTAGATAAAACTCTCTTCTTCGCGAAAAGAATTGATGGGCAAAAAGATATCAATAAATGATCTTGTATCTGAAGTTTGTATTTTTATTTGTTATAGAATTTGTAATAATATCCCCGTTGTGATTGAAATAAATAATTAATCAGTAAAGAAAAACAAGCATTTGTTTATTTTAGATCTTCCAAATTTTATAAACGAATACTCATTATTCTTGACTAATTAATTATTTTGTAGAATGCTAAGGGTAGAATTGTTGTGATTTCTATATTGAAACAAAACTGTACCTAAAAAACAATCAGTTCAAAACTATAAATTAGTTAATTTGAAAATCAATACAATTTTCATACTTTAGGCACGAGCTCATTTATTGATACTTTTCGCCCAAACAATTTTTTAGTAAAGAAGAAGGTTTTGGTATAATATAGTAAAGAACATATTTGCATAAAATATATTGCATGACAATGATATAATTTTTTTTTGTGTAAAAAGTGTCCGCATCTGGTTGAGTTAGCATTTTTCGTAAATACTGTTACATATTGGCATATAAAATAGAACTCCTATGCAGGATAAGTGTACCTTTAGAAATAACAGACTATGTTAGGTTAAATTTTATGAAAATTCGTATGTTTGAACGAGGTTGATTTTGAGGATAAGCTCATTAATTATCCGATCCTGCGCGCGTAGATCGACGATACACGAGGTGTTGCAGATTTGCACCAGCCGCGCTAGGATTTCGCGATCATAAAAGCCGAGAGAGCGGCCATACAATCGAGCGCTGCACGAGATTTCAATCTCTTTCTCAAAGTACTTCCTTATTATCAAGCGCGCGCGGCATTTCGCACGCGAATCTTTTTTGCTTTGCTTTGGCTTTATCGCACCGTTTTTTTTTCTCTCGCGCCTCGGCTCATTGCAGATCTGCTAGAGAAAAGTTTTTTTGTTCTCGGATTTTTTTTCTATTTCTTTATTTCTTTTCTCGAGATTAGGATCGACGAGCCGATACCGATAATCGAGTGTTATGTGATTCTTGATTTTATTGGAGATATAATTCATTTTTTTTACTACTTACGAGTGGCACCATGTATTATATATAGACTAAATACTTGATCGGAATTCGAATGTCATTTTGATTATTTTAATGAATTGTTTGGTTTGATAAACCGTTTTGGAAATAATTTGTTGCAAGTAATATACATTTTCTCATGGCAAAGAAATTTTATAATTTTTATAATTTGTTTATATTTGTGAGAAAGTGATAGATTAAAGCAATTATTTAACAAATTTTTATGTTGTATTTTGAATAACAAATAATATAGCAATATTCGAAAAACAAACAAATAAATTTAATATATTTTTCCAGTTGCGCGTGCATAAATAATTATAAGTATATATATATCTTTACCAAGGATTTACCTATTATAGGCATTTATATTTAATTTATGATATTAAATCCGTTAGACAATAAATTAATTTTACTATTTTTACTATTAATTTTAGTTAAATAAGCATTTGACTTTTGTTACAGGAAAGAAAAACTTTAGTATTTTGAAAATATTGTCATATTAAATACCTTAAAATTGTAATTAATAAACTAACAAATGCTTTACTTTTTTATTTACATATCAAATACCTATATAAGGTCTTTCAAGATCTAAAAATTTGCTTACATACTTGTATTGTATCAGGTGTATACGCTTTTTCATTATTTATTTACAAAAAATATTTACTAGAACATTTAATTTTTTATAATTTTTTGTATTATTTCTCATACATACCTTATTCCTCATTATTTTACTGTTACCATTATGCGTTTTGTACTTCTTTTAATTCTTAATTTATCTCTCTCTGTAACTCTCTCTCCTTCTTTACATTCTGATTGCCTTTTTGGCCCTCTTTATCTGACACTCTTGGTCGCTTCTTTATATCTCTATTCACGCACGCACATATACGCGTAGCGTATCTTTCTCCTTTGCTTTGTCACTCGATAAAGTTATATTGCTCTTTGGAGATTAGCCAATATATTATAAAATTGGCTTCGATTTTGCCTGTCGAATAAATGCCTGTTTTCCTTTTAAAGCGTTTAATTCAACGTGATCATCAAAAATGCTTATTATCAAAAATATCTCTTTTTAAGAAAAAACATGATATAAATATATCAAGAGATCAGTGGAGATGGTCAATATTATATTACAATCTTATATTTATAAACTCAAAAAGAGATTTGTTTTTGTTCAGTGCGCTTCTTATAGAGTAGTAAAATGAATTCATTAAAAATAAAATTGTATGTAATCAATTGTAAATTAATCATTGAATAAATGTGTCCATTTACTGAATGTTATATCTTCATTGCAATTAAAATAAACACGGTTCATTTTAGCGCCAACAACCTATATTGTAAATATCTACATAATGTACATTCTATGCAATATACATATTTAATCTTACCTATCGTATACAGTGAAAGTTATAATGAAATTAAAATAAATAAGTCAAATGACGTGGTAACGCCACACGCCAAGTACGTTTTGCTTTCTGCGACTTATCATATGACACCTGAATAAATATAATTAAATTTTTAAAAGCGAGTTTTTGAACACATCTTAATATAAAAAATTATCGTTGTTTGATCGATACAAAATAATCTAAATAATAAAATAAAGTTATATCTAAAGTTTGAAAAGATTGTTTAAATTTATTTCTATCAACATAAATTTTAGATCTGAAGCTACTATTAGCTATTCCAAAATCAGTCGCGTGATGATAATTAAAAAATACTCTGGGTCCCACTTAGTAAACTTTAAAAAGATAAAAAAGCAAAACGAAGGACAATATTTTCACGTTCCTCAGTTTTCCACTCAGTACCCAATTATCAGTAACTTTTTCATGAAAATCGTAATATTATATATGTTTTTCTGAAAATGAAATTGACTGAGAACTGTGTCCAGACCGACTTTTACCTGACGGAAAACTTACTTCATGACGCCATGACAAAAACTACGCGAAATCTGCAGTTTCAAACACACTTCCATCCGCAAAAGAAACTCCAATCCATACACCCCAAGCCACACTACCAACTCTCGCTACACCCAAAACACACTAAACACCCTTTCGAAAAAACCTTATAAAAGAAAATCTATCAAGTACCGGCAGTGGCAGCGACGTACTGCAGCAGCTTCGAACCGCCCTCCTCCATCTCGTAGCTGAATCTAAAGTGATTGGTCCTTCGGTCACTATTGTCGCTCTCCTCCTTCTCGTTGTACGGCAGGGTGGTCGGCAGATAGACCGACGATGACAGCGGACTCGTCGCCACGGGGCTGTACACATACTCTTTATACGCCGAAGCCTGCGTAGCACTCGCGCTCGCGTTCACTCGCTGCTGCTGCTGCGTTTGCTGCTGGCTCGGTTGCTGCTGTCTATTATCCACCTCTCCGCCGGTTAGCTGCTGATCGCTGGTGGGGGACAGAGACATTTCGCACGCTCTCGTGTATATAGATGATCGTTGAGTTTCGTAGCGCACTGTTTACGTTGAGGTTGATTGGTTCTTTTTTACTGGAGTGCGATTTTCGGGTGTTTTAGGGTTTCGGGGATTCCCCCGTTTCTTTGATGGGTTTCGTCTTCGTTTGGGGAGCTTTCGGGGATCGTATTGATCAGCTTGTCTAAAGCTGAAATCAAAACAATTTCGATTATGTGCATGATATTGGATGTTGATCGAAGGCTTGGGTTGTTTTCTGACTGTACAAGAAATCTCGCAAATTAGTTGTATACAATGAAATTGCTTATAATTGAACTTTTGGTGCCCAGTGTACTTTTAAAAGAATTTTAATATTTTACAAATAGCGCAGCTAATTCATTGGCACTCAGCTTCCTAAAATTTAATCAATCGTTCTAATATGCAATTATTTGTTCTAATATATTAATGTAAACCGCTATCGTTACTCTTTTAAATATCTAATTATTATTTATATTTAGCGATATATATCGTGATACTAATACAATTCAAAATTTTATATAGTGTTTAAAATATAACCTATGGATAAAAAATATTTTCTTACATAACAAAAGAAACCGGTGATAATTAATCCAAAAACACTTGTGCTAAATATACCTTATTTGACGCTCTTTCGAAAACATTTACATTAGTTAATTGTACTACATTGTAACTACAAAAATTACAAGCTTACGTTCATAAATTATATAATTGATCATTTCCTTTGTAATTTCTACACTTTGTGGGAACAAAAACCATTATTCAATTAATTTTTCGATTGATTTTTCGATCTTTGGGTTTTAATTTTTGGTTTTTTAATATGGTAGAGTTGGTATAGTTAGATCAGTGCAAATTTATTTGAAAAAGTATGAAATCACCTATATTTTTCAACTTTATAAAGTAAAAATCAAAGAAGTCATTTGAATAAATAAACAAGCAAATAAAGAAGAGGAAAGTCTTTTTAGTAGACAGAAATACTTTTGCGTTTGTGCGTGCAAACAGTGGCTTTGAACTTGTACCTTACTGCTTTGCGTCATCAAGAAACTCAATCGATGAATCCATACACACCAAAAAGTCTGCGATGAAAACAAAGCATGTATAAATGTTTTAAGGTTTCTAAAATAACTAAAGTAATGTTTGTAAATTTTGTAAATAACGTTTTGTGTTTAAACTGAATATGTAACTTTACTTTGCTTCAGACATCTATTTAATTAGTGTAATAAAGAAACTCTAAAATTATTGAAAATTTAAAACGTATGTAATCTAATTAGAATGGCTAAATTTTACAGAGTACTTTACTTCATCAGCTACTGAAAGTTCCTAAATTAGTAGGAGTCACAAGTTGTGTTTATAAAAACTTATCAGTTCGTACATTAAGATGTATCTAATACTGCAAACTACATATATCCAAGAATATTTTATCACATTATCCATTTGATGAACTATTTGTTCGGACACGGGCGTCACATGTATCTACATTAAAAGCTTTGTAAAAATGGGTTGATGATTATGAAAATTATATCGTTAGAATTCGTCACGTGTTTTGTGATAACAGTGGTAGAACACTTGAAATAGTTTGATATATCAATATTAGTTTAGAGATTTATTGGCGTTAAGCTTTAAGAAAATACTTTAAGACGTGCTACTCATAGCAAAATTACAATGCCTGTCTGTCAAAGAAAAGAATCATCCTTTTAAGTTAGACAGCAATATTTTTAGACTTCCTTAAGCACTTTATAACGACGGTGCATTTGTTTAAGAAAATCTTTTATTTACATAACGTCAATAACAAATCTTTGAAAAAGTATTGGTACTTGAAAGAAACTAAGCAATAATGCAAATTAGAAGGCATTAAAAATCCATTTTATAATTATTTTATATTTTAATAAAAAATTCTTAAATTTTTTTTTCAAATATTTCAAATAATGAATTTTGTGCAAATAATCATATGAATCTGATTAACACTGAATTTGATTCAAATAAATAATATTAAATTATTTTTAATATTTCTTTTAAAATAAACGTGAAATAATCAATGGTTTTGTGGATGATATTGTATTCTTATAAAAATAATTACGTTTTTGGCACGGTGAATTTATTTTTCTTATCAGAATTAGAGTCATACAAATTTCATTGCAGAATTAGCCTCGATTTTAGGATACGAAAGAACCCCGAGTACGAATTTTTTCGAAAATACAATATGGTTAAAAGTTTTTTAAGTCTCGCAAATATAAAACACACACTGATACTTTATTATATTACAACATAATAAAACCTCAAAACATAACATTTTTTTAAAATTTCTATACCTCTATATAATTTCTTATATATGTACGTATATAATTATTATTGTTAATTATCATTATTTCTTAATGTTTTATTTTTCATTACCGTTTCTCTTCAAAGATCAATGACACTAAAGTTAAAGCACTGCGATTCTTATTAGATTTAAATATCATCTCTCATAATAAGTAAATAAATAAATAATAATAATTTATTCAAAAAAAAATTTATCACCATTCGAGCCACGCAAAATTACAATCCCGAGATAACCAAACGCGTAAACACGATCGAGGAAAACTCCTCGCCTCGCTCGCAGCATCGATTTCCTCCTCAAACGCAATTCCCCGACCTTTTGCGCGCCCAGCACTGTCGGCATTTCAGACACGTAAGATTTTCACATCGCGCGCAAACTCGACTCAATGAAACACATCAAGATACGCACACGTACGCTTAAAATTCATGCGACGACACGCTCATTTGGGGACTCGCGTGCGCGCGAACCGGATGACGATCAGCTGTACAGCCGCGATATTATACGACAATGAGAGAAAGAACAATTATAGACCGCGGCAAGAAAAAGCGAAGTGGTGGTGACCTTCGACCCGCCGAAATCGGCGAGTTTCGCGATATGTATATATTATAATATAAGTGCGCAGGTCCTTGCTCTCCAGTGCTAAATGCTCAGCGAGTGGCGACGTGTGACACGCATAGTGCAAGGCTGCTGCTGGGGGATATTGTAGTGAGAAGTATACCTATAATATACCCGTATGGATGTCTGATTTCATCAGAAATATGTTATATCTGGTTTGTGTTGAGCGTATTTTGTTACGTGGATTTAGTGGAATTTTAGTGGAGTTTAACCCCATACCCTCATTATTTTGAAGAAACGGAGAAAAGTGGTTTGTCATCTTAAAAATGTTAGTTTCGTAACACAAGCATGATTTTCGCGTTTTTCTGTACCTTTGAAACGGGTCTAAAGGACCGTTTTTCAGACTGGCGGGCGGTAATACGCATAAGCGGCCGCAAAAGTAAATAAACGGGCGCAAAAGTAAATAAGCGGGCGCAAAAGTAATAAGTAACTTTTGCGCTCGCTAAAATTTTTCGGAAAATTGCTATATATATATATATGTTTGGTAAGCTATAATATAAAGTTTGGTAAGGTTTTACCGCGGAATATTCGAACGCGGATGAGCGACACACACATACACACACTCATCCATACAGTGGACATTTTTTGGGAGTAGCTTATTTAAACTCCCTAAGTCATATCGTATGTTTTTATGTCAAAAATGCAAAAAAAACAATTTTTATATGTATATTTAGCCCCGCTTAATATGCCAGAAAAACGAAAAAATCAATACATGCGTTACAAAAAATATGGTGTACACAAAGGGCAAAGTGGGATTTTTAACCTCGTGTGATTGCAGTACTCGTCTTCGACTTTATTCCCGAGTTACATATAGAACTTTATTTCCAACTAAACTGCAGTCACTTTATTGATTTTAAGAGTGGGACCCTCGGAAAGAGAAAGAAATAGCTCAACATCGATAAAGATGCTGCTAACTGATTTGGCACTCTGCTTTATCAAAGAGATCTTTTTAATTTAAGTAAAAATTTCATTGGTTTTCATAATTGAATTTGCAAGTTATAGAGACTAAAAAGAATACTAAACACACTGTTACCAAATGAATAACGGTATACTTAGAATCTATTTCGGTGTTAAATTGAAGAATTCTATAAGTGCTTTACTGTGAAAATAATTCGCTTTATAACAAAACACTTCTTCATCAAAACATTTTCAGTAAACCTCAAATTTAAAATTTTGAAAATGGTTATAAAAGCAAAATAAGTCAACTATTTTTGTTGCAATTTTAAAGCAACTTTTAGAAATATATAGCAGATGAGCGACATGAATAGAACGTAAGTTTTCTGAAAATGACATTTCATTGCTCAAGTAATATAATCTAGTTTAACGTGTAAAAAACGTCGAAAAATGTTATCTAAACAATGTTAGTGGGCGTATATATGTCAATATACACTTAATACATTATCACTGTAACTTTGACAGAAAAAAAATAAAAGTGTTATAAAATGTCGTTGCCCAATAATATGCATTTATTTAACATTTTACTTTTTCCTCTGAAGAAGCAATAATTCTTGCGACTTGAAATTTATTAGAATTATAGTTCTATATAAAACTAATATTTAGTATAATTTCATTGAATTTCATTATTTAATTTGCGAGTTATAAAGGCTAAAAGAAATTACTAAACGCACGGTATAACAAAGGACAAACGGTCTATTTCGAATCTTTATGCATCTCAAATTTACGGATTCTACAAATACTGTATTGTGAAAAAGATTTGCTTCCCAAAAAATATTTCTTCACAATAAAATTTTCAAAAAACCTAAATTTTTAAAAGTGGCCGCAAAGTTAAATAGAGTTGACCATTTTCGTTGAAATTTTAATGCCACTCTTAGACAAGGATAACGAACATGCATTGAAAGTTTGGTAAGGTTTTACCGCGGAATATTTGAACGCGGATGAGTGACACACACATACACACACTCATCCATACAGTGGACATTTTTTGGGAGTAGCTTATTTAAACTCCCTAAGTCATATAGTATGTTTTTACGGCAAAAATGCAAAAAAAATTTTTATTTAAAACAATGCTTTCTCTTTAAGAAAGCAAAAAATGAAAAAGCATTTGTGGGAAATAAAGAAAATGCATTTGCAGGAAAAAAGTAGATTTGCTGGAAAAAAGTGGATTTGCGGGAATCATATAATACTTTTGTCCCGCTTTTCAAGTCAGTAAAATGACCATTATGGTTGAGTCGGGAATAAAATTATTTTCTTCGAGGGTGTAATTAGTTTCAAAAAGTAAAAGTTTTAAATTCATCAATTTATGCATTTATTTGCTTATTTGTTTATTTATTTATAGTTGTGTTTGTAGTCTAATAACACATTGTTAGTTTTTACCTTTAAATAAACCTCTTCGAAATACAAGTTTTATTGAATCAGAACTGTATAATACAGATTTTTGGTTTATAAATATCAAAATTGTATTAAGGTACACTTAATTAAGCATTCCATTTTACATTTAAATTTTAAATATCAATGTTACCTAACGACTTTGCAGAAAAATTTTAATCCGTTTAATTGGTGATACATTATAGTAATTAATTAAATAAATAATCATTACTATTTATTTATTTATTACAGAAAACTATATTTTAATCAAATAAAAATTGCAGTTATTTCATTTTAATCTTTTTATCAGATTTATTCCAAAATTAAATTTGAATCCAATCAATTTGTCAATCTCACAGCTACAAAGTTTATTTTAAATTATCAACAAACTCTTTTATGTTTTATTTGTGAAAACATTTTGAATCCTTCATATTAAAATTAAATAATTTTGAATTGCGAATTTTACGATTTTTGAAGAAGTTTGCAAAGAAAAGTTATGCATAAGAATACATAAGATAACATAAGAATTTAAATTATGTAACTAAATATTCAATAATATATGCAATACAGTATTAAAATGTTATATACGATTTACTTCGTTGCATATGTGCGTGCATATTTCTGGAAATGCATTTCTTTATCATGTCTCACTAATGACGTATTGTAGTGTAAACTATTGCTCGTTATTGCGAAATCAATCAACTGATTGAAGTATTTATTTTATTGTTGAATGTAATGTCGAGACTAAGGGAAGAAAAATAAAGATCATGATCCAGTAAAAGGTTCTCAGTGATAAAAATTGAGTATCAGTATTCTTGTTAAGCCTATATTCATATATATTTTTTTAATGTGAATGAACAATACTACTCATCATATAAGATGATGCAAATTATTTTGACATTATTATAAAGTTACTGAATAAACTGTATTTCAGGGTGTATGAGTTATAACATCAGTACAGTATAAAAAATGAATTTTTCAATTACAATTGATAACAATATCGGATAAAGAACCTTTTTAGTTTTTTTGCTTGATGAACCGATAGAAAATATACTTATCTGAAGAGCTTGTCAAAGTTAAATTGAATCAATAGTAAAAAATTTGTAATTCTTCCGTAATCACAGAAAACAATGAAAAGTTTCTACCATATTGATTCAATTTAATTGTAACATGTCTCGCACCGATCAATCGATATATTACGCAGTTAAAAATCTCTAAAGTGTTTTATAGAATTAAATAATATCAATTTTAATTCAAAATCTAACTTTCTAACATTCAATACAACCTCAATAACTATACCACCAGATTCATAAACTGCTATGAATAATACAAATAAAACACATCATCAAATAAATGGAAAAATCGCATCTTTCTACCCAACGTTCGTAAAAGATCGCCATTTATATTATTAATCATCGGAAAAATCTCAACATTGCAATCAAGCATATTCGCAGGTGCGAGCGACAAAAAAGCCGCACTATATAGACGAGCGAGCGCGTTTCCATCGGTGTTTTTCCGCGCCGCGCGAGGATGCAACACGCTTTGCGCGCGGCGAGTAGATAAAGGCCGTCGACGGTCAGACCGCTCTCTAGCCCGCGGAATTGCTTAAATACTCGGAACGACGATGCACGATTAACTTCTGCACGGGCGCTTCCTTATCTGACAATTGTTCGGCGATTATGCGCGTGAGTGTGTGTGTGTGTGTGTGTGTGTGTGTGTGTGTGTGTGTGTGTGTGCGGGCCTAAAATTGATGGCCATTGAGTGCGTGGACATGTTATGTATCTTTCGATTGAGAATTGCTTTTTAGAAATGATAAATCGGTTGAATAAGGTGTTATGTGTTATAGATATATTTTAGAGAAATTTTAGATAATAATTAATGAATTTACAGTGCTTTTAGTATGATATATTATAGTAGAAAGAATCAATAATTCGTGAAATGTTAATATTTCATTCTATTAATTGCTGTGAAATATACTTTGATATCAAAGTAAATCAAGACGTCAAGTGGTGTGATTTCCTTTAGTAAATAAGTATTTATTAGTATTTAGAACAACTGAATATTAAAGTACTCGACCAAAATAATTAAGAGGAAATATTTTTATATAGCACGCAATTTTCAATTACAAGCCAACGATGCTTTTGACGTAATAACACATTTTCTATCTACAACTCTCGATCATCAAATCTCTTATCGACGGAAAATATTTCATTCGCGTAAACAAAGTAGTAAATAAAATGATCAATAATCGAAATTATTCCCGAGGCATGCAAAGGAAAGCCACTCGCATAACTCTACACCTCTGCACAAAAACAAAAAGAAGCATGCAAAAATATATACACACAATAAGTCATCTGAAACTCACAGCCAATCAGCGTTGTTTGCGCAAGTAAAAGCTCTCAGCACGGCAGTACTTACGTCGAATCTATCCAAGTGACGTTCGCGCAACGCCGCGCCGATCGCTCAGCGGAAATATTCTTATCGAGCCCCGCGTCCCGCTGATTTTCTCCGCCCAGGACCCGACTATTTCAGCAGTCCTGGAAATCGATATCGATAAGGCACTTCTTTTTTTCCCCCTCGACGCACAATAACACGCCCGTAGATCGCAGGAACTTGCCAAACTGACTTTTACCTGGCACAGCGCGAGCTCGCGCGGGGTGTGAAGTGGTATATATATGAGCACTCGGGATACGTGGGTGATAAAGCCGTATATTATGTAATTTTTTATTGGATCTGCGATTGCGCGTTCGCATTATCGACGAACTCGCCTTGGTCTTGGTCGAGCCGAGAGGCGCCCGCCGCTTGGATTTTTTCTTTTTCACGCGGGTATGAGCTAAGCGTGGATAGGTGATACGTGGTATTGTATTGTATTGTATTATCGATCAAGGGCTGCGGAGTGACGCAAGGAGTTTCTCGCAGCTGCGGATGAGTGTGACTGCACTGCGAGCACTTGTTTGTCGGATGACGAAATTTTCTAAATGGATAGGTGGGAATGCTAGGAGACGTTTTTTTGGAATTGGTTTGTTTTATGACTGATGGATTTTCTTGGATCGCGTGGGTTTCTTGTGATTTGATGCAGTCACGTCGGAAATATTGGGATTTTTAAGGTTCATGTTTATTGAGAGAGGTGGATATATCGCTACGAACTTAGTTTCTGATCAACAAAAGCAAAAATGTATGATCACTTCTTCGATTCTATAAAATTAAATTTTAATTCAAATATTAGACATGAAATACACGTTTTTAAGTAGTCAATAATTATTATTATTATTATTTCTTTTTATATTAATATTAAGTTTGAGAAAACAAATTTCGTAAAGAAATGGTCAGGAATCATATGGTAAATTCTTATCCTTTTGCGAATCGTAAAATAAAGTGAAATGAAAACTAAGTATTTGATATTTGTTTTGATAGAATAATATACGTAGATAATAAATTGCTGTAATAATTTTCCAATTAAATAAATATTTGATGTAATAATAATGAAATTAATTATGTTTCAAATAATAATGTTCACAATTAGTGTGTATATTGTATATTATAATTATCAAGTATTGAATAATATTCATGTAACATTCTTGCAAAGTCCTATTCAATTAAATTAATGAATAATATATCGATTAAAATGTACGTAATTAATGTTATTATGTCACAATTATGCATTTGGGCATTAATAATTGGTATCAAATGAATACATTATATTATTAAATTATTTGACTTGACAATCATAATGATTGGAATACGTATTGTAGAAAAATAGATCAACCGAAGCATGAATGAATTAAGAAAACAAAGTATAATATTGAAAGTAGAATAATGAAAATGGATGCATAAAACGCTATAGATAAGTGATCGAGAGAAAGAGCGAATATTCCAGCTGTAATCAGTCATTGATCAGAAGACACCGTTGTAAAAATAATGAAGAAAAAATTTAAAAAAGTAATTTTATAATAATTAATTATACATGCAAGGTTTTCCAATCTGACAACTTAGATTAACTATTGCTATACGTAAAAAGTAGTAAATGAATGCTATTTTAAAGTGTTGAAAGGCATAACTATTTCGTTTATTTTTATGAAGTACACATTTTTTCAATGTTTCTATATTGGGGCACTTGTATTCAACGACTTCCTATAATAAGTGTTGGTAACCACCATCATGATTTCAATTAGTCATTGAGTTCTTAGTTCGTTTTTAAAATTTTTTATTTTATTTTATTTTATAGTTATTTCTCTATTAAGTATTAAATTTAAATCTAAAATTAGTGCATTATGAGGAACTTTAAAGTATTAGCAAGGTCTTAGAGTATAATATGTTTCTAATCTCCTCAGCTTTACAAATGCATGGACTAATTCAAATAAGAAACTAGCTTAAAATGGTCGACTACTAGTGCTTTCACCCTTTACAGAATACATTTTTTACATAGAAAATGCTTTTCATACGAATTATTCTTGAACGTACCTTGTTTTATATTTTAAGCCTCTTTATAAAATATTATATGGTCGCACAAACAAATATTATTATTATAACGTGTTAATAATTGGTTTAATAGGTCGCACGTCAATTTTTTATATCCTTTTTTTAACATAGAGACAAAAATCAAGTGTAATAAATAGCAATTTAAAAAGTAACAAAGGCTGTCAGATGTGTGTGAAGCAGGAAAAAAAGTTTAACATTATCTTGAGTAAAAAAAAAATTGCTAGAGAACATAGCAATTACTTAAAATCGTTCGAGTTGAAAAGAACCAAATCCAAGTACCATTATGTGCAATTTAATTTGACGCCGTTTGCTAGTCCAGATATTTTAGAGAACGATCATCCTATCATTATCTCTTTATGGGGTACTTGAATACACTGTAATATATTCATTGACACAAATTTTCTATCATTTAATGTAATATCAACAAACTAGTTTGAATATGTTTTAGTTCATATTCCATTTTGTTTCGTAGTTTGCGGTAAGACTAAGCCATTATCACCGTTAGGTGCACAACACAAATTTCGCCTACTAAAACTGGTGATGAAATCGAATAATTATTTTTAATTATCTTAACATCAAAATAAACTATTTTCTATAGTAATGTCGAATCATACAGATAATATCACGTTGCATTATATGAATTATTCAAAACCATAGTGGAATACTTTTAACTCATACCTATTATGTTAATAAAAATAGAATCAATAAAATTAAATCTACTAATTTTAAAATATACATATAGAAATATTCTAGACAAAATCCGATTCTCAAAAAAAGAATGTACTAAAGAATGAGTTAATTAAGTCAATGCCAATCATAAAATCAATAAAATTATTACGGGGCTCGTAAATTATCGAACATCACGAACGTTAGCAAAATGTTCGAAATTGTGATTCTCAACTACCCAAATACACTTCCTTCTCACTTACGAGCATACAACCTCGGCCGGTCGCGGAAGTCAGCTGACCATCGCCAATTGCAGCTGAAAAGCCCGAGAACTGCAGAGCGTCCGAACCTAAACGGCGTCGACTATAACGGTCACGCGTGTATATACATCGCGAGCTGACCCAGCATAACGATATAAAACGCGTCGCGTCGCGACGAAACGGAAGGCACTCGCGCTATTACTTCATATTTCACCTCTAATCGCGCGGCCGCGAAAAGGCCTGCCGATTGACAATTTGCATGCGGCTCGCTCGCGCGCGGAACACTGCTCTATGCGCCTCGTTTCCGTTTGCGCGCGTCTGGAGATCCTGTCATATACCTGCTGCCAATGATGAGGAAGGTATGTGCAAGTGCTATTGTCGTTTGGTGGAAGAGTTATAGAGACGAGTTGAGTGTTATTCTTGGATTCTTGTTATTTGTTTGGAAAAGTTAAAATTTACTTGAGTGGAAAAGTGCATTGTTATGAAGAAGAAATATATTACTGCTGGGGTAAATGTAAATGTGAAGTGAGATGAAAAAGACTTTTCTGTTTTGACAAAAGTTTAAATCGGTGTGATTATTATGAATAAGAATAAACTATTAATGATTTGCACTGTTGTAGTGAAATAATTTGCTAAATCAATTTCGTTTTATAAATTATCTTTCAATTATAGTTTATTATCTATCCGTTTAAATATCTCACCAAAAAACATGCGTGAATATCTTGATTTTTTTTCAATTATTTTTATTTCCGTAAATAGAAAACTCTAAAATAAATTGAACATCGGTCATTAAATACACGGCAAAAGGCAGTCAACATAATTGAATTATATACTTTGAGCAAAATTAATTAAATGTATGTTATATATTATATGTTGTTAATCACGTGTAAGTTATATGTTGTATGTTATTCATGAAAGCTATAGTAGTGTAGTATATTATAAATTTATAAAGCACATTCGTACATGAGAAGATAGTTACAAGTTTTAGCCCATTTAAATACAGTTGGACTAAGCTGATCATATGACATTTTAAATATAATATGATTATAATTATTATTATAATAATTTAGTTATAATGTTTTATTCCTAGTAGAAACGTTGACTAGTCTTTCGCAAGTAAAATAGTTCAAATCGACACAGTTTCTAGCTGGTTTATTAAAAGTAATTGAAATATATTATTTGTTACCGCAATTCAAATATTTGTATTAAATGTAACTATATTGTAATATACATTAATAAAAAATAAAAAGTTATCAATCACGATAATATTATTTGATAGATTTATTTATTCATACCACATAATATATCCATAGTTTAGACGCTTGTATAAATACTTTAATTGTTGTAAACGATTGACTTTTATTACAAACCATGTATAACAACAAATGAATTCAATTAGAAATTAATTTATAAATATTTTTTTGGAATGTGTAATTGAACTTGAAAAGCCGGACTGGTTAATTTTCTACCAGGGTTGGTCGTTTTTCCAAAAACTCAGAATTATGAGTTTTCATAGTCTTTTTCTGTGGATACAATATATTTTTTACGCCGAAAATTGGAAGCCTGGATTGGATAACTCGTCGACCGTTCAAAAAAGGTAAAAGGAATTAAAGTGCAAACAAAAGTCTGTCTAAATAAAAAATAAAGAGTATGTACATTTTTACGTTAAAAAATTTGTTTTATTATTCCACAGTTCCACTGCTTTGATGGTATTTTTACTCCTGCTCGAGCGCTCAGCGAGTTATCCGATCTGGGCCATCAATTATTGTAATGCCTGAAAATTTTTAGGTAACCTAATACATTGTCAAATAATGAAATTATAAAATACTCAATATTAATATTCTCTCGACTGTTTGGAAAGCTTTTTATAGTTCGGGTTAACATTTCGCAGAAAAAAATTAAATATTGAAGCAAAGTAAAATTATATAACATTGAAAAATGCCGTTTCTCCCGCCATGACATCCAGTAGGGTTATATATCAATTAGAACGACAAAATAAGTAAGTATGGATTAAGATAATATAGATGTGAAAGCTTACTTACATAATTGCATACCTGAAGCTAGAAAAGAAATGTCGCGTCCAAAGTAGCAAGACAATACCGCAAATTTTAAATTACGGAACGTGATAATATGCGTGAGTGAATATCATTTTGCCATTCATTCTTGTATTTTTCGTCCTTCGATATAGAAAATACGGACAACGTTTTTGGATATTTATAATTGGCTTGACAAGAAGGCACAGCACAATAAGAGAAACTCATGCTTCTAGCCACAAAACAAATGGTTGTGCATGAGCAGTAAATAAGCAGAAAACGTTTACTTCCTCAGATGCCATAATTGCTTTTCGAGATTAACTCAGGGTACAGTACTTACTCCCGTAGTATTCCGACCATCCGTTTCTAAGAACGTACCTGCAATTAAAGGAGAGCGCAAATGTACAAGTATGCGCAAAGGTGCGTGCAATAACCAGTGCGATGGTATGTTCTGTGGATTGACAAACCCTCGCAAGGGGTCAAGGAAATCGAAGGGGGTTCCAGTCGTCAGTTCGATCCTTACATCTTGCCTGCACGCATTCTCTTTCGAATTTCCTTAGGACATAAAGTATATACTGAATAAAGATAAAAGATAAATATTTGTGTATAAGTTAAAAAAGTGTTGGTCTGATTTGCTTTCCAGCTGCAATCACGTGTCTTATTTCAAGTAAATTGTTCATAAATTATCGTAGAAGCAGGAGCAATTCGCTTTTTGTCAAAATGTGTTCGATTTTGCCCGCAACTGGCGTGGGTAATGTGGTAAAATCAATCTACAAGTGGGTGGTGCCGTTTTGTAACGGCTCTTTGAATGTTGGAGATATAGTAGTGTCGCCAGTATTTTTGACCAGTGCCCAACTAGAGTGGCAGCTTCGGCTGTATCCGAAAGGTGCAAATAATGACGTTAAAGACAGAGTATCTATTTATCTCACGCATACGAATGAAAACGTCGTCGTAGCAACTGCTACTTTTTATTTATTGAATAGTAAAAGTGAAGTAGTTAAGAAGCATACTACTTGTACGTTTGCATATTCGAAGGGATACAGTTTTGGATGCGATCATTTTGCAGAACGTACTTTTATAATGGACGCGAAAAATGACGTGCTTATAGAAGACAAAATAACTATACTGTGTGAAATAATTTTAGATATGAATGCTGATGTTTTAGAGCAATTAGAAGAAAACGGAGTGAAAGTTATTAAAGCGCCCGAGTGCCCGTCTAGACTGAATGTGTTCGACGACTTCGAAAAGCTTCTTGAGAATGGGAAATTTGGCGATGTAATTTTTTCTGCGGATGGACAAGAGCTACGTGTACACAAAGGTATACTGTCAAGTCGAAGTGTAGTTTTTAACGCGATGTTCGAGCATGATATGATGGAACAGAAAGAAAATACGGTGGAAATCAAAGACATAAAATATGAAGTTTTAAAAGAAGTATTTCGGTATGTGTATGCTGGAAAAGTTAACGATATCGAAAACATATGTAAGGATCTTATAGCCGCTGCTGACAAGTATGCCTTGGATGGACTAAGGGCTTTGTGTGAGAAGAAGATGTGCGAAAGTTTGAATGACCAGACTGCACTTGAATATCTCAATCTTGCTGATCTTCACAATGCAACTACGTTGAAATCTCAAGCCATAAAGTACATAGTATCACACGCTAGAGAAATAATTAAGAGGCCAGAGTTTAAACTATTATACGGAGATTTAAACTCTGATCTTGGACGTGAAGTTTTTTGCGCTTTAGCACTAAAATAATACAACTTTCAATTATTAATAACATTTCATAATTTTTCACCCCTTAAAATTTTAGGCTATTTAGAGATACATAGTAGTAAAAATCTATATTAATTATTTCTATATCAATTTTGTAGTTTCTGATAGACAAGTATTAAACGAAAATGCCAATTCACATAATATGTACACCTGTAGTGTGTACGAGAATAAAATGTGTCCACTACAGGGTTTTATTAAAATATTTTGTAAACATTTTCAATAAATAACATACGTATTAGTAAAATAATATATCTTGTTTTTATTAATTATTTTTAAGCCATTATATCAAAAACACTTTACTAAAAACTATCCATGGGGAAGGTGTCTACGCTGGTAGAATTTATTTGTTTATGATAATTCAATATCTTAATTTTTGTTTCTCATTAATACTTGATTAAGATAATTAAATTTGACCAAAATAAATTTATTATGTCAAAAATGTCTTCAAAACATTTTCACTAAATAGTATACGTATTAGTAAATTATTACATTTTGTTACTTATGAACCTCATAATTAAGAAATTATAGTATGTATAACATGTAAAAGTATGAAGGTACGTTCCAAGAATTCACAAACTATTGCGGGAGAGTAAAGGGAGCGTAGATGGTTTCGATCGTCAGTTCGATCCTTGCATTATATTCGCATGTATCTCCGGTATATTTACTGGGGACATAGTATAATATACTGAATAAAAATTAAAGATAAATAATTGTGTAACAGTAAAAAAAGTGTTATCTACTTTGTCCTTACTTACTTTCAAGTTGAAATCACATGTGGTGATAGAAAAACGCATTTATACAAATACGTTAATAATAATTTTTTCGTAAAAGAATTTTGTTTATTATAAAAATGTGTACGACTTTGCCTGCTACCGGAGAGGGTGATGTGGCAAAATCCATCTACAAATGGATGCAGCTGTATTCAAAAGGTACATATCATAAGGACACAGTATCGAATAATAAAAATGAAGTAGTTAAGAAGTACATACTTAGCAAGCCTACATTTTCAAAGGGATCTGCTTTCGGATCCGGCAACTTTATACTACGTAGTTTTATAATGGATATTAAAAATCAAGTGCTCACAGACGACAAATTAACTATATTATGTGAATAGTTTTCGATATGAATGTTGATGATTTAAAACAATTAAAAGAAAATAAAGAGAATGCTATTGAAGTGCTCGAGTGTCCATCTAGACTGAAAGTGTTCGATGATTTCGAAACGCTCTTTGAGAATAGGAAATTTGACGATGTAATTTTTTCTGTGGATGGACAAGAGCGACGTGTGCATAAAGGTATATTGTAAAGTCGAAGTGCAGCTTTTAACACGATGTTCGAGCATGATATACTGGAAAAGACTAAAAATGAGGTGGAAATCAAAGACATCAAATATTAAGTGTTGAAACTCTGACCTTGCGAACGAAGTTTTTTGCGCTTTAGCACTAAAACCATAACAAATGAAATTAATGGTGCAAATTGTACCCCCTAAAGTTTTAAGTGTAGACTATTAAGAGATACATAGTAACAACGGTTTACATTAATTACGTTTATCAATTTTTTAGTGTCACATAGCAAAGCACCTGTCACAATTCCACAGTACTTTTCGAGAGACAAGTATTGAATGAAAATGCCAACTTATACCTATCCTGTAGTAGGTACGGAAATTAAATGTACCATCTACAGTATTTATTATATTTCTTTTAAACATTTTCAATAAATAGTATCCGTATTAGTGATATATTATATTTTGATTTCTTTATGAACCTTATAATTAAAATTTATATTACGTCGAGTAGAGTCACCCAGTATGGATCCTATCTTGACTCTGTACGGGCATCCATGGGTATTAGGTTCCTGCCTAAATTATTTTTACATAATCGCGTATTTTATTACTGCTTATTATACTTTCTCTCTCGCTTTTCAGACGTAAAAGTTTATTCATAATATTTTTAAACTTATTTTTAATTAAGGAGGTTGGATGCGTAGATATATGCCTTATACGAAACAAATTATGTAATGATTTGTTCTCATATTATAATATGAAAAATAGAATAATATGAAAGTAGGATACTTCAAGTGATTTTCTTCTAGTAACCGACAAAGTTCGGTTCCGATTATTTATAAAACATATGTACGAACTTATAAACAATTGGACATAACTTTGCAGGTTTTGATAATTTTCCAATTTTTATATCGGTAAGTCCCTTGAAATTATTCAAGGAAAAAAATTAGTTTTCAGAATACAGATCGAATGAAAAATAAAGGCTGCACAGTTTTGACAACCTTTTCTCTAGTTGACGATATCTAATTTTACAATAACGGAATTACGATAAAAATTCTTTTTTAGTTTGGCAAAAACCCTTATTTCATAATATATTGACTTTCATATCATTATCACTTACGCTGAGTCGCGTGACCTGTGCAGGAATTTGACTCTAGCTGCTACCGCGTTATCGAGCTTGTTTGTTAAACAGTCGATGTAAGTTAGCAAATCTTTCACATATTAGGAGATTGAGTTGTCAGTTCTTTTTTGTTTGATATGGATGATAAAATAAACTGAAACTTCAATATGAAAAGTAACCCCAAAATACTGAACAAAATACGAGAGAATGTAATAAAGAAGATCGGCAGTGCATTGTCACTGCCCTCTGCAGTTCACGTGAGCCCGCGCAAGTCGCCGCCGCCTCCGAGTGGTAATGCGGCCGTGCGACGCGCAAGGAAAATTTGTTTTTTTAGCACTTACCGGTGAGATTTATTTCGTATTAAAGTTCATTTATTGTGGGTTATGTCTCTATTTTTTTCAAATTTTGTCAGCTCGTAGTTTGGGCGTAAAAAAATTAAAAAATATCCATAAAATATTCATTTGCAAAAATATATAATAAACAATTGAATTTTCTAAAAACTATGGGGTGGGATATTGTTGTATTGATGCATACTTGACGACTGGGCAACGTTTTTTAATTTTCATGACTTCACGAAAAATGTCGTACACACTTCAGGAATTTCACTCTATATGAGATTAAATTGTAGTAAAAATGTTTCTTTTTTATGACATATATTCTACGCATACAACCTCCTCAACAGTTTACTCTGTTTACTTAAAAATTAAGTTAAAATAAATATATTATTCACTATTTTCGTTTTACAGATCAGTAAATAATTTGATCCTTTTCTTTCCGATTAATAATTTATTTCCGTATTAATAAAACAATTCGCTTCCTCTATCTTTTTTAATTATTTGATATTATTTCATACTACAATTGTGTTGAAAAATAACATTTTAATATAATATAATAGATTATTGTAATAAAAATAATATTTTATTATTTCATTTAATAATTAATACGAATAATACTTCCATACAACCAACTATAACAATATTCATTATATTAAATCTTGATAAAATAGCTATCAAAATATCTATACTATTTACAATATATCTTGATTAAACGAATCCAGTTTTAATTTCGTCAACACAAGTGTTACGGATAGCGGGAAGTTTTGAAGCCCGTACGTTACCATTGCGGGTAAAACCACTCGTAATAAAACCTCGGGGAAACATTTGAAAAGTAGGAAACGCGCTTTCTAATCCGCTACATGCCGACCGCAATAAAATTTTGGGGAAACGTCTCGACAATAATGCAGACCAACCTTTCCTCTTTCTAGTATAGCACGTATGCGTCGGGATGCGAAAACTATAACAATAGGTGATTAAGCACTGCCGAAACGTCGCAAAGAACGCCCCTCAATTTAGGCGTTCCGTTCGAGAAGCGTGCCAAGAGATCGACAGTGACGACAAGGGGGTTGGGCACACGTGTAAGACGTACAAATATGCAGCCGATTTCTCGAAATGCTTGTCTTTTCGTTTCAAAGGGAAAACGGTAAATGTTATTACAATAAGAAGATTGTAAACGGGTGCAAGGCGGGGGGAGCAAAAGTCTACCCTTCTGGGCCTCGAGCCTTAAAGTGGCAGCCGCGTCGGCGGTGGGAAATTAAGAGAGATGGGGTGAAAGAAACTTTAACTGAGCTAGAGAGCGAACGGACACTTCACTTCGATAGCAGGACTCGACGAGATCGGTTCTTACATTTGCGCGTGCATGTTTTTGTTTAATCACCCGTTAGCGTTTGTTTAACTTAAGTTCTTATTTCGTTTGCCGATCATTGTTATGTAAAATAAAATTTATAAAAGAATAAAACTTCGGAAGACTTATTTTACTTTACATAAAAAATAATAATAATAAAAAAACTAACGCTGTGTAATTTACCATTCCATTTCCTACTCACACGCCTTAACCCGAACAACAAGTAATGTTTCAGTAGGTCACGTGTTTGTATATATTGACAAAATCTCGGTCAGATGAGTTAAACGTGCACATACAGTGGAAAATCTATTTGATGGACAAAGATTTATATTGATCCAAAGATAATAGTGAGAAATCGATAAGACTGCAGATAAGCTGATAATGACTTAAACGACGACTCGGCGACAATTTCTTTCCAATGGCCTGTAAGTGTGATTTAGAAAAACTCTCGGAAAGACCCTTATCCAGTTGCAGGGATTGGAGAATGCGGCTAGATAAAGTAGCTTACACTGTGCGTATGCGGTGTTATTCTCGTAAGCTATTTGCCACTTATAGATTATTTTGATAAATAACTATGTAACAGATAATATATCTATGCTTTACAAATTCGAGATAGATTTCAAGCTGGATATAGTCTCTGAATTTCTTTTTCTCTTTATGACCTTATTGTTATCGACGTAGAAAGTGTGCTACGTTAATATGTACGTATAAAATGAATGCTAAGTATTCAATATGATAAATAAATATTGTATCCAACAAATGAATTTAAAAAGCCAAATAAGCCATCATATGTAAAATAAAAGTCGCTTTTCTAAAAAATGTTACTTAATAAATCATACCCAATAGAATATTATATATTTCTGTATAAGAATTAATGAGTACAGAAAATTACGAATAACCGACATAAGCTCTATATATTTTCATTATTTAATCATAGAAATGTCACATTTTCTTTCTTTATTATTAGAGGTTGCTATTGTCTTTTTACTTGTAGGTACCTAAGGAAAAAATCAAACTATAAAAATAATTATAGATATCGATAAGCTTATAAAATTTATCTCACAATGCGATTTGTTGAGAGAAGAATCGTAAATACCAGTAGCGCAATTGACCTTTTTTTCTGTGTGGTCTCTCGAGATTACAGGTGATAAGGCGTCTTAATAACAGAGTGATGCTTGCAAGAGATTCGTATGTATTTGTTCATTATCTTTAATAAATCTTTTAATAATAAAAATTAGAAGTCATTAACTTATATTAAAAAATATTTATTCATAACATAGTACTTCTTTTGACTAACTATTTAAGTATATTTTATAATGGCCATTTTTAAATACACAATAATGATATCACTCCTCAATGAATTATGATTAACGCTTTCCCTATAAGTTTATACATTATTTTTTGGTACGTATAAAGTTTGATTCGAGTCGTACACACCTCGTATCAAATCAAATCTACTACAATAAATAGTGTTAAAAAATTCTACAATACTACTCTTTAGTTCTTATATACGGAAATACAATAAACGGATTCACGTTTCTTACAAAACAAAGGCGCATCCCTACAATAACTCTTTCCTTACAAAATGAAAGAGCATTTCCATTAGCTGTCCAACACTAATTTCGAAACTAAACTTAAACTGATCTGTTGGGCTTGTTTCCCAGAAGTTCCTCTTGAACTTCCTGGATGCTTTTGCCTTTGGTCTCGGGCACGACGAAGAAGGTGAAGACCGTCGCTAACGCCATGATCCCCGCGAAAATCCAGAAGGCCCCCGAAGAATGAAAGACTTCCTTCATTGTCGGGAATGTTTTCGTCACGAGGAAGACGAGGAACCAGTTCAGCATTACCGCGAGACTAGAGGCGTTGCCTTTCAGTTCGACGGTGAAAAGCTCGCCCATCAGCATCCATGGGATTGGCCCCATTCTGAGAATCGATTTGAAAAATCGTGTATTTAAAGTTGCTTTGGTAATGAGTAAGCGTATTGTTCAATAGAGAATGTACAATAGTTATAAACATATAATATTTATTAATATGAATGTTCAACTTATCCATTACATGATATAATGTTATTTGCAATATTTATCAAAATATATTTAATAAGTTGATAAATTCAAACATGTTATTATTTTATTAACGATTTTAAGAGATGATTTTAAAATCATTATTTAAAAACATTAATGATTTAAATCAAGAAATAACTAACTAAAATATCAGTATTTTTGTTTTTAATTTTTTATACAAGTATCAATTTGAGTATAAAGGCTTAATAATATTTTGAATAATATTACTTACCCAACTGAAAAGGCGATCATGAATAGGACAAGGGATACAAGAGGTAACCATCCCAATTTTGATATGTCACTTTCATTTTCTTGCAGCTTGAAGAACAAACCAAGAGCTACCAAACTGCACGACATTACAGCTGACGAAAACATCAAAAGTGGCTTCCTTCCTGCTTTATCGACGATTCCAGCAGCTACCACTGCCATTGTACACTAAAATTGTTATAATATTAAATTAGCTCCGTTATGTTCTATTTCCATTACAAATTTAAAGTTGAAATAAATATTTATAAAATTTTTTTTTTTCAATCTAGCTTTGAAGAATAATTTACTTTTTAACCTGAAAAACATCGTACATATACTGTGACTTGTATTTTGCAGGTTTGATTTTCATAAGAAAAATAGGTAAATACTGTAATAAAACATTGTGAAATAACTTATTTAATATTGTAAAAGCATGACTTTATACTAATAATTCGAACATTAACCAATTGAATTACAAACCTGAACAAGTGATACAAGTATAGCAGCGATATCGGATCTCAACGAGCTTTTGGCAGCTTCGAAGATATCCACAGTGTAGAATATGACAGCATTGACGCCGGACAACTGCTGAAATATCATTCCGGCGAAGCAGATCATGAGTGCTTTTCTAGGCGCTGGTAGTCTAACAAGGTCAAAGATCGAGCTTCTTCTGGACGCATTTTCCTCTGCCTCTTTCTCAAGCTGCGCGAGCTCGGCATTGACATCGTAAACGTCACCCCTCAAACGCTTCAAAGCCGTTGAAGCTTCAGCCCGCCTGCTTTTACCCTTGTGATAAAAAAGTAAACGTAAATTTACTACTTAAATGCGTTCAAGGGTTCTTTGACAAAGAGATACAGAATCATAAAATGAAAGTACATATAGGGGAAACTCGTACACTACGAGCACCCATAGCTATTTTGGCTGTAACTTTTGATTGAATGAACGAAAATTAAGATTCAAAAGATGGATTTGTTCTTTGAACGGCCCGTTCTGAATAAAAAAAATAGTTGGTTCTAAAATACAATCAGCAAAATTAATTAGTTGTGAACTTACATAAGTTACGATTTTGGACTTTATAAAAAATGTCGTACAGTATGAACTACCATAATATTTAGTCACATTTTTAGCCCCAAATAATTATTTATGGTATTTGTAATATTGTTGATTTAATTATTTTTTATGATTAATCCATGCGGCCACCAACGGTTACCCAGAGAAAGAAGTCAGTTTCGAAATATAAGGGTTGACACACGAAAAATCAATGGTTTGATTATTTGTACTATAAATTTTAAAGCAGCAAATTTTAAATATTGGCCGCAAATTATGTTAAATAAAGTAACAATATAATATTACTAATTCATTAGATAAGGGGCGAGTATATAGCGATGGAAGCTGGAAACGTATAATTGTTCGCATATTCATACTGCACAACTCTCCCCTAACATTTTTTCTCTACAAACAAAACAAAAATATTAATGATTACAACAATAATTATATAAATAGAAATCTGATATGAAGAAAGCCTGATTGTTTTACCAGATAAACAATAATACAATAAAACAAATTATACAGTTACTGATAAAACAGCTCACGGAAAAATTTTATAGCGCGCATTACATCTCGCAATGCGTAGTATTATATAATCTTTCCATAATCGTTTCAAACTACTTCTTTCTTCGCTAAACTGTAAAAGGCAAGATTTACATGCCTTGTACCGATGCTTTTAATATTTTCTAGAAAGGTAAAAAAGAGTGAATAATGTATGCCATTCCAGGCGTTATCGGGTTAAAGGGTTAACGACGTGACGCCATACAATTAAAGAATGCTCACCAAATAACAACTTTTGCAAATATATCATTTTTCAAATAATCATAAATCGGCTCACGTAATTCTCTACCGATTCCACTACTATATCTCAAAGATGAAAATCTGACGTTCGCCGATGGCCAGTTTTACTCACCATCAGCCAAACGGGCGACTCCGGTATGAACACGAACGTGGCGACGAAGATCAGCTCGATGGCGGCGCAGGCGATGCCCAGCGACGTGTAGTTCAGCAACGCACCCAGGGAGAACGTGTACACGATGCCCACCGTGAGGAACAGCTGGAACATGGCGCCCAGGGTGCCGCGAATCGAGGGTTCGGCGATCTCCGACAGGTAGGTGGGCACGAGGACGCAGCTCGCGCCGACCCCGAAGCCGACGATGAAGCGCGCCGCGTACAGCATCCAAACCTAAGTTCGATAAAGCAAAATCGAGATTGAAGGAAGATCCAGGTGGATTTGAAGCGTTGAGGGTGCGTAATGAAATCAGTCCCTTTTCGAAATTTAGTAAACGTCTCGGACAGCCCCAGGAGGTATTTAAGAAGAGATTTAAATGAATTTGATTGTATAATTGTTTAAGAATTCAGAAATTTTTCATTTAATTAGATTTCATAATGATAATAACTGAATCTATTATCAGTTGATGAATTCTTCAGTAAGCTCTAAATTAATTATTTTAGAGCTTTTAATATAATCATAGGAAAAATCTTAACTGTTTAAATATTCTTTACGTATTCTTAATAAATTAATTAAGGGTGTGTCAAATCATTCAAATTTCCCGCCCAAATTCCTAACCTCAAATTCTTTAACAATTGATTACAATTAATAAATAAACTAAATTATGAAAAATCAAGACATCATTGCCCTCCATAATACAATTATCTACCACTGTGCGAAGTTTCAAACAAAAACTTTAAAACCTCTACGAATGCCATTCGAACGAAATTTATATCAGTCTATTAGTCTAGACTCGAACCTTCAAATTTCGTTCGAAAGCCATTCGTAGAGGTTTTGAAGTTTTTGTTTGAAGCTTCGCACAGTGATAGATAATTGTATTACGCAGGGCAACGACCTCTTAGTTTTTCATAATTATACTTATTCTTTTAATTAAAGCCAATATTTTAAAATTCTCGGGTCGGTAAGCTAGGAAGGATAAAAATTAACTTTGACACCCCCTAATGAGTACTTTCATGGAATTTTTATAAAATTTATTTCTAATACAAAAATAAATATTTAAGAACTCTGTATACACTTTTTTCGATGTGACATTCCATACTCTTTTTGAAGTCTTTTATAAATCTTTCAGAATATGCAAATGAATACTTACAAAAATTCGCTATTCATAAAGAATTCATTTTGAATGAATTTTGCTTTCTGAGAATCATCATAATATTGAAATTTTTTATAAATCCCGTCATTATATTAATTAATACTAATATTGAAATGTTTGCTACAATTTGCAAAATTTCGAAAAGGAATTATTCATCATGGATATAAACGCTCCATTTCCAACTGGATTTTTTGTAGGTGAATTGGATTCGATTTTAGATTAATGTAGCTGGAAATCAAGGTCTCTTTCTGAATTATCTTCAACCATTTATGACCCAGTCTATGTAAAATTATTTTGTACAAATAAATTTCATAATTTAAATAATAAACTATATCACATAAGGGTGCCTTATGAAATGGAAAAAAATGTATTTTAACAAAATTGTTACGTCAGAAGCGTAAATATTGTTAATTTAAAAAATATTTTACTCAATTTTTCAATCAATTTTAATATTTGTTGGCTTACTTTCTTCTTTAAACGTTTGTCTACAAATTCACCGTTAAAACATTACATGTTAATTTAACTTTCAAGAGATAAGATTAATTGTTTATAAGTATTTTCGTAAATAACGTTTTTATATATAAACAAAAAAGTCTTTTCTCCTTAGGATAAAACAAATAGGCTTCTTATATAATTTTTTCTCTAATAGTCAATTAAAAACGGCACAACCACTTTAAGCTCGAAAAAGGTCTAAGAACTTCTACCGAATAAAAGTTTATTAAATAAAAAGCTTTCATTCCCATTGTAGCAATATACCACATAAAAGTATATTGTAATCTAGTATGTAGGGGGGATGTGCCTACACAGACACGAAAGCCTGCGTGCGGTTAAAATATATTCGAATTTTGATGATTTCAAAAATGTATTCCTAATATTGGAGACTTATATTTTTCGATTTTAAACTCTGTAAAACGGCTTGTATTGTAATTTTTCTGCGTTTTAAAAACGGTTTCTCTTGTGAACCACCTGGCCACAAGACGCACGTTAACTCTACACTTAAAATCCTGCTGGAGTCCAATCCAATCCAGATCTCTAAAACGTTATCAGAGAAAAACTCACTCCAGCGACTGCGCCCTAAAAACCTCAGAGTGAAGTTCCATACTCTCCAAAATGGCAAAAGCCCAGTCACCCGAGAAAGACTCTCCACTTCATAAATAGGAGTTCAGAAGACAAGTAAACTCAAAAGCCACTTGTACTCTCTTCAACATACCTGCGTAGCGAATATGATGATGATCCAGGAGACGAGAAACGGCAGGGCGAGCAGCAGCAGCGAGCGTTTGCGGCCAATGACGTTGGCTATGACGCCGGCGGGGAGTGCGCCCATCATCGCGCCGATGGCCAGGAGGGACGAGACCCAGGAGGCCTCGTCCGCGCTGAGGGGCAGCCATGAGCCGGGCTTCTGCAGCTCGGGCAGGACGGGCGACGTCCAGGCCAGGGCCGTGCCCACGCCGATCGCTAGGAAACAGGCTGCGACGCGAAAGAGAGTTAGAGAGATTTAGGCGTGGGTAGGTTCTTGGGAGTTTTCGTTGTGATGGATGAGTGAGTCTGAGGTTGCCGAAGATTGATTAAAGGTTTTGTCTGACTGTAGTGAAGCGGAGTGCTTGCGATTTTTATTTTTAAGATTTTTATGAAAACATTTTGATTTGATTGTTTTTGGAAAAATTTAGCCTTTAGTGCCCAAATGTGCGAAGTATTTATCACGCGTTCAACGTTTTATTTTCTTACGAAAACGAGAAATTTTCTGTATTAAAAGTACCGATCCTAGGGTTTTCTGAGTCTCTTTTTTGAATATCGTTGAGAAAATTTGTAAAAAGAATAAAAAAATACTACTGATTTTAAATGGTAATTTTTTTCTTCTTTTGCCATTTTCTCCATAAAAACTCACTTTTATTAACGTCAAAACTATTTAAAACGTTTTCCAGATACTTGAACTAGAAATATATGCTATAAGTTTTTTTTCTATTCAACATGGCGGTACCAAAATGGCGACCAATATGAAATGATTTTGTTATGATTTCAAAATTTTTAATTACTGACTGTTAAACTATTTCTTTCCTATATAGCTTCAAAAAAACATAAATCCTAAGATTGGTACTTTTAATACAGAAAAGATCTGATTTTCGTAACAAAGTAAAAGGCTGAACTCAAGGTAAATAGTCAGCACGTTTGGTCGTTAAAAGGTTAAGCAAACTTTGACAATGTTTGGCATTCGTAAGAATGTTTAAGGTAAGTCAAAAAAGTTTCGCAAAGTAAAAAAGAATTAAGTATCCAAAAAAGGTTTTTCAACAATGAAAATACCAAACGTAATATATTTGTATTTTTTGTGAAAGGCTTCTTTTTGATTTAATTGACCTTGCTTTGCTTTACTTTGCTACAATTTTTTAAACTCGGATCCGCTTAGCATCAACAAAAATTAATCAATTTGTTTTAAACTTTAAGAAACTATTTTCTAGAATTTTCTAGCAATTTGTAATGATGCCTAACTCTTCTAAAGTTTGCGAAACTTGCCAAATTTATCAAAAGTCTTTTTGCTAAGCTTTGTCAAAGATTGCCAAAACTTTGCCTAATATTGGGAATAGTCCCATTGGCTAGAGTTAGGCAAAGTTTGGGCAGTCTTGGGTCAAGTTTAACAAAGTTAATAAAATATTTGGTAACGTTAAGGTTATAAGAAATCTTTATATAAGTTTTGACTTGCAATACATAAGGGAAATAAACAATTAATGACTGTGTTGTATATGTTTATGTTAGATAATTACTGAAACTTATTGTCACATTGATTTTTTTATTACAAAATGTTATAATATTCAGATCTTATATCATCTAAACATTGTAGAAACAACAAAGAACATTTGCAAATAATATTAAAAAGAATTCTTACTAAAAATTTTTATTTGAAATAAATAATCTGAAGATAAATTGTATATTACTAACGGAAAGATATAGCACATCTCGTTGCGGCAACGAGTTTTTGACTACATGGACACGTAACCAAATAAGGTGCCGAAAAGGTTGCTGCAACACTACGCCAACGTAGAAAATGTCTATCTTTATGTCAATGGAAACGTTGAGACAACGTATCTATAACGTTTCGCCACATTCCTGGAAAGTTACCCTACATAACTGCCTGGGTTATTTCTTTTTACGTCACAAGAACGTTGCCGAGACATTGCTACAGCCACGTATAAAAATTAAATAATATATGATAAAAATGAAGGGAGTATACAGGGTTATACATATAAAATGTACCATGTTCATTGTATCATCCGGATGGTACTTCGTAGTATAGAAGTCTCACCAACCGGCTTGACAAATTATGATTGTTAAGTTTTATTTTGTAACAAAATATTTCAGTTTGCAGTGGCAACATTTTGGCAACAAGTCTAAGACATTTCGAAAGCGTACCAGGCACGTGTTTAAGGAACGTTCTAGGCACGTGGTGTACCGTCGTAGACACGCTGTCTCTACGTTTCTACAAAGTGCTTTTGGCGCACATACTCATGGACGTTTTCTACGTTGGTGTAACGTTGCGGCAAGGTTTCCGGTACCTTATTTGGTTACGCGTCGATATTGCCGCAATGCGATGAGTACAAGCATCTGAAACTTGTTAAAGATTTATTATGTCGCATTCGCAACACTTAAATAAGTTATTTACGTGAATACTCAATAACAATTGACTACTATTGAAGTATAATTTGACTGAAAGGGCTTACAATCAATGATTATAAAAAAAATCACAACAATCTGCCGATTTGTTGCATCCGGAACGCTCTTGAATAACATCGATTTATTTGGTTCCTTAAATAGAGGTTGTAACCTAAAATTTAATATAAAAATAGTATTGCTCATACAGTGTTGATTACCTAAAGCATATTACTTGAGTTAATTTTCGCACTTGCATGGTCATTGGAAAAGATAATTTTTCAGCATGACCAATTTTGTTTTGGAACGCTAAAATTTTCCCATAATGGTCTAAGTATACTGGAATACGCATAAGTAAAACGCGACACAAAGACGTTAAACCGCTATCGTAAATTCTTAATTTTAAATAGATAAAAATTTCTTTGGAAGTAAAAGGGTCTGGCTACAGTATTTAAGTCTATTTATTTACTATTTTTCTAGTTAAATCCACCTACTTACAAGGAAAGTCCACAAGCTTTCGGTAACGAATTTTAATGAGTCATATTCGTATACATGTATGTGCGTGTGTACATGTGTGTGCGCGTGTGTATGCGTTTGTGTGCGAGTGTGTGTCTGCGTGTGTGAGCGCGTGCTTGTGTGTATGTATGTGTATATACATGTGTGCATGTATGTGTGTGTATCTCGAATCTGTTTGTGCATGTATGTGTATGAGTGTGTACGTGTACATTTGTGTGTGCGTGTGATTATGCGTGTTTGTTAATTTTATAGCTATGTCAAAATTTTTAATTTCGGCTTTTCGAAAATTTTTCAATAATGAAATTGCGTTTTAGGAAGCGATCTTTTTATACAAGAAAATACTAATATAATTCTTCATTTTAATATCATTTGTTATACTATGTAATTGAGAATATTTAAAAAATTCTATATAACTCGAAAACTATAAAATATAATTATATCGTTATTGAATACAAGTTCATACAGCGGTATATTCCAAATTAAAATTTATTGCTTTAGTTTGAAATAGAACAACATATAAAAAAATACCCTTTGTTTTGAACAACGATAACTTGAGTAATTTTATGATAGTTACCTATGACATCCTCAATTCGTTTCATAATAATTTACGTATTTTGTTTAAACCCTCATAAAATATTAACGTGCATAAAATCATATTACATACTGTATATTAGAGAAATTAAGTTTAATATTCAGTATTATTGATTAAAATTACTATATAGCTGATACGTATCTGAGAAAGTCGAGTATCAAATTAGTTAACAGTATTTTTTATCACATTTTGGGGCGCAACAGGCGTAGGGGAGAATGGGGTCAAACCGATCAGGTGGGTCAAACCGATCACTTAATTATGAGAAATATTAAGTTTATTGAATGGTGAAAATATTTTTATATTCTTTAGAATGTATCTTTCAACTTAATAAATGCTAAAAACCAAATACATAAAAGATTTCTATAAAAATATTTACATTGAAAGGTTTTTGCTACTATTCTTATAAGAAAAGTTTGCGTTAAAACGATTTTTACAATTATTTAATTTAATTATTGGGGGTTTTAAGTGCGAGACAAGAGAAATATAACATTTAAACTTTCAAATTCAAAATTTTCTATTTACCTAGTGATATTTATTAATTCTTAAATGAATTTCGAAATTGTGTAGTGTAATGGGATCATTTCGATCAGTGTGTATATAAATAGGGGAAGCACAAAAAGAGGTTAGGATTATCTTGTATTTTCATGAGGTAATGAAACGTTTATACATACTCTTTTTAGACTTTACTAGTGTAAATAGTGTCTTGCACGATAAAATCTAACATTATTAGCATAAGAAATCTAATTTTATAGCATACTAACCTCAAAATGCCAACTTTATTGTCGATTTTGAGGTTGTTGTGCTATAAAATATCGTATGAGACTGTTGTGGGAGGTGTTTTTCTACTTTGCTCGATTTTCTCACTCGCTTCGCTCGTGCGAAAACCCTCGAACAAGGTAGAAAACCATCTCCCACAACAGTGTCATAATATACTATTAAGTGAAATTTAACTTTATTTTACGTTTTGTCTAACTGATCGGAAGTGACCCGCCTTGTATGATTAACGTTGAAAAACAATTTTTTTTTTAATAAAAAAGTACGTGGTTTCGAAATTATAAAGGTTTGAACTTATCCTTAAGCGTATAAAAAGCAAAGAGATGCTAATATTTTTCCAATTATAACAATTTATCCTTAAGTGATCGGTATGACCCCGTTCTCCTCTATATCTAGAAATAGAAATAAAAATTGTGAACTCCTCTTATTAGATTTTAAGGATAATATTGCGCTTATGTTTACCAAATTAATCAAAATCAGATGAATTTCAAAATTAATTATCTACGTAAAATTTGTAAAACATTTTTATATAATAAAATTTACCGACCTGCAGATGGTTAAAGAAATTATGACTTATTACTCACAAAATTCCAACAGATATTGTACTACTCATCGATTTGGCAAAACTACATACTATTTTCTGCGTATAAGCATTGGTGATAGCATGTTGTTCCGCCAAAGCCTCATAGTTATCTATTCATATTAGTTTAATTGTTTCTAAAGGCTTTTGTGTGAAAAAAGATATAAACTAAAACAGCCATACATCAGAAAACATGTAAAATTTTAGAGTTATAAACAATAGAAATAAAGTAGTAGATAGACTGATTCGTTTCTGTGAAAGAAATTATACTTGAGCATTTGTGTTACTAGATTTACGATAGCAAAATGTATTTTGTTTTATAACTTTTAAAAACAATGAGTACTGTTATTAAAGAAATATTTGCTATAATGAAGTAAATATTATATTAATTTTAAAAGACTGCTTGTGTTACGGATATAATTCATTAGTAATAAGAAAATGTAACTGTATAATAAGTTGCTTTGCAAAAGGTCTCTAAAACGTTCTGTATAGTTCAAACACGATAATGTTCTCGAGTTTCTTATATTATGTATATGTTTGCGGAGGGCGTCGGCGGCGACTTTCGGCGGCGCGAAGAGCGGCTCATTTCTATCTCAAAAAAGAATGACACAGAGGTCAGATGTACTTTAGCCCTTGTACAGAACAGCAGTTTCAACGCGCGTTGTAACAACCCGGCCAATGTATATAATAATAACTACTTTAAATAAATATTGCGTATCAATTATTTTAACAAAATCTTTCGTATAATTGCGTTCCGAACAGTTTGTTTGTTAGGTAGTACAAAACAAACGTTTATTTTAATGTACTAAACTCTATTTCTTGTATACACATTAATCAATCAGGTTTCGTACATGTATTGGTCAAATTTATAAATATGTATTTTAAAAAATGTAAATTTATATAATACATTGAGTTCAAAATTATGATTTAAAAATAACCGCACGATTTTTTTATTGCATTTCATATAAAAAAATCATTTTATATAAAAGTATACGATTACGTTTATATAATAAAATACCGATTTACTTGCAGAAAAATTATTATATAAAAAACAATTACGTTAAAAACACAAATATAGGTATAGGGAAAATCGGTCAATGTTTAATTTATCAGTATGCAACACATAACATAGTTTTCATTCATTTTTATTATGAGTAGATTGTAATCAGTCGATAAAGTATCCAAAATTTTAAAAATAATTTGTGTAAAACGGACACTATCAATTAACGTAATATTGCGTCCTTATAATAGTGAAACTTATATTTACCTTATCACAAATATATGTTTAAAACAAAGCATTAAGCAATGTAGAAAATAAATCTAGACACTTATAAAGTAACTAAATAATGTTACAGTAGTAAATTACACAAGAAATGAAGAAGTTAATAGTATGCCACTTACGTGTAATACTTTACTTAACTAAAATATTCATTTAGAAAAAATATTTTTAAGACAAAATTGTGGATAATAATTATATTATTTAAATAAAAGTTCAGTTGGTTGTAGAATTTGTTTGTAAAAGAAAATCAGTTTCTTTCATAATAAATATTGATTGTTATCTTTCCTTATGTTTGTACATTCTTCATTTAATCTATAGGCAATAAAACTTTACGGCAAAGCTTAATGCTTTAATACAGTAGCTTTATCTCAGCTAACTCTTGTATAGAGTCTTGAAATTGATGATAGATGTTTTAAATATCCATGATTAAATCAAAGAAAATTGAAAAGATATTGAGAAACGATTTAATTTATTATGTGTCTAGTATTAATTTGTCAGTGGTTTGAATTGTTTAATTAATAAAAACCATAAATAATGAACTAATTGGAAAATTTTAATTTAGTTAAAAGAGTATAATATAATACTTTCCATATGCATTATCATATCAAATTTTCCAAGGTATACAATTAAAGATATACAATTAAATAATTTATGACTTTCGTGGGACTCTCAAATATATACAGGCATCCGTACGCATTAGTGTAATCCATAGTAGCATAGTATTGACATGTACGACCATTTCGACGCCTAGTCTCATTTACATTCATGGTACAAGAAATTCTACTGGCCCAAGAGGCCCCATTATACGGTACTCATAATTAAATCTCTCTTTCATTTTGTTTTTCTTGTCGCTAATACTCTTATATACTTTTATGTAAACGTATATGAAGGGTCCACTGGAAAAATGAAGTATTCCAAATTAATTTTTTAAAAATTTCTATATGATATATTAAATAATACAGTGATAAGTCAAATAATGGAGCAATGTTTCTAGATAGTGTAATATTTAAAGGGTTCACAGAAAAAGGTATGTGTGTTATATCAATGTAAGTAAGAGAGGAAGTTATGGTCTATTACTCTGTACATAGCCAAGATTGAAGTAAACTACAACTTTATCGGGAAAATAAAAAGGCCATCAAACTATGAGGGAGCAAAAGTAAGTGCCATGTTTAAGGTGAAACGTGTAAACTTAAATTACTTTTATAGATTAATATTTGGCTAAATTCATCTTTTTAGCTATCGACATAAAAGATAAATGTACTTGCAAGATTTTCTCTTCTTGCACCCCCACCCCTTTCCCCCAGTAAAAGTACGTATTCCGGTCGAGTCGTAAAGCCACGTGTAGAAGACAGGCGAGTGAATAGGATCGTTTTTCGAAAAGTTAAGTTTTTACGTCTCCACTCGCTCGATAAAAGCAGTTCTGCGTGGAGTTAAAAGCATTTTTTATGATCAAAGTAATTTTTCTAATCGCGAGACATTTTTTATGAGAGGCGATGAACTGTCGTCATAATTTCATCAAGTAACTTGATCACAGATTTGAATTTCAATAAGAAAAGGTTTGCGTTCTAAATTTTATTATTATGCAGCAGCAGTATATTGTAATACATTATTTAAGATTAAAGTGCGGATAATCAAACTAACATTAAGGCCTTATTTTATATTATTATTTTATTAAACCGGTTTATAAGGAAAATCACGTTAGTATTTTTAATACAGAATAATATAAATTTCAAAGATAAATACAAGTTATCGTGAAAAACGTTTTTAAAAACTACTTTGCTCGCGTCCATACACAGTTGATACACTTTGTTTTGTTAAATATTGTTTATAATCTGTTATAGAAACACATATATATTTCCTTACTTATATATAATACACAGATAAGCTGACTGTAAAAGCACGATATTGTTTCATAAAGAATTTACTATAAAGTTTACTCTAACACAGTACATTCTTATCAAAACCGACATATCACACGTATTAAACTATGACAACTGAATATTTTGTATACTTAATTTTTGTGCATAAAACAGCTCATAAGAAAATATAAACCATTAATATACTTTGAAAATTAGTTAAAAAAGGTTATAATACAATAATAATATTCAAGTGTTTTACTTCATGAAAAATTATACAAGTCGCTTATTTTTACAAATATATAAAATTTTGAGTTGGCATAGACTTGATGTGGTGGCACGATACATACAGAACTGCAAGTTGCAGTGTAAGTTTGCAACTGCTGTTCAGAAAATATGTTCTCATATTTCATGCTACCTAAAATGATAAAAAATCATTTATATCGTTTTTTATTTTTAAATGACAATTAATGGATGAGGGCATAATATAAGGGCCAGAATCGAATCACATAAAACCTTTTGCAAAATTAAAAAATTCGAATAATAAACCATGGACTCCCAAGCACTATTGCGGATTGGTACGATTTTCTTTTTAAAGCTTCTCCTCATCACTAGAAAGGTTTTACAAAAGTAGCGTTATATAATCTGGGTGGAATTCTGCAAAAAAGGCTTACGGAAATCAACTTCGCGCAATGCATTATTGTCCGGGCACTTGACTCATATAGAGTGCTTTATCGTGCTTTTTTCACGTGTTATTTAAAATAATGTATTAGTACATTGTGTAACAAGTGCTGTACAATGGCCAATAGCGCAAGCGGTCACGCTAAAGCGTGCGTTATTTTCATTATGTCACACTGTCGAGTGCGTTATAGGAAATAACACCCGTAGTGTCTTCTGACCATTTACCGCACGCAAAAACGACACGGAATATGTCATTTTTTCAGCACGTATGTTGACAAAAATTAAATAAGGAGTTGAATTAAAAGTTATGATACAATAGCTCAAATGTATATTTTTATTCATTTTAATAGAAAATTTAGTTTCGTCAATCATTAAAAAAATTATTCTATTTACAAACATTCAAACATCCGCTGTTTCAAGGCAACGAGTAAGCTCAGTAATCATTTGTATTTGACAAATAGCAGTATCAAACTAAATTATGGCTAAATCTAGAATACTGTTACTTGGTGAATTTTTAACAACAGTTGAAAATGTATTTATCAAAAGGTCCGGGTCAATGTTGATAATGCGAAGGAAATAAAAATATGTGGAATAAATATAGTAACGCTGAAAAGGGTTTGTTTGACTCGGACAAATCAATATTTAAATTCATTCGCTTTTAACGTCAGCTCGTAACAACCCCAGACAACAAATAAAGAATTCTTTTTATGTACTATTTACGATCTCTTTAAGCATTCATTGTGAAAGTAAACTAGAAAATAATCCTTTAAGAGTTTTGAAACACTTCATAAATTCTAATTCCGTGACATTCATGAACTTTTGTAGAACTCTTTAAGAATTTATTTCGAGTAATAGCGCTGTCTGCGTCGTAATTTTAACGTTGGTTCAAAATTAAATTACCGATCTCTCCGAGTCAATGTTAACACAGAGAAAATTCTTTACGAAGGATGAGCTTTATTTTCATTTTCACTCTATCAACTTTAACTCGAATCCATCAACAAACTACCCTCTCAAAGCAATTTTAAAATCACCCCGCTAACAACACCCCCAACAACACTCTCTCGTGAAAACCTCTCCCTAAAGAAACCGAATTCCAACCACCAGCAAGAAAAAAGATAAGCCAATTACCGGAGACAGCGGAAAGGTACTGCCAGAGCTTTTTCCCGTCCTGGCGCGTGGGCGCGCCGCTTAGCATTCCCGTGCCCTCCATCCTTCCGTTTCTCTCCTCTCCTGCTGCGTCCGTCTATCCGTCCTGTCTCTCTACCTGTAGGTCCCCTCTCTGTTACCCGGGACTGCGTCGACGCTGCGTGCTCGCAATCCCCGATGAAGACGACGAAGAGCCAACGAGAATTCAAATCAGGAATCGCGCCCCGACATTTTTCTGGAGACACTCTCGTGTGCCGCGGTCATCTGCAGCTGCCACAGCCTGGCACCGAGCGCGGAGATAGAGACAATGATCGCGTCGCGTCGCAGGAGGCTTCTTTCTTGGCCTGGCTATCGGGGAAAGTCATTATCGAAGATCTTAGGGGCGATAGGCAACTTTATCTATCGATTGCAGAGTTGAGTGCGCGGAAATAAAAGTGCCGATTCGTACGGCGATTATCGGACGGAGACACGATTCTCTTTTCCTGCTTCTCTCTTTTTTTACTTGTCGGTGTTTGCTGATTTTTTAGCTGGCTTTCCGCCTCGACGTCCGCTCTCCGAAATTGCGAAAGAGCTTGCGCGCGAGCGATGTGTGTTTTTTTATTCGAGTTCGATCGGAGTTTCGTTCGTGCGGGAAATTCTTTTTTCTCGTTCTGGCGGTGGAGAGCGGGATTTTTAGAGTATTGCGCGCGTTCGAGGAGTCTAAGGAGTTGTTTTGTACTAGAAATATAGTATGATTATTGTATGCATAGTTACTTTACAAGGTTTTTATTTATTTTTAAATTAATAGTTGTTAGACGTTTTAAAGAGTATTAGAATGAACAGACTATTTGATTTAATTAAAAGTTAGCTTATGCGGTAATCAACTTTTAGCTTAAGAGGATGTTATCTCTATAATTGTTATTTTAGTTTTGTGGTGTAGATTAGATTTAATATATTTATATTTTATAAAAGTATTTAATTTTCTAATTAAACTCATGTAATTCTGGCCTATACACAGCTGTTGCAGCAATGATGATTTGTTTTCATATACTCTAGAGATTAAATCATTTATTTGATTTAGGGTCTTGTTGCCGAAAAGCCAATAGAATCATATGTTGTAGAACTGAAGTATTTTATGTAAATCAAATTAATTAAATTATATACGCATTATTTGAATGCTTACGCATTACTCTAAACTAAAAACGATGTACCATCGTTATCTTTGAACTATTTATAACGTTAGGTTCCTTTATACTCTATAGATTGGTTATCAATTTTGAGATTTCAAAATTTTCACGAATGTTATTCTCCCACCCAACTGAAGACTAGTTATTTCATCTATGACTCATGCGATACCAAAGATTCGGAAGTCTTGTTACAGAGCTTTAAGAAAATAACAAACAGATTTTAATGAAATTTGGTATACCGTTATGTGAAGAACCTAAAATAACTCAGTTAAATTTCCGTGTCCCTAGAGTACTTAAGAAGCAAGATGTGTTTGCATATTTGCAATATCTTCAAAAGTCATATTTTTTATATATAATAATTATGAGACTTACAAAAAAGCCGCCAAGAATCATTTTATTATTAAAATAATCGAAAATTTCTGAAAAACTTGCTCTGCAGACATTAAAAAAAAACAATTTTTTTAAAGTATTGTGTTATAAATAAATTATACTATTTTTTGCATTTTCAACTATCATTCGGATTCCGTGGGTCAAAATCTGCAAAGTCATCTTTATCATTTTTATCCGGGTATATTTTAATTAATTCTTTTTACGTATGTACTTAACTACATGAACTTCATTAAAAATAGATACTTTATAATAAATATGATATAACAAAAAAGTTCTTACTACTACTTAATAAAGGAATAAGTAAGCGGTAATGGTAGTGACAGATCTCTCTCTCTCTCGCTCTATACCTACAATTAAATTCATAGCACTGCATTGTATTGAGATGTTTATTCTCTTATTATTTATTTATATTTATGCTCATCCTCGATCATCATGAGAACAAGGTCAGCTCATAAAGACAAAATTGAAACAACCCGTTAAAAATGGGTTCTTGGAGTTATGTAAGAAACGTCTTGATTGTAAATGTTATAAAATATATAAAATGAATGAATGAATCGAAAAATATGAATGTTGTAAAAATAATATAAATGATTCTTATCGTAAAATACAATATATTTTACATGCATGCGTGAATATCTACTTTTAAAAAGTGCCTGACCATCTCCCACGGCTACTTGTACTATCAAAGTTTTTATTTTATTTTATTTTTTAAATTTTAGTAAGGTATAAAATAATATTTGTTACTAGACAAATAATTGATTTTGTCAATCGGAGTAAACATAGTTTTTGTAATTTCACTGGTATATTTGCAACATCTATAGGTAGCGCTGTGCTGTAAAATTAAAATTTCTCTTATTTTTATATATAAGTTAAAGGATATAGCTAATTTAGTTTCGGTGCTAAAAAAGCACCTCGCAAAACAATTATTTACACGAATCTTTCATTACTTACAACCACATTTCGGTTTAATGTTCTATACAATCTGTTTCTATTTAATCAATATCCAACTAACTCTTCTTAATCATTACTGAAACGTTGACATTACAGAATATATCTAAAAGTAAGCGACATAATATCAAGCTTACAACGAATTCAAATTCCGATCGCAGAACTCGTGCTTTTCAATTTAACCATCAAAGTACATTCATAGAGAGAGAGATTCCCCAGGTGTAACACCTTTAATCTCGCCCTTCTTTACGAAGACGGTGCGCGAAAAAGGAAAGAACGACAGATCTCCAAGGCCGCTCTGTATATATACCATCGGAGATTGCCGCAGCTGTAGGAAGACGCCATAGCGGAAGAGCGAGAAATCGTATTTTTCATCGGACTGCACACTACGACGTGTTGCGCGCGTGAAGTTCTCTACTTTTTTTTAGCCCTCTGAGGTTGAGGTACCTAGCGCGAGCGCGCAAAGGAAAAAAAACTTGGAAGAACCGCGTGGGAAGACGTAGAGAGAGAGAGAGAGAGAGAGAGAGAGCTCGATTTCCGGCGCGAGAGAGGAGAAATTGTCTGAAGCTCTCGAATAAAATCCTGCAGCTCCTGGTAATGACGTTGAATCGCGGCGAGGGTGCCGTTACTTTCTTTTTCAGCACGTGTATACGAGCTTTGGTTTTGGCGGGAAACTTTATTAGGTGCTGCGGGATTTTCAAATACGATTGTGATGAATTTGACGAAAGCAATCAAAGTTGTTATTTCAAATTCATTTTGGTTTCAGAAATTGTACTAAATAATGCATCCTTTATAATTTCATGTAATTATAGTATGATATCACAGAAAACGTCGTTAAATGGAAATTCACATATATATGAAATTTACACAATTACAATCGGTAGTCTAGGATATTCTGACGTTTGCACTAAAATATTTATCGATCCAATAATTGAGATCGGAAATAGTATACTATGAAAATTTTATGTTTTTCACGTGAAAGTTACAACATACGTCCCTACACGGTTATATAAAAACATTATGTTTATCTTATGTTTATTTTACATTGATTTCACAACGGTATAAATATTGATAGGGATTGAGTTCGATCTTCGCCATCGATAAATCCATATCGACAAAGATTTTTGTCGCTGAAAATATTAGACTGTCTCAGAAAGGCCTTGCCTTAGGAAACAAGGCTTAGCTTAGTATTTATAAAATATATTTTTTAGTTGAATTGTCATAAATTGGCAATAAATAATAATTTTATTATATAAATAATAATTATTTATATACCCTATCATTGCAACATAAACCGAAACTTTTTAAATAAATTGGATATAGTATTATATCCAGAATATAGTTCGAAAATTGCCGTAGTTTGAAGTACTTTATTTTAGTGGAATATTTGCTTCAAATTAGAAAAATGTCTTATCCGGCTCTTTCTGTTCTAGATTTCATATATCAATAACGGATTAACACTTTACTCTACTGCAAATATTTACAGATGAAAAAGATTATTATAAGAATACATAATATTTTCTGTTATTTAAATATTAAAATATTTATTTGTTAAATCGCGAATTTATAATATTATAGAATACAGTATCCATACAAAAATGATATAACTATTTCTTTTCAGAAATGCCAATTCATACAAGACGTCGAATTGGTGAGTCTAAAAACTCCAAGAAATAGACAATTTTTATTGATAAGCTTATTCTAGTGTAATATTCTTAGAAAAACCTTAGTAACGTTTTGTTTGCCAAATAATTAGTATTACGAAATATCAGTTATATTGCACTTGTATTTATTAAAAAATCATAAATAATAAGTAATATATTTTGATCATACTGTTAATGAAAAATGCTATAACGTTTAATAAATATACCGTCACGGACCCAGTTTCTAATCAGTTAAGGCGCAATGTCGGGATATTTGATGCATTACAATTTGGAAATGAACTGTTTACTCAAAAGAAACATTTCTAATGATAAATATAATTCTTAATCTTTCATCTGAAATTTAAAAAATACACAAAGAATCAGTAATTAATTAATTATAAAGCTTTAAAGAAAAAAGTAACAGGGAGTAATTTCTGATCAGCTAAATGATATATAGGAGCAATTTCTGTTCAGATCAAGACCCTATTTCTAATCAAATTTTGTTAACGCGTAATTATCTTATACAACAAGCAAAAACACATTAAACAATATTATAACAGTAACTATGGTAACTAGTTAACATTTTTTATTTATGTAATGGTGATTAATAAAATAAATATTCGATTATTTATGCTCAGTCGACCGCACAACAGTCAATCAGCTGAAATGCGCGTCTGATCGCTCGGTCGGTAAGTATTATAACCTACTAAGTGAACCTATTAAACGTGTGCGATGTTTCAGTGGATTTTACGAGACTTTGAACTAAGAAAGATGTTTGTGTGCGTTAAAACAACTTTCATTGTTATTGTTTGATGAGATTAGAACAATTAAAGGTCTTTTAATATTTAAAATAGTTGTAATAAAACTGATCAGAAATTGCGGAAACTCTAAAAATTCGGAACCTATTTCTAATCACCCTTTATTTTCTAAAAAAGTTACATTTATTATTAATATTTTGGTTGTCTAATACAAAAAAGGTATTAAGTAACTCAGATATAAAAGCTTTGCTACGATACATTCAAGAATAATAAAGAAACGATCCGAAAATCTTAGCGTGCTCGCTTGCAGTCGGCAGAAGTGAAATGGCGAAAACGTGATGTATTTGACAACAGTGCAATAAAATATATTTTTTCTTAAAAATGTACGACATTAATAGCATGTGAAGTTTTCAAACGTACTTGTGAGATAGTTAGCTATTAAATGTTATTTTTTTCAAACAATTTCAGGGTTAATTAAATTTTATATCGTAATATATGTGAGAAACTGATTAGAAATTGGGTACTGATTAGAAACTGGGTCCGTGACGGTAATCGTATAAATAGTTTTTTTGTCCAGCTGCACCGAAAGTATGCTTTTTCGTGCATATACAGCGGGTGCAAAGTGGTGTTTTCCGCCCTCAGCCGGAAAATGCAGTACTTTTCTGCCCGCTTCATATATGCACGGAAATCATCCTTTCAGTTCAGGTGAGACAAAAAGTATCGTGTGCACCACGGGCAGAAGGCGATTAACGCTCGTGCTGGTTGTAATCCTTGCTTTGGCAACCCTCGCGGTAATCGCCTACTTTCTGCCCTTGATACTTAATATACTATTTTTGCATATGAAAGAAAAGAACAACGGTCATATATCCACAAATATTTGCGGGAAAAGATAGATAATTGAAACATTTTTTCGGCTGCATTTGCATTAAATTAATCGTGTAAGGTATTATATTACTACTTTACCTAAAAATTAAACAGAAAAATTAATTCTGAAAATCATCATAACACCAAAACGTTTTAAGGGGGCAGGCCTGAGTTGAACCCAAAAAACGTCTTTTTTACGAGTCCAGAAAACTTTTTATGTTTAAAAGCAAGCATTCTGACAAATTTTATGCTATCAATACAGAATAATATATTAAATTTTACCGTTGTACTACCTCAAAATCTTAATCTTGCACGTCACGATATTTCAATACCATTATATTTATTAAAGGAACTTTGTTCCTCACACGATCATAGGTGACATAATAAACGAAATTTTTTTTTCGACGGTTATTCGACTCCATTTGACATGCGGTATAAAAAGAGCGGAGCACTTTATCGTTAAATTTTTTTATTATTTTATTTCGGAGTGCCAATCGATTTTTTGAAAATAAATTTTTTTATACTACGGGGCATACCGATGTTTATGGGATCACGTGTGCTGTGGCCCTTCGTGTAGGACACGAGGTGAGTGCTGACGAAAAAGAGGCGCAAAGTCGCTGCTGTTGTCTGTGCCATTTTCTGCGGAATTATAGTTTTGTTTTGCTTGTTGTGGTGTATATCAGTTCAAGGGAGAGGAAAGACACTGGATAAGACTTGTCTTTGACGCGACGGTAGAAAATTATGAACGGTATATCTGTATTGACTAAAAGTGATAAATTGAGAGTGAAAACCAAAAAACTGGCTTCCATTATATACCAACTTATGGATGAAATTCCCAACAGAAAGACAACAAATTTTAAAAGGCATATTTGAGGTTCAATGTCAAATTTTTAATGAACTGGTTTAGATCGTCGCAGTCAATATAGGTTTCGCTTTTAAAAATGTTATTTCATCACCAGTACAATAGAGTATTTTTTCATTAAAAATGTATTTTATACAATTTCAATAACATCGACTTTTTAATACGTAACCAATAACTTATTTAATATGATTACCTGGTAAAAGAAAAAACATATCTAAGGAGATAGTATAGTCTTAAAATTCTAAATGAATTTTAAAATGTTTTTTTCTACTTTATAATGTACCCAACAAGTTCCCAAAAGTTTCAAAGAGTTAAAGAGTTTTTCTTTAACCCATTACTTCCCAATTAACCCACGTAGATACCAATTCGATTTTTCACTGATAAACGGTAAGTCAATCAAAATCGACAAAAGAAATGGCATAATAGGGAACAGACATGATGTCAAAAATATGACTAATTTTTTGTCTACAATAGTAAATCTATGCGATATGAGCTTTTTCATGATTTAATGCTTCTACGTTTTAGAATAATTAATTAAAAAGTTCTAAATTCTAGTAGCTTTCGAATAATGCAGCACGCTTGTGATTGGGTATCCACTTAAAATGGTGGATTGAACCTACCGCTCCTCTAACCTACAAAGACCCGTCGCCCAAGAATATCTATATATATATATAAATATATATATATATATATATATATATATATATATATATATATATATATATATATATATATATATATATATATACATATGTATACATAAATTCAGTACGTGAGGGCCGCCATATTGCTTTTGGTAATCACGTGACCCCATACAGCGTTTAAATTCTTATTTGCAAACAAAATTTTCAAAAAATTGCTACTCATGAAATTTGGGCGTAAAGAATGTATTTTTTTCACTTTAGTGTATAATTTAACCTCAAGTTTCATTTATAAATTATTTAAAGAATCATGTCTCATCTCTATTCACAAATAATTTTTGGTTGATTTTGAGTGGTCATATTATATAATTCCAGTAAAATTTTTGATAATCTGTCCTTGGATTTCAAAATAGCGTGTATTAAACCTTTGCCAAGTCAGTGTGGAAAATCAATAGGTAGCTGAGTAAATGTTTGGAAATTATATACGGAGTGAAAATATTTTTATAGCACACTAACCTCAAAATGCCAACTTTATTGTCGATTTTGAGGTTGTTGTGCTATAAAATATCGTATGAGACTGTTGTGGGAGGTGTTTTTCTACCTTGCTCGATTTTCTCACTCGCTTCGCTCGTGCGAAAACCCTCGAGCAAGGTAGAAAACCATCTCCCACAACAGTGTCATAATATACTATTATAGCACTGTGTGACCTAAACCCGCACTTAGGTCACGCTTATCCGTGACCTAAGTGGCGCTTTATTACACAGTGTAATAATGAATTCACATAGGCCACAGATCCCTACTATCCTATAATAAAAACTAAAAACACTCAAAATAAACGTTTTCGTTCATAATAATAGAAAAAAGAAGTTGTAAAGCTGGTAAATACGCATGTCAAGAATCAGAGAATAATTATAAATCCTTAAAATAATGCTTCAAATTTAGAGGTTAGTTCAACTGATTGTATATGACAATTTGGCGCGTATTTTGAATATTCAATCTAAAATTCAATTTAAAATTCAGTATTAATTTTTTTCATGATTAATATTAGAAATTTATTAAAATTTAATTTAAAAATTTTCAATTAGGGTAAATAAATATATTCTAATTAACTGGTAATAATAAACATTTATTATCTTTTCAAAAAACAAAACATCTTATTTATATAAGGTTCTATTCAAACAATATATAAAAGTTGACATTGATTATTAATTAACTACTGAATTTTGGTTAAATAATAATTTGTTTATACGATTTCTAATTTCTTTAATTTATTTTTTATGTTTTTTGGATTATATTTTTATTTTTTTTTATGCGGGGGGGCTTCGCCCCCCCGAAACCCCCCCTCCTCCCCCGCCCTACCCACCCCCGCACCATACACCCTCCCCGATGTCGGTGGCGGGTTTATGTCACTCGTGCTACAAAATAGTATACGATACTCGTGACCTAAGTATCCATAATTGCACGGCGCGACGGTATCGCCCTCGCTACGCTCGGGCGCTAACTACGCGCCGTGCAATTATGGGCCACTTAGGTCACATGTATCGTAATATACTATATATCAATTGCCATTAAACCGCCTCAGTGTCAGTATTCTTTATAAAATGTAATTCAGAAATGTTCACAATTGATTAAATATTTGTTGAGTATTATACTTTATAAAGCGAAACATAATTAAATACATTAAAATTTACATTTAGTTTTATTTAAATTTAGTTTTATATATACACAATTTCATGCTATAACTTATAAATATTTTAACTTCATTTAAGGGGTTATATCTCCCAAATATTTTTGTTTTTTTCCATTTTTTTTATTGGCTTAAATCTTGCCAAAACAATCCTAGAATCAAAATCTACAACGCCTAAGTACCGATTTAAACTCAAAAAATTTTTAAATCAATTTTTTCCATACAGCTTTGATGCTCTAAAATCACAATTTTCGCTTATTTTACCGATGCTCGCTTTTTTAAATTTCGCGGCTTTGGAAATTAGTAGAAGTTACCTACGATCGATATCGTGTTTTAAATTTGAATTATAGAGGTCGCTACATGACATTACGACGGTTACAGCGTCTTTACAGCACGTGTTTACTCACACTTGCCCTGTGTTTAGTCGATCAGTTGTTCTCGTTGTTTACGTTGTTATTTTGAGTTTTGCTTTACTTTTTAACTGTGAATTATATTTACAAGTACTTAATTATGAGTGAAAAGGTGTACAGTGGCCGCAAAGGCAGTAAAACAAGAAGTACAAGTACAAAACGGAGTAAAATTAGTAATCGACGCCCGCCTAACCGCCATTCGTTCGAAGGCAATTTGGAGCACGTTAGTACCTCGGCTAAGAAATTGAAAACTACTGATTTAGACCGTGACCGCGATGTTGATAATAATTTCGGCTACTGTTTCATCAATTTTTTCGCTGTATTTACTGCTCTTTCTGAATTAGTAGTATGCAAAAAATGTAATGGTGACGTGCGGTTTTTAGAGTCGAACAAGCGTGGACTAGGCTTCAAAATTATTGTGTCTTGTTCGAACTGTGGTGATGCTGATATTAACAGCTGTCCTGTAATAAATGGTTGTGCTTATGAGATCAACTGCCGTATTATTTTAGCTATGCGCATCATAGGCATAGGCATCAACGGTATAAGAAAGTTCTGCTCTATGATGGATCTTGCAAAGCCTGTTTTTCAAACAACTTACAGTAAGATCATATTTAATATCGCCACTGTTACTTCATCTGTTCGAATTATATCTATAAAAAAATCAGCGATTAAAGAAAAAGAAATTTCTATCGAACGAGGTGAAAAAGAAGGTCTCACAGTGTCAGGCGATGGATCTTGGCGAAAGAGAGGGTTTACGTCTTTGTTCGGATTGGTGACTTTGATTGGTTGGTACACTGGCAAGGTATTGGATGTGTGTGTAAAATCTAAGTACTGTAAAGTGTATGAATATTGGCAAAAAAAAGAAGTTACTGCTGAATACGAAGAGGTATACCCTTCACACAAACAGAACTGCGATGCCAACCATGAAGGTAGTGCCGGGAAAATGGAGATCGACGCAGTTATAGAAATGTTCAAACGCTCAGAAAAACTTCATAATATCAAATATTTGAAATATATCGGCAACGGCGATTCAAAAACATATAAAGGTATAGTCGACTCAAAACCTTATAAAGATTTCATCGTCGAAAAAAAAAATGTGTCGGACACGTTCAGAAGCGCATGGGAACGCATCTGCGCAATTTGAAAAAAACAACGAAAGGTCTTGGCGGCCGAGGAAAGTTGACCGGAAAGTTAATTGATGAACTTTCTATTTATTACGGACTTGCTATTAGGAGAAACTACGATTCAGTCGAAAAAATGCGGAATGAAATTTGGGCAACGTTACTTCATAAAATGTCGACGAAGGAGAATACACAGCACGAGAAGTGTCCCGTCGGAGTAGACTCTTGGTGTTCTTGGCAGCGCAGTACAGCGCTTGGTACACTTGCAACGTACGAGCACAAGAGTCCAATGCATGAGGATGTTTTTAACGCAATAAAACCCATTTATAATGAACTCAGCTCCGACAACCTTCTGTCACGCTGCTTGGGTGCGTATACTCAGAACAATAACGAGTCGTTTAATGCTGTAGTGTGGTCAATTGCTCCAAAGACGGTGTCAAGCGGTAAGACTATAGTTGACATTGCGAGTGACGTAGCCGTTATTATCTTCAATGACGGCTTCTTGGGTCTGCAGGGAGATATTTTAACAATGCCCACAGATAAGAGCCTAACGAAGTATATCTTTGATAATAAATACAAAATAAGCATAGCTATTCGCAATGAGTGGTTGAATGGACCCGGCCCCATACCGGAGAACGGAGAGAACTGATTCACCGATGGTTCCAAAGGTGAAGCGGGCGTAGGAGCAGGGGTATACAGGAGGATGGGCAGTAAGGAATTGACGGTCCCTATGGAAAACAATGCGACCATCCATCAGGTAGAGACAGTCGGTATCATTCGGTGTGCACAGAAAGCCGCTGAGAATGAGGGTGGAAGGAATATCTTCATCTGCACAGCCAGCAAATGAACTCTATCAGCATTAGCTAATTACACAACGAAATCCAACGGTACCTGACGCCTAGAGGATCAGTAGGGTCGCAAAGGGATTACCCAAGCGACATGAGTCTGGCGTAAGACTCAACCTAGAATTTTCTAATAATAATAATAGTGCGAGTCAATTTAATTAATTTAGCAAACAAAGCTGTGTACAATATAGTTTAAAAATACTACCAAGATTTTTAAACGTTTTTAGACAAAGAAAACGTAATAGATTTGTTAAAATATTTTTTTTAATCACCAACCGATTATATTAACAAATTTTTACAAAAATCAGAGAGTTTACTTTTGTAAGTAATCTTTTCGTCTTTAGTTTGTTTTTCGTCAAATTCTCTTTCATTTAGATTAGGTAAAATTATGAAACAAAACTACTTGAGTTACGTTTGCTTTTCAATTTAAAAAATAAGTATGCCTATAATATGTTTGAATTAATGTTTAACATTCACATACGACTTTAAAATAATTGCATTTATTTTGACTCTATCGGTCTCCACGAGCACATTTCTCTTATAATTTTGTACCTATTTCATTCTCTCTAATGGAGAGGTGATGAAAATATCATCTCTTGCATCTCCATAGTAGAAGTTTTTGAGTAGGCAGTACGGGGCGAAACACATTTTAATTTTATATTGTTTTAAGAAACCTTATTTTGGCAAATTAAATTTCGTAGATTTTAAATATACTTTGTAATTCAAAACATTTTCCCTCTTATTGATTACATTTACCTTCTCAAATAGTTCTACTATGGATGAAGAGATGATATTTTCATCACCTCTCCATTAGAGAGAATGAGATAGGTACAAAATTATAAGACAAATGTGCTCGTGGAGACCGATAGAGTCAAAATAAATGCAATCTATACTTAATACGAGCGATAAATTCATCAATTTTATTTAATTTAGAATAATTCGTACAAAGTTGTAGTAATTAGGAATATATTTCTGCGTACAGTGCGTACTAGGTGTATGAGAAACCACTTAAACTATTTTCAGTCTAATTTGGTAGATAAAAGAAATGTGTCATGAAATTGAACTTATAATCTATTATCGAAATCCCATCAGCTGGTTTTTAAAAGATATAAAGAAGTAGAAAATAATTAAAAACTTTCCTGTAAATTAATTTTTATTTATGAATCAGTTTCGACGTTTTAAAATTGCGTCGAAATATAATGTTATACCGTTATTTACATTTGTTGTTTATATATTATTTACTGTAGTTATTCATATTCCCCGTAATGTAATAATTGCTACAAGCATTTGTAATTAGAACTTATTTTATAATTAAAATTTGTTATTTGTAATTAGATTTATTTGAGCACACATATAGCTTGAAACGTGTCGAACAATTTGCATACACAGCGTGAGTTTCGCAGATGCACTTTGAATATTACATCTTGTTCTACTGATTAAAGACTTTATGCACAGTAAACTAGATATTTACCGTGTTGAATATTTAAGTAAACAAATTAATTATTCTAATTTGGTTTAATAAAACAAATTAAAAATGAGTAACGCGTGCAATTACTTTGAAACGCATCTATTTCAAATAAGATAACTGAATATAACTAAAATAGATGATTAAGTATTTATCGTTAATTCTTTGTTGAAATTAAGACATACATACAATTCAATTTTATTATTTATTTTAAAAACGAATTCAAAGGATTCTTGTACGTAATTTTAAGATAAAAGGTTAGGTGATTCTCTTTTTAAGTTTAAATGTTTCAATTTGAAAAATATATATTACTGGTAGTACTGATGATTACCAACAAAAAATATAGCCACAGTATTTTTTTATGGGGACCTATAAAAATAATAATATAAAGCTGTATAAAAATAAATTATAAATATGAAAACGAGACTGAATAGATATTTAAATTATAGTAAAATAAAATTTATTGTATATTAATCAATTATTGTTAATATGTATGATTTATTGAACAAAAATCGTTCAGTAAAAATCGTAGACGTATAAAATTTTAAATTTAATAGAAACAGAAAGTAGGGTTATACAATGGAGATTGGAAGGGGATATTAAAGAAGTACTCATATTTATAAATATAATATCGTTGTTTATTATTGCTTGAGAAATCACGTATCTCGAGTAAATAATGATAGATCGCTCCTTAATGTCTAAACGCGACAGACGAAGTAAAAAAATGCAAAATCATAAAGCTATATCTACGAAGTATACAGATTCGTTACGGAATGATCCTTAAATTGTGCGAGTAGCTGCAAAATCTCTACTCGTCGCTATTTGTGTTACATCAAAGATCAAAATAATAAAGTATTTTGTCTCATTTTCTTAATAGGATTATTTATAATAATAATCGACCATGATTAAGTAGACATATTATTATTATATTTGAAATTGAGAAATGATATTTCATCTAATTATCAGCATCGATTAATTTTATTTTAAACTGAAAATGTATTTTTTAAATTAAAAGTAATTGTATTTTAATAGTTCTAAGACTAATTTATTTTATTTTAGTATGTTTCAAACCTATTTCTATTTATTTCGTAAATTTGTTCATCGGAATCTTATATAGTAAATTTTAATAAACGATTATTCTTAGAACTATTTAAATACAAAACCTGTAAACTAACATGGGTCATTCTCTTATGTTAAGCTTATTTAATTACCTAAGGAGAAAGTTGTGTTTCTAGAATCAGTCATATAATAATCTAGTGCTAACAATAACAAGTTGATAGAAAAAAATAGTAATATATTAACTGATACAGATTTGTAAAAAAATGAGAAATTATGGTTGAATTATTGCGCCGAAAAGAGAAAAATTATTATTCTGTATAATCGAATAAGTCTTGAAATTATATTCGTAGGGATACAACAAAGTAATGTCTTCTTTACTAAGACTAACATTAATCAACAATTCCTTCTTTTACAAAAGGATTAAAAGTTTCCAATCAAAATGAAAAATTACATTTAATGTTAATAATTGATACAATTAATGATTGAACAATAAACATTAAAAAATGTTATTAAAAATCTCATTACTTTGCAGTATTCCTCATAATTTACAAATACCTTTTTTATATTAGGAAAGCTCGTAGAAGCTCATTAAAGTCACAGGACTTGTGCGAATTGGTAAAATAGTTTTATCGTGTACTCGTTAATTTCAACGATGATAAATTTCGTTTAGTTTATTACTTTACATGCTTCTCAACAATAGTTATTTTTATAATTGTGTTAGGTTTTATTGAACAAAACCTAAATTGTTTGCTACAAAATCAACTGATTTTCATTTAATTAATTTCTTCAATTTGTTCCATTACGACAAGATTTCATTAAAATATCATTGATTCATATAATTACTTTAGAATACAAAAATTGATTTTATGCTACTACTGCAAGATCAAATATTTTTTAAATTAAACCTAATCCATTTATTCAAATTATACTTTAATACTTAAATAAAATACAAAATAGTAATGTTCAAAACAAATTAATTATAAACTTAAGCACATTATTGGCATGTTTACACGAGAGTAAACAAATTGATATATATTCTTAAAATTTTAATCAAATCTACAATTACATTAAAACTAGTTTAAATAAAAATCAGTCAATTTCCCTTAATTTTTCTGCCCAGAGTTGATTTAGATTACACGCTAAGTACTTATTGTTTATGAAGTCTAGTCTCTATGCGAGTCACCTAAATACATTATATAGTTCGGCTATATAAACATTCGCGACGTTATGGAACTCTCTTTTTCTTTCTTTCTTTCTTTCTTTCTTTCTTACTTTCTTCGGCACGAGATTACAATTGTCTTATGTATCTAATAAGGCCCGTAATTAAGGTATTTCGAGTAACTCACTGGATATCACTGCTCAGATGCAGGCAAGTGCAAGGCAGCCGCTAATCAATTCGATATTTTAGAAATTGACGTACAAAAGTCGCACAAGATCACACTTATGTACACAGAAAATTCTTGCAGTACTATCACAAACACTTTAACACGAAATGCAGACAACAATCGAAAACGAAAATAATTTAACGATTTTTTTTAATTATGTTTCGTGAACTAAGAATTATATTGATCTATTAAATTCTAAAAATTAAAGAATACTATCTTATATTTACAGTCATAAAGAAATATTCAATCAGTTCTTGAAAATGAAATGAAGAGGATACAATGCAATGTGATTACTCGTACATTACGAAATAAAAATGTGCGATTTCTGATAAAAATGTTATAAAACAAAATAAATTTTGTGAGAATATAGAAGTACGTTTTTTACCAAATCTAATTTTTACAAAAAGAAAATGTTAAACTCATATTTACATTATTTAATTCGCCAATTGAACACGATTTCTACTTTGCGGCATTTTTGTTACTTCAATGTACAGAAGCGAACGTGTGCGCTTTTCGTATGAACAGCGGCTAAACCCGAATATCTCTCGTCCTTTCAAATATCTTATGACGCAAGTAAAAAAGGTATTAATGGTAAAATCGCTTCTACGTTTTTTGGTTTTTCCTCGTGTGTGTGTATGTGTGTGTGTGGATGTTGTGTCAGTGTCCGTTGTATTTGCGGTTTTGTTAAGGCATGCAGACTTATCTTTCCCCAACCACCAAAAGATCAACAATACTTTTGCTTTAAATGTTCACCATAAAAGTCATTGACGATCACGAGATAATAAATAATGATAGTTTAAATGTATCTCATCTGATCGATGGGTACAACAGAGATCGATTTTTTCACGAATTTTTAAAATAGACTTAAAGACAAGATTTAAAAAACCTTTTGCAATTTATTCTTACATATTAGCAGATTATAAATGAATTTTAAATGCAGTACATAATTAATGTACACGATTCTTTCACAACTTTTTTGTGCATTCTGACATGAAAATGAAAATTGACTACTATTTATAATACTTTTTCTTGTTGAACTCACAATCGATTGAGTATTGTTATCAATTTTGGATTATACAAACTTCTTTTCATTCAGTATTTTTAAGTATTTTCGATGATATTTACTCAAAAGCTCTAGCAATTCGTGAGTTTTGCATATTTCCGAAAAACGTTAATCAGTGCGATTAACATTCACATAAATTTAAAAAATTCTTTTATTTTCTTTTTACTCAGATTTGATGTCAATCGTTTGGATACCAGATTTTTTAATATGTCAGTCAGCGTTCCTTATTAACATACATATGCACTCCTTTAAAAAAGAAGATGTACAATCTTCAAAGACGTAACCATAAATCCCAAAAGATTTCTCACTCAATTTCTTTTAATCTCCTACAAAAACGTCAATCATACTTTACCCATCGACACAAGCTACCCTTGTTTCCACAGAAAAAAAAACAATAAAAAATGACGTGCAACCGCTTTAACAAATTCACCAATTCCCCTACCTATATCCCAACACTGTACCCCCCCCCCCCTCCCATCAATTCCATGGCATACATCCATCCTCTCGCGATCACCCCTCCCCCCTCTCCCTCTTTATCAAACTCTCCACTCAGCAAGTGACGGCAGTGCTACAGCGTCATCGTCATCGTTGACCTCCGAAGGATCCTCGTCGTCAGGCGCGACGGGTCGACGGCGGCCGGCGCTCTCAGATCTTGAGCCTGCGGTTGTAGAGGAAGACGAGCCGGTTGTCGGTGCCGAGTGGACTGGCCACGTGCTTGTAGCTGTGGCCGGCCAGCCTGTCGACGATCGGTCGGGTCTCGGCGTCGCTGTGGTGGCCGCTCCAGTAGATCGAGAGGACAGAGACGCGGACGGACGACCAGGGAATCGTGTCCAGCACTTGCAGGAGTACCTGGTGAGATAGACAGAAGGTGTGGAGGCCGATTGAGTGATTGAGATTGCGAGTGTCTTGGTGTACGAGGAGATTCGATTAGGTGGTAATGAGAGAATTCTTTTTGCGAAGTCTTCGAAAAATTCAGGGCCCAAATGTTTCGTTTAAGACTGATTGTATGGATATTATGTAGGTTCTGGCGAACAAAGTATAATAGAGAAACAATGTATTTACGGGTGTTCTGCGGCTTTTGATTGAAAATATTAAAGGGACTCGCGAAGTAAAGTAGTAAAACAATCTTTCATGGCAAAGATTCTTTCCCATCGACACTCGAGTGGTTAAGAATTAATTATGAATGTAAGTTAAAAAAGAATTCTAAAGAGTTCTTAAAGCGCTCATAAAACATGTCCAATGACAGAATTCTGAAATTTTGAATAATGTTGTTGTCTGGGAGAAACGCGGTTATTACTTCTGAAAAGTACTTCAAAAGTCAAAATAGAGAAACTTAAGCACTCATAGCAAAAAACTATAAGTAAAATGTATAATGTTAAAAACAGCTTTGAGAGCAAAATTTCAAATGATACAAGAACGCCCTTGTTCCTTTTCTCGTTTACTAAAATAGTTTCTTATCCATTTTATTTTTTGATTTTATTTTATATTGTTTCTCTTTTAAATTATGTAATGATCTTAAAATGGAGCGGAAAGAATAACAACCATGGACTGATTCTTGTTTGAATGGAACTTTATTTTGACGATTTTCTTAAAATGCAATGAGAAATGAAAATAAGATATTATCTTAAAAATTGATAACTAAGCAACTCGATGACATATGGATTAAATAAGAATATGCCTTTCGTTATTTATTAAATAAGAAATGCGAAAAACGTTTTATATGTCTTTTAGTAGTGGAGTTCGTCTATTTTTATTGTATTTTTATAAAATGTGTGTATTGAATTGGCTTATATCGGTGAGGTTTATATGCTATAAAATGTGGTTCTATAATCAATGGATAAAACATTTGTTTTCATTTGTCAATAAAATAATTATAAAATATGTAATAATAAATGTGTATACAACAATCGATACTTATATTAAATTGACAAAATATAAACTTTAAACATATTTAATAAATAACAATAAAATTTTTCAGTTTAAATAATTCAAACTTATGTGAGAAGGATAATAAAAAGATTAAACGTTGAACTTTGATATTATAATATGACAGGAGGTAGCATTCACAACTTTTATATTTTTCCGGAAATAACAAAAGTTCAGATCCTGAAGAAATTCGTATGGTAAAAACTTGGACCGAACGTAAGAATCATTGGGCTATTAAAAACGAATTGGAACAAGAAAGAAAGTACATACGTCATGTTTAACATAAGTTTACAACTCTTCAAGAATTTCACTTTTTCACATACATCTACTTGTATGTACATCGAATGTATTACTAATAAAATAATCGGATAATGTGAAAATGTATGCTCTGAAAAGTACCGACTTTTACGAGTTAGTTTAAATGTATATATTGTTGTTTTCAAAAATGCATTAGGCAATAGAAAGTTGAATTGATTTCAATACGTATGTAATACGCTGAACTACTAAAAATACGGATTCATTTCTTATTACACGAAATATTTTATGTGCAGGTTATTATTTTACAGAAACTTATATCCGCATTTTAATGAGCTATTTTATTTATTAAAGTGGAATTATATATGATCTGCCCATTCAAACAAGGACAATAAACGTAATTTTGGATGTTAATTTTAAATAGTTATATTTGGCAAGTCAAAATATAAAGTTGGATCTTTGATTCATTTATGTATTTTTGCAAAGCAATCAAAATCAACTAAGGTCGTTCTTTGAATGAATGACTCATATTACATAATTATTATATGCAGATTTACTATTTTTTTTTCTTTCGGTAGCATTTGCTAGTAACATAAAGACTGTGACTAGTCAGCTTTTACCGCTGACCCATTTTCAGATAAAGATTATGAATACCATTGAAAATGTACGTACTATTTCTTTGTACTTATTGTATTTTTGGTATTATGAGTATTACGCATAATACCACATTGACGACTAAAAAAGATAGGTGGTTTTAGAGAATTTTTTTCTCAAATACTAAAAAAGCTATTAACATGTAATTTATAAAATTTTATTTATTATTTCTTTAACTATATAATCATATATTTTTTATTTACAAAAATCTCTTTATCTGCCTGTTTTTCTTAAATTCAAAATGGTTCGTAAAAAACATGGTAAGTACGATAACTCCCCTCTAGGATGTCGAAAACAAAAAAATTAAGTAGATTCTTAATCTGTGTATGAATGGTTATGTCATGATCTAGGATAAATTAATTTGGCAAAAAATTAACAAAATGGCGATCAATTAAACAAAACAAAAAAAATCGATTTTATAGAAAAAACACCTCACCTAAGGACTCACAAAAAACCCTTTCCAAAAGACCTAATCAGATACTAGCTTTCTCAGTACACTCCAAAACCTCTGCGACCAAGTAAAGCCACTGCTAAGCAAATTTGTATACACCAATATTATCCACAAAAGCCGCGCCGACCAAACAAGGCCTAAAAGCTTCCATATACCTCGGCGCTCCAATTTCAACCCACTCCCTAAGCCCACAATCGCCAACACACGCTACCCACCCAACCCACTCCCGCAAAGAGAATATGCATTATTATTTACCGGTGCGTCCTGGATTTCCGTGCTGTCGAGGCTCAGGTAGTCGAGCTGCGTGGTGTTGTAGGCCAGGAGGATCGAGTAGAGCGGGAAGCAGATCAATCTGGTAGCGGGCAGGCTCTCCTTGGAGAGCACGAGGCTGTTCGGGCCCTCGCCCAGCTTCGTGACCTGGACATCGGCTTCCTGGTGATACGTTATCTGGGAATAATGGGAGAGAGAGAGGCAAAAGCGAGTCTCGTTAGTAGGTGGGTATAAATGCGTGCGAGATGCAGTGGTAAGATACAATATACATTGTTAATGAAGAGAGGATGGAGATGGAGGCTGTAATAACCCTTTTCATATATTTATAAAAGTATTTTTACACGTAAATTGTATTGTATGACTATTTGTAAAATGTTATAGAATATATTAGAACACATTCGAATATAGGATATCGAGTGATGCTTTATGTTAAAATAAACAAATGAGTACACTGTAAAAAAGCAAATGTAAAATTCAACTGCTAAGTTCTGGAAACAAAGCGACCCCTGCTGGGAAGATGATTTTTACACTACTCAGTAATGTAATTTTCAATGCTCGTGTGTAATTTCACATTCCCGATTTTCAGCTTCAGATTTTAAGGTTGGGATGAAAATACGCAAGCTAAAATAATTGAATCTAGAGCTCGTAAGCACTCGTTTTCGCTTCTGTTATTCTTTAAACTTAATTTATTGGCAAACCTCTAATTAATTAAGTCCAAAAATGCCCAAGTAACCGACTTTTGCACGAGTATCAGAAATTTTCCAGGTTTTCCAATTTCTAGTATAATTCATGTCGAAGCTGTACTTTTACAAACTCTGGGAATGTAAAAATCACTAACTCAGCAGTTGCAATTTACATTTTTCTGTTAAATTATCAATTGAGTGCCCTTTCTTAAAAAATATACGGTTATGGGCTGTATAAAATTACACTTATGCATTGAAAATGACATTACTGAATTAATAACTTTTCATATATTCAGTAATGTATATTTTTTAAACGATTTGTGTCATTTTACATTGCAACGTGATTTTTACATTTGCTTTTTTACAGTGTAGCGTTGCGGAGCAGTTTCGGTTGTTTGTAATAAATGCGAGTCAGTCTTGTTACAATCGTTGTAGAGTTATTACGTCAAAAAACGGCCGTTTCATTGTTATTTCGCGAATATTAATAAATTTCGGTAAAAGTGAATAATAGTGTGTTATTTATTTTTCTCCTGCCGCAATAATCTGCTTCGTGTTGATACATTTTGGTGCCAAAACCGGGCTATGTGCGGTTTTTGGGTTGTTTATAAGGTTTGGATTGTAGGGGGAGGGGTTATAATGGTGATTATCCCATTGATTTCTGAGTGGGTAAGATGAGAGATAAAAGTTAAGTAAACGTTTAACGAATGAAATGATAGTTTTTATGTATGAATAATTGACATTGAATGAAATCGATAATAAACACGAATCACAATACCAGAAGGTAGTTAAATGATACATCTTTAATTATTTATGTACATACTAACTAATAAAAAATCATGTATGTCAATGATCATTTATATTTATATACAACTATACATGCTCATTTATGAAAATTTTATAAGATGGGAATTTTGGAACATCTTGAAAGGAAAGCATTTTTGCTGAAATCTCTTTGCAAGTGAAAGTCTTACAAATGCACGAAATATTTTTCATGTTAATACTTTGAAATTAAAACATTTTTTAGCCTTTTTAATTGAAAAACATACACTATAATGTATGCATATAATATGCATGGTTAACAGGTTGAGCTCGGCTAATCTATAAGCTGATTTTTTCGATATTTTACAGAAGCAATTGATTATAAAGAATAAAAAGCGAGTTACACAGTATTATGAACAGCTACTTTTCAGATACACAAAATGCAAAAAATGTAACAAATAACGCACTAATCAAATTTCCCAAAAAAACTTTGCTCTCCTTAAGCACCTTTCTTCCCTTCATCAATCACCTCACGCACCTCCCCAGGAAAGTAATATAATCATCACCAGCCCTTTTTACCATTCTCACCCACTCTCACCCACTCTCACCTCCATCTCCATCTCCTTCTCCATCTCAAGCACTCTCACTCAACTCAGCGCTAAATTTAATTAACACGAGCACCCCATCCCTCCACATCCAGCCAGAGTCGAAACACTTCAAGCACCATAACAAACGAGCAGAAGTCAGCCAGCCAGCCAGACGCTGCAAATATCTCATATATATATATATATATATATACACACACATACCTCTTTGGTGTCGTTGTCGTTGCTGAGACAGGCGCGCAGCACCCGGGTCCGAGGATTGCGCGAGCTCCGCTTCGCGTCCAGTGAGTTGCGCGGATCCGTGAAGACCATGACGCCGCGCCAGCCGAGGTTCGACTCCAGCCAGCCGGTCGTCGAGGCGGCGCCGACCTTGGAAAAGAGAACAGAGAGAGAGGAAAGTTGAGTTTTAAGTTTTAAGTTTGTGATTGAGAATCACGTGCGAAAGTTTTAATTATGAATAGGTGGGAGAACGACGCTTGTTGTCGTCGTGAGAGCGTTTTTACGGAGGACGAGGAAGTTCGGGGAAATTAATTCTCGAGATGGATGGGGTGGACGGGGGTGACAAGTTGGTTTTAAAGTAGATGGGTAGTTGGGTGGACTTTGGCGAGGAGTTCGGTTGGAATTTGGGGTTGGGTGAAATAAGTATTATCTAGATGTAAGCAAATAAGTTATAATGATAAGATAATTATAACTGTAGCAAAGTTTTCTCGATTGCTCAACAATAGCAAGTATCTATTATGGAAGAAAAATGTTTACATAGACTTCTTCATAGTTTTTATAATATGAGGTATTCAGAACTATAATCAAAAGAGTCCATTGTAGAAATGTTGCCAACTATCGCCAAGATTTCAACATTAGAGATATAAATAAATAAATTATGGTGAACTTTATCACTGCAATACATATTTAAATATGTGATTTTTAAGTTTAGTTTTAAAAATTGATGAAAGGTTGCTGAATTTTAAAAATTAATTTATTTGACTATGGTTCATTTGTATCATTAAATTGTCATTTAATTACTTTATGTATAATTTAATGAAATTGATATTTTAAAAAAATCTACATTTATAGTAGATTACTTTATATGATTCAAAAAGACGTTAATATGAATATTATTTATATACAATAAAATATTTAGAATTTAAAGTTACATTGTTATAAACGAATTTATTTAATAACGGAAACATGTCAGTGTTTCAATCTATTAAATGCTATAGCGTATATTACTACTTCCATACACAACCCATCACATCATATGTTTTAAAAATTGTCTACGAAAGAATTCAAAATTGCTTTTATATTATATACACACTTCTAGTGCCACTCAACCATATTACGTTTTAAGAGATTCTTTTTATTTTAATAAAAATATACAGCGTTTCTTCAGCTTACTATTCATGGATTGACATTTCAAAGGCCTACTATGCAAATTGTATACGAATATGTATGTAATAAAGTATATAAATTTGAATATGTAGTGGAATTATACTATTATTACTACTATACTAAGCACTATTGTGTTTGTGATGAAAATTGATTTAGAATTAAGTTAAAATAGGATAAGTTTAAATATAATAGAGTTTAATAGTTTGAAAGCCTTTTTTCAAAAATAAAACAGTAAATAAATGTCATGCTACCGTATACATTTAAATGAATTTTTCGTCACAACTGTAATATATTGTCGTATTTTTCAGCAGAAATGGAGTATGTAGGACTACGTACAATGTAGCAAATGGAAAAAACTACACTGAAATGTGTGACATAAACTACAGTTTCTTTGGATTTATTACTTTTCTCTAGTTATGAATAATGTATTGCCACCAATTTTAATTAAATTGGAACAAAATACTGCAATAAGCTGTAGATACAAAACCGTAAGGGTATAATATAAAAGTCAGCCATCTTCTAAATACTGACAGAATCATTTTTGTTAAAAATATGTAATATTTTTAGCAAATTCTTTTTTTAATTTTTTCAACATTGTACTTTATCTACGAAATTCATCATTACATAATATCGTATAATAACTGTTCATCTTTATCAATATTTTAAAATCTAATTTTGATTATAATTTTGAAGTTGCATAAGGGCGACATTCACTTTCCATAAAAAACACGTGACACCGGCAAAAACTCGGTAACGCAAACAATATCTAACTCATAAGCATTCAGAACTTTCGGCGCTCGTAGCGCCGCAAAAAACTCATTTCCCGAATTTCAATACACCATGCGCATATAAATTCCCAACTTACACGAGCACTGCAACCTTAGCAAAATAAAAATAAAGAAAAAAGTGTACCGTGACAATTCAGCCCATGTCGCGCTTTGACTCGCGCCCCTAGGAAACTTTTTCGATAACCATCAATATAAGCCCCTATATACACTGTGACATCGACATAGGAGGATGTGGGACACTACCCGGGGGCGCACTATATAATAGCAGCAACGCTCATCCGAGGAGTGAATATTCCGTGACGAGGATGAATTCTCAGATGAACATTTTGTCATTTCGTTAGAGAATCATGGCTTCAAATCACAAAGTTTAATGTGCATAAAAATAATATTGGCGAATGATTGATAAAGATGGATACTAAAAAATGCCGACATTTGAGATTAACTTTTTCTTACTGTATTTCGTTTTATTAATTTATTGTATTTTTTCTTTATTCTTTTTGACAATTCTCATAAATATTGAGTTTTCCTTTTATCATATCATCACATAAAATCAAAATAAATCTACACTTTTTACATGATACAACTATTGAATTGAATTTTATAAGATTGTATTTAAAAAATATTGTACTCTATATTACTATTATTATTTTTATAATAATTGCAGTTCATGTAATAATTTAATCTTCTGAGACAATATCCTCCTCGCCTATAAACAGCGACATCGATATAGAAGAATAGGCGGCCCCAGGGCACACTATAAATAATTCGCTAATGCCATAACTCGATTAGTGTAGATACTAGCGAAACAAGCGACACTGAAGGAGTTTGCTAACGATTAGCGTCATTCACGGCCATTTAGGTAGCGTCGAGCATTCAGTATTCAGTATTCAGCTGCCGCATGCACATTATGAGATAGAAGAGGGATAACTTTACCATAATTGTAATAGCAACAGTAAAAGCGTAATTTTTTTAATTTTCTTGAATATACAAATCGATGGTTTATTACGGTTTATAACATGGAAGCGGTGATCAGCTATTAATCCCGTTAATATCTGTTATTCCAATACCTGATCACATTTTATCAATAAGTACATTCATCAAGGTATTTTTGACTGACAAATATCTAAAATTTACTAACAAGTATCTAAAAATGACTGACAAATGTCTAAAAATGACTGGAGAATATCTCAAAAATGTACAAAAAACTACATCTGTTATATGAGCAAATCCACGAAACTTTTAATTTTTAGTGTTACGTAATAAAATTGTAAATCATTCTTGCGTCACTTTCAATGTATCTTTGTTTTTTTTATGTCATTTATACATATCACTAGCAATATGATTGCCCAATATAGATCCAATATGTGGTGTTTTGAAGATGCTTCAAATATTCAAAGATATTACAATCTCGAAAAATGCGCGTTGATCGTAAAATTTTAAAAAGATGTAAATTTAACTCTAAGATGTAACTATACCTTTTGGTAAGATAAAACTATAACTTTTGGTCCATATATGTGCCACATTAAACAAAATTGTGACACTTTACGTAAAGTAAATAATTTACGTAATGTTAATAATCTAACACATGCGCCGTGCTGTTAAACGACTAACTACTGCGTTAAATTTGTCGTTAATAGCATAATGAATATTTTGAGAGGTGTCCTATTAACATGCTCTAAACACTATTAACACTGAAGCACTAGAAACATTACTGATAAACACGTAATTCGTTCGTAAAATACAGTTTTTACATTTCTACAGCATTATTACATTTCTACCTAATTTGGTTTGAATATAATTGCAATCGCATTCTCTATACCTATTTTCATATAAAATAATAATGGCGTTCATGAGTTATGCGCATTTAAGATTTTATTAAGTTAAAGTTTTTGAAATTTCAAACAGTTTTGGAAGGTGAAATTGAAAAACTCAAAATTATGAGCTGAACATATTTTTACATATTCTATACATAATTCAAAATAAAAAGAATCTCTTGTAATTTTTTATTTAACGTATAATTTTCGAGATAAAAATACATATATCAGTTACTTAAAATACTTCAATTTTCGGTCTGCCATAATGGATCCACAATTTCGAATTTCACTTTGGATTCGTAATCATCAACCAAATAATCCTTGTTTCAATGAAATCGACCGTGAAGAAAAATTCATACCATAAGGGTTAATCAAGGAGTTAACGTTAACTCTTTGAACTTTACGCCGGTTGGTGAAAATTAATTAAGAGCGTAGGTTATTGTATCTAGAAGACATCATAATATGTATGCAAAAGGAGAAAGCTGTGCTCGCATCATAAAAAAATTCAATATTCACAATGTTAAAAATTTTGAGAATTTAACTATTATAGTCCTCTTTAAAAATGACAGATAACTGTCTGTTAACATATATTAATAGATAACGCCTGTCGACATTTTTTTATTTCATTTTCTGATACTTTGTACATTTATAAAACAGAAAATGATTTTGTATTGGCAATATGTACCATAAAAATAATCTTAATGAGCTTAATAGTTATTTATACGTATTTTTCTGCCGACCTTTATTGCACACAATCCAGCGTGTTCCTACACTAACCGAATTCAAACCCGTGTCCAAATCTAGTCTATACTATGCAGATAAAATTCAGAAAACATAGAAATTATTAAAAATATATTTTGATCGATATTCTGCGGTTGAAAAATTATTTTAAAATCATCAGAAAATTATTTCTTTTTTATAAAAGTGCGTTTTTTTCTCCATTTATGGTTTTCCAATGTTCAGCAAGTCTTATACGCATATAATTACAATTAATTAATCTGAATTTTTAATGATATCTTATTCAATTTATTCGAATTACAACCATGAACTCCGATTTTTCCAAAGAAATTTATTAAGTAAGTGTTACCCATGAATAGAGTTAAAAATGTCGTTGTATTAGGTTATTCCTACAATGAAAATTCAATATACGTTTACTTTTCTTTATAATAGTGTTTTTAAAAATTTAGAGTTCACAGTTCTGTGTGGGAGAGGTGTTAGATACTACATATTTTTTTCAAATGCTATACTTGCATTCATTTGCGCAAAGACAGTTTTGAAAAAACATCAATTTTCATTGAAAATTGCTAGTTTTCTCTACATAACTATGGATAAACTTCCTAAAAATGTATGAAAATTGAGAAAAAACTTTCTTTTTAGGTAACAGATATAACCGCCAATTTAAAAAAATGTTATCATGTAACTAGCAAATGTTTCAAAATTTACTATAGGATCACCTTACATCACGCCCGTACGTTTAAAGAAAAGCGAGCACAAGCCATCCCAAATTCACGATATATCATCAAACTATTCTTCTCATCGCTACACCTCACACACACAACATAAAAAGAGACAAATAACCACTCACCCTGCTCATGTACTCGATGTAGATGCCGTCGCGCTTAGCCTGCAGCTGCTGCACGACAAACATCTCCTCGGGCGTCTGGGTGGCGTTGAGCGTCTCCTGCCGCGTGGTCGGGTGCATGTGGATGCCGCGTATGTAGGCGGCCAGCTGAGGATTGTCCATCGAGACGTGATAGAGCACGTTCTGCGTCATGTTCCTGTCGAACGCCTTCCTCCTGTTTTGTGAGTGAGCGAGCGCCGCAAAAACCGAGAAGAAACAGAAAAGAGAGAGAGAACGGAGGATTAGGATCGGTGCAGGCAGGCTCAATTTTCCTCGCGGCCGGGAAATCCCGGAGATCGTTTATCTTGTCGCTTCTTCCTCCTCTGTGTTAGTTTGTTTTCTGGGTGGAGGAGATGTTCTTGTTTTTTCTTTGTAGGAGGGAAGAGGAGTTGGTGTCACTTTTTTGCTCTAGTTGTGTTTTTTCGATGGGTGGGGGGTTACAGGTAGTTTCGCGCTAATTGTTTAACTAAGTTAAGTATTTCAGGGAGATGGTGCGGCGATAATGGAGCGGAAATTGTTTCTTTAATGGTGTGGCTTTACTGGACTCTCATGGATGTGAAAATGAAGAATGATGGGTCATAAAAGGGTTTTTGTAAAAGAATCATAATTGTGGATTTTCTTATATGAACTCGAGTTTTGTGCGATTTTGCCACAAGGTTATTTTACCAGATTTGTCAGATTCAACAATATTGTTGTAGTAAGAACAAATTTTTCTAGATCTAAGTAAATATTTTTAATAGACGTAAGAAAATATTAATTCCATAATAGTAAATATATTTAAGTAAATAATATTGTTACTACTATAGAAAAAATATTTATTTAGAATTAGGAATATTCTTTTCAGTGTACATGGTAGAAAACATTGTTTATAGAAGCTTCAAAGCGTATTCCCGCGTAATGTGATACTCGTTTTTCTATTATTTGTCTAATTTCAATATTTGTCTTGTAGCAAAATTTTTGCAGGAAATTCGCAATATTATAGCTAGCTTGTATAACGTTCATGTAAAATAATAAGGAAATAAGTAAATAAAGTCCTAGTAGTTCGTACATTCAAGTTTTTAGTTAAATTTAACTACAGTAATAAACAATATTTCTTCATCTATTTAAGCTTTATATTTATTGACATTGCTATAAAGAGAGTGCCAATGATAATCAGAATCGGTATAATTGAGTAACTAATGTAAACCAAGTCCGTTTCTGGACCGAAAAGATGAAATAAAGTATTATAGATTGACATTACTTTTTTATTCATCGCCTTGAAAAGTTATTCGCGCCATGTAAAGTGCAACCAGCCATGCATCTTTGTATATACGACAGCAAACTGATAAGGCACTTACCGAATTCAGTATTTTATAAAGTAAGTAATTTTCAATATTCAGTTATATTAAAATTAGTTATAATTTACTGATTTGAACAATTTTATACACTAAAGGTGAAAATAGGGCTTCTAAATACGCAATATTTTAAAACTCAATGGATATTTTGTTCACGACAAAAATATTAATACGCAATAATTAGAGTTAATAATTTAAGAGATTAAAAGAGAAGTACATCGTTTGCAGCAAAATCAATCCTAGTTTATCAGTAATTTCAGAATCCTCGGGTAGCATGACTTTTTTTCTTTAACAAGAAGCAACGATGGGCTATAAGTTTGGGAATGCTGCCAAGGAGTTCGTGGACGTATATGATGGAGCTGTTTCATTTGCGATAAGAACGCGAGAAAATACAGTTTCTGTCAAATTTTTTTCTTGTATAAATTGGAGATCGATGAGTTGCCAAAAGTATTTATTACTCGCTTCAATAATCGTATTTAATGAGAATGAAGTACGGAAAAATTACCGAATCAAAATAGAAGTGTTAAGATTTAATAGTGGCTTAGTACTTATTAAATTAAATATGTTTTATTATATTTTGGTTTGAAAAAATATTGGTCCACATTAAGGGTATATAAAAATTCATCTAGATAACAGAACCTTAAACTTTAACATCCTATCACGTCATTGAATCGAAGTTAACAATCATTTCTATAAACATAAATCTGAGAAATCCTTTAAATAACTTTGATAATTATATTCTTGCATTTATCACCCTTAAAAAATCTTGTTAACTTAGTTCAATTTTATAAATATTTTCAATCCTTAAATTGTATTAATCATCCTTTTCAAAATTTAGCCCAGTCTACCCCTACGACTCAAAAATCAATGTTCCTAACTTTCATTCGCCATCAAGCGAACTCGTCCAACAAAAACCGACCAATCGCCTTTACGGCAATTTCACGGAAGTCCCTCATCCTCGGAAAGCCTCCCGCGGTAAAAAAGTATAAACCCTGCAGGCACGCGCGAGCCTATACTTCCACGAAACGCACTATAAATTCGAAACAACAATTTCTTCAACATGACAAAGGCACGCGCGCCAACTTTCTTCCGCCGTCGTAAAGCACACTTCCCCACTAAACCACCCCCTCCCCTTTTCTCTAATATACAATATCATGCGATATCAACTGCATAAACCGCGCGCTGCGAAAGAAAGGAAAAAGAACCGACAAAAAAGAAACAGGCGCTGCTGGTGGCTGCGGCGAGGGTCAGGTGCGAATAGAAGAGAGAAAGGGAAGACTGATTGTGAGGCGGCGGCCTCGTGCACCATCAATTTCACGACGTGCAGCGCTCCAATTTCTTCCGGCAAGGATCAGGGCGCATAAAAAGAAAAGGAAAAAGCCGGGGGGGGGTTCATAACGACGAGGAGCGAGAGAGAGAGAGAGAGAAACAGAGAAAATGAGGGCAAAATTCTCGCGGACCCTTCTCTTCCTTTTTTGTCTAACTCTCATTCTTTCTTTTTTTTTTTCTATTGCAAGGACGCGGTTAGAAAGAGAGAGAGAGAGAGAGAGAGAGAGAGAGAGAGAGAGAGAGAGAGAGAGACAGAGAGAGAGAGAGAGAGAGAAGGGGAAATCTTGATTCGCCGCAAAAACACAAAAGCGCGTCACGAGTAAATCGCTTTCTTCTTTTTGCTGGAAGGAAAAGGAGAGCGAAGGGTTCGAGAGATGCCACGTAGTCGGCGATGCAGAACAAAAAGGAGGACACGAATGTATAAAATTGCGGGGGCGCGTGTATCTCGAATAAAGCGCGATCGCGTTATGTGTCCACATAGACATAGAGATACCAGCTAGAAATATATGCTTTTCATTTTCCTTTTTCCTCGTTTCCACGGCTCCGTTCTTTTTTATTTTTATCACAGATCTCTCGCCTATGTGTGTAACGGCAATAAGAGGCAGAGTTTTGTGTGTGCCTTTCTTTCTCCGTTCGAGAGTGCGCGTATGGCTTTCTTATGGGTATATATAATACGTATACGGATATGTCAGGATGAGGGATTGCCGCGCGCGAGTGGAAAGGAAATGGCGTGCGTAGTAGTACAGTGATTCGGGGGAATGTTCTCGTACCGAGTGTCAGAGGGACAAGGAGAGCTTGTATAGGTACTGCAATGAGCGCAATAACCGTCAAACAGTCTTTCTGCTTTTATGATTGATTATTAAAAAGGGAGGGAAGGAATTTTTATAAGGATATTCGATTTTTTATTACCGATGCGTACTTTATAACGTGGTATAACTGTGTGGACGATTGGCGTTCTAATTGAATTTCAGATGGGATTATTTAGTGCCGGTATCTTGACCGGATTAATCTGCGAAGTTATTAATTTCGAGTTTTTATAGTCGGCACTGGTTTGATGGGTTTATTGAATTTATGGTTGGCAAGTCTGCAGCTAACTGTTTTGTTGTTAAAAACGAAATTATAGTTAATAATCATATACCACGGATAACTGTACCAATTTATACTTGCTTAAATTTAAACGATGTATACTTACAAATGTTTAATAAAAAAATGGACTATCGTTTTAGCAATGGCTTAAATTATGTATAAAATAAATATCAAAATGTAATTTTAGAAAACTTTAACAATTATAAAAGTTAAGTGATCAGAGGGTACTAAATGTATCTAACTCTACTCACATATCTATGATATATACTAGAATACCTATTATAAGTACTTGCCAGCTGTAAGAATTAATATTTACATGATTTTGGTTCGTTTTTAATTTATAAATATGTTAATGAATGATAAAACAATATATTATCAGTAAAATATGCATTGCGTACTGAAAAGATATCAACTACAATATTACTTTTGATGAGTAGAATTAGAGACGTTTAGTTATATCTTTAACCGACTTCATGTACGTTAAATATGTATTTTTGTTACTCGTGTCCCAATTAATAAAATGAACAAATTTGCATAGAATGTGAGTAAAAATCAGTATTTGAGTGGAAATTAGGACATTTACGTTGTTGAAACCTTGATTATTAAATTATATCCTGGGCAGTTTCCCTGGTATAAATTTATCCCGTCCACTTTATAGATCTATGTAGAATAATCTCGCGCTGTATAGATCTATGTAGGCAAACTAGATAGTTACTATAAAGGCGTGTAACGGTCGACCCTTCTAGTTTCCCATACTATTTGCCCCGATAACACTAGATAAGAAAAATTATGACAATAACAACCATTTAAAGGTTATGTTTTAAGAAACAGAAGCATAATCTATTATGCTTATTATGTATTATTTTGATTTAAAGGTATTTACATGTTATTGTTCACCTATTACCAATGTAAGTAAATGTAAATAACCTCTAAAGTGTAAGGTTATCAAATTTTAGATGCATCGAGTTTTTGTATTAAAGAACTCAATAACAATATTATTTAATACATATATATTAAACAATCAAAATAAGAAAATAATCTGAATATCCAAATAACTATATGAAGTATTAGTGCATATATTTATTTTGTTTATGTAAAATTAGTTTCCTTACATTTGATTATGTTCCATCCTAAATACAGGCTTGGTTTCCAAACCTGTATGGTTTATGTAAGGAAAACTATTTTCACACACATTTATTATCAACTGATTAATTTTCTATTTTTATAAAGAAATAATGTATTTGAGTTATTATATATATATGTTCTATTTTTGTATTTCCTACTGTGATTAATTTATCAAACACTTTCATTTGACATCCATGGCCAGTTAATACATAGTAATTTGTTACTTATAAAGAAAATTATCGTCTACATGTGTTCGACTAATGTGTTTGTCTTTGAAAATGTTGTCACGGATGCTCAGTTTATGCATTATAAGAACTCACACGTAGATAAAAAATTATTATTATTTATATATTATTTTTCAAGAAACAACTAAATCAATCAATAACATTATTTTGTGATAACTGTTTTCCAGATGCAAGGAACATTATTTCTAAATTTTCATATCTTAGGTTAGATATGCTTTTTGACTACTTTTATATGTAAATCGTATGAATAGAACTATAGCTCTTATTAGATTATCATAATTGAAAGCTTGCATGTTAAACTTTTTTTAACATTAATTTTTACTATGAAAGTTCTGTTCAATAAATAATATATAACCTCACAGGTTTTATACGTACATTTTATTATTAAGAAAACTATGTAGATCTGTGTGGATTTATCGAGTTTTGTAGTCTAGTACTATCTAGTTTGCCTATAAAGGCCATTATAGCGAATGTGGGCGCCACGATAAGATTTCTACCAGGGTTAGTAAATAACTTATTTATTGAAAGAATTCGCCATTATCATAACATAATTAAATTAAAATAATTAAATATAATAAAATATTATAATAAAATAATTAAATTAAAATAAAATAAATAGATACAAATATTGTTGACAAGAAATTAAAGAAATTAAATGGAAGTATAATAACAATACTATAGTTTCATATTGTACCCGTTTCCTTTTAAGTTAGATAAATACTCATGACGTCTACTTTTTATCAATGACTTCTATAATACTATATAGCTTATTTTTGCTTTGCTTTAAATAAAAGTTTGCGTACATAGCAAATTCAAAAGCTATGTTACAATCGAATGACAAGGTATTTCAAACAGAAATTCTATCACGAATCAAAAAGCTCACTTTATATTATAAGGAAGCGCACGAAAAATATAAGGAAACAGATGATACCGCTTTATTCAATAAGTTCTTCCCTAGATTTATCATCTTTCGACACGTTTGCGTACATACCGTCTTCAAAACCCTCCCGCGAAAAGAGCACCCCTTAAAAAACGTATAGACATAAAAACGCCCTCCTCTTCATATCAAATGTGTTTTAACCCATGAAAAAGTTGATTCTTCGGATAGATAAGGGGGGTAAAATAGGGGTCCGGATATTTCATCAGAAGACTTAGATAAACTTTCTTAAAAAATCAGAATTTTAAATCACAAAGTTATATGCATAAAAATAATATTGTCAAAGAAGATTATTGAAAAACTAGAAAAAAGATTTTATAAAGAAGACCTAAGTAGATAAAAGTTACGTATGTTGATATTTGATGAGACTGAATTTCCTTATTCTTTAATGATTCTTGTAAAATATCACAAATGTCGTACTATCATTCGAAAACAAGTTAATTTTTTATGAAAGTTAATTTAATTATTATTTCGGATTTTACAGTACCGTATTAAAAAAATGTATTCTGTATTAAATTAATTGCGATTAATTAATTAAACTTTTTTAACCCATTATTTCCCATGCTATCATGTTGATATTAATTTATTTCTTGCCTAAAAAATGTCAATTTGATTCCCGCTTAGAACACCTCTGTAATTTCAACCATTTTTGCGCTGATTAGAACGCGTTTCCATATATGGCGACCTGAACTCTCGAAAAAGGCAGGAAAAATCTGGTGCGAAATTTAAAATTTATGATTTATCTTTCTTAGAATTGCTCTTTTATTTGTATATTATAACGATAAAAAGACCATGTTGTTTTTACATGAATCTAGACTGCAATTAAGTATTTGTAAACAATACACAAAAAATAGCAATTTTAATAACGTTAAATCATTAAATTCAAATCGATTCAGTTCAGTTTGGAACTCATCCCCATATAATAAATGCAATCTTACGAATCCGGTGTCCAAAATTAAATTATAAGATCGGATTAAAACTTTAGTTTGCTTTAGTACGTCGATAGTTTGCGAAATTTACGGCAAAGGCTTAGTAAAGCAAGGGTTAATGTCCATCTAAGAATTTCGCTTTCAGACGGAATATCCCCTCTCTCGGGGTACAAGGCATCATATCGTATTCCTCGCGCGACGAGATCGATAAAGTCCGCACGGTTCTACTTTAGCAGCTCCAGTTGTACACGAATCGTATATTTTAAAGAGCTTGAGTACCATTTTTAATTTTTCATTCCAGATTAACAATTTATAAATAGTGAGCGTCAACACCTAAAGTGATATAAAATTTATTTAAGATGAATGACAATTATAAGAAATCGATGGACGTTTTTAAGCTCTATTTAAATGATGAAATATTTTTTTAATTATTTTTTAGCAAAAATAACTTATAAAATCCGGTAGCTTGTCAGATCTTATACTTTCTTTCGATCTCAAAATAAATTGACTACAAAATAAAGATAATGTGTCATTCAGTTCATATAATTTATCTTTCTCTCAATATTACAAGTTTATTGGTATAGAATTTTCAGACAAATCTTTTTAAAAGAGCTCTAGTCCACTGCTATATATAACATTAGATACGTTTCGAGAAGGGTACATCACCTTTAAAAACTCTTGGTGAACTCATCGAACTGAAGTTAGAGAAACAAACTATAGTGGTCTCATTCTTAAGTAATTTCCTTTAATTTCAGTCAAAAATGACTTTTTGAGACGTAAGCTGTTCTAAAAATATGCGATTCACAAATATAGTGATTATAAGTATAACAAAATAAGTCCATTTTAGACGTATTTTTAACTATGACAAAATTTTCAACATTAGTGATGAATTTATGATGATAATTTGATGAATTTCATCAGTACGATTAATACTCGAACTTATCATTGATCGTCTGCCTATTGCATATGCAATTAATTTGTATCTACCCTGGTAGAAAATTAATCTAGAACTATGTAGATCTATCTAGTTTGCCAAGGAAATAATCGAGGACCTCGATAAAACTAGATAATTTTCTACCAGGGTATTTACATTATAATCCTTCTTTCCAAATCACACAGGCCTTCGCCCAATTACGAACCTGAGTTCCGCCGTCAGCGTGTAAACCCAGAGCAGGCTGAGTATTGTCGAGAAAACCGCGAGAAAAACGGTGAAGTGGACGGTCCTGCGCCGCCAGCAGCGCTTCTTCGCGCCGACCGGGCTGCCGGTGCCGTTCGATGTCGCGGCCGACGACGTCGTCGTCGTGGTCGTCGTCGTCGTCGTCGTCGTCGTGGATGTCGGCGCCGTCGTCGTCGTCGACGTTGACGGTGCTGATGGTGGTGATGATTCTGGCACGATTGACGTTGGCAGTGTCGCGGTGGACGACGCGCTCGGCGACGTCGATGGATTCTCGAGAGTTGACATTCTGGAAGGTAGAGAGGGAGAATAGGTTGTAGAGATGGTGTTTTTATTGACATGGGGTAGTTTTGGTTTTCAGACACACCAGGTTTGTTCTTATTAGCAGATAGTGTGGACAGGTTAAGATTATTTTATATAAAGCCTACGAATGTATTCTAATAATGCACGTAGAAAAAGTTATACATAAAATGAACATACAAGATTCAAAGAGTTCATGTTTGAAGTCATCACGAAAATTTAGCCAATGGACATAGGATTTTAATTTGTTTATGTGTAACTAATACATTCGAGTATGACAACTAAAAATTAAGTAGTATAATAGAAAATGATATGGCAATAAAATGGCATCAAGAATATCTATTTCAGTACACGGAGAGAATTTTCTAATAAAAATTATGACGAAATTCCCAGTAAAAATTACCGTGAATGACTATAAAGCTGGGACACTCTAACTTTCCGGCAGTTTTTATTGATATTTACGATAAATTTTACCGTCCTGAAGGGTAAAATTTGCCTGCCGTAGAGTAAGAGTTCCATGTATAAATCTTAGAGAAAACCAAAATTTGTGGTAAAATTTGTATGAAATATTTTTAAAAAATCTGGATTTTCTTCCAATTGTTGTAGCAGTATCATTAATACTTAAATAAGTACATTATACACATTTATGTTTGAGTTAACCTAAAATGTGTACACGCTCAGTTGTTTTCTTTATCAGCTGTCTTCTTTTTCTCAAATCAGGCAAATTTTACCATTCAGTGCGGTAAAATTTATAGTCTGTGCGGTAAAATTTGTAGTCAATGAGGTAATTTTTATAGTAAAATATCAGTAAAAAGTGCCAGAAAGTAGGACTGTCCCAGCTTTATAGTTATTTACGGTAATTTTTACCCTGAATTTCGTTATAATTTTTATTAGAAATTTCTCTCTGTGTAGAATCATCCAAATACAGTAATAGTTAACCCATTTTAATGACTCAGGGAAGTTTTTAGTTACTTTTTGTTACAATAGAATATATTATACTAATAATAAAAATGTATGATATTGATAAAGCAAAACAATATCTTCCAATGCATACAAAACAATTGGAGCACCTGTCTATAAGCTAAATTGACAACTTTATTGAATGTAAATTAAAGTAGATGAGAGAGAAGCAGACAAAAGAATTTGAATATATGAAAGTGATAAAATAGATGAAGTATAACTGTTATATATCCTTTTTTTTAACTTTAAAAAGAGTGATTCAAATTTCATAAGTAAATAAAACTAATTATAATATTTAAAACATTATAAATTAATCTTTTTATAAAAACGTAATAATATCCGAAAATAAATTTTAATTTTTAATAATGTATTGTTTATTTTTATTCGAAATTTTCAGCATAATTATTTTTCTTTTTCTACTTAATAAATATTTCATGCATTTATCAGTTTGCATAGTTAACAATTTATAGCTACCAAACTCTTTTACTTGTTCTCTTTTACTCTAAAGTTTTTAATTTCCATAAGTTCCAAGAGTTTAAAAGTTCAGATTAAGTGTACTGAAGATCTAGAATTTATCATACATACACATAAGTCTTTTGAGAAAGAAAAAATAAGTAAAGTTAAATGGACAATCGAAACATCCACACACACCCACGCATATATATTCGAACTCGCCAAGACAGATAATATTTTTCTTTGTTAAAAACTCACAAACAATTTTTCTTATCAAAACAATACGTTCTGTATGAGAAAAGAAAAAGTTTACACGAGGTTTATTTTGTCTTATCGTTGTTTGTACTTTCTGTCCTACGAATGAAAGCTGACAGAGCTAGGGTGGCCGCCCTAACTTTATTCAACACTTTAATTTTAATTTCAAGTTTTTGTTATTTCTTCTTTTAATTTTATTTTAATACTTGATCTTATACCTACAGAAATATAGTATTTTTACATTCCACTAATATATCGTATCCATGCTTTATTCGAAACTCATTAAACCAACAAAAGCCATCATATAAAAATACTGCAAATTATACGCGGCATCAATTATTATTCGCAAGTGCCGCGCCGTCATCTTTGAAGAACAACAGGAAAGGCACGTCTCGGCGATAAATTCTTTAAAGTTTAATTAAAAGAGTATGCGTTACTGAAATAGTATAGGAATAAGGCTCTCGCGCGACCATGAATTATTGCAGCCAGCGGCGAGCGGCGGTATCGAGTTTCTCTCTCGTGATCCGCAAGCACCCCTCCATATAATAACAATGGACGGCAAAGGCGATGAAGAACAAAAAGACAAAGAAGGTGAAAAAGGAAGTAAGACAAGAGTGGGAAGGAGAGAGAGAGCGAGAGAGAGAGAGGAGAGATGAGAAACTGACAGATCACGCACGACCATAAATCTATATATAGATCCTCGCACGTTGGGTTTCGCTTACGGTCCCCGGAGATTCGCGCAGCGAACTTTTAGAAAGCCAATCCCATTTGGCCGCACGGAAACAAAATATTTTCATTTAATTCTAATGGCAGCGCTTAACTTTTCGTCACACAAAAAGTTTTGCATGCTTTACGCAATTAAAAATTAATTCCTTTCATCCTAGCGTTTCGGCGCTTCCTCGTTTCGACTCTATATATTCGCTGAATACGCTATTTACGCGACTCTTGTAAATGAAATTAACTTTTCAGCTCTCATTTTTTTCTGTGTTTTCATCAAGTAATAGTCTGCGCAAATTATTTGTTTCTAGTAAAGCTGCTTCTATCACTTATCTGCAGGTATATTATTGTAGATTTTGAAATGTGAAAAAAAATTATAATATTCGTAATAATTTACTTGATATTAGGACTAATAGATAAACGCTGTAAATAAACAAATTCTAAAAATCTTCACATAATAATTGTTAAAATCCTAAAAATTTGGTATGAATTTTTGTTTAAATAAAAAGAATCATTTTCTTATCTGAAAATTATTTGATATTTATTTTTATTTCTCTGAGTAGCATTTTAGACACTTTGTGCACACAACATTGTATGCCTGAACTTTCACAGCTGCAATAATTACCGAGTGGAAATTGATCGAATTGACCCTTGCTAAAGTATTTAGACTCTGAATCGATTTCAATAATCACGTTTCTCTGAAATGACTATTTAGGTAAGGTGCTATAGATAAGAAAGAGAAGGAAGTTGATAGTTATAAGTAATATTTTATTGTTTTCCATACTATTTATTTTGACATTTTTCAATCATATAAATTTTATAATTTGATCGTGTTTGTTTTACAAAAAGTATGTAAATGCGTGTAACAAAATTTTAAGAGATTAGGTAGAAAGTCTAAACGATCAACGTCAGAGGATGTGCCTAAGAGAAAAATTAGTCTTCTTGGAAGAAAATTAGTAGAGCACTTGCTGTTGAATCATGCTTACAATAACAGAACAGTAGTCACTTCACATCCATGAGTCATGTTACTTTAACTTTTTTTTGTTTTGATACAGATCACTATAAATTTGTTCATGGCACAGACAAGTTTTTAATCTCAGGAGTTAAACAAACTTTTGAAAATGCATTTTTTTAATTACTGTACTCTACACAATTTATAGTTTTTTAATTTATAGTTTTCAGAAAATACGGCTCAGTTAAAGTTCGAAAAGCAACATAAAATAAAGTTTAAAAAATTTCCAAAACGTCGTTTATCAGCTTCGATCATTTTTAAGAAAATAATGATATTCAATTCGATAATAACTGTTTCTAAAACTGTAAGAATGATGAACACAAGCTTTTATTTGACTGTTTCCAAGTATTATGGATCGAAAAAAATGACTTCTGTATCTCTCTAAAATATTCTGAAAAATTGTTTAAGCTTCAAATATTGATACTGTCTTTCTAGATTCAATTTAGACTCGTTTTCTTAAATGTAAATATACTCTGATATTTGATCTGAAAATAGTAAGACATCTGATATTGTACGCGTGTCTAATTAAAAACATCTAATTAACGGTCCATCCCTGTTACGAATCTCAATCACGTCAACAAAAACTGTGATCACCCGCCGGAAGTAAGATACCACCGTGCGAAACAGGTATATACATCCAACATATAAAGAGAACCCGACAGCCAGAGAGAAAGAAAAAAGAAATGCCGAGTGGTCATCCGTCGATTTCTCGCGATTCCGTATACGTTCGATCGAGCCGGGAATTCATTAATTAGCACGGATCTAGGATGGGGGGTAAACGGCTCGCGTGCTCACGTTTGAGCTCGTAATTGCGCGCGCGTATCCATCCTCCTGTTAACATTCCGATCACTCATCGACGAGGAGAGCCGACGAGCGAGTAAGTAAGCAAGCAAGCGAGTGGGGAGAGAGAGGGAGAGAAGAAACTAGAATGGAGATCAATTAAGTCGTTGATTCAATTATTCCCACCTCGGCGTTTGGTCAAAGTTATATATATCGCTTTTACTTTCTCGATGCTGTCGTGCATCAGCATAAATTGATGGCTTAACTATTTAGTGAATGTTTGAGAACGTGCGCCGAAAGTTTTATTGCTAAGAGTGATTTTTCGTGTAGCTTATTAGTTTTGTCAAAATTGGCCTTATGAAGTTGTAATAGTTTGTTTGGTTACCGAATGGTTATGAATAGAGAAAGATTCTGCTATTAATAGCGTTCAGTTTTTATATAGCAATTTTGAAAAGACTTATAAAGGTTTTATGTATATTATAGATATTTTATTATACAGCTTATATTTTTTTGGATTTGATATGGGAACACGTTTCACATCTCTATCATTGAACAAGTAGCTAAACTACCTTATTGACCATGTGAAAACATGCTTTTCGCGAATGTAATTGTAGCGAGGCGTTATACTCACCATCTCTTCAAAAGTAATATTAAGCATTTTTAAGTTGATATCTCTATCGTCTATCTCTGCTCTGACACTCATCATGAACTTAGTTTTGTGTTCACTTTATTCTAGACCTACTTATTTCTCTGCTTTTATTAGAAACACGGCATTTCTTATTACAATTTTTGTTATGTCTCCCGCTAAGTATACATCATCTGTACCTGAATGTTTCCATTTAACGTGATACCTTCTCCAATTTGTTTTACAGGCCTCATCACTTTATATTCTAAAACTAAGTTGAACTTGAGGGCGATAAAACATCAATTTAAACTATTGTGAATTTAAAAGAGTTTAGATAACTAATTTTTTGGCATTCTCAGTAAGACTAAAATTGTATAGAGTATTATTTAGTTCTTTTTATCAAATCGTATGTTCTTATGAAGTAAAAAAAGTTAATGTATTGTGTTGCAAAATTTCCTTTCTTATTTCTCTAAATGCTGTCCAGTTATAAAGATTTGATCGCTAGTAGACCTATTACGACGGAATCAACATGAATCATTTTCAATGATTTCTTCTACATACATTCTTTACAGGATGTAAGGAATAATAATAATAAGACTCTATAATAATTAATGCGACTTTTTTAAATCACCTTTCTTAAACAAAAATCGGTATGCTTATAACCTTTTTTCATTCATTAGGCCATTGCACCATATAAATATGAATTATTCACAATTCAATATTTTAGTGGTATTAAATTTGTTATAATAGCTCAGAATTATAAGAAGCTCTTGATCCAACAATAAAGAAAATGTATTCATTCACTATAAGTGTAGCCACCTTATACAGAAATAAAACAGCAAGTTCAGTTACACATTTTTGTTTAAGGTGATGCTAAAGCCACCTGTCACCGACAAAAACGAGGATCCACTTTTCTCATTTCATTTTCAATTTTGAGTAAATATCTCTATGGAAAGTTGTTGTTCCAACCAAAAAGAACAACTTTTCATTGAGATATTTTCTTTAAATTGAAAAATGAATAAAAAAAAAGTGGTTCCCCGTATTTACCAGTAACACGGGGTTTAACATCACCTTCATCCCAAGACCTCCGGGTCACGTAATTTGATGAAACTTTAGGAGGTGTTTCTTGTACCTATAAATGAATCCTAGCACCAGTAGTTTTTTCCAATGAGCCATTTTTCTCTAGATATAAGTCATTATACCCCAAATGCGTGTAATTTTAGTAAAAAGGAGCACAGTGTCTTCTTCTCAACGTACCTCTGCATGTCCTTAAAGTAAAAGATGGCCATAAAATACAATAACACTAGGCGAAAAGAACTTTAATCTAAGCTTTGTTGCATATAAAAATATGAATCCGATTATAAGTTATTAACAATTAAAAATGATGTCTAAAGAGGTGTGATAAATCATCGAATTTATAACAATTAAGGTCCGTTCAATATTCATGCATTTCTTCACACAACAAAGCTTAAATTAGAGCTCCTTTTGCCTAGTTTTATTGTATTTTAGGGCCATTTTTTACTATTAAATGATGCAGAGTTACGTTGAGAAGAAGACGTGCTTCTTATTATTAAAACTATACGCATTTGGTAAATAATAACTTATATTTCGAGAAAAAAGGCCCATTGGAAAAAACTGAGAGTGCTAGACTTCATTTTTCGGTACAAAAAAACACCTGCTAAAGTTTCCTCAAATTCCGTGACCACGACGGTGTGGACTCTCCTTGTCAGTTTGTCGCTATCTTCATTCCTGATAACAACTTTAGTGTTGCACGCTTCATTTTCCATAAATATAGCCATCCCGAAAAGGCAACTTAATTCCGATGCATATTTTTCAAGAAAAACGAAATCTTTTAACATATTCATCGGCAGGTAAAGTATCTCTGACACATCCCCTTAAACCCAAGACTTCTTTCTGTTTCCGACTTTTACGTTACACTACCACAATGTGACCGAAATATTTTCTACGATATCAATGTTTTCGCGTGCACTATACGCATTCCCACACAAAGCCGAAGAAGAAGAAGAAGAAGAAGAGGAAGAAGAAGAAGAAGAATTCTCAGTCCGTCAGCCAGCAGCGAGTGAGCTGCCACTACCGGCTTCTGTTTTTGAAACGCGACACCGCAACCCAAGGCTTCTTCTTCTTCTTCTCAAATGATGAAAAGTTAAAAAACACAGGGATCCTCGCAGATCAAGAGAGGAGACGGGGCACAAAAGGAGAGAGAGAGAGAGAGAGAGAGAGAGAGAACGAACTAGCTTCGACGCTGCAGAAATGAGGGACAGAGAATCGTGAATGGCCAATTTCCGCGGTCACCTGGAAACCAGTCGCCATCGTCGCCGTAGCAGATGGGCTTTTGCGGCTTATCCCGGCCCAACATCACCCCGATCTCTATGTCTCTCTACCTCTTTTCTTTCATATGCTTTTTTGTCTTTTGTGTCGTCTTTGTGGGCGACACTGGCAGTGTGCGCTTCCTTCTTGTCTTGAGTTTTTATTGACAATGACGAATTCGGAGTGGTTTGCTCTCTGTACCAGAGTTTCTATTTATATGTCTTTCTTAGGGTGGCTCCGTAGGTTTTTCAAAATCCATCAGTATTAAAAGACAGAAATCCCACTGAAAATGAGCATTTCATAGATTTTATTGAAATTTTTGTTCGGTGGGGTTGCCAGGTAAATTGGAGAAATAAACCGGAGAAAAATGTTTGCAAATAGAAATTTTAGCAAGGGCTCTTATGGCGAAATATGCATTTATGCCTGTAACTACATGAAAACCCATGATGTCTTTATAAAACTTGTTTAACAAAAATACCCGGTTGCCAGTCAAATATAAAAAATAATTAATAAATAAGTAAAATGAGTGAATTATTTTATGCATGTATATGCGTATTGTTATTATTTCTCATATATTATAACATATATATAAGTTAATAAGTAATAACTGACAATTGATATTGGATCATTTTTAATAAAATTGCGTTGGTTATTAGAAGAAAAAAATTGTGTGCCCCCCACAAGACCCCGCGTAGATACGGGACTACATGACGGAGCCACCTTCATTGGTTTAGAACAATGCCAAAATCCAATTAGGACAACATTTCCAAACAATTATTGACTACATTTTTATGAAATAAGGTATGAAATTTGTTTGTGATAATACTAAAGCAGCTCATTTTCATTTTGAATATATCATGCTCTACAAAGTACATTGGGCTATGAAACGTATTTCGTTTATAGGGAAGATTGTAATTATATTATATTTTCCTTTGTAGTAATAAATTTACTTTATTAAATTGTATCGTAATTATATGCTTTGAACTGAATGCACAATATTAATTAAACACGAATATTATATTTGATACTACATTTTATTTAAATTACTTTGATTGCAAGCGTTTTTATATTAGTAATAATTGTATGCATATGAACAAAATAACTCTTTGAAAAAATTAATGTATTTTTAATATCTTACCAATCTTATTAATTGAGTGAAATATAATTTTTAAATTATAAAATGTTTAGTCTACAATATAGATAATAAAATCCAATTCCAGTTAAAAAATGTAAAAACTGACCTGTTTTAAGTTTGCATGTCCAGATAATTAAGTTACACCATTTTTCACTTTCGTCGGAACGCAATTACTTATTCATATTAAAAAAGGAGAACACCTGGTCGATGATCATTTAATATGGATTTCGCATGAATAAAAAAAATATCTGAGACCAATCCTACAGCGAATATTCTAAATAATTTCTTCATTTATTAAAAATTAAGTTTTAACAAAAAGGTATTAATTTATATGGCGGAGCGACGCGAGTACTCGTTATGATAATGATTTTAAAAAATCAACCAAAATGTATTGAATCGTATCATATACGATATAATCTGCTGCAGCACATAAATATATTTCCGCCAGGTGCCAAATAATTTTACTGCGTTCGACAAATGGCGAGATTATAATTTCCTAAAAAGTATCTTATTGACCTAGCGCAAGAGACCGCTAATCCACAATGCAAACAAGTTAGCTATTGAATCAAGAAATTGTCCATCCGTGATAAATTTAACTTAAAAGATCTAATACACTTCACAATATACATTGAAATAAATCCCAGCATTAACAAAACTCGAATTTCGCATTACACTTTAAATTAATATCACGACTCAAAAGATGTCCACGCCACTCTGGCACCTCTATATCCAAAGCCCAAAGAAGATAAAACGTCCCAGTCAGCTGCACACAACGCTTGGTCGCCGGAATACCTACTGAAAAGGATTCTTTTTATTTCCTCTCTCCTTTTCCACCTGCAGAATTCTCTAAAATTCGCGCGCAAAAAGAGAGAACCATCGCGTTCGGGATCTCATATACCTCACGATCGCTCCTCGTCCCTCTTCGGAACGGATATATACGTACGTCCCAGGCCCGAGCGAACAAAGGACTCGGCGAGTGGAGGTGCAATTCGCCCGTGCAGCACTGTATACCCTCTATATCTCTCTCGCTCTCTCTTTCGGAGTATTATACACTGCCGTAGCAGGGACTTTGGCAGTGCGCGCACGCACGGGCTCATCACGCCTCGTTTGCGCGCCCGGGCTGTGCACGAGAACGAACCGCGCAGCAATAGGCTATATGGCCGGCATGGCGAGTGTGCTAGAGAATGAGAGACAGAGAGAGAGAGAGAGGAGAAAAAGAGGAGTAGTGTAGGGGTCCGTCCTCTGTGGAGTGAGTCATGCTCTGTCTCTATGTCTCTGTGTCTCGGACTGGTACCTGTTTAGGTGAACGAGGAGGAGACCCACTGCTGCAAGAGCACGTTTTTTTATATTATGCCCGGAAATTGTTTGATGGCGGTCGGTGGAAATGCGGGTTTTTTCTTTCTGGGAAATAAATATGGCCATGGATTTTAGCCTGGGGTTTGGTCTTGGGTGAAAGTTGCGTGGGAGAAATATTTTTAAGTTAGTGGAGGCAGTTCTACAATTTGAACGATTTGAACAAATTGCTTTTCTAATAGAAAAGTATATGAAGCTTATTATTTAATTTTTGAATGAACTATTTATTACACCGAAGCATGGAAAGTTGTTTCGTTTTTATGACGTGATAACTCAATCTTTACTTTATTATTTAAAGAAAAACATTCTTTCGACAACTTTACATACATATAATATGTTTCGTAAATATATTACAGACAAATATATGTCACTAAATTGAAGGAAATAAAGTATGCACACTTTTAAAATTATATAATAACTATAATCACTACAAAATTAAATTTAATTTAATATTTAATTTAATATTATATAATTTGTGTAATATTTATTATGTATTTAATATTTATATAATAAATATATCATAAAGTAGTTGTTCAAGAATTAATTAAAAAATAGTTCTACTATCCAGAATTGAGAATCTCTTCGAAACTCATAATTATTCTCGAAATATCTTAAGAATTTTCTACTTTGTATAGAAAAATTTACAGCATGGAGTTCAGAAAATTAAAATATTTAATGAAATTCTTCTATCATTACGTAATAATGCTTGTACAACTGAATAGAAACTTTTCTGAGTTCTTTGTCTGCTCTGCTGTATAAAGTATCTTTCTTTTGTAAAACTAAAAAGATTTATCGTACATCCAAGAAATATTTAGTATCAGTTAAGGTATGTCTACCGAAAAGTTTAACCTCAGTATTTTTCAACTTCTTTAGCTTTACACTATGTAGTACGTTCTATATAAACGTAAAATAAAGTTTTAACCATACTTAAGTCAATATTAAACTTATAAATCAAAATTATTTTAGTGAAAATCCCTTATTTATTTTTATTTACTGATTCAGATGTTAACGGCTACATCTTATTAATTTTTGTCATAGGTCTCAAACATGTTTTTGCTTTCCAAATTAAAACTAAAAATAAAGAAATTATCTTTTTGTTTCTTGTTCGAAAATAAAAAGAATTTTTTAAACTAAATATTTAAAAAACCTGTAGATTGAAGTGAAAAAAGAAATATTAAGATAATTAATAACTCTTAAAATTGTATAGTTTTGGACAATACTTTTCTTCAAAAAAACATTATTATTATGCAAGGTTATGAAATGATTTGTAATCTAATGTGCATGGAAAATTTTGAACGTTGAAAAGCATAATTCAGAAGAACAAATTCTATTATAAAGTTTTTATTCAATTTTATAATTATATATACTTGATGATTTTATCATTATAGTCCAACATAATGTCGAAACTTAAAAACTATTTACAATGAACTATAAACTTTTTATATAATAACAATAAAAACGATATTTTATCGAATTTAAGTATGGCTTATAATAAAGACATTTGTTCGCCATTTTCAACACATTACAAATTACTCCGATTTTTGTACGTATCAAGATTAATAATGTTTCAATATCATAACGTTGCAGAGAAACCAATGATGCATTAAATATTTGAATTCAGAACCACAGCAGCCTTAGGCACTTCCTCTTCAAAAATGTAAAGCATTTCCGGGCCTCGTTCTCCGGTTCTCTTCCCGCGCTGAGAAATTCGTAGCGAGTGAGTCATCCGGTTTGTCTACCTAAGGAGCCGCGCGACGCAAGGACTTTTCCCGACGCACTATGGCAAACGTGTCTGAGCGACTCGCAGGACGATCGACCTGCGTACATTGTGCCTGCGTATAAGGCATATAACACCCTTGGAATTTAATGGTCCCCACGGAGTAGTAACAGCGGCAATTTCGCGGTGGATTGGATGCTTTGTCACGTACGAGTTTTTCTGTTCCTGGCCGCGACGTGCCGATTTCACGCTGCGAAGTGTATGGAAATGGGAGCAGTTGGTGACTCGACGGAAAATTTTTTATTTTGACTTTTCTCGTGGGACTTTCGTCGTCGTGTCGTGTATGGGATTTTCGGGATTAAGTGCTTCGTTGATGATTTTTCTTTGTTATTTGGAATGTGGTTATAGGATCAATTTGTATGAGAATAAGGCTGTATAATGCGGTTAATAACTGTTGCTTTTAAGTCATAGATTTTAAAAATGTACAACGTTAAATGATGTATTACAAAATATATTCTCTCTATATATGTTTGCATTGCAAAATAATTAATGCTCCAATTTAACTCAAATGATAGATTATTTATTCTGAACTTGAGTTTAATTTCTTGATTGTTTATTAAAAATTATTTACACGAATCAGAAATTGCAACGAGGATATAAATTTGAATTTTGTATAATTTAAAATCTTTTTCAAATCATCCTGAATTATTTAGTAAAGGATCAATACAGCAGTGCGGTAATAAAAATGGGACGTTTACATCCCTCATCAATTTTCTTTTTATTATGTGTAACTCATGTTAGTCCACTACCTACTCATAAATAATACATCATTCATCGAACGATCTTCAATCGAATCATATAAGTTATACGTTTTTTAGTAATATAAATTATAACAATCCGATTAATAAGTCTTTTGACATAAATATTATAAAATTCTTAAATTATAAATTTAGACCGACTAAAATATATAATATTCTCTACTAGCTGAAGAGTTTAAGCTTTGAAATATAAATCTTATAGTTCGGTCTTGAAGCAGGTTATAGTGAAGAAATTTGTAGTGCCTCTTCCGAAAAAGGTACGACGGCTGACTCACTTGAAAGAGTCTTTTTTGTCTGTTGATGCACCTGCCACATTCGCACCGGTGAACACAATTTCAAGCTTGAGAAAGTTATCTGATGAAAAAGTACATTCTTATCGAATTCGTTCTAAATGTGTGCATAATATTAACGTTAGGAACAAAACTTTTGGAAGATAAGAAAATTAAACAACGTAAAATTAATAATTATTTCATGATCATTTTAAAATATCTATACCTGAATTTATAATTAAAATAATAACAAAAATTAATCGAATAACTTAAAAGAGATGTGTATTTACGTGAAAAATTTAATAATTAACACGTCAAACGTTTCAATTACAAATTAATTATATCCTAGAATTTCGGATACGATAAATTAAATTTTCGTAATACCGTGTGGGAAACAGATTCAGTGTACAACCCTTTGACGCATTAAACACGGAAATTCCCAAAATGTCATTACACCGGCCCTGCATTAGCACACATTAAGGTAGCTCATACGCATGAAGGTCCACAGTATGTGGGCACTTTAGAGGACTCCAAATGTTTTTTTTTGTTTTTAATACAAATATTACTAAATTAAAGATTTTACAAAGGTACAAAATTTAAGCTGAATATAAACTGAAAATTAAATTAAAGATATATGTAGTATTATTATTATTAAACTCCTTATTTTACGGTATTTTACGTATTAAAATTCAAAAACATTCTACAATCTGATATTTAATTTGTGTTTATAGATTAATTTATTAAAATCTTTTATACATACACTTAGTGTTTTTTAACAGTTTACAATATTTAAAGATGTCTGAATAATAGCTTTTAAAATGTAGCGCACAATATGGCGTCCAAAACAACACCCACCTAACCTTACATTAACGGCATTCAACCATGTGTTATACAGCGTAATGGTTCCATATGGGGGTGGTATTGGCGGCCATATTGATCATGTGAACCCATCTTCGTTTAAATTTACGATAAGCATTACCACATTTCAAAAAATTCCTGCTCATGAAACGTAAAAATTCTAGTTTTCTCAATTTTGTGTATAATTTACCCCAAACTTCATTTTAAAAAATATTTGAAAATTCATGTCTGTTCACTATTATTATCAAATACATGCAAAATATTCAATCGCTATTAGTAGAGGTAAAACTTAAAATTATTAGATCTTCTACATTTTTAAATCAGTAACATACCCTAAAATGTTATATCAATAATTAACTATAATATTTACAATCTGTAAACATTTCAATCAATTCTGTTTTTTCTTTATTTTATGCTGGATCTACATTGTAAACGAGCCTCTAGAGAAGATTTCTCACTAAGACTTGCAAAAGTCAGAATACAATAGAACCAGACGTCAAGCCCACGCATTTCAAACATTTGCATCGATTCTGCAGCAGCAGAATCAATCGTCAGTTAGCGCATGAAAATAGCAATGTGCGCCGTTCATGCGTTATCGTCGCGTACGTTCACTCGACACATTCACCCATACAGCGTCTATATTCCTATCCATGGAATCTCGTCTGGCGTCACGCTCGAATCCACGCGGAGAACACGTGTATATGGAGGATTCTCTGGAGAAGCATGAATTTTACGTAAACTCCGTGGTAATTTTGAAATCTTTAGTACATTTTTTTCATGAAAAAAATATGAATTTTTTAAGAATTAACACGTGCGACGATGAATAATTTTTCGGGGACATCCACTTACGTTTCAATTTAAGACTAAATTAAGTACGGGTCATTTCAGATATGGTTATTTTAAGCTTTTACTGTTGCATTAAGTAAAAATAGATATTTACAATCGAATTAAGGGGTAAAAGGGTGTCTAAATATGAAAATTTGAAAAATTGTTAATGAGTATATATTTTTTCTAAAAATAGCTTAAACCTTTAGGTTACAAGAGTGCTTGTAGGCACACGTGGTTTTCACCAGCATTATGTTGTTATTTGATTAGAAAAGTATCTGGGACCGCATAGACACTTCTAGGGGATCAAGAAGAGTATGTCAGTGTGTTTTAAAGTCTAAAAGAGGGCATTTTTTAAAAATGATAACGCAAATAGCGATGCCATAAAAAAGCAATGCGTATAGCGCAATAGATTTTCTCCTAAAAACTCGAAGATTTTTTTTTTAATCCTTTTGGTAGATACTTGTATTATAACACTCAAACTAACTAATTAACATGCTAGTTTTAAAAATTGAATTGATATAAAAGGATAAACACGACATAGTAGTTTTTATATCCATCTCGATAAATCATACTTAGGGCATATTTTTCTTTTTAAAAGACTTTGGGACTTAAAGGGTTAAATGTTCAATTTTATGCTGAATTATATTATGCACATAATAATGAAGTTGAAAAATCATCAAAAGTAAAAGATTATTCAACCTAACCCATTTCTACCCATTTCAATCATTTAACCTGAACAAGTTTGTTAACATTCTTTGTATGTATATTTATGTCTGTAATGTAAAATATCTAAAGTTCTTTGAGTTTGATCTAAGAAAAACATTATTTAAAGTTGTAAAATCATTATTTTTATTAATGTTTTAGAATAAAAATTGAAAAATTACTTTTTTCTTGGATCAAACTCAAAGAACTTTAGGTTTTTAAGGTCACAACGGTGACACATATACAAATAATGTACAACAATTTTTTTTAGATCAAGAGATTAAAAATTTTAAGAAATATCCTACGGTAACTGTAAAAGTGTCAATTTTGGAAGTCACCGATGAAGACAATGGGTAGCAATGGATTAGGTTTGGTAATGTTTTTCTTTTTGATGATTTTTCCTCAGATTGTTCAACTTCCTTGTTAGGTACATAATACAATTAAACATAAGCTTGAACATTTAAGCTGTTTTTTAGAAAAAACATACACACTTATAAAATATCAACACAAATTTCCATCTTTATACAGAACCATCCATATTCAATATCTCCGAACGCACGTATAGCTATATACGCCGCAGTTAGCGGCAACAACCTCCTCCGCAGTTCTTTCGATATAATCGATCGCGCTGGAGTTCGAAACCTTCGCGCACATTACGCTGCCGCCGCTGCCGCTCGACTCGCGAGCGCGTCTGGCTTTGCTCGCAATACAGCTATAGTACACGGCTACTAAGCACGTATCTGCAGGAAAAAGTTTTGCGCAGAGTCCCTCCGCGCTCGGAAACTTGACCCTCCCCAAGGTGTTGAATGTTGCACGTGGTTTTATGAGGGTACGCCGCTCGCGTATGAGTATTTACGTGTAACGCGTGCATTTTTCGGAAGATTCATCCTTCTTTCTTTCTTTCTTTCTTTCTCGCTGCTGGCGGGCTGTGCATCTCTTTTCTTTTTTTATTGGATCCCCTGAAGAATAGAATGATGGATCTGCGGATCCTGACGTTGAGGAGAGATGCATATTTGAGAGGCGATAGCGCGCAGTTTAAAAAATTGCGTTTGCATTAATTTTTTTTGTGTGATAAAAATAAAGTTTATGCGTTTGCGGAGGTATTATTTTTTTAAATATTTTGCGCACTTGTGCGCTTTATATGTTTGTCAGTTATTTATTTGATGCAGTGTATTGTAAATGTATTGCTAACATAAAATAATATTTTTTATGATTATTTGATACTTCAGGTTTGAAGAAATTCCGTCGAAATTAGGGAAATACAGAAAGAAATTATTTCACTGTCATAAAGTATCATGTGTAAAGTAACTATATAGCATTGATTAGATAAAATGTTTCTATTTACGAAAAAGAAATTAATAACAAAAAAATAACAACAAACGTGCTTCTACCAGGAGTATGAAAAAAAGCGTTTACAACCCAACAAACTTTTATTTTCAAACATATGATTTTTTTAGATGCTTTTTAAAGTCATTAGACAATTTACGAGACCTCCGCCGTTTCAGTTTTAAAAATATACTTAATCAGTAAAGAACAATATGCATTAGTTTATAATACTTTTGATCATTGTTCTCATTATCATACGTCACATTTTATAAACAAATGTACATTGTTCTTCACTGATTAAGTATTTTTTAAAACTGAAACGTTGGTAGACTTGTAAATTGTCTAAAGATTCTAAAAAGCACCTACAAAAAATCATAATAGATTGTTGGGTTGTAAACGTGTGCAAATTTTTTAAAATCCAGGTAGAAGCACATTTGTTGTTATTTTTTTTGTTATTCTTTTTTTTCGTAAATAGAAACATTTTATCTAGTCAATGCTGCGTAGTAATTGTGCATATTATATATTTTATTACAGAAGAAGAATTTTTTCTGTATTTCCTTTATTTCGACGAAGTTTACTCCTTAAACCAAATAGTTTAAAAGTATATTATCATTTAAGTGAATATGTATATATATATATATATATATATATATATATATATATATATATACTATATATTCGAAATCAGAAAAAACTTCTCAAAAAACAATATGAGAATTAAGAATTTCTTAAATTTTATAACTAATTTCCATACAAAATCTTAAATTTGTTTTCCGCATTCAAATGACCTACTTAAAATTAATATTTATTATAGCACACTAACCTCAAAATGCCAACTTTATTATCGATTTTGAGGTTGTTGTGCTATAAAATATCGTATGAGACTGTTGTGGGAGGTGTTTTTCTACCTTGCTCGATTTTCTCACTCGCTTCGCTCGTGCGAAAACCCTCGAGCAAGGTAGAAAACCATCTCCCACAACAGTGTCATAATATACTAATTTATTAAGCAATTTTTTTCATTATTATTTTTCGTCAAGATTGAAACATTAGTATTTTGTAGATTTGTTATTGAATTAAAATAATAGAATTGCTATAACCTATTGCTGCAAACTCCTCTGTTACCATAATAAACTGTAGAACCTATTTCTGTGCTCCCTATTACTGTACCAAACCTCTAAAGACATTATTTAATTTTTTTAGAAGTATTAAAACATAATAATTTTCTTTACGCTACAATTATAACAGGTTTAAGGGAATTTTGGAACCAAATGCAGATTCCTGTATCGTATTGTTCGCTGTTTCAACTCAACTTTTTGTTTTCATCGAGGTTTTCATTAATGATCTCGGCCATCCGGTATTTATAATACGCTAAGGAACCCCGAGTGACTGAGATAATCAATAAAAATTAAAAATTGAACAAGAATAATGGAAAATACGAAAATGTCGGTAAGTACGGAATATCAAACTAGCACCGACATCCCATTAACTTCTTTCTAAACATTATTTGATTGAGAGATATTGTTTTTTTTAATGCGCTAAATTTATATGCAAGAGCACAGTCATCGGGGACGGCTCAGTAATCGGACCGACTACCGTAGTTTTCTAATTCTTTTTAATTATAGTTTTTTTTTATAACAAATACTCAACATAAATAATATACTAGCTATTCTAAATATTAAACATGACGAGCGTGCCCGAAATACTATAAGGATAACAAGTATTTCTTGTATCAGAATTTATCAAACATTAACATTATTAATTTAAAGCTTAAATAATTTGAGAATCTCATATACTTATTAAAATATATGATATTCAATAAAGCTATATATGTTCTACTACAAAATACATACTTCAATGTGATTTATTCACTTATAAAATATCAAATGAAATATAACAAATATTATAGCAAAACATAATTTAGCAGTGATGTGCATGTCATTTTTATTGCCTTTTTCAATTCCTCATAAAGCTTCATCTTAATATTTTGCTACTAGTGAACATATAAATAAAATATAGCGCATATGCATGAAAACGCCTGGGAATGCATTTAAATATAATAACATTCCTTTGGAATACACTTTATAATAAAAACACTTTCAAACAGAAAATCCTTTTTAACATAAATTCTAAAGCTATATGAATAAGTAAAATTATAAGAAACAATTAAATAAATATAATGTTTTAGTACAAAAGTATTCGGTTCTTTGTCTGGGATTTTACCTATATACAAATTTTAAATTTTTGCTTAAATAAATGGATAATCAATGTTACTTATAAAAATCAATAGTTTGTTATACTTAAATTGAATAAAGATTGAACCGTAGAATTCATATATTTTTAAATTCTTCTTATGATACATATACAAAAGATTTCAATAGACGTGTCTGTTGATTGTAATGAATAACAATTTGTATCGAAACATATAAAAAAATATGAATTTATGTATGATTGATTTTAATATAAAGTGTATCATGGAATTAATGATTATTAATTTTAAATAATTATACAATTATTATTTTAGTGTATACACTATATTTACTAAAGTAATTTAAAAAAAGCTTCCTCCGTGAGGTTGATGGTGAATGAGTTTAGATTACTGTAGCAAAGTGTGCTAAAAATGTATTTTTGTGTAAGCCCACCTACAAACTGGAGGACAATCAAAAGCGAGCCGATCAATATTTTACACCCACAGGTTTTCTATTCATGGTAACATAAAAACTATGTAACTGAATTTTATCTTTTGAATATATCCAGAAAATTATAGTATATATTTGATCGTATCATGAATTTCTAGTAAAGTAAAATAAATTGTTTAGATATACATTTCCACCTAAAAATTCACAATCAACGATATTCGCATTTATATTACTTTTTTCTCGCAAAAGAAATTCCACGTTCCACTTATTGTTCTCCAACACAATAGCCTACCATTTCAACAAATAACCACCACAGAAATTTGTACTATAAAATAGCAAAGAATAGTCTAATATGAACGAATAACAGAGGAGAAAAAGAAAAATTTGACATTTTTGTTTTCAAAAAGACTTACTTGGATATTATTAAAATTTGTAATGATTATTTTTTGCATAAGCAGCAGTTGATTCGGTTATTTAATCACAATAAATATCATAAGAATAATGGATCCTCTAATTCTTGAAGGCAAGAACGATTGCCTGACTTATACTGTCTTTGATGATATTCTTAATTTTAAATGCAAAACGGTAATTAAAAATTCATCTGTACTATGCTAAAAAAACCAATGTTCCACTACTGTTTTCTTTTCTCAAAGAAAGTACTTTTAAGGAAGTTCAAACTCACACATATCATTGGTTAGAGAATCAATAAGTTCTCTGTATTTTATCAATATTTGTTACCGATGTTATATTTAAAATATTCGACTAAGAAGTTTGGTCGTAATACATGGGCTCTTACTGGAACTCGGTTATTAAAATATATTGTCGTAGGGTGCGATGTGTGTAAAAAATCAGAGAATGAAATAAAAGACTGAGCACGTTATCAAGCAAGTCATTGCGATGCTGGTGTCCAAATTTGAACGCGTATCACCGCATTTAATTCCGAGTATTGAATGAAAACGGAAATAAAAGATCAAGCTTGTTGGCTGTGCGAGGTGATGCGCGGAGAAAAAGGGGAGACTCTCCTTCCTTACCGCACCCAATGATACTACCAAACCTCCTTAATTTTAAGAGGAGGTCGTACCTACTGTCCTTGTCTAATTACATTTTTGCTATTTATTCAAATAGTAGTTTGTTAATTGAAAATCTAAGAGTCGTCCCCAATTCTTCGTAAAGTAAGGAATATTTTGAGATCTAAAAAAATATTTAACATTATTAGAGGTTAGGTTTTGCGTTTCGAACTATTCTCGGAAAGGAAATAATGTTAGGTACTCTTTTAGGTCTCAAGATATTCTTTATTTTAAGAAGAATTGAAAGTAGATACGGTTTCTTCTTAAAGTATATAACAAAGAACGATCACACTACTTTTCAGACTACAATACTAAAATTACGTTCAGCCGAAAGTACAAAACGAATAATGGCCAGAAAAATGTAACAATTTCTAAATTCATTCGACTATTCAGGAACAACAAATATCGCAATAAAATTGATCCTTCAAGTCCTTTAAGGCACGAAGAATCCATAATTTTCAATGCCAAGCATTGATTAAAAATTCTCCAGCAACGTTTCTCAAACTCACCTGTACATCACGCGATAACAAAAAGCGTTCTTTCACTCCTATTTCTCGCCGAAAAATTCAGGACTTTACTTTTATTTTTCATCCGTTTTAACAAAAAACTACCTCACTACTTTTCACACCGTAAATGAAAAATCGCGTTTACAAAAGTAAAAAGCGGACAGTACGCTAAAAAAATGTAACAATTTCGTTTTTCAAAAACCTATCTTCTCAATTACGGTGTACCACAACAAACATCAACTCATTCGCTCCGTTAATCACCACAATTATGAATCAATTATAAAAATAACAAATCGTCCAACTACATAATCCAAGCTCGACAACCCACACTTAGTTGCTGTACAATATTTCCAACATCCAAGCCTTCCTTCGATCACCAAAAGATCCGCCACCAACTTGACTCCTCAAACTCACCTGTCCCCAAGTAAACCCAATCCTCCTCCGCACCTCCTTTTTTCACACACACACACACGCTGTACACCACTCACTGCCCGTATCCAACTCAAGAATCCACGATAAATAATAATAAAAGTAGGTACTTGTACTCTCTCTTACTTGGACTTAGCCGTGATGTGCTGCTGTTGTAAGTGCTTGTCGGTGGCGGGGCCGAGTCTGCCGAGAGCCTTCCTCCAAATGTCCTCGGCGAACAAAAGCAGCTCCGGCAAGCGGATCACCATTGGGTCGGCCTCTCTTCCTCTCTTTCTCTCTTTCGTATATATAATACCTATCCTCTCCTGAGGAGAACCCTGCAGAGCGCGCAGAGGTGTATATATATATATAGGTATACAGGCTCCTCTCTTCTTTTGTACACAGGTAGGTAGGTAGGTATACTATAACTCTGTTCTCGTACCGAAAAAAGTAAAACAAAAAAAAATAACGTTCAGCTGGGCTGCGTGTACGTAATGTTGTACACTCACTCACTAGTTATATAGTTAGATATATGAGGCGACGTTTTCGGAGCAGATACACACACACACACACACACACACACATAGACACATGCACACGGATAGACAGAGAGACAGACACAATGGAAAAAGGAAGGAGACGAGTCCATTCGCTTTAAGTCCAACTCTTTCTCTTTAAAAAGCCTCCTCTTTCTCCTGCATGCAGCAGCAGCGAAACACTCGCGCACACATGTATAATGTATATGTATACACACAGTGCAGAGGAGGCGCTGCTGCTGCTGCTCGGCCCTTGCACACATGTACACACACATACACACACTCGCATATATACATACCTACAGAGAGTACAGGCTCCGCGAAAAATCGGGGATCGTTACGTGTATACTCCCGAAACCGAAAATATCGCACTTTGGACACGCACTATGTACACACACACAGAAGAGATAAAAAATAGAAGAAGAATTATACATATATACCCGCGCCGTCGCGTGAGCGCATGCACACAATGTTGTAAGCGTGTGGCGAGCGTTGGGACTGCCTTCGCGTAACGCCAGAGAGCGTCGGCGGCCGCGTGCTTTCTCCTTCTCTCTCTCTCTCTCTTACTACTACTACTACACAGCTAGAGCGGTGTCGGTGTGTGTATAGCAGTGTGCCATTCAGTGGAAGGGAGCGAGAGTGTATTTCGTGAGTCAGACGCGCTCTCGCGGCACGCTCGGCGTCCGTGTGCATATATACGGCTGTCTTTCTCTTTCTGGAGAGCGAGCGCAGCAGGTAGGTGGATATATATATATATATATAGGGAGCGGTGGTAGTGGTGGGGAGAGAAAGAGCGTAAAAAGTCATTGACACACTGAAATATTGTGTTTTTCGCGGGGTTTTGTGTAAGCGTGTTAGAAGAAGCGGAGCGCACGGCTGGCGGTGAGCGATATCGCGATGAGGCGGTTCGACACAATGGGATGTGATGGATAAAGGAAATGGTAATTTAAGGGATTTTATTAATAAACGTTGGATTGAATTTGTTAGAATTTTTATTAGTCTTACAGTGAGCTTATGAGGTGAAGAGAGCGGGGTAAAATTTTTATTTGGCGGAGTAAAACGGATGTGGGTGATTGTCAAAAATGAAAATGGTAGTTTGAGGGTCGCCAGTACACTGAGTAGAAAGGAAATATTATTACGGTTTTATAATCTTTTGAAGTTCGTGAAGTGTCGCCAACTTTTTGAGTTTTGAAATCCCCGTGTAATTTATCGTTTTGTGATGAGTACGGAAACTTAGTGGTGCCATCTAACCGGTGGGGTATTTAGTTTGAACTTCAAAGAAGTACATTAGCGAACGACCCGGCAATTATTTGCAGTTTTGATGGTTAATTTTTAGGTTATCTCTAAAAGCTAAACAAATACGTAATTCCCGTGACCATTAAAATTATAGGTAAATTACAATTGTAAAAATGTTGTTATGAGATATTTTGCTGTAATAACGTGGCAAAAGTAATCGATTTTAGTCCGATAAACACTACGAAAAATACACATAAAAAATGTTTGGTCCCCTGTAAATGTTGGTTTGTAAGGAAAATATATCTCATTTTACCATGAATAAAAATTTTAAACCAAAATTACATCTAAAACAACATTTTTAGGTTGTTCCGATAATTAGGAAAAAATACGATATTTCTCACTATTTTGGATTTAAAAATGTACAAATTTTATTTCGAGCATAATTAACATTTCTGAAGTATTTTATAAATTAGCACATTTATAACTTTCGATGAAAATCATGGCATAGCGCGTTTCTTACACATAAGAATTCTACACGTCATTATTGTACACAATTTAGCATTGGTCAAATTATATATACATATATATGACCAATGCTAAATTGTGCACAATAATTACGTGTACAATTCTTGTGTAAGAAACGCACTATGCCAAAATCATCACGTTATGCGTAAATATAAAAGATTCTTGATTTAAAAAGAGTACTCTCATATACGTTGCAAGTGACTATTTTACCCCCGTCAGGGAAAAATAGTCATTGATAAAAAAAATAAATAAGTAAAACAAGCAATAGGGTAGTGAGCCCTAGTACCTAGTCGGCCACTTTAATTATATTCTTTTAAAAGATAAACCCGTAGTAAAACTATCGACGTAGGTAAATAGTTTTGTATTGTTATATGCACTGAAAAAAATGTATTGCTCGAGTGGCCAGATTCTGGTTGATCAAACTAAACGGCGTATTGCTGCTGCAACAATATTTTTTTATTGTTCTTAGCAATATTATTTTGTTGTGACAAACATATAATATAACCAACAACTATAATACAGCTACAACAGCAATATGTATGGTTATTTGAGCAATACTAGTATAGTTATCATATAAATATCAATGTATTGATGTGAGACCTATTCCTTTTTCTCAGTGTGACATTTGAAAATTTAATTGCGAAAATTACGACATACTTTTCTGTGTACTCATACATATATCGGTACGTGCTTACGTATGGTCGACTACTACATTTTCAATAATTTCTGGCGAATTTTAGTGTGAGTCAGGTTCAAAGCTACTTTCAATTGGGTTAAAAAGCATTTCTATCTAACAACATATTTTAATAAATTATGCCATATTTTCTTTGTAAACTTTAAAAATTTGATCTATATTTTGAACATCGAAGAGATATGGCGCTCTAAAGTTTATGGTGACGTCACGATCATACGGCGACACTTTTGATGTGGTTATGATAGTAATATATCATATAGAAACTTTAGAACGCTATAACTTTCTAAAATAAAGATCAATTTTAAAAATTCAAAATGCATTATATATCGGCTTACGATTTCTATTTGATAATGCATGCCGACCGAACAAAATTTTTTTTACATCTCAATTGTAATGACCATTAGAATTCATTAATATGTAATAACATACATGTCATATTTATTCAATCATTGATAACTAAACTTTAATCATCGAACTAATAAAAAGCATAAAATATGTTAATAAAAAGTAATGTATTACTTTAAAAAAATGCACAATGTATCTTTATAAATATGATGTTTTACCTAAAAACCTACAAAATTACAGCTAATAGTTTATACTTGTTCACGCACGAAATTACAAAATCACAAGTATGGACATATAAGCAATTGGCTGTAACTTTTCAGATTATTCGATGTTTTTCAATTTTCATATCGGTAAGTCCCCCAAAGGAAGATAGATTTTTATAAAGCTAAGTTTTATTTTTTCGAACAGAGTGTTTTGTGAATTTTTTGTAATAGCTTAAATTAAAATTTTCTCTTAGATGACCGGTTACTGGGGTCACTACCAAAAAGCTGTGACAAATTTATCACTTTCCAGAACGAAATTATCACTTTTCAGCTTAAAATGAGCACCTTAGTTCCTATTTGATTATTGTAATTAATTTATTGTTTCAATTTAATGTAAAACAAATAAGACAAATGAGGTAGGGCAACATGGGAACTCGTTTGTTGTAGAAATATCACTGTATTGTTTACCGTCAAACCTGTGGCGCGCATTGTGACCTCGCGCACTGTTAAACCCTGTACACTGTTACGCTACAGCAGGTAACCTGATTGACTGACGAGCGTTTTACTTTACCAACATAAACTTTATATGTTTGTGTTATTAAAAAAAATGTTGGAATTTCGATGAATAACTTTTTTAAATAATTGAAAGTCAATCAAATATTTGTTTACACTAGTGTAATTCATTAACTTTTTCAGGCAAACCCATGTTCAGTTCATTAAAAAAAAAACTCTAAATATGATTGTTAGAGGTGATTGATACAAACGACTATTGGTCATTATTAAATTAAAAAATTAATTAAAAAAATAGTTTAAAAAACTAATTGACATTTGAGTGATATAAAATTAGCGATAGTTATCCTCAAAATTTAAGGTAGAAATTACGTTGAAATCTAGGAAAAGCAAAAAAAAATATTCTATTAGAATGAAGTATTATGAGTAAAATTACTATACAGTAATTATTAGATAGCCCTTTTCTATTTACGAAAAAAAAGGATAACCAAAAAATAACAACAAATGAGCATCTACCTGGAATATGGAAAAATTAAGGCGCGTGTACAACCCAACAAACTTTATTTTAAAACTTATAATTTTTATTAGATACTTTTTTGAATTCTTAGACAATTTTAAAGACTTCCGCCGTTTTAATTTGGAAAAAATACTTAATCAGTAAAAAACAATGAGCATTGTTTATAAAATGTGACGTATGATAATGAGAAATGTGATCAAAAGTATTATAAATAAATACTCATTGTTTTTAACTGATGAAGTATTTTTCTTAAAATTGAAACTGTGGAGGTCTTGTAAATTATCTAAGGATTATAAAGAGCATCGAAAAAAATCAAATGTTTAAACATAAAAATTTGTTGGGTTGTAAACGAGCGATAATTTTGTCATACTCCAGGTATAAGCTCATTTGTTGTTATTTTTTGGTTATTACCTTTTTTTGTGATTAAAAATATTTGATTTAATCAATACTATGTATTTATTTTGCATATGATGTTTAAGATGAGAATTACATAAGTGAATTACATTTAGTAACTAAACTACCTATGTGAATTATACAAAATATTAAATATTCCATTGTATAAAACAATATCTTCGTTAGCATATATGGCCAAATCTAGAACCTTTCATTTTTGCAGAAAAAAAATATTTCTTTTATAAATGCGAGCACACTTACTTTGCATAACTTTTGATACTTATATATCATAAGGAATGATAATCTTTCAGCGTTATTCAGCTTAGATGAAAAAAGATGATAAAAAATTATCTTTGGAAAATTTTTTTTTTGTTTCCGTATGTATTATTTTAAGAATAAATAGCTAGAAGTAGATATATAACTGATATTAAAAGTATATTATTGGTATTATTTTTAGTTTTAAATAGAATATTAGACACCAAAAAAGAGTTTTCACCAGTTGAGAACACCAATTCAAGCAGCCACCATTTTGTAATTATAAGTGAATAGAAAGATTCCGCATAAAATGTGTGTGCTCAGTGTAGAGTACTAATGTCCCATCACAGATTTTGAACAAAGTCACTTTTCATCTCAACAAATTAAAACACACGTTTAACGTTTTTCAAACATGCTTGGCATATTAAAATCTGCCAATCACGCAATGATTTAAGGGATTTTTACTTACAACGCGGGTGTGCCATAAAAAATATGCGTTTTTTAAACTAATGATGCCATTTTGTTTTTATAGGTGGCGTACTTTTTTATGTATGCACATTATGTTGTATGGGTAACTAAATGCTATTTTATGTCAAAGTTTGCGATGTGTAGTAAAAATATCACTTTAGTAAAAAGCTACTTTTCATCTCAAAAAATAAAAATATAAATTTAGCGTTTTTTAAACATGTTTTGTACGTGTAGATTACTGATTACGCAATGTTTCAAGAAATTTTACTTTAACACAGACGTGCCATATAAAATGTACTTTTAAAACCAGTTATGCGTAAAGTATTACGACGAATCTATTCATATTTTTCTTAGTTTTAGAGGCACATCACTTTTACACCTATAGAATTTTCGTTTTTGTGTTTAAAAAAGGTGCAAAGTTAAAATACAATAATAAGTCAAATATACAAAGAATTTAGAACATCAGTTCATCCGCCATTTTGTATTTATAGGTGGCACACATCTTTATGCATGCACAACATTCTCCAGTAAGTAAATTCTGTTATCTGACAAAGCTTTGATTCAAAATTTTGAATGCTAAAAAAGTTAGGACATAAACGATGTATGTACTGTATGTACCGCATGAACCAGGCTTGCCGCGGCAAAATCGCGGCAATAGTTGCTGTGAAATGTTTGTTAGCAATTTGCTTCCAACTTGCACTCAAGAAATGACGAATATCAAGGATTGATGTCAATGTGCCGTAAAATTGACTGCACATGTTGGCCACCAAATTACTGCCATATACGGACGCAGATTTACTTACATTTGATGTGTAACTGTTGCTGCAAGTTTTGTACATCAATTTGTTTCAACTTGTTTTCAATATTATTAATATATTATATTATTTTATTTTCAATATTATTCACGTAATATTCAATAAAATTACTCATATATGCGACAGGGCAAGAGAGAAATGGAAGAAATTAATAACAGCATATTGATAGAAATTTGTGTAACACAAAAATCGAGTAATGTGACGACAATATGATGTCAATGTATGCCTATGATTCGCCTGCACATCATGAGCAATAGTTGCTGTAATTTTGCCTTCACTTTGCCCTCATAATTTACTTCAATACTTGATACAAAATTTCCAGCATATACGGACGCAGTTTTACGTCAAACTTACGGAAATCGATAGCAAAACGTGTACGTCAAATTGCTAACAATTTGCAATACATCTGGCTAATGGGGTAGTGCAAATGTAGCAGTTCTTCGCTATGTTAAGCGACAAGTGGCGCCCTCGTGGTGGTCAAAGTTAGAAACTTTGAGAGCCTCCCAAAGTGTCGTTCGAAAGGGCACGCGTAAATGTAAGAAGTGTAAAAATGGTTTCTCTAATTATCTAATAAATTACAGCATAATAAATTACATATCAAATTTGTTCAATACATAAAAGAAAATGATGTAAAAAAATATGTTGAAGGGTAAATGTTTTATAAAAGCCAACTATTTGATGTATATAAATGGGCATTTATTATATTAAGCATTTGATTATCATCTGTGTGTGTCGCAGTTTTTAATAATTTTGATCGCTTATACAATAAATTAATTAGAATTAGTCATGTAATCATAATGTTTAAATAATAATAAACCAAAAATAACATAACCTTTTCAAATGAATTTTAAACAAATATACATTTTGCCGGAAGCTCTTGGTTTGCAAGAATATTTGGAATCAATTCTTTGTGTTTTATTTATACAGGTTAATAAAAATCGTAAATAAAGCGTGAATTCTAGTTTTTTCATTGAATATGTTCTATTGAATGTTTCTAAACAGTATAAAATTTTAAAATATTGCATTATATATTATTTACATAAATAAAGTTACGTGGGACACTAATATCAAAAGTATTGGAGATTTGCCCATATAGAGAGATTCGATAACTCATTATAAGCCAAGCAGTAATGCCGAGCTTTTGGGCGTTTTATTCGCCTTGGTGAAGGTAGCACTAGCGCTAAAAGCAATGTTAAATTCCCATAAGATGGAGAAAGTTGGAAGTACAATAATGATAGTATCATACATTGCAAAGAGATCGAAAATGAATATTTTATTTCGTTATACAATATCTTGAAATATTACTAACAAATTATGATGTATAGAATATTTACCTAACTACGAAATAAAGTTTTTAAGATAAATATATTGTCTAAATACTTTAAATATTCCGAAAAGCGATAAAATTGTTGTTTTTCCTAACATCGTTATGCACTACACGATCATTGTTGTAGTTAAAACTTTGACCACCTTATGGGAATTTAACATTGCTTTCGGCACTACTGCTACCCTCGCTAAGGTGAATTACGTCCCGTTTCAAGGCAGATGTATATTAAATATTCATTCGCCAAAAGGACGCAAAATTACAATTTAATCATTATTAAACCTAATACTATCCCTCTCCAACCACAGTACGGCTCCAGGAGCTGAAGAACGCAGAAGGTGGACCTCCGAGGGTCTATATTATTATAGTCACGAAGCTTCTGCATCTGTTTTCCACATCGGCCCCCTGAATAAGCACTGCGAGTCTTCACTTTTTTAATGACAACATTGTAATTTTTTGTCATTGTCACATATACGATTATTTATTTTTTATTTTATTCATTGCTTTCACGAAAAGGGAGGTTTTAAAATGTAAGAAATATATATATGTATATATATATATATATATATATATATATATATATATATATACATTCAATATACATCATGAACATTTTCAACACACTATTTGATGAATGTGTACACTATAAAAGAACAGAGTTATTTATAAAACAAAAGTTTACTTCAGTTTATCTTTCACTTTTAACTGTAAATAAAATTTTACTTTTCATTTCATATACCTAACAGTTTCTAGTTAAAAATGTTTCAAAATTAAATAAAATTTAACTATGATTAAAACTTTGCTGTTACATAAAGATATGACCAATAAACGTTTATTAATTATAAACGCGTAGTTGGGTAACATTTTAATTAACATTCTCAATCATTTGCTCTATACATTTGAATATAGCAGAATTTAATAAGTAAGAAATTAATAAATGTATTAAAAATAAGAATATGATTTGATCTCAATTGTTTAGTACAAAATATTATTATCAAAATATAAGTAAATACTAGCATAACTAACTCTACACTTGGGTGTTCCAAAAGTTTCGATTTGCCTTCTTGTAAACCTCTCAAAAGTTGACAAATGTGAAAAAAATAATTCTCTTGCAAGGCAGGCGCTGGACGTTGAGATTTAATAATTACTACCTCGATTTCCAAGTTCCTTAAGGGTATTTATGCACTTTTTTAATTAATTTGGTATAAAAATGTTTAAAGCTTTATAAATCGAGGCGAAAAAACTTTTAATAACTTACCACATCACTAGAATATAAAGTCAACCACATCCTTGCCATCAAAAAAAAAATTTTCTCAAGTGAAGAGCTACATGCGTCAAATTTTAACAAAAAACAGGCTACTTTGAACATTTTTCAAGACTCTAATTTTCGATGATTTTTCAAAACCAAAGATGTTTTGAATTTTTGTTCCGAATAACATGTACATAAAAATTGGCAAACGTAAATATATCTAAATATAGAAACTGTTCCAGTCTCAATATTGTGTATTATTTCTAGCATTTTAAATGGTTTATGTCAAAGTTTGATGTAATTTACTTTCAGAATGTTACGAAAAATTTCAGGTGGTAAACTGGGGATCACGTTATAGGACCGTATCTTGTATTGTCCCAATTTATACTACTTACAATTTTTCGTAATATTAAAACAAACATAACTTTTGATTCAAATAACTTCAGAAATGCCGCGACCACTCCAATTAAAGGTCTTATTATCAGTTTTTAAATAAAATTATGTACAGATCTCTATGACGTAAACTACCGGAAGTAAATTACATCAAACTTTGACATAAACCATTTAAAATGCTAGAAAAATTGCATAATATTGAGACTGGAACAGTTTCTATATTTATATATATATTTACGTTTGCCAATTTTTATGTAGATTCTATTCGGAACAAAAAGTCAAAGAATTCCGGGCTTTAAAAAATCATCAAAAATTAGTCTTCAAAAATGTTCAAAGTAGCCTGTTTTCTATTAAAATTTGATATAGCTCTTCACTTGAGAATATTTTTTTATGATGGCACAGATATGGTTGTCTTTCTATTGTAGTGATATAGTAAATTACTAAAAGTTTTTATGCCTGGATTTATAAACTTTTAAACATTTTGAAACCAAATTTATTTAAAAAAGTGCATAGATGCAGTTAAATAACTTTGAAATCGAGATAGTATCCTTAAAATCTCAACGTCCAGCGCCAGAGTTATTTTTTGTCACATTTGTCAACTTCGGATAGGGTTACAAGAAGGAAAATCGAAACTTTGAAAATTTTGAACCACCCTACTGTACACCCAACGGTTAAAATAACTGTCAATTTGGCGTGGATATTTCAATACGTGTTAGTTAGGATTTACCAGATATATATTATACCTACTAATCTACTAATATCTAACCTTTCAAAATCCCAGTTATCACGAAGCAATATGCCCCGCCATGTTCAAAGTTATTTTAACCCCTGGGTGTACTTAATATGTATTTTATTATAAAAGTGTTTCATAACTTTCGTAAATAAGACATATAAGCAGGAAGCAATTTGAAACTATTTTGGGTTTATTTTCCTGTTAAATGTTGCATGTATGCTTGAGAAACTATCTATAAATTCGGTAAACAATAAATTTCACTAAAGTGTTATAATGCGAGTTTATACGGTACTTGTTCTCTTAACTAGGATTAAACTGAAATAGCTGTAAATAAACACATATTCTTATAAACTCAAATATTATACTCTTGTAGAATTAGAGTAATTTTTAGAGAATTAGTGTATAAAAGCATAGTATTTAGAAATAAGACTTGGGCGTAAGCTATAGCTTAAGAGTACATTATAGTAGAATAATATATTTTTGGGAATTTGTTGAAAGGGAATTGTAACGCGAAATTAAAAGATCTTTTTGGAATTTACTTTTACATATTTCAAATTACTACGTGTAGTTGTAGAACTTAAAAATTGTTATTCAAGGCTACTTGGACAAGAAACAACGAGACAAACAAGATAAATAATAAGAAAAAGAGTCTATACTCTACGATTCCTTTTACAAAAAAAATGGATGAATAATTCTTTTAATCATCTTCACGTATTCTAATGCATCCATAAATTAAAACAAGCTTCATTAGTATTTTGATTATATACTTAGAATGAAAAACACAAACTCATCGAATAAAAAATTCAAGTTCAAAATGAAATCATAAGTACGTCCTTACACGCTAAATTTAGCGTAAAATTTCATATCAGACTCTCGGAATTCCGAAAAGCAAGTCAAACGATTTATAGCTCGGATGTGTGTGTGTGTGCGCGCGCTGGCGCAATACATTTAGAATGGTCCGCGCGTAAAAATAAAAACATCCTTCAGCGATTCTTCCTAGAGCGCCATTAACCATATACTCGGTATAACTTCGGCCAGCCCTTAACTTTCCTTCGGCTTTCAACTCGACTTTATTACACATCCAAATGCTCGTATACTCCCGCCCGCGTTATATATTCGCATATACGCGCGCGCGTGTATATAGGTACACACCACCGACGCAATCTTTACAGTTGCGCGAAACTTTAACCTCCCCTGCGTTCTCGCGCGCGCTCACGCTCGCACTTCCCTCTCGTTCTATCCATATCCCTCAATCTTCGCTACCATCCACTTTATCTTCGGCTCTCTCTCTCTCTCTCTCTCCACCACTTTTCCCCACCACTTTCTCGCTCTTTTCCTCTTTGCAAACCGTTTTCCTCTCTTGTGCACTTTGTCCACATGCCAGATAAGTTTCTGTTTTTTAGCTATCCCTTTTCAGTTTCTTAAATGCACCAGAATAATTTTGTTTTTCTTATTCTATTTTTAACAACAATAATTGTACAATTAGATGACTAATATGAAGTTTAATAATATTTATTGTATTTAGAGAAAATGTTTCATTCAAACATTTTTGGTTTTATAATTAGTATTAAGCATTGGTTCTGTATTTTTTAGTTTACCCCTGTCAAGGGCACATTTTTAGTATGCCACTATATAGTTAGAACGGCACAATAGGGTGACACTATAGTGGCTTCTTCCAATCGCATTAAATTCTTACGTATTTTTGTATAAGACCCGTGCTTTCTTAAGAAGATAGTATTGCTATTTTTATTGAAATGTGTCCATTATAATTTTTGAATTGTGCATTATTATATCTGTTATTAATTATTAATAATCCTGATAACTAAATGGAATAAATGATAAGAATGATACTCCTGACTCTCAGTAAAAGTAATCATTTCACACAAAAACATAAGATTACAAATTTGTGCAGATCTGGAAATACAAAATAAATAACTTTTAATTAATCATTTTTTCTTAAAACGTTATAACGGAACGAACCCAGCTTTTCATTCACGACCTTTTTTTACCTAAATTGTTACACTATACTTATGTATTTAAAATAAAAGGGCACGAACCGTGCTGTGAACTTCCGGTTATGAAAACAATAGTATTGTATGACTTAAAAAATGATTATTGACTATAAAAATATGCAATTTTATGCAGTCCAAAACGTGTAAGTAATATTTACTTCTATAAGAACAAGAGCTTATCAGGAATTACTCTTATACTAATAAAATCATATCATAATAAATTAATTACGATATCAATATCGTAAAAAGATAGTAATAATTTTTTTTCAAACGCGAAACCAACGTGAAACGGCTGATACAAAAATAAAAGCCCTTTTACACTTCGGAAATTGATTTAAAAATATTTTAAAACTATAATACAATAATAAAATTGACGTAAAAAGTTTTATTTCGTGAAAAATTTACATTACTTGCTTGATTTTACTAAAACGTAAAATTTTCAGTTATCATATAATAGTCTTGTTCTGGAGGAGCAAAATATTGTAACCATTACAATATATGTTGCATCGGTTACTATATTGTTTTCTCAGTATCGCCGATCAGAAAGTGGATCCATGGCATTAAGACATACTAAAAAAAACTATAATGAAAAACACAACTACTTCCAAAGTCCACGACATTCTCACTCCGGAGCATCGAAAGAGCCGAATCACATCCAAGAATCAAGAAAACCTCTCAGAAATACAGAAAGCTATCTGGCATCTCCAGTCGCACTAACCACGCTCAGCAAGCTTTAAGGCTATTTAAATCCAGCTAAGCTCTTTCTTCTCTCTCTCTCTCTCTCTCTCCCTCTCTCCCTCTCTCTCTCTTTCTCTCTCTATCGCTCTATCTCTCTCCAGTACTCACCCCTTTGTGCGTCGCACGTTCCGCGCGGAGAAAAGGACGACGACGACGCGTCCGCGCCCGAAGTAAAACGAGGAAACGCAACACGTTCGGAGTAAAAAAAGAAGAAGAAGAAACGAAACGAGACGAAAACTCGCGGCTAACGACTCGCGTCCACGTCTGCGGTCCAGCGTCCGTGGAGAGCGACGTAGGTAGTACTGGCGAGCAGAGTCCCGAGTCCCGCACGTGCCCCGCGTCCTATACCTGAGCGCGATGCGCGACGTGCAGCACGCGCGAGTATACCTATTGGTGGAGAGGTAGAATGTACCTATACCGGTACATTTCTATATGGGTGATTCTTCGTACAAGAAAGGAAATTCGTGTTGAGATGGTGTGACATTTTTGGTTGTAAACTGGATTTTGAATGATCATACATTACAAAATTATGAGAACACACAGTAACTTGAGTAAGATTATCACTCGAAAAATTTTAGGGAGTTGGGTGTTCTCGAACAATTTTCATCTTATATAAAAAGTCTTAGAAAGCACTATTTATCTTGTTCGAAGGATCGAATACAATAACTAATTTTTTTTTATCCGAGTGTGAGCAGTGCAAACACACGAGGTCAAAAAGGCCCTCTCGACCGTGGTGCACACTATATTTTTCGTAACACATGTATTGATTTTCACAAAAGTTTAGGCCAGTTTTTTTCCCATTTATATTGGCCTTAGGTCCTAAAGTAGCTACTTTACGCCAGCCTAAACTTAGCAGCGGGCTTAAATAAACTACTTTTACGCCCTAGGGCCTTTAAGCCCGGTTTTGAGGTTGAAAAAATGTGAAAATCGTGCATGTGTTACAAAAAAATATAGTTTGTACTATTAAAATGTTATTTTTAGATAATAGTGTGCCTATCTCTTCTTTTTAGAGAACTTCGTGTCAGTCTATACTTGTCTATTAGAAATATATCTCAAAAACTTTAGTACGTTGACCTCCCGTTATATATTGCCGGCAAGATAATAAAGGGTACTTATAATATTCAGTATAAATAAACAGTAAATAGTAATTTTTTGACTGTTAGTTCTTATAAAATTCTAATTCGATTGAAAACTACATAGAGATAAATATTTCTCATCGAATATTACATCTCCCTCGTGTTATACTGTCGGTGAGATAACAAGAGGGCACTCTAAATACTCATAATTATAAATGTTCATTGCATTCTAAAATAATCTACACTATTCCCACATAACAAAAATCATGCTTCAGAATTTCCTCCTTTTCAGAGAATCACCCATATAGAGTCCCAAAAAGGAACCATACGGAACACGCGTGGGAGGGAGGGAGAGAGAGAGAGAGAGAGAGAGAGAGAGAGAGAGAGAGAGAGGAAAAAGGTACACGAGATGGAGCGAGATAGACTGCACTGTCCTCGACGGGTCGGCGGGTATGGCCCTGCCTCCACCGCTGCACGCATGCAGCACCTGGAGCTCGCGCGCACACACGATCGCTCGACGGCTGCAGAGTGCCTGCACGCGGCCTCCAGTACAATGCCTCTTGTGTGTGCTCCACCTCCCCTATCTCGATCTCTCTCTCTTTCTTTACTCCCCCTCCCCGCTTCTCCAAGTATGTCTATCGCGTGTGCGTTCTCTCTCGCTCTGTCCTCTCGTATATACGTCTCCTGCGTATACTTATAGTTACTTGCACCCACACATGCAGATGTTGAAAAACCAGACGTCGTGGGAGATGTATACTACGCGCACGTAATCGTACGTGCGGTTAAATGATACGTGCATGTCGGTACATGAAAATGCACTACACGCACGTTTTGTTAGGATTTTGTGGGAGATTGTTAATGAAATTGTGAAGAGAAATGAAATATGAAGCTCTGTTAGGAAGATTGCACTATAGCGAAGATAATTATTTTATTTTGAAATCAAATGATACACTTATAAACACGCACACACACATGCGCAGACGTACTTGAACACAGACACATACACTCAAATACACGAACGCACGTACGCACGCACAATTGCGATAGATGTGATAAAGATTCATATAAAAACAACGTAGAATGATTGATATATTGGGGTTTGTACGAAGTAATTCCACTGTTATCCCACATTTGTACAATATAACGTATATTGTTATGTATAACAAAAAATGTTGCCAATCACTTTATACCTGGGTAATTTACAAGAAATTTTTAGATTTAGACACCGAAATTTCTACAAATTCAACTTTGGTTAAAAGAGTATGTTTTTGTAGTACAAAAAACTATTTTGAAAGTACGTAATATTATAGGGGAAATGATAGCTTTAAAACTAAATCCTTGTGAGATTTAACATGCGAAAATTTATTTTTACCACGTAGGTGACATGCCACGGAGATGACATTTCGTAAGTTTTAGTCACGTTATTCTTTACAAATAACTGGCTAAAAATATTAACATTATGTACGCTTCATTCATACAAAAGAATTTCCACACTCTATTTTTAAAAGTGTCTACATTTTTAATTGTATTCGTACTTCTCGGTGTACCGAGAAAACTCGTGAAACTAATTGAAATATGTCTAAGCGGAAGCAAAGGAAAAGTCCGAATAGGCGGTAAGGTATCCGAATCCTTCATGATACGCGACGGTTTGAAACATGGTGACGGGCTCTCAACGGTGCTCTTTAACTTCACGTTAGAGTATGTTGTTAGAAAAATGCAGGTTAACGTACCAGGCGCAACACTTAATGGAACAACGCAGATACTAAGCTATGCAGACGATTTAGATATAGTGGGGGATGATAGGGAAACGGTGGCAAGAAACGCGGAAATCCTCATAAAAGTGGTGGAGGAGACAGGGCTAGAAGTGGGTGAATCGGAGTCGGTGAATTGGAAGTGGGGAGGGGGATCACAGAGTTGGATATTTTACTTTTGAAAAGGTTAGCCAATTCAGGTATCTAGGCGCAACTATAAATGATAGAAACGAGATTAAAGCCGAGATAAACAAGAGACTCTATTCGGGTAATGTCTGCTTCTACGTCGTGAGTAAACTACTAAAGTCAAGGCTGCTGTCAGAAAATGTTAAAATAAGAATATATAGGACTATAATACTGTTGGTGGTTCTATACGGTTGCGAAACGTGGGCGCTCACTAAAGCGGAGGAGAACCGTTTTAGTGTTCTCGAAAATAAGGTTCTGCGAAAAATATACGGGCCGAAAAAAGATGAGGAAACCGGGAATGGAGGAAACTGCATAATGACTAGTTGCACAATCGGTACGCGTCACCGAATATTAACAGAATAATAAAATCGCGCAGGTTAGGATGTGCAGGACACATAGCAAGAATGGGAGACGACCGTACGGCAGCGCGGATAATAAAGGGCAAGCCAAATGTAACACGACCTCTAGGTAGACCTAGACGCAGATCGGAAGACAACGCTAAAGTGGAACTAATAGAAATCGGGCGGGAGGGTGCTTCAGGGGTGGGTTTAGCACAAGATAGGGATGCGTGGAAGGTTTGCATAGATGAGGCAATAAACTTACGAGTTCAAGTGCCACTTAAAAAAAAAAAAATAACAGGTAGCACCAAAGCTGAAATTCTAAGGTAACAAGGAGAGTCCTCAAACCGGTTTTCGATAAGGCTTCAGGAAGTGGTTTCAGGTACCCAAAAATGATGCCTAGCCCGTATGGAAAATACTCTGAAGTTGACTGTTATTTCGAACCCCCAACTGAATTTTTATATTTTACAAGAGCAATAACCTACCAAATTTTGGTTGAGGGTTCGAAATAACACTCAACTTGAGAGTTTTTTTCATACGGGAGTACTCGTAGTTTCGTCTCATAGCCCGTTTGGGTTAGGTATGACCTTTTGTAATTAAAATATGCGTTATTTTAGTAGAAAATAGTTCCTATACTTTGAATCATAACTCTGCAAGTTTTTTTTTATAGAGAAATAATGTAATGAGATAAAAAAGTTGACCAAAAGTGCTTTAATTTGAGCTTTGTTTCATATCATAGTATATTGTGTACCAAAGGTGAAAAGTAGATTTTCACCCACAGTACACGCGTATTTTTTTCTGCTTCTAAAGCGGACGCAATGTGGCTGTTTTTTGACTCGATGTAAACACACGCCTGCTAGACTGTAATATTAGGCTTATTTTTGAACATCAACCTACCAGAGTATGAAGGGTGCCCTGGACATATTTGAAGACCGGGCATGACAGCGGTCGAAACGTTTTTTTATCACACGTGCACGAAAACGCGTTTTTAGCATGCCTCTATAGCGAGACTAAAGTGGCCATTTTCCGACCGGCGGGCGAAAAAAAGACCACCCGGAAGAAATCTACTTTACGCCCGCTTTCAAATGAGCGGGCGTAATTTTCGAAAATAAGCCCTAAGAGGGTTTAGGCTCCGCTAAACATGGGATACCATCCGGATGATACGACATGGAAAAAAATAGCCGGCTATTCCTACAAGAAAGAACGTGGATACTCCAGACCGAATCATGTTAATGCTCTCAACAGTGCCGCTTGTATCGCCCCCATGCGTGATCTTAGGTATTCTACACACGCGGCTTGGGATTTGGCTAAGCCAGCGGCTTGAAGACTTGCACCTGCTTATGTCCGCGTAACCTCGCATTTCGATAATTTTTCAATTATATAATAAAACTATATATCAGTTGAAAAACAATCTACTTGTTTGATTATTGTTAGTTTTCTTCGCTTTCCAATAAATTTAAGCAGATACACGTGTGTGATGAAAAGAGGTTAGGTTATTTGGACGCAAGTTTAGAGTGGGATTTCTACAAACCGAGCCTGTAATATTAACAGGAATCCACATGTTGCGTTCCTAAATCACTGTCTTGTAAATATTACGAGATATTTTTTTCTGTGAAGACACGAAATTTAACAGTTTCCTGAAAACCATGAATCTATTCTGGCAGTTATAGCTTCATGGCTTATTGAGAAGGAAGTATGTAGGTGAAAATTGATTTTAAGAATGCATTAACCCTTTGCGGGACGGGTGCCACTATAGTGGCACCCTAATTTTGTTCAGTTTTTTGTGCATAACTTAGACAGTTTGAGCTCATTGTCGCTCTAATATTTTTATATATAATCCTAGATACCTAAGGAATAAAATTCTGATCTTAAATTTACAAATGTTTGTTTATATAATTAATTATAAACAATTTAAGATGAGAAAACTTCGATTTTTTAGATTAAATTCGACCCGCAAAGGGTTAAGACAGATAGACAGCCAAACAGATAAATCTGTCAATTGTAAAGTAAAAGCGTAATTTACAAGCAGGCTCTAGAAAAAGTTAACGAATATGCAGTGAAATCTTAAATACCTAGTGCAACAGATATAGCTCGCAAGGCAATATACCGTTATGAATTAGTCAACTATTGATAAATAATTTGACTTTATGATTTCTCGGAAATAATAATCATTATATTACATCTCACATGTACATGACATATTCGTACTTACATGCACTTATAAAACATGCACACAATGAATCTACTGTATTACGTGGGTATATGTTGAACCTAAAGGTATTGTAATATTAACCAGCTTTAGTTTATCAATTCAGATTAACACACCACTTACATGCATACGCACCTGCGAATAATTTACATCAATAATACAATCATCGCATCCTCGCAATTACATTTTCGTAGATTTTAGAACTCATCTACATAATTGTTCATTAACAATTTAAATGCAAACGTGTACGCGTTCTACGTACTCACTTACACATGTAAACAAACGATTCAGTTTAGCAATTAATTTTGTAAAGTTGCTATTCTAGACATTTTAGGCTTTAATATAATTAAACTTAATTCTCGTGCAAGTAATTATTAGAGTCAAGTTCCGTGAATTATAGTTTACGTATGAAGATTTGTATTAGTGCCAATAATAAATTAGATAGTTGTTATACTTTGTTTCTCTATAAATCCTAATATATATGGATACTAGAGGCAAAACATAATTTTACAGACTTAATGAGAGTATTAAACATTGTCTAATATTTAAAGTTATACAATGAATAAAATTTAATAATTTTTATATATACCTTACCTAACTTGACTCCAGTGGACTTTCTATTACTTATATAGTCAGTACTTCTTAACAGTTTAAAAGTGCGAATTCGAATTGGACTCTATCGTTACTTCAATCCGATTGCACGTATTCTTTGTATTAAAGTAATTTCTATTTCAGTGATCATTTGTACAGTTACTTTCTTTGAATACTCTGCAAATACTAGGCACTTAGATAATAGTTTAGTTTGCTGCATTTAAAATAAATGTCTAATATCTTAAGTGCCTGGTATTTGTAAATTTGTTTTTCTTTAATTCCATTAACGATAGTAAATAAGGACGTATTATTTTTACGGAGCAATTTCCACGCATGTTGTTTTTCTAAAGAAGTTCAATTAATCATTTACGTTAAATAATGAAGATGTCATATCTTAGAATATTGTATAATTAGAAACTTAGTATTACTAATTAAACATGTTAGAAATCAATATTTTCACGGCAGATTTATTAGATTGAAGATTAAGGTAGCGTTAATCCTCTCAATTTATTTTATTCATTAATTATCTACTAATCACAAAGATTCGATTTTAATTTAAACTACCCTTCGACACTATTTTTACATTTCAATGTCTCGGAAAATTATTATAGCTTTCTATTCATGCTGCTAAAATACAAAAAAACACATTCACATAAATTTCTTACAAAATAATTCCAAATACTCTACACATTCTTACATTATGCTTGCCTCAAGTGCTACATACACACATTCTACACGTATGTACTTAAAGCGTTTTAACTTACTCTCTATATAAAAAAATTTCCGAATCTCATTCCCCTCGCCGGATCACGCACACCTCGTTACGTCTCCATATCACCTCGCCACAGTTCCCACACACTAAAACGAACAAATACCGCGGCTACATCCCTCTCTCATCCTCAAATACCTTCACACGCGCGTCCCCCAACACTGTGTATCTCTATCGCAATCTCTCTCTCTCTCTCTCTCTCTCTCTCTCTCTCTCTCTATCTCACCCCCGGAGGATTTTACGATCGCACCGCACCGTCTGTCTCGATTCGACTAAACAGGCGAGAGAGCGAGAGAGGACAGGTCGGTCCGTCTTCATTGGGCGATTGCGCGCGGCGTTATAGCCTTCGACGTACGCCGCGTCGGCTTGGCGCCGGGGAAGTAAGTAGACCAGAGAATATATACACACATACACACACGCATGGGCGAGGTCAGCTAGAGCGAGAATAAGGGGGAAATTGAGAGAGAGAGTGAGAGAGAGAGAGAGAGAGAGGGTGTGAGGTCGAGGTTGAGGCTCTAGCCTCTATCTCGCGAGACCGGATTTTCGGATTTCGATTCGCTACCAGTGAGTATCCCCGTGTATATAGCGAGAGTCTATAGACCGGCGATTTCTCGTATGAGGCTAGCCTACGACGCTACGAGAGCTGATATCCATTATGGGCCGGGAGCGCGAAACAATGCGCCTCTAACGATAATATAGGACGTATAACGCGTCGTGGCCGCGATTGAACCTAGGCTGCTGCTGGGGATACACTTGCGCGGTGTATAGATGTAGATACAGTTTCGAGTGGAACGGAGAAAACAAGATTTTCCCCGCTCTCGGAGTGTAGTGATTGTGCTTGTGTTCGGTGGCGTATAAGTCGGCGGAAATGGGGATTGCTGAAAAATGTATCGGCTTTTGTATTATCGAAGGCGCGATTTAGTCTCGTATTAGGGGATGTATTGAAACTTGAGATTTTTCGATTACTTTAGAGCACTGAGAGATTTTTTTTTTCACGTTTCACAATGAATACTTCATTCTACTAGTGAAAATTAGAATTAGAAATATAAATGGGAAATTATGCGTAATAAAAAAAAATAAATAGACATGGAAATAAAAATTAGAGTAAGAAATATTACTGTAAGTTTGATAACCATTGCTGATATTGAATTTACATCTGTTTAGACTCATTCTTCTTTAACATATGTGGTTTTTACAGAATTCTAATGTTCCATTAAATTTTATATTCAACATAGTGTCGATACACTTTTAAGTTCCAATTTTATGTAATTACGCACCTATCCCCACTATATATATATCGTTTATACACACTTAGATGAAATTGAAAAGAAGGTGTAAGGAGAAGACAAAGAGGGCTAAGAAGGGGTTGAGGGAGAATTGAGAGGACACTCTTGAAATAACAACGGTGTTTCATGGCTTGCGCGACAGCGTCGATATATATCTTTATAATACAGTGGAATATAGGCACTATAATTAATATTCGTATAATACTCTTAGTATGCGCATTAATATTAAAAATAAATATGTTATTTATACAATTCATGTTACTGAACTATACTCTCTTTCTCACTAATAACAGATAAGTACAAAACAAGCATATTTAGGAAATAAAATGCGCAAAAAAATTGTATAATTCATTTCTTTCCTCAATAAGATTATACAACTCTTATGCCGCCTGCATTTCAGTTTCACTTCAGTTCACAATAGCTTACAATTCACAATCCAGATCACTCCCGAAGAATCCGTACTCACATATTCTTTCTTTTGTGAGGATTTAAGTGACTATAAACTTGAAACAGCCCACTGCAAAGAGCTGAAGGACTGCAGAATGTACTGACAAGCCTCTTCAAGAAAAGAGAGGGGTGGAATTTTTTCGTCTACGTCGACAGTCTTTTCGTATAATAAAAAATAAGAGTTTACAGCATTACTATCCTTTCAAGATTTAATGTGTAATGTATCTTCATGGAAAAATAATTTTTTTTAATACCTCTCTTATATAAGATGAATATTATCTTTAAATTCGTTAAAATTATTACATTATTTTCAACAGCAATAGGTCATAATATTTACAAAAACTGTATTTTAATTATATTTTTGTATCACAATTGACTATGTAATAGATGTAAAAAGCAGCAATACGAACACAAGACTGCTAAATGAAAGAAAAATACGATTTTCATATTGCAGTTTCAATAGAAGCTTGTTTGAAATACTTACAAGAAATTTCTTATGTGAGTGAAAATACAAAGCTGTGATTATATAATTTTGACAATTTTACGTTTTCTTAATTAACAAATATTAAGAATGATAATTATAAAATACTGTTAGAAATCAGAATAAAATCAGATAATTATCTCTTCCTTTTCAAAAGTACTAGAAATCAGTTCAGGCATTATTTTATGAACTATTCATCTGTAAATTAAATGAGTAAAAGTAATCGTAAAAACTATAAAGAATTTTCTAAGATAGTAATAGTACATTGTTAGCAATGAAAAATGATAAGCAAGTGTAAGAAGAAAGAACACCAAAAAGTCTTGTTAATACATGCGGTAATTTCCGCTGACCAATCTCTTTCTGCTCTCGAACGCGAGAAACGTACCACAATCGTGATGCCATTGATCAAGGGTTGATCGCTCAGGATGCATCAATCCGTGCCTGTTATCAGCCTTGCTGGATGGTCGTTCACGACTTCCCGGATTCGAGGATTATCTAACACGGATAAACCTAAATGTCCACCGGGATCGTTATAAGCAATCGTGTGAAACAACGAGAACAGGTAATTTCAAGAAGAGTTGTGAACAATTGCAATCATTAGCATTAGGGAAGATGCGGCATGATTGACGCACTTAGTATAAATTATAATTAAAAAACAAATTCTGTAAACTGTTGGTATTGAAATATGTTATAAAAGTGCAAGCTGTAAATTGAATGTAATAATTATAAATACTGCAAAAGCTATTTCATTATTAATTATCATAAAGATGATTATTGAATATTTTTTCGTGTAACGTTTTTGCACTAAATTTGATTCAATATTACTTTTCTCAATAACTTCCGAAAATATCTTTATATATAAATATTTTATGATTTACTATTAATTTATATACTATTGAATGTAATGAGCTAAAGTTCATCTTGGAAAACAAAAAGTTATCAAGATGATGGATTGCGGCATAAAACCGCTACACAAACCAGGCCGCTTCTTCCCTACACTAAAATATTTTGACGGAGCGAAAGCAAAATTGCAGTAATAGAGACTTTGTTTCATTTTCATCAAAATTTCATGTAATTTTAACTTATCTAATAAATTAGTAAGCTGTCCCTTAACGTTTCTTAATTATTTTAAATAGTGTGAACTAAAACTAGTTAATTTAAATTATTTTTAACTTACTGAAAGTTTCATTTCAAATCAACGTACATATATATATATAAAATTCAAAGTAGCGATTTTATTTGAAAATAACGAACTTTTCTGTGAAGTGCAATTGAAAGTTCTTGATTTAGTTTCTGAACAATGCCGTGAAATAGAACAAAGAACGCTCTTGAGAAAACAAAGGCGGACAGTGCAGCCAAAAGTGAAGAAGGCGCACGTGCAAAAGAAGACGGAAAAGCAAAGTAATGCAATCGACTCTCTATGCTAAGTCCAGTGTATGATACAGAACGAACCTTGTGCATTCTAAAAAACTACGAATGGATCAGCATACCAATATGATAGAACCATCTACTTTGGTGTATGTTGAGATTTTTCGCGTATAAAATATTTTTTTTATAGATTAAATTAAGTTAAAAAGATGTTTGTGAGTAGGTTGTAAAACAAAGATATATTAAAGCAAAGAGTTAGAAAGTAGGTCAAAATATTTATTAAAATTTTTATAAAAGTTCAATTTTAAAGCGTGTGTTGTAAGTTGCAGAAAATCATTTAACAAAATTAAAACAATGTAACAATAATGACAAAAATTTCTTATTGTCTTTCTGAATATCTAATGATGACGTTAATCCAAACATTCCAAATATACCAAACATTACACCAGATGAAACTAGTATTTCTGATGATAGAAATGAGAAAGAGGCTACGATTAAATCATTATGGCTGTTGGCCATCCTCTCCCTTCGATAAGGACCTCGCCTTCTTCTTGCAGCTTCCAAAATTTATCTGAAGACTTTGCAGACCCCGGATCCCACGATGGGGTTGCAGCTTTTTCTATTTCATTAGCTTATTCACGCAGGTAGCAGTGACTATCATTTGTACAGTCCGTCAGATGATGACCACCAGAAAATCGACCTACCCATTTCTTTGCATTCTCTGTTAAAGTACGCGAATCCAAGGCACCCATGGTAGCAGACGATCATGGTCCTCTTTTTGCTCCTATAACTTATTATACTGATCCTGATGTAGTCCACCTACTTTTGTCCAGCACTTCTGAAGACTTTCTTGACTTCCTCTTCTTTAGTCAGCAAGTCAAAGTAACTAATATTTAGGCTATCCTCTAGATGGCCTTAACAGCTCCAATGACCTTTACAACCTTTTCAAGGTCAGCCGCAAAAGCCTCTACATTAGACACCTGCCCAACTTGAAGGAGAATATACTCCGTGCCCGTTAGTTTTGCGCTCAAAACTTTCATATATCTAGCGTCTGGATTGACCTCCTTACGGACTTCTCCCAGGATACCAGCCTAAATATGTCTCTCACGTATCTTCATCCACATTCTTGAAATGGTTCGTGACCAGCAAGCTATGATGTTTCGGGCTGCATGTTCTTCCTTAATTTCTTTCTTAGATACTTTCTTATCCCCGGGGCTGCTACCTCTCTTGCACTCAGCATTCGCCAGGATACCTGGATATCTGGCGAATGCTGAGTACAAGAGAGATAGCAGCTCCAGGGATAAGAAAGTATGTGGGAAAGGGACAAAGGAAGAACATGCAGCCTGATACAACATAGCAAAAGGTCAGGAACCATTTCAAGAATGTGAGTAAGTAGTTCTCTCTGCACCCGCTTTCTAACTTTCTTTTTGGAGATATCCATAGTCGAAATACTTTTCTTTACTATCATCTTCTGCGTGCTTCTCCTTTACATTTTCCATCCACACTCTCACTTTTCTTCCGACTCTCTTTGATCTTTATATTGACGCCTTGTGGCTTTCACAAACGTCCATCATGTTTCTAGCTCCTTCTCGATTAGCAAGAAGTACTCTCCTTCTTTCTTACGGAGCTTTTCTTGCACTAGTGTAGTTCTCTAACTGTTGCGCTACTAAAAGTGTTCTTGCAGCGCATTGCTTGCTAAGCTTGTAACGTTGGCGGTCCTGGCGATCAGAGCTCATCTACGGTTAGTACTCGCACTGTTACTCTACTTCCTCCATTTATTTTAGACTAAAAGTTGGCCTATACTCGTATGTCGGTAAAGTTATTTTATAATAAATGTTGTGTTCCTACTACCGTACTTTTATTATATGTGTTGTCTGTCCCAAGATAAATTCTTAAGTTGGTTATTCAATTTTAAAAATTAATATCAGAATCAAATTTCTTGTTTAGAAATATACAGTAAATATTAACTAGGAAAGTACTATAGTAAAGAGATATTTATAGCAAATATGTCTTATCCTATATTTACTTTTACTGCAGTAGTACCGCCAAATGTGCTATCATCGCATACGACAAGTCAGTAAATAAACAACATTTAAATTTATTTGGTATAGAGCAGTATTAAACGATTGTGTAATGTAATTTTTAATTTGTGTTAAAGAAGAGAAAATGCATACAAGGATATATTATATATATATTTTAAACATTATTTTATCAAAAAGGAAATGTATTATATCGTAAATTTAAAATTTCTGCTATTTCATTCAACATTATATAATATTATTTTTCACTGCATGAAAGTGTTTCTTTATCTCGTCCATTTCAATTTCTTTATATATAATCAAAATATTAGGTATTACATCCTATTTTTTTTATTTCAAAGATTTAATTTTTTTCAAAGTCATACTTTGAAATTAGTCAACTTTTAAAGTTAACGTAGCTCTTATTCTATAGCTGAAAGGAACTACGTTGATACACATCACACTATCTCAGTATAAAATTGATACTCGAAAGTTGAGAATATATTAGTTAAATAACCATTAAGATATGAATAATAAATACAATTTTATATTATGTATTATTTGTTAAGTGATGTTTATCTTTCTTTTCTTTTTTAATTTTAACTGAAGATAACTAATTTATTTGTAGTAATGATGCATAATATTTTATAAATGAAACACAACTTCGTTTTTTTATTGAATGACTTTAAAAGTATAATAGATTTCAATATATACGTTCGAACAAATGAACTATCTACATTGATACGTGTAACTTAATTATATGGTAAAAATATTAATATAGTAAATGACAACTTAAAATAATTTGAAACAACACCCAGATGTAAAATTAGATGAATTATAAAGAAATGTACACAGTGTGCGTAAAGTTCAAATTTACGCACGTTTTTCTGTGTGTAAAATGCTTTTTTTACGTACTCATATAAGAATCATGTTTTTACAACGGAGCGCAATATTCATCGTTTGAGTTGCAAACATTATTATTCTATGATTTCGTAAAATTGCATTTCAAAACCAATTTCTTTTGACACACACTGTATAAAAAAATATTGTTTGCCACACGGGCGTAATCTTTACACCCTCGTATGATCGCACGACACTCGGTCCAGCTGCGCTAGTACATACACGTCGATCACAACCCGGCGCCTAAGTTCAATTTTACACCCTAGTAATGAAAACCATTATTTGATTGACATGTAGACACTGGTATGTATGTATTACTAATAATAACTATTTACCTGTAAGTTTAAATTTTTGTAAATTGACTTCTTTCATAATAAAGTTCATACACAAAAATCTTTTCCATTACCTCTTCTTAGTAATTATTGAACTTGTTCGGGACGAGAATAAACTAAGGATTTTGTTAAACTAATTTATACACCATTTATGATAAAGTCTGTTATTTATTAAATACAACATTCGCCTTACTAGTATAACGCTCTTTGTAACTACCGATCTGTATAAAGGCCAGAGAGCATCTGGTCTCTGCGTCATTCTTTTTCGAGCTAGAAAGAGCCGCTATACGCGCCGACGACCGCCGAAAACATACGTAAGAAATTTGAGAATGTCATCGCATTTGAACTATACAGAAAGTCATAGAGACCTTTCGCATAGGAACTTATTACACAGTTACATTTTCTTGTTACTAATGGATTCTATCCGTAACAATTCTCCCCCTCGTATAAAATATGTTTTATTTTATACCCTAAATCGAGTTATGGGCTATAACCAAAAACAATCCGACAGAACGCCAATATAATCCAAGACTTTAAATCTATTCGAGAGCTAGAATATTTGTACATTGAATCTAATTACCAACTAACCTTAATGCCTCACACATTTCATAATCACTGCGAATATCTAGCATTGTTGCTGTAAGTACAAATACATACACTTTTTAAATCGTGAAATCTGCACATCGCTGATTTATTATTAATAATGTTGCAACAATGAACAACGCTTTCTAGACTGGCTTCACATTTTCGCTTTAAATATTGTTAAACAATGAATATTTGAAGGTGCTGCCTGTGATTTTGCGTATATGCACGGTCACAAAAACACATAATCCCTTGCATTTGCCCTATGCCTCCGAGGAAACCGTGCAAAACTCGGTGAGGTGAAACGGCATCGGACACCCTTTTACTGAATTATTAATAAATTATAATTTCGGTGTTCATATTTTATAACTTTCTTACTATTTTCTTATACGACAATAAATTTTCATATTTTACATTTAATTTTTAACATTCGCGCTACTATTTGTAACCCACAAACTCACTCTCCCCCTCGGTTAAACAGCTGCATACATACTCCCTAATCTCGATACAAGCCAGATCTATTCAATACTCTTTCATTTCTGTAACCACTACCTTTGGATTATTCATGTATTGTAGGCAAAACTCATATCCGTTTTTCTCTCAAATGTATAAACGGTTAACTGTTATTACTATTTCATGAGTAATAAACACGGTACACGCGTATTGCTCTAGTATCGATTTGTAAATTATAACATTCATTTCATATCCGAATATAATTAGACTATTGCAAAGTCATTATACGCATCTGCGTATCCACGCGACATCTCCCACGGTTTCGCCTTTTGATCTGCAGCCACGAGTCGCATTGCCGATTCGCGCAAACAAATGCTAAGCCGTGGAGGACTGTCGGCGATGCCAATCTCAATGAAGAAATATACAATAAACTATAGCGAGTTACCAAATTCATGTACAACAATGATGCTCTCCCCTGTTCAGACTCTTGGACTTATGCATTCGATGACCTTCGCGCAGAGCGAACTCCCATTTGAGGTTCCATGATAGTCTCAGGACGACCGCGAATCATCCCGAACTAGTGACACTACAGCCGTGGAATTGCACTGTCAATTTCCACGCACTGCAAGAGCTTCACACTTTAAGAGCGTCATTGATACAAAACTTTGGCGTCCCCAGTTATAGCCTCACTTCCTAGCGATTCCTACAGCTCAACCCTATGCTTGTTTGAGCGGCGGTAATTTTGCTTATACGAAAACACTTGGCTTTTCTAGTGAGTCTACTTCTACAGCTCATCCCTATGCGTGCTTACGCGGTGGGACTATTGCTCATAAGGGAGGTTATGCTATAACTATTGCAGAGACTTTCTATTTTTCCTAATTTCAAAGATAAAAATTACTTCATTTCGCACAGAGTTTAAACCAATTCACCTGGGCCCTAGGTCAATTGGGCAAAACAGCTAGCAAAGAAAAAGTAACCATAATACTTCCCGTGAACGACAACATTTTTTCCAAACATAAAATATATAATTTACTTCAATTTTAAGGATGATTTTTACTTTTACTATTCTTTCATTTAATCAATAGTTTTAAAACGATGATTAGCACGTTCGAATATCCCGTTAATTGAAATTCGTTTTTAATAATTTCATCAAATTATATACCATATAAACCATATCAAAATATGACGAGTCGCAGCACCTCAAAAGCCTATTGCGATAAATTATCAGTTAACAAATGTTTTTATTTCTATTTTTGCATAGCGCCTTTAAAGCATACTATGCATGTACCTATTTAGTGAACATTTGTGTATAGCACCTCTAAAGCCTACTATACACTTCTAACAAATAGTTCATAATAATTCGAAAATTTACAGAATTTTTAATATTTCAACGTATATCCTAAATCCGACTTTGTTCAAAGCTAAAAAATGTACCGCACACTAAGAAAACATCTCTAGAACGTTTATACACGAATATTATGTTTTGTCTACAATACTTCACCCCATGCAAGTTAATAAAATTTTCGTTCTTTTCTTCATTTTTTTTTGTACTATTTTATTACTCTAAAACCCAATCGGTTCACCTGTAAAATTTTAATAATTCTCAGCCCGTTCTAATATATGTCACATTTTGAATCCCCTGTTGATGCGTTTATTGCACGTATCACGACGAAAGCATATATTTCTTATCTTATAAGTTACGGTTTAAAAACGCTTATAAACGTTGGCCGCTGCACCGTAACCGCTTCTTGTAAAAGGCGCGCATAAGCGTTCTGGTGTCCCTTTGACAGCAGCATACTCCTCGCGTCGTTGCTTCCGCTCGCATAACTTCGCCTGCCGTTGTAGTCATTGCATTAGTAATTGAAGGTGATCTTTGCAGTTGCAGTTTGGTTACTGATAAATCCTTTCTAAAACAGACTTTACCAGCAATAAGAATTTCACATTAAATAAAATTAATTTTACAATTAATAGTATTAAACAGAATAACATAAGCTAATTACGTCGCGCTCAACAGACCCATAATATTAAAAGTTATTGACTTTCCAAAATTCTTTATATATACAAAAAATATACTATAACGCTACATTATAATATTACACAGCACATTGTGTCACGCTCCAAATGATTCTTGCCATGGGAAAGTACGATAGACCTACTTTAATTGTTTTTCAAAGAATCCCAATAGTCTCACTTATGAAAACTGAGAACTCAAAATCGCTTAGTCTATTACAGCTAATGAAATGAAACTCGTCAATAAGCTCTCTGCATTTAACGGGGTTGAGACTGCCATTATGTTAAGTACATAATGTCCGCATTACTTTTCTTTTATTTTTTTATTATTATTTTTTTTCTATAGTGTCACTTAGTAGTCTACATTCATTATTGGATGTTTATCACCCGAATATCTGAATATATTTAATTTTTTACATCTTACTGAAAACGCATGCGCACTCTGAATGCTAGGTACTTGTGAAGCTTCCGAAAATCTCTTCTTAAGATGACGCTGAATCTTATTATGCTGAATCTCCTTCTCGCTATAATAGTGAATCTTGAGATTCTGGAATTTTTTTTTCGCCCAGTTGAATAAAGCTGTTGAATCCAGTATGGCTTCATTTGGATTGGTTTGAAGACTTGCGCGCGTCGCTTCTCATTTAAACCTAGCTCCGATCCTATCGCATGCCCCCTTGCCGTGAGCAGTTGCACAGCAATGTAATTCAGCTTCGATACCAAAGTCATTTTTATGGTTTACAAGGTTTTACATTGGGTATCATTTTTTATAGTGCTGTAATACGCAAAAGTTCGGCAAAAACCCATGGATTAGTGAATTATTATATGCCATTCGAAACGCTACTCCGCCAGTGAGTACGAAAACGAGTGGCGTTGCCGCCTAGCGGCCGAGCGCGGTACTACTGGCGCGGTGATGCGCGCTGCAGCGTATGTACGGCGTCTGGCGGGTTGCGCGTTGGCAGGGGTTTTTTCTCTTTATCTCTAAAACGGCTCAATTAACAGCAAAACTAAAGTCATATTTGGAATCAGCGTACCAAAATCTCAACTCTGATAAATGCGCTAATCCTTAAAATGTTGCGGAACTTTTTCGTGTTACAAATGTTGGCGTGTTGGAGATCACGTTTGAGTGGCAGGTTAACGGCAAATTATTTATTTTTATTACAATTAAAGTTAAACTTCTCTGAGTGAGTTCCATCATGTCTACTATTAAGAATACACCTACATGTACCGATTCAATTAGATCAGACAGATGCAGCAATCCATTCGGTCATATTGGACACGTTGGCAAAGACTTACGACTGATTTCTAAAAAATTCCAGTATCTCAAGATTCACTAGTATAGCGAGAAGGATCATAATAAGATTCAGCGTGATCTTAAAAAGAGATTTTCGGAAGCTCCACAAGTACCTACCATTCAGAGTGTTCATTGGATGTTTATCACACGATTATCTGAATATATTTAAAAATTAAATATATTCAGATATTAGGGGCCTGCGTAGATCAGTTGGTTAAGGCGCACGCCTTAGCTATCGGAGATACGCTCGCCTAAGCGGCCTGGGTTCGATTCCCGGTGGGAGCAGATCGACGATTTTCTCTCTCTGTTTCCTCCCGGAAAGAAACGCAGACTGCGCACTGGTCCTGGCGGAGGTTTTTTCCTACGGGGTTTTCCTCCGTCACAGGTTATCGGCATAGGTAGAAATCTGCCATGTCGGTAACTTGGGCGAATGCGGGATCGGTGTGGGGAAGGTGGGGTGTTAGGATCAAATATCTCCACACATAGGTGGTGGATCCTGTAAAACCCCGAAAGGGTATACAAGTTGAAAAGTAAAAAATAAAATAATAATATATTCATATATTCGTGTGATAAACATCCACTAATGACTGTATACTACTAAGTAAAACTGTAGAAAAAAATAATAAAAAAAAATCAAAAGAAAATAAAAGTAATGCGGGCATTATGTACTTAACAGAATGGCAGTCTCAACCCCGTTAAATGCAGAGAGCTTATTGACGAGTTTAATTTCTTTAGTTGTAATAATCTATTAATAGACTATTTAAGCGATTTCGGGGTATTTTTAGGTTAGGGACAAATGCTGACCAGTTAATGTTGTTATACGGATATTGGAATTGGACTCAGCCATTCCAAAAAAAAGATATGGTGTTCAGACTTGATAACTATTATATTTTTGGAGGTTAGGGACGACTAGTGATTACTTGGGTTCAAATGGATGTCGAAACTCGATTCAGCCACCACGAAAACATAAAGGTACGTTGGTTAGACTTCATTTCTAAACGTAGAAAAGTGTAATCTTAGCAATTTGGGGTATTTCTTAAGGTTAGAGATGAACTCTGACTAGTTGAAGTTATACGGATATTAGAATCGGTTTCAGCGATTCTGAAAACATAAAGTTATGGTGGTTAAACTGAATTACTTATCGTAGAAAAGTGTTATTTCAACGAATTGAAGTATTTTTAAGGTTAGGGACGAATAGTGATCAGATGGGGTTTAACGAACATTGAATTCGAATTCAGCTACGCCTCATTATGGAACACTTTTCATGTGGTGCAAGATTGTCATCTAATTTACATTATTAAAATTGTTAATATTGGGTATAAAAAGAACATTGTTTTTTAAGGGCTATAGCTTATAAATTAATTTAGAACGTGCAAATTGTAATTTTTTTCTTAATTTGAATTATTATAAATAAAAAACTAAAGCAATAGCATGTACGTATTATGGAACGCTGTTTTCACAGCTTGTCCCCGTGTTCCAGACTCGTTTTATTTGTCATTGTTATAGAAATTAATAAAAATCCACATAATATACACTAGGAATGAAGTAAAAATTAAACTAACACCGTTTTGTGAAAGTTCTTTAATAACATAAAATGACCATATGTAGGGTTAATTATTTCGATATGTATTGCTGATTTGACTTGTTTTATAGGTTAGGTTTCCAAATACAATGAGCACATTTATTCTATCAAATTTTTGTAAGCATTATAAATAAATCAATAAAACGTAACATTTAATACGTTATGGAATATAAAACAACATGCTATAAGCTACTGTTACTATAAAAACGGTACTTGCAAAGGTGTTCCATACATAGGGACTAACGTGATTTTATGTACCTATTATGGAACAGCTAAATATTTAATGAAAATAGCATTAACATAAAAATAACGCGTAAATAATTCGAATCTATGGATGGAAAGGTACAATTTAAGCTATTATAGGTATTATTAAATCACTTAGATTTGTAATTACAGTAAAATAATATAGTCGTAGTGATAAGCTGTGTCGGCTAAAAAAGAACACTGATTTGTACGGTTCTGAAAATACATACGAATAAATATTTTTATTTAAAGTTACTTTTTGTATAATAATACTTATGTTTGTATATTTAAGAATAATACAAGCATCAATATTAATATGATTTTAATGGTTCTTTATTATTATTATTATTATTTATTATTTTATCATTTTGTTTACTGTTCCATGTAAGGGGCACGTTTTTGAAGGTGTTCCATAATAGGTACTTTTACCTTATTTTGATTCCCAGTATCTCAAAACATGTGTCTAACATGTTTTTAGCTAAACTTTTTCTTTACCATCATAAAGTGCATGCTGGTCGGAGAAGGTATCTTACGTGGATACGGTGGCCGATGGCGAGGTTTAGGTAGTAAGCTCCGTAGGTTTTGGCGTCTAGGTGGTTATTGTGGCAGATGACGAGGTCTAGGTTACGTACTCCGTAGTTTTTGATATCTAGCTGTACGTGCTGATTGGAGAAGGTGGCTAAGTAATTATGGTAACGAATGCCGAAGTCTAGGTAGTCGCTTCGTAGTTTTTAACTAGTTGATGGATCAAGATTACATAAACTACGGTGCGCACTACCTAAACCTCGTTATCGACCAGCATAACCATGTAGACACCTTCTCCGACGAGCACGTACATCTAGACACCAAAAACTACGGAGCGCACTACCGAGACCTCATCATCGGCCACCATAATCACCTGGCCTCCTTCTCTGACCAGCAAGTACACCTAGACACCAAAAACTACTGACCGCACTACCTACACGGAGAGAAAAACTCCGCCGTATTAGCCTTGTAGTGGTAATGTCGAATCAGCGGTAGATCACACCGCCAGCGCTGCTGTAAAACAAAGCAGTTTGAAATGACAGATATTTGAGGTTAGGTTTTCGAATATTCGGATTTCATACCTATTAACTTATATTTTACAAAGATTAATTGCTAATGTGTTGGAAAAGTGTATTTACAACGTAAATTATTGATTTTCATCGTAAGAGTCTATGATAAATTTGCAAAGCATAGTATATTAACAGTAACCTGTTTCTGAATCGCTATGCTATAACTGCTTTGTTTTACAGCCGACACTACTTATTGATCATGTCATTCTACTGCTTGAGCCACTAAGGCTGTAAGTGCCTGGGTCTCTGGTAGATGTAGCCGAGTTTTTCTCTTCGTGTACACCTCGCCATCGGCTACCATAACCACGTAGACATCTTCTCCGACCAGCACGCACAGCTCTCCTCTTCTGTGCTGATTGGCTGCGCTCCTCCCCCGCGACGTTCTGCTCGAAAGCCGAGATCCATATGTTGGTATTTAATAAAAATAGCTAAAAAATATATATCGAATAATTTAATTGAAGAGTATTTAATGAAATTATAGACATGTGATATAGATATTAATATTCATAACATACTTTATCAAGGATAATTTTAAGATATGTACTTCTTGGACTGTCTGAATACTACAAAATTATCTGCTTGACCCCGTTACAAAGATACAATCATTTCAAAGTTTTTACAAATAGAAGAAACATCGTTATATTGATTCCTGTATACTTTATGTCGTAATTTGTTCACAAAATTTATTACTTTTAGTATATACCGATGTTCCAATGCGGGCATAGATGCAACGTTACTCGATCAACATCAATAGCTGATATTTGTTTTCTAAATATTCTACTCCGTGTTTGACAGTCAAAGAGAAAGGTTGTGTATCTTCCTCGTGTATCTAGTCAATACATTAATAATAGTTGTTTACGTGCGTTATTTTGTAAAAGTGTGTTTGATTATTTACTAAATACCAAACCCGGTAGTAACGATTTCGGGAGCTCATACGGTATAATATTATAATCACAATGGTTTTAATTTTGAGTCTGTAAAGAGAATTAGTGACATCGTTATTTCATCTTCGTCAAATTCGAAAATTAAAAGACCTAGAAACTGCCATTCAGATTTCTCTGATGTCAAGAACAGTATAAGAAATTTGATGGAAATAATGATCAAATTGCCCGCCCGAGATTCTTTGATGAAGAGTTGAAACTTTTCAAACATTTCTTAGACGAAAAATAAAATCTTTACCTGCAAAGTCATCAGATGGAGGAATGAAGAATCGAACTATTTAATGACTAAAATTGACAGCTTGAAACGCGAGTATCGTCGTCGTTATCAAAACAAGGCCAAGGCACACTCAAAACATATGCGTTAACGGTGACACAGGTAATGTAACTCACTCAGGTGCAAAAATAGTAGCCGAAAATGTCTTAGCTTCCAACATTTCTTGCTGTATGCCAATACAAGTAGAATCATATGATTTTAGATTAGGTGCGAGAGTCAGCAGTGAATGGTGTAGGTAGCTAACGATACCTTCTGGAAAACAATTGATGGGAATAGAATCTCAGATTTTATGACCAAAATTTAGGGTAACAATTAACTATCGATACTTTTTGTTAAAGGTTAGAAATTAGTGAAAATTCAAGTGTACTTGAAAAAATATTAGGTCATGTTCAGAAATATCAGTAGCGAATGTCGTAGTTTTTGACATTTCTTGCAGGCATTTATTAGCTCTTATTAGCCATGTCGACGTGGTTAGGATTCACAGTAGGTACATGAATGCCAATATAGATGTTTTGAATCCTTATGATTCTTGCATGATAAAATTGTTCAGTTACAGATTCGCAAGATATGGAAATACTTCATCACTTACTAAAAATATATGTGGATGATACAGTTGGAAAGATGGGATTTCCCTCCGTGTGGTAGAGCACACTAGGTCAGCTCACGGCTTTTGCACACATTTTTCCTCTAGTCTGAAGGTTCAAGAAAAGTTAAGAATAAAGAGACGGATTCTTTATCTTTTTCTGGATTGAATGAAGATAAAGAACAACCTGCTTGATGTCAAGGCTATTGGTTGATTTGAATTTTCAAGAGACAGGTCCTTCTGTTAACTCCTGGAGTAATTATTGGAATGTACATAGGAGACAACGCTTGGTAGTTTGATACTTGAGTGGTTCAAGGTATAGAGAATGTTTGTGATGTGTCTTGTAGTCATCATTGATAGGGGAACGAAGATCAACCCATTTGAAAATTTTGTCAGTACAGCAATCTGAAGAACAAGAGAGAAATGTGACCTAGCGAATACATGTAAATTACTATGCGTAGCTGTCCGCATTAACAACAAATCCGACGACGTAGAATTAATACCGCGGACGGCAATTTTTTAAAAGTAAAAGCCATGTTATGTACGCAATTCGAACACATAGAACTTTGAATGCGCGTGAAGTTGCAGCATTATTCAATCGACATCAACAGCTGATATTTGTTTTGTAAATTGTCTAGCATGTATTTTTTACACTCAATAAAAAAGGTTGTGTCTTTCTCGTGTATCTTATCAATACATTAATAAAAGCCGTGCACGTATGTTCTTTTGTAAAAGTGTATTTTATTATTTAATAAATCCTGAACTTCTTTTAAATATAACTGGGAGCTCAAAAAGGTAGCAAAGTTATTGATTTTATGTCAATTTACCTATAAATGCTTTAAAAAATACTTAATAACATGTATAAAATATATTTTTCCACATTTAATATAATAACTAGTACACAAAATTATGGAATTCTTTAATTAAATAGTATGTAATTAAAATACAAGCATGTGATAATTAAATTCATTGCAGCTTAGTTGACAGCTGTGCTTTATGGGTATAATTAGTGTACTTAAGATGCAGCAAAAAATAGATTTCGTGCTACGTCGTTGCTGCGTAATGAACTTTAGGATTACATGTTTACGTAATACATTTTTTGCTAAAGTTTTTGTACAAAAATAAAGAAATATATAATTTATTAGAAAAGTTCAAGATTTATTTTATATTTTATAAAATGTACACATTTTAATTATTGATTCTTATCTAAAATATTAATTGAAAGTTTATAATTGTATATCGTAAAATTTGATTATTTAATTGCGCCTTATATTTTACAATCTGCATAGTTATTTTATATAATGTTATAAGGTTCTATCGTAAAAAAGCTATAAAAGTAATACTTATAGAATCCGTATAATTGAAATAGATTTGATCACGTTGAATACGTCAAATTAACCCTCAGATACTAGAATAGTTTGAGGAACTGTAAAGTTTATTCTGTACTAAAATTGAGAATGTCTTCTCAGTATACGAATTCTCTTCATTGTTTGATCTACATTCGCAAGGTATTTTTTTATCGTTCTCGAGTAAAATTGCACGGATCCTAAGGATATAAAAATCTTTACTTATGATTATTGCAAATGTTTAAATTTTCTTATTTATCGAAAGACAAAAATGCATTAAAATTAAAATTAAAGTTAAAAGTGTTTTAATGTTTAAAAAAATATATCAAATATATTCGTCAATTTGTTATAAATTACTATTAAATTTGTAAAACTAATAATTATCACTTTTTAAAATCATTTTATATAAGCAAAACATTTTTTGAACACCATAGTTATATGTATGATCACTGGGATATTTATAATTCATTCATTACAAACTTTTCGTGTTATCGTCCAATGCTAAAACAAAACGTAAAAAGGTTAAACTTTTTCAGGCCAAATATAACATGGAACTCTACTTTTTGACTTCGTAATGCTCAGGGGATTGAATTTGATATAGCGAGATTTTTTGGCCGGTGGTAACATTTCTTTAATAAAGCAAGAAAAATTGGGTAATCGAAGATGCTCCGGGTCACAATAAAAGTAAGAAAAATCGGTTGTACTCCTTTCTTACAAATCTACATATTATAAACATTCTAAAAGTTCCTGGTTCATGGTTTTCTAAAGCAATAAAATGGAAGTTTATTGCGAAGTTCTTTTTCAAATATATCTATGCAGATTAAGTCTGTCTTATTTACGAGTATATTTTATTAACTTAAAGTAAGAATGCAGTTGACAAATATTTATATGAAGACAATTTGAATCTATGAATTTTGTGCCGTAACATTTCACGGCACTACAACGTGCAAATGTACTAAACTATATAAAATATATTAAATGATAATACTCGCTTTGTGCAATATGCACGCACACAGAAACACTTCATTTACATATACACGTATTTGGTCTTATCTGTACTATAATATACAAACATAAAATTAAATAACAAAATGAACACATGAAAATAAATAGATACATATGTATTTAGTTAAAACGCGCTTTATACTTTTAATACAAATAGTTACTTCCGCATATGCATACATATACTGTCAATTGACATATTCAAGGGTACAGTACATAGTATACGTATATATACGAATATGCTATTATACATACACTGTATTACATTATTTCATAGGGCTTAACAGTGTTGAATGGTAAATGGTCGAAAATAATAAAATTACAAAAAAAGTGTGGCAATTTGTTTTTGGCTATTTTATCAAATAGCCCGTACCCCATTTAGATTAGAGCAGCAATAAAGTTAATTTATTATTGTCAAATTTATTTTTAAATGATTTTTGAAGATTGTTAAAATTGTCAGAATGTGGTGTGCAATGGAAGTTGGCCGCGTTCGCCTCGCGGAATAGGACCAGGTCTAATGGAATTGCTGGACTGGTGTAGTTGTGTTTATAAGTATAGCGGAGGTTAGTGGTTACTATCAGTCTCGTAGCGGGAAATATAAACATGTGCACCGCCCCGCGATTTACAAGGGTATCAACAGTTTCAACTGCTCCTCGGCCTTCGAGCCGCACAAGTCGTCCTGCGGCGCCGTCGATAGCATTAAAATCCAGAGCCCCTCTGTCCAGAAACCTCTTCCTAAATCGCCTGCATGCTGCCCCCGTCCAAGTCCAAGGATACGTTTCACGTAGGTAAGCAAAATAGCTAATCAAGATGTTTTTAAAATTATTTCTACGTTTATATTCCATAATATAACCTCCAGAATTTCACCAAGTAGATATATTAGTTCTTAGATGTTAAAGAATTTTGTTTATAATTTTTAATGTATAATGTAACTATTTAATAAATTTCAATACAGATGCCTCTACATGATTGAGCAGATTCAAGGTTCATATGGAATTCATATTTTCGTCAAGGCCTTGCAGCACAACTCGAACATCATCGTGGCATAGGTGCGAATTGCAATGTCCCAAACATTGTTGAAACAGAACAAATCATTGAAGTTAATGCAAGTAAAAGTTCATTTGTTCAAATTCGTGGCTCCATTCCATTATTTTGGTAACAAGCTCCAAAATTAAAATACAAACCAAAATCACAGCTAGGTCCACATGAAAATCATTTGGTATAATTTTAGTTGATATTAGTATGAAAAATAAAATATTCTTTGTTTACAATATAAATTAATCATTTTGTACTTAATAGATTGACCAGAAGGAAGTAGAAGTAACATTAGAATATGCATATAAGGACATAGTGCAAGAGTTAAAGAACTAGAATATAAAGCTTTTATCTTCCATGCTTTATGTTGCAAAATGCAGTGTTATTACAAATTAGATATTCTGATGGCTCGTCTCGATCAAGAACAGATGGCTTCAGAATAAATTGCATTGATTGTTTAAATAGAACAAACGTTGTAAACAGGTATTTTAAAAGAACATTTTTTGCATAGTGAATTATATTAATTATAACACTATTTTATATAAGTATGTATACATAAATATATTTATTTTTGAAAGGTTTGGGCTGATAATGCTGATATAGTAAGTACTAATACTCAGGAACTAGTGCATTGAAAACAGATTTTACTAGAACAGGTTAACGAATTAAAATAGGAGCTATGAGAGATAATGATAATTTCTTAACAAGATATTATAAAAATAATTTCGCTGATAATTTTCGACGGGTAAACAAGAATATTAATAATTAAATGATATTTTAAATTCTTTCAAACAATTGAATATCAAAAATTAATTTTAGGATTCTATATATCTACTTTTGGGACGATATATGGTTCAAGATGGTGCCTGCTTAACGGTTTTATGTCCACTAAAGTCTGAAAGAAATTGGCGATATACTACGTTCCTATTAGTGCTTTTGTTGGCATCAGCAATATTGGTTGCTCATATAATCAGGCCTTCAACATATACTACAGAAATTCTACTTTACATGCTCTTATGTGCAACAATGGTGGCTGGTATATTTGCGACAATTGTTCATCATGGCAAGCAATACGTTGACAAGCCCAAGCTATTGTAATTTTAGTCATAATAAATACTATATATTTTATTTAATACCTTAAAAAAATATTGTATTATTATTATTGTAAAAATGTGCAAGTCAATCTCGATTAATTAATTAATAATAATTAATTAATTTATAAAGTTAAATAAATATGTGAAGAAGCTTCTTATTTAGAAGTGAATATTTAAATATAATATTGCAATTAATGGAAGATTGTTGTATATGATAATTAGAAAAATTAAAATTTTCATACAATTTTTTATAAAAAATAAGTTGCATTAAAAATAGTTAAATAAAAATACTTGTGCATTAAGAAAAGTTATAAATATTATTAATTAAGTTTACGTTAATCATGTACGTAAATCTTTTATGCAATTGATTTGCGTAAAAAAGTTCCTAATTTTGCACGTAATCATTTATGTAAATCATTTACGTACATTATTTACCTACATGATATACGTAAGTATTTCCAACAGGACTAATCCATTTATCAAAGAACCATGGCGGTTTTAACATTAACGTGGTGGCCTAAAGTATCGTTAGACTTATTTCACGGCTTGCTATTGGCGTAGAATCGGAGGAGTATTTACGAAAAAAGTATTGTTGAACGTACTATACTCGACCTGCCATTATATGACAAGCGGAGCTGTATTGGTTGGTCCAAAAGCGAGAGTGGCAAACACGTGCTATGAAAAAAAAAATAAAAGTTTATTTGGATTTAAAAATAGTATATTGTGTACCAAGGGCGGTAAGTAGGCTTTTATAGACCGAGTCTTGCAACCACACCAGGTCAAAAAACCCACGTAGCTCTTGGTGCACACCATATTTTATGTGACGCATGTATGGATTTTTTTTTCATACAAGACGAATGTGACCGTTTTTTACTCGGCAACCACCCGTTTATTAGAATCTTCTACAAATCTTGAAAATTCTAAAAATTCGAAAGCTTCCAAAATTTTGAAAATTAAAAATTTGAATATTTTGACCGCTCGTTTACGGTTTCTATTACCCGCCGGTCTATAAACGGTCACTTAGGACCCGCTTAATAGGTAAAAAACGCGAAAATCGTGCCTGAGTTACATATAATATTTTTTATTGTACATTTTTCTTTAAAATGTGTTGATTTATTTATAGCTATAGTTATTTTTACAAACATTTCAGTTAAAATGATTTTATTTAAATCAGAGTAATACGTTTCAGCCCGCCCTAGGGCTTTTGTAATATTTCTGTAAGACTTCATTTCAATTCAATACAATTTTTTGGGTATAAAAAAAACATTTTTTACAATACTTCCTTCTGGTCAATCTATTAAGTACAAAATGATTAATTTATATTGTAAACAAAGAATATTTTATTTTTCATACTAATTTCAACTAAAATTATACCAAATGATTTTCATGTGGACCTAGCTGTGATTTTGGTTTGTATTTTAATTTTGGAGCTTGTTGCCAAAATAATGGAATGGAGCCACGAATTTGAACAAATGAACTTTTACTTGCATTAACTTCAATGATTTGTTCTGTTTCAACAATGTTTGGGACATTGCAATTCGCACCTATGCCACGATGATGTTCGAGTTGTGCTGCAAGGCCTTGACGAAAATATGAATTCCATATGAACCTTGAATCTGCTCAATCATGTAGAGGCATCTGTATTGAAATTTATTAAATAGTTACATTATACATTAAAAATTATAAACAAAATTCTTTAACATCTAAGAACTAATATATCTACTTGGTGAAATTCTGGAGGTTATATTATGGAATATAAACGTAGAAATAATTTTAAAAACATCTTGATTAGCTATTTTGCTTACCTACGTGAAACGTATCGACGGCGCCGCAGGACGACTTGTGCGGCTCGAAGGCCGAGGAGCAGTTGAAACTGTTGATACCCTTGTAAATCGCGGGGCGGTGCACATGTTTATATTTCCCGCTACGAGACTGATAGTAACCACTAACCTCCGCTATACTTATAAACACAACTACACCAGTCCAGCAATTCCATTAGACCTGGTCCTATTCCGCGAGGCGAACGCGGCCAACTTCCATTGCACACCACATTCTGACAATTTTAACAATCTTCAAAAATCATTTAAAAATAAATTTGACAATAATAAATTAACTTTATTGCTGCTCTAATCTAAATGGGGTACGGGCTATTTGATAAAATAGCCAAAAACAAATTGCCACACTTTTTTTGTAATTTTATTATTTTCGACCATTTACCATTCAACACTGTTAAGCCCTATGAAATAATGTAATCGACCATTAACAAGGGCTTAATTTACTCTTTCGATCCCACCAACAACTTTTTCTTTTCCATGCGCAATTTTCGGGGAAAATTTTAACAAAAAAATGTGTCCGCTTTATCTGCGACATACTGTGTATATATATATATATATATATATACATATATATATATATATATATATATATATATATATATATATATATATATATATATATATATATGATACATTATATTTCATAAACGCAATCAATCATCTTATACAAATACACGCAAATTTTTAAAATAAAACACATATTTTAATTAAAAATTTACAAATGTATTTTACTTTTAAAAATGTTGTTTTTGTAAATAGAAGAAACGAAATATCATCCGTGCGTATATACCGTTACCAAACGTAATAAAAAACATTCTCATCAAAGCGCTTGTAATACAAACCAACGTCAAGCTCTCGGTACTTCAATTCAAAACTGTTCCATGCACGCGCTAATTTCCTTCCACAGTGGGTACCGACATACACACGCACACACACGTGTGTGTGTGTGCCATTCGCAGCGTCGCGACGTCAACGGTTATTGATCCCACACCCCCGTACTCGCGGCGCGAAACTCGAGCCAAGTATAGTATAGAACGACTACTATATACACGGCGCATGTAGACGTGCAAAAGAGGTTCGTGAGTCGGCTTTTTTTTCTCCTTCCCGCGGTAGTCGACGTCGATAGATCAGCCGTATAGCGATAGATTAATGAGCGCACTACACGGGCTCGCATTCATCCGCGCCCCGTGCGCTCCGCCGCCACGGTGCATTGTTTTCTCCTTGCGCATTCCGTTTAAAGCATCGACTCAGCCCTGGTAGAAAATTAATCTAGAATTATGTATCGATAAAACTAGATAATTTTCTACCAGCGAGTGTATGACTTTTTTGCCGGCTATCTTGACGGACTGGAGTAGGAGAGGTTTTTGTTTACCGTGCCGATCGATGAAACTGTCTCCCGTGCGAATGATTTTTCGCTGACGTGTCTTTCACTTTTTTTTTCGCTTTTGGTGATTGATGAGGCAGGTTTTGTCTGGGATTTTTATTTTCTATGGCTAATTGTTTTTGTATCATTAGGAGCATTTAGATAGTTTGATATGACGAATGACGATAGATATTGTATTATTGATTTCGCAAAGAGAAAACTTCGTTTTGATAAACAAATTTTTTTTCCGAATATGCCGGTTAATCTTTAATAGAAAAGCTATCGCGCCATTTTATATAACTTTTACATGTCGTTATTTTCAAATTTAAAAAATCAAATGTCATGCCTAAAATGGGTGGTGCATATAATATAAACGTATTGAAATTATTAGAATCTTTACAAGATAGCTTAATAAAAGTTATAGTTAAAAATGATAATGATAGTCTACGTCCATCAACAATTAAAAATTCATTTGTAATAGAAACATTATTATATCCTTATAATGATCTAAAAGATACATATTTAGATTCAAAAAGTATTACTAGACGTAAGAATATAAATCTACAAAGAATTGATAAAACTATTAGTTTTAAGAATAGTAAAATAATATCAATAAACATATTTAATGAGTTGCCAAATGAAATGAAAGTACTTATAGAAAATAAAAAGATTTTAACAAAGAAATTAATAAGATGGTTTAAGAATAAATAAATTTGCGAACTGTTAGAATTTATTATTATCAAATTATTAAATAAAAAAAAACTACTACAGTAATGACATAAACCTGCCAATTTCTTGCGTGTTACTCTTTGTACTCTGGTTGAATAAATAAATAAAAGAAAAAAATGAAAAGATTAATAGCGCTGAGTGTGTTTGAAGTGGCTAGTAACTATAAAAAGTGCATAGTTTATGGCGTTAAGTGTACAGTCTATAATGTGTAAGCAGCTTATGCCATAGAAGATGTCTGTGGGTTCCCGAAAAAACGACTTAAGTCCATTTTTTTGAACATTGAATTTTGAGCGATTTTGGTATCCTTACATAGTATATTTTCAGATAAAAATTCAAAAACTCAGGAAAAGTATAAAAAACATTACTATATCTACTGTTTATGAATTTTTTTAACATTAGTTTAAATGGAAAATGAAAACTTTAAACCTTAATATCTCGAAAACATAAAAAGGGGATTTAAATCGTTTTTCCGGGAATCCACAGATGTACATTTTGACGGTCATTAACGGGCACGTTCGGAAAATTAGTTTTGCCCTCACGTGTACAAACAGATTATCTCACATGGTGAGTCCAAATATACTGTGTATTCATCCACGCATGCGTGCGTATGCATATGTGTGCGCGCGTATGTATGAGGCGTTGGATGCAATAACAACTTAATACGAATTAAGTTGTTTTTGCATCCCCCTACGATCTTATTATTATTATTCTATTATTCTATTCTATCATTATTCTACGATCCTTAATTTAGTAGAATACGATGTCAAACAAGTTTCTTAGAAGATTTGTAGATGAGTTTTCAAATATTTCGCAGGCGCGTTTGTGCCTAAACCAGTGCAAAAAAAACTTTGAACGCATTTTTCTCTCCAAAACTTAAGTCGAATTAAGTTGTTATTTCACCCAACGTCTCATATGTGTTCATGCGTGTGTGCGCGTATCTACTTATCCTACTGTTTGTTGTAAACCACTTGAAATAATCAAATTAAATTGTGCATGGATATGGAAGTCTATATTTATTTATTATATCAATATTTAGAAAGCGTGTAATCACTTCAACTATGTGATTTGGTCGATTGGTTTTGATTGTATAAGTAGCTATTTCCCCAATTTTGCGATAAGTGCCATAAATTATTAGTTCATTTGTTATATTGTGTGATTATGTATTATTTGAAATTTCTTTAACTCGATAACTATTGTTCCGGCACAAAGCAGGATTCACGAGAGGAGAAATTAATAATTCAATCACAGTTTAAACTTTCAAAATTATATTTATTCAAATGCCTAGCCGATATATTCCTGTGACGCATTTACGCTAAAAAGCCGATTCTTTCCCTAATAGTCACACGATGTGAACCACACGAGAGTCTAAACTGCACTGCCTTGTTGTTGTCGAGAGCGCCAACGCTGGGCCTTTTTTTTACGACCATCTTTCAGGAAATGCACTTGAGACAAAAAACACATGCTCAACCTTTATATACACATCTATACAGATAATTGTATATACATCGTCAAAAAATTGTATATTGACCGTAATACGATACCAGCTATACAGCAAAAGTAAGACTTTAAGATTACTTAGTTTTCTTGCAAGACTAAATAATCAATGCAATTCATCAGTCTAAGTGTATTATAGTGTAACTAATTTTCTTCTTAAAGATTTCAATTTAATTAATAATTTTTAATTTAGAAGAAAACCTGTTCCAAAACATTCGCAGACTTTCAAGTGACGCAAAGAATGTATAATTCTACTATTTTCCAAAATCATATGAGGATCCTGTAGCTGATAATTTATAACACTTTCTTGTAATTAAACATTAAGTCTAAACTAGTAAAGTATTTATGACTAATTTTATGTGATATAATACAATAGAAATAGTTGTATAAGTCAGAAATACTCAGTAAATCGAATTTCCTCAGTAATGTTTCAAAATTGTTACTTGTAAAATATTATGAAAATATTTTATATTATAAATATTTCATTCGAGCTTTTAAAAATGTAAGTGTTTTAAACTTTTAATGTTTCTTGTTTGTTTTATTATTACAAAAATTATTTTTCATTTTTTTTGTATAAAAATTAATAAAAATAATGTTTTTACAACTTAAAATAATTTTTATCTATCAAACTCAAAAAACTTTAGGTCTTTTAGGTCACTGCCATGAATACATGTATTTTACATAGAATATAAAGAAATATTTTTAGGTCAAGAGACTGAAAATTTTGGGAGTTTCCGACGAAGACAATGGGTAGCAATAGGTTAGGTTAAATTCATTTTTTCTTATGGCTTTTCAACTTTCTTATCATGTACATAATATAATCAAGCCTAAAATTGAACATTTAAGCTGCTTTTAGTAAAAATATGCGCTCATTAACATTTTTTAAAATTTTCATACTTGACATCCTTTTACCACTTTAATTATATTACTCTGGAAAAATACCCCTCAGTCGCTAACGCCCCGTCAGGGCAACGTACGTATTGATTTGTATTTGTTTAAGAAAAATGGCCTTTTTCAGCTTTTTAAAGAGAAAGTATTGTTTTGATAAAATTTTGTATTGCCATTTTAAACGCAAAAACGTAGTATGTGACTTACATTGGATTTATAATAGAAGTAAAGCTTATATCATTATATACCTAATCAATGAATGACAGTCTCAAACCAGTTAAACGCAGAAAGTAAATTTTTAAAATACACTTTATTTTACAGTTTAAAATATTAGCCTTACAATAAAGATCACATAACGTGTATTATTGTGTACCATAGTCATATCATCGTCTATCGCCCATCATCCATCGCCCATCATCCACAGTTCATCGACCATCATTCATCGTCCATCATCCATTAGTCTACGTGTATTATAGTGTATCACCCATCACATGCATTATCCATCGCCCATCGCCCAACACCCATTGCCTATCGCCCATCATCCATCGCCATCGCCAATCATTCATCGCCCATCGCCCATTACCCATCGCCCATCATTCATCACCCATCACCTATCATAACCCATAACCCACCCACTTAGACATATATTATTTTATGCCCATCTGAACGAAAATGACCACTTTTTTCCCTGAAAAGCGAGAACAAAATTATACTTTTTGCCCGCAAAAATGATTAGCGGGAAAAAAATCATTTTTTTCCCTAGGGAACAAAGTGACTTCACTAGGAAATAGTAAAAATTCCTTTATTTCATCAAGTTACTATATGTAACTCGAGAAAAAAGTCGACTTTTTCCCTCGGGTGATACTGCCAGTAAACTCACCCGCGGGAAAAATATTCGTCTTTTTGTCCTTGTTACATAATGTACTATTCTTTACACTAAATATATAAGTTTCAAGACCCCTCCATCTTTACAGTTCAAACCTTACACTCACGCCTTCATCCACCCACGCATTCACCCCTCTACCTATATATTTCCACCCATCCACGCATCCATCCATCCACCTCCGCATGTATCCATTCACCCACGCATCCATCCATCCACTCACGCATTCACCCCTCCCTCCACCTATACTATAATTTATTTATTTCCATTCATCTACCTATGCACTTCAACTCCTCAACCCCTGCATATATCCATTCTACCCACGCATCCAGTCGTCCACCTTTACACTTCAACCCCTCTACCCACGCATCCGTTCATATATCCATACAATTCCATGCATACATTTATCCATCCACGCGTCAAACTATTCACCGATACACTTCCTTTCATTCTCCCATGGACCTACCCTCATAACTGGACATCCATCTACGCGCACCTACATACTTGAAAAATTCGCCCACACTCCTGTCCACATACCCATCTAACCATCCATACACTCATCAACCTAGCTAATAACCGAATATACATGAAACTATTTACACGTATATCCACACACATACACCCACCCATCCACCTACGCACGCACCCATTCGCCCAATAGCTCAACCCCCACACACTCAACCATCTGCTGACACCCTTCCACCGACCGATGAACTTATTCATTTACACGTCTGCTTGCACAACGATACAGATAACCACCTCTATCTATCCACCCACGCACATCTATCCACCCCCATATAAACCCACTCACCCATCAACATACCGCCCAGTTACCTACATATCGATTCATATATCCGTTAACCATCGCACCCACCTACCAACACACTGAACACTTAAAACAAAAAATGAAGACTGACACATTTAAAATCTTAATATAATGTAGATGCTTATGAAAATTCGAAGAATATTGAAAAGATATGTGATGGCTAGATATATTACGTTAATGTTAGTTTTACTCACCTTGTTAAATATTTCATATTATTAAAATAACCAATGAAAAAAGATTCTTACGAAACTTACAGTAAATATACGTGCAATTAAAACATCCTATTCAAGATTATTATTTGATCAAGTCATTGATTATTTTTTAAATCGTTAAGTCTACTACCTTTTACGCGCTATTGAATGTCATTCTGCAGGAAATCTAATATCGTTTGTTTGAGCTGTCCTCTGCTAATCAACACAGAACGATCCCAGAAACAAAAAATAGGAGTCGCAGGGCGGACGTTGTAAGGGGATCAGGCAGTGCAACGGCCGACCAGATCTTTTGTTAAAATAAAAGATAAAAAGATAGATCGCAAAACTGTGCTATTGTGAAGAAAAAGGGAATCAGGAAGTTTCTGAAGATACAACGACGCAAAAAAGAAAATAGAGAGCATATTGCATTTATAATTAACTAAATAAATGTAAAATCTTATATCTTATATCATTAAATTAACATTTTTTAATGCAGTTTAATAATTAAAATATTTTTTTAATTTATTTGTAAAAATACTATATTTAGTAAAAGTTATTATATATTTCTGCGCAATTGGTATTAAAAAATATTTACATTAAAAATAATCATAAACAGCACAATTTATAGTATTTTGCATTTGATGAGTACAATATATTATGTACTTAACACTATAATAGAATTACTTAATCTTTTATATTTACATAAATACAGTAGTAATAAATAAAATTAATGAATGTAAGACCGGAAAATGGTGTAAGAATGGTTTAAGAAACTAAAATATATTCTACTATATATACCTATAATGTAACAATAACTATTATCACGTAACTATTCAATCCCGTTTTTCATACTACACACATAACTATTTTTTCACAAAAATTAGTTTGTAGAATTACACGATGATACTGTAATAATGCATTGGAGCCAATTTCTTTCATGCACATTGAGAATGCCCATTATAGCTTACCTTGCATTTTCTCAAATGACTTTATAATTACAAAGTTTCAGGATGCGCCATCAATCATGCAAGGTCAATAATGCGAAAACAATGCTAACTTGTCTTGTTTTACTGCATACTTATAAGATAAATTTTACAACAAAAATTTGTAAATATTATGAAAAGTACGAAAACCGCCGTGAACAGCAGACGACGGCAGGCAAAACGCTAATATTTCTATTTTATTAAAAATATTCTTGGTTAATGGTACAGCTTTCATACACTTTTATAATTGATAGTTCTTCCGTAATTAGATGCGGCATCATTTGTTTTTCGCGAAAATATTGTTTGATATAATTACAAAAAAATGAGATCAGATCTTTATATAAATTTGATTGTTAGATAAATCGCAATAAAGAGCAAAAAGTTGAATAAAGACAAAATGCAATTTTAATTAAAGAAGACAACCTTTCAATTAACTTTCTCTTTTTTCGGTTCCTTACCAGGTATTAAGTTCTACAAAACAAATGTTTTCAAAATCAGAGATTGTTACTATGTTGTTATTTATGCTTAAGAAACTATCCTGAAAGTTTCAGCTTGATTTAGTGCGCATTTCCTCTAGAGTAATGCAAAATGTAGTTTTGAGACAACCACACTTCCTGTAAGGAAAAAAGTTATTTCCCAAAAATAATTGTTATTTATACTTTATATTAATCACTGATATCATATTTTACTTTTCTTTACTTACGAATATACTCCTATTTGGTGTAAAAATGTCCAAAAAATAAAGAAATAGATAAAAGATAAAGAAAAAATTGACAAAATGACAAAGGGTCAATATTTAGTTTAAAAAAAAATGTATATAATTTTATAAAATCAAGTTTAATTCATGGTCTATTTAATTGCTCTTATTGAAAAAAACGACTACAGTCGTAATATTTTTAAAAAAATATTCAAAAAAAAATTTTTTATAATTTTTTTTTAATTATTTAAACTATTTTATGAATATGAAGTTCAACATTTACTTTTAATAAATTCAAATAAAACAAAAAGTTATAGCCTATCAATGACTAAATTCAATCTAGCGTTGGTTATTTCCCCTCTGAGTCAATATTGAGGTTCGGACAGTCAAGAGGCATTGGAAATGTAAAAAATCTCAGGCTTTATTTGAATTGTGAGTGCAAAAGAATGACAAAGAATAATCCGTATAGAGAAGCGGCGGGAGGGTGATGGAGGAAAAAGAACAAGAGAGATTTGGGCTTTGACTATGAGCCGCAGATTGAAAGCGGAAACTGATGTAAAGCGCCCATGGCGAGGGTCAAGGAAATTTTGTTACTCACGATTCGCTGCTCAGTGTCATAACTTTATGTCGTCCCCTTTTGACTGGTAATTCAAAATGACAATCATAAGCACAATTAACCTAAATACTCAGTAATTTATCTTATAATCATGATCAATCATTAGGGTGCCATGAATATTTCGATATTTAAATACTACATAATCAGTTTAGGTAATTGAACAAATTAACTATTTAGTATAATACTTTTATAATGTTTTCATTTGTCATATTCATATTAGAAGAATACCAATTATAAGATGCATTGTTTTACGTATATAATTTAACTAGAGAGAGTCTTAAATAATCCGTTGAAATCAGAAACATAAGAAAGTGAATATCATAACAATTATATTTGAAACAGTGACGCTTACTAAGATACTAAAGTAAACTTTAAATAATAGGGAAACTCGAAAGGTAAAAGAGTAGTAGTAGTAGTAGTGTACATAATTCATTAATACTTGAGGAGTAGTAGTAATGTACATAATTCATTTATACTTGAGGAGTGGGTGAATAAAACCGGATAATTCCACTTTTGATCAAAATTAAATTGATATGCTTTTTCATCGATTCATTACATTCATTCATTAAATTAAACAAAAACGTGTAAAATACGGCATTTGATTTAAAAGAATAACATTACACCTTTTCTTAATTTTCTCAAAATTGAAAAAAGTTGAATTATCCATTTTGTCTGCCCACTCTTCACTTATTATACTTACAACATAGAAGCTAGTGTACTAAATGTAGTCTAATTTTACTGATGCTCGAAGTCTACTAGGTTAAAAAATTAAGAATTAAGCATCGTTTATAAAAAATAATTTCATTCTGTGGTCTTAAGGTGATGTTAAACCCCGTGTTATTGGTAAATACGGGAAACCACTTTTTGATTCATTTTTCAATTTTAAGAAAATATCTCTATGAAAAGTTGTTCTTTTTGGCTGGAACAAAAAGATTGTAAATGAAATGAGAAAAGTGGATCCTCGTATTTGTCGGTGACAGGTGGCTTTAGCATTACCTTAATTAAGGTGTAAGAAAAAGTGTTCTTGATGGATTAGAAGTGTCTATTGCGACTTACTTCAAACTTTTTCTTCTATTGAATACTATTTATCTTATAGTAAGAAATAAAATAAAATTTAAATCTTTGCGAACCTAAACTAGGATATATAACTTTCTAATTCATATTTCGTCAAAGGTATTAATGTCCTCTTTCTTACTTTTTCCTAAACTTGAGCTTTTATATAAGTTCTGTTACGTATTAAAATATTAATCTGATCAAAAGATATTAACAATTGAAGATGGTCACTGAAAATACATGGAAAATCAACAAATTTAAAAGAGTTAAATTTCTTTGAATATTCGTACAATTTCGGTCATCATTTTCAATTGTAAATAACTTTTGATCAGATTAATATTTTTATACGTAACAGAGCTTAAATTAAAGGTCTTTTTGCCTACTTTTTATTATATTTTGAGTCATTTTTCCATAATAAAAACTAGTAGAGTTATGGTTAGAAGAAGCGGTATATTTTTTCATTAAAATAACGAATATTTCGAGTAAATTATCTCGTACCTCGAGAACAAGGGCCGATTAGAATGAATGATGGGTACTAGGCTTCGTTTTGGGTACCAAAACCACCTCCCACAGTCTTACTCCTTATTAGTATGATAATTATAAATCTCAGAATGATGACTATAGTTAAATCAGAACTCCCCAGTTGAATTATAAACTTTTTCAACTCATTTACTTTAGAGAAAGGGACATTCGTGCGATTATAGTAAACGAGAGACCGAGAAAGAGTACCATTGTATGAAAAATCGATCGACATTTGTACCTCCGTCACAATACATTTTTTCTTTTATACATTCAGGGTCTTTCCCGTCGATTGGAATGACACTTAATTAAATAGAAAAAGTATCCCTATTGTAAAATAATTTACATGCCAGACGCGAATGGTTTGATTCTTCGTGACAACACTTCTGACTTTCTGGCACAAAGATTATATACTTATTGGACTCTATATGTATGTCCTACATTACATTAATCAACCATGCACGCATTCATTAATGTAGTTAAATAGTGTAATTTACAATTATTTAATATTAATCAAGTAAAGCATAAACGAATAAAGCGAAAAGCGTAAAAAATGCAAAATGAGAAAAGTTCCAACCTTTATATTTTCCAAGTAAACATTCGCGGCATTCCTTCTGCAATCGCTTTTCTAACAAACGCGACTCGGTTACAAAGCTTTTCCGCGAAGGTAAAATCGTAAAAGTACTAAAATTACGTAGCGCGCCATGCAGCCGGCACTCTCTCGCGCTCTCCTCGAGTACAACAGCCATATACAGTCGGCGAGAGTATCCCTTTGGATTCAATTTGCGCGAGGATTTTCATTATTTCGCAGCTCGGGAAAGCGATAAATGTCGCGCGCAGCTTGCCACCCGAGGCACTTATATACTTTGCGCGAGCGGCTCCGATACGCGCTTTTGATCACGTGCGCGCGCGTGACTCGCGCCGACTCTCGGGATTTTGTTGGAGTGGACGAGGCATACGCGAGCTTTTCAAGCGCTTTCGCGTTTTCTCGCTGTACTCGCACAAGAGCGGAAAAGCCTTGTTCCGTTACGTTTCGCGGTTTGGCAAAAAGCTTGTGTAAGAAATTCCATTAGGTGTGTGGCTATTGTACGGTAAGAATGGTGGTAATGGATCGGGTGGTTTGATTTTTTGAAGAAGAGGCTTTGGGGTGGTGTTGAAAAGTTTTCAGCAAAATGTGTTGGAAGTGTGTTTTGAGCATAGGTATTTGAAATCGAAATACACTGATTTTATAAAATGTCTGTATGTGTTTTTTTTCATTGGAATTGGAGTAAACAAACAATTTTTTTATTAGATAATGCGTTTTTATTTTATATCAATCTTTCAATTTTTCGGTTTTGGTTTTTCGTGTTTCTTGTATTTATCCCATGAAGGTTAAAAAGAAAAAACACGTTTTCACGTGTGTCAAGATTTTGAACAAATTTTAGTAAATCATTGTAAAATTATACTTCAAAAACCTGAAAAGTCTTCGATCGAAAAGAAAACATTACGCTTGACCTAGTTTTACCAAAAATACAAAAGCCAATAAGCTTGAAAAGATGGACATCCCCTTTAAACCGCTGTGGGGTAACGGTGTTGGATAAATATGTGGGTTAACTTTAAATTAACATCACCTCTCTATTCCCGCCTGAGGTAATTAATTAATTAAGTAACCTCCAGAATAATACTCAGAAAAATTTTCTATTAAGATTCAAACCAAAATTTAATTTTTAAAGATTTGTCAATTTAAACATAAAGGTTGTGTTAGGAAATAAATAGAAATCAAAGAATCTGTGAATTTTGCTTATTTACAAGTGTTATTAATATAAAACACGATAAATTAGCTTTATTGAAATTAGAAAATGGTAGCTATTCTTAGAATATAAGACGACAAAAATATGAAAATTTATAACATTGTATAAAAAAGATAAAAAGCCTATTAGTTTTTTTCAAATTTATGTCTGCTAATGTTTAGACACCATCTTCTTTGATTAATAAGTTTGGAAATGATTAAGATTAATAAAGTGAATAAATATTAGGATATACAAACAAGGATAAACTCGAGGTAAATGATAAATCTATTTTATTTTTGGTTTTATAATCCAAAATAGCTCAAGAGAAAACATCAAATGAACGAGAGTATTAAAAACACTGCAAGTTTAAATTGGGTTCACCGTATCCCAGGTGTATACTGAGACAACAAAAAATATTTCTTTAAAAGATCCTAACGTCTTTAAAACTGAATGTCCATCTACAAAATTTAAATGCCTTCATTGGTAAGCCAAAATAAATATTAGGAGAGGAATATTAAAATAGATTTTCGAGATATAGGGCGTAAAGAGGAAGGGATTAGAGCAGATCAGAGAGGAATATCGCTTGCACGGACGAGGCTATGAACTGTCGAGTTCCTAATAAACTATAGTGATGGTGCTTGCAGTGATGACTGAAGATATAAGTATTATATTGCTGTTACAATTTACCGGTTGGTCTATATGATAATAATAGTAGTAGTTTGCTTCTGTGCATTACAGTGTGGAGTATTCCACATTACTATGCGCTATAAACTGTTACATTCCTACATGACAGGCTGTGTAATAATTCCGCTACACTTGCAGATAAAATTGATGAAGAATGTTTACAATTGCGGTGGATTATGAATTTATTGCGAAATTCGCATGAATGCAGAATTATATTTTCACAATTGGTTATTATAACGGCATATGGTTGCATCTACTAAAAGCTATAAGAAGATTTATACTTATATCACAAAAACATCGATTAAAGGTATTGCATCAGGTGTATTCGTCACATAGACGCGAAAGTGCTGTTAAAACTATGCTTCGCAGTTACAAGGAATTGATTTGGTAAATACGAATTTTAAATTTATTCATGCCTTAGAGAAAATAATGGATGATCGATTATTCAGAATACTAGCTCCCAGAGTTTGTACGAAGATATTCTCATTCTATAAAGAGCATGTACTTTATTGGAGCAGGTGTCAGGGTACTTTCTATCCAAGTATACGTCGAGGTGAATTATGTGACGTGCATTTCAAACAGTATAACTTTCTAGTACGGGATTTTCTTTTTCATTAACTTTGAAATAATATTTGTGCAGGAATCAGAATATATTTATGATCAGCGGACATGTGCATAATTACAGGTAAATCAGTATCAGCAGTTACTCGACAACACGAGAAATGTCAGACCTCTGCAACATGAACAACGTAATTTTTTTCATTTGATTACTGTTTCGATTCTAGTTATTTATCCGATATTTTTATATTCATAAAAATTAGTTTCAAACAAACTATTCAGACTTTAGACGCCAATTTTTGAAAAGACATTTATTGTTTCTCATATCAAACCGACTTTTTATGTTGATCAATTAAAGATTATGATGGTGTATAAAAGTAAAGTGTGTATCGCATATACTCAAGCACATAAAAAGATAAAGTAATGTAATTAAGGAGGCAGGCCTGGATTAAACACAAAAAACATAAAAAGTTTCCTGGACTAGTAAAAAAAATTCTCTTTTTGGGTTTAACCCAGGTCTGCCTCTTAAGAAGATGTGAGAATTCTGACTCACTCTAGATTAACATAATATTTTTATGCAAATTTTTTAAATAATACAAAGTAGTCGTAAAAATGTTTTTATATATATAGACTGTTCTATTTTACATAAACTTTATTTAGTAAAATTGACTTATAGAATAAATTGAGAAACCGAAATTTGGACTTAAAAATCGGAAAATATACCCAAAAAAAATTGGTAGTATTTTAAAGTAGATGTGCATAAAGCATCTATCACTAATTTAATGTTTCTCTATACCTCCTTTATTTGAATTAGTATAATTTCTTGTGTCTCCTCTAAGTATACGCAGCAAATACGAATGGTTAGAATAATCCAATATCTCTATTTCTCATAAACTCTATTATGGTAAAATGTATCCCAAATTAAGTCTACAGTTTAAAAACTTCTAGAAATACAAATTAAAAAAAACTGTTAAACATAAAATTGTAGCGAGATGAGTTCTTATTTTCCACAGTCAAATCGCAACAGCAACGCACACTAATAAGTAACATCGCGGCTCCGGCTTATAGCTCGAGCAGAAACCCCCCAGAGCAAAAACACAAGATACGCCCGTTAGATAAAGCAACGATGGAAAGGAAAAAGAACCAACAATCCAGAAAAAGAAAAGCAAAACAGGCGCGTTTAGCGCGAAGCCACTGTCGCGGTCAAAGAGATGTAATTTTGCGATAATAAAGTTTCCGTACAGCGGCGAGTATATCTTTGACTTTTTTCTCTCCCTCTTCCCCTAGAGCTCGCGCCCTGCGGCGTCCATTTATTCATTATGCGCACCTAGATTGATCTTCGACAAGAGAGCGAGCGAGCTCGGATGAATATTATCTCGCTCGCTCTCTCTCTCTCTCTCTCTCTAGGTCTCTCGACAAGAGCGCTTTGATAATGCCATTTGAAATTGAATTGACGCGCGGAGTGGAGAGCCAGGAGAGACTATATATATATATATATATGTATACGAGGTCTTGTACACGTTGGGTCTTCGCTGCGCGCATATATAGAGCTGCCTTATCGCGTATATATGTGCTCTAGTTGAGTGCCTTCTGAGGAAATATTAGCCAATTTCGTCCGGGGAACAAACGCTCGGCGAAATTAGCCTGAATTAGTGCGGTGTGCAATAATTGGCGGTGTTCCGTAGTATTTTATCTTGTTTTTGTGGGTGAGTGGATGGAAAAGTTTTAAATAAATGGTTGTTCAGTCGTGAATATGAAATAGATCGTTTCGATTGGTTTTGTATCATTACATAGGAATATTTGTGATAGTAACAACAAGTTTTCTTTAAAATATTTTGGAGAATTGTTTTGAGACTCTAGAGATTGAAATGCACTATTTTTAAATTTTCTATAATTTGTATATTGTGGGGACAAAAACAAATTTTCTGATTGGTCTATGATTCTCACAAGTTTTTCTAAATTATTTATCGTTGTTCTTTTATTATGAATGTATTTCTCAAAATTAATAATTGAAATAAAATTAAAATATTGTGGTGATTGTTCACATGACCAATTATATTTAGTAAACTGCTTCAGACTTTCACCTGCATTTCTGAGAAAAAAAGTTTTTATTAAAAAATCTTGCAGAGCACACATATCTGTAGTAAAATTGTATCATTCCATCTGAAAACTAGCAGAAGTTGTTTTCATTTAATGTTTTCATAAGAATGTTTTTATTTCTAAACATGCTTATTAAGACAAATGCAATATACGTTGCAATATAGTTGGTTATCTTTTATGACTACAATAATAGTAAGTATAAGCTTTGCTTTGCTTACATAAAGCCTTATGTAGTTTGTATAAAACCTGTGAATAATTAACTTGAGCAACATCTGGAGCTTGATTTCATCCTTGGTTAATTGAGTAAAGTTCAACTGCTTCTGCAGCTATCTTGTGATCTGTTATTTATACACCATGTCACTTATTTATATGCTCTATAATTCGGACTTAAAGCTCGTTTCTTTTAAGATTCCGTACTTTGTGTGAAACTGTATTTATTCTCTTAATTTATTCAAGATTTGTTCCCGTCTCAGATTTTTAAATAATTGCAACATTCCAAATTTTAAGAGAATGTGAAGTTTTATAATATCTGCCGTTTCTCGAGTGACACGGATAGACCAATATTTATATTGTAGTTGAAGAAGAAAGTATATTGAAGAGAGAAAGAAAAGAAGAAGAATAATCATTCATCGCGAGTTCATTCGTTCATTTAAAAAATGTGTACCCATTACAAGAAGATTATTAATTGACAAATACAATAAAATAAAAATTATCATTAATGATATATTTACAAATTTATAAAGGTGAAAAAAGATTTTTAATGTGAAAAATTTTACTATATACGTAAAATAAGGTAAAAAAAAAGAAAAAAAGTTTTTCAATTAATCAAGTAAAAAGTTACTTTTAATTTTTTCTACAACTATAGCTAAATGAATATCGAACAAGTTACGATCAGTAAGGACTGCAGTACGAGTTAGTATTCAAAGAGCTCTAAACACTTCTTTAAAAACTGCACAAAATCTGCCAGCAAAGAATTATGGTTTTAATTTCAAGCGCTTTTGAGATATAGTGCTGCAATGAAAAACAAAACTGGAACAAGTCTAACTTGAAAATAAAAAAAAATTACTTACAGGCAAATATTACAGACTTACAATGTGTAATACAGTGGAACTTAGATATAACGCAAGTCCAAAGAACCTATAACAAAATATTTATTTATTAATTAATTAATTATAGGATTCATTATATTGTGTCCTAGCAAATGCCAGATCTTATATTAGAAACATATGCAAATAATGTAAATCGTAAAAAATTGTATAAAAATATTAAATAAAGTTGAATGTATTTATGAAATTAGTTTTAAACTGAGTTAAATAATATTGTTTGCTTTAATTTTGTTTTAATGCACCTAAATACCAAGCAATCTACGAACATTTACAATTTACATTTATTTAATACTATTTCATCATAAATACCAAGCAATTTACGAACGTTGCAGGTTGTATAAAGGTTCTTTAGTAATCGTATCTCGTTGTTTAAAGATTTAATTCTATTGCTTTCTCAAAGAGAAAGCTTTAGAACGATGAAAATTTTCGAATCAACGATTTTGATGAGGTTTCATGTTATCGAGTTCCTGTATATATGTACGTTTGTATGTTTGTGTATGTATCTGTGTACATATGTATGAAACAAAATTTTATGTATAACATAAGTTTTAAAGGGAAGCACGCTGAAAATTTTCAGACATATTAGCTATATTTCAACTTAGAACTGACTGAATACCATTTAACAAAGTTAATAACTTTGGCCCAGATTAATATTTTTAACGAAACAGAGATGAAGTTATAGCTCTTTTTGTCTACTTTTAGTTACGTTTGGGTACTTTTTTCTAGCATAAAAATTTAAAGAGCTATGATCAGAAATAGAGGCACCATTTTTATTAAAATAGCAGACAATTGAGATCAATTGATATCTTGATTAATTTTTAACTACACTTAATTTTTAGGTATCAGAAAACACCTCTCAAAGTTTTAGCTAATATCGTTTTTCAAACTTCCGATACTCTCTTAGTTAATATAATTAAGGAGCAGATAGCTCTTAAACGCTCATTAGATACGTAAGCATACCTTTTATAAGTATAAGAGTTCAATTTAATTCAAAAATATTTTAACCTGATAATAATTTAGGACCTTTCTTGGATATAGAGTAGTTATCGTAGAAGAGAAGTTACTTCGTTGTGTAAATGTTTCATTATTATTATTATTATAAAGGCCAAGTAGAAGTGGTAAGCAGCAACGGTACCTGCAGGGCAGCATCTATCACATAGTCTTTACGTCGGCTGTAGACGTGCTTGCATCACCACCATAGCTATCATAACTACTTGTTGGAACTAGCTATCCGTAGCTGTGTAGTCCATAGCCCTGTTCACACAGTAACGCCATCTTTTCCTTTGGTTTGTGAGTTGCATCCAATCCTCCTCATACATCCTATTTCTCGTAGGTCTATTTTAATATTGTCCTCCTACCTTCGTCTCGGTCTACCTGGGGTTTTTGCTCCTGTCGGCTACCCTACGAGCACTCTAAGTGCTGCTCTAACGTTACCCATTCTAGTTACATGCCCAGCCCACCCTAGTCTGCGGGATTTAATCACTCTGGTAATGTTTGGCTTCCCGTATAGCTCGTGTATTTCTTGGTTATGTAAAATTCTCCATTCTCTAGTAATGTCATCTATTTTGCCCCCAAATATCTTTCTAATGACTCTAATCTCATATACTCTAAATCTATTTTCTTCCCGCTTGGTTAACGCCCACGATTGGCATCCGTATTGAAGTACTGGCATTATGATTTTTCTATATATTTCTAATTTAGTCTTTCACAATAGTAATCGTGATTTTAGTAAGTTATTTACCAAATATAGGCATACATTTCCCGAATGCAGCCCCTTCTTGATTTCTTTATGAGTTTCATTTTTGTGGTCTATTATCGTATCAAGGTCGTCTACTTTTTTGAAAGTTTCGCCAACGACTTTCAAGTCGGCATCAGCAATCTCGGGCCCTGCTTGATTAGTGACAATGTACTGGGTTTTCTCTTCACTTATTTCTAGGCCTATTTCTTTAGCTATTTTTACGAGCATTTTACGTCTTTTATTACGGTGTCTCTGTTTTTCCTATAATGTCTATGTCATCTGCGTATGCTAGCAATTGTGTTAGGGAGCCATTTCGTACAGAAGAAAAATTACTTATTTACATATAAATGTATTTATTTCTCGAAATATCATGTTATTTCACTGTCTAATAAATATCATATTATACAATTAAAAATATATGTTCTATGCGTCAAACTGTCCAGGGAATTACTCCTCTCACTCGACTCTTTCAATCCGCAGCAGAAAGGAAAATAAATATTTCCTCTCCCACAGGCACTACGCGCGCATAATCAAATGAAAAAAAAAAGATTGCTAGCTTCGAGAGCGCGAGAAAGAGTGCCTCTACCGTATCAGATAAACGTCGAAAACAATCACGTTTCCCTCGATTTTCCGCGATCCTCCGCGCGCGTCTTCACTCCTTCCTCTGCTGACGTCGTAATCACAGACTGAAGAAAAATTGTTTTTTCTTTCTTTTTTTCCAGTTCTCGACGTCCCGAGGAAAAGGGAGAGAGACAGAGAAGGACAGCCACAAATCGATGTGGGAGGGTCGCAGAGCGCTTTAGCAAACGTAATCACTCCCAATAGGCCATATAATATGTCGATATACGCGCCGTTACGTGATATGGTCAAGAAGCGGCGAGAACTCGAGCTGTGCGGTATAACTGGCGCGTATATATATATATATATATATATATATATATATATATATATATATATATATATATATATATATATATATATATGTGTGTGCATAACACGGCCGTGTACATTACCGTCGGGTGGGCGTGAATAAAGAAGAAATTTTACGTGCGTGGAAAGTGTGAGCTCATAAAAGTATATATATATATATATATATATATATATATATATATATATATATATATATATATATATATATATATATATATATATATATATATATATATATATATATATATATACGTAGAGGGGAGCGGAACTAACTTTGATATTAGCACAGGTTATTAATACTTAATATTAAATGGATGAATATAGGGCTAAAACTTTTTAAATAGGCAGTTAATTATGACCACTTAATTGATGGATGTACATTGATTGCAAGATTATTATTTCCTAGAAAATGTTAGCAAATAAAAGTCTTGAAGCATAAAGTATCTAAGTTAACCACGTTCTTCCTTATAGGTGTGAATTGCGAGTGTGTGTATAAGCGATTGGGATAAATCGGTCGAGCGATAAATTGCTCCTTTATAAATTGGACGCGGTGTTGATGAAGATCCGCTAATGAAACTGCGCAACTTGTTTTCTTATTTTCTTTGCGTGAAAAGTGGAAGATAAAAAAGTTGGCATTTAGCACGAGAAAAAAAATATATAACAACTTGAATACAAATTGAGCTTTTTCCCTTCTGATGAGAAGCGCATTTAAATTCTGATTCGATTGAAAACTTCAAATAATAAAAGATAGTAGAACATTAAACTTGTAGTATAATCTTTATTCTTTTTCTTTGGAGTTTTAAAACAAATATTTTTAAAATTATTTTGCTCCTCGAGAAAGTATTTATTTTTTATTTTGATGAAATCAATCTGCTAACGTTCAGCACTTGATAATATTTAATTTTTACTTATTTAAACAATTCTTTTAAAAATACTGATATATTTTGATAGGAATATATACTGTATCGTTTTCAAAGATGTTCTTGATGCCAAATGCCGCGTCTATTTTTTTAAAAACAGCAGAATTTTTCAATGAAGCGGTCCAAAGCCAAAACATTTTGATTCTATCTCATTTTCTCATTTTGGAACACTAGTAGTAATACACTTTATTCGATTGATGCATATAGTACGTTTTTTCACCAAAATTTATAGCGTTTTCTTGGAAAACTATTCATGTAAAAAGAGAATAAAGAGAATAAAGAGATGAGCTACATCACCTTGGGAGTAGCGAAATAGTATGGCTGTAAACAGTTTTCTAAAAAAGTAGTTTATATACTGAGAAACTCTTGTGAGTGGAAAATAATTTAATAGAAAAGTTTTTAAGTTCTTATTAAACTTCTTTTAACAATTATATAACCAAGTTTTTCGACAAATATCATCTGTCACTAATTGTATAATTATGCTAAGAGTGATATCTGCAAAGGGAAGTTTGCATCATTACATACTCACTTATCATTAAACTTATTATTTCATTAAACTAATACATTTATTTACTAGATTAAATTCCAAAAGGACTATAAAATATTTATATTTATAGATACATATGGGAGGCCGGGGCTACTTTGTATATGGGGCAATTTCATAAAATTCAAATGTCTCTTAAGCTCAACGTCTTTTGTAACTATTGATACGATATACTGAAATTTTCATCAAAATTGAACATTTTTAACGAAGAAACTTGTCAATATATAAACAAAGGAAATTTTATTAGGTAAATTACGATTTTTTAATTATTTTCTGTAACTTTTGCTAACGCATGAAAGGTGTGTCAAATTATTCAAACAAGTTATTCATTATACGAAAGTTTTTATTTATATAAACTTATTAAAAGCTAGATTTTATGCCTCAATCGACTTGATTAGTGAACATATAGGTTAGTTATTATATCTATTCGCAAAAATTCTTGTAGTTTGGAGCTGCTTTATAAAAACACTTGCCTATTATTTTTATACTCTGTAAACACCGTTTTTTATGTACAAAATTAGTTATTCTACTACCTTAAATGAAGGACTGGATGCAATAAGGGGTCTAACACTTTTCTCGATGATTTTTGTTTCAATTAATAATGCTTAGATAAAGAAACAATAAATACTTATACTGTTGAAGAATAGAGTAGGTTTAATAACACTATCTTTTTTGTTTCTTTATCTGAGCATTATTATTTGAGATAAAAATCATCAAAATAACTGCTAATCCCCGTATTGCATTCGGCCCTTCATTAATGAGTTACATTGGTTAATAAAGTTTTAGATCAATCGGAAATAGGAATTAACTAAAATATATTTTTGCTATCCAAAAAATAAATACTTGACAACCATCTATCATAAAAATGATTTGAAGAAAGATTATAAGAACTAAAAAGTTTTTAACAAAAAGTTTTCAAAGTAGCCACGGTCTGTCCTACTTATTTTGTGAACGTTCATAACATCTTGATGAATATTACATTAACGTAGACAACAATTAAATACTTTGCCAATTTCACTAAAATAGGAAAAAGCATAATTAGCATTTCGACAGTCGAATATATAGTTCTTCACTTCATAAAAAGCACTTTAACCCTGTACTCTTAATCCGTAACCCCTCAACATCGTATCTCGACAGATGACGTGACGCAAAGTCCGATTTCACAGTCGGATAAACACCGATGATGCCGTCTTCGGTGAAACTCTCGCAGTCACTGAACTGAGATGAAATCATAATAAGTCAACCCGCGTACCGACGCGTCTCCTCCCTGGGCAACTTTTTTCATGCGTACTATATGCTGTCTGACGCGATTGGCCATTCGGATTGGTATCTCGGCTGCTTTCCATTTTGTTTGACTTGCGCGTAAATAGATCTCTCCCGCCGACTTAAATGTGAAACAATGTTTCCGGGAGATCTTTTTGATGATTCCAGAGCGACTCGAAGTAAATTTGTTTTTTTTTACTTGTGGTGTTTGAGTGCGCCTGAAGGTAGAAGAGGGATCTGTGATGTGTAAGTTCATCCTCGTACGAGGATTATTTCAGCCTTGCAGAAAATATTACAATACATATATAGGGTATTTTCATGTTACATTTGCAGGTACAATGAGCGTAGAGACGATTTGCATACAAGTTTATATTTTAAGATCGCATTGCTTTAGAAAATAAATTACGAGTTTACATGCCTGAATGTTTGGGCCTTCTATTAACGATTCTATGTTGAGCGGAGGATAGATTCCGAAATTAATTAAACCTTTTATTAGATTGCATCTTTGGTCATCAAAGAATCTGCATTGCCACAAGATATGGTTGATATCTTCATCGTTTTCGCCGCATTTACATATTGGATTGTCGATGATATTAATTCTCGCGAGAGAAGCAGCAAGGTTGTAGTGATCAGCTCTCGGTTTATTGTAACTACAAAGTATCGAGAGAGCTTTTTACGCTTGAACCATGAAGCACTATTTTCTTTAGCAAATAGATTGAAATACTTTTTACCTACACAGTGGCTCATATTGTTTAGTACATTGGTTGTTTCAGTTTTGGCGAGACGTTTAACGTTGTAAAAAAGGTCGGTGTACGGGATATTAACGATATCCAATTCTTTTGAAAGTGCCGCCGTCTTTGCAAGTTGGTCAGCAAGTTCGTTTCCTGCTATGCCATAGTGTGCAGGAATCCAAAAGAAAGATATAGTGGAATTATTTCTGTTATTGTTGAATTCGTTACATTTTTTTTTAATGTTTAATATGTAACTATTGGTTTTAACACTTGGATTTTTCGATTGTAACGATTGAAGTACGCTTAAAGAATCGGAATAAATTGCGATGTTTCGATTTTGATACTTAAGAGCTAAATTAAGGGCGTCGTCTAAAGCGACGCATTCCGCAGTAAACACTGATGCATTTTTATTTATACTGCGTTGTATGTAAGAGTTAGTTTCGAGGCAAATACATGCAGAGCCGACACCTTTGAGAGTTTTGCTACCATCTGCGAATATTGCCAGTGCGTCGCTTTTTACAAGATAATCGTTGAAAAAATTACCAATGTTTTCCTCTTTTTCAAAGGCTTTTCCTAAATATGTGTCAAAATGGATGCTGAAAATAAGTGTATTATAGTCAAAACAGTATAAATTTTTTTCTTTTTTTTGTCGATTTGTGAAAATTTTTTAGCTAAAATACTTGTTGAACAATTTGAATTAGAGTAAGATTTAAGAAAGAACAATCTTCCTAGTTGTTTAGCACGTTCTTTGAGTGAAGGGAGATTGCTTTCAGCTAGCAGTATATTTTTAGGCGTGCTGATTCGATATCCTAAGGCTGTTCGATTTGTCGATAGTTGAATGTTTTCTAGTTTGTTTTGTAAGGTTTTGGATTTGGGGACCGGATGTAGCTTTTAAACAGGGTAATCAGGGTTTCCGGCGTTGAGCCCCACCATGTACCGCATAAAAACTTAATAATATTTAAAGATTTGGTGCATTTTCTAATGACTTTGTTAACTTGAGCAGTAAAGTTAAGCTGCTCTCTAAATTTAAACCAGTGAAATTTTCACTAATTTATGCAGTGATTATTATTTCCACTTATGAAACAGTGGAAATTTCACTGTTTTATCAGTGAACTACTTAATTCACTATAAGAACAGTAGATTGTCACTGTTTGTTATAGTGAAACACAGTTTTCACTGCTCAATTAATGAATAATAGTCACTGTTAAAACAGTGAAATGCTTGCCGCCCGCAGCGCCACTCTCGCGTTAGACAACGAATGACAGTCGTTCGTACGAGGTAGGAAATTGCGTACTGATTTTTCTCGTTCATAAGGCCTCGTGTGAGGTGTTTCACCTATATCGTTTAAACCGAGTGCTGTATGAACGACAGTATGTATCTCGAACGAATAAATTTAGCAGTAATTCGGTGATCGGTATTTTCGGTTATCTATATTATACGTGCAGCGCGCATACGCGCGCGCTCGTCCGCGCCAGCACACCGCGTCGTCAAATTCTGGACAAAGATGGCTGCTCGTGCGTTTCTTGTGCAAGGAGTATTATAGGAGGCTCGTGTTCATTTTTTGCATTGCATTCTACAATAGTATTAAAGTGATCTACGAGATATTATATAGATAGTTCGGAGTGTGCGTGCATTTACTAAGTACACAGCTCACATACGTGTACTCGATAAACTGCAACAACGTAACCTCGTTTTCCATTTAATTTTCAATTGTGAAAAAATATCTTTCTGGAATATTAGCAAGAAGCAACGATGTTCCAGAAAGTAACTGTTTCCAATTAAAAATTAAATAAACAATGAATTCCTGTAATTACTGATAGTAGGATATCTTAACGTTACTGTTTAAAACAGTGGAATTACAGTTCACTGCTTCGCAGTATACTTTTTCACTGTTTCATTCCGTGGATTTTCTCTGATTTATCAGCGAATATTCACTGTTTCATTCCATGGATTTTCACTGATTTATCAGCGAATATTCACTTTTTCATTCCGTGGATTTTCACTAATTTATCAGCGAATATTCACTGTTTCAATTAGTGAATCTATTTCACTGTTTCAAAACGTGAATAGTCACTATTTTGCAGTGACATACTTTTCACTGATTCAATAAGTGATTATTCACTACAAATTAGTGAATTTTCACTGGTTTAAATTAAGAGAGTGGTAGTCAAAAATGATTCCTAAGAGGCGATCTGAAGGGCAAGACTTAATTGAACAACCGCCAATACTAATTTCTAGATTGCCAGGAGATATTTTTTTGTTGTTAAAGTGTACAAGTTTAGTTATATCAGGGGCTAATCTAATCAAGGCCTAGTTCAAATAGATTTGATTCGATTTTTTTAATTGCTTTATTGATGCAGTTCCTGCCTCTTCTTGTGGAGCAAAATTTTGTAAAAATTGCGATGTCATCGGCAAATTGCGAGAATCTGGCGGATTTAGGAGTGCCACAAATTACACCAGAGACGTAAAGTATGTACAAGAGAGGACTGAGAACCCCGCCTTGAGGCACTCCTTTACATACGGATCTAATTTCGTTAGGTGTACTGACTGTATGAACAAATCTTTCATGCATTAGAAAATGAACGAATTCGATAAGATTGCGAGGGCAACCGATCTCTGCGAGTTTTTTTAAGAGAATATCAATGCAAACATTATCAAACGCCCCTTTGACGTCGAGGAAGGCAGCAAGAACTTTCGCTTTTTCTAAAAAGGCTTCTTTAATGGTTATTGCGAGATTTGTTAAATTATTAATGCAGGACTTGCCTTGACGGAAGCCGCTTTGACGAATAGCTTACATACGCAAGTAGTGAGGGATATAGGGCGTAAACTACAGCCATCTGTCTTTGGAATAAAATGAATGAAAGAGTGCTTCCAGCTTTCAGGATAACAATTTGTTTCGTACATTTCGTTAAAAATGTCTAGTAGAAGCAATTTGAATTTGACAGGAAGTAGTTGGAGGATCTCGAAATCAATGCTATCTAGTCCTGGGGAAGATTTGATTTTTTTAGTGTTTTAGGCAGCGTTAAATTCAGTGAACGTGGAGTGAGAACTGAGAAAGTTGTTTTTACGGCAATCGGAGAGACTATTAGGGTTAGATTAGGTCCAAGGAGGGCTTATTTTATCCAAGCTAACATCGATTTAATTCTTTTTGTAAATTTTGGTTTGAAGACGTCGTAGTTATTTTGGCCGATTTATTTTTAAATATTTTGCATTTGTCCCAGACATATTTTGGGTCTGTACGAAAATCTATAGATTCAGCGAACTTAATGAAATTATCTGTTTTTTGTTTTTAAAGATTTTTTTAGCTACGGCGCGGTGCTTTTTATATTCAATTAAGTTATTTAGTTCGTGAGTGTGTTCCCATTTCTTAAAAGCTGCGCGTCGTAGTCTTTTAATTTTTTCACATTCAGAATACCACCAGGATACTGTTTTTTTTTAATACTTTATTGACATTAGATTTATTTTACATGGGAGTTGCAAAAGATAAGGCATCGACGACATATGTCAAGAAAAAATTATATTTTTTACTGGCCGATAGAGTGTCGTAACGTTCAGATATAAAGTTGCCGTGAAACTCACATAGTCTTTTTTCAAATTTTTCCCAGTTAGTTTTTACTATTTTAAGTTTAAATGTTTTTTAACATAATAATTCTTTTCGACACTTAATTCGATAAATAATGGAATATGGTCGGAACCCCAGGTTTCATCGCAGGCGCTAACGTTAATTTTGTCGCAGAAGGACACAATAATTTAATACAATCAAATACATAAAAGTTATCTTGACTGTAACGTCAATTATAAATAAAGATCTTTCTTGAAAGTATAATTTATAACAGACACTTACCCAAATTTACTAAAATAAGAGACATTAATTTTAAAATTTGGGTGAGTGTCTGTTATAAATTGTGCTTTGAAGTAAGATCTTTATTTACAATTGACGCTACAATCAAGATAACTTTTATGTATTTGATTGTATTAAACTACTGTGTCGTTCTATATTTTTTAGGCCTTGAAAAGGGAGGTCATTCCAATACATCCGGAACGTGGGGGTAGTCAATTAATAAACCTACTCGTAGCGATCAATTGAGTCTACATATTTATTCAATATAACAACGAGTAATCGAGCCTCTTACAATATGTAATTCGATTTTACATATAAATATATATGATTAATTTAAACTCTGCTATGGTGATTATACCCAGCTGTTATTAAAAAATATATATATTCTGTAAATGACAATAATACTTTTACAATACAGCACAAATTATTTTATAGAATATAATTACTATGAAAATAGACGTGGATGATGAATGTTTAATTCTCTCCAAATTATTGTTATTATCAATTAAGAAAACTAAGACTTAAAATTATTACGTTAAATTCGTTTGTTAAATAAGTTTTCACTTCTGTTCTAAGATATACCCGTAATTAGGAAAGTTCGTTAAAGGAATTGATTGAAATTTATAACTTCCCGTTTTCCCATGGAATAATGTCATAATGATATCGGTTAAACTGCGCAATATGGTATATTATTTTGTTAATATTAAAGAAAGAAAAAATAAAAAATTAAAATACATGATAAAATTTAATTTAAAACTTTTCAATAATACTCAATATTTCAATTCAATCAATTTCTTCTTACTTGGGTAAATAAAACGATTTTATGCATCGTATGAATCTATATAATTTTTATTCAATGAATAATTAGATACGAATCTCCTTCTATAATGCAATAATGGCTCGATAATCTGCAAAAAGGTTTCGATGCAATTATCTTGGCTGAGCGAAATATAAATATTAATTTCAAAAGACAAATTTACAGTAATTTTATTTTCTCCAGCGAAATTGCTTCACACTTTCGCCTCCTCTGTCAGCATCAGCGAATATTGCGCAAACAGAGTTTCCTAGAACTTGAAGTATCGTTTACACAAAGCAAACGATGCTTTAAGAGCAAGCAGTGCAAATGTGTGATTTCCACGTTCAAGTTTGTGATTGCAATATTCTGCCGAAGGAGAGCGTATGCGCGATATTCGAAAATGATAAAACTATTTAAAATATCTGCCATGGCATAGGTGCGTAAAAGATATTCAATTGATAGTATATTTAAGTCAAGTCATTTTTTTATTTTTCGGGATTTCAAGTTTTGCGCATGTAAGGTTGTATATAAAAAAATAAGTTATTAACATTTAATATTTATTATTTATACTAAATAATAACAACATAATAAATATTTAATATTTTTAAAATTTAGAATCTTAATTGTTCATAAAATTAAAAAATAATATCGATTTAATAAACAGATTGTTTAAAACTGAAGGTATTTATTTTAAATTAGATATTTATGATAGGTGTATTTTGTTTCAAGCTTTTGTATTATAATATGAAAATGAAAGTACGTAAGGTTTATCATAATCTAGAAATAAGTTGTAAAAAATGTACATTATTATCTTTAGTTGAAACTTTAAATTAATTATTATTAATTATTGATTATATTATTTGAAATATTGCAGATCTATAGTTCAACGATTTTTTAACACAGTAAATACCTTTTTTTTACAAAATCATGCTTTTTTGACTTTTAAAAGAACTTTTTTTGGAAGAATTCAGATTCTCTCTTAAGTTATAATATACGGAGTTAAAGTTTATCGTAGGAAGTATTTGGCATAAAACCCTGAAAATTGAGGTTCCATGTAACTTTCTTTTTTCACGTGACTAAACTATCTCGAATAATATCTTTTCATTGTTGTGGCTTAGAGAATGATGCATAATTAAGTAAATTTCCTGCAATATTCTAAAAGTAAAACAATATAAATGATTAGTCCATCAAAGATAAGCGATTATGTACCGAGTGATATAATAAGTTATATTATTCAATTTTTAAGAGTGATTCATCAATGCACTACAATAAATTGAATGTTTATCATATTTATATTTAAGAATGTTAGTTTAAATATTTTTTTAATAATAATCAGTAAAGTACTCTACACACTGATCAGCATTAGCTGATTTTATTCAGACCAACAGCAATATACATGCAAAATTTTCGCAATATATCTCAAGCATATTTTAAGGGAGAACGTATCTGGTACATAACCGACTAAAGGCAGAATAAAATCAGTTTATATGTTCACTTACATAGAAATTACGATAAAATTCGATAAGTGACAAATATTTGTTTTGTTGGCGTGAGTAAGTTTCATATCTCATAAGTATAATGAAAATAAAAACGTATCAAATTTAAGGTAACCAGCCTAGATTAAATCTTAAAAATGAACATAAATTTTCAACTTCGCTGGAATTTTTCCTTTGTAACTGTGGGAACTCTAAAATGACATCTAAAATGTAACATATAAAAATCTATAGTTGGCATTCCCTTTGGTATATTAATCTTTCCTTTGTGTCGATAATCAGTTTTGCACGAGTGTATGACATTGAAATTGACTCAATTTTCCGTAGGTTACATCGTTTACAAATGTAAATTGCCCAATGTCTGACCTACTTTCTAGAAGTATTTTAAGAACATGCTTTGCATTAGAATAACTCATGCGTATAATGGGAGACTTCAGGGCTAACTTGTGAACTAATAATGGTATTTAAAATTTTAAGTAAACATATTATATGAATGAATAAATAGCTGAAACTTTTTGAACAATTAGTTACGACTGTATTTTTGGTGATTATACACTAATTCCAAGAGTGCTATTTTATATAACTGATAACTAGAAATTTAATAAAAAACCGCTGCAAAGAGATTTGGCACTCAGTTTTCTCAAATCAGTTATACACTAATTTTAATTAATAATTAATATAATAATATATATAATAATAGATTTTTATTATTTTATTATTTTATGCATGGTTCCTGCAAAAAACGTAAATTATTACGACGTAAATTTTCTTGAGGACTTCAAAAGTAACTACTATAACATGTTAAGTTTAATTCGAAATATAAAAATGCACTCAAGTTATTGTCCAAAAAAATGCAGCTTTTTGACATTTTGTTCTACTTCTCAAGACTTTAAAATTTACAACAATATAATTCTATATGAAACTAATATTCAGTAAAAATTTCATTGAATTATATTCAATCGTTTTCGTGTTAAGAAGGTTTTAAAAAATATTTAATCACATAGTATAACCAATGAAAAATTTTCCGGACTAATAATTGAGGTTTTTATGAGAACTTTATTATGTGAAACATTCGATTGCTAAAAAACATTCCAACATTAAAATTTTTTCAATACCCAAAATTAAAAATTTTGAAATTTAAAAAAATTGTTATGAATTAGAAGTGATCCGCTCGTATTTGTTGAAATTTACAAGCCCCTCTTACATATTGATTATAAATATCTATGCAAGATTTGGTTAGGTTTCACTGCGGAATATTCGAGCACCGATGAGCTATATACAGACATACACATACACACACACGCGCACGCGCGTGTACCCGCCCCCCACACTCACACAGACACACACACCCATATACTTACACGCACGCACACACATACACACACGTACATTTGCACACACATACACAGACGCACGCATGCACGCACGCACCCATCCACTCACACGCTCACAGGTACACACACTCAGACACACACACACACACACACACAAACACATACTAACACATACACACACTCAGGCACACACACACACACACAAACACATACTAACACATACATACAAACATACAGACTCACACACACAGTCACACATGTACACACACATCCACACACTCACACGCATGCACCTACACGCACGAACGCACGCATTCAGGTACACACACACAAACACACAAACACATACTAAAAAACACATACAGACTCACACACACATACACACACACGCACGCGTGCACGTAGCGTATTCGAACTCCCCAAGACATGCAACTCCCTAAAGCAAAGTAGTGTTTAAGTTATCCCTCTTGCCCAGACGTTTATTTTACGTACCTATATAGATTCGATCGATTGTAAATTTTTAACCATATATTCTGCAAATTTGCACAATGTTCTATATCGAAGCTATACTATTCAGTTTCAATCTAAGATGTTGTAGATGTCTTTGCAATGTAGAGATTTAAATTTGTGAGAAAATGTAAACAAAAATGGCCCTTATTTTGGTCGAGTATACTCGACTTTCTGCTCATGACGGTAAATGTATGATTAGAATATAGTCGAGTCACGAGGACTGAAATTGCTTGGGATATAAAGTGTCGGGGAATGCAATGTGTATTTGGTATAGGAGTCTTTCAGATTACAAAACATCTGCGTGTATAAGATAAGATATATTATAGTATTGCAGTTCGCGTAATTTTAGTCCCCGCAACGCGATTGGATCTAAGTTTTTATGATTTATGCCTCAATATAAAAAAACATTAAAGCTGTGTTATTTTAGTGTTAAGTAGTTTATAGGTATCTATTTTATAATTTTTATTGTAAGTTTTTGTAACCGGACTAGATACATATGCATGTATATCTCTGCAGAATATAATCTTATTATAGCATAATGCTATTTGTAGCATAATTACATTTGTAATTAAATGTAATTTGATAAGTAAATAATTAACTAATCTAACAGCACCTTTGTCTGTTGTAACGCCGTTACCCTAAGCGGGTCCTAGGCGTAGTCGTCCAGAGCGGACGGGTGGGTGCCTATCACCACTACGCAGCGCGTCCTCAGGTTGCGGATAGAGGAATGACCCCTGAGAAAGAGGTTAGCTGCGAATAAATTGAATAAGCAGTCGCGGACAGACGATAGGCCCAGGCGTGGGTGTGATGAGCCCGCACTGGCGAACGCATTCAACTAGAAACACTACGCAAGCACCACAACAACTACAAACACTATACAAAATCTCCTATCTTACTTTCTTCTTCTACCTTACTCTGGAATCTATCTCTTTTACCACACATTTCAAACAAAAAATGGGCCAAAAATCCTGCTGTCGTGAAGGATGCGGGAGCGATGACAACTGCTCTGAGAGGGGATGTGTAGAATGATTCAGGGGGGCGTTAGGATATGAGAATGAAACCGAGTGTGTCTGACGACGAGTTGACTATGTCCTCGCCAAAGTCGGAAAGTTCTCATACTTAGTTCTAGGGAGGTATGAGGGTTATCACCCCTAGACGGTTGGACTCACCTGCGATCGGAACAGGATCCAAAACGCGCGGGTTTAACTTACTATCATAGCTCAAAGAAAACAAAACTAAACCAAAACCAAAAGGAACTTAAGGGTGGGAACCTAGAATTTACGTAGTCTACACAGAGCGGGCGCGATCCGGGAAATCATAAATGAAACTAAGAGGTACAATTTAGATTTGGTAGCAATACAAGAAACCCGATGGAAAGATAACGCGATGATGGGATCCGGTAACTTCACCTTTTTATATGGGGGCGCGAGCGGGCATTCCCTAGACACCGGATTTCTTGTTAACAAAAGCATCATACCTGCGAAGGAGAGGGGGATCTCAGAGTCGGAAATTTCACTTTTGAAAAGGTTAGCGAATTCAGATATTTAGGTACAACTATAAATGATCGAAACGAAATTAAAGCCGATATTAATAAGAGACTTCATTCGGGTAATGCTTGCTTCTACGCTGTGAATAGATTACTTAAGTCAAAGCTACTGTCGAAAAATGTCAAAATAAGGATATATAGGACTATAATAATGCCGGTAATCTTGTATGGGTGCGAAACCTGGGCGCTCACTAAAGCGGAAGAAAATCGTTTTAGGGTATTTGAAAATAAGGTTCTGCAGAAAATATACGGGCCAAAGAAAGATGAGGAAACTGGGGAGTGGAGGAAGCTGCACAATGGCGAGCTATATAATTTGTACGCGTCACCAAATATTAACAGAATAATAAAATCACGGAGACTAAGATGGGCAGGGCACGTGGCAATAATGGGCGATGATCGTACGGCAGCGCGCATAATGAAAGGAAAACCGAAAGCAACGCGATTTCTAGGTAGACCTAGACGCAGATGGGAGGATAACGTAAAAGCAGACGTAACTGAAATTGGGCGGAAGGGCGCGAAATGGATGGGGTTGGCACAAAATAGGGAAACGTGGAAGGCTTGCGTAGATGAGGCGATGAACTTTCGAGTTCGAAATGCCACTTGAAAAAAAAACAGCACCTTTGTACACGGATAATATTCGAATATCGTTAAAATTTATAAGTACTAACTTTATTAAGAGCATCACCGTAAATAATATTTTGTATTTGTAAGATTTTTACTTACAAATGGAGGGGGGGGGGGTCTTTCTCTTCAAAGCTAGTAATTGCAAAATAATGTCTCATAAATTAAAACTTATTAGCAGGTAGTTTCTATTACAGTGGCTTTGCGGTATAATGCCTACATTATCAAAAGAGGCATTTGTAGAGAAAGTAAAATGTCAAGTTTCGCTTGAAATATATATTTTCAAAATAGAACATTATATAATTCAAATGAAATTTACTTGGGGATAAATACTTTTCATCGAAAATTACAGTAGCCTCTTGTTATAATACCAGCATTATATAACGCGAGATCGGCGAGACCACTATATAGTCAAATAAATGTATTTGAATACTGTAAACTTTTAGATTTGTTATAATTGTAATATTTTGTATTCTATAGATAATTCTATTTGGTTTTTCATTACGTTTTCTCATTTTCAACTACTCAATTAAATTACAGGAAAATAAAATGTGGAATATCATAATTCATATTTATGTTAGTTAGCATCTCGTAATATTTCTAAGCCCAAAAATAGTTAATTAACTATAATCTTTACATTTTCATAATAAAGAAAAAACAAAATATCAAAATTATATATTAGAAAGTGCAGAATGCAGGTATACATGTGTCTGAAGTAGTACATGTTAGTATTTGGTCAGACAATGTACATCTATACTGTTCTCTTAGTTTTTTAAATATAAAAAAAAGATGTATATCAAATATTATTTTATATTTTACTATAATATTTTAAAAAAGGTAAATAAACGACATTATTTAATGTTGTAAATTAATTTTATCTCCCAAAACAATTATATCATGGGCATTCCTTAAATGTATTTTTAAATAATTAAGCATTCTTTTAGAACATAATTATTTGATAATATAGTTTACGGATTATATTATTTCGAGTGATATGAACGCAAATCAATTCAATTTTAAATATTTGCCTACGCTGAAGTACGCAATGAACTACGCGACAAGCATAATGATCAGGATAAAAAGATGCACGAAAACTTTGATATGCGAATAAATAAGCAGTTCTTGCACTCGACTTTACATTTAGTTATTATATAACTATTATAATGGAAGTAATGCGCTTATTATTAGGAAAAATACATTAGTAAATAATCGCTGCAATGCTTTGGATGCGAAATATTACGGCAGAGCAAGGTACAGACACGGTACTTCTCTAATGTATAAGTGTACCTCAAGCATCAATTGAAAGCACGTTAAATATTTATTATATTAAACTCAAACCATCCAAAAATTTCAGATTCGTTGTACTCTTGACAATCTCGCTGTAGGCTGGGTGGATAGATGGATATATGAATCGATTGGTGGGGAATGGGGGGGGGGGGTGGACGGATGGATGGATGGATGGATGAGTGCTTAAAATTAACCGAGGGAGCGTGAGCGACCGAGGTATTATTGTTAGTATCTTTCTAAATCTGTTGATTTAAATATATTTTGTAAAATATTTTAAAGGGAGGCACTACTGAGAGATAGTGTTTTAGCGGTTTTACTTTTTTGTCTTGTGATCTACAAAACATTATTCCAAACCCATGCGAGAAGTTGTTTAGAATTATCTCAGAAATATGTAAAAAAAAGATTCAACTAAAAATATTAAGAACTGTAGGATAAGATAGATTTTAAAAGAATGTTTTAAATACAAAAAAACTGATACGTTAAAAATCTACCTTTTGAGACCTTAGGAAACCTGTTTTGAGACCTTAGGAATCAAAATACACTATTTTTAGAAAACGTCTGTATGGATGTGTGTGTGTGTGTGTGTGTGTGTGTGTGTGTGTGTGTGTGTGTGTGTGTGTGTGTGTGTGTGTATGTGTATGTGTGTGTGTGTGTGTGTATGTGTATGTGTGTGTATTGATGTAGATCAGGTAGGCGGCTCAAATATAACTTTTTTATTTGTTTTTCGATGCGTTTTTGTTTATTTAGCGGTTTTTCAATTTTAGTCATTTTTTTCAAACGATTATATCTGTGAAATATAAAAAAGAAAATTTTTGAAAAAAATTGAAGTGTTTAGGAATATGAAGAAGCATATACGAGGGTAGTTCAATAAGTCTTTAGAATAAAGTATAAAAACAATTTTTTTTGGGTAAATTTTTTTTTATTTTTCAACATAATCTCCTTGGAGCTCTATACACTTGGTCAATCGCTTTTTAAGTTTTTTTAATCCTTCAGAAAAGTGCGTTTTCGGAAGTTCCTCAAAATAAGCACTTACAGAGGCAATGACGTCTTCGTTGTCCGTAAATCTCTGTCCACCGAGCCATTTTTTCAAGTTTGGAAATAAGAAAAAGTCACTGGGGGCTAAATCTGGTGAATACGGTGGGTGTTCGACCAATTCGAATTTTAGTTCTTCAATTTTAGCCATTGAAACGAAGCATGTATGAACTCGGGCGTTGTCGTGATGAAAGAGAATTTTTTTTCTCGCCAAATGTGGTCGTTTTTTTTTAATTTCTTCTTTCAGCTGCTCTAATAATGATGCATAATACTCACCAGTAATTGTTTTACCCTTTTCCAAGTAGTCAATAAGTATAATTCCACGTGCATCCCAAAAAACTGTAGCCATAACCTTACCAGCTGACTTTACGGTCTTTGCCTTCTTTGGAGCTGGTTCGCCTGTGGAAATCCACTGTTTGGATTGTTCCTTTGTCTCAGGAGTGTAGTGGTGTATCCATGTTTCATCCACAGTCACAAATCGACGAAAAAATTCCTCAGGATTCCGACTTATGCGCGCCAAAAGAGCCTCAGAGGCGACCACTCTATTGCGTTTATTCTCAGCTGAGAGCAAACGCGGCACCCATCTTGCCGATAGCTTTTTCATGCCTAATTTTTCATGTAGAATTGAAGCAACTGCACCTATAGATATCCTTGTGGCCTCAGCTAACTCACGCACTTTTAATCTTCTATCCTTCAACACCATATCGTGGATTTTATTGATGATTTCGGGAGTAGTTGCTTTTACGGGCCTTCCTGAACGTGGTTCGTCACTTATTGATGTACGACCACGCTTAAATTCATTTACCCAGTTATAAACCGTTGCTAAGGCAGGGGCAGATGTGCCATGAACTGAGTCCAATTCATTTTTTATCTCATATGGAGTTAAACCCTTTAAATGAAAATGTTTAATTACCGCTCTGAACTCGTTTTTTTCCATTTTTCTTAACAAGCAATTTTTTTTTTCAATTGGTTATAAAAACACGTAAACTCAGAAGATGTGGACTGTGACTGCACCATATATCTAGTCGGGAGTGGTGCTGACTGAAAACAGATGATTTGGAGCGATTCGCGCGCCATCTGTTGGTCATTCTAAAGACTTATTGAACTACCCTCGTACTTTATAATTTTTTAGGCTTCATCTTTTTCTTTTAAAGAAAAAAATCTTTTTGTAAAAAATAATCGATTTTCAGTCAACCACGATAACTGAAGTAAATCAACAGTATTTGATCTGAATCTTTCAAAAACGTTAGCTTTTTACTATCCCTTGAACGAGTTATTTACCAAGATCACAATGACCTTTATATTTCGAGATATTTGAGGTTATGTATTTCATTTTTTGTTGAAGATTATTCTGTTAAAGTTTGAATACAAAATATTAAAACCACGCAAAGTTACAACGAGTTGAAGAGAGAAATGTATTTAATTTTTTTCGAGCTAAAAATTGAGTTTTTTTTTAAATAATTAGAAAACAAAAGAAAATCAAAATTTTTTGGTTTTAATACAAACAGATGCCCAATAACGTTTTCTATGTGCATCAATTGTTAAAATTTAAATTTGTTCAATTTTAAAAATTCTCTCATTGGGCAATACTTCCAAGCGTATTCTTATTCAAATATGTCATTTAACCTAATAAAAAAATTTATATCAAGTTTATTTCCGTTTCCTCCCTACTCTTTTTTAATTTTGGTCTTAAAATAATCCTTACGGATAACAGAAAAGATATCTGCAAAAAACAGCAATCTGATAGCTTTTTTTAGTTAATTTTAGTCGAGACCCACCGTATTAGTGTAAATGCATTAAATAGAGCATAAAATTACCTATCTTTTACAACCGCAAATTGTGGTTAGACTCTTTCTCTTCTTTTGTTATATACGAAAAAAGTCATATTTAGTTTATACAATTATAGCTCGGAAATCTATGATGGAAAATCGTTCAAAAAACTTTAGATGATTAGGAATTCAGTAAATCTACGTATACCCGAGGGCTAAACTATTTTTCCGAATGTGCCGGTTAATGACCGTTAAAATGAGCATAGTTCATGGTAAGCTGCTTAAGCCATAAACTATGCATCTTAGACCATAAACTATTCACATTTTGACGGCCATTAACCGAGACGTTCCGAAAAATAGTTTGGCCCTCGGGTGTACTAACATCTGGTTACATATAATTTAAATATTTTAATAATTTTAATAAATTACATACAAAGAAAAGATTGCTGTGATAAGGATTATTACCTATCGTTGTGTAATTTTAGTAAAAAAATGTCTTTGGACAAACTATCAATGATAAAAACGCAGACCTTTTTTGAGCTATTAATTAGAAAGAGATATAGCAATTTAAAATTAATTTATTAGAACAAAGAATTTCATATGGGAAAAATTAATTTAGTTTGAGAAAGCTAAGTGCAAATGAACACAGCGGTTTTGCTTTCTCAACGAGAAAGCTTTGTGATGGTAATATTCTTTTTGTGTTTTTTTAAAGAATAAACATGTTTTATGCCTTGCGAAATCCGAATACACTAGTCTTAAAAAATGTCTGTATGTATGTGTGTGTGTATGTCTGTGTGCGCATGTGCGTGTGCGTACTACACACGCGCACACGTGCGTATGTGTAGCATATTACCATTCGTTCAATCTGCAGTATGACTTTTCCAAACTTTGCACGTTAGCTATCGATACCCAGTGTACGCTTGAAAGCTTCAGCGAAAATAGTCGAATAAATTTTCTTTTATGGCCATTTATCAACATTTAAGAATTTTCAAATTTCGGCTTTTTAAATTTTTTCAATGCAGGAATGGTTTTTGGGAAGCAACATTTTTTACGCAATAAGGTACTCATACGAGAATATTTTTTAGGTTCAGGTTATTGGCTGAATATTTTTGAGCCGATTTGGTTCATAACCTTCTAAGATATTAGAGATTATTCAATTAAAACAATACTTTTTTACCCTGTATATCACGATATCTCTAACTTTTATCATTATGCTTTTTCTTGGAGATATTAAGTATTATTATATATGAAATTTAATATTCTACATTTCTAGCCAACTTTACGTATTATATTGCACGAAAAAATTCAAAAACTTGAAAGATAATGTTATATTAAAAATATTATTATTTTGTGATTTTTAAAAAATAATTTAATAATGACATAACTTATTTTTGGAATATTGAATCCGTATCTATGTATAATAGAGCATAGAACATTTATAATGTTTATACTATTTTGATGATAAAATTTGTATGAAAAATGAAAGAAACAAAAACTATAATTCAATCTTTTATAGGTACAGATTTCATTTGATTGTATAGATAAAAATAGATTTTAGAATCAATGACACATCACTGACCAAAGACATCCTGATATACGATATATACGATAATATGTTTATTGAAAAATATTCATTTTTCAGTAGGGCACAATTCACTAAATAAAAATAGTTAGATAGGAAAATAACCATGATGGACGGTAGCGCAGCTCTTCCTTATTAATATAATAATTTTAATTAAATTCTCTTTTAGAAAGCATAGTGTCAAAGCAGTTAGCAGCGTTTTTTACATGGTTCTGGCATTATTCTAAACAATTTGTCGGATTTGGTATAATGTTTTATCAAAAGATAAAAAAGAATAACCGCTAAAACCCCAATTTTCAGTAGTACCTCCCCTTAAGCTCTAAAAATACGACTAAAAACTTTAACAGTTTTATAGAAGAATTAATAAAATAACAAAAACTAACAAAAGAATTATAAAGTAATTGTGTAATATTTTTAATGTAACTTTTAATATAAAATCTTGGTAAGTTGCATACTTTTCGCATGGTAAGAAAAAAATTGGAATTAAAATCTCTAATTATTGTACTAACACGTTCTTTAACAAAAATCTAAACCTATAATTACTAATTGTATCTATTTGAGGATGAGGGACGAAATACATATTTATCAACAATGTTTCTTCGCAGAAATTTATTATTATTATTGAATTGATTTAACACAAATAAGATTATTTTCATTAAAAGTTTTCTAAATTTGACAATAAATCAGGTAAAATTAAATAGGAGTAGCGATTCGAGATTAAAGTATAATTCTTGAAAGCGTTCCACTGTTTCGTAGAAAGATATGCTCGTTACACAAACAATCTACTCTTGCTACAGTTCATCTTCCGTTGAATGTGGGTCAGTAAAGCATGATTCCTTCTAAGTAAAAATTAATTTTCTATGAATATATTGAATGAAAAACTCCGAGGTTTGGTTAGTAAATTATTTTCTAATATTGAATTTAATTTGAATGTTAATTTACATCTATATGTTCTGCATTCATCTATAATCTCTTAAAATGAGAGGCTACAGATGTTTATTTGACGAAGGGTTTTTTATTAGTGATAAAAATGTATACAAAATTGATGAGTATTTTAGATAAATATATATATATTTTTTAATTTTATTCTGCCGAACCTTTAACTTTCTGCATACAACAAATTTTTAAATAAAAATTGAAGGCACGTAATTAAAAATTCTTGGGTACACTTTTAAAGCCATTTTTTAAAAGAATTGAAGCACGTGCCTTATTTTTACGAAACAGCATTTTTTGTCCATAAGAATAGCAGTGGGTTTCTATATATACTAAATTGGTTATTTTTGGGCGAAAATACATTTTTAAATGAGATAAATATTTAAAATTTATAAATCTCGCGAACGCTGCTTAGTTTTAAATATACATAAATGGGACACAGATCATTTTCTTTGTTTTTTAGTCAAATATAAATATTGAATTTCAAATCGATGATTTACAACACGGCGTAACTGCTAAATTAATAACTTTGCTTTAATTAGAAGATATTGAGAAGTTCGGGACACATATTTAAAGTGCCATACCTTTTTTTCGGAATAAGGCACACAAATAAGGTTACACTCAGAGCTGCAGTTTAGGTATAATTTACTTGAGCATATGGAATCAGAATAATAAGTTAAATGGCGTTCATGTTTTGTTAGTAAGAATAAAAAAAAATCTTCTCTTCGGACATAAGAATTTACGTAATAATACATCTTTATTCAACTTCGATCATTGGATAAAAGTTAAATATGACGTCTATGCTGTGTGAACATATGCTAATGATGTATAGAAATAAAAAAATATTACTTGGTATATATTCTTAGTAAATAATATTAAAATGATCAACAGTTTTACAGTTTAGACACTAAAGGTTAAAAGTTCGGCGGATTTGCCCATATATATTTTGTATAGTTAATAGAAAAAAAATTGCAAATAGCAGCTACCTATATATTTTTAGTCTTTTACATATCGGCAACATATAAACTTTGTTAATTTCCACTTTTAGTCAAATGACCCATTATAACATATAACTTTGAGTTTGAACTTCAGTACATGTAACATATAATATATAACATCCAAATACAACATTTTATTTCTAGAAATGCCACATATTTATGTGCATAGTGACATCAAATACTTCGCACGGGAATCTAAGTAACACCATAAGAAGCTGTTATTGACGAATACATGAAAAAGGTAATAGCCCAAAGAAAATGCGAATGTACGTATATTACAGCGGCGAAAGTATGCAAGAGGTTGACTATACCTAGAAGCTGCGAGCGCGACCGAGAAAGAAGATGCGCGGCCGAAAATGCCGAGAGAGTTTGAGTGCCCGAAGAGATGTGCCGTATATACATATATATATGCAGTGTACGTGCGTGTATCCCCGCGTTAGCCCAAGCGGAGCATAAGGTCTGCGCATTTATTCACTTTCATGAGTCTCGTGAAAAAGTCTGAAGAATAAGCTCTCGAATTTCTAGCGCAGAATGAGACAATAAAAATTTATACATTGCTCGATTGGCCTCCGCACAAGCAGGTCACAATAACAGACTTCCTAAAGGGATATAAGATTGTTTTATGTACACTATATGCTTTCAGATAATCGCAAGAATAAATAATGAATGGAATAGTCGTTATTGTAACTCTCATTCGTTATATATTTTTATATCATTTAAAATATCTAGTAGCAGTTTCATAATAACAAAACATTGTTGAAGGACTTTAACATGAATATAGCTAGGTTTAGTTGATGAAAAAAGAATCCGTGGCCTTGAAGCGTCACATAATTCTTTGAAACGCCGCAATTGTTCAAATAATTCATATCTTTTGTCTATACAACAGAAATGTTTTTACATAGGTGCTCTTATTTTACAATAAGTATAGGATGCCATTTCTCTTTATTTTCTTCTTTTTTATGTTTGTTTTACTATAACTAAAAATTGCATCATAATACCACTGACATTTGCAACTTAAAACCTTTTGGTTTGGTGTCGTCGAAACAACATTGAAACAAACTTGTATGGTACTTTTTGTATTCTGATATTTTTTATATACAGTAGTCTCGCGTTATTTGCCTGCTGGTTGATTGACTGTTAGGCACGCCCCCGATACACAAACGCACTCACACATGCGACTGTCCCCTCATTTTCGCCCGCTGGAGATCCTTACTAGTGTCGTACGACTTTGAAACAAGCGAATGGAGGGGAAAGTGCGCACTCGACTGGCTGTCGCTAATGTTCGATTTCTCGGAATAGTACCTAATACACCCCAGAGCCCCGAGCGCAGGCAATCAACGCGAGACTACTGTACGTATATACGGACGTTGCTGTCCTTACCAAGTTAGCGGATTTCAGATCCGATCTCCGCCACCGAAAAATCCGGAAAAAACATTTTCTTTACATGTCCCGTCAAAATTCGGACAGACGGAGATTCAAACCCACGTCCTTTGAGTGGCCTTTGTCTTAAGAGGTACGCGTTTATCACTTGAGCCATCGAAAGCCCCATCTGAATTTTGAAATAAAAGAATTAAATAAGTATTAATTTCATTTAATTTTCCGGATCAAGGAATTTAGAGATGAATGTGACGCATTGTACATATGTTAATACAAAGAACTAACGTATATATAATCTATTCTATATAAAAAAAACCATTGCCAATTTATTGCCACTTAGCTTCTTCAAACTTAGTTAATTATTCCTATATGAAATTATGCATTCTAATACATTAATGCGAACCCCTATTGCTTATTAATAAACTAATTTAAAAAAGTATCATATAAATATAGTATAAATGTCCATGGTTAGTTTAAAGTAAATTGTTTCACTGTATATAACAGAATAACAACAAAATCTAATAAAACATTCTTCTGCTAAAAAATCGCTGATTTCAAGCTTCTGAAAAAACATTTGCCCTGAGTTAAACATTTGCGCACACACACATACAGATATGAACACATGAGTACATGCACGCACGCATGCACACACACATTTTCTAAAAATAATGCATTTTGATTCATAATATCTTAAAACATGTTTCTATAATGATTTTAATTCATTTGGGAAACGATTAACACCCATATCTTAAAAATCGATGGTGTAATAGTTCATCTTACTAGATTTATTTCTTATGTATACTTTGTGTGTTTTTAAAGTTTTTAAAAATTGATTATATTTTTTTAATTTTGACTTAATCCGCTTACTCATGCTCTGTATAAACCCGCTTATTTAGCAAACATTCCACCCGACTAAAAGACCGCATAAAACCGCATTTTCAACACCTTCATAAGCGCCAGTGTAACCTTTTGATGCACGCGATGCATATAAACTAGAAGAAAGTATTCATTATACGCCTGTGCGTAACGACGTGGATGGTAGTACACTGAGAGAAATGATTCCTTCTGGCAAATGAATCGTGTACTTGCGGAGTTGAATTCTCACGTACTTGACGCAAATGTTGAATTATTAATAGTTAAGAACTCGAACTTGAGAAAAGTCTGTACGAGTAAGATAGACATGCCGAGTACGAAAGGTTATTTGATGATTTTCAAGCATATAATGATTCTTTTCAAGCATTAAAATATAAAAAGATCCTAATCGTAGACATATTCGTGGCAGGCAAAAAATTATACTAACATGTAACGGTCATATAAACATCTTAGAAATATGAAAAATTCAGTTAACCTTAAAGTCAGGCAGTCAGCCGTTGACAAGCGACTCAAGTACTTAGTTCTTAACTATTAAGACCATGCGTTTAACTGTTAAGAAATATTCATTTGACCGTATTCAAATCCACAAAACTTAACAATTAAGAAATATTCTTTGCCGCAAAGAATCCTTTCTCTCAGTGTATACATTTTAGATGCGTAACTTAATTAACTTAATTTAGGATGCATTTTATTTTAAAAATCTCGTGTTATTATTGCTTCCTCATAGAGGAAATTTTGTGATGGTAAGACAAAAGTTGTGCTAAAATCATTATATAAACGTGTTTTGAGACATTGGGAAGATCATTAGAAAAAGCATAAAAGTACTTATATTTTCCGACCCAAAATTTGTAATAAACTTAATACTTCCCTTCTTTTGTTATACAAGAAAACGTAATTTTATGTTTAAGCACCGATATCTTGGAAATAAGTGATAGAAAATATATGATGGAACTAGTGAAAAAAGTAACTTTTTAGATGTTGTGATTGGGATTCATGTTTACTGACTTGCATCCCTGAAAACATCGAAATTGATCAAAATCACTGATTAAAAGAATTTCATCGTTACAAAGCTTTCTCTTTGAGCAAGCAAAACCACTGTCAATGCATTGGCACTTAGCTTTCTCAAACTAAATAAACACAAGCATTAAATAATCGATTTAAAATATTGTATATATACCTACATTAGAAAAATCATTATAAAACAAGAGCGAACGATTTCTTTATGATTTTGTATCTTCATCAAAGAACGAAACAATTATTCTTGTTTAGTAAGGTTCTCGAGATTTGAAATTCTTTAGGTGGGACCATCTCTTTATTAACTAAACAAATGTAGGTTATCTTAGTAAATACTTATCTACGTACATCCGTTTATCTGCAACTTGTACGCTCTTATATTTTCCTTCAAAGGAAAGCACACTGAGCGTGCAAAAATTGATATCTAAAATATATATATATATATATATCAGCCAGTATAACCGAACACTACCTTATTGCAGCAGCCTGTGGCGATATTTCCCCTCACCCCATGTACGCATCGTTATATGGATGATTCTACAGAAAATTATACTTTGGTTTCCATGTTTTTAGATTATTTTCTTTTACAAAACTCCTTATTGCAATATTCACATGTAAGATTGCGAGCCGGATAAACTATTACGAGCAAGTATCACGAGACAAGTAATTACGAACAATTATGAATGATTACAAAATCAAAGTCGGGAAACTAATAATTTAGTAGCATTGATTAAACCATGTCGTCCAATCGTCTATCTTTGTTATACATGCTGCGCTATAGACAAATACTCAATTAGGACGTTGCATAAAAAGTAAAAAGTTTATTTTTCACGTGAAATAGAATAACGAGAAATAATTGAGTCGTAATTTTTCTTTCTCCTAAAAATGAAAAACTTGCTGCAGTAAGAAAGTTATAGGCCTTTAAAGTTTCCAAAATTTTAATATATATAGATATACTCAAATTTTCTTGGCTTCATGAAAGCATACCAACCTCATGGGAAATTCAAATACAGTAGTTGTATTTTGTTGCACTTCGTTTACTTCAATTTTCGTTAAGTCGAGAAATATGACCTAAATATTTTAGCATAAACTATTAGAATATAAAATAAAGAAATCGTTCAACAATCCAATTTAGCATTGCCAATTGTCACAAATATGTTATGTGCCACATAAGCTACAATTCTCAGCTGCTGTTTGATATCATCGGGTGTATAAACAAAATGAGAAATACTATAGCTAGGTGTATGGGGTATGCAAATCGATTAATTTATTTAGTCCTTGGGAAAGCCAAGTGTTTTTGAATGCGGTCATTTAAAACTTTATTCAATATCTCTGTATCTGTACATGTGCATCAAAATTACGCGTGTACTTGCGTGTGTGCGTATGTGTGCATGTGTGTATGGATGTGTGGATCAGCATATCTCTGGATATTCATGGTCAAAAATTTTTTGTTATGGGATAATTTTTTTTTTGTTTTTGAAAGAACATAAATTTACCTCAGATTTGTTAAATCATTAGCAACATGTTTTGAGACTTATAAGGACTCAAAATACACTATTTTTAGAAAATGTCTGTATGGATGTCTGCATGAATGTGTGAGCATGTATGTATGGATGTGTGTAAAGTGTATGTTTGTATGTGTATGTTTGTGTTAGTATGTGTGTGTGTAAGCGTGTGTGCGTATGTGTGTGTGTGTGCGTGTGTTGGTCTGTGTGTGTGTATGTTTGTGTGCGCGTGTGTTGATCTCTGTGTTGGTGTGTGTGTGCGTGCGATCATGCATGCTTGCGTGTGTTCGTGCAGGTGTGCTTCTATTATTTACTCCATTCGAATCAAAGAAACCCCCATCCCAACTCAACCAAACTATCACCCACCCATCATTTCCATTGTCTAAATTCCACCCTCATCTCCAACCCCTTATATCAAACTTACAATCCCGCCCCCCCCCCTCCCCCCCGCCCCACACCGAAATCCCCATATACCCTCGCGCGAGCGCACGCATCCCACGCCTAAGACAACAACTTCCGTCGCTGATGCCGCCTTCGTCGACGAGGATATCGCCTCGTTCGCTGTATACATATATATATATATATATATATATATAGGCTCGTCACGCGGCCGCTACCACCACCACCGCCACGCCGCTCCGCGCAGCCGCACTGGGCGGAGTATAGGTATATAATCGCTCTCCTCGCGGCTGCCGCACAGCCAGCGCGCTGGAAAAGCCGAGCTTTGCAGTGCGCTGCTCTCGGGGTTCGCGGCGAGAGCGACGCTCCCGCGGCACGCTCGAGGCCGATCCATGCGGTCTGCTGTATATATACATATATATATACCTACACCGGTAGAAATCAAGAAGATAGAGGTAGATACCGGCGCGCGCGCGCACTCAGCGATAAACGGTAGCGTTTAATCAAAAGAGAAAAAGAGCGGTGCGAGTGGGAAGAGACAGAAAAATAGAGACGGTGGAATTGAATGTAGTATAGTGGTATTTGGTAGATATAGGGGAGAGAGGGTCTGGGGTGCGATACGGTGGGAGAGTTATGGTGTTGTCGACGGTGATTTTCACGGTCGCCAGCTGCTGCCGTCGCCGACGCCGCCGACGCATCGATCTTCGTTCTTGTGCGCGCTGAATCCGCGCCTGCCTGGTGAGCATGGCTTTGTTTATATACTTCGGGAATGCGAGGGAGGGTGCGATGGGTGATTGGCAAAAACAAAATGAAAAACGGTACTTTTTCAGCTGACTTTTGGACAAAACTAAAAATCGGTTTTTAGGGTTAATTTGAAGTTTAAGTTGTTATTTGGGGGTAAATGAGACAAACTTTTCTTGGGAAGAGCTACAGGTGACAAAAGTTTTTTACGTGTATTTCTTACGACATTTTATCAGATTGGCCACGATAATTACTTTTTGCTAGAAAATTGTCTGTAGTTTTATATTAGTATAATAAAAATAATTTTCCACATAGTATGTAAATATATACACACGTTATTACACCAGCATACCTCTGAACAAAATTTTTACAAATGTAACTTACCTGTAATTTTGATGGCCACGGTAATTAGGATGTTGCATAAAAATAAAAAGTTGATTTGCCACATGATATAGGTAGAATAGCAAAAAATAATTAGTAGTCGTATTTTATCTTTTATCATAAAAATAAAAAATTTGACAGTTACAGACGTTTAAAGTTTCCAAATTTTCGATATATATAGATATACTCTAATGCTATGTGATGTCATGAAAATATAACATCGCAAATTTCAAATGACTGTAATTACTTCAATTTTCGTTAAATTGCAAATATAAAAAACACGACCTAATTATTTTAGCATAAACTATTTGAACATGGAATAAAAAAAAACACGCAACAAACGAATTACGTATTTGTTTAGTTTTTGGAATTTTAAAATAAATTACCTAAAAACTAACTTTTAATACTCCAAATAAACACCAGCTTGCTTGTTTATGTACTTTTTTGAAGCTTAAATTAATAAACTTCATAGGTTAGATGGTTCTATTAAGCTATCCTACTCATTAAAGAACTATAACTTGAGCGGAAACGCTAAAACTTGAAAAGTTGGTGATAACATTCGTAACACTGGTGCAGACAGATAATCTGAAAAAATTAGATTATATTATACATAAAATGTAGTTCAAAGTCTAATAGATTAGATATAATTAAATCATAAATGTCGTGCCTAATAAATTCAGAATTATTTGAATTGTTCTATGGTGACAGGCCATGGTAATTACTTTTAGGCTATATATATCGCATGTAATTTAAATATATAGCATATTTATTTTAGTTTTGTGCTTAAGAAGTTAAAATACATTATTTTGAAGAATTTTAAAAGCTTATGAGACCTTTTGTCAAAAAAACCGGTACTTTTTCATCTAACTTTTGGCGACACTAAAAATACCGTTTCTTTGACAATCACTCGTGTATGCTTTTGAAATCTTTGATCGAGCGAAAAATTGCGGTGCGGCGCGGAATCTTTGATGACCGGGCACGTGGCGGAAGTTCGCTGCCCGGCGAAAGTTCTATATCGTGGGAGTGCCGTGCAATGACCGTTTTCACGCGCTTTGTGTGAGTGTGAGTTAGAGTTTATTAGGTTAAGCGGCGATAAGCTTGTTTATATTGAATTTGCTGGGTATAAATCGTGGTGTTGTGGTGTCGTTGTGTATTGTATCGACGTCTCTTACGAAGACTAGCACATTTCAGATTTCTCACATATACCCAGTTCTTATCAGAAATCTCCTATAAAAATTAGCAATTTTCAGAATTTTAAACGAAAACTGCGATTTTCTTAGAGAGTCTAAGAAAGTGTAGGCATTGTTGAGAATATCTTAAAAGTGCAGCTAGTTTTTTATAAGAGGCCTCTGAAAAGAAGTAGGTGTTTTTTAGAAAACTGAAATATGCTAGTCTTCGTAAGGATCGTCGGTATAGTGGTTTTATTATTGAAGATAGTTATACAAAGTCGTTCGAATGGTATTTATTAAGTTTTTGTTTATAATATGTTTATTTAAGATTGCATTGACTTGTGTGGTTAGTAATTTACTTCGTTGATATACAAAAAATCGTACGATTATTTATTCACATAATGCTGTGTTGCATTAAATGAATTGTATTTATATACTAAAACACAATATGCGAATTTAAATTTTAATGAAAGATGATGCTTGTGTATTGCCTTTGAATTTCTTTTAAATAATATTATAATAAAATAATAATTTGTGGATCTGAATGTTTAGTTGTTTGCGCTTAAATAAATAATAATGGTCGATGCAAAGTAATCCTGATTTTATGGCATTATAACATTACACATAAAAACATTATTGTACGTGATTATTGTACGAAAATTGCTTATCTTTGAATATTTATCGATACAAAATATTTAACCTTAAGAGGGTCACCTCGTGTGAACGGCTAAAAAGAAAGCTAATTTTAAATGAATTTTTTAAAGATAAGTATTTATTTATACTTTTTAACACTCTGTGCCTATTATTAAGGTATATCAAAAGAAATACAAGAAACATTTTTTTGTTAAAATATCACGCATAGGGGAAACCAGGGTAAAGTGAACATAGTAATTGTAAAAGTCGAAAATAATGTATTTTTCAGACTTAAAACATTACATTGTAAGTTGCACAAGAAACTTCTTACATTAATAAACATAATAGCAACTTAAAAAAAGTCATTTATTAAGTTTAATATTATTTAGCTATTTTTTTTAAATGCCGGTTTACTTTACTCGGGCCTTCCAGTGTGGGGTAAAATGAACTAAAGGATCGAATTAAATATTTTAAAAATATTTTACTAGTTTTTGTACGGGAATAGATAAAAACGTTAATTTAGATAATAATAAAACTTAAATGACATCTTAAAACCTTTAAAATACTGTAAAATACGAAATAATTAAATATAGAGGTTATGTTGGCCCATTTAGGCTTAAATACAAAACATTTTCCATCTGGCCGCGTATAAATCAGTGCAATCGGATTCTTTTCCGGACCACTTTACCCCGATTCACGTTACCCCGAGACGTCGATTCTTAAAAATGCTTGTTTAAAAACAGAAAAACATCATTTAAAGCTCTGCATTATTGGCAATAGTAAGTGAAACGTATTTGAAGTAATTAAAAAAATAATCTAGTAATAAAACTCTTTATAAATATCTATAATCGTTATATTAAATTCGACAAACGAACTTTCTTTTAAGATCGAAAAATACAATTATTTTTCTTAATTCTTAATTGTTATGTAGTGAAACTTTTTTGTTATCATCCTTGCATAATTATCATTCACTAAAATTAAAATTAGGCATAAATAATAATTTATTGAAGAAATAATAAGTATGATTCAGTGTACCCGTATGTTCACTTTACCCCTGTTTCCCCAACATATAAATAGATATAGGTTAACATTGTAGCAGCTCTGGCGATGGCGGCATAAAACTCTAGCATCGGTTAAAGTTGTCTAAAACAAAATAAAAAAAAATTGTTTTCTTTATATTATTACACAGCGACTTTACCTATAACATTAATATATTATCGAATTATATAATTGTTATTGCAAAATAAGACGCAATTTTTATCATGAACATTTTAACTTTTTTTCTAAGTTCCACCATTTTCATCAATTTAACTTTTTTTATTCTTAATCTAGATACAGTCGCTGTGTAATCTTATAAAGAAAACAAATTCGTTTGGCTTTTTCTTTTAGACAAATTCAGCTGAAGTTAGAGTGTCCACTGTTTCACACCTCTATCGCTAGAGCTGCCACAACGTCAATCTATATCTATATATCTGTACGCCTTATTTAAAAAAAAAATTTTATTTATTTTAATATACTTACCTTAATAATAGGCAGAAAGTTTTAGAAAGTTTAAGTAAATAGATATCTTTAACAAATTCATTCAATATTAGCTTTTCGTAGTTTATTTTTTTTTTCTACTTAAATTTCTGATCAAATGATGTGTTAAACTTAAAGAATAAAGTGTTTACTGAAATTTTCAATAGTCTGCTTAAAAACAGTTTGACGTTTTTAGTTGACTAGATTACAAATTTATCTTGAAATTCCACAAGAAGTATTGATTTCAAGTGAATTCATTTGCACGGTATAAATAAACACGTGACGCGTGTATTACCGTACCGTTCATTAATTTCAATCACGCAACAAATTAATTTAGTGGTTTTCATAAATGCAGTATTTTATTCGATATACCAAATTATAATCCAATTCAAACGATTAATAAAATTAGAATTTAAATTAAAACCAATAAAATCGTTATGATATATAACTATAATATAATACAGTAGCTTCAAATGAATTATAGGTGCAATGATAAATATTTCATAAATGTTAATTACTAAGAACATAGAAACTACTATTTTATCTTTACATTCCATGTGGCTTTGTATACGCCTAAAACCAACTCATCCAAAATCGATGTTAGAAGTATAGATTCTAGTGAAAATTTCCCTTAGTATATTAACGATGAGACTTCGTAAAATCTTTTCCCGTCGGTATTTTTAGATGCACGTGCGCAATTTCGCTCATCGCGTTTTATAATATGGTTATTCCCTTCTATTCGCCATTCCAGCTCTCGTAGAATGTTTTTATTCAATATTTTTTTGTTTGAAAAATAGCTTTCACGAAGTTTTAATTATTTATCTGTAAATAAAATAAGATTATGATTTTTTAAGTAAAAAGCTAACAATATTTTATACGAAATGTAGAAAACGTTTTTACATAATTAAAATCATGCAAAATATAACAATCATTAAAAGTTGGCATGTAGAAATCGAATAAATTATATAACATTATCTCTAAATTACTAAACACGCATGCACGTTTCAATGTGAATAAAAATTGTTTATATTATAAGAAAATTATACAAAAGTGGTCAATACTTTCAGTATTTGCAAAAAGCATTATTCGTGAGTGCTTCGATAAAACGTTATATTTTCTTATATGAATTTTTTATAAAGTCTTTATCTAATCGGTTTCATATTAAAGTGAATCCATTAGTCGGGGTTACGCACTGTCTCTGATTATAATATATTAAATAATAAAAGTAATGTACATTACTTTCTAATGTCATTCGTATGAATGTAATGCTTTCACAAAGTGGTTATTAACAAGAATTTACTATTCCATATTTTATTGTTAATTAAGAGCAAAAAAGAATTTAATATTTTTGCTTAAATATTTCAAGTGATTTAAGCATTAGAAATTTTACTAACAAAAGAAATCATATATTGAAAGATTTCCATATATCAATTTTTACGATCACTAATGGAACTTTATGTTATGCGATCACTAGTCGACATGCAGTATATATATTAATGTGTTTTGCGAGATCTTTAAAATGTATTAAAATCTTTGCAAAAACGCGTTTTATTTTTTGTTTATTTGTCACGTACTTACGAGAAAATTAAATACAAACAAAAATTTTATCATTTAATGGTTCTTCACAAAACAAACATTTTTTTAACTCCAGTGAACTTGATACAACAGTCTATTTTTTCAATTATCCAGATTGCGAGTAAAAATACACCGAGATACTAAAATTAAAACTTCAGCATGCCACGCGATGTAAATAAACAAAATCAATTTCGCTAGTACATATATAATTGTGAAACTCTATAAATGTTGTGCAAACTTACTCATTTACAAATTAACGAGAAGTACTTCATACTAATTGCTAATTAAAAAAAACTTCTTCCTTGAACGTAATAAAAAATTCTTCAAGATTTTTGTTAATATTTGAAATTCTATTCCAGTTTAAAACAACTGTAATACATCCATCTAATAAACATAAAGTCTCAGATTAATAGTATATTATGCACCTAGGGACTAAAGTGAGCCATTAAATGTGGAGCGAGGGTTCGTACTCGTTCACCGTGAAAGAGGGAAAATAGTGCTACATATTAATTTCTACATATTAATTTAGGGATTTAATATAGCGCTTTATTCCCGGCTCGGCGGGGGAAAAGTACGTACTGTATGACTGGGTGTGTTAAAAAAGATAATAATTCCACTTAGTTAGTAAGTAAGTGGAACTAACTTCTCACTTAGTATTTGTTTTATAAAAACTATTTTGTACATGAAATCTGAATTATATCTGATTAATTTTTTTATCGGCATTGTATTTCAATTAAACGTGCACAAATTTAAAACAAATACATTCATCTTCTTTATATTTTATAAACAAGATAAATTAAATTATTTTTTAAATTCATATACGCGTTTATTTAGCATTGAAACTGTAAATGATATGCAAGTTCCAATGCAGATACAAAGATTTTCAATAATTCAGATCCTGTACACAAAATGACGGTTTCATAAAATAAATCACGCTGAAAAATGTAATTGGTACTTTGAAGAAAAAATTAATATTCGACTCGCACATCGAATTTTCGATATCAACCAAGAGAAAACCCTAACGCGAGAAATAGTCCAATCATGCGACGCAACACAAAACGAAAACTGACATATAGAGAGCGAACAAGCAGTTCAAATTCAATTCTGCCCAACTGAACTTCCGAGCGCGCGTGGCAATCAAAACACGCGTCAGTTCTATATACACGTATACATATATACATTCATCGAGACTACACATACGCTGTGCTGCGTCGTGGCGCAGCGAGTACATCTGAAAGCGAGCATGGAAAACGGAGCGTACCAACTGCGAAAAAACGAGGGGTGCCGACCGTGCTATTCAATTTTGTTTAAATATTCCGCGCTTATAAGCTGTGTGCGAGCGCCGAGTTGTTTTAACGTCGATTCAATTACCAAGTGGCATGGCAGTATGGATAAAATGTATGTTGGATTTTGATGGCGGATGGTCGCATGCGTGAATGAGATTGATTTTAATATTCTTCTATTCGACTGAAGCGCATGTCGTGCAAAGCGAAAAGTTTTATTTATTGAAACTCAGTTTAATTTACCTTTTATGAAAATTAACGTAAAATTGTATAGAGGCCCTGATATTGAATTTAGGATTGCTAAATATTAAATTATAACGAGATCAACTGATATTTAACCCAGTCCAACATAATTTTAAATAATTTTTTTTTTTCACATAATAGACAATTTATTTGAAGAACTTGCAAAGTAAACCTAACTCATAGTTTTACCACCCAATACTAATAGTTTTATGAAATGGCATCATACAGCATCATATTATAACCCTTGATAATAGATTATATTAATATATAATTTTTAACATATATTTAGCTCTACCTCAGGTAAAATTTTTAAAATTTTGAATCCTAAATTCAAACTGACAACTGAATGACTCACTGACTGCCTGCATGACTGGCCGACTCCTCACCGCGATGGGGGATGCTAGCGACTTAAAGTTTGGACAGTATATATACGAAATATCAGTTTTGTTATAATACTTTGTAAAAATCGTTGCAACGCTACGACGGAGATGCTATTTTGAAAAAAAATTCAAATCCAATAAAATCTCATTTTGGCATTTTTGACCGATTTAGGATTCGAAATTTGAAAGATTTTCCCACTTAGCGGTGGATTAGGGAAAACCCCAGAAGTTACTTTCTATAAATTGGTATTAATAAACCTATAAAACAATAAGAATAACCGATACCTCATCGGGCTTTGGAGATTTGAAAATAGATTCAAATCCCATAAAATTACATTTTGGCATTTTTACCAATTTAGGATTCGAAATTTGAAAAATGTTTCAATTTAGCGGGGAATTAGGGAAAAACCCAGAAATTACTTTCTAGAAATTGGTATTAAGAAGCCAATACAACGATAGAAAGCCGGTTTCTCATCGGGCCTTAGAGATTTAAAAACAAACCTAAATTCAAGTCGCTACGTTTAATGGTTTTGGCTCGGCGTTGATCAGTCACCAGTCAGTAAGTCAGTCAGTCAGTCAGGACATGTTCTTTTGTATATATAGATAATATTTTTAACATTTGCTCTGCAACACTCTTAAAAATTTATTTTTCCACGCTGTTTATGGCAAATAAACTGGTACTTACTTCTGTATTTTTGGATAATTTTATAGTTCTGTGTCAATGATATGTGTGCCAGTTGTGTGTCAATGAAAATTGGAAAAAATAAATTTATTTTTAACTATTTAACTTATAAAGTCAACGATAAAATTCGAGATTACTAATTTCAGTAATATTATAGTATGCTAAATTTGTTTATATTTTAATGTTTATACAGAATGTTTATTCTTCTTTTCATGTATCAAAATATCTCAAAAATAATAAATGTTTATGGCGCTCCCACGAGGAATCTGCAAAATATGGTCTCTGCGAAAGACATAGCTTAAAATAAAAACTATAATCAAGTAAGTAAAAACAAACATATATTCATTTGTCAAGATATTCATACATGGTAAAAAAATTGACAGGCATTGTAAAAACACTGTACAAACAGGTACTTGTCAGTCATTTTCACTGACAAGCAATTCACTAACAAAAATGTTAACAGTTTACACGCGTGTTTTTTATAGTAATATACATATATATATATATATATATATATATATATATATATATATATATATATATATATATATATATATATATATATATATATATATATATATATATATATATATATATATATATTATGGGTTATCGCCGATATATTTTTCAGCAATTTGTTTGAATAGATCGTACCTCATCATGCGATATAGCTAAAAACATTTACATTGATCATATCCGTAATATTAAACGTATCGAATATATATATATATATATATATATATATATATATATATATATATATATATAATATATATTACACACACATATATATATATATATATATATATATATATATATATATATTATATATACAGGCGCTGATAAATATATCGGTGATAACCCATACTGGCGGGTACAACAGAAATAATAATTTAGTGCTACTAGAGAGATTCGTTGTGCTCTAGATAGTTCTAGTAGATATTTATAGAAATGGTGACCCTAAAAGCCCTCAGGGGCAATAAAAAGCATATTGAAGAATGTGAGGGAGAGTGGGAATTCCAAAACTGCGTACCTCTCATGGTAAACTCAGTAGGTGAATGCATAACAGTAAATCAATGGAAAACTGTTTAATTTTTTAGTCAGACTGTACTCTAACGTTGTTATTGCAAATATTTCGTGTATTTTTAAAAGAGTTTTTATATTTCATATGTAGCTTAAGGACTACAATGTTTAGGGTGTACAGTGAACATATCAATTCAAGGAAAATATAAGTATCGGTAAACAATTACAATTTTCTGGACTACGTTTCAACGGTTGTTTCATTATTTAAAAAATTTTATATTGAAAGGTCCTACGAATCATTTTAGTTTATTGCAATTTACTTATTGGTTTCATTTTTATGAGTTTTTTTATGAGAATATTTGTATATGCGCGAATGAATGTATACTGAATGTATAACCTAACTATGAATAGCAAATTAATAAAAAAATATGCTTTTTCGAACTATGTCCGGCCGGTACTTTGATTATTTCAATTTGTATACAGTAGAATAGTTTTCTGAGTATATAAAATAATAATGAATTATTTAGACGTAAATGATCCAAATTCAAGAGAATGCTGTTTAAATAATCTTTTGATAAAGTCAACGACTTTTTATTTTATTCCAAATATACGCTTTTAATTCTGCGTATTTTCACATTTATTTGAATACTGAGAATTTGATGAAGGCTTTTGTAATTTCTTCAGAGATACATGAGTTCTCTATCTGAGCGCATATAATCGGCTTGCCCTATCATTTTTATATATTGATAGTTGTAATATGTTTCTTAAATGAAAAATGCATTAAAAGAACAGTATGATGTCTAACGCTTTAAATATTTATAAAAATATTGAAAATAGGATAAAAAAATGTTAAATAAAGTGTTTATATACTTTATTTAATATAATACGCACAAGATGATTTTTAAAGAATTTTTAAGAAATCGGAAAAAATGCAGAGCTTATATTCAAGGTCTTAACTACATTATCTAATAAGCTACTAATAACATACTAATAACTGCTAATAACAATAACTTTTACAGTTACATTTTAAAATAAATTTTTAACAACAATTTATATATTATCAAAACCATAAAAAATTGTAAAATTGTACAAAATTCCATAACTTTGCAATAAATTAATATAAAAATTAAGTAAATATCTCTGGTTTTTGGCGTAATATGTGAAAATTTAGAGGATTAGATGTAATAAAAATTCGAACGATCATTAAATTGCTCTCTTAGCTGGCAAAAATGATAAACTCTTTTTATCAACTAATTTTTTTATGATTTGGGTACATGCACAGAAATAGAACCTTGTTTGCAAAAGATTTGCAAGGAAGAAATTAAATCCAAAATTAAACCTCAAATTACGTAATTTTTTGTAATATACAGTATATAGCATGCTTTATATAAGTATACAGCTATTTAATTTTGATTTGCTTTGCGAATATGTCGAAAATAAACATAGAGTTGTCAACATTTTCAAACCTTTTTCTAACCTGCAAACAATGCATATACATCAACAATGCATAATTCAAAAGCCATTACATTATGTATTGAAAATTATTTTTTTTATAATAGTTGCTAATTTATAATGAAAAAAAACAGTTATAAAATAAGATAGCTCTTCCATATTAGTCTTACTCCGTAAAAATCGATTTTTTTACAAGTTAATATTTAATAAATTAAAAAATGATTTTCAATTGTAAATGAGCAAAAATTAATATTATTAAACTGTAAAGACTCAATGCATAGCCTGTAATAAATAAATCCTTTCTTAAACTTTAAAAATTTATAAAGAAATCTACGTGTTTAACACTAATAATTGGTGAATAGAATATTTTATACCAGAACACCGCAAAACAAAATATTAACTTTTTTTCATAATACTTTAATTATATTTCCTGCGAGTTAAAAATATCCAAGGACATAGGTTGCGCAAGGAACTTTTTGAAAAAAGTAATTTCCGAGAACAACGCATTTAAAGTTTCCAGTAGGTATGCTACCAATGATGTAAGTTCTTTCATTCAACTGACATCCAGCAGGTCTTAAAATGTTCATAAAACTAATATAAGAGATATGTAGTAAACAGTTTTACGATTTTTTATCATTCTCATCGTCATTTTGAAAGACCTTTGAGTTTGGCTATGTAATGTGCTACGTCGTGTCCTGTGTTGTGTCCTAGTGATTGGTACGTGTTTCACGGCGTTCCAAATAGCGGAGCAGATACAATTCACTAATTCATAAGTCATAAGTTATTACATAACTGTACAAAATACAGATGTAACGCACGTACGCAACACTGCTCACGACGCTGGGCATATTATAAGCCAGACCCTTCAAAGGTTAGCATATTACAAACACAGCGAAATATGGTTGCGGCGAGCGACGCGAGTCTTCAATTGTTTGTTGACATGTTTGTAGCGTTACATATAACGCTGTGAACATATCGTCGGTTGAGGAGAAAACAATACCATCTCGGCCGAGCGATGAAGAAAATACCATTTGAAGTTGGCGCTGAAAAACGTACCATCTCAGCCGTGCGGTAAAGAACATACATACTCGGTTGTGCGATGAAAAACGTACTATTTCAGATGCACGATGAAAAACGTTCAATCTCGGGAATGAAAAATTATGATCGAGACCTAAGTTGACAACACTATTGCAAATATTTAAAATTTATCGATAAGCTAATAAGACGCGATTTAATAGGGTGTAAGATCTTAATGCATAAAATAAACGGAGAAACTTTTATTTAAAATAAAAAGTGCGTTATACAATTAATTAGAGTTTGTGAATATTGTTTTAATTATTTGTTATTTGTTTTAATGAATAAATAAATAACTAGTAGAAGAACGAAAAAAAAATATAATTTTAAAGTAACGAAAAGTCTCCAAAGTTGGAAAATATCATACAAATATATTTTAATTATTAAATTTACTTGATTCACATTTATATTATATTGTAGTTCTCATTTATGTTTATAATACATATAAATAGGTCCCGATTTATCAGGTCAGTTAACTAAAAAATATCAATTTTCATGATTTTTCATTGTGCGTAGCTTACTTAGCCAAATTTATTCCATACAATTGATAATTACGGCATAAATTTTTAAAACAAATAAAAATTAAATTTAAGGTAGAAATGGTATAAAATAATTTGCTTGGCAAACAAAAGTGAGGCAGTTCAATGCTTTATAACTTTTAAGCTTAAATCATTATTTTTTTGTACAATATATGACACTTTTTTGTAAATTTAAGATTTACCATAATGTAAATAAACCATCAAAGTACTTTGCAAGTGTTACTTAAAAACTAGTTTATCCACTTTTAAGTAAGGAATTTTGATATATTGATAAATTGCTTTTCAAAATATCAATATGCTATTAAACATTAAATATTTTATAACGATACTATTTAATAGATTAATAGTGCATTTTTCAATTAGGATCAAGCTTTCTCTTATAGTGCAGCTCACTTTGTAACAAAATTTTTTAATAGTTTCGTTGTAACTTTCAATTTATGTTATAAAGTGAGCTGCACTATAAGAAAAAGCTTGACCCTAATTGAAAAATGCACTACTAATCTATTAATGGGTAACACCACTGTAATAGCGAAAAAAAGTGTCTTTTGGGTATTTTTTTTAATGGAAAGAAAGGTTATAAAGAAATGATATTTGGATATATTATTAGTATAATATTATAGTATATTTAAAACAATATTGAGTAAAAAAATACAAAACGGCAGATTTATAACCGATCTCTTGAGGCCCCTTGCATCGGAAGCGCTCCGCGGCACGCAGTGTACCAATCGCACATTTCAACCTGGAACAAAAAAATCCACTTACTCTTGATGTTAATAGCTAGTGAATCACGTAGGGGATTTTGAAAATATTGATTTTTGCAAATTTGGTAGTGAAAAAAATAAATTAAAAATTTTCATGAATAAAGGGCACGTTTTTGTTTATAAAAATTGTTTAAAAATCAATTTATTAAAAATCCCCTACGTGATTCACTTTGAAATATAATAATTAAGATATGGTTCAAATTTTAAATGGATCGGATGAAAACTGTTCAAGTTATGCTGCGTGCCCGTTGAAAAAAACTCGTTTCGAGAAAAATCAACTTAAAGTTTCAAAATCAATTTCGGACGTAAAAAAATGAGGAAATAATTTAAAGAATCATTTTTTTCGGGATGGGACCTTTTGTACCATATTCTAGAAGGTTCAAAGCATGTTTTAAGCCAATAAAACAAAATCGATTTTTTAAAATTTTTACAGCGGTGTTACCCCTTAAATAGTATCGTTATAAAATAATTTAATGTTTAATAGTATATGGGTATTCTGAAAAACAATTTGTTCATATCACAGAATAACTTACTTAAAAGTGATAAAAGTAAATTTTAAGTAATACTTGTAAAGTACTTTGATCGTTTCATATTATGGTAAATCGTAAATTTGTCAAAAATGTGTGTCATAACATGTACTAAAGAAAAATAATTTAAGCTTAAACATTATAAAGCATTTAACTACCCTGGTAGAAATCTTATCGTCCCAGACGGAAATCGTTTTAGCACATAAAAAATAGAAAGTATTTATAACTGTTTATAAAAATGTATAAAAGTCGGAATTGAGACTATGTATAATATCTATAAACTGTTATAAATAATTATAAACAGTTATACATTTTTTTTTAACTTTTCCTTTTCACCACAAACAAGGAAATATTACATCGTGCAAAAAAATGTATAACTATTTATAACTGTTTTGAATTATAATTTAGTTGGTATAAATATTTATAATTTTAATATCTTCTTTCAAATTCTGAGCTATATATAAAATTTTTCATGTTGCCAAATTCCACGTATTGAAAAAATGATAACAACAGTTATAAATTTTTTTTATGTGCCTATACTTCACGCATCGAAAAAATTGAAAAAAATTTATAACTGTTAAAAATTGTTATCGACTAATAATTGCAGTTCATATTGCCTAATAACTAATATAAAAGTCTCAATTCTGACCTTTATAAACTATTATAAATAGTTTTAAATAGTTTCTATCTATTATTTTCTTTCATAACTAGTTATATACAGTTATTTATACAAGAATATTTCCGTCTGGGGTGGCAACCACATTGGCTGTAAGGTAGACTAGATATTACTAGACTACACAAAACTCGATAGATCTATATAGCCTGTGAGGCTATGTGTTTAGCGTATAGAGCGTTTAATGTAATTAATGTTAGAAAAACAAGTTTAACATGAAAGCTATCATTTATAATACTAAGCATTACACTCTTATTTGTACTAGTTACATGTAAGAAAAGGTAAAGCATTTTTAACCTAAAAAGTGAGAATTTGGAAATAATTTTTTCGAATAATAAACAATGTCCGCATAATATAAGATTATCTTGTTTAATCTACTTAATTTGTTTGTAAACGATTTACGTGAAATTCATAACATTAATAATATATGCCAAATTATTCTTTTAAATTTTATGAATAATTTATAAATTATTATTCTACTGTTTCTGATAATACAGGCAGAATCTGTATTACGATTTTAGTAATGTATTTGTCTGATTTATTCAAGCAATTGTTTCCAATATATAAATATGTACTTTAAGACAATAATAGTAATATAATTCTTATACAAATCATACAGGTTTTGAATCCAAGGCTGTATTTAGGATTATAAATATTATTATTTTATATTATTATTTTATTTTATTATTATTATTTTATACCTTTTCAGATTGCTTCTACTGAACATATTTAGAAATTTTACTTATACAAATTTAACAATAAAATAATTTAAAAAATTTATTTTTTATTCATTTTAGAAATCTATGCAGTATCTATCAATTCTATGGATTAAATTAGGCTAATTAAACTTCGCTCTATGAAAAATCATGAAAATCGATATTCTTCGTCAACTGAACTGATAAATCCAGACCTATTTATATATATTATATAAACATAAATGAGAATTACAATATAACTTAAATGTGAATCAAATAAATTGGCATAGCGCGTTTCTTACACATAAGAATTATACACTTAAATATTCTACACAATTTAGCATTGGTCAAATTATATATAGATATACTTGACCAATGCTATATTGTGCACAATAATTACGTGTATAATTCTTATGTGTAAGAAACGCACTATGCCAATAAATTTAATAATTAAAATATATTTTTATGATATTTCCCAACTTCAATGGCTTTTCATTGTTTAAAATTATATTATTTGCATGCTTCTACTATTTATTTATTTATTTATTCATTAAAACAAATGACAAATAATTTAAAAAATATTCACAAATTCTTATTTTAAATAGAAAGTGCGTTATACAATTAATTAAAGTTTCCCCGTTTATTTTATGTTACACCCTATTAAATCGCATCTTATTAGCTTATCGATAAATTTGAAATATTTGAAATATTTGGAAAAAGTGTTGCCAACTTAGGTCTCGATCACAATTTTTCATTCCCGAGATGGAACGTTTTTCATCGCTCATCTAAGATGGTACGTTTTTCATCGCACAGCCGAAATGGTATGTTCTTTACCGCTCGGCTGAGTAGGTAGGTTCTTCACTGCCAATTTTAGATGTCATTTTCTTTATCGCTCGACCGAGATGGTATTGTTTTCCCCCCAACTGACGATATCATTTTTTCCGAATTTTTCATTTCACCTCCTATCTCGTCGCCCGCCGAGGTGCGCCTAAAAATGTTATAAAACATCAAAACCCTGTTATAAGGTTTTAAACTTTAGATTATAACCTCTTAATATAATATAGACTTCCTGCTTCTAGATCCAAAAAGTATATTTATTTTCACACTTATACAGTAGATAATTTTAGGAATTGTCGTACATGTAATGAATGACAGAAAAAATGTATGTAAATGGAGTAAGTTAAAAATAATTCCAAGAAACTGTATGTAATTACAGTCGCACCCCATGCATTACATCCTTGTCGTAAAAAACTTCAGCTTTGGGAATCTAACTGTATAGAAGTTACCTATTGCAATATCACATATATCATTTGACGTATTAAAACCGTTCGTATCTGCTTTAGCACAATAAATTCTCAAAGGGATGTTTAAGCACAATCATTTATTGAATTTTTACATTGATAAAGGTGATTTTCTATTATAAATTTCAGAAAAATTTCTGATAAACCTACAAAATTTCAATAAAATACACAAATGCGTTCATAGGTTACGGTGACCAGAACATGTGATCATAAGATGCATATTCAAAATTTAAAATCGTGTTTCGCTCACAAAAATAATTTAAAAGAATTGTTATATATAATATTAATTGTAAGGATATTATTCCTTCTGTATGAATAAGTGCACACTTTTGCTTTCTCAAAGATAAATCATTTTTTAAATCAAATTTTGTTTGGTAATTTTTTAACGTAAAAACACTATATGACTTGGGGAGTTCGAGTATTCTACTTTCAAAAAATGTCCGCTGCGTGCTCTCTGCATTTGGTGCTTCTAAGTATTTAAAAAAAAAAAAAAACATTTTGGATAGCACAAGACTAAGGACGTTTCATTCTTTATCGGGAATTTCTGAGGTGTTCTGCAAGTGGCAATTTATTCCCCATGAGATTTTCGTAACGCTTGGCTTTTGTTGATCCTTCGCACAAGACTTCATACTTTCTGTATTATATGGAAGAATACTTTAATACCTACTAATTCTTGTTGTAAAAATTAATTTTATTAAATGGCAGTTTTAAGGTTGACTAATTCGCTAAATCCTTATGTAAAAAGACCGTAAGTAATAGACATATCTAAATTATTACAAAAGACTTATTTGATATAGTTACATTCTAATACGTCTAAAGAACATACTTTATTATATGTACTCGTAATTAGAGACGAAGCTCTAATACGAAGTTATTCCTCGGAGTCTTTTAACGATGGTGAGGTAGATTTTGTTGATCTTCCCGAGGTTAGAGGTATGTGAAAAAAGTCACATTAACGTTTCGGTGACTATGCCACCCTCTTCAGAAAAAACTGGAAAGAGATTTTTTTATTGTAAGTGTTAACATTGTAAAATATATTAATAATATTCGAAGTTAGTATAACAATTTACTTAGCAAATACAATTAAATTACAATATGTATAAAAACAGTGCAGAGTCAATAATACAAATAAAAAATTACCTAAACGGCGAGTCAATGATGAGAGGCAAAGTCAAAACAAAGCTTCCTCCTCCGCATGTGGAGCGGGGAGGTAGGGGCTCGAGAGTGTGAGAGGTGTTGTTGCGTTCGTGGTTTGTTTTTGTTTGGAACAAGTAACAGCTGAGCAGTCTCCTTATATAGGAAACTGTCTACAGCGTGTGACTCATCGAAAGCGAGGATTTTCGCTCGTTTCGACGGGCAACGTTATAGCATGATTGTTTATTTTGATTTGTCAGATTTTCATGTTATGTAATTACTCGGGAAGATCAACAAAATCTACCTCACCATCATACTTTATTATAGTGAAAGATTGTACCTCTACTTCATATTAGAAATCGTAAGTTTTCATGCTAGAAGAATGGTCCAAAAGTTAATAGAAGTAATTAGTTTCCTCCGGTTTAATTAATTTTTGTATATTTAACCCGCGAACACGCATAAATAAATTCATAAATGTCTTCGAAAAGGAAATTAAAACATTTTTTTTATTTATTAATAAACACTTGAGACAATGTTTTAAAAGTTCTAAAAATAATGACAGAAAAGTCCGCCTACTGACGAATTAATTTAAATCGAGTATAATTCAGTAACTAGTTAAGATGTAAACTTTTACGACTTTCAATATTAAAAATATACTACTTAATTTAATTTGAGAGATTTGAAGAGTTTATATAGTAACTGCTCTCAAAGTTATATTGAAAAGCGGAAGCCAAAGTCAGAAATTGTAACCCGAGTATGACGCAGGCGGGTTAATAATTGACAGTTATTATTAATAGAACATGGGGACTGAAAAGTAGAATTAGGGTAGGGTTAGGTATTAAAAACCACCTTTCAAAGCCTCAGCGAAATCCGTTTTCCAAACTTTGTTAAATCTTCTTATGAGTTCAGTGCATTAGCATAACTTTACTATTTTACGTTTAAATATATAATAATGTTAATAAGAAATAAATAATGCATGATTTTTCTTACATTTGCTAATAGTTACATGGACTGATTTAATTTACAGATAAAACACTTGTTGTATTTTTAAACTCTTTTTGGTTCTTTCTACATGCAACAAAATTATTGTTAAATTATGGTTAAATAATAATAAGTATCGCAAGTTTAATGATAATAAAATAACAAATCATGTAGTAATAAATGAACAGGAGGTAAATTAATTTGAATATCATTCTATCTAAAAGTATAAGGTAGTTTATTACTCGTATGATTTCGCAATTAGAATTTGCATAGCAAGTGATACATATGTTTTCGATAAAATATAATTATATGAAGGTGTTGGAAGAGTAGTAATGATTGGACGTGTGGTTAACGTCTCTTCAAACATTTAAATGCGGGTAATGAAGTTGTAGGGAATATTTGTATATTTAAATACAAATAAAGCAGAAGCGATCTTGCGATCCGCGCGATGTGCAGCTGATTAGCACTAGCATTGTATATATATATATATATATATATATATATATATATATATATATATATATATAGAGAGAGAGAGAGAGAGAGAGAGAGAGAGAGAGAGAGAGAGAGAGAGAGAGGTGGTTGCAAGTGGCGTTTGGGACGGCCATGTTGATATTAAAGTCGCCTGTGACGATTACGTTTGTGTAATGTGGGAGGTAGGTGGAGAGACAATTGAAGAAGTGCATAGGATATGCTGCAGAGGGGCGCCGATAAACAACAGCTACAAGTATTTTTATAGAAGTGTTTATTAATTCACATATAAGAAATTCGGGCGTATTATCGTATATAGGATTAGATTGCGCTAATATTTTTACTTTGTAATTATCATGCACATATAGTCCGACGCATCCACCTGCTTTCCCATCGCGGTCAACTCTAAAGAGGTTGCTTGTCGATCGCTAGGTGAGCATCCGGCTCATTTTCTACCAAAAAGGTTTCAGTCACGGCGAGAATGTCGTACGCACGAGCGGAACAATGCTGCTCTATAAGGACGAAGTGGGCTGGAGTGTTCAGTCTGTTTGCATTAATGTGGCCAATTCGTAAGAAATCGCGATTTCGTGCTGGCACCGACCGAGCTAGAGACTGCCATGCAGTTGTGGGCGCGGCTAAGGTCTCGGGCAAGGGCTCGAGCGCCGCGAGGTCGGCTTCGTCATAAACAGGGATGAGAGGTGAGTTTCGTGTTTGTCGTATGCAAACGACAAACACGAGAGAGAGAGAGAGAGAGAGAGAGAGAGAGAGAGAGAGAGAGAGAGAGAGAGAGAGAGAGAGAGAGAGAGAGAGAAATGACATGTACCATTTAATTTCATTTAATAAATGATTTTTGTCTATTTCATTCACGCCTATTCTCTTAGCTTATTCTTACAACTTACTTAAGCTATAAAAAAAACTATATTTATATGTATGTATTATGTATAAAGCAAATCATAGCTTGCAGGATCTTACACTTGAATACAGCACGTGCATATTTTACTAATACGTAATTTTTTAAGCGTGCTTTCTCCACGGCTACCTCAGTGAAAAAATAACGTAAATCGCAATAATCGTGGATTAAATATCTCGCATAAAAGCTTATTTATTTATATTGCAGTCCAAGCGCGAACTAAGGGCGATCTGCAGATTGCTAGGGTGATTCACAGTGTACTCAAGCAACATCGGCTACGGTCCGAAGTAATACTTTCACTTTTGGGTTTGCTTGAATTCCCGAGGGTAAGCAAGGAGCTGTCGAACGTTATTGGATAAACTTTAAAATGCTCAAATCTTCACAAAAAAGTTATACCATTGCTGGAAAATTTACGATGATGGATTTATAGGTCATACAAAATATTTACAGTATTTTAAGTATTTAAAGATTTATGTATTAGAAAAATTTAAGGAAATTAATTACTTACAAATAAATGGAATAAAAGAGTTTCCTTAATAGTATTCATTAATACTAATATTATTAATTCTTATTATTAACTTTATTAATTATTAATGTATCAATTATTAGTTGTATTAATAATTTTCATTGTTATTAAGGATCTATAATTTTTATTCAGACATGACGAAAGCGTAGATATATGTTGACATTAAATATATTAAACGGAGAGAATGTTAGTCCCTTTATGTTCTTGGATTTAATAAACGAAACAATATTGTATACTTAAAAATTATAAATTCACATGTTTCCGTAAGTATATACCGTGGAAGCGAGCTCAACGTACTTATAATTTTTACACGATCCTTAGAAAATAATCACAGAAATACGGAATGTAAAATGCTTGATAGCTATATATATATTTTATGTAAAAATAAATTCTATATCATACGTTACTGTTATTTTATGTAAATTTGAATATATTTTATCAAAATAGAACATTAACAACATTTTTCTATAATTCAAAGGTCATTGATCCCTTTGAATGTCCGTAATAGAAATCTGTATATTTCTTAATGTTTAAATTCTTCAATCTTTTAAAAATGTTATCATCAAATGAATGGCCCTTACGAAGACTAGCACATTTCAGATTTCTCAAAAACACCTAGTTTTTTACAGAGGCTTAGATATAAAAAAAAAACTAGCTCTATTTAGATTTTCTGATAAACACTAACACTTTCTTAAATCGAGTGGGTACCGATATGTAGATTGTCAACTCTACCATTGAGAAATAGTGTCGAATTTCACGACTTTGAATTCGACTATTTAAACGTGTTCATTTTCACTTTGTTAAAACCGTCGAATACAAATTTACTAATTGATTTAACTTGTTTACATTACATTACGAAAAATAATAACTTTCGAATTATTACTGTGTCGAATTTCAAAAGCATGCAGATCATAAAGTCGAAAGTCTATAATTTTGAAAATGGTCAAGCACAACGTTTAAAATAGTATAAAAAATATACGCTGTAGACTATCTACACATTCGCACAAATATTTTTCTACAAATATGAAAATAATATAATTTCGGTTATACGAAGTTCTACTAATTATAACATGCTTTTTTAAAAAGTAGTTATTTTGTGATTTTGACAATATCGTTCTTCTAATTTAAATTTCGACAATGTGTAATTGTTCATTCGAATTATTGAAATTTGACAGTTTGCTTCAATGGTAGAGTTGACATTCTACATAACGGTACCCACTCCTTAAATCTTCTAAAAAATGATAGTTTTTGTCTGAGATTCTAAAAATTGCTCATTTTAGTAAGAAGCTCCTGACAAGAACTAGCATTTTTCGAAAAATATAAAATGTGCTAGTCTTCATAAAAAGTCTCGAAATATATAGTTTAAATAGTCTATAACAGCAATCAATAATTCTGTTTTTCTAATTCCCGCATTGATTTAATTATATGTATTTTTAATATAATAAAACCCTAAAATCCCTTTTTGCTATATTTTAAGCAAGTAACATATGATGTAGAACTTATTTTCATCTAAAAATATATAATCACTTAATTTTTATGTTAAGTTACTTATGCATCCTTAAAAAAGGATACAAGTTATTTATACCAAAATTTGAAAAATATCCCATTAAAATCTATATAAATTTTGTATCTAATTTTAAAATTTGTGTTCGCTCCCCTGCAACTATTTTTAAATTTAATTAAAAATATATATTCTTCCATTTGAGGATGAGATAAAATACGCACATTTAATTTAAAAATCTATGCTGGTGCTATAGTTATAAAATGCATTATATAATGATTTTAATTCTTAGAAGCTGTTAATATGGATTTGAAATATACACTAAAAAGTCTACTTATTATATACATTACGTCAATTTGGATTTGTACAACTCTTATTAACATAATGAAACATTTCATTGATAATTTTAAATTAAACTAAATAGCTAAACTTGAATTTTGTTACGGAACATACGTTTTCAGCAGAACCCGTTGAGTTTAGTAGACAATTAATCACTTATTTCGTTTGAATAAAATATTAATTCATTTTAGATATATTTTAACTGATGACTCTGTGTGAAATTATTAATATTATTTTACCTTTTTCATACATTTTCTACGAGTACTTTTAACAAAATAAATAAATTATAGTACATACAATAAATAATTATAGTATATGTTTTGCTATAACATACATTTACACGTATGAATTTATTAAATCAATATATATATATATATATATATATAAAAGGACATGTTCTTAAGGCGATGTGAAAGGGAAAAATGCGCTCTACCTTACCGACTTACCGACTTTTTGTACGTTTTCATTTTTAGTATAAGTATAGTTGAGTTTTTCGAAAAAAGCTTTATGAAATATCATTTATAATTACTAAAGGTATATTCTGATCGCTCTTCTCAATTTTCCGGTTATGACAAAAAATGTAAACAATTCATCTGATTTTGCTGAAAGAGATTCTTTTTTGCCTCAGATGAATTCCTTCTTACGGAATATAATTAAATTTTATTAACAAGGGAATCGTTGAGATTATTTAAATGCAGTACTAACAACATTTGGTTCACGTTTAAAAATTGCTTAAATAATGTATTGTCAACAGTATTTATATGAATAATAATGTATTATTGTAATCGATTTATTTAACGGTAATTTTTGTAAACATATTCATGTATACATATTTCGAATAATATCTTTTTACTGCACCGAAAAATATTTGATAAAACAAACAATATGAAAAAGTGCTTTATTGAATAGACTTTGGGCAATTAAGAATAAAAACAAATGCCTTAGCATTTTAATTGTTAAAAATATTGATCAGTTATTTAGCAAAATAAGATGAATTGTTTACATTTTTTTATCTTGAAACTGCAAAATCGAGAAGAGCGAGCAGAAGATGCAAGAAAATCAAAACGAACGAAAGTAAGTCGGACGGGGTTGGGTTTGAGAACACCCTGCAGAATTTCGCGCCAACGATCTGAACTTGATTGACCACTATGTCAAATTTTATCGCTAGGATATAGGGATTCTGCCATCTGAAATCCGATCGAGCCCAACGCTGTTTATAACCTTTATGAGAATAGTACATAACCTAAATGTCAGGCAAAATATTTACAAACAAAATAGACAATGTTTTATAAATAATTGAAGTGATGCCTTTGGACAAGTATTTTTAAAATTATATAAATACAACATTAAACAACAAGAAGATACTAAAATTTTATAAACATACATGATGTAGTCCGATAAGTATAGTTTTGTATAGTTTATTTGGTCTCTTAATTAATATTGAGAATTTTTCCTTTGTGGTATTTGCTTTTAATTTTCAGATTCATTCGACACTTATTTTGGTATATGCATGGTATATTTAGTTAGCCCAAGTTGCAGTAAAGAGCTATTAATAATGATTTCTAACATTCACTAAGTGGACTGGGTATATAGCTGACAAGCATCGTAGTTCTTTCATCGTGTGTATTTAAAAGTTGATTTTACAGTTTATAACATTTTACATTTCTGATGTAGGTATAATTTTATTATTTTTATGCGCAGAACATCAATGAAATCAATTCTTTTTCATCGGACAATTGAACAGTAAAAGAAAACAAGAACATCATCTTATAATATTATAACACTGAGTTTATAATGCATCTTATAATCGCATGATTATAATGATAAATGTGTTTTTGGACAAGTTTAGTGTAACTTTTCATCTACATGCTTGTAAGTTATATTTACCACTTTATAATCATTATTCTTATTATAAATCTAATCTTATTTATTTCTTTAATTTTATCGTACAACTTATACTTCATACATACATATACTTTTTTATAGGTAAATTGTACACAGAAGCTATGATTATATGTCTTTATATCAGTGTTATGTTTTTATGATAATTATTCATCTTGGTTTTATTCGGGATACATGAGCTGCATATGATAAAATTGTAAGTATGGACAAGGTCAGCAGTTGCTTCATACATGTTTTCTTTCATCTACTTTTGATTAAGTATCCAAAAGGCTTATAAAGGAATATTTTCTATCAGAAGACTTTCTTCATGAAATTGTTTTTTGAAAGTTACTGTTATACATCTGAGGCCAATTTATTTATCGCAAGCTTTATACTACAAGTTTTGTACTTATTGTTTTTATTTCAATCCAAATTACTTTTCAGGAATTATGTTATTATTTTAACAAAACTTATTAGATTATTTGCCAATGATGACTTTACAAAGCTGAAGGAAAGATGATGCCCGAAGCTATAGGTGGTTGCAAGCAGTTAACCGGGTTTGGCTTACTTCAACTTCTACAAGGAACGTAATAGAAAAATTTCCTTCCTTGTGATTGATTGGGATGCATTTACACTCATTACTCTGCTATCACTGACATTGTTTAATGGAATTAAACATTACATGAGGTAATGGAGTAAATACGTTTAAATTTTAGTATTGTTTATTACATTGTGTTCAAAATTGTGATATTTAATTTTGTAAAATACTAGTGAATTTCTTTATTTGTTAAATTTTTATCGTTAATTACTTTGTTTTTTCAGTTTTCACTTAAATGATTTTTAAATTTATTCCCTTATGTTTTAACATCACTGAAGGAGTACAGTTATTTAGTCACTACTTTGATTACCAAAATTTCATTTAATATATAGTCTTATTCAAATAGTAATTGCTAGATGATAACTATCATACGGTAAAGCAAATAATTAATTATTATAATTCTTATGAATTAATCTAGAGTTTTGATACACAAATCAATGTAAGTCTCGCTACAAGAGAAAAAGAGTATATATGTAAATTTTACATTTTTATTATTGTTTATCCATATCTGGAGTGTGATTCCAATAGAATTAAGAGAAGAAATACGTACTCAAATTTTATGTATTAAACACTAAAACTTTTTTATACAAAACTATACTAAATATATTGAATATGTACATTATTTGTACGTTTAAATATAAACGTGTGGTTTTGAACACATTCATATCGATCATCACCTTATATATATTACAGTGCAAAGGATTGTTTGAAAAGTGGAAAAGTAGCATTATTCTGGGATTCTTATACTAATGCAATCACAACCATTCTCACTAAAACCTAGTTCACTTCACAATTTAACATTTGTTTTATTAGTTTTCAGTTATGTAATGTAATATTTAAAGAATACATTTTAATGCTTTTCATAAACAATAAAAGCTGCTAAAGATAACAATCTCTAAATATTTCATGTTGTGTATTAGATCTGTGCTATCTTCTAAGTAATTTTATATAGCAGAAAAATATTTACGATGGATGGTTTGAATATTTTTTTTCAATGTATATCTTATTTAAAAATAAAAATAAATATATTCCTTAAAATAATAATTTTAAAAAAATTATATTTTCGAAGAAAAAGGACTTATAATTATAAAAAATCATATTTATAAAAAAGCATATTAATTTTTTAAATATTATTATTAAAATCGGATAAATTTGAAAAATATTCAGATCATTTTGGTCCGTTTTCATGCGGTGAATTATTCATGGCGAATGCTATGCTAACATATAGGTGCGAGAAAGAGGGTATAATAATATATGATCATCATCGCCGCGAATAATTCGATATTTTGTAATATCAAAATTTTAATGACAAAAGAATTATTCCTTTCCCTTAAGGAGGCTCCTGCGTCTACCATACTAGTCAAATTGAATCGAAAATTTGATGATAACTTTTATGCATATATTTATACTTAAAAATCTTAAATGTATTTATAATGTATATAAATGCAGCAAACTTTTAATAATATAAACATTAACAATTCAATAAATATTAATACACATACTACTTTGGATTCGGCAGTGAATAACATATGCGAGGACAGGTTCGTCTTCCGCGCATGCGCGCCGATGGGTGGTATATAGCTATATCTATATATATTACTATAGCGTCGTGTCGTGCCTCGTGCGTGCTGCATGTAAAAAGTTCTAGTTGATAAGTATTATTATAGTTGATATTATTTTTTTTTTATTTAACGCAATTTTTATCATTTACAAAGTTGATTATTTTGCGTTGATATTATTTAGTGTATTATGTGAAAATGACGGAACCTAAAATAGTTTGGGATGCTAGAGTTTTACGCGGGCCCATAGTTAAATTTTTATTGTTAATTTATATTTAAAATAATTAAAAAACTAAAAACTATAATTTCCAGAGTATTTTATTTACCCATAGATTTAATTAATTAAAATAAAAAATACAATTATGGCGATTTATTCTTTATTGAATGTTTTTGTTTGAAATTGGAATCTCAAATTGCGCGCGCTTCTCCCGAATGTCGTAGCCAAGATGGCCGCTCAGCTGACTTCCCTACAGCTGCCGGATATAACCCGAATGTATTCAAGCTTTCGCTAATATCTCTTTTTTTAGTTCCATAACCGATATTTTAAATAATGTCATTTGAAAGAGGAGATTTTTTCCTACAAAATTGATATAATGACATTACTGGACAAATCAGATTTCATTCGTAATTAACTGATTCAACTTTGTCTGCCATGAGAGTCCATGTTAAAATTGCCAACTTTGAGCTCAAATTTCTTGAGTTTTTGGCCGATAAGCGGTATAAATAAGGGCACCGTTAGATTGAGCGTATTCTAAACTTTAAAAAATTATATGTCCGAGTTCGAGACATTACGCGCAGAAGCCTCCTTAAATTACCCTCCTTTCATATTATAACATTTATCGTATTGTAATATATAAACAAATTATTGTATAATTTTTCTTAATTAAGGTCGATCTTCGTGAATTTATTTTCAATATATTCAGTTTCCTTTTTTTTGGTAAAGATCCAATCATCTAAATTTGAATTTAACGTTTTAAGCGACATGAATATTGCTGAGTGTCACGAGTACCAACGTAGAAAATATTCGGTCAGTGTTAGTAGTGACACAGCTGTTGCCGCTGTCGGCCGTGCGCCGTGCATTACATTCACGTACATAATACACGAACACGTGCACGCACGTGTGTCTGTCTATCGAAATTCTGAAAAGTCTGAAGTTTTTGGACACTTCGGTAATATCGATGGACGGTTGCTGATCGGTACAACAATCGGTTAAACATTCGCCATGGATTGTGCATTGTTGGGTTTTATTACGAAAACTATAATCGGATTACAACATGTTTTTTCAACACTCCAAGGTAAGAATTTTACGGATTTTCAAGTTTGTAGGTTATCTGTTTTTTTGAAGCCATATTCTGTTGAATTTTTCTTACTTCCTTCAGTAACAATTGAAAATATTCAGTTTTTAATATTTAGAGTTTATTATTGAAATTGTTACATTTCAACTCTGTTTTGACTTTACTTCTTATACCTAAACATGTATTATTTTTTAAATTAATAATTTACTTATTTTTTATCAAATTTATTTAGAAAAATATATGCACTGTATACTATAAAAATAAACACAATTAATAATTTGATTTTTGTTGCAGCTCAGCTCTGGACAGAAAAATTCGATAATGATTGATCTCATATGATGGAGAGATACTTTTTATTGGGTGTACATCTTTTTACGTCTTCTGATTTTGTTTGTTGTATTCACTCATTCTATGGGGTAAGTTTAGTATTTCATCGTTTTATATTCATACCATATTTTAACTGGCTTAGTGCGCCACAATTAAATTTCAAACATTTAATAAAAACTGACATAGGTATATATTTACAAGATACTAAATAATAAAGATTCTCATTGCAAAAATACATTTTTCTAGTTGAATTTTTGTCAACGATGAAAAATTTATCACAATTTGTGACAATTAATGGTATATATTTGTACAGTGTACCACTAAACTTTAACGTATTTAAATTTAGTTCATTTTTTTCGTACCCTGGTGGAAAATAATCTCAAATTATATAGATCTATTTCGTTTGCCATACTAAATCATTGGGGCCCACGATTAAACTGAATAATTTATTACCAACGTATAATTACATTTGTTGTGTCTTAATTCAATTATTTTTAATTGTTATCGAAAATATTTATTCTGTTTGAAAAAAATGTTAATCAGATTATTTTATTTATTGATTTAATTTTCATATAAAAATATTAGAGGATAGGGTTAGGTTAGGAAATATTATTAATTGTATGATACTACTGTCATCAGTTCCGGTCTTAATCAATTATCGTAGGTGAGTGGCTATTTTGAATGTTTCACTTTCTTGTTGTATTTAAAGTAAATGGTTCTTAATCAAATACGGTAACATTAACTTTTATAGTTACATATTACAATACATTACATACATTTAGTTATGAATATTTTCCAAGTTATAATATTAATAAAAATGACTTTCACTTTTTCTGAAAAAGATATCAAACAATATCAGATTTGGAAACCCAAGTACTATCTACATTTATAGGTGCCAAATGACTTTTACTCAAGAGTTCGGCAGCTTCTACTTGACTCTAAATAGATTCTGCTCGTCCTGTAAAGCAGAATCTATTTGGAGCCAAATACGATACGGGAGATTTTATGTACAACTCTTGTGCAAAAGTAGCTGGCACCTATAGTAGTAGATACTGCATGAGTTCACAAAACTGACATTGCTCGCTATCTTTTTAAGTGTACAATGAAATTAAATGTAAACTGTACGTTTTGTTTATTTTGTACTTTGTTTATAAGTTTATAAATTTTAATATTCCATCTTTGTTTAATTTTGTATGCACCCTTTATCTCAATAATGCTTATATACATATCTGTAAAGGTTCATTTATAAATGAAAATAAAAATAATAAATTAAATAAATATAATATTAATAACATCAAAAGTACGATTTATCAGTAGGATTTTGTTTTACCAACAACATTTTATTATTAAAAATATTAAGTAATTAAGTTATTTTAGAAAATGTTGGAATATTTATAACAAAAAATCTTTTTAGATATAACTAATTAATTTAAAAATAATCTCGTAGTGAAAAAATAGGTTAAGGGGACGTCGAATATTTCTGTCCTTGTCTAAGTAGGCATCTTGCAACTTTTTTTTTATTTTTGGGTTTTCGTTGGTCGGCTCTTTGATACGTTAGAAATACTATCATTGTTTCAGAAAATATTTTATACTGGATTCTATTTTATACTGAAATCTAAAATTTAAATTTAAATATTCACGTAATAGGAGAATCTTTATAATTGAAAATAAGATTTATAAATATATATATATATATATATATATATATATATATATATATATATATATATATATATATATATATATATATATATATATATATATATATATATATACTATTTAAGTTGGTACATTGGTAAGATACAACTCTTAGGTTCTAAAATATTGAATGAATTGTTTTTTCTATATAAATAAAGATACAGATTGTGATATTTAATGTTTCATTATTTTTTAGATGGATTCAACTGATCCTGAAAAGAAATACCAAATTAATCGCATAGACAAGCTGTATCGACGACAGTTATCTTATCCATTTTTTGGTATGGAAAGAACTTTTGAAGAGTATGGAATATAGCGATGTGCAGAAGGTTGTGACAGCGAAATATTGGATCGTCTATTAAATCCAAGGGCGCAAAGGTGTTAAAAGCTGTAAAATGTGTTTTCACGGAATCATTTCAAATTTCCAAGGCTATATAATATATAGGTTTGCTATCATTTTAAATGTTTTTTAATGCTAATTTCTAGAAAATAATTTCTGTATTTTTCCCTAATTAACCGCTAAGTGGATACATTTTTCAAATTACAAATCATAAATTGGTAAAAAATGGCAAAATAAGATTCTACAGAATTGGAATTTTTTACAAAATCTCCAAGACCTGATGAGTTTGGTTGCATATAACCCGAGAACACTTAAAAAGTAAAAAAAAAATTTATTGAAAATACCCCTTAGTTAAGGGTTGAAACGCACTTCTATATAAATAATTATGCGAAGTTTTTTTCAATTTTTTAAGGGTCTGGGCGTTAACGGTTTAAGAAACTTTTGGTCTTGCTTTAAGAAGTTTTGTTTACATAATTGTATTTTGTTTATTTTTCACCTTATTTGATTCGCTTCAGTTTCTACAAAATTTCAAGTACAAAGGACTATATAAGAAGAATCTACTATATTTTAAATATTATTTATCGTCTCCTTTCATCTTTTATGCGAGAGTTTTGTGAATTTTCTAGCGACTACAAGATCGTGTGAAATAAGTAAATTTTATTTCACATTCCATTATCTAAAAAAAAATTATTTCTTATTTTAAGTAACTGTATTTCTCATTTTCTTATTTTAAAAGTGTTTCGTTTTTGGCGAAATTTTTTTCTTAAAATAAGTAATGCATTTTTATCTTAAGTACGGACTTCTTAAAATAAGTAAAATTCGCGATTGCGTTACTTGTTTTTAGAACTAACAAATTTTAAGAAGTAACAAAAATAAGTAATCCGTATTACTGCGTATAGATCAATAACAATCCAACATAAATGTATTTCATATCCCTCTGGGGTGTCTGAGCAATACTTTATGAGTACAGTAGTACACTCTGATATATGTAAACAAAGATCCAATATCTAAGGCAAGATAAATGATATAATTCCCTCAGTTGCAGATCAAGTTTCACAACTCTTTATTTATTCAAGTCACATGTGCACAATAAAATTTATCATACAGAAAAAATAGGACATCTTTATGCATCAGATTTTTAACTAAAAAATATTTTCAGAAATAGAAGCTGCTGTGGTACGCTAAGTTATTTACTACTTAAAATGATATGATCGCGTTTGTGATATGATTAAATAAATCTATAGAAAAACACTCATTATCAAAATGCAACAATTTAACTTACAGATTAACTAAAACCAAGTCTCCTTCTTCTTGTCAGGTCAACAACTTCACAAGTATCAACAGTGAATTCACATTTTCAAATTTATTGTAGACATAACAATTTTTCCTGAAAACTGGAAAAAATTATAACCAACCTTTAAAAATTAAAAAGAAATCCTGCGAATATATTAGTAATTAGCTTCTTCAAAATGTTCAATTACTTTGTACTCCACTACAAAAGATCAGCTGATCCACAATTGACAGAAATATACTAAATAATCCTTTTTTTTTCTTTCACAATGCGAATACGATACATTTTTGTCTAATTAATATATAGGTCTAATGTCCCTTCTTCATCTAGATTTTAAGGGAATGCGTCAGACCTACTTTACCCGCCGATAAATATATTAGAAAATTTCATTTTTCTCAAAAAATACGCATCAGAATCAAATTTTCTTTTTAGGGTAGCATTATTTATAGAAAATAAGTTATGTTTTTCAATTCTGTGAGAACAAATTAATGTTATTATTTTGCGTTTACGAAACGTTCCAAAACATACAAAATCACTGATATTGATATTGAATATTTTGAAACCCACGTTAGATACTGGATTGGCATTTTATGCAATTTAAGAAACCTAGAGCGATTTGTTCTATTATTTAATTTGTATCGCCTAAAAATATAATATGCTCACTTGAAAAGTTTAAATGACAGAAAAAAATTATTATTTATTAAGTGGCCCGGGCTACCTGCCACTTCTCATCATATAAACTAAAGCGACTGTTTAAACAAATTGTTTTTTCTATCCATAAAATGAATTTATCTTTTAAATTTCTTATTAATTAGGTTATCTTCATACTCGCATGGAGTTTAACCTTATATAGTATTACTATAAACAATATCCAACTATTTATTTACATTAACACTTACATGGTCCGGGCTACCCCACTCTCCCCGATCAGAATAAAAAATTAGCAAATACGTGACTATGCTAAATTGTTTTTCTGATAACAATTCCAGTATACCGCTATGGATTTTCCGTAAATAAAGCAACCCTGAAAGGAAATTTTCGAATTCATTCATCGGCGGGTAAGTGGGTCTGACGCATCCCCTTAAGAGAGTCTCGCCTTGACTTTTATCTTTATACTGATCTTTCTTTCGTAAATAAATATTATATACCCAGGGGAAGAACTATCTTACCGAATGTGCCGGTTAATGATCGTCAAAAGGTGCACCTATTGACTGTCATTAATTGGCATATTCGGAAAGACAGTTCTTCCCTCGGGTGAACAGTATGTAAAAATAAAGAAAAATATTCTGTATCATTTGGACATTTTAAATATCTGGTTCTGACTGCATTATTTTTATTCCACTTTGAAAGATAAAGAGAAACTATTAAATTCTGGATCTAAAAAGCGCATGTGGCTTTCTCGAAGAGAAAGCTTTGTACCGATGATAACAAAAATTTTCAGAGATTCGATGAATTTCGATGTTTTTTTAGGTTCCTAAGTCATAAAAATAGGTTTACAATAAGTTTTAAAAAAATGTCTGTATGTATGTATATATGTGTATGTATGTGTGTGTTTCTATATATATGTATGTATGTATGTATGAAACTAAAATTTGTATCCACCATAACTCTTCAAGGGAATCATATCACGCGCTGAAATTTTGCAGGCATATTACTTTGCAGATCTTAGAGCTAAAAGGATAATATTAAACTCATTTCTTAGCAAAAATATACATTTTTAAAAATTTGTAATAATTGAAAACTCCTTTCTGTTATTTTATACGTTGAACTAGTCAAAAATATGTACGTTTTCATAAAGTGTACGTAATTTCCTTTCGATATATATCTTATAATGACTTTAAACTTATTTTCGTGCAATAATAACAAAATATTTGTTTAATAAAATTGTAAGAAACGAAAAAAATCTTGTCATTTTATACGTTGAACTTTTCAAAATATTTACGTTTTTATAAAGTATACGTCATTTTCTTTTGATTGATGTATCTAAAAGTAACTTTAAAGATATTCTTTTAAAATAATAACAAAAATTACGAGGGTAGTTCAATAAGTCTTTAGAATAAAGTATAAAAACAATTTTTTTTGGGTAAATTTTTTTTTATTTTTCAACATAATCTCCTTGGAGCTCTATACACTTGGTCAATCGCTTTTTAAGTTTTTTTAATCCTTCAGAAAAGTGCGTTTTCGGAATTTTTTTTTAATTTCTTCTTTCAGCTGCTCTAATAATGATGCATAATACTCACCAGTAATTGTTTTACCCTTTTCCAAGTAGTCAATAAGTATAATTCCACGTGCATCCCAAAAAACTGTAGCCATAACCTTACCAGCTGACTTTACGGTCTTTGCCTTCTTTGGAGCTGGTTCGCCTGTGGAAATCCACTGTTTGGATTGTTTCTTTGTCTCAGGAGTGTAGTGGTGTATCCATGTTTCATCCACAGTCACAAATCGACGAAAAAATTCCTCAGGATTCCGACTTATGCGCGCCAAAAGAGCCTCAGAGGCGACCACTCTATTGCGTTTATTCTCAGCTGAGAGCAAACGCGGCACCCATCTTGCCGATAGCTTTTTCATGCCTAATTTTTCATGTAGAATTGAAACAACTGCACCTATAGATATCCTTGTGGCCTCAGCTAACTCACGCACTTTTAATCTTCTATCCTTCAACACCATATCGTGGATTTTATTGATGATTTCGGGAGTAGTTGCTTCTACGGGCCTTCCTGAACGTGGTTCGTCACTTATTGATGTACGACCACGCTTAAATTCATTTACCCAGTTATAAACCGTTGCTAAGGCAGGGGCAGATGTGCCATGAACTGAGTCCAATTCATTTTTTATCTCATATGGAGTTAAACCCTTTAAATGAAAATGTTTAATTACCGCTCTGAACTCGTTTTTTTCCATTTTTCTTAACAAGCAATTTTTTTTTTTCAATTGGTTATAAAAACACGTAAACTCAGAAGATGTGGACTGTGACTGCACCATATATCTAGTCGGGAGTGGTGCTGACTGAAAACAGATGATTTGGAGCGATTCGCGCGCCATCTGTTGGTCATTCTAAAGACTTATTGAACTACCCTCGTAGTTTAAAAAAATTGTATTAATCGAGAAAAAATATTTTTGTCATTTTAGACGTTGAACTTGTCAAAAATATGTACGTTTTCATAAAGTTGGCGTAATTTACTTTCAACTGATATATTTTATAATAACTTTCAAGTTATTTTTGTAAAATAATAACACTATATTAGTTTTTAAAAAAAATTTCAAATCGAAATTTTTTTTGACTTTTAATACTTTAAATTTGTATACTGACAATACCTAAACGCTTGTATCTAATTAATTAGTTATAGCTTTAATTTATTAATTTTGAATTTTATATTATAACATTCCTTAAATCGATTTATCAGGACCTCTCTTTGAGAAAGCATTCTGCTAAGGCAGTTAGCAGCGGTTTTTATTATTAGAAATAATATATATTTAAATTGAATATTTGCTATAAAAATTGAAATGATTTGCCGTAAAAACGGGAATAATTAGTGATCATAAAATCATAAAAAAGATTAACTGAAATATTTATTATAATAATTTTTAAAGTTTTTATTTAAAAGTGCACAGAAGATAGTTTAATTTTGTATGGTTATATCACCGATAAACAATAAAACTTTTATGATTGAGTTGTTTATTTATAACTAGATTTATTCAATTAAACAAATAGAATGGCAAGTGGGTGTGGGGGGATACAATAGCTTCATATTACACATCGTATATTTTTATTGAATATTGGAGACAAAGTTTAATTTTTAATAAATACATTTCAAATAAATATAATTATTTAATAAAGTACAAAAAGTTTAGTAAAAATTACTTATTTAGTCAAAGACTCTATCACGCGTAATTAGATCTAATTATTAAAATAAAGAGGTTATCGTTCTCTGTAAAAATTACTTAATTAAAGAAAGAAATACAAAGCTGCATTTGGCATAGTGCTTTTCATAAGAATATAAGTTCATTAGAATCGTGCACATTTTTAATTGTACACAATTTAGCATTGGTGAAATTATATATTATATATATATATATATAATTTCACCAATGCTAAATTGTGTACAATTAAAAATGTGCACGATTCTTATGAACTTATATTCTTATGAAAAGCACTATGCCAAATGCAGCTTTGTATTTTATATATATACCTCACTATTACACAATTTCTTAATAAAATAATTATAATTTGGATTTTCTCAAGTTACAAAACGTATTTGTTTGTAAATAAGTGTACTTATAAGTATATAAAGTTTTAATCATTAATGGTGACTTTTTGTCAAATATTATTTTGTAAACTTATACATATAAGTAATGTTTACTGAAAGAAAAAGTGACCAGTCTCGTCCATTATTCCTAATAGTATTGGCATTCTATATTATCGCAGCGGGGCTCAGAAATAAATTTATTGAAACCTCGTTTAAAAAATTTAATCGGTACAAAGATTCGTATTTAAATAAGCTGAGTGAATGAACAATACTTAGGTATATCGCATATTTTCTTATAAAAATAATTCAAACATTGTCATTTTTTGAAAAGGTATTTTTTTTAAGTGACACTTGGAACTCGTAAGTTTATCGCCTCATCTACTCAAGCCTTCCACGCATCCCTATCTTGTGCTAACCCCACCCATGAAGCACCCTCCCTCCCGATTTCTATTAGATCCACTTTCACGTTGTCTTCCCATCTGCGTCGAGGTCTACCTACAGGTCGTGTTACATTCGGCTTGTCCTTCATAATCCGCACTGCCGTACGATCGTCTCCCATTCTTGCTACGTGTCCTGCCCATCCTAACCTGCGCGATTTTATTATTCTGTTAATATTCGGGTTACCTCATCTTTCTTCGGCCTGTATATTTTTCGCAGAACCTTATTTTCGAGAACCCTAAAACGGTTTTCCTCTGCTTTAGTGAGCGCTCACGATTCGCACCCGTACAGAACCACCGGCAGTATTATAGTCCTATATATCCTTATTTTAATGTTTTTTGATAGTAGCCTTGACTTTAGTAATTTACTGACGGCGTAGAAGCAGGCATTACCCGAATGGAGTCTCTTGTTTTTCTCGGCTTTAATCTCGTTTCTATCATTAATAGTTGCGTCTAGATACCTGTCTTCGCTAACCATTTCAAAAGTAAAATTTCCAACTCTGAAAAAATATAAAATTTTTAATTAGATACCTGTATTTAGTAATTGAAAAGAAGCACTTCGATTCCAAGAATACTTTGCTTGCTCTAGAAGATATTGATTGGAGTCATAGATTCGAAATATTTTATAGGTTCTAATTCGCGTTTGAAACTTTTTCAAAAACCCAAACATGTTCTACTAATTGCTTTAATTATAATTAATAAAGATGTTAAACTTCTTGCTGAATTACAAAATGGAACGACTTAAGTTTATTTCATTCCTATTCCGAAGCAGTATTCTTCTCACGCATTTCGCGTGAAGAGAAACTTAATCCATTTCTTTTAAACCCATCATTTTATAAAATACTAAATATAAGGTTAGTATTTTTAATTAAAATTTGAGATATTATCTTGATATCTATGCCAATATATTTATTATGTGTATGTGCGTGCGTGTGTGCGCGTGAGTGATTAATAGATATTAAAAATATTTTTTCTTCAATGAAAGTATTTTTTTATTTCAACAAGAAAAAGTAATAAGTTTACTGTCCCTGTTTTTCTCATTTTTCAGTGTTCTAGTTATTATAAATATTAAATACATTTAACATAGATAAATAAAAAAATGTTTATTCTTCGGAAAAGCGGACTGCTTAATTGCACCAACTTTTTTCATTAGTCTAATGAATCTCAAGGTAACAGACAAAGTAGAGCCTTTGCAGCTGCAGTTTGCTTGTTGTCAAACAAAAACATTTCAAAACAAAACAAAATTTTTCAGTCAAGGGGCGATAATAATGTGAAATATACTTAATTTTACAGATTATTAAATAGTGTTTTCATGCAGCTATCTAAGGCAAACCTTTAAATTTAAAATATACCAATTCTCATAAAATGAAATATTTCAACTATCTTTCATAAACAATAATTCTTTATTTGTATTACTGTTATAATTATGTTATGCATTAAAAGAATATATATTCTTTTCTAAATAGTTTTAATATAACAAATGCATAATTAAAATATACCCTGTATTGAATTACAATGACTAATTGCACATATTATGAACTATTTAATTAACAATATTCTATGTGTGTCTGTGTGTATAAAAACAGTTACATACAGCCTCTTTAAATGATAGCTACTATCAGGTGTCGTGCACCCGCATTTCTAAACCCTAATCATCATTATCCCATGTCTCCGACCCACGCGCGCGTTACCCGCTTTTACTCAAATTAATCCATGTCAATCCCTAGTAATAAGAAATACAATTTTTCAAGAACTCTCCTCCATCAATGGCCTTACTGTTAATTACCGTTACCAGCACGTTAAGCAACCCAAAGTGACATTAAATTAATTAAAAATTTAATGCGATTATATAAAATATAATATAAAGTATATAAAATATTCGTTAGTATACTTAAGAATTTTTAATTAATGTAACATCAATTAATTGAAATTCGGTACTATTAATACTTTATTACTTGACTTTTCAAGAATAATATCTTATCATCTTATGTAATAAAGTAATATTTTAATTAAATTAATATTTAATATTTAGAATAACGAATATATTCGTCCTAGCATTTTTGTTCATAACTTTCGATCTACCTAACTTTAAAAGGTCTGTGATCCTGATAATTAAAGCTTAAGTTATATACTACATTATTACAGTGATTCAAAATCCTTATTCTTATAAAAAATGTTGTAAATTTAAGAAAAATTGAAGAAAAATAACTTTACCAAATACAAAATTCCTGCATTTGGAAGCGACTTTGTGGATAGAAATTCTAACGCAAAGGGGTTCAAATTATTTTGTTTTTTTAATTATTAGTGTGATCGCATAAATTGTTATTGAATTTGAATTTTCTTAATAAATATATTAAAATTCAACATTTTTGGACTATTCTTAATATAAATATACATAGATTTAGTAAAACGGTACAATCCTCCTTAATAAATATGTAATATAAAAAATAACAATTATATAGAAGTAATATGTAAAAAGCTGGACACAATTAGCGGTACTTTTTTGGAAAACATTGCTATTTAAAGACATGATCCAGTGTTGTTAGTATATATGTCGTATATGCAGAAGTTAATGCCACAGTTGGGCTACTATTAGCATTATTTTATCATTTTTACATTCATTACTGATAATTTTACAATGTAAATTATAGAATCTTCATTATAAAGATTACTGTTTGACGATGATTCTTTCCGGTAATTAACTTTCTACTCTTACTAAGAGTTGGCGAACGCCCTTTAAAAGCTGTGAGAGTGTCTACCCCACCCTCAAAATTAGTAGACTAGAAAGACGACACTCCACAATCGCAAAAAGCAAAACCAACCCTCGACCTATCAATCGCGATCATCCAGACTGCGCATACGCTACACCCGATAGCGAGCCGGCAACGATTCACCCATTACCTACATCATCAAGTGCAGCTCGCGCACGCGCAAATACTCGCGAATCGAATCAGGTACGATCAGCGCGAAGGCATTATTCCCACCCCTCTCCGTCACTATAGAAAAAGAGAGAGAGAGAGAGAGAGAGACGTAATCGTCGTTGCGTATGCTGCCTCTTTCACTTCCAAAGACCTTTTCACCCACTCCCTCTCTCTCTTTCTCTCTCATTAGCGACGCTCATTAATGTGCGCAACTTAGTCGAATAGTCCAGGAGAAGAGAGCGAACGACTTGAGTAGAGGGGGAGGAAGTGGAAGTTCGGAAGGCGCGAGGTGAAACGGGACTATACCCCACACGGGGGATGCGCAAGTTGGATTAAACGCGGCGGCAACGACGATGTCTCGTGCAGCAGGAGGTGGGGTGAATACGAAAATGAGATTGCATGGTATAGCGCGACGTCGAAAAAGCGAGCCGAGTCGACAGTTTATTTTGGCACATTCGTAAGAGAGAGATAGATAAAGAGAGAGAGAAAGAGTGCGCGCGGGTTATATATAAATATATACCAACCGATGCCTCGACTGTGTAATTTATAAGAGCGGTGGGGCCGCGGGGGGAATTCAATTTGCCTGATTTCATGGTCGGCTGCAGCGGGTGGATTTCATTATTTATGCCTGGCTGGATTGGGACGCTTCTTTTTTCGATGCTGCTGCTGCTATACTGCTGCCTATGATTTGACGATGCGCGAGTTTTCATCGAAGTACGCGTGTGCTCCTCGATTTGCCTGCCGGCGCTGATCGAAGATGAAATGTTTGTTCGGAAGCTGTTTGGGTCTGAGTTTGCCATTCGATTGAGCTGTGAGGCTGGCGGGGGGGGGGAGTGGGATACACGACGGATAGGATACTTTCAAAGGCTTGCTAATATTCGAGATTTGTTTAAATACAGTCAACATCAATGGGTTCTGTCCCAAATATAATCATTGATATATTAAAAGCATTGAAAAGTCCATTTATTGGCCTCAATGCAAGATTTCGTGATCAGACTATATCGACGGCTGAGCGGAAGAACCGATCAATTCGGCGCGCACTTGAAGAGGAGGTTAACTCGGAGCGCGCCCCAAGAGTATATCGCGTAAAGGACGGCTTTTTTAGCCAATTATTCTTCATTTTACGTTGTGTTTTTGCAACTCTAAAAAAATAGTAAATTTGCGGTCATATTCGTTCTCATATTTTTTTAGAGTTGACAAAATACAACGTAAAGCGAGGAATAATTGGTTAAAGAAGCCGTTCATCACGCGTTATCTGAGTTGATCTATACTCTTGGGGTGCGATCTGAGTTAACCTCTTCTTCGATTGTGCGCCGAGTTGATCATTTTTTTCGCTCAGCCGTCGATATGCTTCATGAAAAGCCAAATAACAGCGTTTAGTAAATAAAAAGCTAAGGTGACACAAATATTTAAAAGTTATACGAATATAACCATGTAAGTTTATTTAATTGTAAAATTTCTATTAATAATATCACACTTTTATTAACTCGTATTATCTGTTGGTGTTCGGGTTAAATATTGTAATTAATTCTTTATTCATTTACTTTTGTTCAATTGACTTAAAATTGTGTACGCTTGCATCTGCCTATTATCAAGTGACACTAATCATAGCATATGCATAGAAGTCAAATTTAGAGATCAATGCAAGGTCAATTTGAAAATTGTAATAATAATCCATATTTCAACAGTTTAATAGATAGACTTGTAGATTTCATTTTAAAATATGTGGTAATAAAGCATATCCTAATGACCCTTTGGAATCATCTTGAAATCAAAAAAATTTTCAATGAAAATTTTCATTTGTCATATCTAAAATTGGTTTAATTGATTTTTCATACACATATAATATATGAGCATCCACGTTTTTCTTTTCGGTCATATATTTTAATTCCATCCATAGCAGAATAATATTTGTTTTAATCTACAAACGACACCGGTGCATATTCACACCAGCAAAAATTTCAAATTGCTATCTTTTCACAACGAACAGCTATTCGATCCTTCGTCTCCTATTAGGTTAAATATGTGTACATCTTATAATATCAGATATAGCGGGGATCAAGCATCTTCTGCGTCTTCATCTCCAATAAGCGACCTTATAAGTTGTTTCCAGTGCAAATTCGCACTGGTGAACCGGTTAGGTATGTAACATCAATGCACGTTATAAAAGAGAACCAATTCTTATTATTGGGTAAGGGTGGTTTTTAGCCAAAGTGCAAATTTAACTTCCTATTTTCCTTTAAAATAAAGTAACTATAAGTCAAGATTTTTGGTTGATATGTAATCATTACAACATATTTAGGCTTCAAACCAAGTCTTCCAAATTTTTTGGCAAAAGTTCTTTTATGTGATTGAAATTCATTGTCAGGGAATTACATGCATTTTTAAAATATGACACTTATATGTGTGCGTACACACACGCACACATACGCATACTAACGTAATATACGCATATTTTAGATAAAAGCGTGGTTTAGAATATTCTCTTTTAATATATTTGTATAGCTCTTAGTTTTTCTATTCGATAAATAACCAAGATTACCCATTGCGTCCACCTACCAATTTCAGCCTAGTCTTCTTTATCCCTGCAGTGCTCTTCTTTCGATCTGTGGAGAGAAATGGGATTTGCAAATGCTTGGGCATTTCATAAAGCTGTGCAAATTGTTGCATTTTATTGCTTTGAATACAGTTCGCGGCGATTGGGTGATAAAGGGTCAATCAATTTCGTCTTTATTATTGTACTTTGAAGAGTAATAAAACATTACGCGGCAAGAAGAAAAGATGACTTATTTTTCCGTTTTATAGTACCTAGCTTTCCCGTATTTGAAGAATTGATAATAATTTAAAAATTATTCCTGACAGCTTAATGCTTATAGTGAAGTTCTTACTTCGCTTAACGAATAACCCGAAGATCGTATTATCGATTATTCTACTTTTATAGATGTCATACAAATTTATTAAAGATAAAAGTTCGATAGTTCTGAAATATTTTTCAAGAATAATTTGCCTTAAACAATTGTAATACAAATATCAAATTATCTGCAAGTAATCTAAACTAGTAATAAAAATATATTTTCTTTCTCTAACAAAATAAGAATGTTCTGCAATTTAATATAAATATTGAATTATCTACTAATAATCTAAACTAATAATAAACATAAATTTACTTTCTCCAGCTAAATATAAAAAGTTTATTATTTGTTGAAAAGAAAAACTAAAAGTGGAGCTGTACAATTTCTGTAAAATCCATTTTCATTTCATCCTGCTAGAGCTAGCTGTGTAACCCTTTAATACCCTTTTACGATTTTGCGTATCTATAGCATAAGGATAAAGGTGGATAAAGATGGAGCTATACTTTATGTAAATTAAGCCGAGAAGGTACTGAAATTTTAACCATGTAAAGTTTTCAACATATTCATTACAGATTTAAAGTAGAAATTCAGGGTAACTTATATCTTTATAACAATTATTCTTGTTATGTGTGAATGCCATATTAAATAAAACATAATATTTAAATAGTATTTTTATATGTTCTTATTATTTTTATATTGTAATTACAATAATTGTAATTAAAATTATGGGTCCGGATAGAATAACTCGCCAAGCGTTCGCAAACCAGTAAAAATACTGTTTATTTAGTAGACCTGAGGTTTAAACCAAATAAATTCTTTTTAATGTAAAAGAATATTTTGTTTTTTAATGTAAAACTAAAATTAAAATATAAATAAATAATAATTACATAAATCCACTCTAGTCGCTAAATTAGTAAATTGGTGAATATTTTGATTAGTTGAGTATATTAGATTTTGATAATTTTTGTTGAGCATTACGCCAAACTTATTTTTGACTTACTCGATTAATGATACTGTTTCTGCTTTATAATAAGTCTAGTAAATTTATTCTAATAGTGTACAAAAAGCTTCATATTGTAATGGACTAACAAAGAGAGGGCACAGCCTCCGGGAAACGAAATCCGGTCAGACTTTGGGAGGTGTTTTCTGCTACCCAAAAATGAAGCCTAGTACCCGCACTTTATTCTAATAGGCCATTGTTCTCGAGATATGAAGTAATTTACTCGAAATATTTGTTATTTCAATGAAAAAAGATACCTCTTCTTCTAACCGTAACTCTACAAGTTTTTATTATGGAAAAATGACTCAAAATATAATAAAAAGTAAGAAAAGAAAGCTTTAATTTAAGTTCTGTTACGTCTAAAAATATTAATCTGATCAAAAGATATTAACAACTGAAGATGGTCACTGAAAATACATGGAAAATCAACGAATTTAAAAGAGTTAAATTTCTTTGAATATTCATGCAATTTCGATCACCATTTTCAATTATAAATAACTTTTCATCAGATTAATATTTTTATACGTAACAGAGTTTAAATTAAAGGTCTTTTCTCCTACATTTTATTATATTTTGAGGCATCTATCCATAATAAAAACTTGTAGAGTTATGGTTAGAAGAAGAGATAAATGTCTTTTTTCATTAAAATAACCAATATTTCGGGTAAATTACCTCATATCTCGAGAACAAGGACCCATTAGAATGAATTACGGGTACTAGGCTTCATTTTTGGGTACCAGAAAATACCTCCCAAAGTCTGACTGAATTTCGTTTTCCGGAAGGTATGTCCTCTCCTTGTAAGTAAATTAATTTAAATATATGATTCTTTTTCCAATCGAATGAGAGCAAGCCATTACCATGAGCAAATGAAAACCTAGCGATAAAAAACTAAAGTAGTATAAGCTCGTAAAATCAGACAAATGAATAGCGCTGCGCCGTACATAAATGTGTTAAACTTATAATCGATCGTAATCTTTTTGGCCTAACTGGTAAGTTAGAAAAGAAACTAAAAGGAAAATGGCTCCTAAAGTTGCTTAAGAGTAAGTGAAGAAAGTAAAGAAAATCTTATTTGTAAAAGTCTAGAACTAAAAAGATAGTAAGATACAAAGTTGAAAAACAAGTCGATATGTATGCATCTGGCGGGGTTACGAATGAGATGACTCACTTTAAACGTACTTTTCCGTTGTTTTATGAATGAGGGTCTGTATAATATCAGTCCTTCGTTTCATCAAATTTTATTCATAGTTTTAAAGAAGTAAATCTTAATATACATGCAACATTTGTATAATGATTTATTGAGCATTCTTATAGCAAGACTTATTTTATTTATTACCAAATGTTTTATAAAATACTTTTAACTGTCGAAATTCACGAGCTAAAAGAACTTATATATAATTATATAAAGACAAGACGTACACATAATTATACTAGCATCCTCTGCCGCGGCGTTGTCCGCGATTTTTACGAATAAAGTAGAATATCAAGACTCGAATTACGTAAACCTATATTTATTCGGTGTCTAGGTCATAAAATGCACTTGCTTAGCTGTTGCATAAGATCAAATCTTGAAATTAAGTTGATATCTCATCTATCCTTGGAGATGTTAAGTGAGTCCATAAAATTACATTTTGCTATTTATGGCTACTTTAGAGGTTGAATTTTGGAAAATTTACTTAGGGGTCGATGACAGAAAAGCCGTAAAATTCTTCTTTAGAAATAAGTAATGGTAACTCTTGTAGATATACATGATATATATCATTTTTTATGCCACGAGGCTGAGCTGACCATTTATACATGGGACATACCTAAACTCATTTTTTAAAGATTAACCCCCCTGCGCAGAAAGCCGAGTATATTCGTCATTTTTGTATACATTTTGCATCACAAATTTAAATCTTTACTTCGTTAGGACATCTAAAACCTCTCAAATTGAAGCTAAATAGGCTAGCTGTAATTTAGAAGATTGTGGAAGTTAGCAGAAAATATTGTTACAGACTTACATTCGATCTAATACATGAAAATAAACTTCATCGCAGAAGGACATATTACATATTTGATCGTTTGACTGACTACAAAATATTCACATTTATATATTTTTGAGAAACATAATTTTTAAATTACTTAAATTTACAATAAAAATATGCCACGAAGCTGACTGTTTGGGTATATTAGGCCTGTATATGTAACGAAGGGTGCTGATTTTTATATTTTATATTATTGAACAGTATGTAAAAATATTATATTCGTCGTATACAATTACAAGATTCGAATTATTTTACTTTTTAATAGTATTTATATGAGGAGTTGTCAAAAACAGTTTCGTAAAAATCGCTCTTTTATATACTTATGATATATTTATACTTATGATTATATATAAAATCATTTTTATTGTAATAAAGAAAATAAATTTAATAATATCAATAAAATCTTCAACATAACCCGTATTTTATATTTATACTTTCAGAAAATAGATTTAGGGTGATTGAGAATAGAGTCCTTAGAATGATATTTGGGGGCAAAATAGATAAGATTACTAGAGAATGGAGAATTTTACATAACCAAGAATTACATGAGCAGTACGGGAAGCCAAACATTACCAGAATGATTAAATCTCGAAGACTAGGATAGGTTGGGCATGGAGCTAGGATGGGGAATGAAAGAGCAGCTTACAATGCTTGTAGGGAAGTCGACAGACCTTCAGGCAGACCGAGACGAAGGTCGGAGGACAATATTAAAATGGACCTACGAGAATTAGGATATTATGAGGAGGATTGGGTGCCACTCGCAAACAATAGAGAAAGATGGCGTGACTGTGTGATCAAGGCTATGGACTGCACAGCTACGGTTAGCTAGTCCTAACAAGTAGTTACGATAGCAATGGTGATTATGCAAGCACGTATACAGCCGACATAAAGACTATGTAATAGCTGTTGCCCTGCGGCACTGTTGCTGCCTATCATTACTACTTGACCTGTATAATAATAATATATATGCAAAGGCGGAGTAAGGGGGGGAGGGGCAATACCCCGGGCCCCACAGTCGGAATTCCGAAGGAAAGAATCTTAGTACTCATTCCTAGAATGTGTACAAAAATCAGAGCCCAATGTGTCATATTTCAAGGTCAATTCAAGGACGAAAAATGCATTTTTATTTCATTTTTTGAGATTTTGTCAATTGTGTTTGATTTTTAACTCAAAAACTTTTGAGAAAAAAGTGTAACAACATTTTGCTTCGTCATAAAAGAAGCTTTGTGATACTAAAGAAACGTGCTAGAATCATTGTAGAAACATGTTTTGAGACATTAGGAATCAAAATAGACTATTTTTAGAAAATGTCCGTATGGATGTATGTATATGTGTGCGTGAATGAGTGAGTGCGTGCGTATATGTGTGTGTATATATAGATGTGGATCAGTTGTGATGTGATTAATTTATATATGCATTACTTTTCGATGCGTTTTTTTCGATTCAGTGATAATGCATTTGAAAGAGCATAAAATTATCTATTTTTTCCGACCCGAAATTTTGAATAAGCCATTTCTCTTATTTTGTTATACATGAAAACATCACTTTTTCTTTAAACAGTCATATCTGAGATATATAAGGTGGAACATTTTTGAACAAATTGTAGGTGATTAGGAATATAAAGAATAATATTCTGTATAATTTTTAAATTTTTTAAATTTTTTACACATTCTGGGTATGAGTACCAATATTTTCTGAGAGATTTGGACGTTTTAATATTTGGACATGCTCACTTGACATGGAACCATCCATATATAATTAAAACATAATGACGTACAATTATTAGAAGAGATTAATTTATATATGCGTTATTGAAAAAATTCCAATTCATAAAACGTAGATAACTAAAATGCACAAGACCATTTAGTACGAATGGCTCATCTCAATCATGTTTTTGATTAGCTCTCATTACCATGCTCCACATACTTTTTGCACTCATCATTGGATTTCGATCTCTATACTATCCTAAATGATCTCACCCTCATTGTTACCAATACTTTTCTCATTTTTTCTCCTTGCTCAAAAAGACAACTATAGTCTTCACTGAAAGTGGAAACGTATTCTTTAAAATTTTTTCTGCATTTCTTCTTATAATTTAATCATGATTATAAAAAAGTCTATCAAATATTAAATAATTTATTTCAAAATAAAGTATGTAGTCAATTTATTATTGAAATCATTATTATCTAATATAGTTATTAATGCCATTATGGCAGTATTATAATAAAATTTTAAGTTTAATTACACAATATAGATTTTGATAATTAAAATAATTAATAAAGATGAAAGTTTTATATTTCATTGCTATATTTTATGTCGAGCTTAATTGATAATTCAGTACAATATGTATACTAAAACAATGCACTTTAAACTGAAAATTTCTACAGCATATTTTAGCTTTGTTCTTGTTGAAAAGAAGAGACACAAGCGGGACATTTAGAGAAATCGTTTTTTATTCAATAAACTACAACAGAACTGATTACATCCGTTCGCCTTGAATGTTTAAATCAATCTAGCTCAAAAATACGAAAGAAAGAGCACGTAACTAAGCCCCTGTTGACTCACATAGCAACCCTGGCTTTCAACTTTTTCGAATGTTCCTTCGAATGGCCAAACGTCCACGGGTGCGTCTCTTCACTCCCTATTTGTACGATGATACATTCGACAATTCTCTTTTTTTAATAAATATTAATACTAATAAAGTAAAGCGAGCGCATTACAAATACTTGTTTAATAACAATCAGAATTTTAATAGATATATTTATTTAAACGAATAATATTACAATATTTAATCTGGAACAAGCTTAGTCAACTCAATTGTTTACCTTGGCAATGTACTGATTTACAGAGGATAGGCGTGTGTAATTCGCGGGAATTCAATTAGATTGATTAATACGAAATGTTGTATCATCAAAAATTATAGCGATACTAATAAATGTTTGTGAACAAACTGAAAAATCACGTTTAATTTAATAATCATAAACTAAAAAACGTTATATTATTTTAGGGACAACCTAACGATCCAAAAATACAATTACGTTCAACTTGCAATTTGAATGTAAACTTGTATTTCAAAATATACAAATAAATTTTAGCATATATATATATATATATATATATATATATATATATATATATATATATATATATATATATATATATATATATATATATATATATATATATAGATATATATATATATATATATATATATATATATATATATATATATATATATATAATATATATATATATATATATATATATATATAGATATATATAATTTAATATTAATAAAATATTAATAAATTTAATATATAATTAATATATATATATATATATATATATATATATATATATATATATATATATATATATAGATATATATAATTTAATATTAATAAAATATTAATAAATTTAATATATAATTAATATATATATATATATATATATATATATATATATATATATATATATATATATATATATATATATATATATATATATATATATATATATATATATATATATATATATAGATATATATAATTTAATATTAATAAAATATTAATAAATTTAATATATAATTAATATATATATATATATATATATATATATATATATATATATATATATATATATATATATATATATATATATATATAATCAATTAATGATCATTATAAAGAAAAATTAACGAGTTACATGTAAAAAAGTAGTAAAGATTTCATTTTGGTATAAATTATAAAGATAAATTCTGGTGAGAGTATTATTACAAACATAATGAATGGCCGACAGAAAAATATGTTTTTTAAATCTTCAGTGTCAGTGAGTTTATGTGAGAGATTTTATGTTTGATTTATGATAAATAAAGCACAATAATAAATATAAAAGATTATAATTATGCTTTTTTAAAACATATAAATTAAAAATACGACTTTCTTCTGATAAATATATTGTCATGAATAACATTACGATCTTAAATTATTACCCATGAAACGGCGTTTATATAAAGATAATTCAGTGTGACATTGAACAAACTTAATATCCTCATATAATATCAGATGTTACATTTTAATTGCATAACATACATTGGGGAATTAAGTTGTATATGATATAAGCATAAAGTGTCCTAAACGTACGGGAGTTCTAGTAATTATACTCGAAATCTTATTTAATGGCAAATGCAAGGCAGGAAAGGATAATTCCAAAGTTTATGAGCAGCATAACGACGCTAAAGGTAATTTACATTTGACATTTCCGTATCCCTTGTGTCCTTACGTAACAGCCGAAAACTATGTTAAGCCTTTGACAACAGTTAACTGTGAAGTAACATTATTCATAATAAATAAATTCCTTATAATTAGATAATAACAAATTAACAAGGAACAGCATTTGTTTAAACGCTAATTTTTAGATTTTTATTTATTTAAAATATTTTAAACATTAATATTTGGAACATTGTATAAAAAGACAAGATGATATATATATATATATAATTGTAAATAAATAAAATAGACTATTGCGTAAACAAAAGTTGCATCGTGAGGTTAGCTTTAAGTTATAACAAGAGTAATTTACGTATACCTAACTTACGTTCGCATCAGTGAGGCGTCGGAAGTGCTGCAGTGTAGAAGCTACATGCCATGCGAAGCACATGAAGTTGAATAATTTTCACGTAGGCGGATGTGTCTATACACTACTGAATACGTAAATTTTACTGAATTGCATAATGAATTTTCAGTTTAAAATTTAGAGTCATTACATTTATGCGCATAATAATAAATAATACCGTCGTAAAAGAAGATATAACTGACTTATACTATACATTAATTACGTTGTAATCAAATTGTGATAGAAGATTTCAGAAAATGATTTTATTTACTATGTGTGCATTTATTAACTATTGGTTTTAGCAATTGTAATTTAAATTTATAAAAATAACAGAATTTTCTGTAACAGAAACATACTTATAAAATTAAGAAATTAAATCAGAGGATCTAGTTCTTCAGAAAACGTTACTGTTTAACATAAAAATTTAAAGCATATTTTAATGTCGACCATTCAATTTTAGTAGCTCAAACTAAAAGTTCGTGATAAAATTCCGATGCATTTCATTTCATGCGTATATTCATACTGTTGAATATCTGTGAATTATAGTTTACCCTTTGATTTATGCGAAATATTCTAATTTGTTTTACAAATCATATATTTTTATGGAAATTTTAAGGACTTCTCGTACGCGATAAAAATAGTTATATTCATAGTTATTTGCATATTTATTACTTGTATGCGCTGTACTATAGAAAATATTTTTCTCAACACGTGCGTGAAAAAGGCCATTTTTCATGCTTGTAAAACGAATAGAAAAATGGGCATTCAGACCGGCTTTGCCAGAGCAGAAGGTAATGTACATTACCTACCATTCCTGAAAAGCTCTGAAATTTATTTAGAAATATTTCCAAAATTTTATTTTTTTCAAAATATTGAATTTTCTTTTCATAATTTTGAATTTTTTAAATTTATTCTCTTTTTTCTTAGGTCTAGTGGACTATTCGAAATGCCCATTTCTCCATTCCTTTTGCATGCATGAAAACGACCCTATTTACACACTTGTTAAAAAAAGCCAATTTTCCCCCCTAGTTACACAATGTATTATAACACCCTATGTGTATAACACCCTGCTTCAAATAAGGATCTCTTTTCAATTTTTACTTTAAAAAATGTATATATATATATATATATATATATATATATATATTGATTTAAAATGAGTTTGAAGACCATTGCTGCTTATTAAACAGTAGTGGAAATTTAGATTCTCATGACATTTTGTTCAAAGAATTGTTAAGACATTTTTGTTAAAAATAATTATTTTAAATATTTGTTTATAATAATCTTATTGATTTTAATAATCTTATTGATTTTTATTGATTATTTAGTAGACATTTTCAATTAATTAAAAAAAATAAGAATAAGGATTAAAAATAACTGGATTTTATCAATAATACGTTACTTTTTCCAAATTCTCTTAAAAAGTATTCAAACAAAATATTTAAAGTAGGTTTATTAATATCCTATGCGCCAGAGATATTTAAAAATTCTGTATTTTATTATATTTTTAAGTAAGAAAACGATAAAGTCATTAATTATTACTCAAATTGATTGAAATTCGGTGTGAAATCTTTCAGTATATTAGAAAGTAGAGATTTTTCAATTGTAGACTTTGACCTTACTTAGATGTGCCTCTTACATGATACAAATGATGTTTGTTCAATGTAACTGTATATCTACGTAAGATGTACAAACACATCACTCTAAATTCCGGATTCCAAACGTACAATTCATCGTAACCAGTTAGTACGACGAAATTCGTTTGACGCGTCATATGTCCTTGTCCAAATCTTAATGAAATTTGTTTAGTTTTGAGATTTATAGTTTGTATTGTTAGATGTCTGTTTGATAGTTTGGTGAGTTTAAAATTACTAGTTTTGATGTTATTTTGACTTTATAAAACACACAAAAAAGAGGTGAAATCAAATAAACTCAGTTAATTTGTATATACTTCTGCGATCGTTATTTTTCATAATAAAATTTTTCTTTTCAAAACATAATTGTTTTTTGTGGAAGTCCTCATTATAAACACATCTATGTTCATCTTAAAATTATATTTTTGATATAAAGCTACGGTGGTTCAAGGTATTCGCTCTGTAAATGTTATTATTGATTTCGAATCTAGAATGTTTCTAGGTTATTTACCAACTAAAATAAAAATATTTTTAGGGCCATTTTTGAGAAATGGCACTTTTGTTCACCATATTAGATCCGTCATTTTAAATTTTAAAAATCTTACTACGGATTTTAAATGAGAGACCCCAAAAGCCCTTGAGGGCTGTCCATAAATTACGTAAGGCTTTTTTTGAGAATTTTAGACTCGTCCCTCCCTCTTCGTAAGATGTTTTCACTGATTATACCTTGTATTACCCTTCTATATCCTGTAAGACTAATGAAGACCCCTCCCTCCTCAAAGTCTTACGTAATTTATAGACGGCCCCTTATATATCAATTTTCATGAAAAACCGACGGTTACAAAAACTCGTGCTTCGAAGGTCCATTTGGCCATTTTTGTTGTTAAACCCTCTGAAGCTCTAATTTTACTAACAATTGGTGTTTTATAAAAATTAGTATACAAGGGTTTTTGGGGTCACTGATTTCAAATCCGTTGCCCGATTTTCAAAATTCAAAATGGCGGATCCAATATGGCGAAAGAAAGTGCTATTTCTCAAAGATGTCCCTACAAAATGTTTTTATTTTGGTTGGTAAATAACCTAAAAATAATTTAGGTTTGAAATCAACAATGAACTTAACAGTGCAAACATCTTTTTTCAATAATCATGTTAAGACTCACCGTGAAGCCTAGAAACAATGGCTTCTTTTTTATAGAGGTAACTTTCCATCACGAAAGAAAATATACACATATTTTCCTGTCACTAAATGCACTGCAGCGTGAAGCAATTACTATAAATAACTCGGCACCTCATCACAACCGACGGTAAATTTCGAAACTCGTCGCATGCACGTAAATGTAGCACACCGTGAAACTCTTGCGGCCAGCTCCAAGGGACGACAGTCAAAATTTAATTCCGAGCTGCGCTACGCATTAGCGAAGGGGTGGGAGGTGTGGGTGCGAGTTTTCACGAGGTATATAAATTATCATCCGCTAAAAGGCACACGCGATGGTCGATGGACGAGTGCGCTCGCGCGTGCACCAGACCAACAGGTCATAGGTGGCAAAGAGCCGGGCAGCATTCAGTTGGATCATTATCTGCACGTATACGGCGCTATGCTCGTGTGTGACGTGCGCCGAGATATGCTTAAATTCTTAAGTTGTACCGAGTACTGACTGAAAGGGTGTTTTCGAAAAACATGACGATTGAAACTTCGTTCAACTGTATTTTATAGTAAAGACAAGTTTACATCGTTCTAATGAAACAAGCGCATATTTATTTTCTTTTTTTTTGCTATTTCAGGATTGTATTTTAATTATGTTTGTATTTTATTACGTTGTTAATAACATTTTTTTTAATTACAAAAGAAATTAAAAAAAAAATTTTGTTGCATAGTTTATTCTTCTTACTCGAATGTTATTATCAACTCAAGATAAATATATAATAATATATATAATTATTGTGGCACAGTTTTGACTTTGAAGTTTTCATGCACAACGCAACGTATATTATACGCCTGTATCGTAGAGTTTTATATTCATCGTAAAAGGTATCGATAACCGGCCATTGCCAACGCAACGTCGATATTGCAGCCTTTATAGAAAATTACAATAGGCTACGTGTACACGCCTGCATGGAAATATCTGTTAATAATTTTACTTATGCGAAACATAACTTGGAATTAATCGATCGCGGGATTTAGATTGTTTAGTTTTACTTTCCAAATTAATTATATTTGTTAACAAGGCTCTACTTTATTTACTTTTTCTTTAAGGAGACCTAACTACCTTAAAATTACAAATAAATTAGCTATAAATTTTTAGATGAGGATGAATTATTAATGACATATTAACTATTTTTACGGTAAATTTGAGCATTATCGGTTGGGTCTCTGAAAAAAAAATAATAAAAAGAATTTTAACGGAAAAGTGCTTTACAAAAAATACTTAATATCCCCGATAGAAAATTATGTAGTTTTATCGAGGCCCTCGATTATTCCCATGGCAAACTAGATAGATCTACATAGTTCTAGATTAATTTTCCACCAGGGATGTAATAAATGTTAAAAGGAGTTGAATAATCGTCGTAAAAAATTTCCGTTTCTCATGTCGCCTAGAATCGTATGAGGAACTAAGTTCCTTTAATAAATATGGTATTGAAAATAGTGATTTGTTGTGACGTGTAGGATACAGACTTCGTGGTTTTACAACGGTAAAATTTGAGATGTTACAAACAAGGAGAACACCAACCCCGTGAAACTTGGATTTCGATAAGTATTTAGGAAGTGCTTTCTGGTAGCTAAAAATCATGCCTAGCACTCGTAGCTACTTCTAATGAGACCTTAATATTTGAGATATAAGCTTTTTTACTCCGAATATACGTTATTTTAGTGAAAAAAGGTACTTCTTCCAGTTATCATAACTATGAATGTGTTAAAATTAGAAAAAATGGTCAGAAAGATAATAAAAGTAGGCAAAAAGTGCTTTTATTTAAGACCTGTAACATTAATAGTACATTATGCAACAAGGGAATAAAGTCGAGGATCATTCCGGTCGGGTTTACCGCCCGAGCGAAGCGAGTAAATTTGCGGAAATAAATACTTTATTAGTCGGGAATAAAATAGTATATACGTTGTACAACTATAGGGGAAAATTGGCTTTTCTTAAGGGGTTATATGGACTTTTCTTAAGGGGTTACATGGGTTTCACAATTTTAAAAAATCGATATTTTTTATTGTATTATTCGAAAGTATAGTAAATTAAGAATATCCCCTTAAAATTTCAAGTCAATCGGAGTAAAACTTTCGGAGTTACAGCTATTTTAATAACCGTCCATTTGGCTTGATCAGCGCAGCGCATCGCAGGTGTGTCGATGCAGCTGCTTGGTCGCTGTTAATCTGTAATTCTCTGTATTTCTCATTTTCTGTAATTGTCTTATTTGAATATACACTATATAGAGAATATTCCCAGAAAATTTTAAGTCGGTTTTAAGTCGGTTGTAATAAAACTTCAGAAGATAGAGCCATATGAATCACCTCCCATTTAGCTTATTGCTTCGTAAATGTTTCGAAATATCTGCTTAGATATTGTTAATCTCAATTTCTCTGTATACCTCATTATTCTTAAATGTTGTATTTGAAAGTATAGTCATTAAATAATATTCTCGGAAAGATACAAGTCGATCGTACTAAGATTCTAGGAAATAGAGTAAAAGGAAGCGGCGCTGACTCGTGGTGCGCTTCGCAGCGTGCTTCAGCTAAAAATGATTTGGAGTCACACGAACATGATTTTACTGCTTTACCGAGTAATGTTCAATCAGCTATCAAACCAATTTATGAAGAACTCAGCAAGGATGCACTTTTGGAACGGTGTGTTGGTGGATTCACGCAGAACAACAACGAGAGCCTGAACCAGCTTATATGGAAAATCACGCCAAAAATACTTCCTGCTGGCTCAAAAGTTGTTGAAATTGCTGCCTCAGTTGCTGCCTGTACTTTCAATGAAGGAATCTCAGCTTTGTTGTACTTTTTGCACAGCATGGATGTGAAACTTGGACGAACTATTCATGAATATGCTAGGAAAGAGGATGAGCAGCGCGTACTCCTAGCCAACAAGAGAGCTGAGTCTGTGACTCGAGAGGCCAGAATTCGTCTCAGACAAGAGCAAAAAGATGCCCTGGACATTGCAGCTGCAGCAGGATCTTTGCTTTATGGGGCTGGAATCGACGACTCTATGTAAGTTGAAAAAAAAAATTTTTTTCCGTGTTTTATTTGTACTTGAAACTTTAAACGCGTTTTTCTCAAAACTACTTTTTCAAAGTCTGTGGACACGATTTCTCGAAAACTAATGTACCGATCGTTCTGAAATTTTGCTCACTTCTTTAAAATTTCATTGACTAGTGATTGAACGAAGGATTTTCACAATTTATTTTACAACCTATTTTGTGCTCAAAATTTTACCAAAAATCGAACTTTTTGCAAAAATCTCTCCCAAAAATTCAAAATTTAATTTTTTTCTTATCCCTTCATTCAATCACGAGCTATTACTCGTACCATGTATTAACTGAAAATTATTTTTTTTTGTATTTCAGATGAAACCGACATGAGTTATCATGTCCACCGCAACGACACTTTTTTTGGGGGGATTCGGAAAATGCGCTGTCTACGGCTCAATTTTTTATGTAGTAATAAGTTGAATAAAAAAAGTTTTTTATTGTACCTAAAAAAAATTCGTGAAAATTTGTTTTTTTTTGCCTCTGAAACCCATGTAACCCCTTAAGCGAGTATTATGATTGACTACGAGTTAAAGACGAGGGCGCCGAAGGCCCTCGAGACATACACGAGTGCTCAAATCATCATCCGAGTCTGAAAAAGTCTTTCCTCCCTGTTACATACCGTATTTTTTGTAATCAGTGCATGAATTGGTACTTTTTTACGCATATAAGGCGGATGGGGAATTGGGAATTTTGAGTCGTCCACCATACCAATCAAAATAAACAGAATAAATGGTACGTAATTTCAAAATTTTTAATAATATTCAAGAATTTTTAAAAATTTTATTTTTGACTTTTCTTCCCGCTATTCGAAGACACTCGAAATTCTCAATTTTCCATTCGCATTACAGGCATGGAAAAGAGCCTTCTGCATGCACGTGTTATAAAAAATATTAATCTGAGCCAAAGTTATTAACAATAAAAGATGGTGACTGAAAATGCAAGAATATTTGAGGAAACGAAACTGTTTAAAATTCGTTGATGTATCAAGCATTTTAAGTCACCATGTTCAATAATTGTTAATAACTTTAGATCAGATTAATATTTGTTAATGTCACAGGTCTCAAATTGAAGCTCTTTCTGACTACTGTTATTATCTCTCGGGTCATTTTCTCTACTGTTAACCCATGCATCACAATCACTAAATGAACTGAATCGACAATATTATTTTTAAATTACCAAAAAATCCGAAAATAAACTTAAAAATAAAAAATCCGCTAAAAAGCAAAATAAAACATTTTTGTCCTCACTTTGTCAAAAGAAAACAAAAAATATAGCCCTGAAACATTAATTTTGATCCTGAATATTCAGAGTAATGCTGTTCCACATCCGTACACACACGGACACACATACATACGCACGCACGCACTCACTCACACACACACTATTTTCCTAATTCCACTAGATTCCTAATGTCTCAAAACATGTTTCCTATAATGATTTTAGCATAACTTTTACCATCACAAATCGACCTCTATGACGAAACAAAAATTAAGTTTTATCTATTTTGTAAATTTAAGACATGAGTGCATTTCTTCTTATTTTTAATATATCAAATAAATAATTATTTGTTTGAATGAAATGCTACTAAAGTCTAGTTAGAAAAAATATAATTACATTATTCTTCATTTAAAAACAAGCAGACTAATTTATGCACTCTGTCAGAAGTAGCATGTTATTTCATGTGGATATGGTACACGAAAAGAATTACATTTTGCCGCATTAATGTTTTCATTTATCACTATAATTAACTTTGACTTTTATACGTTCCGTGAAATTTTGTATGAAAATGCAGTGTCTATCATGCATTGGAAAACTCACAAAAAAACATGAACCGTGTTATACAAACTATTACAAAATGCTAAATTAACTAACTCGTACTCAAATTAACGAAATAAAACATTTATTATACTTACGTAAACAAGTGTTGACGTTTTGAAACATAAAGTTGAATAGTAAATGATGGAGCACATTTTTTAAATACAAAAGTATAAATTTATGAAATTATATATTTATAAGTTTATTTAATTTTAAACATATACTAAAAAAATGTGGAATTTGAAACTTATTAAATTTATTTTCTCGTTATTTAGTTAATACTTATTTCAGTCTTTAAAATATATGACCATTTAGAGCAAGATTCAAGGTAAAAAATAAGCCAAGAATTTATATAGTTTCTTCGAATTTCCTCCAAGGATGAACCGTTTTAACAGTAGGTATACAAGGCGGGTTCTGCACCCTCCCCCCCCCCCCCCCCCCCCCACTCGACTTTTCGACTCACCTGTGCAGGTGAGAATTGCTCTGATTGGTCGAGCCGGGCAGGTGAGAATAAGCCCCCAACCCTCATACTCGACTCTCCTGTGTAGAGGTGATGAGGCTTAGGTCAATTTTTTTAAATATGTTGAAATCAGCAGCTTGCCATTATTCGATTAATATTTTTCTCGTAGGGGAATTACATGCCTGCGTGTGTACGCACGCACGCACCCGCACGCTCGATGCTTGTCGAAGTTTCGCGCAGGGCGAATGATGTCATGCATGAATGTTCGCGCGGATGCCGACAGTCAAGTATTGGGGCAGTATCGAATTGCATTCTGCGCACACTAGTTATAAGAAAAACATCCTGTCAGATAAACACTACATACGAATGTATGAATAATGAAAGCATGCAGTTATCTCTACTGTACAATCAATGAAGAAATTTCTGCAAGAATATGTTTGAATTTTAATTTTAGAGGACCGATGTTTAGACGATTCACTTTATATTTGATTAAAGAAAAAAAAAACGATTTTTAATACCAACCAATAGTATTCAAACTTCACATTTTTAGCATTTAAAATGTAGACAAATCATATTTTCAAAAGAATAAAGCAACTACTAATCAGATGAATGAATTTCATTATTAGATGCATATTTATTCAACAACACATACTACCATCTTTATTTAAATAAATTAAAAAAAACATTTGTATGAATGAGATTTTTAATAAATTGACATAAATAAATTGAACAATAGTTTATATTTTATTGAATCGTTTATAAAATTTAGTTGTAGTTTTATCAAAAAATTTTATGTAGTCTAAAAGTTTATATTCAGAATAATTCAGTAATTAATTATTTTAAAATTGAAATAAAAATTAAAAAATTATGACACCATGCAAATGGATAATGGATTAAGGGATAAGGGTATTAAATAATCATAAATACATTTTATTTAAAATTTATTAATACAACTTTCATTCAAGATTACATAGAGAATGAAAATATAAGCATTGAAATAAGAATGAAAATATATAAGCACTATGAAATGTAAATTTTTTTAAAAAGAAAATAATTGTGAAAATAATATTTGAAATTAATTTGCAAGTCCACTATGATTATTGGGATTGCACAGCTCTTCAATTTCATCATCTGTCAGCTTCTTGAACCAGAAAATGTTGTCCACATTGTACAGCTTAGTTTGTATGAGATGAATAATCACGTAAATATCAGCAGAATTAAGTTGTTGCTGAGCTATTATTGCTGCTACAATGCTATGCATATGGATAGTATCGCAGTTCTGACATTCAGCAGGCACCTTAACCCTCGGTAGAATGAAAACATATTCTTGGTTTGCCATGATTCTGTAACAAAGATAATTGCAAATTGAAAGTATAAAGTACTCTACATAAATTGAATAATATTTTGTAAATGTGAAAACATCAATTTAAATTTAAAAACCTACGGGATATAAGCAAATTTACTCTAAATATTTTTATTTTCAAAACTAAAAAATGAAATTCGAATGTCTGATTTAATATTGAATACACTGAGAAAACCAATAACGTAAAATATTATGATATTGATATCGTAAAAATTTCCTAATAAATTATTTTTTTGACACGATGTATTCTTACATAAAACGTTTAAATACAAATTTTTACATTTACAATATTCAATATCGGAAATTTTACGATATGGGTTTTCACAGTGTAGTATATATTACATTTTCTTACTACTAGTTTAACATAAAATGGAAATATATATTAATATTTATTGCTCTTACCTTTTTTTCTTTCACGCGATGCCTCGCCGTCTCTCACTTTCTGTCTATCTTCCTCTCTTGATATGTTAACTTAGGCAGCACAGAAACACAAGTCCAGTGCAAGTGTCAAACAAAGACTGATCCAGTGATGGCACGATACCTCATAATATATACACAGCTTGTAATGTAACCCCAAACCCTATGGTGATCTTATCTTTTGTTCTTTGAAATGATTTCATCTACAGATGCAAAGAAAGATTTTCTCTTTTGCACAGTTTTAATATATAAAGGTTTATAATGATTTTTATATAAAATTATTCTTCAAAATAACCAAACTCTATCTTATTAAAATTGCCTCCAAAGTACTGCAAGTAGATGTTCTTACTTTTACATTCTACACTCATTTTTTGCGTAAAATTTTGGTTTTCAGTTATATATTTAGATATCCTTTGAGGTAAAAAGACACCGAAAGAATCTTCCAATTCAATAAAAATCTTGTCTCTATATTTAGTTTTAATTTCTTTTACATTAGTAATTTTATATTTATATTCTATTTCCAGACTTGATAATTTCTTTGTTGGGAGAAAATTCACGCATCCAACGCGATTTATTTCATTGAAATCCATTACTTTGTCTATTTTAATAAATTTAAAGAAAATGTTATTTTCAATATAGATGTTTATGCAATGATAGCTGTATATAAACTGAATAAAAACTGACTTTTTCAATACGCTTTTATACAGTTTTTAATCTCTAGAATATTCATTTAAAAATAACTATATTATTTTATGATTTAAGTTCTAAGAAATGAATATAAGTATGTTGCTGTTATGTAGTATATTATGTACAATCATGTACAATCTAACGATAGAAATTTATTTTCTACGAATTATTTTTGATAAGCTAATTTCAGCGTAAATATATAATATATTTAGGCTGTATATTATTTATTTTAGTTATTTTTTTTTAAATAATAAGTTATTTTAGTTAGTTATTAATTATTTATTTTAATTAGGATGTATATTAGGCTGTATATGAGTATATTGAGGATATTTGGAATGATTCATACACAATACATTGTTTTAACGTATATGCTACGAATAAATTAATATTCAAACGCATATACTATCTGACGCTAGAAATTTATTTTCTACGAATTATTTTTGATAAGTTAATTTCAGCGTAAATGTAATATGAGTATACTGAGTATATTTGGAACGATTCATACACAATGCATTGTTTTAACGTTTGTGCTACGAATAAATTAATATGCAATCATATTTAGTATCTAACGATAGAAATTTATTTTCTACGAATTATTTTTGATAAGTTAATTTCAGCGTAAATGTAATATGAGGATACTGAAAATATTTGGAACGATTCGTATACAATGCATTGTATTAACGTTTGTGCTACGAATAAATGAATATGCAATCATATATACTATCTGATGCTAGAAATTTATTTTCTACGAATTATTTTTTGATAAGATAATTTCAGCGTATATATATAATATGAGTATATTGAGGATATTTGGAATGATTCATACACAATGCATTGTTTTAACGTATGTGCTACGAATTAAATAACATTCAATCGATTTATATGGACTCCTAGCTGTACTTTTGGTATGAATACTTTTGCTCTGTATATATAGGGCTGCAGTTGTTGTTATCGATTCAGTATAAAACATTATCTTGAAGGATACATAGAAAAAATATTTCTGTTAAACTCTGTAGCATAGAATTTTAAATATTTACAATGTCTGCTTACAACTGCAAGCAGCTTGTGAATAGTATGCTACAAGCCTACAGTCTTATAGCTAGCAAAAAAAATATTAACTCTGAAGAAGTAAATCAGTGGATTAAATTTGGTTATAAAAATTTAAGACTTTTGAAACAACTTTTACACAAAAGCAACACAAGTGCTCCTCAGAAACACAAATTTGTATCTATAATTGCGTTGCTCAAGGGAGTGCAAGATAAATTAAAAAGTTTGCTGAAAACTGGTGCAGGTGTGTGTAAGAGACGAAGTGATAAGTAAAATGGCATGACTTGGAGAGTGCATTTAATGATCGAATCAGATCCGGTGTAATTACAAATTTGAAGAATTTGGATATTATAACGTTTATGGGAGATGCTCAGATACTATTTCAATCACGAATCAAGAATGCTCTCAAGAAGCTAGATGCATTAAAAGTTTATACAGTGTTGGCTGCTCAATAAGGTATAACGAAAGCTAATGAAGAGTCTTTAGAAATTAAATATTTCAACACGAAAGCCGACTTAATTTTTCAAACAACAGATTTGAAACATTGGTTTAAAACAAAAATACAGCAGCCTATTCAACGTGACATGGAAGAATTTGTGGAGAGAGATAGTGGTTGGAGTCTAAGAGCTATTCTCTGTTTGAATATATACATAAACCGGAATAATCCAATGAAAGGTAGCTCCTATGTAGATCTACCTGACTGTATAAAGAGAAAAAAAGTCTGTGTTAATGTACAGAATTTCGATGATGAATGTTTCAAGTGGGCAGTATTGTCAGCGTTGCATCCAGTAATTCATTCAGATCGTGTGACAGAATATAAAAAGTATGAAAATAAATTAAAATTTAACGGTATTGAATTTCCAGTTCTGCCATACAAAATCCCAAAATTTGAAAAACTAAATAAGATTTCAATCAATGTTTACATTTTGAAAAAAAGAGGAGGTAAATTTAGAGTAGTACCAATTTACTTGACATCACATAAACGAAAAAATCACCATGTTAATCTCCTCCTTATACAAAATAAATATATAGATGAGGAGGATGAGGAGGAGAAGGGTGTGGTAGAGGACTATGACACTCCACCTATTTATCATTATGTTTGGATTAAGAACTTATCTCGTTTAGTATCAAGTCAACTTTCGAAAAAGAAAGATATGAAATATATTTGTGATCGATGCTTACATTTTTTCACACTGATACACAATTAGAAAAGCATGTGCGAGATTGTAAGGACATCAATAAGTGCAGAGTGAATCTACCGACATGGAAAAATGAAATTTTACAGTTTAAAAACTTCAACTACAAAGAGAAAATACCATTCGTTATTTATGCAGACTTTGAGTGTCTCCTAAAAGCAACTGATGATGGAAATGCTTACCAGCAACACGAGGCGTTTAGTGTGGGTTATTATTTGAAGTGCAGCTATGACGACACTCTTTCATGTTATCGAAGCTACAGAGGACCCCTACCTGCGAAATGGTTTGTCGAGGAACTGAGGGGTTTAGCGGAGAATGTCGAAACTGTTTTCTGGTGTCCTATACCTATGGAAATTTTGACTAGGGAGCAAAAATTGGCATTCGAAACTGCATCAACCTGCCATATATGTGAGCAGTCTCTCGGTGCACAAAGAGTTTGAGACCATTGTCATCTCACTGGAAGGTAAGCTTAAAATTAAATGAGTTATACATGAAACGTGCTATATAATTGAAACAATATGATTATATTACTAAAAGAAAATTTAACATTATATTTCAGATATCGAGGAGCAGCTCATGAAAAATGCAACTTAAATTATCAAGATTCACGCATCATTCCAGTCATTTTCCATAATCTCACTGGATACGATTCACACTTTCTCATTAAAGATATCGTCAATGGTTTTCCTGGACAAGTAAACCTATTACCATTGAGCAAGGAACGCTTTATCTCATTCACGAAACATATTGAAGATAGTGATATTAAATTTAGATTTATTGATTCATACCGATTTATGGCATCATCCTTGGATAAATTATCATCATACCTTGAAGAGCTAAATATTCTGAAAAATGAGTTTTCTCAAGATACGCAATATTTTCCTCTGACTGAAGAAAATTGAAGTTATTGCGAAGAAAAGGGATCTTTTCGTATGATTATTTGGACTCGGAGGAAAAACTTAACGACCCAGAGCTGCCGTCAAAGCGTGAATTTCATAGCAAACTCAATGATTGTGATATCTCAGATGAAGATTACGAGCATGCACAGAATGTTTGGCAGGTTTTTGGTATAAAAAGTTTAGGTCAATATTCAGATCTTTACTTGAAAACAGATGTTCTGCTCTTGGCAGAAGTTTTTGAAAATTTTCGCAACAATTGTCTCAATACTTATGGTTTGGATCCAGCTCATTATTACACAACACCAGGCTTAACTTGGGATGCAATGCTGAAATATACTAAAATTCAGCTTGAACTGCTCACTGACATTGATATGGTACTGTTTATTGAGTGTGGAATAAGAGGTGGTATAAGTCAATGCTGCAACCGCTATGGCCGAGCTAACTATAAATACATGGGTGTGGACTATGAAGAAAATAAGGAAATCAAATATCTCATGTATTTTGACGCCAATAACCTCTATAGTTGGGCGTTAATGCAACCCCTACCCTATAGTGGCTTTGAATGGTTGGAAAAAAACGCTAAAAATGTGGACTTTAACATACCAGATGATTCACCAATAGGTTACATCCTCGAAGATGATTTGCAGTGTCCACAATATCTTCACGATAGTCATAAGGATTTACCTTTCTGTCCGGAACATAAGAAACCACCAGGTTCAAAGCAAGACAAATTACTTACCACTGTTGAAGAAAAGACTCGATATGTTCTCCACTACCGGAATTTAAAGCAAGCTCTTAAAAATGGATTAAAGCTTGCAAAAAGCTTTTAAGTTTCAAACAGAGTTTTAAGATTCAAACAGAGACCGTGGCTTAAAGAGTACATTGACCTGAATAGTATGATAAGACAAGCAGCTAAAAACGATTTTGAAAAAAATCACTACAAGCTGATGAACAATGTAGTATTTGGCAAAACAATGGAAAATGTGAGAAAACGAGTTGATGTAAAATTAGTGACAAAATGGGAAGGTCGATATGGTGCTGAAGCACTTATTGCTAAGCCTGAATTTCATAGTCGAACCATTATCGATGAAAATCTTGTACTTGTTGAATTGCAGAAAACTGAAGTACTTATGAATAAACATATCTATATAGGCCTTTGCGTTCTGGACTTATCGAAAACTCTATTGTATGACTTTCATTATGATTATATGTTACAAGAATTTGGAGATCTATGCAAACTGCTATACACTGATACAGATAGTTTGATATATGAAGTACGCAAGAAAAATGTATATGAAGTAATGAAACGTGATATTTATAAGTTTGACACTTATAGTTATCCTACAGACAATATTTTTGGAATACCTCGCATGAACAACAAGATTGTTGGATTGATGAAGGATGAATGTAATGGTAAAATTATGACTGAATTTGTTCGTCTTCGAAGCAAAATGTACAGTATACGGATTGAGGGTAAAGATAAAGTAAAGAAAGTAAAAGGAATAAAAACTGGTGTTGTTGAGAATACAATAACTTTTGATGATTATTTGGATTGTTTACTTACTAAGTCTGTGGAGTATAGAGAACAATGTGTTATTCGCTCCCATCAACATAATGTTTTCACGGAGAAACAAATAAAATTAGCGCTAAGTCCACATGATGATAAGCGATGTTTGATGCCAGGTGAATCAGACACTTTTCCATGGGGGCATTATAAAACGATGAAAATAAATTAAGTATGAAATTAAGATCATTAACTGTATTATGCTTAAATATATTGTAAATATGATAAAGGTTAATAAATAAAGATATACTTTATATAATTTTATACATTTATTTGTTTATCCAACTATTGTGTGAACTATCAAATCCTAACCATTTTACATAAATCTGATTTCCACGTTTTTTTAACACTTTCTCCACCAGGTAGACATCCGGATACTTGGCTTTGAGGAGTTCCTGTTCATAGAAACCACCAGCAATGGGTTGATCTCGATAGTCTTTAAGCTTGTAGGTGACTACTGGATACATGGCCATTACTTGACTAATTGTAAATATCTCTGTTGATCAATTAGGGGTATAACCCTTCTCAAATACTTGTTTCAACTTGCGCACTCGGACTTTATCTCTAATCTTAAATTTTGGCTTACTCGCAGTTTTATTTATGTCAGAGAATTGTGCCAATTGTGCCAATATTGTAGCTTCATTTACAGGTGAAACATCTTTCGGTTTCATACCAATGGTGCGGTGCTTGCTGTTATTGTATACAGTCATCAAATCAGGTAAGATATCCAGCCACTTGTATTTTCCACGCAAACTGAATTGCATCCACATCTTATTCTTGAGCGTCCGATTGAAACGTTCACAAATAGACGCTTTGAGTTTGCTGAACGTTGAGTATAGATTGATTCCATACTGTTTCATGAGGCTTTGAAAGGAGGAGTTGTAGAACTCTTTGCCTCGATCGGTATGTAGATTTTTTGGTACGCGACCTTGCTGCAAGATGGATTTCATGGCTGCTGCAACCTCATCACCAGTCTTATGCTTTATTGGAACAGCCCAAGCATACTTGGAGAATACATCGATAACTGTGAGCAGATACTTGTAGCCTTTGTTCTCTTTAGCGTAAGGTTGCATCTCCACTAGGTCAGCCTGCCAGGTATCATTCAATCCTCGTACAATAAATTTTCGACGTGGATAGTTACGTCGAGCGGGTTTATGGAGCTCCTCCACTAGTCTCTCATGCATCATCATTTTTCGAATCGTGATCTACCATACTGTTTGACTGAGAATTTTGAAATAACATATCATTCAGTGTTTGAATAGCTCCATCAATTTTTTCCATTTTCTTTGTGTAATTATCGTTGAGACCACTTAGCTCTGATTGAGCGTCATCAAGGTCAGTTCTCAAGCGTGCTGTCACATCATACAGGCTGCGAACTTCTGATTGAACTAAGCCTTGTATAGTGTTTAAATTGACGGCGTCACTTGACCGCTGAGCAGCGGCAACGTTGCACAATCTCTTGTTTTCTACGTCGTACTGACCGTCAGCAGTGAGTTTATAACCAACACCAGGTGGACCACGGTTAGCTTCAGCTCCACCCAGTTGTCGTCCGAACACGTCAACACTCATCTTGCTACTGACTCTTATAATGTTTACGCTCCTCAATATATAATGTTGGCTTCACGAAGTTCCTCGATGATTGAGTGAATCTCATTCGTATGGCTCTAATTACCAGCTGCTCTCTCAGCAAGTAATAAACGTAGGCGGTCGACTAGCTCATTAGGATCATCCCAATATACATAGTCCATTAGCATATTTTTTTTAGCAATCTTATATCGTGGTAAAAGCCCCGCTCCACTAATGGATGCTCTCTTACGACCTGGAGACTTGTCGAAAAACGGGGCGATAAAATTTTTATATTTATTGCTCCTTAATCGATGTATAGGCTGATCTTCACTATACTTTTTTCTAAATGCATTTGTCACTTCAACAATCTTTCGATAATTTTGCAGGTCACTTGGGCTAATTAAATTTGAATCAGGCTCCTTTCTAAACATGATCATGAGAGTATCACCCTGCTTACGAATTCCATATACATTATCCAAATAACTTTTGCGATTTTGATTGAGCATTACAAAGTACTTGCTGATCTTTGAATCGGATTTATTAGTCTCATCTGAGCTTTCGTATTTTGCACTTTGGAATGAAGCATCTAAAGTTTGATCGCGCAGAGTAGCATCAGTATCGTCAGAATCACCTTCTTCAGATTGCTCATCCTTTTCGACTATTTCACTCTTAGGCTCATTCTTGATGATATGTTGCTTCTTCTGTAACTCCGAGACATTTACAAGTTTTTCGAGTGGATTGATGACAGGTTTGAAAGTTTCACCTATTGCCTTCTCAAAACTGGCTTTACCCTGCTTTAACAGTCTATGTTTACGTCTAATCGCCTCTCTGGATTTTGCAATTTGACGAAGAATATCTTTCTCGCGTCGAAAGTCTGCCATGTTAACTGTTCAATATTTTACAATGCACTACTCAATTCATGTCGTGTGCGCAATATTTATAGCAAAACAGTCAAATCCCTTTCGGTATCTGCCAGCATTAAGCTCCCGCTCTTTGTCTATCACGAGAAATCCATACTTGTCATCTCTCCAGCACGTAGAGCATAAACTTTTAAATTGTGTACAAGACATATCAGAGTTTACATGATCCTCGTATATGTGTTTAAGATTCACATCGTCTTGTCGAAATATAGCCAGCAGATTAACATTATCACGCACCAAATGCTTTGGGATGTGAGCGGTACGACTGACAAAGATAGAAACAGTCTACATTTTTGTGTCTACCCATACAAAAAAAGGCTCTAATATTGTCCTGCTTCTCACAGGCTACATCATCGAAAACCATGATAGAATTTGGAAGTGCATCCTCGGGTGCCACAACTGTATCATGCTCACTGAATGGAAAGTACTCAACACCATTTACTGACTCCAGAAGCTTCTCGAGAAACTTATACTTTGGCTGATTGAGCGATTTCGAGTAGACATACACATTTTCAAACTTTAGACCATTGGGATGTGTTATGAGAGTGAGCAGCGTATTGGTCTTGCCGCAATTTGATGGACCGAAAAATACTGCGCGTATATTGTCGGGCAGTAGTTCACCATGACGTTTCGACACTTTCTGCTGCTCTACTAAAGTGTCAAAATTTGACACTGGCAGCTTGACGTTTTGCACTAGAAAATCCATATCCATATACTTTGCTGTCTCGAATATGACTAACCATGAGGCTATAAATACTGCGCTTATAAGCAGTTGGTATTAGTCAGAAGTTGTCCTTGAAAGTGTCAACATCATGATTGTACATAAGCAGCGTCGTCAGAGACGTAAGGGTCGCGGTTTGATGAATTCTCTCATCAATAAGCTTCCCGTTAAACTCCATTTGCCGGGATATCAATACTGTGGACCCGGTACTAAACTGGCAAAACGTCTGGCTAGAGGTGATCCTGGAATCAATCCTTTTGATGCAGCCTGCAAACAGCATGATATTGCCTACTCTCAGAATCGTGAGAACGTTGCAGCTAGCAACTTTGCAGATAGAGTTTTAGCTGACAAGGCATGGCAGCGAGTTTTAGCAAAGGATGCAGGTATTGGTGAAAAAGCTACAGCTTATGCTGTAACAAATGCTATGAAGCTGAAATCTAAGTTTGGTATGGGTCTTAAAAAGAAGAAAGGAAAGCCATCTATTACCCTGGCTAGTGTGGTCAAGGCTGCTTCGAAATCCACTATTCCGAGCAAAGACTCACGTGCAGTTATTCGCTCTGCTATGAATGGTGCTCGCAAAGCTGTAAAGAAGGCTGGTGGCAAGAAAAATGTGCGCGTTCCACGTAAATTACCTGTACCATCAAAAGTCGGAGGATTCTTACCTTTTCTCATTCCTATATTCGCCGGCTTAAGTGCAACGGGAGCACTGGCAGGTGGCGCTGCTGGTATTGCAAAGGCCGTGAATGATGCTAGCGCTGCCAAACGTCAGCTTGAAGAAAGTCAAAGGCATAATAAGACCATGGAGGCCATTGCACTTGGTAAAGGTTTATATCTAAAACCTCATAAGAGAGGTTATGGTATTCATCTAAAACCTTATCTTGGTTGAGGTTTAAGAAAAAAAAAAACTTCGCACTAAGACTGCCTCAACGAGCACTTACTGACGCTGATTTGCTTAAATATGCTCATATATGGAAAATTCCAAATTTTCGCGGTGTTTTTATGCGAAACGCATTACCCGAGGGTGGACCACGTTATCGAGAATCAGCCATTGTCAATCTTGATGACGAAAGTGGACCTGGCACGCATTGGGTAGCCTATAGAAAACGAGGTAACGACGTTGTGTATTTTGACAGTTTTGGAGATCTACAGCCACCCTTGGTTCTCATGGAATATCTCAATGTGGACTGTGTCAAGTATAATCACGAGCATTACCAAGACTACAATACATACAACTGTGGCCATCTTTGTCTCAAATTCTTGTGCAGGAAGCTTAAGCGTAAAGGTATATAAGTGCTGATAGTGGGCTAGTTAGAGTCAGTATTGCTGGTGCAATCATGGAAGATTCATTGACGTTGAGTTTGTCTGGAACGTCATCTGTACTGGAAGCTCAATTCTTTCCACCAATTGAACTTGCTCCCAGCAAACATTACGTTCTCGGACTAGTTGAACTTTTAACCTTCAACTCAATACCCAATATCGATACGGGTAATAACAAGTTTTATGTGGGTGAAGAAGTGCTAACTTTACCAACAGGTAGTTACGAGATTGAAGACATTGCGAGCTACCTGCAAGAAGTTCTTGCATCAAAAGGTATATCAATCAAGCTTAAACCTAATAACAGAACTCTTCGTTGCGCTATCAAATGCAGTCACATAATTGATTTTCAACCACAAGACTCTATTGGTAAACTACTGGGTTTCACTGAACGCCTTCTCCCGGCAAATACGACTCAAGACTCTGATTTACCTGTAGCCATTCTCAAGGTCAACGCCTTAAGAGTCGAGTGTAACATCACATCAGGCGCATATATAAACGGACAGAAGGTGCACACCATACACGAGTTTTTCCCAGCTGTACCTCCAGGATATAAAATTATTGAAATTCCATCGCAAGTCATTTACCTTCCAATTGCTGTGAAGACCATTGACAATATACAGCTGCGTATAGTCGATCAAGATGGAGATTTAGTTAATTTTCGTGGAGAAATCATAACGATCAGACTACACATCAAAGCAGTATCATGAGCATGGGTATTGTGTACAATACTAAAGTGGGCAGAGGCTATATTAGTAGCTTACCATGCCATCGAGCAGTCAGTCGTCAGCGAGTACTCAAAGCGCTAACACGTCAGAACAGTCAGTTTCTGAGAAGCCTAGGTCTAAGAGTCGTCGCCGCAACACCTGGAAAAGGATAACCTGTATACTTTTTTGCTGCTTTCAACGAAATGGAGGAGATGCTAAGCATACAATCACCTGTCACATTTGACGAATCTGTTGCGCATTACGAGATTCATGCGCATCAGCCCTATACCTTATCGAGCTTCAATAACAGCGATGAGATTCGTATAGCCATACAACATCAAGATCTCTGTCTTTTACCTTCACGCAGTTCACTGCATGTATGTGGACGTCTGATGAAGACGAGTGGCACTGCTGTTACAAATACGAATTTAGTCAACAAAGCCATCTGTCACCTGTTTGAAGAAATTCGTTATGAGATAAACGCTATAGAAATTGATCGATGCAAGAATGTGGGCTTGACGAGTCTCATGAAAGGTTGGGTATCCATCAGTCCCAGTCAGAGCTTACTCTTTGAAAATGCTGGGTGGCTCGATGTTAAGGAGTCACGGCAATTGACCAATGATGCTGGCTTCTTTGATGTATCGGTGCCATTGAGTATGATTTTAGGCTTTGCCTTTAATATACCCCTTTATTCCTTAATTTCCTTATACCCACCAATGTATATTTTAAAGTATTCATTTATGCAATTCTATACTCCCCCCAATACTTGACTGTCGGCATCCGCGCGAACATTCATGCATGACATCATTCGCCCTGCGCGAAACTTCGACAAGCATCGAGCGTGCGGGTGCGTGCGTGCGTACACACGCAGGCATGTAATTCCCCTACGAGAAAAATATTAATCGAATAATGGCAGGCTGCTGATTTCAACATATTTAAAAAAATTGACCTAAGCCTCATCACCTCTACACAGGAGAGTCGAGTATGAGGGTTGGGGGCTTATTCTCACCTGCCCGGCTCGACCAATCAAAGCAATTCTCACCTGAACAGGTGAGTCGAAAAGTCGAGTGGTGGGGGGGGGGGGGGGGTGCAGAACCCGCCTTGTATACCTACTTTTAACCTATTCAAACGTTATCGTAAACATCTCATAATAGTATACATACCTCATAAATCCTATAATGACGTTGATCATTATTATGGATCCTTAAAGTACAGCATGCGTTTGCATACAGCAATACGAAGCAGTTTTGTAGTGTATGCGCACTGTATATCAACACAGGTCACATTGCACCGTGTGTGTATACGCACCGTTAAGCGTGTATATGTGTATGCGTGAGGCCGCTTTGTAAGCAGCTCCTGAGCGTCAGAACAAACCACGCAGCCGACCAGGCAACATATAATAAATAGAGTATAGTCTACGCCTGTATGCATTAATTTCCCTGGCCAGCTTCCCTACTTGATTCCTACTATATTACGAATATCAATTTTACGTAGCAGAAGAAACCCGTTGGTATTATGCAGAAGCTGCATCATACAAATGAGTACGCTATGTAAATTGATTCTTGTATTTTCTTGATATTTTTGAACATAATAAAGTTACATAAGTTTGCGTGCTATTGTATTATATATATATGTGTATATATATAATACGTTTTAAATTCAAATCAAGGTGTTATTTCTGACGTAACTGTAATAATTCAAGTTAAATTCATATAATCACATCATAAAAGCTAATAGATTGTATACTAGTTTTTGTGAATATAAATATGTAGAGAAAAAATATTACCACTGACGATAAAGAAGCTTAAGAGAAACATTTTTATTTTTTGGTAGTATTTGTTTACTTTATTATTTTCCCCTAACTGTTAGCGCCTGCTTTTTCTTTTCATAACTTTTCAATGCCGTATAGTATAATTAAATTACGAATTGTTAAATTATTTTATGAGGCATGAAAAAAGTAACTTAGATAGCAATATAAATAATCTCTTCATAAAACTAGTGTAAATTAATTAATGAGCAAATTGAATTATGTTATTTCACATAGTCAGAGGATAGAAGGCGTACGTGCAATTTGTCGTTGCCTTCAACGACCCATGGAATTATATGAAACTAAGTTCACTGAAACTAGTTTAGTGACGCCCCAAGTATAGATACAAGTTGATGCTTACTGCGATACCACTTTCTCGAGAGACAACTTCATCGTTCCCTTTCTCATAGGCTGAAAACAAAATTTCATATCACATAAATCAATGTCGATTGCAAGCAGTAGATTAATGTAAGGTAAATGTTTTAGTAAAAATTTAATGGCACGTAGCTTGAAAGATACATTTTTTTATCTAGATAAAATATATATATATATATATATATATATATATATATATATATATATATGTGCTCATTAAAATTTGAATAAAGGCTCGTGTTTATTCTAACTTTTCTCTTTACAATTTTAAAGAAACAATATTGACCGCCTTAAAATGGATTTTTAACTGATTTATATTTTTATCATTTGAATTATTTATGATTATCTCTTAAATCACTTTTTAATAATAGAATACAATATAAAGAAATTTTCTAAATCTTTATTCAGTATCAAATTAAAAAAGAAACTAATACTTTATTATCATGATATTCCAATACTGTCGGGCATACAGAATAAATTTAAGAATGCATATAATAAGGTAGTATTGCTATTTTAATATGTTAATAATACAAAATAAATTTAAAAATGACCTATTTTTTATGCTAAAAATAGGATTGTTAATGGATACAATATAAAAAATGAATTTTAATAAAAATGTAGATTTATTTGCATTATGTGGTTATGCTTTAAATATGAATTCTCTGGACGTTTCATGTTTCCAGTGAAATGGCCTTCCTCTTCAACTAACTTTGCGTCCAGACATTTACATTCTCAGAGTAACATCTTCATTTACGGATTGACATTTCAGAGGACATTGCAATACAACAGCCACTCGCTTTTCTCGATTTCATTAGTTTCAGTGACGTCTCATTTACGTTATCTTCGCTCGAAACAGTATAGCTATCTAACGGCTTGACATTTTTACAATTACTGTCACTGTAAAGAGACAGAAGATGCAATAGTTAAGAAATGTACGCAAACAGTACTGTTTAATTTCATACATTCTATAAATTTGAGTATATTGAACGTCGTCTTTTTAGCGAGATTTTTGGGCCCTGCGTTCGTCATCTTAGCGAGATTCTAGTATAATTTATATATTTATCTTCAAATTAATTATTTAAAAAATAGTAGTAACAATAAATATTTTTTAAAACAATTTTACGAATAAATTCGGGAAAACTTTTCTTTTATGAACGTTTATTCATTATCAATAAACAATAATATGTTTAACTTTAAATTATCTTTTAATGTTAGTGCAACAGTAAATCAATAGAAAATGTACTTTTGCAAAAGAAATAGCATTGTATATAAATTTTAATCTCTTTTGTCACGCGTAGAAAAGCGCACAATAGAATCGTTAACTAGTTCGAGAAACACAAGGAGGTAGAAGAGATGGAAAATATCTTTTATTCAACTTGCGACCGAGTAAATTCTGTTTCACTATTATATGAGTCTCAAAATTAGCACATAAATAACTCGTATCGGACGTAGCAACACGTAATTTCAAATAGAATTTAATGCTGTCATTTAAGATAATTTGATCCTAAGCAAATTCCATTATAACGCGTAATGTAACTTTTCTATCTTAATAAGAGTACATATTTTAATAGGTATATTGAAGAATTCGTATACTTTCTGTATCAAGAAGATAAAACATAATAAATAAATTATGTGACTCTATTGATCCCGCAGAACAATCCTTTATTCGTTTCATAAAAAATATGCGACGTTTCGCGAGTTTTTTACATTACTCCCCTCATTAAGGCTACACAGAACATATAAATAAAAAATTATTAAAACTATTAAAACGGTACAATTACAAACTATGCCTCACACTGTCAAAAACGAAGTACAAAACATACGAAATAACAAAAAATAATAAATAAAACAATTACCATAAACTTAAATAATACAAAACATGGACCGCGTCGTGACCTGTGGAGCCAGCATAATTGTATGCTGTAATGGCACCTCTAAAAAAACCAGGTGTTCCACCTACAGGTTCGACCGACTGTTATCTGCGTAACGCACACAAAGTGTGGTGTTACAAAATATATATATATATATATATATATATATATATATATATATATATATATATATATATATATATATATATATATATATATATATATATATATATATATATATATATATATATATATATATATATATATATATATATATATATATATATATATATATATATATATATATATATAATATGAAACGTATCGAATATATATATATATATATATATATATATATATATATATTCGATACGTTTAATATTACGGATATGATCAATGTAAATGTTTTTAGCTATATCTCATGATAAGGTACGATCTATTCAAACAAATTGCGGGTGCTGGGGCCTGATTCACTAACTTTATCTATACAAATTGATCAAAACGCCGTACGTCGCCATATATAACCCATAATAAATTTACTGATTAAGGCCCCTGGCTTATTTATTAAGGCTTCATTTTACGTTACTAGAAAAAGATCCTTAAAAGTTTCATGAAATTTTTCTTTTGTTAGTACTTTATACATAGATTATCAGTTATTTAATTACTATATCTTAGTTTTTAAAAGAGATTTTTGCCATCCTAAATTTAATGTAACGATTTATCCAAAAAGCAGATCGTAAATTGTTGTACGAGCCTACACAAATCTTAAATTACAATATTACCGACAAAAGCAGACAAACGAATAAAACTTTCTTATAAAAGAAAAATCACTTAGACTAAATTAAACTACTACAAAAAGTCGACAAGATTAGTTGGGAAAAATGTTTGCGCGAAACGATTAAAAGCATTCCCTCGTAAAACGCCGTATACGACATTCGTTTCATTAACCTCCTGAGTAATACCCCCGACACCCACAGAGCCGCACAAACACCGTACACACACACATACACACACGTACACACACACACTCACTCACACACACAGACACACACAGACACACACAGACACACACACACGCAGACACACACACACACACATACACGCGCGCGCGCACACACTATATACACGGACGAGCGCGCGTACCGCATCGCGTCTCGCCAAAGATCTAACGCAGTGCGCGTCAAGGGTCTCGGCGGAACGAGAGCGGCGCTTTTGTAAACCGCAGAGCAAACCGAGCCCCGCTAAATGAACCATGCTCAGACAGAGACCGATCAATCGGTGCAGAGCGGGAGCGCGCAAGAGAAAGGCCCATTGCGTACACATCCACGTGCACGCGCGAGGTGTATAAATCTGCAAACCGCACACAAACTCGCGGAAGCGCGTAACGCGTCCATCGTGATGTTGTTCCGCAGGCGTGACAGCCACTGAGCTTGAGTAAATATAAGTAAGCTCTTGGTACAATACGGATAGGTCTAGCGCACTTTGTTGAGAAACGCAAAAATAGTTTTTTTGACAATCTGTTTTTTTTCTCGGCAACTGATAAATACGAAAAATTTTAAATGTTATTGTTACTAATTAATAAATCATATTAATAAAAATAACTAAGTCAAAAATTTCAGTCTGAGGATGTAAGTGATCCGAAGTCATTCAAATACATTTATTCTGAATTAAGTACGTTATCAATTCCAGATGTTAACATTAACAGTAGTATACACATATTCTGTTTGTACAATGTAATAAAATGATATTAATTGTGATGTTAGATTTAGTATTTAAAAATATTTTGGCGTCCAATGTGGGACATATTCGATTCCATTATGTGAATCGTTGTTTCAAAAAAGAAATTAAATATTAAGTTTTATCATTCTCTCCTGCTATAAATGTATTATATCCTACATTCATTGTACAATTATATAATTTACATATTCTCTTGTCGTGACATCCTTTACACGGAAATAAGTATTCACGGTCATAGGCTGTACGCCGTCAGAAAAAAATTGAGTGTCGCTGCGGCAGCCACTTTCGTCGGTGCGAGCAGCGAGATAAACAGTGATCTTCACGGCAGAACACCATGCAGAGTCGGCATCGTTCATACGAACGACCAGACGCAGCCTGCAGAGACGTACATAGCACGCCGCCACGCGCAGCTATATGGCACAGTGCTTTGTTCTCATGCAACAAAACTGTGAATACTTGTTTCCGTGTATAACGGAAATATTTGGCGCTTGACGTGGGGTACTTTCATCCCTACTATCTGAATTTTATTTCAAAGAGTAGAACAAATATACTATAGTGTTGAGTTGCTTTATTCTCCCCTGCCTTCAATTTCTACTTTGAGTGAAAACATTTTGGCGCCCAACGTGGGACACATTTGGCTCCATTATGTGAATCGTTGTTTCAAAAAAGAGATTAAATATTAATTGTATTCATTGTACAATTAAAGTTTACATATTTTCTTCTCGTGTTAATTTGCTTTAAACGACAATATTTGGCGCCCGCCCGACGTGGGGTACTTTGAGTCCTACCATGCGAATGAAAAGTAGAAAAATACAATATTTTTTAAATGTTTCATACTCTCCTGGTATAAATTTCTGCTTCGAGCAAAAAACTTTACTTCTTACATCCAAAAACAAATAACTCAAACACTCTAAAATTAAAAAAAAATTACCATAAAACAAAAGCAAATCGCTTCATGTTGCAGGTGTTCATCGCGGGCCTAGAGGGCTCGGTTCGTCTCCCGAGCTATGCCGTATGGCCGAGACCGCGCATCGCGACGGCAGCAACGAGCAGCAGCGTCATTGTACAGTGGAATGCGCCGGCGACGCAACGGTCGCCGCAGCGACTCGTCGCCGAAGAAGACGAGGACGACGTTGTTGTTCCCGGGATTGACGGGCCTGAACCGGTATCTGCAGCAGCAGCGGTGCTGCAGCTGAGCCCCCGCGACGCACAGCCGGCGACCGTCGCGAGCAACGCTGCTGCCGTTGCTCGGCAGGAGAAAACATGGGCGCCAACCAGTCGTCCAGGAGTCTGCCCACCCCGGGCGAGGAAGGTGAGCTTTCGCTGAAGTTCTATTAAGTTTATATATATATATATATGTGTGTGTGTCTGCTAGTTGAAGACAATATTTTGTTAAATTGTGTCAACTGTTGTTTTGAGAGAACTGTTTATCATTTGTAACTAGAATAGAATACGAACTCTTGGTCTGCGATTTTTATGAAACTTTGGCAGTTGTTTTCTGGTGCCTGAAGATGATATCTTAGCACGGGTAGTATATTTCAATAGGTCCTGGTTTCGGAGATATAAGTAAGTGTACCGAAAAGAGGTTTTAAGAATAAAACTAGTATCTGTATTCCTTATCATAAACATATAAAAGTTTGTAAGCGAGATAATAGATTCAAAATAAAAATAAATATAGATAGAAAGAGCTTTATTGCAGAGATTTTTTTGTAGCAATGTTTTATACAATATCTTGTTGAAGCTTCGTTTTATATTAATTTATCTCAAAGTTATGAATATGATGACGTTTAGTGAATGCGAAACTGTCGAATTTTAAAGCATTTTAAAATCTTCAAATTGTCTTGCATTATCGGTAAATATGTTCGTTCGCTGATTTTAGAATAAATTAATATTCTTATACACAATAAAGCTTAAATTAAGCGCAATGACCGAAATGCTTCTATTGGTCGCTGTTAGATTTAGAATAGAACAAATAATGACCACACAATCAATATGTACATTTTTAACTTCATTAAATCAAAGTTAAAAAGTATATATTGATCATATGACCATTATTTGTTACATTCAAAATTTAAATCAAGGTTTTGTCTGCATTTTGTTGTTTCATCTTTTTTCGAGCGTAAATACTTGAAACATTTGAAAAATAAAGAAACAGCTCTTAAAGTTTCATTAAATCCGTGACCCGAATCAGAAGACCTTTTCAAGTAAGTTTCAAAAATCGTTCACTTTATTTAATTATCAATGGATCAATTTATCGTTCAAATTGAAAGTTTTTGAGAAATAAGTAAATTTATTAATCTTCTCAATTAATATAGAGTTTTGTATTTAGAAGATTGATGGTTATAATTGGTTGATAAGAACAAGTAGGTAGTGAAGTAGTTTAAAGAATCTATACTTTGCAACATGTCCTAAAAACTATACAAATACTTGAAGTAATCTATTATTCTGCGATAATTAACGGTGAGGATTTACATCCCGCAACGAATATGCATGCATCTTCCAAAACACCTATTATTCTTAATTTTTGGCTGCACCGATAAATTCATTAGAATTCACAGTCACGTACACAAACATTCAGAATCAGAGACAAAAATCACACACCCGCGCCGACGTATTTCATACAGTACAAAATCTCGCTCATCATGACCAAACGGTATACAGTTGGCTCCCCGCGAGCTTGTAGTTCTCAACTTACACGCGTATATTTTTCATTCTTCGCAGGGTGACAGTAGCGGCAGATTTACGTGCGCCCCTACGAAGCGATCGCGCAACTTATATACAGGACTGGGTGTAGGTATCGTGAAATATAGCTGTGTACAAATTGTGAGATATGATGGATCGCCCGGCGGGTGGATAATGCTCCGGCGTTAGGATCGTTTATTGGTCGGGATACGCCGTTATTTTCGAAGCTCTGACTATGTTTGATAGTCAAGCGTAGGTGTATGCGTGCATGTGTATGTGTGTGGAGGACCTCTGTGCGGCGACTGCTTTGATTGATGCGCGCGTTGACTGAAAGTCCCTGAGTTGCGAGCTATTGACAGGATAATGTGTACTTCTGAGAATACAGGAGTGAACTGGAGTAGGACAATATAGATTTTATAAACGCTTATATGTGATCTATACAGATTAGTGTATTTATTAGTTAAATTCATTTACAAACATTTATTTCAATCTAATTGCTTTATATATATAGTTTTGGAGTAAAAGAAAATACTTTATTATTTGCCAAAACTGATTTCTTTTAGGTAACTAGTATTGGTAGCTATTTAATAGGTAGTTGAATGAAAATTTTTTTATTTCGTTTTGATTAATCATATATTTCTTTGTGAACTTTCCCAATTTTTGGAATTTATCTATTATTAAATTATAAACTTACATAATATCAAACGGAGCTGTAACATAGGTGTGACGTTATTCAAAGAATTTGATTTAATTTTTTTTGAAATATTCATAAGAGTAAAGTCCAGATAACACAATTCGTTGCGGGAACGTTGCAGTAACGTATCGCTAACAACCTACAGGTGGCGGACACCTCGCAGGATCGTTCCGGCAACGTGGAAAATGTCCGCGTTTGTGTTTCAGACACATCGTAGAAATGTTGCCTCAACGTGTCTACTGCGTACCTAGAAAGTTCCTTAAACACGTATCTGGAGCGTTGTCGGAACGTGTTCAACACGTTGTCAGAACGTTGCCACACCAACGTATGAAAAATAATCAAAAAATGATACAAAGGAGTAAATAGATATAGGTTTATATTTACATAATTTACCGTATTGCTTGTATCATCCGAATGGTACTTCGCATTATGGAAGCCTTATCAGCCGTATTACCAAATTACAGTAGGTAATTTTTAGTTTTTAACAAAGTAGTACAAGTTACTATGGCAACGTTCTGATAACGTGTCTAACGCGTTCCGGTAACGTTAAAGGCACGTATTTAAACAAGTTTCTAAAAACTCCGGAGACACGTTGACGCAACGTTTTCAAGATATGTCTTGGACACAAATGCGGACATTCCACGTTGCCGGAAGGTTCCCGCAATGTGTCTGCCACCTTCTGAGATTACGAGTACGATTACGAGAGAACGAGTCGTGCTATCTGGGAAAGAGTCGTCAATCTTATTCATAGCTAGTAATCGGCCATTGATATATATTAATAGCATTAGGGGCATATTACTGTTTATGAATGAAATCTATATTCTTAAATTCTACATTAATTTTGAAAAATTACCTTTTATTTTATTTTTAATTTATTATTGAAAAATTTCATATTTATCTGCTCTTAATGTAACTGTCTAGGCATTCTACGACATTCCAGTGGTTGCGCAAATAATTTTCATGGAATTTTGATATAGGTAGGTAGGAGAACGGATTTAATAAAATGTAATCTATGATACGTATGCATCAACCGCCAATATTTGTTTTAAAACCAACTGCTCTTTTTTAATCAATAACGGTAATTTTATTACCTCTATCGTACCACAGAATTTCATATATATTTATTTGTTATTTAAAATATTGAAACTTTTTTTATTTCAATAAACAAATCTAAAAAGACTACTGAGATATTAAATAATAACATTAATAACAAAAGTTATAGTTCTTTTTAATTAACTAAAACGAGTTATTATGCATATTATAATTAATTAGTAACAGTATTCAACAAGTTTTAGTATATTATATATAGACGCATGGGTCGTTTAGTTGATTGGTGTAAGTTTCTGTAAGTTCTTACTTGGGCATAGATATGCATCCAATTAAGATTCATAATCTATCTTAGCGTGCATTCTATGGTAAACTTTGTTTCAATTAACTAGAATTTTTATGTATTAATTTCAAGAAATTTATCCATGTATGATATTCTTAATAATTAAAGTTATTTTTAAACCTTTGTCATACCTTATGATTTAACCTGTTTTATTTGTAAAATCTTAATGATCTGAAACTGAACGTAATTCATAAATATTATATATTTTAACATAATACTCAATAGTTATTAAATAGCTTTTATGATATAACTGTACTTTAATTTATGTAATTAAAATTAATTTAATATTGCGTGTTGAATAAACTTATCGAAAGTAAGTATTAGGTTAAATTAGCTTATCATAAGTATCTATAATAATATATATTAAATAGATATATTCAAATAAAATAGTACCGTGAAAATAAAATTGTTACATTTTTTTTTTTTAAATGGCATTTCGAACTCGAAAGTTCATTGCCTCATCTACGCAAGCCTTCCACGTTTCCCTATTTTGTGCCAACCCCATCCATTTCGCGCCTTCCCGCCCAATTTCAGTTACGTCTGATTTTACGTTATCCTCCCATCTGCGTCTAGGTCTACCAAGAGGTCGCGTTGTTTTCGGTTTTCCTTTCATTATGCGCGCTGCTGTACGATCATCGCCCATTCTTGCCACGTGCCCTGCCCATCTTAGTATCCGTGATTTTATTATTCTGTTAATATTTGGTGACGCGTACAAATTATGTAGCTCGTCATTGTGCAGTTTCCTCCACTCCCCAGTTTCCTCATCTTTCTCTGGCCCGTATATTTTCCGTAGAACCTTATTTTCAAATACCCTAAAACGATTTTCTTCCGCTTTAGTGAGCGCCCAGGTTTCGCACCCATACAAGATTACCGGCATTATTATAGTCCTATATATCCTTATTTTGACATTTTTCGACAGTAGCTTTGACTTAAGTAATCTGTTCACAGCGTAGAAGCAGGCATTACCCGAATGAAGTCTCTTATTAATCTCGGCTTTAATTTCGTTTCGATCATTTATAGTTGTACCTAAATATCTGAATTCGCTAACCTTTTCAAAAGTGAAATTTCCGACTCTGAGATCCCCCTCTGCTTCGCGAATGCCCAGTTTCTCCATGATCATATATTTCGTTTTCGATTCGCTCACTTCTAACCCCGTGTTTTTAGCCGCATTTATAAGGATTTCCGCATTTCTCGCCACCGTTTCACCATTATCTCCCACTATATCCAAGTCATCCGCATAGCCTAAAATTTGCGTTGTTCCGTTGAGTGTTGCGCCTAGCTCGCTAGCCTGCATTTTTCTAACAACATGCTCTAGCGTCAGGTTAAAGAGTACCGTTGAAAGCCCGTCACCTTGCTTCAAACCGTCGCGTATCATGAACGATTCGGATACATTACCGCCTACTCGGACCTTTCCAGTGCTTCCGTTCAGACATATTTGAATTAATTTTACGAGTTTTTTTGGTACGCCAAGGAGCACTAGGATTTCATACATTTTGCTTCGTTTGACAGAGTCGTACGCTTTCTTAAAGTCCACAAATAGCTGGTGTATAGTTTCGCAATATTCTCACTTTTTCTCTAATAATTGTCTTATGGTAAACATTTGATCGCTCGTTGACCTGTTGCGCCGGAATCCACACTGATAATCTCCTATTATATCTTCCGCGAATGGTGTGAGTCTGGCCTGTATTACGTTTGACAGAACTTTGTAGCAGGTAGCTAAAAGTGAGATTCCCCGGTAGTTATTGCAGTCTGTTTTATCTCCCGTTTTAAAGATCGGTATGATGATGGATTCTTTCCAATTTTCTGGTATTGTTTCATTTCTCCAAATAGCACATACTAGATAAAAAATTTTAGATGTAAGCGCGGTGCCTCCATATTTAAGTAGTTCAGCTGGTATAGAATCGTTTCCTGCGGCCTTATTGTTTTTTAGCTTTTTGATCGCGGCCTCTACTTCTTTGTAGGTCGTTTCGTCCATATGGAGTTCAGCAGTGTGGATTTCGTCTCCCATTTCCTCGGAGTTTTCATGCACGTTGAATAACTTATCGAAATAATCTTTCCATAATTTCAATAGTTCATTTTCGCTTGTCACGAGGTTCCCGTCCTTATCTTTCATTAACTGCGATCTACTCTGAAAACCCTTCCTAATAGCGTTTATTCCTTTGTACATCTCGCGCGGGTTATTTTCCCTACTATTAGTTTCTATTTTTCTAATTTCATTTTTCTGATACTCGCGCTTCTCGTTTCTGTAAATCACACGTACTTGCTTTCTTAATTTAATCTAATTTAGCCTTCTTGCGCCTTTCAAACCAGAGTTCGCACTCTTCGTCAAACCATGGTTTGCTCTTCGGCCTTTTTTTCTTACCCAGTACTTTGTTCGCGGCCTCTTTTATAGTTTTTTTCGATAGCCCCCCACAACCTGCTCGGATCGTCATCTACTCCCGTCTGTTCATCCGTTTCCTCGAGCGCCTGAAATCGGTTGCTAACTTCTACTTGGTACTTGATTCACATACGAGATTTAAATTACTCAGACTAGCAATCACATTATGATCTTGTGAATAATAATAAATCAACAGAATCAATTAACAAATGCACACTCTAGAGTAAAAGAAAAGAAAACGCGTGAAGTTCCGTTGATTCTAATTCAAATCAAATATCTGGTCTGCACTTTGCGCTCGCATATCTCGTCCATTAAGCCGGCTGGAGTTCAGGTAAAGCGTGACTTAATAAATTTACCTTCCTTCTTTCGTCCCCTCTCCATCCCTCCCTTCCTCGACCATCATACATAAAGTCTCTCGGCGCACTTTATCTGGCTCTGTCGCGGTGTATCAACATTTTTATCTTTCTAGGAAGTCTTTGCGATCTACCCGTTTGTACGCTTCATCCCCGCGACACGCGCGCGGAGCCTCGCGTTTTAGCGCTTAGTGCACTACCCGCTCTTTTGATATGCTTTTGACTGAGAAGAAATGGACACCTTTAAGAAAGTTCTACCCTCATATTGACCTCAAAATAAAAACATTTTTTACTATAATCAAATCACTCCTTAAATGATATTTAAGTCAATGTATTATAAAACATGGTATCATTGTCTATCTTATAACTTCGTACATTTGTTTTATAAATAATCGGCCGTAACTTTGCAATTTATCCGGTGATATATAATTTTTATATGGGTAAGTCCCCCAGAATTTTTTCAAGGAATAAAATGAGACCTTCAAAATTCAAATCGGATAACAAACAAAAAAGTCTCCACTGTGTTGTCAAATCCTTCTTTAGTTGCCAATAACTAAATTTCTAATAACGGAATTTTGGTAAAAGAAATGTTTTAGTTCGACAAAAACTCCTTATTTTATAATATATTGACTTTCATATCATTACGTGAAATTAAATTGCAGTAAAAGATGTTTGTTTCTTATGACATATATATATCGTTCGAGTCTTTAGCGCTGAATTTTAACAAATCAAAGTGTCCTCCGGAACTTAATAAACTAACTGTGTAACTGAATAACAGCTTATTTATCATATAATTACTGATTACTTTATTTTAGATGCGCTACATTAAATAATCAATTTGAAGATGTGAACTGTTCAGAGTTCAAAAATAAAACGATGTGCATACATGGACAAGTGGAACAGTTGAATAATTAAAATATTGCTTAATTTTTATAGAGTAATGTTAAATCAGATATAATAAATTCAACATAAAGTTTTATCACTGAAGACTTAAAAAAAGTCATAAACTGTGCGCATTCACATCAGTAAAACTTTAATACCGAAGGAACACAAATCTTTTATCCCTTACGCTCAAAGCGAAATATCATAGGAGAAATTGTCACATGCAATTTAAAATGACTATAGAAATTATAAAAAGAATGATAGTATTCATTATATTTTTATGAAATTTCTGTATTGTACGATGTTTTTAATTTGGATTTAAATTGCTCCAAAAGATATCATTTGTATTAAAAAAAATTTAGCGTTTTAATAATATAATGCGAAAAATGGTATAAATATTTGGATTAGCTTATATCAGGCATAGAAAATAATCGCATTACAAAGTAACATACATTTTTCATCAGTCGTTGACTTATTATATCAGCCATGATTATGTCAGAATTTCTATCCAAGCTTCAGATAAAACCTGACGTCAACGTTGAACGCAGTCATGTCCATTAATTCAAGAACACGAGCCTTATTACAAAGTAACAAAGTAGACGTGAACTTCGAATCTCAAGTAATACAGCTGCGTAAGAGCATCGCAAGGCACGGCAGCAGCGTTGCGGAGCGGCAGCCCTTCCTTATGCTCCTAATCGATCGGGAATTCACGCAAGTGTTTCCCTTAGGTCGTCGTCCTCAAGTATGGCAAGTTTTTTGTATAAAATGTTACATCAAGCGCTGGGAAATTTATTTTTTAGTACGAAGACATTATTGAAATGGAATAGAAAAAAAGTTGTGAAAATTAGACTAAAGATTAGCTAAACATTAAATTAATTTTGATTTACAATGTTTTCATTTTCATAATAGTGATACAAATACGTACCTATAACCACAATAATCCTCCTAAAGGAACAGTTGAAGTGTACACACACTATATATGTATGTACCTATATAATACCTATTACCTATCATACAATCATGCTTTAACAGTTATTCTTTAAGATCTCGGAATGACTTTTGTTAAAGTATAAAATGCACCTATCTTACATACTTGAATTATTAATTAGTATATATACAGATGTGTATTTTTTATTACAACGAATATATATCATTCATTGTAGCCCTGTCTTTTATTTGTCAAAATTAATTGAATCAATGTACCTGAAGTTAGCTTTGCAGTGAGCGTATTGTTAGTACATATCCGTATTACATTTTTTAATTCTAATAGTTAAAAATATGTATTATGAAATCAGAAAAATTTCATAATTTAATTACCTTATGTTAGTTATTATCGGATAGATATAATTAATGTCTGCATTTTGTACGAAGTGCTGTTAGTCACTTCATAGAACAATTAATTAATTCATCGAATTCCCGATTAAATAAAGTATAAAAGATCAGAATAAGTTTATAGTATAATTCATAGTAGTTATTTCATAGAATATATAGATAAGTATGGAAAAAATATCATATTTCATACTTTCACTAAAATCATCTGTAATTTCATGAAATAACTAGAGTCTGTAACATTGCAGTTCCCATGATTACGTAAAATTATTGAATGAAAGTTGCATAATATATTAAGTTCATTCTGGCGATGAAATAAATTAAATTCAATATTGTAAAATATTTCAGTATCGCAAAAAATCAACTTTTTGTGAATATTTATTAATTGAATTAAGCCTCATTACTATGTGAAAAAGTCTAAGTGAATGTTAGCGATAAATTATGGTGCAAACATATATTTTAAAGATTATTTCGATTATAAATCAACGAGCTAAATCCGTTTACTGATGTAAAATCTTTATATTGAGAAACGACCTGCAATACATTAAAATTGACGGTACGATTCATTTGAAATTTTGCTTATAGTAGTAAAATTTCAAGAATTTATGAATGCTTAAATTTATCGGAAGTACGTACAACCTATTCTCATAGTTGCAGCAGAATTTTTTAGCGTTTCGCATCGAATTCGTATGCAATATTTACATGGCTTTCCTTGTAACTGGAAATAGTAACATATTATTATTTTTTAATAATTTATGATACTATAACTTATTAATGAATATAGTATAACGTATATAAACTGTATATAAACTTTAGGAAAGTTATAAAAAGCATAAGAAAAAGAAGAAGTTTAAACTTTGACGAATTTCCCTTTTAAAAAGAAAATATACACACGTTCCATGAACTTTGCTTCATAACAGAGGAAGTCTTTTTGATCCCTTGAGAAGTAATAAATGTATTACTAAGTATTTGATTTATTGATGTATATATTTTGTACAATAAAGTAGTAATATTTGCCCGATATTTTATTATAATATATCTTTATGTGCTAATAACTAGACTAAAAACGTTACGAATCAATAGATCAATAGATCAATAAATTTTAAAAATATATTAGTAGCTTAATAACAGGATAAAAATGAATAAATTTATCGAAATAAATATTCAACTTTAATCTAAATTCTTATATATCTACAATACTTTTTACCTCTCGTGAATGTTCGCTTTAAACTTTCACCCCGTTCATCTTATTTTCGTCTCTCACTTCCTTGGTGACATTTCTATTTACTTCCGCCTGATAGTTTGTACATATAGATAGATATATATATACCTCCTGTCTTCGTACTGCATTTCTTATCTTTATTTTCCTTCGACTCTAACATAAATAAATGATTTTGCTGCCTTGATCTTATTTCGAAACAGTAAACCTAGAAACTTCATGTTCAGAAAATATCATTTAAAACAAAGCATTAAATTAAAGAAGTAATTGAACTAGATTTATTTGATCAAACTAATTTGTATACCTTATTGCAGTAGATATTAAATTTCATTCTGTGATTAACTTTCATTTGTATCTCTCTCGTAATGAAAAAGCTTTTTCTGTGCATGTTTGCTATCCATTAGCGTTATTAAGTATATACATGAAAATCTATCCACATCACGTAAGCGAATTGTTACAGATTTTATAAACGGCATCTCTCTAACTAATTAATTTTATATCTATTATATTAGAGTATCATACGAGTATTGTAATTCAAAGTTTTAAATATTTTAAATATCAGTTAATTTTTTAAAATGTTTGTTCATAAGAATATAGGTAAAAGCAATGTACCGCAAAGTCACCCTGGTAGAACTGTTGGGCATAAAATGATCATAATATGCTGAATTTTATGCTAGATGATCATTTTATGCTGCATATTATGCTAATAAATCCCGCTACCTGGCGACATAATTATGACCATAAAATGCTGTAGATTATGCTCAATGGTATACCCAATAACCATTCTTGTAACTCTTCTATCTCTCTAAATTCTTTATTTTGAAGCATAAAATATTCTTCCCTACATGTACTGTCACTGCTTGAATTATTATCACTTTTATTAAAAAATTTATTAAACTCATTATCACTATTATTGTTACTTGTAATAGTATTGGAGTCAGAAATCTGCAAATCATCTAAATTATTATCGTCACTTAAACTGCTATTTATTGGAACATTTCTCGAATCTTGAAATTCACTACACTCCTGAACAAGTTTATCTAATTTTTGACGCTTCACTTTTTTCGAATAAACTTTTTTTCAATTTTGCTCCATTATAAATCAAAAATCAAAACTAACCTAGCATAAAGATATAAAGCAGAAACAGGCAACGGTCGCAACTATACGCAATTACGCGCCCACCAGTGAGAGAGCATGAGAGAGAGAGAGAGAGAGAGAGAGAGAGAGAGAGAGAGAGAGAGAGAGAGAGAGAGAGAGAGAGAGAGAGAGAGAGAGAGAGAGAGAGAGAGAAATACTTTTTATTTTGATAACAATCAAAAATATGAGAGAGGGAGAGAGAGAGAGAGAGAGAGATACACGCACACAGACAGAGTTTTGCCCGGAAAACGCCGTATTCAACTTCACAGAAACGCAATTGTATTTTCTAATTCTTTTTAATATTATTTAAATATTATTATCAATTTACTAAATTAATGTAGACGTAAAATAGATTAATAATTTATTTTTAGGCATAGTAAGGTTATGTTGTCGATATTTGTCAATCGTTCAGCATAATATGCTTATAATTATGCTTAATTTTCTGCTTATAATTATGCTTAAAATTATGGTCATAATTATAACCATTCATCATAACTTATACTCAATTTTCTTCCAGGGCATATTCAAATTTTAATATTTCTTTTTCTATTTACTTTTGAACGTTCTTTCTGTAAAAAATGATTCGATCTGGATTTTACTGAGTGGAAGAAATTATAAAAGTCGATCCAATTTTCGCAGCTACATAAAGCCGATAAAGTCATTTGCTGCGTACTCATCTAGAAATTTATTTCGTTTTCTATCTACGTTTATTGTGGAAGACTGTAGCGCATTCGCCAGATCTGTACAGGAAATTTAGATAGAAGCTACATTGGGATATAGTTTTAGCCCCTCCTATCTCCCTCTTTAATTAGCCTTACAAATCTAACTACGTTGATTGGGGCGTATATCTAGTTGTATTTGGATAGATTTTAGCTTTTTGTATACAACAACTATCTCAGTAGAACATAGTCCTTTTTGTAAGAACATTAAATCTAATAACTGGTATATTAAAGTTGGCGAAAATACGATGATCTCATACACGCCTTTGTAGATGTGTGCAAGCTAGTAATAATAATATATCTTAAAATTTATAATAAATACATTAATTGTACAAACTACAATTAATATCTGTCAGAAAAAAAACAATTATGAATTACTATTATCGTTGAATTAAATAAAATATATGTCATCAAATTTAAATAAAGAGTAAATTAAGGACAATATTATTTTAAAATATCTAGACGTTCATAGCACTCGCTGCGCGCTTTTTACAGTAACACTTTTGATACTAATTATGCATCATGCGCACAAATGAAACGACCAATTAAATATCTTGTAATATTGTTACAGAGTGGGATAAGAACATGATAAACATTTTCTACGATTTTACAAAATCTTACAAGAAAAGTTAAATATAGGGTGAGTAAAAACTTGAAAGTATGAAAACTCTTGCATTTTTTAAAGAGAAAATTTTCATTGGAAACATTGAATAATAATGTTTTATTTATTTTGAGAACATAAAGAATTGTATCAGATAATCTGATCAGAGATTAGATCAAAGGAAACTCCCGTTCAATGGTTTCATCGAAAATGCTTTACTAAATAATAGCAATTTTATACATAAAAGTATTTATTTTTTTGCTTCTAAGATTGCAATCTTCGCATAAAACTCAGTTTGATCTGCGGTACGTACAAAGTTTTAAATAATCACGTGGTTGAATAACATGAGCCAAGTACTATGCAGCAGCAACTGAGGATTAAAATTCCCATGAATATTAAATAATTGCGTGGAAAAATTCGTTTCCTAAATCAAGAAGCGCTCGAGCACTTCATGGCAACTTGAATAATTCATCACCGGAGACATGGAAACCAGAGCTCACTTTGTTAATAAAAGAAAATTTTATTTTAATATTCAACTCTAAAAAGGAAACAAATTACAGATGAACTGTTGTTTCATGCACTTTAAAGAGATGACTTTCTTCTACACTGAAATATTTTGTTTTTAAACTGGATTATATATACCTAATTACTTAAAAACCACTCATGCTATATAAATGTTAACTATAAATGATATTAATCTTTATTGCAAAAATAAATTCAAAGAACTATAACGGAATATTTTATTTTATACAGACTATCATTAATTACATCTTATAGTAAGGCACGGTATCAGGAAAACTTCAAATACTTGCTGAAACTTACTGAATACGTAATAAAAGTACCCTTAAACAAACCGTACACTTAAAAAACTTCTGAATGTTGTTTTTTTCAGGCCAATCACACGGTGCTTTTAATCTACGAAAGTTGTTTCCAAAAATAAAATACGAAATACAAGAATCGGCTGCATGCAGCACTACACTATACCAAAAGTTTTGAACGCTTTTTTTTCAGGTCAATCACACGATGCTTTTAAAACAGCAATTAAAGAAACTAATAGAACCGAGTAGCGTGCAATCGATCGGACTAATTTTCCGGGTGAGACTCCGGAGCTGTCTGTCGATGGATTTTAATTCCGAACTTTGACCCTCGATTCCTGGCTTTTTTCCCCGCTCGTACATGCTAGCGTCAATGTTCCTTTTCCTTTCTTCTTTTTCATTCTACTCTCGTAGTTTTAATGAAACAACATGTCCTCTCTCTTTCTCGCTCTCTCTGTCTCTGTTACTGTGCACCGTAGTGTGAATGACTGTGTATTAAAAGAGTGGGAGTGAGAGTGTTTAGCGCGAATATTTATTTTTTAACTGGTTTGAATAAAGATAGATATATTAGACAATTGAATTATTTAATGTGCAACAATCTAGCGAAGTATGATAACAAGATGATAAAGTTTAAGTTTAGCAAGTAATAGTAAGGGAGTGCTAATTACTTTGGAACTGCGCCCACTTTGGGACACTGCTGGTTTCGATACATCTCAAATATGGGCAGCCGCAGTGATTTGGGTGTTTGAGGTTGATTATGAAAGAAGCATACTTATAGAAATGTAAACTAATAGGCAGTTAACACAACAAGGGTGGGTGGGCGCGTGCGTGCGTGCGTGAGTGCGTGCGTGTGTATGTCTGTGGGTGTGTGTGTGAGTGTGTGTGTATATAATTAATATAAATCTTAATAGAACAAGACGGAAGTTGCACTGTGTCGAAAAATGGCCACATTTGTTTCCGCTCGATATACACGAAAAACCGCGAGAATCGTTTATTATTAGTGCAGGTAATGTGGCCATGCAGGTAATATGGCTACCTACACGAGATCTCGCTGTATGCGATATTCTGGAGCGCCGTAACTCCTACAGTATATGTATTGTGACAATAGATGGTGACAGGCGCGGTGACCCCGCTGTCAGCACTCTAGGGGTTAATCTTTTATTTGCTATGTAATTTTTATTTAATTTTTGTAATTTAATGATAATCTATTCTTTTTTCAAGAGACTGATATTTTATTTTTATAAATATAATAACTTTTGGCATATTTGTATTAATTTATTATAAAATGAAGCTATATTTTTCATTAATTAACTTCTTCAACTTAAAATAGTTATTGGCGCGTACCAAAATTACTAATCTTGATGAAACTTATAGGATATGTTCTCGTTTTCTAGACATAAGTTAGCTTCAATATTTGGTCAATATACGTGTCAAAGACCATTTTAAATTATTCTATTGACAAATTTTCATTATAATAAAAAATTTGATAAATACATATTTATGATTTTCAAAAAATACATAATCGAGTGACAATTAATGATTTTAGATACCTTCTCTTTAGTTTGCTTTCAAAAAGACTGTCAAATTTTTTAGTTAATAAATGTTATTTTGCTTTATGTCAACAACATTTACCACACCGCCCAATTTTACTTAAAATAAATCTTAAAATAAATATTGTCATCAACAACTTTAATAATATTTGATAAAAATGATTAAAAATATATGTATAAGTTTGTGACGTATAAACATACCGTACAAATATTATTTTGTCAGCTTTAAACCCACAGTTTTATATCACTGCAAATTTGTGTTATTTTTTACAGAAATAACAACTACCCATTGTACTCCTCTATATGTTTTTCTACATTTTTTTTATATCCAAATAAACAATACCATATCTAATATCCATATCTGTCTGTCAATCTGATCAACGCCGCTCTTACGCAGCCAACTTTTCCCGACCTCGCGCTATAAAATGCGGCGCGGGAAATATAAAGTTCTATCACTTTTCTCGCATATACTTACTTCCCCTCGTCGTTTTATACTTTGGCTCTCTCGCGAGCCCCGTCACTTTGTGCAATTCACGCGCGAGATAAGCTTTTGCGCATTATCACTTGAACACACACCCATACTCTCTCTCTCTCTCTCTCTCTCTCTCTCGCTCTTTACGGCTGTCCCCAAGGGAGAAGAGTCTTTGCGCTTTTTTCCTTCCTTCAACACGAGCGCAGACGAGGCGCGCACTCACAGGGGATGTATGTTTCCGCTAATTAGAGCGGCACGCTGTACGTGACTTTGATCGACTGCCGGTCTTTTCAGTCCTGTTTTTCGCTGGCTCGCGCGCTTCTTTCTCTCTCTTTTTTTTCTTTTTCTCTTGCATCACGAAGCCGCGAACGGACGGTCGCGTGTGTTTGCATAACCGGCCACAGCAGCCGATGGGAGAGCAGGCAAAAAAATTTGTCAGTATTTACCCCCGGCGCGAGCAGGGTGCGCGCGTTATATCGAATTTTTGTGGCCGAGCGCTTCGCGCTGGAAAATTATTATCTCTGCTTTTTCTCTGTCGAGCGGTGAATGAGCGCGCGCGCGTTCTCGTATGTAAATTGCTTAGGTTCGACCGCGGCCGCGTTGACGGAGTTAACGATGTGGCATCGGCACGGAATGTATGGGCGATTTTTTTTTCTTTTTTTTTCTCATTTTATCGGTATACGCGAAAATACCTAGTGTGTGAACGTTATACTTGAAAATAGAGTATTCAAATTTAAACATTTAAATCTCGATTTTTTGCTTTATATTAAAAAGATTCTGTATTATTGTGAATGTACTTCAGCAAAGCGAGAAACAGCTGCTGACTGCTTTACCAGAATGCTTTCTCAAAGAGAGGTTTGCTTTGTCTGAGAGAAATGAAAATCACAAGTATTTCACGAATGTTTACGTATATTCTATATATTTACAGTACAAAGTACTGAAACAATTAATTTGGGTTCTCTAGGATAGCTGCTTTAGCGGACAAATTTGCGGATTTTCTTAAAAATAGCTTGAGAATAGTCGTAACAGATATAGATCAAAAGAAAATCAAACTCACATTAAAAATATGCGTTTATATTTTATATACCTTTAAGGGGTGTTGGCACCTTGGATGGTTTTAAAAGATTAGATTTTCTTTTACACATTTCCATACAACAATATCTCAAAAATGCCCAGGAAAAAGTTTGGAAAAATAATTCTTAACAATATAACATACAGATAAGCTACCCAATATTCAAGTGCAGGTAGCAGACTTTAATATTTTTAAAGAGGCCTTGGACAGCCGAAAAAATAATTTTTTTTTCATTTTTTGTCTTCAATATTATACATATTTAGTTAAACAAAACACCGCTACTAGCAGCTTAGCATCATGATCTCTCAAAGAGAAGCTAATTTAGAATTTGTTTGTTGAAAATGAGCTCGGAAAATATGGATTCAAGTTTTCTCAGTTTGGAGTCATCCATCTGATAAACAAAATAAGAAAAACTTTTTTCTATGTTCTTTTATTTTTATTAAAATAAGTATACTTAACGGTATTTAATTAGCCTTAATATCTTATTAATTATAATTCATGTTTTATAAATAATGCCTACAAAACTTCGAGAGTTTTATCTTAATTTATGAAATATTTATATAACATATTTAGAATTGTATTTTGAACTTAAAATTTGTTATAAAATAGATGTCTTATACATTTATTGTTAGAGAATTACGTCTACTTGAAAAATATATGCGTAATTTTCATACATTTATAGAAAATGAAGTAAAAAGAAAAACTTTACAATTTTTTCATACTTGTTTAAATTATTGATTTTATAAATTAACTCTAAAAATATCCATTTGGTTCTAATGTTCAATCAGTTCTAACTTCAATCATGTCTGACAATTATAGATTTTATAACTAATTATTCAATAATTTCTTTCATGTAAAACAATTTTAATGAACTAAATAGCTTGTTAGACAACAACTATCAATCATATAATTGGCATTTAGTGACAAACACTTACTATAACACGTACTCACATCATAATTATTTAGTTACTGTATTCACACATATATGGCCAAATCGATAAAATTATTAACCAACTAACTCTGAATTAATCATTAAATGGATTATTTTACGAAACTACCCAGACTACTTTCATACTTTATTAGATCTAGTAGCTCGTGTAATCAACAAAGTTTATATGAAATTTGTCTTATTAATGTCGATTACACTTATCAATATAATGAACGTTAATATATTTTTTTTTTCAATTTACCACAAATTTTCGAAATATTTGCTTGAAATCCAGATCCCAAAAAATTATTACTTTACAACCGTCAGTTCGCTTACACCGCAGCTCTTATTATCGCAATTTTCACCATTACCAAGTTGAAAAGTGATAAATTAAAAAACTTTTAAACAAGTTACCACTCACTTCTTCACGCTTAAGTAATAAAACCCCAAAGTCAATTTTACTCTGATTTAACTCTACCTGACCCGAGTCTGTCAAAGGGCCGAACGCTCTGAAAGTCTGTTAATTAAACCCAACGCAAAGAAAGGCCAGGCCTTTTATTTTTCCACTTTCATTTTGCGCGGCCGTTATGAACGAGTGAGTTCGGCGTAACAACAGATGCATAATTAAAAACCATTAAAAACCGCGCGCCCAGTTATTTCGAAACTCCAGACTAATATTTCCTCGGCGCGTGATTACCAAAAAAAGAAGTACATCTGTATGAAAAATATGGCGCGGTGCACGGTGCAAAGATGAAACTTCGCACCGTGAAATACGCTCCCCTTAATAAGCCGAGAAAATCTTGAATTTATATATAGCCGTGGCGGCCGATGAAGCGCGAGGAGAAAAAAAAATCGATTAAAACTTTCGGTAGCTAAGTGAGCGCGCGCACCTAGAAGCGCCGCAGAGAGAAGATGATTACGCGGCTGCGTATGTGTGTGTGTGTGTGTATGTGTGTGTATGTGTCGAGTCCCGTTACGCGAGCGCTTTGCCGCTGAATTAGCGACATTGAATTATTGCCCCCCGGAATTCCCCGAACGCGCTCCTCTCTAACAAGTTTTCTCGGTGTGCTGTACACATTCGCACGCGCGCGCCGATTCTCTCGCTCTCTCTCACCTCTACGTGTACACATCGTATTCCGCACATGTCGCGCTTATGTTTGATGTGTCCGGTCCTAGTAATTAGGCATTATATAACTTGATGTGACTTGACGAGTACCGATTGTTTATTGCGCGTTCGCCCGTATTGATCGCTACTGTATGCGGGTCGTTGATGGTAATCGGCAAAATGGATATCTTTGAAAATGATACTAGATACGAGATACTTGCGTATCTGAAATGTGGGATTCAAGATACTTTTTTACGATAATAAGGCCCAGATGCCCGATATAAGGTACACGTGTTTGGGGCGTCTCATGAACCATCGATAGTCAATAAAAACGGGTTTTTAATGTAATATGTAAGTTCTTCGTGTGGATGGAGGGTAATCTACTGATACCGGTAGAATAAAAATACAAAGCTTTCTCTTCGAGAAAGCAAAAATACGTATGGGGGAAAAGCAATGCGTATGAAACTCCAGAATTCTATCGATGGATACATACGATTTCTTAAACTAACAATCTACCATGTTAGTTATTCAAATTTAATTAATTTGAGACCAGAAGGATTTATAATCGTTTTTAAAGGCCACCTCTATAAATTATATTTAGAGCTTTTACTTCTAGAGTTCAGTTGTTTTTACACCCCATTCCTCATATCCATTAAAGGGAAACTCCACAGGTTTTTAAAAAATCCCCTATGACCAATAATATTAAAACTTCGGTAACTTTTTTTGTCATAACTGAAGAAGGTTGTAAAAAATTTCGGAGTATTTTTCACTAAAATTGGTTTACTAGTTATTGGAGAAGATACATATTTTTGTAATAAAAACAAGGGTTTCTAATTTCTTTTCACAATACTTTAACCTATATTTTCTGGAAGTTTCAAAAATATCCAAGGTCATGGGTTGCGCAAGGAACTTTTTGAAGTTAAAAAAGTAAGTTTCGAGAAAAACGTGTTTTAAGTTTACTTTTGTATGCTACGCAATGTAAATTGTTTCACTCAACAAGCTATAACTTTGGTATAACGAAGAGTTTTTACATCCAGCAGGTCTCAAAATGTTCATAAAACAATTAACATAAATATGTAATAAAAATTTTTTCGATTTTTTGGTCAAATTCAGTTGTGTTCCCCTTAAAACAAAATTGCGTTTTCAACAAAATTATCCATCAGAGAGAGGTTTTGACATTTCTGACATGAAATACATTTCTTAATATACAGAAGAATAAACTCTAAAAAGATTTAAAAACTTTCATATGAATTATGAAAATAGATGATCATTCAGAATATTAAGAATAAGTCTACATACCTCCCTTTAAAACTCCAAAGAAATTGTACATAGTATTTACCGATGTTTCTATAAATTCTAAAAAGAATAAACAAAAATTAGTCTTGCACTGATTTTACTACTTAGCAGGTCTAATCGAATTATGTTTATGTAGATGCAAAGCTCTAGTAAATGTTTGAAAGCATGTTTCCAATAGTAGCGTTGGAAGTTACCGTACATTGCCTTTGGTAAGTAGCGCATGACAAAACTATGAGAAATGTACGTTATCACAGTAATACTTTAAAGTTTGTAAGTATCCCACGCTTGCTTATAAATGAATATTCTTAACAAGTCCTGACTAACTATGTTAATTAGTCACGACATATTAATGGTATTTAATTTATTACTAGTATAAGTATGAAACAAAGCACGCAGTTGACGCGAATATACGTTTTTAATTTAAATTCAGTACAATTTACATTTATTTATTATTTTAACATCAGATAATTAACGGAAAATTCTTTTACATTTTTCTTCATCGACGGGAAAAAAACTATTTAAAATTCAGTGATATATAGCTGTATAGCGTATGTAACTACCCACTTTGAGTTATTTAGGCATTTCACCATGAAATATATATTGCATATCAGAGTCCTTTTTCTATTATTTTTTCTTTTGATAATTTACAAATTTACGTTTCGTACGTTCTGAAATACCATTTATTTTTACTTTGTTTACTGTAAGTGATACATTCAATACATAGTTCTTAACATGCAAAATCTAATAGAAATAATGAAATAAATTATGATGATATAGCACGTACGCGAAAAGAATCGTATTCGTAAGAATAATAATAATCTTATTGAAGTATGCATAACTTCATTTGTGAGAAAAACTGGGAAGATAACTTGGCAAACTCGGAACTACCGGTATTGGGCTAACGTTCATTAAAATGTTGATTCTAGTTCGAAATTACTGGTTTGTTTTGTCCCTTCGAACGCAAGTCACGTCCATTAATCATCTGTTAAACATACAATGCAAAATAGCTCATTATTCTTTCTCATCAATTCAAATTATCACTAGAACTACTAACTGTACTAAAATAAACATGTTATCTAATGAAATTTCATTTTATAGATCTTCGGAATGATTAAGTAATTTTTAAAATCGCAATAGTTTTCATTTCTTTGATTTCGGTGTATTTAACGAGCATTGTCTATGCGCATTGTCGCTTGTGTTTGCGCATCGTTACTACGACTAGTCCAATTAAGTCCCCCGGCAGAGACAACATTGCATTCTAGGTAATTCACTATTCGCACGGACATAACATCTAAACAAACGAAAACTATAGTGTGATAAAAAAATCTATTTAATAATAATTTACATAATTGTGTAGTATTGATAATAGATTTTTTTTTAATGATCTATGCTTTTATATTAGTGTGTATAAAGTTATATATTTATAATAGTAAAATACTATTTATTTTAATTTGAAACTAAAATAAAAATATAGTAATAATTATATTGAAGAGGTTCTTCATACTACGTATAAGTATTCTACATCGTAGAATATAAGAATTGAAAAATGTTCAACAATGTTAATAAACTAAAAATAATTCTACACTCGTAACATACATATATATGTATACGTAGTTTCACAGGTAATACTTCTGAGAATACTGCAGTAATGCTTACAAGTTGTAATGCTGACAAATCATCATCCTCTTATTAAAGAGCATAGCAGCTTATAATAAAATAACCTGAATGATCAGCAATGTACATCTCTCTTTAAGTTTCGCTTTCTATTAACTAGTTTTACTTTAGTTTTTCTACTCAGGTGAACAATAATTTTTGACGTCTTAATTAAGTGCACTTTATGTATTGGCAAAATGTATCCACACGTAATATATTAACAGGAGTAACTTTCGTTGTTCTTCTCCTCTCTTCCCCCTCTTTCTCTCTCTGTCTCTCTCTCTCTCTCTTTCTCTCTCTCTCTCTCTCTCTAACTCTCTCTCCCACTCTCTCTTTCTCTCTCTTTCTCTTCTCTCAAGTACACACTTTTCGCACCCATTATTAAACCACATTTCTGTCGGTCCACATGAGTGCGGATAAAAAGCTTGAAAACAAGTCCACCTCAGATTTCAGAAACTTTTGAATGCAAAATGAAAAGAAAACATCGTTAAAATTTAGAACAATAAATAGTCCACTTATGTTGAGTACAGAAAGAATTATTATTCGGTTTTTGCATAAGATAGATGCATATCGTAAAAAATTATTTGCGTGAAGAAACGGTAACTGTTTAGGGAATTATTGGATTAATTGAAAACAAATACTTCAGATAAAAACTGATAAAAACTTCTGCACACCCTGGTGGAAAATTAATCTAGATCTATGTAGATCTATCTAGTTTGCCATCGGAATAATCGAGGGCCTCGATAAAACTAGATAATTTTCTACCAGGGCACTAATAAAAAAATAATCTTTTTAATTCAGTAAAATGTATGAAAATTAAATAACATATTTATTCCTATAACTTAATTTTATACATTACAAAGCTCACACTATTGTTAACGTCCGACAGGGCGTAAAATTTACTTGACTGGAACTGATTTTCTCCATTATAGATTCGGACGGTCAAGAAGCGGTAAATTCTACTCAGCGAATTCCTCGCTATGAAGTCAAACAAAAGTTCAGTTACTTCACCTCAAAGTCTCCGTGAATCACTATAATTCTGGTTGACTTTGCAAGATGAATATTTTACTTCTTGAATTTTTCTTACTCTCGAGAAACTTTAAGGTTTTTGTTATGGAAAGTTTAGGTGCCTCGTTACCTTATCATTAGGGCAATCTTTCTCGATTTTTCAAATACTTTAAAATCAGAAAGTCAACACATTTTCTTCTGTAAAAAAGAGTTCGTTTAATATGAAATACGCGGTGAATTGAAAAAAAATGTGTATATCTTCAATAAACAGTTTAATAAGTGTTAGATTATGAAATTTAAATGCATCTATTACTATTGCACACAAATTTCCGTTATGTATTTTGTGATACATTAATAAATATAATCTACTTTCATCTTATAATCAATATTATTAGTTTCAAAATAATAAGTTAATTATAATATTGTCATAACACAAGAAATATTATTTTATCAAGTTTTGGATCAAGTATAATATATATCGCTTCTTAATTTAACATAATAGAATTAAAAGTGACGTGTATTTAACAAGTAGGTACACGTTCAGTAATAGTTCCACTTCAAGGCAAATATTGTTGATAATACTTACTTAAAAAGTTAAATGAATTCGGCAACGTGACTACGCCACTGAATTTGAAGAATTTTAAATATACTCTATATTCAATATTCATTAATGAAAAGGAACTGGGTAAACATCCGCTCAAAGTTTGCAAGATAACTTTATAGCATACCTGGCAAACTTTGATCAGCTGCTTGTCAACTTTGCCACCACGTCAAAGAAATTTCACCCTTCATACAGTAATTTTAAAATCCTTTTACAGTTGCTAATGCATTCTCAATTCTTAATATATAATAATACATCGTAATAAGAAAGTTTTACACCCAATACTGATAAACTAAAAAGAAGTTCCTTGCTTTTTGAAACTTATCCTGATCAAATACAAAATTGTGTGGTTATTTATTTAAAAAAATCACTTCTGCGTTGTATTTTATCAAAATACAAAAACTTTATTAGTCTTAAAAATGAAAATTTAAATTAAAAACAATGAAACTTACTATGATATTATCGTAGAATATATTGCAACCGATGAACATTATTGTAAAATTAGATTTATAAATATCAACAGAAAGTTTTAACAATATAATCATACTTTAGAAAGAAATCTATTATTTAGTATAGATATCTTTATTTTTCCCTGCGATCACTGTTATTAAAAAAATCAAAACCAATAATATTAAAAACCTAAATATGTACAAATGGTTTAGCTAACTTAAAAATAAATACATAAGAGCTCTAATAATATAGAATAAATATATCAAAGTGCCTTTTAGCAGAGCGATTGCGTCATCCATTATCCTACTTAGCTTGTTTGCATTCTGTTGTGTCAACGGCCATTCGACGGAGGCGAGGCACATTATTGTTTTGCTTACGCTCACTGCCCTAGCTTCTCAGGGAGCTTTCCAATTAATTAAGGAGATATACGAAATTGTGCATAGCGAAAGCGAATAATGCTGCATATAATTTTGTTTTCTGCTTTAATGTTAATTACACCCAGAGTAAGATTATAACAACTCCAAATTTACTTAACTGGACTCTTTTACGCAATGTCGTAGCTCATACGAAAATAAAAACCCTTCGAACGTTTCGAAAAATAGGTCGAGAAACTGTGATACAACAATAAAATTCGAGCGAAAATAATTTATTTTACAAAGATAGACCGTCACAATTCTGTGTTGACAAAATTATCAACTCAAATTATTAACTTTGATAATGTTAGATAATAGGGGGGCCGCAGGCAAGACAAGACGAGACATTTCGAAGTCTCGTCTTGGTCTCGAGAAAAATCTCAAATTGTGTTTGTTGTCTTGGTCTCGTCTTGGTATTGTCTTGGTCTTGTCTTGATCTTGTCTTGGACTTGTCTTGGTCTTGGTGAATACATTATATTCTCATCTTGTGTTGATCCTGTCTTGATCTCGTCTTGGTCTTGGTCGAAACATTATATCCTCGTCTTGTTTTAATCTTGTTTTCGTTTTGTCTTGGTCTTGTTAAATACATTAAAATAGGCAATTTTCATTTGATAACATTATTTTAACTTTTTAACCATTGTTGGCGTTTACGCCATTTTTCCAGGCCTAATTAGTATATGTACATTTCTGTATATTTGAATTTCGCGCCGTTTCGTGCTGTCAATTGCGACGTTGCGCGACCATCAACGCGAGCGGATATGGCCCAATTCGCGCGCGCGCTCTCGCAATTGTTCACTTTTGACAGGACCTCCAAGCTGTTCGCGCGCCTAGCAGCCCTGCTCAAGATATAGTTGCGTTTTCAGCCTTTGTTGCGTCTTGATTGTCGTGCGTTTCTTTTTGATAGGCTGAGGTATATTTCCGTTCTTTTCAGAGCGAATATATTCAGCTTTCCTGCGATCGTGACTCGCGTCGATCGGGGCCTACCCCGGGAAATTGCAGCCGCGTTCGAGCGAGCGTGAGTGTGAATTCGCGCGTGCGCGCGTGTGTGTGTGTGTGTGTGTGTGTGTGTGTGTGTGTGTGTGTGTGTGTTGTGTGTGCCTCGTGTCCCGTGTTAGGGACAATTGTGGGGACGGTGTCCACGTGTTGGACGTGACCCGTCCAGGGCGAGCGCATCGCGGCAACACCCCTGTTGTCCGGCATCGAGACGTCGGGGCGCGCCCGGTGCAAGTGGTCGTGAACCATTTTGCGCCCCCCTCGCCCGGCTTGTCAGCCCACCAGGACTCGGCGAGAAGCTGCGGCAGCGTTTTCACGACATTCTCGGCTCAGCGACACCCAAGCGGTGGCGTTCGAGCTTCGTGCAGCGGTTTTGCGCGGGCTGCGTGCCCCGGTAAGAGAGCTCTCATTGGCGTTATTCTTAAGATTTTATTGTACATCGTTAGCGTTAAATTCCTTTCGCCCGCGTTTATTCTAATTGTTTGTAGCTTCATTTTATTAATAAATCATTACGCTTGCTTCGGCTTTTCCCGCTAAGTCGTGCGATTTTTTATGCCGAAGCAAGTGCCTTTTTCTTTATCGCGAAATTAATTTTGTGTTTTATTTACTCAACCTTTCACTCACTCATCCCAATCCTTTTATTTTTATCTGAACTCAGCTTGAGTTCATTATTTTATTAGATTGTTGTTCAGTTGGGTAGTAATTAGTTTAATAGTTACAAGTTAGTTTAAATGTTAATAAGTTATTAACTTGTAACTTAACCGTCTAATACTTAAGCATAGAAACTGTTGAGTAAAACCTCTAAAAAGTATTTAGAAAATTCTTTCTACCCTGTTTAAATGTTTTAAAATTATTTTAGTTCTCTCAGCTTCAAACGGTTAAAAATAACTTATTGTTAGGTTCCCCTTGTGAGATACGGCATAGTCCACTTTGATCTGATCCATAGATTTGTACTTTCGAATGTACTTTAGAATGTACTTTCCCTCAGGAGAGCGCTAAGTATTAGAGTATTAATGTTAATTAAATTTATGACCTTGAACTTTTAACTCAACTTAAGTGAATAAGTTGAGTAATGGTTATTAAGTTAATGGTATTAATAGAACTATGTTTTTCATTATATCGTTGATCGTATTGCATCTTCGCAATTCGTTAATTTATAATTGCATAACATTTAACATTTTGTATTATCATGTTTATTATTATTTAATATATATTCAAATTAATGACTTGTAATTATTTAATATTCTATAGTATTTTTAACAAAATATGTGAACGTAAATATTAAATGTAAATTGATATAAATATTGCTCCCTCAAAATAAGAATAATTTTTCATGATCTAAAATAGTTTTTATGTGATAAATAAATACATATAAATAAATGTGGTAAATAAAGTATTTCTAATTTCTATTTTCTTATAATCTTTTGAACTATAATTAAACAAATACATCTTAATAAAGTATATAAGTCAAAGCAACGATAACACTTATTGCCGAGACCAAGACAAAACCAAGGCAATGTCTTGGTCTTATCTTGAAACTGTGAAATAAGGTCTTGTCTTTTCGACACGAGACCAAGACAAGTCTAAGAAAGTCTTGGTCTTGGCGGCAGTCTTAACAGACAAGCGGAGAAAGTCTTACAATCGGAAAGCAACCGTGTTAATTTCACACCTTGACAGTTCTTTATTTACTAATCATTATAAAGCGCCTCCAGAATAGGGAGAAAGTGAAAGAGACTTAAACGCTCAAGTATCAACAGAGTTCAATTTCTGCGAAAATTATTAAGCGGATTCTACGAACTTTTCACTGTCAAAGCTCTAAGCTCCTCTTGATGTAGCATCTACTATAGCAGCTTATTGTACTTACTTAAAAAATTTTATTAAAAAATTAGATAAATACTTTAGTAAAATATCGAAAAATGGGTTGTTAGTAACATTAACATAATAATCTAAATAATTATGTAGATGTAGATTCTGTTTTAAAAATTTTACTTAATAAAAATTCCCTATGAATATAAACTGTAGAAGTTTAAATACTGTTTTCTTTATATAGTACTTTTTCTACAAAAACCTCATGTTCTCAGTTTCATGCTTCAACCATATAAATCTTATGATTCCAATGAATTTGAGTCTATTTCTGAAGACTATAACAACAATTCACAGTGATTACATTTTCATTTTAGTTCTCACAGTTTTAATGCAAAATTCAGTTACATCAAAATGTATGCTAATTTAAACAATTTTATTATAATTTGTTTATGTTTACATGAATTATTTATGTTAAAGCAGCTTTAAACAGATTTTAAAATGTAATCACTGTCAATTTTCATTATATAAAGATGTGTTGCACAAGATACTTTTTTACCAAAGCTGTTTTTGAAAAAATGTTGCGAGATTAGGCTAATTGATCCAATTAGACCAAGAGGAGAAAAAATCTCAAACCAGCAGAACCCCACCTTAAGATTCAGTTTCGTCAGTGCAGTACAATTTTCATTGGTTTGAATTATAATAGATTACAATTTTTTATCTCATTTATTTAAACAGAAATCGTGAATACTCCTACATTAATGTTATTGAAAAATTAATAAAGTTTAAAGATATTTTCGATATAATTGAGATGTTTTTAATGAAATTTGACTTTCATATCTTCTTAACTGATTACAATATACTTATAAGAAAATTATACGCATATGGTTAAAGTTTAAAAGGGCTATACCATTGCTAAGCTGAGAATCATGTTATATTTGAAGTTTCAATGTTTAACATATAAGCCTCTTACTATACATATGTGCTGAATATTATTAGTATACCTTTAAAGTGATACAATTAATTTAAGAGTTAATATCATTTTTTTAATTTCAGCGTCTTTTTAAAATTTTTATATTATTTATATAACTTTAATATGGAAAATATAGTATACATGTAGTAATTTACATTTTGAAGTACACGTATAAATAAGAGTACTTATATCGTAATACAAAAATAAAATTAACTTTTAAAATAAATTTTATCACTACAATTCTCAAAGTAAAGTCAATTGCAATTTAGAATACCTATGAAATCGTATAAAACTTACTATGAGTGAATACTGAAAAAATGAAATAATTTAGTCACTATATATATAACCATTGCTACCCTTAAATCAATTTTTAATCACTCTTTAACTTCACAACGAAATTTCCACTTACTTTTACACCCAAACATCTCCTCCCTCACTATAATTAACTAATTAATGCGTAAATCCTCATAATGGGTAATACCTCCGCGCGCCATATATCACGTGAACGCTGTTCTCTCGTGCGCGCGTTCGCGTTCCGTTAGAACTTACGTGGTTAGCGTTTAGGATGTTATCGTCCATTAAAGAGCGAACGCGCGGTAGGCGACAGCAGCGATGCGCCTCTGGTTTAATCTAGCAGCCGCTGATGTTTATTATCGATTCTCTGTTGCAGTGAATTTCGACCACTTTCAAATACTACGAGCCATCGGCAAGGGCAGCTTCGGCAAGGTACTGTTATTATCATGGATATTCCATGCCTTATCTATTATCTATTATCTATTAACATTAACCGACGTGCGCGCACGTGAATCGGGCCGGCGAGAGCCGTGGATGCATAATATTGGCTGTGCAGGCCGCGCTCGAGCACGAGCTGTTTTAACGTGTTTGTTCGGCCGCGCGCTGGTGATCATTAAGGGGACGACCTAATCACGGTAGATTGCAAAAAAATTGGTTATGTATTTTTAGCTGACGATAAGTTATTCATTATACATGAACTAATTCTTTTCGGTGAAATTGAATATTTTATCAAAATGTAACGAAACAATTTTTATTTTTTTATTGTGATTGTTAGGTCTCTTTGTTAGGTCATAATACAAACTTGTATATCTCTGGCTCTGCCGCAAGGTTTTAACAGCCAATCTGATCGGATTGGAGTTTTTGAGATTTTATTGTGTACAAAATACATCTAATTAGTATAGAGCGTGGGAATTTGAAGAACAAAATTATTCACCAAAGTTGTAGCCTATTTAAGCCATATTTTATGATAAAATTAAAAAAGAATAATAAATCCAGCTTAAATAGGCTCCAATTTAAGTTACTAATTTAGTTCCCACACTCATATCTTAATTATATATATTTTGAAGACAATAAAACCTCAAAAATTCCACTCCGATCATCGAAACCTTGAGACAGAACAAGAAATATATAAGTTTGTATTATGACCATACAAAGAGACCTAAATAAAGAAAAGTAAAAAAAATGTTTCGTTATATTTTGAATAATGATCAAATTTACCGAAAAAGATTAGGACATGTATGATGAATAATTTATCCCCACCTAAAAAAATATATAACTCCTTCGCTCGTATCAGAATTACTTGTATTTTGAACAAAATAACGGTTGGAAAAGTTCAATCCGATGCTTAGAACTCTCAAGATCATGTAGACAATGATAAAAAGCACTTTCTCTTCGGTGACCCAACGACAAAAAAAATTTCTGATATATTTCAATAAAATATATAAATTTTACCGAAAAAGAAAATGTAATATATGATGAATAATTCATTCTCACGTAAAAATATATAACCAATTTATTAAAATTCTAAGGTGGTCAGGTCCCCTCAAGGAATTAAGCTTTTTGATTGTGCCAAGCAAGGATATACTTTATGAATTGAGGATATAATTTTATCTTTTGAGTACAGAACGGTATGAGACTTTATTCGAGTTCATGAATAAATACTATAAGACTGATAACGAATTACTAGCTTAACCTCTTCTCTCACACTCCATTATCTAGCACGAATTCTGAATGTCAGTCACTAAAAACTAGAAAAATGTGATTTTGAAAAATAATGGAAATTTGTGAATACAGTTGAACAATAAATTGTAGTGTCAGTATCAGTTCAGAAACATTTTTTAGTTATCTAAGAAGGAATCTAATTTTTTTTTTAATTTTACATTAATTGTGAAAAGAGTTATGATATATTATATTAAGTAGTAAAGAGTTATGTTATAGAATATAATATAAATATACATATAATGAAATTAAAACCGCTGCCAATTCATTGGCACTTAGCTTCCTCCAACTAAATTAATTGTTTCAATATGAAATTCTTTACTCTTATAAATTATTTTTAAATTGCTATATTTTACCGAAATATAACCGTTTAAATCATTTTATCATTTTGATTATTATTATTATCATTATCATTATCATTATCATTATCATTATCATTATCATTCTCATTATCATTCTCATTATCATTGTCATTATCATTATCACGATCATGATCATTATCATTATCATTATCATTATCATTGTCATTATCATTATCATTATCATCATGATCATCATCATCAACATCATCATCATCATCATGATCATTATCATCATCATCATCATCATTGTGAACCAAAAAATAACATAACGACTCCGAAGTCTCCCGATTAATAAATGTCAAGTAAATCCGATTTATATTAAAACTTAAAATCACTATTTTGAATTTAGTATTTTTGTTAGAAAATGTATAATCAATCCAATGTATAGCAACCCAACCCCAAAAATACCCAATTATCAACTTTCAATCCAATAAAATTAATTTTAAAAAATTTTCAAAACTCATAAAAATTAAAAAAATTAATAGAACAAAAATGAATTGATGAGTCTTAAGAAAATATAGTATAGCCAAAAATGTTATACTCTTTCAAATGCATTTACACTGAATCGATCATATTACTTCTACACAGAAAAAAAATTACCTCATAAATTTCTGAATATCGTAAAATATAAAAATCATTATATCAAAATCGAGTCGATAAATCGTAAAATTTCTTTGTAATTCCGAATCCTTATTAAGAAACAACAAAAAATGAGCCCTGGTTGACAAATAATGACAATACCGTTCTCGAGATATGAGCGATCAAAAATTTTTTTGAAAAAAGACATAACCTTAAATATCATGAAAAACAAAAGTCTTCATGATCTGGGCAAAGAACTTAGCCAAGAGATTACTAAAAGTTACCTTTTTGGAAATTTTCAGATAAATTAAAGCCGTTTTACTCAAGTAAATGAACGACAAAAAAAGGATTTTTTTATCAAAATAATTTTCTTCGCAGAAAAAGAAAAGGAAAGATTTTTTTAAATTTTACAGAATATTCTTCGTTATATTCCTAATCACCTAAAAAATTTTCAAACATTTTCCTTCATATTTTTCACAGAATGGCCGTTTAAACAAAAAACAACATTTCCGTGTATAACGTAAACAGGGAAATAAACTTTTTTTTAAATTTCGGGTCGGTAAAGATAGACAATTTTATGCTCTTTAAAATGCATTTAAAATGAATAGATAATATTATTTTAAACATACAAGAAAAAACGAAAAACTAAAACTAAAAATCGAAAACCCACTATAAAAAAAAACATCGAAAAATTAAAAAAAAAAATTTTTTAGCTGCCTTAAAAAAAAAAAATTGAATGAGCCCTGAATCAGGTAATTTAACCGTGGATTACTCGAGATGTAGAGGGATACATACATACATACACACACACATCCATACGGATATTTATGGATTTACGGATATATGTTTATAACATGTTTTAAGCAAAACTTTTTTTTTTACTATTACAAAGCTTCCTTAAGGAGCAAGCAAAACCGATTATAAAATTGTGAATTTTTTTTTTTAAATTTACAATTAAAAAAAAGTTTTTAAAACCATAATCTATTTGCATTTTATAAATTCACATTTCAACATTCGTTTTATAAATATTTTTGAATAATTAATTGAAAAATTGTGATGGTTGTAAAAATTTTATCGCAGAAAATGCTTCACTTCCAATATATTTTGTAAGCTATTTTGCAAGTATTTACTGTTATTGGTTGTTAGAGTAAACTGATTTCCCAACTAAAAAAGCAAATTTACATTTAAAAAAGACTGTGTATTTATTTCATATACATATTTTGATCACTTTTAAATTTTGTTAATAATTTCAACTTTAAAAAAACGAAATTTGTGTACAATATATTTCATATTTATGTACAATCTTCATTGGAACAAGCTGAAAAGTATTTTAGTAGAGAATTCGGAAAAAGTTTAGAATTTAAAAATGTACAATATACTATAAATCGAAGTTCATAAAAATCCTTTACATTCTATTAATTTTAAATAGCACTGCCTCGAGCAATGCTACGCACTAAAAAAGACTTGTTCGAATATTAAGAGCGAAAAATTTTTTCCCGATACGAGATATAGTTGTGTATAAGTACCAGCCAAAAATAGCAATTTGTACGGACTTCTACTAAATTCTGTTTGTATTTAAATTACAACGTTAAATTTAAAACAAAAATTATTTACCATTTGCGAGATAGAGTAATCATAAAACCTTAATAATCACACCTACGGATAATTCAATAATAATCACATGGGGCAAAATGATCTCAACATAAAAGAATCATAACTTTTTGAACTTTAATTATTTCTAGATGAAAATTTATATGGATAGTTTAGAGCTAATAAATTTGACGAAAACTTAGAGCTGTAGTGCGCATTCCGAAAAAATACAAAAAACTATATAATTTATATATAGTATACTTTAAGAAAAAAATGTATGCACATGATTTATTTAAAGCCTAAATAAAAGAAATCTTGTCTGGGCTCACCGTGACCCAGTATGATTGATTATTAAGAGTTAAAAATAATAGAGTAATTGCTTTAATTCGTGATTAGTTCAAATTATTTAGAGTATCAAGAGATATATACTGATTTCTCATTTAATATACTAGATTGTAAAAATTTTCCTTAAAAATGTTCTAATACTATTTAATTTTTTTATATTCAAATTATTGATAAATAATCTATAATGATTTTTTAGAATAGAATATTTTTAATTCGAATTCTATATATTTCTAATTCTAAGGGTACATTCACATATTACGTAACGCTAATTTTCAGTATTCTTGACCCCTCCCTCCTCCTTGTAACATTCTGTCACATTGCTCGTGACCCCCCTGTTCCGGATAGAAACAGTATAATTTTTATAGAAATTAATTTTTGCAATTTTGTAATGTTATTACACCCCACACCCGCTATAAAATTACATAACGTGTAGCACGACTCCCCCCCTCTCTCAAGTAAAACATGTTTATCTACAATTTGCTTTTATCGTCACATTCAACAGTACTCTAAATTCAATCATTTAATATCTTGAGTAAATAATAAAAAAAAATTCATTTGTGTAAAGACAAAATCATACCTATAAAATGTTATTTTTTATGTATGTACATCAATTACTCGGGAATACCTAAATCGAGTTGAAAAATTGCTTTTTATAGATTTAAAAAAGAGTGAGCCTGTGGTGATCTCATACAAAAATCAGGCCAGTAGTGGAATTTTAGTTGAGAGTTCGAAATCACACTTGATTCACACTTGATTCTGATGCCGAGTGCAAATATTGTAATTTATAAATAAAGTTAATAAATATTCGGAATTTAATTAATAAGAAAAGGATTATATTTACATTTTCGAGTGTTATCTTTTTAAGTTGGGTTCAATCATGATATTTTTTCAATATGTATAGCGTGATATAAAGTTATACTATACCCCAATCCCCCCATACCCCTACAAGCATTACGTAGTATGCGAATGGCTCCTAATATATTTTGCAAAAGAATATTTTATTACACTTTTTAAATACCTATAAAGGATTAATACCTATGTTTATAAAAAAAAGACTGAATATAAACAAAAACATGGACTAACGGTTAAGAAATAAAAATACAGTAACTCTTCTTTTTGGTCTATCGCATAAAAATTGTTTATAGCTTCTCGCTGAATATTTTTTTCTTTACATGCTAAAAAAATAACTACTTCGCCTTTCATATCTATCTAAAAACGAAAACTTTACTTGTAAATTGTTGATTGCAGCATGACTGTTAGTATGTAATCACGATTTCATGATTCGCTCATATATTATAACGTATAAGTACAAAAGTATTATTTAAGTGTTATTATTCTTATTAAACATACAAATTTAAGAACTAAAAATCAAAGATAAAAATAATAAATATTTTAATTTACAAAACTACATTTTTACAATAAAATAGTAAATTCCAGTTAAAAAAATAAAATAAATTCCGTTTTACAAAAGTATCTAATAACTATTCAGCAATCAGTCACGCTCTCTATTTTATCCCGAAAAATCCCAAATCACGATATCCCCACACCTGCGAACAAAAAAAGCAAAATCCAACACTAAAACCTCCGCCATCCCACAGCAATAACTCACATTATAAATCAAAAAAACAAACCGTCTCCACAAACTTCTCCCAAAGTCGTAACCTACCCCCCGCACGCAAAACGCATCTCTCACCGCGTATTTAAACCCGTCATCCATCCGCGTGCACATCGCCGGCAAATTCCTCTCGCAATCCCTTTCCAATACGCAACTCCTGATCCCTCCCGCATATGCGCGCACGGCATCATAAAGCGTCGTATAACGGCAATTTCACTTTTATATACGCGCCTCCGGTGCCGCTACTGCGTGCCGACTAAGCTCGCAGGGTATTGCAATTGTGATTCATAGCCCCGCAGCTACTGCGTACCACGTATACGCGTGTATAATGTGGGTGGATGTATAATGTTTCAGGTGTGCATAGTGCAGAAGCGAGATCGCACGGGCAACATGTACGCGATGAAGTACGTGCGGAAGTGCGAGTGCGCGGAGCGCGGCGCCCTCAAGAACGTCGCCCGGGAAGTCGAGATTCTTTCCCGGCTGGAGCACCCCTGCCTCGTCAATTTGTGGTTCAGCTTTCAAGGTAATTGAGCCATCGTTGCATTTCTCTGCTGGCGACGTCTGCAGACGTGTGCATGTGCGTGTGTGTGTATAAGCAGTTAAATGGATGCTCGTAGAACACTTGAATATTGCGTAGATATTGATGCTTTTAAGATTATATCAATTTCAACATTTTTTCTAAACTGTATACATATTTTGCAATCTATCAGCATAAATACAATGATTTTTTTGTTAAAAATCTTTTTTTTAAATTGAACTTTTAATTTAAATTTTGCATTAATGTATAGTTATTGCAAAATATATTTTACTCTGAACATAAAATTTAAAAAATGTATGAGTTAATTGAGATTCTTTTTTAGAAAATATATTGTACAATGCAATTTGCAGCATTTTTTTAATTCTACAATTCAATGGTCGTACTACTTTTATTCGACTGTACGTTTATTTGATTGTGTAAACAGATTTCTTAAGTAAACAGAAAAAGCCTCAATAAAACTCATACTAAGAGTAACCCATTCCTAATTTAGTCGTAGATCATAAACTCCGTAAATGTCCACAAACAATTTCTATCTTGTAAAAACTCTTACAAGTACTTTTTACCTTTTTCAAGTCATAAATTGCACATTAAACAACTCTATGAAAACAGATTTTTGAAGGAGTAATTTTTCTTATTAAAGCGATCTCTCGACTTTAAGGTTGTTCTACAGCAAAATATATGAAAAGATAAAATGTAATTATCAATAAATTAATTATAAAATAATAGTGACCATATAGTATTAACCCTTTAACGCCCAACTTGACCATTTTTCGACAATATATTCAGTGGTGTGTAGCACTAACTTAAAATGGTTCAAAAAATTCTTGAGATACCATTTCTAACATAAAATTTTATGTACTTTCAGAATCCGGTATCAGAATTGTCGAAAAATTTAACAATAAAAAGTTATAAACAATTTTTTGCAAAAAAACGTAAATTTAAAAAAAAAAAAATTCATTGAACCCAAATTTCCGAATGGAAAGAGGGTTCGCTCGTACGTCTAACATGTATATATTTGGTCAATGATATGTATACTTTATTGTAAAACAGTTGCAATATCGAAATTAAAAATGGCGGCCATCCAAACAATCCCTTTTCCACCAAACTTATCTAAAAAGGTTCGTGATTTTTTTTTTCGATCAGGATCGACTTTACGAAAAAAGTTATAGAATAAAAAGTTCCTAGAATTAATCAAAGAATACGTGTGAATTTTTTCAGAATTTTCGGAGTGACTTTTGGATTTTTGGATATGGCTATTTTTTGAAAAATCATAAAATGGCTCCGAAAATTCTGAAAAAATTCACACGTATTCTTTGATCAATTCTAAGCACTTTTTGTTCTATAACTTTTTTTCGTAAAGTTGGTCTTCATTGAATTAAAAATTGTTGAACGTTCTTAGCCGCTGCTGAATGTAACGTTGCCCGGGTTTCACCACAATCAACATTTATTTATTGTTTTCTCTAATCAAAGAACATTATACAAAGACAAAATAAAAAATGCGGGATAAAAGAATTTGCTATAGAAATAAGCAAGCATTATCTACAAACAGTTTTATTGACGAAGCATGAGCTTGCAAAAGGAACTAAACGCTCGTATTGCTCGGAATGTAAAGTAAGAAGTTCTAAATGTTGTGAGAAATGCAATAATGAATATTTTTGTGAACCATGCTTCAAAAAAAGCACTATTAGTAGTTATCTTCTTTGAGTATTTACTACAAATCAAAAAATTCAGAGTCAAAAATTATTAAAAAAACAAAAAAAAACAAAAAGAAACAATAAAAACAAAACAACAACAAAAAACGGTAACGTGTGTTTTCAATGAACGTTCACCTCCACGTGGTGAAACCCGGGCAACGTTACATTCAGCAGCGGCTAAGAACGTTCAACAATTTTTAATTCAATGAAGACCAACTTTACGAAAAAAAGTTATAGAACAAAAAGTGCTTAGAATTGATCAAAGAATACGTGTGAATTTTTTCAGAATTTTCGGAGCCATTTTATGATTTTTCAAAAAATAGCCATATCCAAAAATCCAAAAGTCGCTCCGAAAATTCTGAAAAAATTCACACGTGTTCTTTGATCAATTCTAGGAACTTTTTATTCTATAACTTTTTTCGTAAAGTCGATCCTGATCGAAAAAAAAAATCACGAACCTTTTTAGATAAGTTTGGTGGAAAAGGGATTGTTTGGATGGCCGCCATTTTTAATTTCGATATTGCAACTGTTTTACAATAAAGTATACATATCATTGACCAAATATATACATGTTAGACGTACGAGCGAACCCTCTTTCCATTCGGAAATTTGGGTTCAACGAATTTTTTTTTTTTTAAATTTACGTTTTTTTGCAAAAAATTGTTTATAACTTTTTATTGTTAAATTTTTCGACAATTCTGATACCGGATTCTGAAAGTACATAAAATTTTATGTTAGAAATGGTATCTCAAGAATTTTTTGAACCATTTTAAGTTAGTGCTACACACCACTGAATATATTGTCGAAAAATGGTCAAGTTGGGCGTTAAAGGGTTAACTGAATACGATTATTGTTGTGCTAAGAATACGATCAAGCCTATTCGAGCCTATTACAAATTGAGGTTAAATTAAGTCAAAGTTTTATTTCCGTATATTTGTTGTATTCTCATAATAGAGTTTTTCAATATTAATCTTACTCCGTACAAATATGTTAGGAACTACGTTTACAAGAAAATTAAAAAAAAACTAGTTCAAACGTAATTTACAATAGAAAATATGCAGTTTTGTAAATTATTTTGTACAAACTAATCTTTCTTTTTTTATTGAGAATAAAATTGATTTTAAATAAAAGTAGGAAACCTAAACTCTACAAACTTTTAATTTTAGCAGGAAAAAAGGTACAATATTTAAATAATAATTATTACTAAAAATTGGGTATTTGCATGAAAAGTTTTACTTTGAATTACGTCACATTCATATAACATCAATATGTGACGCTACACTAATGTGATGTCATCAGCATGTTTGAAGCGCTGTAACTTCATTAATAATAGGTAAATTATAAAAATTCGAGAAGTTCACAAAGAAAGTAGCATATTGCCTGGTAGATAATTGACCATCATTTATGGCCTGTTCGCTATCTATTGACCAACTTCCGTGGTCAATTTGTAGCCAACAATTAGACCATAAGCTGACCATAATATGAGTAAAGATACATTTATAACCTCATATACATGTATAAAAATTTAAATTCGCACAACGTTTTTTATGGGTTTAATCGAATTTACAAAAAAATGTAGTTTACTAATGCGAGATATACAAGCGAAGTTGCAGTATTGCATGTATTCTAAGTTCTAACTCTGATTCTACACATAAAATATATGCCCATGATGCTCAGTATAGGTACAGTAGTGCATGAGTACACGCACTGCGTCGGGCGCTTAGGTACTTTGTACGCTAAAAGCATAAGGGCATAAAACATAAGAATAACATTGATTAGTATATCAATATACACAAGAAATAAGAGAATAGTATATTACGCATCTAGGGAGGTAAAGAACTGGCGAGTCCGTAGCACGTGTAAATTGCCACCCGAGTCTTCGATCGACTTTGGGATCGCCATTTTACCTCCCATGGTTCGTATACTACTTTTCCCCACACCTGCACCGAAAGTACCACTTTTTCTCCCGGGCGTCTGGAGAGAAATGTGTATTTTCGCTGCTGGTATGAGGAAAGAGTATATTACGTATCTAGGGAGGTAAAATGGCGACCCCATAGCACGTGTAAATTCGGGTCGCAATCTACAAGCGGAACAGGACAATCTTCGGCTCGGGTTGCAATTTACACGTGCTATGGACTCACCAATTCTTTACTTTCCTAGATGCGTAATATACTCTTTCCTCATACCAGCAGCGAAAATACACATTTCGCTCCATGCACCCGGGAGGAAAAGTGGTACTTTCGGTTCAGGTGTGGGGAATAATAGTATATTACGCATCTAGGGAGGTAAAGAATTGGCGAGTTCATAGCACATGTAAAATGCCACCCGAGCCAAAGGCGAGGGTGGCAAACACGTGCTATGGGGTCGCTATTTTACCTCCCATGGTGCGTATACTATTTTTCAACGCAAATAAATAAGCAACGTTTGGTCCAATTTATGTATTTATTTATTTGTTAATTAATATATATTTATTAATGCAGACAATTAAATTAAACTAAATTTTATCGTACATATCTTATAAGAAATACAAGAAAAAATATTTGTAGGTTAGGTTTGAATATTTTCAGCATGTAAGCTCGACGTGTCACATACTAGTATAATTTTTTAATTATTTGTTCTCTTTTAAAAATCTAATTCGTATTCAATTATTTCAGGTTAATTAAATTTTATTTATAAATAATTATATAAATTATACCACCTTTTGGCCATAAACCGCCGGCCATAAGCTGGGTTGTTGACCATAATATAGGCCATAAATTGACCACACACCATAAAATTAAGCATTATATGGTAAACAGTTGGTCAATCTTTCTACCAGGGTGATCTATCGAATCAATCCATAAAAAATGTGCATGCAAACACCTAATTGGTTGGAAATTCTGTAAGGATCAAGTGCTCTATGTTATTATTTATTGCAAATAAATATTTAAATTTAAGGAAAAATTGCCTAAAATTTGTATATCTTAGTTTTGTGGTTATAAACTAGGAATAAAAGTTTCATAGTGATTAATAATTTATCCAAGATAAATTTCAAGAGATTCTGAGTTTTCCACTCTAGACGCCTTAAACTTTGAGGTAGTAAATATTTCCGTTAAATTTGGAAATATAGTTTGAAAGCTTTAGTAAAAAAAGATAATTAAAAGTTTTATCGTATTCCAGAACAATTGATATTGTTTCCATGTGAAAAAGTAGCGTTTTTCCGACACAAAAGCGGGTCAGGTTTTGGAACTGATTCAGCTCCTGGAACTGAACTACTCCGACGCATATAACTCCATGTTTCTGAGTAAAAACTAGTTTTCGATTGATGTTATGAAAAATCGCAGATCGGTGAATGTGGATAATAAAAATTTGTTTATTGTAAATTTAAATTCATTACCATTGTTATCACCTATCCCATCATTTGATCATAATAAATCTAAAAACTGAATTAATTTTCAAAAATTGTTTCGTGCAGTCGGAAACGGTAAACACAATTTATAGTGAAACTAGTTCCCAAACCTGACCATCTTTAAAGTCGGAAAAACGCCAAAGAATTATGCAGTGAACACAAATAGAAACTAAAACTTTGAAAACTGTAAAACAAAACTTTTTTATAAGAATCACCCGTATATGTATATTCCTAAGTATAAGATATTTAAAGCAATAAAAAGCTATTCATGACTTTTTATTTTACTATGTTCTGTATATACTATATCGTTGCTTCTGTATGCGTGTAAATATGAATATATATATGAATTATTATGAAATTGACATAGGGTTTAGGTGTTGAAGTTGAGATAGGACAATGTGACTCTTTATTTGTTGCGCTGGGTACTATATATAACTGGAAATTGAAAGGCATTATCCGGGTCTGCTATTCCTTAGTTTGCTTTAATGATGCATTGATTTTTTCAGCTCAGTTTATTTCATCTATAACTCTGATAAAAATATGGTATTTATTGTTTCATTGTAGTAATATATTTTTGTATACAAATAATTTTAAAAATCTACCATAAAGTTTTAATTGATTATCAATATGATATACATTGTGATGATGTATATATATATATATATATAAAGTTTTAATTGATTATCAATATGATATACATTGTGATGATGTATATATATATATATATATATATATATATATACATCATGATAATATATATATATATATATATATATATATATATATATATATATATATATATATATATATATATACATTATCACAATGTATATCATATTGATAATCAATTAAAACTTTATGGTAGTTTTTTAAAATTATTTGTATACAAAAATATATTACTACAATGAAACAGTAAATACCATATTTTTATCAGAGTTATAGATGAGATAAACTGAGCTGAAAAAATCAATGCATCATTAAAGCAAACTAAGGAATAGCAGACCCGGATAATGCCTTTCAATTTCCAGTTATATATAGTACCCAGCGCAACAAATAAAGAGTCACATTGTCCTATCTCAACTTCAACGACCTAAACCCTATGTCACTTTCATAATAATTCATATATATATATATATATATATGTTCATTAAACAAATTGAAAAAGTTTTATAAAAAGTAAATGGTTCATGAATTGTCTTTTGTATATCTTTTAATGAAGTTACGTCAAGTTTTAATTAAAAAAGTTTGTTGAATGTTTGTTTAGCTTCGCTTGCAGAAAATATTTTTTTCAATTATGTAAAAGAGCTGAAGATTCGTGAATTGTAGTTAAAACCTAAATAGTCTCTAAAGATCAAGATAATTCTTTTTTATGAAAATTAATAGTATTAAAAACATATTATTATTGCTATATTAGTATTGCTTACCAAAATATTCTCTTAAATACTTTTAATCGCAAAGAACATTTTAAATGTGTAAACTTCTTTTTCCCTTTGCTCATAGATGAAGAAGATTTGTTCATGGTATCGGATTTACTGCTGGGCGGAGATTTGAGGTATCACTTACAGCAGGATGTTCAATTTAGCGAAGAAAGCGTAATTCTGTTCATCGCGGAAATTGCATTGGCGCTCGATTACCTGCAAAAGAATAGAATCGTTCATCGAGACATTAAGCCGGACAACATCTTGTTAGACGAGGAGGGTAAGTCACCTATTACGCCTTTTATTTCAAGTATTATACACATATATACTTATTGGATCAAATTGTTCGCTTATTTAGTTAATTTTATGTACGTTTCCTGAAAAATTGAAACGATTTTCTCCTTATGAGCAACTTTCTTCAAGTCCATAAATAAGTGTTATAACTCTAAAAACTAATTACTAGTCTTGAGATCATTTTATCTTAAAATTGTTAGATGAACTTGATTATTATTATAAAAATAATAAAGGTTTTATATTGAAATTATTTTTTTTTTCTTAATATTACTAAACATTTCATATTAAAACTCAATTTACATAACTAGTCCCTGGTATAAATCTTATCGTGGCGCCCACATTCGCTATAACGGCCTTTTTAGACAAACTAGATAGTACTAGCCTATACCAAACTCAATAAATCCACACAGATCTACATAGTTTTCTCAATAATAATATATACATATAAAATCTGTGAAGTTATATTATTTATTGTACAGAACTTTTATTATAAAAATTAATGTTAAAAAAAGTTTAACATGCAAGTTTTCAATTATAATAATAAGATCTATGCAGTTCTATTGATACTATTTACATATAAAAGTAGTCAGAAAGCATATCTAACCTAAAAAATGAAAATTTAGAAATATTGTACCTTGCATATGAAAACCAGTGATCACAAAATAATGTTATTGATTGATTTAGTTGTTTCTTGAAAAATAATATATAAATAATAATAATTTTTTATCTACGTGTGAGTTCTTATAATGCATAAACTGAGCATCCGTGGCAACATTTTCAAAGACAAACACATTAGTCGAACACATGTAGGCGAAAATTTTCTGTATAAGTAACTAATTATTATATTTTAGCTGGTCATAGATGTTAAATGAAAGTGTTTGATTATAAATTAATCACATTAGGAAATACAAAAATAGAACATACATAATAACCCAAATACATTATTTCTTTTTAAAAATAGAAAATTACACAGTTGATAATAAATGTGTGTGAAAATAGTTTTCCTTACATTAACCGTACATGTTTTGAAACCAAGCCTGTATTTATGATGGAACATAATCAAATGTAAGGAAATTAATATTACATAAACAAAATAAATATATGTTCTAACACTTCATATAGTTATTTGGATGTTCAGATTATTTTCTTATTTTGATTGTTTAATGTATATGTGCAACATAATATTGTTATTCAGTTCTTAAATAAAAAAATTCGATGCATCTAAAATATGATAACCTTACACTTTAGAGGTTATTTACATTTACTTAAATTGGTAATAGGTGAACAATAACATGAAAATACCTTTAAATCAAAATAATACATAATAAGCATAATAGATTATGCTTATGTTTCTTAAAACATAACCTTTAAGTGGTTGGTATTGTCATAATTTTGCTTATCTAGTTTTATCGGGGAAAATAATATGGGAAACTAGAAGGGACGACCGTTACACGCCTTTATAGTAACTATCTAGTTTGAACTATAAAGAGGACAGGATAAATTTCTACTAGGGGTAAATAACGAAATTAACAACAAAACTGATCATGAAAGCATGAATTTATATTTATTTTTAATTTAGAGATTTGTATACATACGATTTAAGTAAAATTGAATAAAAACATTTCATGTAAATAAGGCTGTATTTTAGCTTTCAGCATTACAAAAAAGTAAATTATACCATATTGAATTATTTAAATAAAGCTTTTGCATTCCCATGAAAACCAAATAAATCTGTACAAATTGAATTTTCACGTCATACTGATCAAATTAAAATGAAAATACATTTCAACGAAGCCGTTTGTTTATTAACTTTGCAGCAATCGGAATTAATCTCCGAACACGCAGCTTTTGATTTTCAATCAAACGTTTCTTCCCGTTAAACTGGCGCTCAAGTATCCACACAACTCTTTCATTCATATTTTCACGGGCCTGCTCGCAACACTTTGAAAGAAAACATTATACACAACCGCGACACTTGCGGCCGCTCGACACGAGCATTATATCCGCCGCCGCTTTACAAATTCAGCTCTGTCCCCAAAAGCAAAGCCCATCTCTGTAAAAAAAATAACGGAAACAGAGCACGAGAGTAAGCAAGGGAATAGGAGCAAAAAAAACGTACTCTCGTCCCGGATCTTTTCCGCGATATAAATCCAGAGTCCGAATGGCCGGGCGAAACGCCGACTTTTACTACTGTAACGCGCTCGACTATGCCCAAATAAAGAGACACAGAGGAACCGCGCGCTCGCGCGCATTGAAAGCGTATAACAGGGTGGAAAGAAAGGAGGACAATAATAAAGCGCAGAGTCTATATGTGTGCGCAAGGCACGAGCCGATGCGCGGAACTTTGCATAAATAGACTTCGAAAAAAGGGGGAGGCTACGGTGAAAACATCCGTACGCGCGCGCGGTGGTCGAGAAAAGAAAAAACAAAAACTGCTCGACTGCCAGCGTGACGTGGGCTGATTCGACGCATCGCGCGGAAATCGTCGGGCACGGATCGATCGCGCGGTAGTCGAGCTCAAATGAACTGCGAAATTGACAGGGTTTTAATCCTCGTGTATAGAGCACCGCCGGCGATTTGGCGAGTCTCTCGTGAATACGCACCGTTCCGGGGGAAAAGCTTTGTTGGGGCTGTTCTTGCGCGAGAGTATAATTTTTTTTATCGATTTTTGGACGATGAAACGAAGGGAAAAAGGAGTCACTTTTTTATATTCGCGTTTTTACGTCAATTCTCGGATTTACGGTTAAATCAATTTGTCAGACTTTCGATGAATTGCAATTTAGAGAGGTAATCTCGATTACTGATGATCCTGGAAATATACGCGCATATTTTTTTGGAAATACACTTGAGCATTATTAAAAATAATTGAAAAATAATTATAAATAATTTGAGCATCATATAAATATTAAGATAAAATTTAACCGACTTCAACAAATATAACGCTCTAAAAAGTAAAAAATAATACTTTTAATAACGGGATTGAGAAAATAATAGGCTTGATCCAATGTTTATTAACTTTATTTAATGCAAAGTCAACATTTATTTTAACTAGAACTTTCTGAAGTTGGGGCTAGAATAGTGCAGTATATTAATTTGCTGAATTTTTTACGCTAACTTCAAAAAATTGTTATTTGAATCGATGTCTATCAGATAAAAAAGAAGAATTATCGAAATAGATGCATCTTTTGAGGAGTTATGCGCAAACAGACATAAACAAAAAACATGCAAGTCGAATTGATAATCTCCTTCTATTTGAAGTCGGTTACAAAAGTATTTAGAACTATGGACACATATCGCTTACGAGCGATTTTGAGATAATGCCATGTTAAACGCCAGAATGTATAAAGGACTTAATAATTATTATTATTTTCTTTTAATATAGCATAGTGAAAAATTACTTCAATTACTAAATACACGTCTACTTGTCTGTAAGCATGTAGTTTTTTGAAGTTTAACGTATCGCTTTAGTACCATTGACGAGAGCATTAAGTAGATGACTGTCGAGTATAATCAGACAAGTCATGCATAAGACGTCCGTAAATACAATTTATGTGATGCATACATGTATGCTTCACTTATGATATAGTGAATATTAATACAAAATTACGAAAGTTTTCAATTTCTTTTATAATTGAATACATTATTTTATAAATTTATGTTAATAAGGATAATGATGTTTATTGTACAATTTGATGTTTATTCTGGAACTAATTCAGATCAAAAGATGTCAGTTACAAGCTGATCAAATACCGGGAACTGTAGAGGTGATAATATTACGATCAGACTGGTTATACATTTCGAACTGTGACCTCTACTATCTAGAATCATCGAATAATATTGGACCGATATGTCATATATCTGATTATAAGATTTGTATTCTGTTTGTTCTAAATAAAATTATCTTATTAAAAATATCTTAATATTATTTACATACGTGTTAATGTGATAATTTGTTATATTTAATTTTCTGTAGAAATATAAATATCAAAATAGAAATATAAAATATTGTTTAATGAGCTTATGTGCGTAAATATATGTTAGAAAGATTTTAAAATTGATATCAATCACTAAAGTCTAACCAGAGAATATAAATTTTACACGTTGCCACTACATTTATACGATTCTACTAAGTTTCGCGTGTTGATTTTCGAATGGATCATCCATTGTTGTTGGTTAGTTATTGTACCAGTATGCCATACGTATACAATTTTTTGGATCTGGCAACGAAACCCAACAGCAAAATGTATTATCACATTCCGTACAGTTATAAATTGTACGAAGACCTCTACAAGACACATATTTTTATTATAAAAAAGTGTACACGGTTAAAGAAAACGTGCCAAAAATTTTGTAAAATATGCACCGACACACTTATAAATCTACCTTTAAGTGTCTTTCGGATGTATTTTATAGGCTTGGAGATTAACATACTGAATACCATTATTACAAGGCAATACTTATTATATGATTCTATAGTTACTTTGTATTAGAGTGTTTCTTTAATAATGTTTCGAAAGTAAGATATTTAAATATTCGGTTTTATATAGTTCGTAAAAGTTTATAATTTATATAATAAATAATAATTACATTATATTTATATACAGATATTTATAGTCTCTTCATAAAACTTTATTATTATTTAAAAATTAATCGACAAGTTAAATGTAAGAACAATAAAAAAAATACTTGATTTTGTCTATAAATTTTAATATGGAAGTTAGTAACTACGATGTTACGACGAGCTTAAGCGCTCAATTAGCCTCAACTCGAGAAACATCTTAATGATGATATTCCGCAAGAAGTCCGCTTATAATTAAAGTTTTCGTAAAGTACGTCTAAAAATTTAAAATGTATGGTTTTTTAATACCTAACGTTAAGTGACAGACTTATCTAAGAAAAATAAAACAACAAAATTAAGATAAAATTAACTACTTTAATTTTTTATGAAATTCATAAAAAGAAGCCATTTTCTTAAAGTTTACGATTCTGATGCGCAAAGATAAGCGAATTTTATATTTAAAATGCAAACTGGATCAATGCGAGCAGACAATGAAATGTAAACTGTTGAGATTATTGACCTCGCAGAACTAATGTATTGCTATATCGCACTAACTTTTGCATGCATACCGATCATTAACCCTAATAGCGCAGTTATATTCATAGTTCGTGATACCCGCGAAGTTACAGGCAAACCAATAAACTATATATTCGATTGCTCCTACTAGCTTTCATCATCCTATTACTTATATATACGGAATAGGTCGATATTGAGCTTACAAGTAAAGATTCCTTGACGCCGTTATGATGTAGTTTAGACTTTGCAGGTTTAAACGCATCTTATAAGTTTAGCTGCTGCTGTTGTTTGTGTCAAGTAGCATTAATTAATTATGGTGGTTGACGTTGATTAATTACATTAGGTATGATTATAACAATTACTCTTTCTAAAGTAATGTGTTGTAAAGAACTTTCATCAGATTATTAATATAGCAATCATAACGTATGTTCATATAAATGTCATTAATTTGGATAAAATATTGATAGGAATAAAGCATACAAACGAAAGAAAATGCGCTAACTAGTAGAGAATAATAGCACTGATCCGTTATTTATCTTCTGCTGTTGTCAAGTTCATTCACCCTTTGCAAAATCATATTGCTTATTATAAATATGTGTAAAATAAAATCTCTTTATTCTAGCTGCAATTTTGTAACTAAAATATTTAATTCATGTTTCATGAATCGTTCAAGATTTTATGATTTTAAAATTTTGTTTATTATGATTGAGTAAAGCTTTGGGAGTAATTAAATACTCGGAAAGATTAAATTGCATAAAAGTAAAATTTGGAAAGATATTTTTTAGAAAATGGAAAATTCTGATAAGTTAAATTTGGAAAAAAAAATGTGGAAAATATTAGTAATAAATACAGAAATAATGAAAGACCAATGTATTGAAAAAAATTCTTAAGGGTTAAAGTATGGAAAATAAAAATTCGTAGAGCCTAAATATTGAAAATCAATAATTTTATAGATTAAAATATAGAAAATCGTTTATTTTCTTTTTTATTAGTATACGGGTATTACTGCCCTTACGAATTTTTATTTTCCATATCTTCAACCTTAAGAGTTTCTTTTTTTATAGTTTTGTCTTTCAATATTTCTATATTCAATACTAATATTTTCCTAATTTTTTTCTTTCCGAATTAAACTTTTCAGAATTTTTTATTGTCCATAAAATATTTTTCCGAATTTTGTTTAATGCAATTTCATTTTTCCGAATATTTAACTACCCCCAAAAATTTTAGAATAATATAACTAATAAAAAAAGCACCTTCTTTTATGTTCTATATACATTTTTAAGACCAATTAAAATTCTATTTAATTGAATTCGCAATTAGTGAGTCATTTAAAGAAATTATTTAATTAGTCTTTTTTATCAAAAAGTCTAATTATCAACAATGAATATAAATTTCAGCTACACTTTTAATACCACCGGGTTTACGAACCATTAAATGGGAAGAGAATTAATTTAAATTAATTCTGATGTTTAATTTAATCAAGTATTTCGCTGATTACAAAATTTAATGAACATTATATAAAATCTATATAAGAAATAGAGTGATACACTCTTGTATTTATAACTTTTTATTTTAAATCTGTTGAGTCAATAATGGGCAAGAATTTTATATTTATCGGAAAAAATTTGCTTTTGTTCGAGATGAAGGGAGTTTCAATGATTTTGCGTAAAATCGCGTTTACAGTGACTTATTTTCTGTTAGTAACGATTATTTTACATGTAAACTGCTGTAAAATGAAAAAGCCCGATTCAAATTTTCGAAATTGTATCATTTATTTAATATTTCACCATTTTATATATTAAATGTACATTTAGTATCGGGATTACAGCTGATTAGAATTATACTAGTTAAAGAATTCCTTTAAGAAAAAGAATCAAGTTAAGATAGAGGAACATTAACTTTCCAGAAAAGGAATTTTAGTATAATTTATTCAGATCTGGATGAATATAAATGAAAGTATCCATGTGCATAAACAAATGTACTTTCAATAATCAATAATGAAAATAATTTTTTTAATCAATATTATGATGACGCAAGCATAGAGACTCACTATAAACTTCATTATATTTCATTCAATTCCGATACCCCACTTTTCATTTTTCTCATTATACCCCTATCCACAACTCCATTATGTTCATCATAAACGCTCGACCGAATCCTTGCAATAAAAAAAGAAACAATTTCCCCCGAAAAAAAATTCGTTCGCAAAAGCTAATATACGCATACGATTCACGCTCCGAAGATTGCAACAGCAGCGACAGCTGCCACGGCATCAGCAATCTGTTTCGCTCTTTTTCTGATGGCGCTTATATTGGTGACCGCAAACAGTGCAGTTTTTAGTCGCAAATAGTCGCATTTTTCGACTATTTTCTCTCTCTCTCTCTCTCTCTCTCTCTCACTATTTGCCAAACACGTTCAATAGTCTGTTAAAATACAGGTTTCTACGCCTGTCTCACTGTGTTACGCCCTTTGTTTGCTTCTCTCTTGCATACACACACGCGCGCGAGAGAGAATCCCAGCAGTCTTTGTCCGGCTGTTTACGCGCCCTCTATCCGTCAATGTCTACCCGGCGAAGCCTCGTCGCGCTGCTTTCTTTCTTTTTGTATTCCGTCTCTGTCAGTCTCCGTGTGCACAGTTCCGGTGCAGCCTGCCAATGCGTCCATTATCACTTTTTGCCGCTCTTGGTGTTTTTCTTTTAAGGTGATGCTATAGCCACCAGTCACCGACAAATCTGAGGAACCACTTTTCTGATTTTATTTTTAATTTTGAGTAAATATCTCTATGAAACGTTATTGTCCTAATGTGTGCGTGCGTGCGTGCATGTGTGTGTGTGTGTGTGTAAATAGAGAAAGAGGGTTTCGAGGTCTCGACCTCGTGTCGTGCTGATTTTGGAGATGGCTGTCTTCTCCCCTGGAATAGGTACTACGCGCTTTTGTCTTTAATGATCATAGATGACTTTTTAAACCTTTCGTGCATGAAAAGGAACTTGGGAATTGTATTTTATGAGCTGAGAAGGAGAGTGCGCACATTTCGGGAAACGGATTTGGATCAGGCTTTAGTAGGTTGTTTCAGGATCATGAGGTCCTGCAGCTACCCGTGCAGCAAATCTCATGTAAACCAGACTCGATTCGGACGGAAAAACCTCACTCGATCCAGGCTCCGATTTGTATTATACCATTTTTTATACGATTCGACCTAGAAATCTATGCCTGATTCCGACCCGATTTTCGAATGTTCATCCCCATCAAAGAAAAAATTATTCATTTCCTTCTCGTGTACTCTACAGGTATTAATTCTATTTTAAACTAGGTTTATTTACAGTAGTTATTATATGATTATCTGAAACAGATGTACAGAATCAAACTGGCGACTATGAGACTGCTGTCAATGCTCTAACCACTTGACCACATGGACCTGTTACTTGTGTAACTTCAAACCATATATTAATGTTGCACGTTAAAGTTCACAATTATATTTTTATTATTCGTAAGTATTTATATAATGTATAATACCATTCTTTTTACGAAAAGATTTGTATATAATTAAAATATGGAATAGTTATCAAGGAGATAAGAAATACTGACACGATTCCTAATTTACCGATGTAATTTTCTGTATGTATCTTTTGAATATTTTCTTCTCTTTTATATTGATACAATAAAAGAGTAATTTATCAAAAACACGTAAAGAACTAACCCAACTCCTACCTTACCGGCTTTTTAGTTTAATAATTTTCTCTCCTCATTGAACTTCAAATTCATACTACGCATCTCTTCAATTAAATTTTCAAAGGTTTTTATTAATTATTATAGGAGAAAGAGAGATTAAAGAGATATAAGTTATAGTTAAATAATTTTATATTTTATAATTTATTTTTCTCAAACGGTTAACAATAAAATTTCATGAAAATTTAAAGAAAATTTAATTTTTCAATTAATTCAAAATTTTTCAACAAATAAACTATTTATTTAAGAGAACGCCAGTTACCGACAGCAAATTCATACTGTTCCACGCATATTTTTTGTTATTTATTAATTTATTTCTTTATTTAAATAATAATGAATTGCTTAAGATAAAACTAAACATTTCCCTTTTCTTTTGAGAACAATAAATATTAAGATATATTATACGTCCCAAAAAAGTACCTATCTTTTTTTTAAGGAAATACAAAAACAATTACTGATTTAGAATATAGATAACTTTTGGTGTAATCTTTCTTATTCCGAATATCGGAAACTTGCTTAGACAGTAACATCAATAGCCGAGGTCACTTAATAATTTTAATTAATCAAAGTATAAATGTGTTGGTATTTAAAAACCTTAGAAGGATGAATGATTTATTTATAGTTGTAGAATAAATAAGGAGATGTGTATTATGTATTAATAATTGCAATTACAAATAAAGTCTTATGCAAATAAGCTTTGCCGAACTTCTTCTTAATATGACAAAAACGTCATAATATTTGGGGTCCAAGTATCCGAACATTTCGCCCCTTCCTGGAAGAACCATTTTACGCCTTTATTACATTTAATTATTTACATTTTCACTTACAAGACTATATATCCATGTAGACAAAGGCTACGAGCCCTTTGCAATTCTCCTATATAATGAGAGATTTCAGTCACTGTAACCACAAATCGACACGAGCCTCTGCACTGTAAACACCTACAAATATATCGAGTGTGCTATCAGTTCTAACTGAACCTAACCAAATTCTACGCTGTCAACCATGGAGTACCAGCAGATAATCGGCATCTACCTGGTCGGCTACGAGGAGGACGACGTCCGTGGCAGCCAACTACACATCTACGGTGAGGTACTTCACTTCTTTTTCTACAACCCCAACACCCTGTGCAAGACGATTTGAGCAAGCCTCAGATGCGCCGTCAGAAAATGCATCGAGATCTGGGAGCAGTCGAGACTGTCCACGGTAAACAAGGAGAAATCCGTGCCCAAAGTCGAGGCTCTGTTCAAGGAGTGGAAGTGTCTGAAAGAATGCATGGACGATTTCAGCTGATCAAGGAGTTTACATTCGAGGAGAAGATGAGGCAGCTGTTTGATATGGCCGGGAGAAATGCGATGGATTGCACTGTCAATGATAATAGAAACAGAAGGGGATAGTTTTAATTTAAGCTCTGTTTCGTATAAAAATATTGGTCTGTTCCAAAGTCAATTTGAGAGCATTGAAGTGTTCGTGGAATAACTTCTCTGCAAATTATATTGAAAAGTGCAAGCTAAAATTAGAAATTTTACCCCGAGTCTGGCTTGGGTTAAACCGCAGGGGGGTTAAAATGTATATTATAAATGTATATATATATTATCCTTGAATGTTCATATATTTTTAGTCGCCTTCTTCAATTGCTGATAACTTTAAAATGGACTAATATTATTATACGAAACGAAGCTTGAATTAAAGTCAGTTTCACCTACTTTTATTATCTTTTGGGCCATTGTTCTAGCATAAGAGACTGCACAGATAGAATTTTAAGTAGATATGTTAATTTTCGTTAAAATAATACAGATTTGCAGTACTGTAGGCTATTTTCTCAGAAGAAAGGCAAATTGACAAAACTACGGGTGCTGGGCATCATTTTTGAGCCCCTTAAATCCACCTCTCGAATCCTGATCCAAATCGATTTCCCGTAATGTGTACACTCTTCTTATAAGTATTGTAAGGCTACATAAGAAAATGTTGTTTTCTAAAATATAATTATTGGTAAAGTATCATTAGTAAGTTATGCTTAGTAATGTTACTAAAAACAAAAAAAATTAGTTGGATTGAATTAAAACTCAGAGGATATCTTCAAAGTATTTATGACATTCAACACAGACACACAGACTTAAAATAATCAAACATACTATGAAAATAATTCATGATAAATCATAGCACTAAAAGATATTTTTTACTCTCTTTTAATTATGCTCTTCATATTTGAAGAATAAACAGTATTCTGAAGATCACCTGCAAGTTTTAACAAAAGAAAATAAGTTTCGTACTTCTAGGTCATATCACATTTTGTTGAAATTCATTTTTTGAAACCACGATTTAAAAAACATGAGTTTTACTGAGATTGTACTACATTTTTTAGTTATTATAAGAAGTATATAAAAACATTTTCCCATAGAACATAATACTGATGTAAGAATAAAAATTCAACTGAACTCTAATTCCTTTGAACAATTTAATGTTTAAACCGTGTAAAATACGTTTAATTTTTATTAACGATACCGACCGCGTGCTGTTCTCTTCAAGTCGAAAGAAATTTTGTGAAAATAAGAATTGAGGGAAAAGTGCAGAAAGTATTGAGCGAGTTGAAGCAAAACGAAGTAAGCCCTGCGGTGAACCAAACTTGACTTTTGTTTTTGAGGATTTTCTAGAGATAAATCTGTTTCGTTTATTTTTTCGAAGTTCCTATATAGACCATTTATAATGAAACAGTTTTAACGGGAACTATTTGTTAACAATTCGAGTTCATTACACTGCAGATTAAATTACATTTTTTCTCCCAAGTTTGCATTCAGCACGATAGTTATTTCTTGAATTGAGGAAGCAAACTACATGGCAAATAGTCTATAATCATTAAATTGGGATAGAAACAGTTGATTTGATGAACACATAATTCACAAATTCGCTTCACAAAGCTGATACGTATTAGATCTCATCAGCGAGGCATACGATCAGCTCCTGCCCTGGATACAATGAATAAATATTAAGACGAATATAATTAGCTAAGCCAAAATCAATGATATTTTTAAAATTTTCAGACTGAGAATTCATGAGATCGGGGTTTATATGACTAAGAAAGATGATGTTTTTGATAACAAGATCAAAAGCCCCATCTGTTATCAATGGTAGCGACTAACACAACTACATGTCGCTTAAATTTTATACCGATTTTGATGAAACTTTAGAGATCGTTTTCTGATACCTGAAAATGAAGCCCAATACTCGTGGTTTTATACAATGGGTCTTTGTACGACACATACCGCGTATTTCATTGCCGTCTGATTTTTAGCGTTACCCATATGAGCAATGCTAATGTTTTTGTCTCTATCTCGGATTTAAAGACCCATTGGATAAAACTACAGGTAATGTACTTCATTTTTAAGTTTCAAAAGCTGATCCCCAAACTTTCATCAAATCATAGATCCGAACTCCGTGGTCTCCTCTTATGAATACACTATTACTTCGAATGTATAATCACTCACGCAAAAATATTTCATAAAATTTACGATATGAAATTCATAAAATTAAAAAGTCATAATTAAATGTGTGATATTAATTTATGTCAATTATAAACAAAAGTATGGATAATTTTTTACCATTTCAATGCAAATTTTTATTATAAACTTCTCAGTGTACATTTTAATAAATTTCATTATTACCCACAATATAAATTAATAAAAGTATGTTATGACCAAAATAAGTCGATCAATTATGAATTTTATTCATAAACTCGAATTAAAATAGTAAAATTAAACTGATATTATATTTAAAAAATAATATAGTTTAAAATATTTCCATTTTTTACTAATTCTTATAATCTCAAATGAACGCTAAAGAAATTAATGAAATCGATTAATCAATTGGCAAGTATTGTATTTTTATTTTTAAATCAATTTCCTTATTTTATTAATTAGTATGAAGTATCTATAAAAAATACCTTTCCAAAAAGTAAATTTTGGCAAGTATAAGTTTCATTATTACTCGCAATATAAATTAATAAAAGTATGTTATGACCAAAATAAGTCAATCAATTATGAATTTTATTCATAAACTCGAATTAAAATAGTAAAATTAAAGTGATATTATATTTAAAAAATAATATAGTTTAAAATATTTCCATTTTTTACTAATTCTTATAATCTCAAATGAACGCTAAAGAAATTAATGAAATCGATTAATATATTGGCAAGTATTGTATTTTTGTTTGTATATCAATTTCCTTCTTTTATTAATTAGTATGAAGTATACAAACTATTTAAAAAATATTATAGTTTAAAATATTTCTATTTTTTACTAATTCAGATAATCTGAAATAAACGCTAAATAAATTAATTAAATCGATTAATAAATTGGCAAGTATTATATTTTTATTTGTAAATCAATGTCATTTTTTTATGAATTAGTATGTAGTATACAAATTAATAATACCTTTCAAATTTAATATTGTAAGACATTAAATTTGACATAAATACATGTTGATAAAAAATAGGTCAAAAAGTCGAACCTCAAACACTGATCTATAATACTCTCGCTACATTACACTCGCGTTACATGTAGTGCGCATATGGCAATTAATTTCTATTATAGGTAAGCTAACTGAAACTTTTTGAAATCAAGCCAACATAATATTACGGACAAACAGTTTATACCTTTTCTAGGGCTTTGACTTGCTGCCGTCGTTAATTGCTATGAACCTTAGGTAACTCGGGCACTGTTCGAGGTTATTTTTCCAAAACTCCAGCAATGTTCCAGGTTTAACTGTAGGTCAATATAAAATATAGTGCATTGACGGTCTCTTTAATTTCGACATATAACTATGAACATACTTGACGGACCCGTCGTCTCGAAGTCTATCGGTGGACTACCTACCTTGTTTAAAATCAATTTTTGATCATAAACATCCAACGTGTATTACTCAATATTTTTATATTTCATTTATTTTATTCTTTTATAATAAAACATTATTGTTTTTGTTTATGTTATTTTTCGTACTATATTATACACGCGGTGGATACATCCCCAACCAGCCCCACACTATCCGGCTGTGCGGACCTAGTTGGGTGTGCCTTAGGTGGCATTTCCTACATTCCCTCAAAAAAATAAATCTATGATTTTCTAACTTCTTTTACTGAGAAATATTACCTTCCATTCTACGAACACCGTAAACTGCGAGACGACGGGTTCGTCAAGTATGTTCATAGTTATATGTCGAAATTAAAGAGACCGTCAATGCACTAAATTTTATATTGAACTACAGTTAAACCTGGAACATTGCTCGAGTTTGGGAAAAATAACCTCGAACAGTGCCCGAGTTACCTAAGGTTCGTAGCAATTAACGACGGCAGCAAGTCAAGCCCTATATAAGATATAAACTGTTTGTCCGTAATATTATATTGGCTTGATTTAAAAAAGTTTCAGTTAGCTTACCTATAATAGAAATTAATTGCCATATGCGCACTACATGTAACGCGAGTGTAATGTAGCGAGAGTATTATAGATCAGTGTTTGAGGTTCGACTTTTTGACCTATTTTTTATCAACATGTATTTTTGTCAAATTTAATGTCTTACAATATTAAATTTGAAAGGTATTATTAATTTGTATACTTCATACTAATTCATAAAAAAATGACATTGATTTACAAATAAAAATATAGGGGAGGATGGGGTATTGCCGGTCACCTAAGTAAACGTGCTTGTTATTTCCACTTTCAAATTGTTTCTTTGAACTTTAAATAATTATTATGTTAGTTTAAACCATTGACTATAAATATTTATTATTGGTTTAATATAAAAATGTAAGATATCGAAGCTATAAGTCGAAATAAAAAAAGCATTTTGACCGAATTTACTCCACATCAAAGGGTAATACCGGTCAGCCTTGGTACAATTCCGATCACTATTAGAAAGTTACTTTTATAGGTGAAAAATTTCTTTAAATCAATTATATGAACTTGCATATGATCCGTCGCATTATTATTCGCACTTACATAGTGAAACATATAATAACATAACCACTGTTCAATCAAAAACACTTAAGCAAAGTTACCCTACCTGAGAGCGCAGCGGAACGTTTTCTTAGCGTCACTTTCTTTGTCATATAAATAACATTGTGACCGGGATTACCCCCATTCTGCTTAGTAATTTAAATTGAAATGACAAAAAAGTAATAGGTTTATACTCTTTTTTCTTCACTATTTCGTATTCTTAGATTGTTCAAATTAATAAAGATGCAAGAAATAACTGCATATAGCAACAAATAATACACGTAAAAGCTTATTTTATAGACCAGATTTTTTATAAAAAATGTAGGCCTACACTTTGATTGTATATAATTCCTTAATAAAACTGAATAGAAGGTTGTTTGAACATTTGATTAATTATAGTTTTATCATTTCATTAAAATGGCCCTTCTGAGCCAGCGTTGACTTTATATCTGGATAGAACATGAGTATATTATGTTTTACTTTCAAATAAATAAATGTTTGTGTATGGATAACTTAAAAGTTTCATTGACTCCATCTTCTTTTAAACTACTTGAAGTAATCTTTTGCAATTTTACCTAAACCATTACGTAGCCCTATTTGATTATGAAAATTCACTTAAAATAAATTTAAATAAAATTCCTTCGAAAGAACCTTATAATATTTTCATGTTTTAATGAGTTATCAAGTCAATGCTGGGGAAAAGAGTCTTTTTAATGTAATTATAAACCTAAACTTGCAAACATTTGATTAATTATAGTTTTATCATTTCATTAAAATATTCATTAAAAATTACCCTTCTGAGCCAGCGTTGACTTTATATCTGGATAAAACTTGAGTATATTATGCGTTACTTTCAAATAAATAAATATTTGTGTATAGGTAACTTGAAAATTTGATTGACACCATTTTCTTTTAAACTACTTGAAGTAATCTTTTGAAATTTATCTAAAACATTACGTAGCCCTATTTGATTATGAAAATTCACTTAAAATAAATGTAAATAAAATTCCTTCGAAAGAACCTTATATTATTCTCATTTTTTATTCAGATATCAAGTTAACGCTGGGTGAAAAGAGTCTTTTTAATGCAATTATAAACCTGAGCTTGCCAACATTTGATTAATTATAGTTTTATAATTTCATTAAAATGACCCTTCTGAGCCAGCGTTGACTTTATATCTGGATAGAACATGAGTATTTTATGTGTTACTTTCAAATAATCCTTTAAACACAAGAAGCACTTACACGAGTACAAAGATTCACAAAAACCCTCGTCAATAACAAAAATTTGGGTTAAAAAACAGTACATCTATTGATGTATTAAATATTTAACAGATGTTTCGACAAATCGTCGTACACAGATTTCATCACGTACTAAAAACAAATCACGTAATAACAACCCGCTTTATTTTAATAATACAAATGACACAAACGCATCCTTCATCCTTCAACATTTGATTTTAATAATAGGTTAGATTTTGTGGTTGTCGTTTGCACTGTCTGCAGGCACTATATATATATATATATATATATATATATATATATATATATATGGTCTGTATGTGTGTATATGTGTATTATACATATGAGTAGAGAAAACGGAAGTGACATATACAATAGCCATAGACTATGCGTTTATTTACACACACAAAAAGTATAGATATATATATATATATAGGTATACACTGATGATGATTGGGAAATGAACGGAAGTGACGTCAGATCAGAGAAAAGAACGGAAGGTAGGGAGAAAAAGAATTTTTACCGCAAAGAGTTTTAGCGAGCAAAATTTCAAACAGCTTTATTTCATTAATGGATGAAACTTTTCCACCGAAACTTTATTTTAGGTAGGTGTAAGATTAAAAACTCTTATAAATAAGTACCATAGATTGCATATAGCTAAATAAGCGTTTAGTATTGGTGCATACAAAATTTTGAAAAGGTTAGTAAAACACAACTAGGCGTATAAATAGGGCGACGGTGCGCCCCTTGGCTTCGTACTGAACCTTAGTTCTTATACTTGCCATCGGGCGCTACCTCGCACCTTGATTTATCAAACAAAAATGTATCCCCAAGTATTACAATTTTTAAATATTGTAAATTGAAAAAGATCACGAGTTGTGCGCCACGAGTACAGCAGCATTTACTACTAATTTTTTAAACGAAACGTATCACTTGCAAGCTCAGGTAATTAAAATGATAACATATAAGTACAAATTATGGTTTCAAATTTTTATCGCAGAGACGTTTTCGAAAGCTATTAATACAAATTGCGGTGTATCGAAAATCGCATAAAGAAATGATAAATAAAACAGAGTAAGTGAGCGATCAAAACCAATTCGCATTTTAATTAAAAACAGATCAATAGTCAATATTGAATTCCACAAACATTCTCTGTTGAAAAGCAATCTGATCACTACAGTAGCTTAAAATAAAAACATTTACTTCAAGTGAAAACTGCTGCAAAAAGAAAAACACATGACTTAAATTCTTTGAAATGTAGTGTTTAAAAGTGGTACACCTGTGGGAACCTCGCTCATTCGCGCCACTCCCGCTATCGCGGCAACACATCTTCTACTCCTCGGAAGTGCTGAGAATTCCTCGCGTTCACGATATAAGCCCGAATAGTATCCTCTCCAGAGCACCTAAGGCAAGGGCTACCAACACTGCCTTACTGATGAGTCCAGTTGGTAGCCCAGGTACGAAACGCTAAAGATCAAGCCTTCTCGACACACGCCACAGCTCTGGCGCTCGTCGCCGCTCTCGAGGTCTCGCCGATTATGTCTCTCAGACTCACTTTTATAATTACCTGTTCTCTGTGTACTAAAGCCTGCAAATAAGCTAATACATATAAGTAACAGTAAAGCGTCTCTGTTCTTTCCGAAAGAAACCCTTTCCCACGTGCATCTTTGGAACCCGCGCGTTGTTCGTGTCCGCACGCCGCGCGCGTACATTTGATTGGAAAGCAAACTACCTAGCTCGTACACACCTTTATAAATTGAACATACATATAGTTAATAATGCCAAATATTCATTTTTTTGCAATTTGAATGAAAGAAGTTAAATTTAGTCAAAAATGGCCGTCATATTTAATCTGCCATTTTGAATTTTTCAATTCTGACTACAGAATCGTAATCAGCGACCTCAAAAATCTATAGTTCACTTATCATTTTTATGTTAACCGGGTCAACGGTCACTCAGACGAGTTTTAGACGTCATTTATACTTCCTCCTAGAGGAAGCTTTGTAATAGTAAAAGAAAGTTTTCTTAAAAACATGTTAGAAACATGTTTGGACCATTGGCAATAAAAATACACTATTTTTAGAAAATGTCTGTATGGATGTGCGTGTGTGTGTAGGTATGTATCCCTCTGTATCTCGAGTAATCTACGAGCCATTTCTGTAAATAGTTGTATATCGGAAATATATCATGCAAATTTATTGAAAAAATTTGAGATGATTAGAAATATGGAAAAAAATATTCAGTAAAATAGCTTTTAGTTTTAATACTTTTCTGCTTTCGAGAAAAAAATAATTTTGTAACAAAAATCGATTTTCTATGTCGTACGATAACTTAAGTAAAACGGCATTTTTTCTCTTTGAAAATTTCCAGAAATGTAGTAATTTCAACTTTCTCTTAGCTAAGTTCTTTACCCAGATCATGCGGACATTTATTTTTCAAGATATTTGAGGTTATGTTTTTTAAGAAATTATATTTTATCACTTGTATCTTGAGAATGGCGCAGTCAAATTTTGCCAACTGAGGCTCATTCATTTCGTTCTCTAATAAAGATTCGGAATAAAAAGAAATTTTAAGATTCGTCGACGTGTTTTTGTTTCATACCGATTTTTTATTTTACGATATTCTGAAATCAATGAGGTAAATTAGTTTGGTATGTTAGAAATAATATGATTTCTTCAGTGAAAATGCATTTGAAAGAGCATACAATTACCTACCTTCTCTGATATGAAATATTGATAAGCTATCTTCTTTCTTTTGTTATACACGAAAACGTCTTTTGTTTTAAACGGCGACTTTTCGGAATCATATGATGGAAAATCTTTAAAATTAATTGAGCTGGAGAAGGTGTCTTTCTACTATATCTTGACTGAGCTCTTACCCGAGACTATGAGGTCTTTTACCTTTTAAAACATTTGAGGTAATATTCTTTTCTTTTATTTTAATTGCTTATATCTCGAAAACGTTGCGGTCCTTTTTATTAAACAATCGTAAGAAAAGACGTGTACTTAGTAAAACATTACCGTGTAATACGCAAAAAATCAGCAATCAAAAATTTTTCAAATAAAAAACATAAAAAATGAGAAAAACGTAAAACAAAAAAGATTTGATGAATATTGAAAATTCTTTTTGCTTTAAATTGTTCATAAATAGACGAAAAAAATAAACGTTCATAGGTAAAGATTAACGTGTTATACCCACGAAATAAGCAATCAAAATATTTTAAAAAATATATATAACCTCATATCTCAAGAAATAAAAATCCTCATGATCTAGACAAATAGCTTAGCCAAGAGATATTAAAAAGCTTTTTTGTAAAAATTCAGAAGGATTAATTCCGTTTTACTCCAGTTATCGTTGGCCATAGAAAATCGAGTTTTTTTTTAATAATTTTTTGTATAGAAAAATAAAATGACTAAAAAAATTTACAGAATAATCTTCTCCGTTATCCTAATCACCTCAATTTTTTAAAAAATTTTTTAAGAAATCTTCATTTAGACAAAAAATGACTTTTCCGTGTATAACAAAAGAAAGGAAACAACTAATCCAAAATTTCGGGTGGTAAAAGATAGGAAATTTTATGCTCTTTCAAAAGCGTTTTCACTGGGTAGATGATATTATTTCGCTCTGTCAAAAAATGTTACCATTGATTAATCGAGATATCCATATATACACACACATAGACATACACACACATACCCACACACACACATATACACACACACATACATCACACAGACACGCACACATGCACACACACACAACACAGGCACAACACACGCACGCACGCACGCACGCACGGACGCACGCATGGACTCACGCATACACACACCCACACACACGCATACCCCCACACACACACCCATACACATGCATACTCACACACACACACATCCATACGGACATATTCGAAAAATAGTGTAGTTTGATTCATTATGTCTCAATACATGTTTCCAACATGTTTTTAGAAAATCTTTTATTTTTACTATCACAAAGCTTCCTCTTTGAGGAAGGAAAAAGGACTTGTCAGTTTAACTTTTCAGCGCAGAAGTAAATAGAACAAATTAATACATATAGAAATAATTAATAAAGTTGGAGGAAGCTAAGTGCCAATGAATTGTTAGCGGCTTTTTAAATATAAATACTGTTACAAAAAAAGGCAACTACAAAATATTTTTTAGTTATACTTCAACTATTGTATAAATCGATATGTAAAATATGTATTTTATACTTTTATAGATATTCATAAATTTGTTGTTACAATTTAAAAAATAATTGTTTATAATGGCCGTTACCCCTGCCGAAAGTCTGAAGACGTATACAATAAAGGTGTCACAACAAATTCTTTAATTACATCCAAAAACATTGCAAAACTAACATTCATCTTCGTAAAACCATAGTGTAGTAGTTTTTACCCCTCGAAGTGCGCCTCCCCTCAACCTTAATGCACAAAAACCATTCACGCGCAAACCACCCCCAACCCAGCTGCTATTTGTAATTATCTTAATGTAAAATATCCCTCTCCCCGAGACGCAACCCAGTCCGCAATAAACTTCATTCATCCCACACCGCATATACACAGCGCACTCGTGCCGACTCTTAGCTTTAATCTGAATAATGCCTCATTGGAGAAAAGCGAGTCAGCTCGCGCGCCCTCGCGATAAGGCACTTTTCTCTGGAAAAGCCTCGACAAAAGTGGCCCGCGCCCTCTTCACTCTACTCGAAAGACTCCTGGTACGTGGCAGCAGCTCTCTGCACACACCTACCGAAAAATACTCTCTCCACCCGCGACTACGACATCTCGAAAGCCGCGGGGATCATTCATCCCGCTTTCAAAAGTCCAACCTCCGCGCGTGTAAATAACCTCTGAGAGAAAAAAGAGAATTGGCGAAAGAAAGCCGAGATCCGTCAATTAGCCGGCCACGGGGAGGCCTAATTACGTCGTGGCTGATTATGCGTCTCTATAAGAGAACAAAACTACAGCTACATCTACAGCTGCAGCTACGTACGGAGGCATAAAGAAGGCGAGCGCGCCACAATCAAGCGTCGTATCACGACGTTGCGTTTGCGTGTGTGTGTAGAGTGTACACAGAGGCTTATGTACTGTAGACGCGGAGCAAAGGAAACGCGCGCACAAAGCGTCAAACCGCACGAGTCGTCAACGACGTATAGGATAGTCGTCCTTAGTCGTCGTTTTTCCCTTCCGTTCCGTTAGTCGACTGCAGCGCACGCCGCGCGTTTACGTGTGTACAAGTGCGTGTGTGTACGTGGTGCATTATGCAGGCAGGGAGTTGTGTGTTGTGGATTCCTTTCACTTCATTCAGTGCCTCGCGCACCCCCGCGAGCTTCCTGCCTTATAGAGCCTGCACGTTCAGAGGCATATTATACAATCCTGGCAAAAAGTATGGAGGGAGTATGATGGAAGACTCGATTTTGTTTCGGTTCAGTGTTGAGAGATGGATGTGGTTAACTGAAATTAACATTTGTTGAAAATTTTTTTTTTGCTTCCATAAAGAGGAAGTTTTGTAAATAGTAAAGTTTTCGATAAAACATGTTAACAACATGTTATGGGACATTTGCGTGCGTGCGTGTGCGTATATGTGTGTGTGTGTGTGTGTGTGTGTGTGTGTGTTTGTGTGTGTGTGAGTTCGTGCGTGCGTCCGTGTGTGTGTTATTTTTTATGTTTGCCGAAAAACTGCGTAATACACTAGGAAAATTCTAGTATCTGCGTAGTAAGGTATCTAGTATCTAAAAATAAAGCCCAGTACTCGTAATTTGATCTAATCTTAATATATCAGCTGTTCCACTTCAAATATGTATTATTTTAGTCTGCAATTGTACGCTCGTTTGGATCATAACTGTGCATGTTATGCTTATAAAATCTCATCAAAATAGGACAGAAAGAAACTTCAATTTCAGATATATTTTGTATAAAAATATTACTTTGTTAAAACAAAAAAATATTTATGTTCCGGCACAAAGCAGGATTCACGAGAGGAGAAATTAATAATTCAATCACAGTTTAAACTTTCAAAATTATATTTATTCAAATTCCTAGCCGATATATTTCTGTGACGCATTTACGCTAAAAAGCCGATGCTTTCCCTAATAGTCACACGATGTGAACCATACGAGAGTCTAAACTGCACTGCCTTGTTGTTGTCGAGAGCGCTAACGTTGGCCCTTTTTTTACGACCTTCTTTCGGGAAATACACTTGAGACAAAGAACACATGCTCAATCTTTACGCGTAGCCGATTTCATTTGGTTCTCTTTCTTTCATAACGCTGTAGTTAATACATTGCATCACTTTAGCACTGTATATTTATTTATTATCAATTTAACATTATTATATTCGCCACTAATTTTACTTTACAATAATTATCAGTATTTCTGTCAGTAACAATTTATACATAAAAGAAAGCTAAAATTAAAGTTCTTGCTGTCAACTTTTATTAAAGTAATGCATATTTGGAGTAGAGCAACTAATATTTTAAGAATAAGAGCCCATTAGATCATACCGCGCTTACCGGACATCATTTTTGAACACCAGAAAGTACCTCTCAAAGCCTGATCCAAAGCTACTTCCCGGGGGATGTGCGCCAGCCTTGTTAGTACATCCGTTCTGCTTACTGGCCTTCACCGGACTGAATTTACTATGCTTTTGAAGTTGACTCATCAAGCATGTAGACAAAGCTTCAAATGCAGAGACAAAGGTAGATTGCTGGTGTGTGCACGTACTGCAGTTATGCAAATTATCTTTGAGATCCAACGTAAGTATCTCAATTAGACTTTAATTCATGATTTTCAAAGCTCGTGTTATATGGAATGCATCTTTTACTACACAAAAACTGGAAAAGGTACTGAGCCTTGTTCATTATTATAATTTATAACTGAATATGTTTGGAATAATTAATTAAAACATTTGTCAACTTGTCGAGGATCTCGGATATTCCTCTGTTTACGTCGCACCGTATAAATTAGAGCCTTTAGAAATACGAATTTTTGCGTATCGTGATTTAAAGTTGTGAAAAATATGTTTTATTGTCGCATTTTTTTCATTAACTATTATATGCACGTAACTAAAATAAAACATTTATTATTTATTTTTCATCAGATCAACTACTGTAGAACTTTTTGATATGTATCTATGATAGAGATTACTGAAGTCACGAGGCCTAAAGTCAGGCTTCGGGTCAAAATTCTCATAAGTTTTAATATATACAAAAATTAACTTGCTTTATAAAAAAAGGCTCTACTTGACAGGTAAGAATCTTCCAAATACAAAAAAATACTTTTCCGTTAGTGCTATGTAATGTAAACAGAAGAAAATACGAAACACTCAAAACGTTGAAAAAATTTGTAATTAATGACAAAAATAAATAGTTCTTTGTATTATTTGGCTAGAAAGGTGTTGCTAGAGCCATCATACCGCACCTCCAAAACAAAACTATGACAATTCGTAATTTCATGTCTTACAATTATACAGAGCAAGTAACGATAATTCTTCATTAAACAACATTCTCTTTTCTCAAGAATTAGACGGTTGGTTTACGAGTCAGCCGATTTATTTGAGTCTTACAGAGAGGACATTTCGGTAAGTGGTTTGTCACCTTCATGAAGTCTTAATTAAGACCTAAATAAACCGGCTTATTCGTAAACCAAGCGTCTACTTATTGAGAAATGAATGAGCCACGAGTGTTTTAAATCATGAACATTCTCTTCTAATTGAATTTCATTATTGCATTATATCATCAATACTTCCCAACCAATTTTCAAAGTGTACGAAGACTCTTTATTCCCGTCATATTTTCCGAACATCCCCGGAATATTCACAAACATCGCACTGATAAACCTAACTTTTGGCATCGATTGTATGAACAGGTGCAGCCTCCGACGCTCGTTCACTCTCTCGTCCCCCTCGTCTCTTTTGCCGCGACAGGGAGCAACGTGCAGGCGCGAGACTCCATTATGTAGTCTTCGCGCTTTATCGGGCGCGACGCTCTCCGGCGCTGCTGCGTGTAAAGCACGGAAAAAGCGGGGGGATGGTGGCGCTGGCGCAAAGAAGTGCGCGCGTGTGTATACGTGAGAATCGTGAAAGCGAGTGAGATGGAAATGAAGCCAGTCGAAGACGTCGGGACAGAATGACAAAAAGATATCTGAAGTCTCTTTATCTCTCTCTATCTTGATGGTTCAGCGATAGCGCGCCGCACGTGAGAATGGCATATCGCGACGCGGGCTTGATGTAGGGCCGGGAAGGGAGCCGGGAATATGTAAATGTCGGGCGGTGGGATGGGAATTACACCAGGCGGCGGCTTTTTACGATTCCCGTGACTGATGGTTCGCGGAAGTGGGTTCGCGCTAATACGCGGGATTTTGTGCTTGTGCGGTGGGTGCAACGAATTCGAGCGGTGCGCGATGATAGATAACCCGGCGGGGAGAATCAATTCGAGCGTTCTTTTCTAGGGATATTTTCGTGAGATTGGGGGTAGGTGATGGAGAATTTGGATAGGACAGGATTTGAGCAGAATGTTTTTAGGAATATGATTGTAATGGAATAATGCACACGGGTGGAATAGGATATGTACAATGTAATATAGATAAAACTATTGATTTGTAAATGTTTTATTATGATTTGCAGAGATTTAAAGAAACATAAAACGATATAAAGTTTATTTATTTAATCAGTTATTATCACATTTTTAATTTATACTTATTGTTGAAATTATAATTTTTATTTATAATCTCTATTTATATTTTTCGTAAGATAGCTGGGTAGTGACCCCAGTAGTCGGCCATCTGAGGAAAAACTTATATTGAAGTTATTACAACAAATTCAGAAACATCTTTGTTAATAAATTACCGGTTCTGTTACACTTTGAATATACTCTAGTTTTAGATAAAATATTTATTTTTGCTTAATATATTTACAGGATAATTATAATATGTGTTTTAATAAAATATGACGAAAGCGCTAGTAGTCGGCCATCGGAATCTTGTGTGTGTATGGACGTGTCACGTGTCTCAGCATTACTCTGCATATGCACAGTGAATCTTAATGTTTCAGGGCTCGTTTTTGTTCTTTTTTTTAGATGATCAGGAGACAAAAATATCTTTTTGTTCAAGTTTATTATTTTTCTAGTGGTTTTAGATTTTTGGATTATAGTTTTTTGGAATTTTTAATACATCAGATATAATATTTTTTTTTTTAAATTGATTGTCTTTCTGCCATGATAATTGAAGTAAATCGGCACCATTTTATCTGATACTTTACAAAAAGGTAGCTTTTTACTAACTCATAACCTCCTACATGATTGTTCTGATCATGAGAATTTTATCTGAGATATTGAGTTTATGTATATATTAATTATTTTTTTATCGCTTATATCTCGAGAACGGAGCGGTTATTTTTACCAAACAGGGCTATTTTTTTCGTCTTTAAATAAAGATTCAATATTCAAGAGAAATTTCAAGATTCATCGACCTGTTTTGTTTTATAAAGATTTTTCAATTTTTAGATTTTTTGGCTTTAGTTTGTTGTTTTCTTTTGGCATGTTAGAAATATTATGATCAATTTTGTTTAACTGCATTAAAATGAGCATAATATTACCTATCTTTCATAACCGCAAATTTTGGATAGGTTCTTTTCCTTCTTTTGTTATATACGAAAACGTGATTTTTAGTTTAAACAGTTATATTTCGAAAAGATGTAGCAATTTAAAATTACTTTATAAGAACAAAGAATTTCATATTGGAACAATTAATTTAGTTTGAGGAAGCTATGTGCCAATGAATTGGTAGCGGTTTTCTTATGATTCGAAGGCGTTAAGTTTATGCAATTAGTCAAATATTATCTTTATTAGTATGATTTTCAAATATACGAGCCATTTATTTATACCAATGTATAGTGATAAAAAAGCTAATTTGAAATGCTAAACAAATATAATTTATTTCAAAATTTTTGTCAATATTTAAACCAAAATCAATCGTATAAAGCAAACAATTCAAACAGGAAACGTCGTATGATATATGGTATAGATAGATACATCTAGAAAACTGTACACACGTCGAGGATTTTTCGTTTAATATTGATAAATTATAAAAGCACCTCTTGTATTTTACACAATATTTGTCTATACTTAAACAATATTGACGAATACATTTTTTTAGTAATAGCAAAATAAATTTATAATAATAAACAGATTTTACAAATGCATACAATATTGTGAAACAAAATATTGTTATATTATTATATAGTTTTGCATTTTATTTTGATAGATAAAAAATAGTCACGTTTGATACAGTATCCTTTTGGGCCAACGATACATCTAAAAAGATTGAACGAAACTAGAAATTGACGTTGACGTATCAATGTCGAAAAGTGTACAATGCGTCGACACTCGCTATTTTGTAAAAATCTTTTTCATAAACTTTTGTGCTATCGAAACGTTGTTAAATACCTTGGTAGTCAAATTTTTCACTTTAAAATTCGAATCAATTTGAAACCACTGTTTTTTCAGTATCGGCCGCAATCCGCTTCTGTTATACTCGCAAGACCCAGTTCAATCCCTTGTGCATACATGTTTCTTTTTCACTTCGCTTGAAAATGTGCTTCTGGGGGGTTTTCCAGGTCACTGATTGCGAATCTCAAAGTAGGAATCGATAATTTCGAAATACCTTATTTGTGATATGGCACACACTGACAAAGAAAAATTTTTTCAATTTTTTAAAATGTGACGTAAAAATAACAGTCAAACTGTAAGTAATTTTTCATACGTATAAGGTTAAATAAGAAAATTATTTTAAAAATTTCTTTTAACATATATCGTAATGAATTCATTATAAATGATCTTTTCAAAACATTTATGAAATTAAATCGACAGTTCTTTTAGATGAACATAAATTTTGTAGAAATACAATTTCTAGCATACACATCGAGGTCCACGATTCTTGAAAATTCATTTCTGTTTACTTCTCTTGAATCTGAAAAAAAATCTTGACAATATACATTTTGTATCGATAAAATGAATAAAATTGATGGTACATTGTTTTCCAACCAATCGTTTTCCATTTATTTGCAAAAGATTTTTATTTATAAAATTGTACGCATAAACTTATAATTATAAAATTTTTATTTTAAAGTTTCAAAGGTTTATGTGTAAACAAATTAAAAGAGATAAATATTTCTAATGATACGTCTTAAACCATCGTTTGAGTATCGCATTTGATTCCTAAAAGATTTCCATCACTTATGTATAAAATACAAACTCTCACCATTAAATATTTATCTTCCCCAGGTAGAAATGAAACGGTTAAACTGAGCAATTTTCATGGTTTTAGATGAAACGGTATTACTCGTCAGTTTCTACTTTAATAGTTCTTTTAGCATAGAATTAGCATTTTATTAGCAGTTACTTCTTAAAAGTTTCATAGTAGCATGAACGGAAATTTTTCTACCAGCGTCATCTTCTGAGCTTAACACTGTCTTATCTCCCCAAAATCGCAGTACACAAAATATTAAAGATTACGTGAAACCTGAAATAACTAAAATACGTGATTAAAACTTTTTAACCTAATTTAATTCCTTATTTCCAATCTACACATATTACATCCTCGCCTAATCCAAGATTATTCTTATTTCCTCGTTTCAAAGATCTCTATTCTACAGTCAAATCTAATCTCTAAAACCACATCCCTCTTTTCTCCGCCAATCCTCAAACCCCTTACCCACATCCTTACAGCTCCAACTCGGAATCCACTCCATTCAAACAACCCCATCCAACTCGAGCTAATTGATCGACCAACCAATCGACTCCACCTCGCTCTCCATCTCACGTATTTATCTCGAGCAATCTTCTCTCCTAATTGACACCCTGTACAAAAAAAAAATAATGAAAACCCACCACGACAAAGAAGCTGCTTTAGGAGGCAGGCCTGGGTTAAACCCAAAAAAAGATTTTTTTTCGAGGATAGAAAACTTTATATGTTTAAAAGCAATCATTCTGAAAATTTGTATGATATCAATAATTAATAATATCTTTAATTTTACCGTTGTAATACCTCAAAATCTTCATCATACACGTCACAATAAATCACTATTTTTAATACCATATTTATTAAAGGAACTTTGTTCCCCACACGATTCTAGGTGACAGATGAATGCAAATTTCTTTTTCACTGCTATTCGACTCCTTTTGACATGTATTACAAAAATACCGGAGCACTTTTTCGTTGAAATTCTTTTTATTATTTTTTTTCCTAGATCCAATTAATTCTTTAAAAACGATTAAAAAATTGTTTTCAAAAAATCGATTGGATTTCCGAAAAATATAATATATAATCTTTTTATACTACATTTCTAAAGGAATCGAATAATCGGCGAACAAACATTTCGTTTGTCATGTCACCTAGAATCGTGTGAGGAACAAAGGTCCTTTAATAAATATGATATTAAAAATAATGATTTATTGTGACGTGTAGGATCAAGATTTTGGGGTTTTATAACGGTAAAATTAAAAATATTATTATGTATTGATAGCAGAAAATGTTTAGAATGCTTGCTATTAAATATAAAAAGTTTCCTGGGCTCATAAAAAAAAACTTTTCTTGAGTTTAACCCAGGCCTGCCCCCTTAAGTAGCCTCGCGTAAAAGAAGGCGAGCGCACGACTTTGTACGACGTACAGAAGCGTGGCAGATCGATTCTCGGAAATTGGCTCGCAGCTCACAGGCTCACAGCTCGCTCGGAGCTCGAGAGTACCACTGCATATATAGCCACACGTACGAGGCCGGGCTCCGCTCGCAAAATCGCTTTCGAAATTTCGAGCATTCTTCAGTTCCCGGGAGTACGTGTGCTCGCGGTAATTCAAGGAGACGCGCCACTGAAGCTCCGAATCAGCGACTCGCTCGGTGTTGCCTGCTCACTCGGGTTAATGTGCACGGTATCGCGACGGGGGCCGCAGGAACGTTTTAATAAATTCCTGCGAGCCCTCTCGCGCGAGATTATCGCGAGCGAGCGCGCGCGCACCCGTGCGCTCAACCCGTCGCAATGCACGGCGATGGATGCCGATGGTTCGCGGCGGTTCGGATGCTTTTTGCTTCCGGAATTGAGGATGCTTTATGACGGTAAGAGCGTTGTTATGATGTATCATTATAGAAACATGTGAGATATTAGGAATCGATGTACGCTGTGTATTCATAGAAAATGTCTCAGCCGTTATGTGGATGCTCGTCTACCATTTGAAATAATTCAACGTAATTGGACATAGATATTTGTTAACGATAGGGGAAACCAGGGTAAAGTGAACATAGTAACCGTAAAACTCGAAAATAATGTATTTTTCAGACTTAAAACATTACTTTGCATGTTGCACAATAAACTCCTTACATTAATAAATATACTAGCAATTTAAATAAAAGTTATTTATTAAGTTTAATATTATTTAGCTATTTTTTAAAAATACCGGTTCACTTTACCCGGGCATTTCAGTGCGGGGTAAAGTGAACTAGAGGATAGAATTAAATATTTTGAAAATATTTTACTAGTTTCTGTACAGGAATAGATAAAAACATTAATTTAGATAATAATAAAACTTAAATGACATCTTAAAACCTTGCAATCGCATTTTTTTCCGGACCACTTTATCCCGATTTACTTTACTCCGAGACGTTGATTCTTAAAAATGTTTGTTTAGAAAAAGGAAAACATCAATTAAACCTCTGCATTCTTGGCAATAGTAAAAAGAACGTATTTGATGTAATTAGAAAAAGAAATCTAGCAATAAAACTAATTATAAACATCTATAATCGTTATAATGAATTCGATAAACCAACTTTCTTTTAAGATCGAAAAATACAATTATTTTTATTTCGAAGAATATTAATTGTTATGTAGTGAAACTTTTCTATTATCATACTTTGATAATTGTCTTTCACTAAAATTAAAATTAGGCATAAATAATAATTTATTGAAAAAATAATTAGCAGGATTCACTTTACCCGTGTGTTCACTTTACCCCAGTTTCCCCTACGTATGTGTATGTGTATGGGTGTTCGTGTGTGTGGGTGTGGATTGCGTGCGTGCATGCGTGCGTGAGTGCATGCGCATGTGTGTGCGCGCATGCGTGTGTGTATGTGCGTGACGTTTGAATGTTTGAAATTTTTGAATGTGTTTCTTTATGATTGCGCCATTGTGGGTTAGGATGTGGATCAGCATATCTTGAGAAATATAGGTCAAGTTTAATTTTTAAGGGTTCATTTTTATAGTTTTTCTCTAGATAATAGGTTGGCAGAAACTTTATTCTTAATGCGTTTGAGTTTTTCAGCATTTTTTTAACTTTTGAATTCTAGTTTTTCGTGTTCTTTGAAATGGTAGAGCCAATTTAAGTAATTCAATGCAAGTGCATTTGAATGATCTAGAAATGACATATCTTTTTCGACCCGAAATTTTGGGTAACTATTTTCATTCTTTTGTTATGCACGAAAATATAATTTTTTTTTTAAGAATTTATAACAGACTCGGAAAGGGTCAGGGAACTTGCATATTATTATTACTTTTTATTTTCTTGATAGATAGTTAATTAAAATCAATATTTATTTAATAGCTTATTTTGTTTTCCATTAATTTCAAAGTCGTCTAAAATTAAGTTTCAAGGTAAACCAAGTAGGGTACTCGGCCCAATTACTGTGCCATGAAGCAAACTCGTCTAAGTATTAATTAAGCATGAAATTACATTGCCTCATTTACTATTACGATAAACTGATATCAGTTCTTTAGTCGTTTCTATAGCTAAAATAAATATTACTCTGACAAAGAAGGTAATATTTTATCAAGATTTTTTGAAAATTAAGAAAATACATTTTATACGTATTACTGTGCTCTATCAATGCCTATCGTCATATTACTGAGCCTTGTTTATAATTCTGCACTTCGATTTCTGCGTCTGTATCAAAACTAACCTTTTGAACACTTTATTTTTATAAGTTATTATTAGTTTATTTGTTATTCTGCAGGTAATTAGTAAAATAAAAAAGTAATATTTATACATAAACGTTTATATTTGCAGACTATTTAGTAGTAGTAACAATAACATGCGACAGCAAAAACATGGTTAGGATGGCGAAAATGCCCGTGTGATAGAGCACAACAATATGGTACAAGCTTGAAAATCTCGCGCTATTACGAGATTTACTGTTAATAAATAAAATACGCCTCATATATGCTTTTTTATATTTTTTAATTAAGTTTAATCACTTTATGGTATGTAGGTACACTTTGCATGATGTAGAAATCCTTGATTGTAAGACAATAACTTTATAAAGTAAACAACAGGATTAACCTTTCCACTAATCAAATTGACAAAATCATTCGAAATCGTAACATACAAATTTGAAAAAATCATTATTATTGTAAAATAATGAAATACATACTATTTCTTATGCATTGTAAACATTAAGAAATAAACTTAAATTTAAAATATATTTATTACAAAATAAAAGCACAGTAATCGGGCCAAGTACCCTAGTACTTCAAAATTATGTTACTTTAATTATAATATATCACGTTAGCGTGACGTCGTAACACCCTTTTAAGTAGTACTAAAGTACCGTACTAACGTACTACTAACTTAGTACTAACGTAGTTTAGGTACTAAAAGACCCTACAACGTTGAGATTAGCTGGAGAGGATGTTGTAATGTCACGTTCGTGTGACACACATTTGGAATTCTGTTTAATTCAAATGAACTTTAAACTTTTTTCATTTCGTAAATATTACATGATAAACAAAACTTTTTGATAAATATAATAATTTCTTATAATTATGTATTAACTACTTGAAAAGTTTCAACAAGAAAGTGTGCCAGTTCCCTACTGCTGAGTCGAGAAACTTTTTTGAGAACTTTAGGAAGAAATTGTATATTTGAAAGATGAAACCACCAACCCAAGAATCAACAAATCATCCATAAAAGAAAATATGTAGTAGTCTCGATAAAAAAGGAAAAGGGTTGCCTTAGCAGGTATACTAAAAATATATATATCGTTCATACGGCAAAGCTGTATTTGCTAAAATAATTTAGGTAAATCAGCTAATTTTTTGGCTAGATTAGCAAAATAATTTGCTGCATGAAGTAGTGAAATTTTCAGCTGAAACTGTGATCTTTCAGCAAAATGAACGATTGCTTCCGTTGTATGGTTTCTAACACCGGCTAATCGCTGTTCCGACCTTATTTTTCGCTTGTTTAGCCAAGCAGTTTTTTGAGTGTTGGCCAGTTCTATTTAAGGTGCTTATTTTTGCAGAAAACAATTTTTTTTTAAAGATGACTTGTTTATTATTAGACTTTTCGTAAATAATAATAGTTTATTACTTAGTTGTTACTGATGTTCGCTGAAATTCATGTGTTGGAGAATAGAAAATTTAAAAATAAGTGACTGCGGTTATTTTGAAAATTTATGCTTGAGCAATGAATAAATATTCGTATTATAAGTCTTATTAGTAAGGACTATTATTTGCTCACAAAACGATATTTTAAACAATAATGCTAAAACTGTTAAGGAAAAGAATTTTATTCCTGCCAGGAAGCCAAGCGTCTATTTTTATTTATTCATTTTAACATATAAATATATGTGAATTTTTAATACCTAAAGGATAAAGATCTTTATTAAATAAAAATAGGCATGCGCAAAACGATTTTGCATTTTAGACATCGTGAAATTCATACATAGGTGTATGTAGTGATATGCGTTATATAGAGCGAAAAATAAAAAGAACACGAATTACGCATTCGTCCTTGCTAGATTAGATAAAATAAATTTGTAATCATCATTACAGAAGAGAGAATGTTCGCGTCATAATGGATTAACTCTGAGATAGTAAAATTACTACATTATATAAGCTGCAGAAAGGGAAATTATTTTGAAGGGAGTAATTGTATGCGCAGTCAAGTTGCAGCGTCTAGTATAAAATTACTACAGTGGATGCAAAGGAGCTCCAAAAGCTTCTACGCTCTCATTATGCGCCACTACAAACTAGAAAGCATTTGTAAAACCGTATCTTAATCTGTTTCCGAGTTATAATAATTGGATATATCAATCTATTCTTTTTATTCAATTGGAAATTAAATCATACTTAAAAATAAACAGACTATGTTCATAACGATTATCATCCCAATTATTACACTATATAAACACGTAACGATATAAAGCATATAAATGCACATTCAACGCTCTATTTAAAAAAAATGTATCAAGTCTACACACGTTCATGAATGTCTCTGTTTTACCCTTTGCCGAAACTTTCTATCCCCCCCCTCCCCCTCCCTGAAATAAATAAATTATAAGGCCGCACTGCGCGGGCTCGTCGACATTTTCACCGCCACAAAGCTCTTGCTCTTTGATGTCAACATTTTCCATAATGCAGGCATGCACGCGCGGCCCTCTGGTCGTGCGATTCCGAATCTTTGTGGATGAGCAAACGCCGGGATGGAAAAGCCAAACGTTAAAGCGCGAGGCGCGGTGAAAGGAGAGATAAATAAAATGAATAAAAGAAGATAGGCGGACCAAGGGTTTCTCAATGAGGATCATTTAATTTTTGAATGTAGCGATAAATTTGATTCATATCTTGAAAGAGTCGTTAAATGAGGCATTTGTTAAAATTTATTAGCTTATCTTCAGATTAATATGATGATGCTACATAATCCATGTATAGGGGAGGATGGGGTATTGTCGGTCACCTAAGAGAAATAGCTTACTATTTATAGTAATACATTTTTCCACTTAATTTCAAATAATTATTTAGTAACTTTGAAGTATTTACTTTTAATATTTTCAATAAGTTTTAACTAAAACTAATAAGTATTGAATATATAAGCTAAAATAAAAAAATGTTTTTGATCTGATTTGCCACACATTAAGGGGTAATGCCGGTCAGCGTCCGTACAATACCGGCTATGAAAAATGTTTGCTTTAGATGGGAGATTAATTAGTGAAAATGAATTGTATAAACATCAATTAAGTTATAAACATTTTTATTTTAAATATTTTAAAAATCGCATATTATTTATTCGATTTTCAACAAATAAACCTTTTCATAATTCAAAAATACAACCAATAAATATATTTTATAATTTCATTCTATTTGAATCGATTTGTGATAAATATTTATTTGTACTTAAACAATAATTAAAGCACTTACAGTGATTCACAGACTGTTTTCATTAACATTAAATTATCAGTCGTTTCTAAATCTATCTTATCAAATACTGTTACTTTTGTTTTCTTTTTGACACATTTTTCTTATTAATACTTATTTTCTTCTCTGGAATTTTCTTTTCTTTTATGTTAGTATACATCGCATCCTTTTCTTTCTTCATCGCAAGCATTTTCTCTTTTTTTTCAATTCTTCGCTTCTCAATCTTTTCTTGTTTTATTTTCTTAGCCACTTCTTGAAACGTTGTTTCTTTCTCTTGATTTTGTACTCTTTTCTTTTTCTTTTCTTCTAAAATTTTCCTTATAGGAGAACTGGTGATAATAACTGATTTCTGCTTGTGAGATTTTCTGTCGAATTTGGTTTCCGTTTGAAATATAGGTTCTTTGTTTTCCTTAAGGGGGGGGGGGGGGGTACACCCTGAGATTTTTAAAAAATCGATTCTTTTTTGCATAAAATGATCTATTATTATCGTAAGAATGATGTCCAATTGGTTTTATAGCAAAGAAAAATTTTTTTTGTGAGTTATGAGCGATTTTTTAAAAGTACCTCAGAGCGCGTCAACTGTCTATGTCGACCCGCTGCGGGCGCGCTAGCGCAGCAGGTATAAATATTCTTTAACCATCGTATAATAATACCAGGTATATTTGGCTAATGGTAAGTAGTATTTTTCGTACTCTATTACCTATAGAGGGCGTTCTAAGGACGCCAAACTATTTAGAAAACCGTTAGACTTCAGTAAACAGCTGCACATGCTCGAGCACAGTTACTCTCCCATCAGAGAAATAGTTTTGGTGTTTTTATACTTAAATTCTGTTTTGTTTGTATTAATTTAGTAGTGAAAACATGGAAGAAGTGCCGAAATTAAAAGAACGTCATAAAGGCAGTTAAGTCGTGAAATCAATGATCGGAGTAGTCATAAGAAAAGAAAACAGCCTCCGAAAAATCGCTACGATGATACTCGTGAATGTGATATGTCTAATGTAAGTGCATCAGCAAAAAAATTAAAACTAGCCGAGAATGATTCCGATTTCTCTTTCAATGCAGGATTTGCTTATCGCATCATTGAAATTTGTGGCATTTTTGCTTTTCTATCGAAGAATTTATGTTGCAAAAAGTGTCACGGCGACGTTTCGTTTACTGAAATTTCGTGTCGTGGACTCGGTTTCAAAATACAAATGAAATGCTCAAATGATTATAAAAAAGAAGAAGTAAATTAATGTCCTTTGATTGACAGGAGAGCTTATGATATAAATAGAAGAATTATATTTGCCTTTAGACTGATGGGACTCGGCATGTACAGTCTGAAAAAGTTTTGCGCTATAATGGAATTACAACGGCCGGTGTTTCAATCTTTTTATTCAAAAATCCAGACTGGCATAGCAGATGCATGTAATATGGTATCAGATAAATCGATGAGTCGAGCAGCAAAACAAGAGATCGAAGAAATGAAAGAAAGAGAAGAAAAAGGTTTAACATTATCGGGCGACGGTAGTTGGCAGAAAAAAGGCTTTACATCTTTGTTTGGTTTCGTTTCTTTGATTGGATGGTATACTGGTAAAGTAATCGACATTTTAGTGAAATCAAAATTTTGTTTATCATGCTCATTTTGGGAGAAGAAAAAAGGCACTGAAGAGTATAACAATTGGCTTGAGGAGCATGAAGATGAATGCATGAAAAATCACAAAGGATCGTCCGGCAAAATGGAAGTTGATTCTGTGGTCGAAATGTTCGAGCGTTCTGAAGAACTACATGGAGTCAAGTACGAATTTTACATCGGGGATGGTGACACAAAAACAAAAAAAGGTATTGCAGACAGTAATCCTTACCCAGATCTCGAAGTGAAAAAAAAGGAATGCGTCGATCATGTGCAAAAGCGTGTAGGCACACGACTACGCGACAAGAAAAAAAAAAGAAAGGACTTAGAGGACGAGGTAAGCTGACGAACAAAATGATTGATGAACTGGCCATAAATTTTGGTTTAGCAATAAGAAGAAATTGCGACTCAGATAAAGCCATGATAAAAGAGATTGGGCTGGTCTAAAGCATAAAATGTCGACCGACAATAAACTACAGCACGAAGATTGCCCGCCTGGTCCTGATTCGTGGTGCAAGTGGCAAAAGGCTAAAGCAGCTGGAGAACTAAAAGATTTTATTCATAAACCACAGATGAAAGATGAAGTTTTTCAAGCAGTCAAAGAAGTTTATGAAGATCTTTTGCAAGGAGATTTACTCGAGCGCTGCTTGGGCGGCTACATGCAGAACAGTAACGAGTCGTTCAACAGCGTAGTTTGGAACTTTGCGCCGAAGCATCACTCCAACGGCAAAACTGTTATTGATATTGCAACTAGTATTGCAGTTTGCACCTTTAATGATGGTTTCAAAAGTATCCTGTACATAATGGAGGCATTGGGGCTTGAAATTGGCGAAAATTGTTTCAATTACTGCTTCGAGATTGACAGCGAGAGAATCGAGTACGCCGAAAAGAGTATAAGCGATGAAGCCAAAACTGCTCGCAGAAGATCAAAAAATGAACAAAAAAAGTCTGAAGCATCATTTGTTGAAGAGGAAGGCGTACATTATGGAGCTGAAATAGATTATTAGGGGTCAAATATTTTTTTCCTACTTTGATTTAACAAAAAGTAAAAAAAAACTTCAAACGCGTTTTTCTCAAAACCACGTTTTTAAAACGGTGGAAAGCCCTACTGCTACAATTTTTGACCGATTTGCCTAAACTCAAGTTCATTTGATTTGTAACATAATTATCTCATAGTTGTCATAGGAGTTTTTTGATATCTTGCTCGAAAATTTTTTTATGCTTGTTTAAAAGCGATTTTTTTGCGAAAAAAAAATTTTTACTTTTAAATCTCATAATTCAAAAAAAAATTTTAAATTGCAAAACCCCTATGACAGCTACGAGATAAACCAATTATAAGCACAATTTCATAAAAAATTTTGTTCTAGGTCATCCGGCATTACTTGCACATTTTCCACCCGATTTCATCTTTTTTTAAGGCGCTTCGGGAGATAAGCCGCCACGCCGCTATTTTGTATTAAAATGTCATAAAAAAATTATCAAATCTTCTTCAAAGCTTGTATAATAAATATCTGAAAACAAAATTGCTCTATCTTTATTCATTTACTCAAAAAAAAATTGTAAAAATAGGCATGATTTTGACGCTTCCAGGGTGTACCCCCCACCCCCCTTAAAATCATATGTGATCTCAGACTCCACTTCCATCATTTGATCATGAGTTCCATTTGTATCATACAATGGATCATCAGCATTAATAATTTCCATTAGGAGTACATTTTGATCATAATCTGTATAAGATAAATCTGTCAAATTATGTTCTTCTTCTTGGATAAATATCTCATGTGTGGTTGCTTTTTGATCAGATGTCTCATTATTTACACTTAAAACTATACAGGAGCTTCATTGTTTTGGTCGTACAATGGAATATTTAGTAGCTTAAACAATCTTAACAAATTATCAGAAGAATTTGTAACACCAAGAATAGACGAATCATTTTGTGCTGCGCCCACTACCTCAGCGACCATCAACTCTTCATCAGAAAAAACTTTTCTATTCAAAGGGTATATTCCCGTTGCTTTGAAACCTGATACCCCTTTTTGAATTGAAGCTACATTACAATATGCCTTGTTCTATATCTCTGCAACGTCATCATGAGTGATTTTCGCACAATTTTTCTCGATGAAACTATCACATTCTTTTTTGTATTGTGTTTTGAATGGTCCAAAAAAACTGACATCCAGTGGTTGCATGCGATGAGACGTATGAGGCACTAATGACACCATAACAATACTCATTGCTCGACAATAGTCAAATGCTTCTAAGCTAATGTGACTCACGTGATTATCCAAGACTAATAAGACAGGGTCATCTGGGCTGCAGGTAACGTTATTTTTAAAATGACGAAGCCACTCTAAAAATAGATCAGAGTTGGACTATCCATTGAACGAGCAGCAGTAGACAGCTCCTTCTGGACCATTTTTCTTTAACGATGCTGACATTCTTTTTCGACGATATATAAACAACGGTGGTACATAGGAGCCTGTTGCACTCATTGTACAAATTACGGTTATATTTCTTCCTCGCTCTCCACTACTTACTGAAGCCACTCTCTTAACTCCTTTTTGTGCAAGAGTTTTTTCAGGCTGCTGCACATTGGAAATTCCAGTTTCATCCATATTCCATATCTTCGAAGCAGGAAAATTAAACTTACTATCGAGCATTTCCAGATTATCAAAAAACTGATTAACGTCAGCCTTGTTGAAAGATATAACACGGTTAAAACTTGTGGCTTCAGGCTTACGCATTGAAATACTTGGGTGTCGTTCAAGAACATTTTTAAACCAATCATAGCCTGCTTGTTTCTTTTCGTAGTTAAATTTATTTGGTATTTGGTTTTCTTGAGCAAAATAGTAGGCAGCACTACACACTTGATTTATCGTCAAACCGTAGCACATTTTAGACATCAATTTGAGATTATCTGCTAAAGTGTTTTCTTGCGTTTCAGAAAAAATTGGTTTTCTTCCCAAGTGCGATTCAGCATAATTTTTGTTTTTGTACCTTTCTTGGAGTGTACTGAAAAGTATTCCATACATTTTACTGGCTTTACGAATAGAGCAAACACCTTCATTAATACTCTTTACAGCGTTTTCTAAGGCTGTATGACTCCATTTACCCCTAGTTGTTGCCCTTTTGCGAACTCTTGGCATCTGAAAAACGCGAATAAAAACTAATCAATTCGCATATAACCTGTATTTATATCTAAATGAAATTTCGACTTAACATATTAATCATCAAAAAAGTAGTTATAAAAATTCAAAAAGTGTATACAATATATATTTAACATTTCATGCAATATTTACTTGTAAACTTACTGTAAAATTTGAAAATAAATACAACGATGCCTCAAGCAGAAATTCAGCGGGCGGCTGATGTAACCTCACTTCTAGATTTGCGAGATGAACACTTGAACGATTGACCGTCATTGACCGAGAGCCTTGACCGGGATAGCCCCATGTCTACCCGCAGTTTTCAAATCGAGTTTTGAAAAAAATGCAAGAGATTTGTACTAGTTTTGTTTTTCATTTCATATTTATAAGGTGTCGAAATTATTATAATAGTAGAAAAAGAACTGTACAATATAAAAAAATATATATAAAAGCTTATGAAATGGACGGGATTTCTTATATGAAAAGTATCACAAAACTTTTCTTGTGCATAATTATTTAATAAAATCAAATAGACTATTACTTCAACATAATATTAGTAACATTTTATATTTAGTTTACTATATTTCAAGAATAAGAATGTAAAAATGTTTAGATTTAAAAATAAACGGGTGACCGGAATTACCCAATGACCGGTATTACTCCGTTCGTCCCTAATAGTGGTGAATGTTATTTGTACATTATTTTAATTTTAAATCATTTATAAAGACTTCTAAAAAGAAAGTATGTATACATGGTTCAACATGCTATAATTTTTCTAAAATAAATTCGAAATTGTTGTGTTTTGTAAATTTATGTTTGTAATAGACTGAGATAGAAATAATAAATTATAATTATAATCTTAATTAAATAATATCTCGCGTTTCGTCACAGGTCTACCTACTGGACTCGTCAGTAAGTAGACCTGTGTAGCCAGATCCTGCCTTAGATTTCAAAATTTAATACAAATGTTAAACTTACATATTTTCGTATTAATTTACCCAGCGACGACCCTGCAAAAGTACTGATAACGCGACCGTATCACCTCCATTCAGCAATACTAGCCTCGTTCTTTCACTAACATTATTATTGATGCTATGCAGACTAATTTGTAGCTCGTTTTTATTCGCAACACGCCTACTAGCTTCGAAAATAAATTTGATTCGGTATTGTACGCAAAACAAAAAATTCAAACAATATCTAAATAAATATTTCAACTTTAACAGTCTTTTACAATGTTAACCATTAAATATATATAATATATTTATAATATATTTGGACTTAAATAAAACCTTGTAGAGAATATAATGCAAATTTAATACACATTTGTAAACATATTTAACTCATAAAAGTTAGAATAATTAAATTACCATAGTTTATTCTTACAGAATAAAGTAATATACCGCGGGCACTTTCTTAATTTAAAAGGTAATGCAAGCTCGCTTTAACAAATACCCGTTACAACCTTTGATCTTATAGCACAAACAGAAGGCTATCAATTTAAGTTCATAATGCTTTAAAAGAAGTAAAAGCTTTTCTCTTAATACTGATGTAATTTAATTAGACATTGTATAATCGTAAGATGCATAGACATGAAGTTCCTTTCTTGAAATAAAAATAAAAATCTCCTATTCTCCAAGAAAAGTATGCAACAAGATCGAAGTGTTTGACTCGCTGAAGCCAATTTACTAGAAAAGCATGTCGGCGTTGCTGTTACGAAATCGAATAGGATATAGGCCAAAGGCGACTTATAACGCTTTGCAAATATATACACGCAACGCAGAAAAAACATTGCAAGTGGAGGAAATAATTGAATAGTGCAAAGTTGTTTCAAATTTATTTTGTGATAAAAGTAAAACTACATTTTTGGAACTAAAGAATCAAAATACATATATACAATAAATACAAAATACATTGGATATATATATATATATATATATATATATATATATATAATCCAATCAATTGTTGGAGTATTTTGATTCTTTAGTTCCAAAAATGTAGTTTTACTTTTATCACAAAATAAATTTAATAAATTTAATAAATTGGTCTCCTTTTTCTTGCGTAAGGAAATTTTTGATGAGAAAGCTTCTACTGACATCATATACATAATGCATCAGCTACTTACTGGCTAAATATATACATATATATATATATATATATATATATTTGTTTCAAATTTATTTTGTGGTAAAAGTAAAACTACATTTTTGAAATTAAAGAATCAAAATACTCCAACAATTGATTGGATTGGAATACTCCAATCAATTGTTGGAGTATTTTGATTCTTTAGTTCCAAAAATGTAGTTTTACTTTTATCACAAAATAAATTTGAAACAAATATATATATATATATATATATATATATATATATATATATAGTCAGTAAGTAGCTGATGCATTATGTATATGATGTCAGTAGAAGCTTTCTCATCAAAAATTTCCTTGCGCAAGAAAAAGGGGACCAACCTGCAGTGTATTTTATCTTGTAACCGCTTAAGTGAATTTGACATTGTAATTTTGAGCAAGTCATTATATTTACTTTGATGTTAAATAAAGAAGCTGGTCAGAGTCGACACTGGCCGCGATATTATTACGTATCACCAAATTTTCAGTTCGAGAGTTTATTTTATTGTTGGGCTATATACCTTTTTAGTATAAGAGGAAATGTGTCTATACATGTATTCTATCCGTTACGGACCACGTAATACAAAGCGTATAATATATGTATATAATGGCCATCTTTAGAATTTTTTTTTTAAGCTTTTTAAGATAAGAAATATATATTTGTTACGAAAGATACCTACATATTAATTAATTTATGATAAAAGTATAAATAATATGTGTTTAAACAATTTGATACCTTATTCGTTATTTATATCCTCAAAAATACACGTAGATCTTACTATGACGGGGCCTGCGGCGGCTCAGTCGGTAGAGTGTCGGATTCCCACGCCGGTGACCCGGGTTCGAATCCTAGTCTCTGCCGATTGATACAAGCACCTCTGTAAAAATTACATGTGCTTTGTTTACAAACACACCGCAGACCCCCGTCGTCGATTAGCACCACATGGAAGCACAAAACATGGCGACGTTAAAAAAAAAAAAAAAAAAAAAAAGAAAAAAAAATCTTACTATGACCGACAAAGATGTTTGCATCTGCCATAATGCCTAAACCTTATTTAAATTAATGAAAAATTTTTTTTTCAACATTTACCTGTATTATTTCATTAATTTTAACCCCTTCTGATTCATGCATTTGCTTTTTATTAGTGATTAAGCGGGTACTCCAGTAATTTTATAAAACAATTTAAAATAGCTGCTATTTTTAGGATTTGGTATAAAATTTAATTTTTTCAGATTTGGATTAATTGTGGGGTATATAAAATATTCCATGTGCTAAAGATACCTAAACTGCTCTTGGACATATGATTTCTTCTAAAACCTCAATTTTGCTTAAAATGAGGTATACGTATAGCACAATTATGAATTTTATTGAGACTGGGCTTAAAGACATTTTTTAGCATAAGAAATATAAGTCGGATTCCATTAAAGCGAAATGTTATTACTGAGTCATTAATTTTTAATTTTGCAATAAAATTCTTAACTTTTTGTAAGTAAATAATAAAATTAATATAATGAAATTTTGTTTAAATGAAATTTGATTTATATTCCGCGTGCTAACAGAAGTCTATTAAGTTCATTTTCAATAAAATTCATAATTGTTCTATGCGTATCCTCCTTTTAAGCAAAAATAAGGTCCTCGAAGAAATCGTCTATCGAAGAGTAATTTAGGTAGTTTTAGCATATATAATACTTTATATACCCCACAAGTAATCAAAATCTGCAAAAAAAATCAATTTTAAATCAAATTCAAAAAAATAGGAGCTATTTTTGAATTTTGGATAAAATCACTGGGGACCCCCTTAAATAATTAAAAATAATGGTGGGCCATATTAGGTACGCGTGAAACTCAATATCTCTTACTAGGTGTTTATTTTCAAATCACTGTACAATAAGTTATAAGTCTACATATTTTCAAATAAAAATTTTATTTGTCTTTTACTCAAAGTTGATAACAAAGAGCGAATATTTTTGCAAAAGCTCGAGCCATTCTTTAAAAAGCCATAGTAAACTAATGCCAATCCAGCAGCAAAACAATCTTTTTTATAAAGATTTTACAGTAGGATTTTCCTGAAAGTATTTCAAGAGCTCTTGCTAAATCTCATCAAAAGCAAAAGAAAGACGCATTTTCTGACTTCAAAAGATTTTTCACCAGTAAAATACCAATCTTATTAGAAAAAAAAATATCAAGAAAGAACTATCAACGTCACATGTCGACCTAAAAACTTTATGTAACCTTTCAGTATCATGAAACACTCGAAAAGCTCATACAATTTTATTCCCCATAACTTTGAGTGATGCGATCTCGCCAAGTGTATAGAGAGATCTCGCAGGTTTGATAAAAAGCAGTGAATAGACCTAATTAGCCGGGTGCACTCGGCAATTTTTCTCTCTCTCTCTCTCTATCTATCTCTTCCTCTCTCTCTCTTCCTCTCTCTCTCTCTCTCTCTCCCTCTTTCTCTTCACTCGCTTTTACGCAAATTGCGCTCAGCACCGCAATTCCCGATATTAGGGGAGAACGGGGTCATACTGATCACTTATGAAAGAATTGTTATAATTAGAAAAATATTAGCATTTCTATGCTTTTTATACGCTTAAGAGTAAGTTCAAACCTTTATCTTTTCAATTTTAATAGTTTTAACTGACAGAAATACATAAACCACGTACTTATTTATCAAAATAGAAAAAATCCTTTTTTCAACATCAATCGTACAAGATGGGTCACTTCTGATCAGTTAGACAAAACGTAAAATAAAGTTAAGTTTCCCTTAAATTTAGATTTCTCATGCTCGTAATGTTAGATTTTAATGGTAAGACTTTATTTTGCACCAGTAAAGTCAAAAAAGAGCATTTATAAACGTTTCATTACCTCATGAAAATACACGGTAATTCTAACCTCTTTTTGCGCTTCCCCAATTTAAATACACACTGATCGAAATGACGCCATTTCTCTACACAATTTTAAAATTAATTTAAAAATTAATAAATATCACTAGGCAAATAGAAAATTTTGAATTTGAAAGTTTAAATGATATATTTTTTTTGTCTCGCACTGAAAACCTCCAATAATTAAATTAAATAATTGTAAAAATGGCTACTTTCTTATAAGAATAGTAGTTAAAACCTATTGATGTGAATATCTTTATAGAAATCATGTATATGTTTGATTTTTAGCATTTATTAAGTTGAAAGATACATTCTAAAAAATATAAAAACATTTTGACCATTCAATAAACTAAATATTTCTTCTAATTAAGTGATCCGTTTGATCCACCCGATCGGTTTGACCCCGTTCTCTCCTACGGGCGCCATGAAAAGGAGCTTTCTCGCACCGTAGCCGCCGCCGTCGCGGTCTTACGCTCTGGCACAAAAAATAAGAGTCGTAGAGATGAAAATTTCTAACGTGTTCTCTCGCATTGAAAATGCCGCTTGACTGGGCACAAAGCCGAACAGATGACCGAGCGCGCTTGCAATGCCGAACAAGTAAGTGTACGCAAGCGCGCGCCCGCCTTCCAACAAGTGCGCAAAGTGTAAACGCCGGAGAAAAATCCCGTCGAAACGTACGAGCAAACAAAAACACACTCCGACAAACGAGAGAGATATAGTGCGCACGCACGTGTATTATGTACGTGTACGTGTGTTGGTTTATGGGGCTTCAAAGGCATTTCATGCACTTTTCAGCAGTAGACGGTAGACGGGAGTAAGAGAGAGAGAGAGAAGAGAGAGAGAGAGAGTAGGGAGGCACGTTGCATTAGGCGAGAAAGCACTTTAAAGCTCCGGGGATTTTCCGCGACGTCCCTTTACGAGGCCGAATTTATTGCCTTATGAAAATTTTGTTTTCTTTTTCTATCGGGCCGCGACGGGTGAGGGAGATAGACCCCTCTTCGTATAACTCGTGTTCCGCACTTTTTGACTTCCGCACGCGCACTACTCGGCGTTTCTTCGTATTCGACTTTTTCCGCCGTCCGCTGTACGCGAGAAATCGCGAATCGCGTGAAAGGGGTTTATGTGAATGCACGTTTGAAGGGACGGATTCGGGAAATCATTTGAGTCAAATGACTACGTATGACAGTTTTTATGGTTTTGCATAATTAATTGGCTGGTATTTGTAATTGTTGTGTGGAGTAATGAAATGTTAATATGGATATTTCTGACAGGCTGAAAAGACGTTTGGAAAGAAAAGTTAAAAGTATTGTAAAATATTTTTTATTCGAGAACGCGGACCGAATATAACCTAAGAATTATAGCGCTTAGGATTGAATGTATTTGTAGAAAAAATCTGTGGTAAAAGAACTTAGATTTACTGAGTAGTGTAGGAGTGTGATAGTTTCACAAAATTAATTTGCTTGTTAATATGATTTTTATCACGCTAATGTAGCATCCCGAAAGAAAAGTTAAAAGTAGGTACAAGACAAAGCAAAATCTCGTTGTCTCAAAAGAAAGAGTAGCAGACAGAAATAAATGTTAGCCTTTTTTCAAAGCTGTTATACAACTATGATACGTATCATAAAAAAAAAGCTAACACATAACTAGCTTTTTATTTTAGATAGAATGGATATGTTTCAGTACATCCTAATTTTTACTTCTTTTGGAGTGTGTGAGAATAATAAAACTTAAGAATAAATATTTCAAATGACTTTTTTATAATACTTACAAATTTCGCACCACCCTTAACTACACATTTTTTTTTTGCTTCTGAAAAAAGCTTTTTATGAAACCTTATTTTGATTACGAAATTTGAACTTTTTAATCTGAACGGTCACTATAGATGAATGTTCTACTTTATACCGCATGAATTGAGGAATCAGCACGTTTCGCTATATTGAAAATCAGAATGATTTATAGTATAAAAGCATGTGCTAATAACATCGCTTCTTTCGTCTTGCGTTTTGGGAAGAAATATGTGAAAACTGCTATTTAGACAATTCATGTTTCTTATTATGATAAATAATAATAATATAAATTAATATAAATTGCTACAATAGTATATGTGCATGATATGAAACGTACATTAGTCTTCGTTAAATATACATTCAATAGAAATACGATAATATAGTACATACTAGTATATTGTATACCATGGGGGAAACTAGGCTGTTTTCAGCTGTACGCACTCGCCTTCGACTCGTATTGCAAACCTCACACACGGGCGAAATAAGGCCTCTCCCCATGGTGCACACCGTATTTTTTGTCAAACATGTATTGATAAGGTGCTGTTTCTTATGCCTATGAAGCGAAACTAAATTTAGCCGTTCTTCGACACGGTACAAGCACACGCTTGTTAGACTTTAAAATCAACCTACTAAGGTAAAGTACCCAGTACCGGGACACACGGGAAAATGGGACCAATACCGGGACAACGACAATAATTGTTATTATTAGCGAATATATAAATAAAATGGTACAACTAAAATTAAATTAATATTATTTATAATGTTAGCTATACAAATGTTTTTATTTACTATTAATTTGATAAGTTAAAATATTATAAATAAATCATTTGAAATACGAAGCTGAAACTGCACATTTGGACGCAATTCGGCCAGGATTTCTTGTTTTTGCAATAACAAGTCTGTTTTAATAAAAAAAAGTTATTATGCATTTTGATGTAATAATGATTTTTATAGATTAATAGAACACTTGTACATATTTTTCAGCATTTAATCTGGTATCTGTAGTAAATATTTCTTTTTAAATTTCGTGTCCCACTATAGGTCCGTTGTACCTAGTACATGGACACTCCGGAGCCACTGTCCGGGTATTGGTGACCATGACTAAAGCGCGGGACCAGTACATGGACAAGGGTTTGTCGTAAATTTCTGTGCCACTGGTTTAGTGAAATATTGTTATATAAGAACTAAAAAACGTTTTATTACTTGTAGTTTTAAGTTAATTACAACCTAAGCAACAAAGTTTTGTGATAAAGTTTTCAAGTCAGAGCATCTATGTGACTTTGTACCTTCATAACCTCAAAATTACATTGTTGTGTAAGTAAAATTATTTATTTAAAAATATCTTTGATTTGATGGTTGATTACTTACTTAATTACAATAAAACATAAACTAGCAATAAAGTACTTTTTTTTTTATTTTATTTGCAGTCAAATACAAATGTTACACAAAGTACTGATCGAGTAGAACCACATGGACAGAATGTAGGTGACGTTGAATTTTATGATGAATCTGGCAATCGCAGGATAGTCACCATCGTAGCAGTAATTTCTGAGGGTA